>OY997266.1:371545185-372826435 GCA_963921465.1 Triticum timopheevii
CAGCCCAGTGCTCGCCTAAGTTTTGAAAATCCTACCGAGTGGAGAGCAGACCTCCCACTCGGGGGCTTAGCTGCAGCCCAGTGCTCGCCTAAGTTTTTGAAAATCTTACTGAGTGGAGAGCAGACCTCTCACTCGGGGGCTTAGCTGCAGCCCAGTGCTCGCCTAAGTGTATTGGGGAACAAGTCGATTGCAATAAGCACCTCGCTTTAGCCTGCAAAGACACCTCAAACCAAATGCAAACATATTTAAACGTCGAATCCAAGTTCGAATAACACCTAACAGAACCGAAAGTGCTCAGGCGCTAAGCCTGTTAAGGTTTGTCGGTTACAAAAATCACTCGGCATACCGAGGCAAATTTCAGGTATCAAGCTCAGAAGTTTTTTACCCCTCCTGTGGAGGGCTGGAAGGTGCAAAAACTCATCCAGGTCGATTCCATCTGCAATCCGAGTGGCAGCGGCGATGAAGGTCTCCACGAAAGACCGGAAATCGTGCTTCTTGGTATTAGCCACCCTAAGAGCCGCCAGCTTGTCCTCTCGTGCATCCTTGCAGTGAACGCGGGCCAGAGACAGAGCAACATCCGCACCACACCTGGCAGAAGACTTCTTCCACTCCTGCACTCGACTTGGGACCGCGTTCAGTCGAGTCATCAGAGACTCGAGGTCGTTCTGGAGCGTCTCTCTTGGCCAGAGTGTTGTGTCGATGCGGGAAGTTGCGACCTTCAGCCTTGCGAGATAGTCAACAACGGCAGCAACGCGAGATTCGAGCCGGAGCACATTCATGGCGACTTCATCTTTCACAGGAGAGTTGATAGGATCCAGATTTATTTCCAGTCGACCAGTCTCCTCTTCAAAGTTCTGGCAAAACTCTGCAAGCACAATCACCGAGTCAAGACAACAATCGGATGGAAGGATCAAAGTTAAAATGTCTGTTTGATATAAAAGATTACCTTCAAGCACGAGGAATAGCTTCTTGGCGATTCCTCCCAGATAAGCCTCCAGATCGTTCTTCTTTCCCACCAACTCGCTGGCCTTGTCACTTAGGGCAATCTTGTCACTCTTCAGTCGACTGACCTCCTGGTTGGCAGCATCAAGAACAGCTCTCAGATTGGTGTTTTCTTCTTCAAGCTTGGTGATTGAAGCCAGCTTCTCATCTGCGAGCTTGGTCTTCTCTAAAGCCGCTTTCTACATTTCAGCCAAGTCGAGGTCTTTCTTCTTCAGGGCATCCCTCACTTTGTCTGCAAAGTTACAGCGAGATCAGACTCTGAAACAAATGAGGGGCAAAGGCAGTCGTCGAGGGCCTCACCAAACATACCTTTAGCTTCCTCCTTCGCCTTTGTTAAGTTCTCCTGGGCCAGTTTCAGATCAAGCTCGAGCTGGATGTGTTTGTTCTCCAACTTAGTATAACGAGCCGCAAGGTCGCAAGATTTCTACGAAGAACCAATCGACAGATGTCAAAGACAATTCACTTCCGAGTGACTAAGGAAAAATCATAGCGTTTCTAAGACTACGGTCGAATACAAACATTCGACCATAGTCTCGGGGACTACACCCAGTGGGTGCACTCAGCATGCCCCCACTAGTTCTATCAAGTTAGAGTCGACCAGTCGACCAACAAAAAAAGGGAGATGTTCTTCAGACTATAGTCGACTGCCAGTAGTCGACCATAGTCTCGGGGACTACACCCAGTGGGTGCACTCAGCGTGCCCCCACCGGCCTATGAATCCATTCGACCTAGTCGAGTAAAGGAAAAACTTAAGACATAAAGACTAAGGTCGACTGCCAGCAGTCCACCATAGCCTTCAGGACTACACCCAGTGGGTGAACTCAGCGTGCCCCCACTAACCCGGAATTTCGATCGACAGACCCAGTGGGTGTAGGGCAAACATTAGGAATTCCAGAAAGAAGAGTTTTCAGATATCATATCCTAACAGAACAGGCGGTGATCGACTGACCTGAACATTACTCTGAAGAGCTGAACTGGCGTCGTAGGCTGCCTGGCTGGCTTCTCGGATGGCCTTCACTTGCTCCATCATGACCCCCGCCTGGCGTATTGCTTCTTTGGCAGCACTAGCTTGGTCTTCTGGGACGTGGTGGGTTGAGAAAAGCGATGGCTGTGCAACACTCGACGATGAGGGACGAGCACTCGTCAACGGCACCGCAAAAGATACGGTAGGCCGAGTGACGTTCTCTCCCTCCGCGACCAGTGTCTCGGGTGCTGGCACGTCCTGAGTCGCCTTGCCAGCAGACGTTTTCTAGTTCCTCCTCTGCCTCAGTGGTTCCTCATCGTCGTCGTCAGGAAGGTCAATAACGACGTTGGATGGAGCTGCAGAAAAGAATCAAAA
Organism: Triticum timopheevii; assembly: GCA_963921465.1. NCBI lineage: Eukaryota > Viridiplantae > Streptophyta > Magnoliopsida > Poales > Poaceae > Triticum > Triticum timopheevii. The sequence goes on from OY997266.1 coordinate 371,547,527, forward strand.
TTAGAGACAAGGAGCCAATCGACTGAAGACGGAACTATAAAGGTCATACCAGGTTTAGAAGTGGCAGCGTCTTCCATCTCATGATCTTCAGCCCTGGCCAAGGTATCAGAAGTAGCAGCGCTGCAATTCCAGAAGTCAGTCGGTTGACTCATGAGTTGACCAAGAATAAGTTCATGTGGAACAGGAAAACTCAAGTAGCACCATTACCCTGAGATAGTGGGGATCACCATCTTCATCTTCGGCAAGACCTTCGCCGGCTTCAACGGCGCCACTCAAGATTGCTTCGGAGCTTTCTCAGTCGGCACCAGAGAAGTAGTCCGAGGGCGCTTGGTCGACTGTGCGACAGTCGCGACCCCCTTACCATGCTCGGTTGCAGGATCATGGACAAGCTTCGAGCGTCTTTCCGAGCGAGGAGGCACAACTTCCTCCTCCTCCTCCTCCTCCTCACCAGAGTCATTGCCCTCATCATCATCATCATCAGCATCTGAGTCCCACTCCTCCGGGCTTTCGCCCCCACTTCCTTCCTCCTCCTCAGTCGGCGTTTGCGCTCCATTGGGCATCGAGTATAACTTAGTGGTGGCCTGACAGACAACAAAACAAAACAAAGGTCAATCGACCAATTTGCAGCAAAGCAGAATAAATAAAGCAAGATTACAATTAAGGATAAGTGGGCATACCGTGTCCGGTGTGTAGATATGGTCGAGTGGTGGGATCCTCCTAGCCCCTCGAGGGTTGTCCTTATTCCCTGTGATTGCGGTCATCCACCTCTCCAGTGTGGCGTCGTCGACTGCTTCTGGATGGACCCGAGTGGTATCTTCGGTTCCACAGTACAGCCACATCGGGTGGCCTCGGTACTGAAGCGGTTTTATGCGCCGTCTAAGGAAGACCTCCAGAAGGTCCATACCCGTCACTCCGTCCCGAACGAGCTGGACTACGCGCTCCATCAACATTTTTACTTGAGCTTTCTCTTCAGGAAGCACCTTCAGAGAAGAGGGTTAGTTCACTCAGCCCATGGAGAACGGAGGGAGACCAGTCGACTGCCCATGCGTCGACTCGTCTTGGCAGTAGAACCAGGTCGACTGCCACCCTCTGACCGACTCAAGAAGGGTCATGGCCGGAAAAGTACTCTTGCTCCTGATCTGAATCCCAAGACCCCCGCACATCTGAATAACATTAGTCCTCTCATCATCCGGACTCGCCTTTTTCATCGCCTGTGAGCGACAGGTGAATATGTGCTTAAAGAGACCCCAGTGTGGTCGACAACCCAGGAAGTTCTCGCACGTGGACACGAAAGCAGCAAGATAGGCAATGGAATTTGGAGTGAAATGGTGGAGTTGCGCCCCAAAGAAGTTCAGAAACCCTCGAAAGAAAACACTCGGCGGCAGAGAGAACCCACGGTCTACATGAGTAGCTAGGAGAACGCACTCACCCTCCTGAGCAGGCGGTTGCCACTCAGTCCCCGGGAGCCTTGCTGACCCATGGGAGATCAGAACCTCGTTGGCCAGGTCATTGAGATCCGCCTCGGTGATGGTCGAGCGGATCCAATCCCCTTGGACCCAACCTTGCGGCAGGCGGGACCTTGACGAAGATCCGCCCCGACTGGACGCTCTTCCCTTTGCTTTCCCCGTCGCCGTCGCCTTCTTCGCGTGCTCCAAGGCCGCCGTCTTCTCCTTCACCATTGTCGCCGGCGAAGCACGCGAGAGGTGGATGGGCGGAGGCGAGAGCAGGCACTGCGGGTGGAGGTGAGGAGGGCAGAGGGGGAAATGGGAAGGCACTGTTCAAAAACCCTCGCCGGGCGCCTTATATAAGGACGCTTTCGAGTGGCTGACAAGTAGGCCCAAGCGATCCTGTCACATCCCGAAACACAGTCGCGCACGCGTGATATGTGGCAAAAAAGGCGGCGCGGAAATCAAGGCGTGTACGCCTTATCCCATCCGAGCACCGCGGTCCGCCCCGCTTCGCGCGCTTCCCAAAATTCGGATCCCACAAAATCCGCTAACAGCAGATCAGTCTGTCAGACGGTAGATTTCCTGCGATCCGTCGCTCGGAAGTTTACTAAGTTCAAAAGTTCACTCGACAGAAGAAAGGAATGGATCAAGGCGACTGAAAGAAAAGTTGCTGCCATCATTAAAAAGATTATTGGTCCAAGATGAGACATGTTCAGAACACGAAAAACAGATCGGAAAGATTATCATCTCCTTCCTCACTCAAACCTCTATCCATTCGGGGGCTAATGATGAAGTCATGTACCTAGGGTAGGGTCACGGGCCTGTCCTAAGTACCCTTCCCAAGGACATCCTCAGAAGAAGCTGCCTTCCAGTCGACCAAGAGAGACTTCACTCGACGGACTCGAAGGACTTGACCATGAAGACTCACTCGACCACCAGGAGGTCAAGAGCCACTCTGCATCCAAACGGTCTGTAATTAAGTAGCCTTTATGGCCTTGATGACACATTATATAGGGTGTTTCCAGTAACGCCAAACCTTTATGTACTTTAAACCCTGCATAACTGAGGGCCGGAGGGGTCTGGCATACACTATATAAGCCACCCCCTCCTCAGTGTAAAGGGTTCGCACCCCTGTAACCTACGCATACATAATCCAGTCGACCGCCTCTGGGCTCTGAGACGTAGGGCTGTTACTTCCTCCGAGAAGGGCTTGAACTCGTAAATCCCTTGTCTGTACAACTGCTCCATAGCTAGGATCTTGCCTCTCCATACCTACCCCATTCTACTGTCAGACTTAGAACCACAACATAAGGTGCTTGGGCGATTCAGATCTCGTGGCTCAACAGGTGTCAGGCAAGTGAGACTCCAAGGACCCCCTTATGGTGACTTACCGTCGTGAAGTAGATGCTGTGGCTGGGCACTTCAAAGGTTATCAAGTGGAGCACATTGATCGAAGGAAGAATGAGGCGGCTGATGCTTTAAGCTAGTTGGGATCTCAGCGTAAGCCGGTGCCGCCTAACACCTTTCTTGATGTTTTGCACAATCCTTCTGTCAAGGTACCTACAGAGGAAGAACTAGCAGTGCCAGACCTAGAGGCACAGCTGGTGGCAGCTCTTCACGTCATCCCGGATTGGACGGTGCCATATTTGGCCTATATGACCCGGGGAGAGTTGCCTGAGGAAGAGACCTTGGCGAGAATAATCATCAGGCGGTCCAAATCTATGACGATTGTTCATGGCGAGTTACATCACCGAAGTGTCATTGGGGTGTTTCAACATTGTGTGTCGCCTACGGAGGGTCAGGAGATACTTCGTGAGATCCATGAAGGGGATTGTGGTCATCATGTTGGTTCAAAATCTCTAAGAGCCAAAGCTTTCCGTCATGGTTTCTATTGGCTGACGGCTCATGCTGATGTGGAGGATCTAGTCAGCAAATGTGACGGATGTCAAAAATTCTCATGACGAGCTCATGTGCCGGCTCAAGAGTTGAGGATGATTCCAATTACTTGGCCTTTTGCAGTCTGGGGGCTTGACATGGTTGGACCTTTCAAGAGGTCTAAGGATAAAAATACACACCTCCTGGTGGCAGTGGATAAGTTTACAAAGTAAGTGTGATGCAGCCACGGTGGTTCAGTTCATGAAAAAGGTGATTTTTCGTTTTGGTTTTCCACACAGCATCATAACTGATATTAGCACTAATCTTTCCAAGGGTGCCATGGAAGAGTTATGTCAATGAGAACATATCCGGCTTGATGTTTCGGCTGTTGCTCATCCTCAATCCAATGGTCAAGCAGAAAGAGCTAATCAAGAGATCCTGAAGGGTATCAAACCCCGGCTCTTGGTCCCCTTGCAGCGAACTCCAGGTTGTTGGGTGGAGGAGTTACCCTCTGTATTGTGGAGCATCAACACTACGCCTAACAGATCTACAGGTTACACACCTTTCTTCATGGTATATGGAGCAGAGGCTGTCCTGCCAAGTGACATCCGGCATGATTCACCCCATGCGGCGGCTTACGTTGAGGCTGATAATGAAAAAGCTCGTCAGGATGCACTTGAATTGTTGGATGAGGAGCGAGACTTGGCAATAGCCCGCTCGGCGATTTACCAGCAAGACCTGCGCCGCTATCACAACCGCCGGGTTAGAAGCAGAACCTTTCAGGAAGGCGACTTAGTGCTCCGGCTCTTCCAGGATCAGTCTGATATGCACAAGCTATCCCCTCCTTGGGAAGGACCCTTTGTGGTCAGCAAGAATCTGAACAACGGGTCATACTACCTCATCGATGTTCGAGAGCGCAAAGACTCACGTAAGTCGGAGGAGGAGATCCGCCGGCCGTGGAATATCGCCCATCTTCGGCCTTACTATACTTGAACCACCGGCTCTCAAGATGTATATATTTTGACGATGTATATATTATATAAAGCAATAAAGCAGGACCTCTGTCCTTTTCACCTTCAAAGGTTTATGTGTCTTCTTTACAGGTGGTGGAAACAACCAACAGGGAGCGGGTCATATCTGAATCCGGCTTTCCCTTTGGTCCGGCTTATGATCATATCTGAATCTAGCCATGATCACTTGGGGGCTTCCTGTTCAAACATAGGTCGTATTCGAACCAAAGAGAACATAGCTGTCGATACCCACTTTGATCGGCACACTGCCAAACCCACTGGGGCTTCTTGATCATATTTGAATCATAGCTTAACCCCTTTGGGTCTGACGTGGATTGTATTTGAATCAGCATCATTAAACAACTCTTATGGTCACTTGGGGGCTTCCTGTTCAAACATAGGTCGTATTTGAACCAAAGAGAACATAGCTGTCGATACCCACTTGATCGGCATCGCCAAAGCCACTGGGGGCTATATGATCGTATCTGAATCTTAGCTTAACCTCTTTGGAATGGTTTACTAATCGTATTCGAATCAGAAGCCTTTGAATATTGTCTATTATCCATTATATTTAATAAGCATAATCATTTGACTATCTTGAGACCTTCTTGAAAGCACTATGAGATGGTTTTTGTTCTTCCGGCTTAATATTGATCACCCCAGGTTGTTAAGTGTCAGGTGAACATTATATGTTCCAACTTTCAGGAGTTGAATTTACCCGCATGGTGTAGGTCATATAAGCAGATGAGATTACCAAAGGGATCGCAGGTATGCTATTGTGATTATGTTTAAACAAATATAATCATAAACCGGCCTTTATATGATGTTCTGGTTCGCGCTCTGGGTTATCAATACCTTATGTGACCCCCGATGCGATAAACCGCCAAGGCAATTTTGCTTGTTTTATATGCAGGATAAGGCAAGCAAATGTAACATCAAGGAAATAAAAGATCAACATAAGCTGGAAATATATAGCGATGGCGGCTTATGAAAGTATTAAGCGCCATAAACATGCGCGAAGGCATGACAAAAACTGAGAGGTTTTTTCTACCCTATTACAAGACTCCCCGAGTCTGAATAATGAAGCATTGTTTTCGCAAAGTCATAAACGCCTGGCGGTTCACTCCTTTGGTGGGCTTGAAGATTCCGGGTTATCCTTCTCCGCCTCTCCGTCGGTTGCCATGTCCTGGAAGGTTGACGAGGCCCAATCAATGCCACTCAAGGCTTCAAACTCAGGTTCATCATCTATTAAACCGGCTGGGTCCACTTCAGGGGCAAAGGTATGCTTACGAGTTGGAGGGATCAGGCTGACTTGATCATAGGGAGGTGTTGGAATTCTCCGGTTCTCACTGTCATAGCCCGGCTGATACTTGGTAAGGTCAGTGTCGTTCCCAATGAGAGTAGCCATGGGGCGTATGTCTTTGACGCAGGCGGTGAAATCCTGTTCATCAAATACGGTCCCATCCTCTTTCAGATTCGCGTATCCAAGAGCGAGGTCGGCTGGGTCTAGTTCTGGAATCCATGCTTTTGCCCGGCTCAACGCGGCTATGGCCCTGGCTCTTGAGGACGCCCGCCTTAGATCTTGGACCCGTTGAGGTAGTACAGCAAGACACTTCAGCACGTCTTGCAGGAGGTGGGGAGTGTTATTTGATAAAGCTACAACGGCCAAAGCACGTTGTGACCCGGTGTACAGTTGCTCCACTAGAGTGTAAACCGCTTCAGTTTGATCAACATGTTCTGCTTGAGGTTTGTGCTCCTGGGGCCTGCATTCACAAGCATAAGTTGAGCTGGATATAACGATTAAAATAGTCATCAAAGGAAGGATTACAATATTTGAGGTTATATACAGTAACTTACTGAAGATGGCTGAGACCATTTGAGATATCTGGCGCTTTAAGCCGGACAACTCGGCTGTTGCTTCTGCAAGTGATGCCTCTGCCGTCTCGGCCCGGGTCACCAGTGAAGCCTTTTCATCAGCCTAGATTTTCTTCTCCGCCTCAAAATTCTTCTTCAACTTCTCTTGTTCAGAGACGCTAAATTCAAATTTGGAGTTGGCCTTTTGAATTTCACGTTCTTGAGCTGTCAGGCGGCTCTTCAGGTCAGCAATCTCCGACTCAAATTGACTTATGGTGGCCTGCATTGATGCTGGGTTATAGTCAGAATCATGGTAAGATAACATTAAGTCCCAAGCACTTTGCAAGCAAAGTGACTTGACACTTGGGGGCTAATGTATGCTGAAGAATTTTAACTTATAATGCCGATTCATGCAAATTAAGTCCCAAGCACTTCGCAAGCAAAGATACTTGACACTTGGGGGCTAATGTGTGTCGCAAGTTCAAGGTATCATGTTACAACCGGGTTAAAAATCTTTTTTCTAAACCGGACAGAGCAGTGATAAGCAGTTTTCTAAGTCTACAACATATTTATTCATAAGCAATAGACTTGGGGGCTGATACAGTAAGTATGATTCAGAAAAGGGGCATAAGTTATACCTCAGATTTTTGCTCTATTTGCTTCACCATGTCAATTTCCAGGTCACGGCTGCTATGTACTTGATTGAGATAGCCAGAGACTATATCTCCAATGCTTAAATGACTATAGTCAGCAATGTCTAGCTTGGCCTTTTGGCGTTCCAGAAGCTCCTCCTTAGCAGAGCACTTGGCAAGGACAGTGGGCCGCCCTGGCTCAACAAACTGAGTCTTCAGAATCTCAACTTCCGGATCAATGGTCTTGGTCGGGCTAGGAGCTTCCGGGTTATTAGAGTTGTTGAGAGTATCTTTGGCGGGTGGATCAGAGGATGGTGCTGGAATGTCATAGGCTGGTTCATGCGGCGGCTGATGGGTAGAACTATCAGGAGCAGCCATACCAAGCTCCGGTTCAGTCACGACCGAGTTTTGGGACGGCCTACTCTTTTTTGCCCTTTTACTGGGCTTCACTTGCACGCTGTGGACAAAGGCAGAAGGATGAATACAAAAGCATGGCTAAGGTAAAGCATAAGGTAAACAAAATTACATTACCCGAGGGCAATTTTGAAAGCCGGCATGTTAGACTGCATAGACTCGCTGAAGGAAGGAGAGGTATCCTGATAATTGGAGTCAGATGAATTAAGAGGTTGATGAATTAAACCCGCTAAAGGTAAAACAGAACGTAAATCGGAGATAACCTTAGTCCGACGCTTCTTGGTTATATCAGGTAAGCCGGAGGAGGGCTCTGTGTCCTTGCTGGTCCGGGTCTGCCTTCGGCTTTCCAATTGTTGTTGCTTCAAAAGAAATTGAGGATCTTGGTAAGCCAAAGGATGTGAAAATCTTACTTTCCGGGTTACTCTTCGAATTTTCTGACGCGGCAGGGGCTCGGAGTCGGAGGAAATTATAGTTACCTCTTCCTCGGCGGCTCGGTTGTTCCCTGTGTCTTCCTGGAAAGATTTAAAGTCAGTAAGGTAATGATAAAGAGTCACAAGAGTTAGAAGTTACCTCTTCTTCATCATCAGAGGTGTCCTCCAATTTGAATAAATCTGAAGCGCTTGGCTTCTTCTTCCTTGAAGTTCCCGTTTTGGCAGCTTTTCTTTCGGTTCTCTTGGCTGCTCTAGCTTGTTTGGCAGCCTCATGGTCATACTTGACCTTCCAGAAGTTGTCACGGCCTGTTGAAAAAGATAAGGGGTTATGAGTAAAAGCAAGGAGTAATATAGTAAAGAGTATTCCTTGAGGTTCATGACTCACTGCGGGGGTCGGGTTCTTCTTGCAGAAAGGAAGTAAGCCAAAGGCATTACTAGTCAATGTGCCCTATTTCAACAACATTCGGGTCGTAGCCTCCACCACATCATCTGGTAAGTCGTCGGGACTATGATGCAGTGGGTCATCCTTCTCGCTTGAGTAAGTGCATATTAAGTCGGGGCGGCGGCTTAACGGAAGCACTCGCCAAGTGACCCAGACTCGGACCAAATCAATACCGTTCAAGCCATTACATAAGAGGGCTTTGATCTTCTTGATGGTAGGGGCAAGTGATAGACGTTCAACAATAGTTAGCTTATCCGACAGCGGGTGATTTGATTCAAGGCGCAGAGCGCGGAAGCGGGGCAGAGGGTTCTCGTCAGCCGGAGAAGTGTCCTGGCAATAGAACCACGTCTGATTCCAATCCTTCGGATGACTCGGCAGTTTAGCATAAGGAAAAAGGCAGTCTCTCCGCCGCTGAATCGAGATGCCACCAAGTTCTAGACTGGGCCCGTTGGCACATTCATTCTACCAGTTTAAGTAGAATAGCTCTCTGAACAAAAGCAGATTGGGCTCTTCTCCCAGGTACACCTCGCACAAGACTTGCAAGTTGCAAATATTTGACACAGAATTGGGCCCGATGTCTTGAGGTCTGAGGTCAAAGAAATGCAAAACATCCCTGAAGAATTTTGAACCGGGTGGAGCAAATCCCCGGCTCATATGATCCGTAAAAACTATCACCTCCCCTTCTTTGGGTTGAGGTTTCTCCTCGGACAGGTCAGGGGCACGATAAAACATGACCTCCTTCTTGGGAAGATGGCCAGACTTCACAAATTCAGACAATTTACTTTTTGTGACTGTGGATTGGACCCAAATACAGGTCACAGGAGCCTTGGTTGCCTTAGGTGCCATGACGTAAGTGGAAGCCTATGACAAAATAAGAAGCTCCGGCTCAATTTTAACTCGGAAGGAAAGTATTTTTAAGTCTATTCAAAATGGCGGCTTAAGACGGGGCCTAATGACATATGGCTGATTATATCTGGTTATCTAAGCCGCTATGGGAATTAGTAACAGTTAAGTTATTTTAAGCCGCCAGGAGCTGGCAAGGCTGTCAATTAACATTGTCTGTTTTAAACTGGCAATGAGAGCCGCTAGAGTTAAATGGGCCTAACAGAAACAGATTTTACCTAAGTGTCGCACAAACAGGTTTCGCAGTTGGCGGATATTATTTTGGATCAAACAGGTGCATAGAAAAGAATATATTCTAGACCTAAAACTAGTACAGATAAGTTCATAAATTCTAAATAAAGCTTCTGTACAGATAAGAGGAATCTACTGGCATTCGAAATGGGTGCGAAATAGCTATCGTATCAGTTTTATATCATCTTAAGGATCAAGAAACGGCGGTGGTGATGAAATCTATGAGGGGTTCCTGACAAACAGTGAAGAACACCGAGGAACTCGAAGGTCCTAATGCGGATCTGAGGAACAAGAAGGAGGAAACTTACAGATGCGGAGTTGCTGCGGAGGTTCGTCGCTTTTTTCTGGTCAAATCAGGTTGATGCAGCGGCCTGAGTTGGTGAGGACGAGGAGATCTACGACGGCGGCGGCGGCGGAGCTCGAGCGGCAGAGAGACAACAAGAGGAAGAAGACGAACGACTGAGGGAGAAAATGAAGAAGATCTAGGTCGAGCCTATTTATAGGGAAGGGCCGACCGGGACGGTGCGAGAAACGAGGAGATTGGATATTATTATCCAGCAACCCCGACGCCTCGGGTTTCGGGACAATCAGTAAAGGCAAAGATCCGTTGAAGATATAGCAGGATAAAATAAGGATTTAATTGGAGATGACGTCATGGTGGGTTAACGTGGATCCAGAAGATGACGTCATGGCGGGTTAAACCCTTTTGCACAGACAGAAGACCAAAGGCTTATTTCTTAAGGTATTTTGAGATTGACATGAACCGGTTCGAATCAATCTGGGGCCTAATGTTGGGGATATAACTATTTGTGTAAGCCGCCCAGGAGGGGCCGGGTTACGCAAAGAAGACTCATCAAAAAGAAGCCCAAGACCAAGCATGAAGATGGCGGTTCAATAAAAGGTCTAAGGCCCACAGGCGGCTTAAGGCCCATAGTGGTAAACCGCCATGATGATATGACTTGTAACATAAGGTAGACTTAACTAGTCACCGAGCCGGACACTGTCTATGAGCCGGCCGGGACTCTGTAGGCCGCAGGGCGTCCACCCGTGTATATAAGGGGACGACCTGCTGGCAGTTTAGGGCAAGAAACAACTCATCAAGAACCGGGCATAGCGTATCTCGCTCCCTGGTCATTGAAACATCAAGCAATACCAACCCAACTAGACGTAGGCCTACCTTCACCGTAAGGGGACGAACTAGTATAAACCTCTCGTGTCTCTTGTCCTGATTAACCCCTTCAAGCTTCCTAGTTGCGATGGATCCACGACTAAGTCCTTTCACTAGGACATCTGACGTGACAATTCCACGACATATATAGGTAGGACTGAAAATTTGACCATTACATACCTTTTTGCACATATCGGTGAGACCTGATGAAAACACTCGGTTAGAACAATATGTACAAAAGGTGAGAACTTTGGATCTTTTGGTCACTTCAGATGAAATAGATTGGTGAATCTGAGCGGTATTGACCTAAGCACTTTACAAACTTTGGTGAAACTGAGTGAATTCAATCAGAAATTCTGATTGAATTACAAAAAGATGGCAAGTGCTCATCAGTGAGACCAACTAGTCGACTCAGTGAGACCGGACAACTAGCATTTGGACAACAGTTATATCATGATTGCTCGGTGACTCTGGTAGAAATGGTTCGGTGAGTTTGAGTTGTATGTTCGGGTTTTGATAAAGTGTGAACTTGGAAAAATTGTCTGAGGCTTTTGGAGTTTGATCTTTAAGCACTTGAGAAAATAACTCATCTTCTCAATTGTAACACCCCTGGAGCAAGACCTTCCATATTTTTATATATTATTTGTCGTGCATGCTATATGATGTTTTTTTGCATCATGCGTCATCTCCATAACCTTGTCTATTTGTTTTCTCTTTTGTCTGTTCTTGTGTTTGCAACTCCTACTTTCCATTTAATCCACTTCATTTTCCTGATCACTTCCATTAAGCCATTGCCCTATTTCCCAATATTTTAAACCCAACTCTCATCCCACTTTAAACCTTTTTATATTATTTTTGAGTGACATTTTTTACTTCCTCCGTAAATGCTCCAATTCTGCCCATAAATCACATTGCATAGGACCATCTCCTAAAATTCTATCCCAATCAGAGCTTATTTGTATGGGTTTTAAAATTCAAACTGTTTGAATTATATTTATACTTGTCTAAAATTTCATCTCCTGAATTTCCCTAACCATTTTTTATTAAATCCAATATATTTTTCTGGGTCTAGGAAAAATATCCAGGTGATTTACCCGTCTACCCCTCTCTTTCTTTTTACCCATGTTCTTGGTTGAAGAAAATGGAAAAGGAAAAAAAATGAAAGAAACAGAGGAGAGAGGCCCATCCGCGCCAGCCCCCCTGCCAACTTTTCCTACCCAAAAACCGAGCCACCCTCTAGTGGCTCATGCCACTTGGCACGTGTGGCCCCACACGTCAGCCTCTCTGCTACACCCCTCACCCGCCTTCTTCCTCCTCGCCTCGCTTTCCATCTCGGCCATGTGCACCCGTGGACGTGTCGTGCCTAGCCAGCCTTCTCCTCACCCTTATCCACTCCCCATCACGCTAGAAGCATCCCCATCCATCCACCTACCTTTCCCCTCACTCTAGAAACCCTAGGGGTCACTCTAGATCGAGCTATAGAGAAGCTCCGAGAGCACCAGGAGCACGACCATGGTGTTATCGTGGCCAACCTCGTCTTCCCGCCTCATCTCCATGTCCAACAGGCGCGCTGTCATCGACTCCTTCACCTACGATCGCTGCTGCATCGAGGGATACCAAGAACATTTTGTCCCCTTCTCCTTCTTCTTCCTTGGGTCAAAAACTTTTCCGGCTCTCTCGGTCTATCCATCTGTCTGTGGATGAAAGGCTGTACTGAACTCTAGCCTGGTACCCAAAATTTTGTGCAACTGATTCCAGAACTTTGAGGTAAACTGGGTTCCTCTATCTAATACAATGGTCCTCGAAACTCCATGCAGACATACAATCCTGGTCATGTATATCTTTGCCAACTTAGCACTGGTGTAAGTGGTCTTCACTAGGATGAAATGAGCTACCTTCGTCAAACGATCGACTACAACCCATATCGAGTCATAGCCTGAACGAGTCCTGGGCAATCCCGTGATAAAATCCATGCCTAGCTTATCCCACTTCCATTCGGGTATTGGCAATGGCTGTAGCAAACCTGCTGGCTTTTGATGCTCTGCCTTTACTCTCTGACATACATCACAAACTGCTACATACTCTGCAATATCCTTCTTCATTCTGGTCCACCAGAAACTATCCTTCAAATCCAGATACATCTTGGTATTTCCTGGGTGAATCGAATACGGTGAATCATGGGCCTCTTGCAGAATCAACTTCCCGATCTCCGAATCATTAGGCACATATACGCGGTCCTCAAACCATAAGGTATCATGCTCATCCTCATGAAATCCCTTAGCTTTTCCTTTGCTCATCCTTTCCTTTATCTCGGCAATGTCTTTGTCCGTCTTCTGGGCTTCTCTAATTTTATCCATCAAGGTGGACTGAATCTCCAATGCTGCTACATAGCGTCTCGGAACTATCTCCAAACATTGCTCGTGAAGCTCCTCTGCTAACTCCTTGGGTAACTCTCTGGTCATGAGTGTATTGACATGACTCTTGCAGCTCAATGCATCGGCTACTACGTTAGCCTTTCCGGAATGATAATGCAATATCATATCGTAATCCTTAATGAGCTCCAACCATCTCCTTTGCCTGAGATTCAACTTCTTCTGCGTGAAGATATACTTCAAACTCTTGTGGTCCATGTACACATCACAATGGCTTCCGATGAGAAAGTGTCTCCATGTCTTCAACGCATGCACTATGGCTGCTAACTCCAAATCATGTGTAGCATAATTCAACTCATGGGGTTTAAGCTGTCATGAGGCATATGAAACAACTCTTCCCTCCTGCATAATCACTGCTCCAAGTCCTCGACGAGAAGCGTTGCAATATACTTCATAATCCTTGCGTTGATCTGGCAGAATCAACACTGGTGATGTAACCAAACGTTTCTTAAACTCTTGGAAATTGGCCTCACATTCCTCAGTCCATTTGAATTTGGTGTCCTTCTTCAACAACTTCATCAAGGGCTTTGCAATCTTCGAGAAATTCTCCATGAACCTCCGGTAGTATCCTGTGAGTCCAAGAAAACTCCGGATCTCTCCAACTGATGTGGGGGCTTCCCAATTTGTCACAGTGACAACTTTGGTGGGGTCTACTGCTATTCTTTCTCCGGATATAACATGTTCGAGGAATCCAACTTCCTTCAACCAAAACTCACACTTGCTGAACTTGGCATATAATTGATGTTCTGTGAGCTTTCCAAGTACCAAACGCAAATGCTCCTTATGCTCCTCTTCATTATTCGAGTAGACTAATATGTCATCAATGAACACCACGACGAACTTATCCAAAAACTCCATAAACACCTTGTTCATCATGTTCATGAAATAGGCAAGTGCGTTAGTCAGACCAAATGACATAACGGTATACTCATGTAGCTCGTACCTTGTGGTAAAAGTTGTCTTAGGTATACCCTGCTCTCGAATCTTCAACTGGTGGTATCTGATACGTCTCCAATGTATCTATAATTTTTGATTGTTCCATGCTATTATATTACCCCTTTTGGATGTTTATGGCCTTTATTTTACACATTTATAGCATTTTTGGGACTAACCTACTAACCGGAGGCCCAACCCGTATTGCTGTTTTTTGCCTATTTCAGTATTTCGAAGAAAAGGAATATCAAACGGAGTCCAAACGGAATGAAACCTTCGGGAGCGTGATTTTTCGAACCAACGTGATCTAGAGGACTTAGAGTGCAAGTCAAGAAGCAGCTGAAGCTTCCACAAGAGAGGAGGGCGCCCCCCCTATAGGGCGCGCCCCTGTCTCGTGGGCCCCTCGGGCGTCCACCGACGTACTTCTTCCTCCTATATAAGCCTACGTACCCCGAAAACATCCAGGGGCAAACGAAACAAAATTTCCACCACCGTAACCTTCTGGATCCGCGAGATCCCATCTTGGAGCCTTCGCCGGCGTTCTGCCGGAGGGGGAATCGACCACAAAGGGCTTCTACATCAACATCCTTGCCCCTCCGATGAGTTGTGAGTAGTTTACCACAGACCTACGGGTCCATAGTTATTAGCTAGATGGCTTCTTCTCTCTTTTTGGATCTCAATACAATGTTCTCCCCCTCTCTTGTGGAGATCTATTCGATGTAAACTCTTTTTGCAGTGTGTTTGTCGAGATCCGATGAATTGTGGGTTTATGATCAAGTTTATCTATGAATAATATTTGAATCTTCTCTGAATTCTTTTATGTATGGTTGAGTTATCTTTGCAAGTCTCTTCGAATTATCAGTTTGGTTTGGCCTACTAGATTGATCTTTCTTGCCATGGGAGAAGTGCTTAACTTTGGGTTCAATCTTCCGGTGTCCTTACCTAGTGACAGAAAGGGTTGCAAGGCACGTATTGTATTGTTGCCATCGAGGATAACAAGATGGGGTTTATATAATATTGCTTGAGTTTATCCCTCTACATCATGTCATCTTGCTTAAAGCGTTACTCTGTTCTTATAAACTTAATACTCTAGATGCAGGCAGGAGTCGGTCGATGTGTGGAGTAATAGTAGTAGATGCAGGCAGGAGTCAGTCTACTTGTTGCGAATGTGATGCCTATATACAAGATCATGCCTAGATAATCTCATAATTATTTGCTTTTCTATCAATTGCTCAACAGTAATTTGTTCACCCACCGTAATACTTATGCTATCTTGAGAGAAGCCACTAGTGAAACCTATGGCCCCCGGGTCTATCTCTTATCATATTTTCTTCTAATCTACTTTTATTTGCATCTTTACTTTTTGCATCTATATTAGAAAATACCAAAAATATATTTATATTTTCATACTATATTTATTAGATCTCACTTTCGCAAGTGGCCTTGAAGGGATTGACAACCCCTTTATTGCGTTGGTTGCGAGTTCTTTATTTGTTTCTGTAGGTGCGTGGGACTTTTGAGGAGCCTCCTACTGGATTGATACCTTGGTTCTAAAAAACTGAGGGAAATACTTACGCTACTATTGCTCCATCACCGTTTCCTCTTCAAGGAAAACCAACGCAAGCTCAAGACGTAGCAAGAAGGATTTCTGGCGCCGTTGCCGGGGAGGTCTTCGCTCAAGTCAAGACATAGCAAGTACCCATCACAAACTCATCTCCCTCACATTTACATTATTTGCCATTTTCCTCTCGTTTTCCTCTCCCCCACTTCACCCTTGCCGTTTTATTCACCCTTTCTTTCCCAATCTCCCCCTCTCTTTCGCTTTCCTTTATCCATTTGCCGTGTGCTAGTTCGTTTACCTTGTCACCATGGCTAGTCCTCCTATCCTTATTATCACTCCCGAACAAGAAATTCTCAATTTTAAGCAAAGGGAGGGAGAAAATTTAAAAGTTGCTTGGCATAGAATTTGCAATGCCCAATGTAAATCTTCTAGGAAGCTTTCCACTTCCGTTCTTCTCCGCAATTTTTATGTAGGTATCACTCCTTGGAATAGATGTGTTCTTGATATTGCTACCGGAGGTGATTTTACGAGTAGCCATACGTTTGATGCTTATAATGCTATGTTAGATTTGTTTGGCCCACCACCTCTTTTGGTTAATGGAACTGTTTTAACTTTAGAACACGTTATGCAACGGCTTGAGATTATTGAAAATAAAATTTCCACTGTTGAGTTGATTGAAAATTTGGATAAAAAGATTCATAATCACATTACCCAATTTGGATCTAGGGTTGGAGTTACTTTGAAAAATCTTAAGGAAAAAGAACCTATAGTCAATGAAAAAATAGATCTAGATTCAGAAAGAATTGGTAAACTTGAGGATATCATTACCAACTTAGGTTCCGCGTTTTCTTCCATGAAAAACAATCCAAAACCCCCTACTAAAACTGCCAAGTTTATTTATGTTCCTAAAAATTAAGGGGGAATCTTCTAGTAACGCGTATCTCAAATCCATAAGTGTTCATCCCAATTATCTCTCAATCGTTAAGGAACCTTTTGCTACAAACGAATTTCTTGAATTTTTGCCTAAAGGTTTGATCATTGCTAAAAAGGGAGAAACCCCTAAAGATTATAAGTGCTCTATTGATGAATTTAGTGCCAAAGATGGCACTCGTTAGATCTATCTTCGCTTTTATGCCTAGCTAGGGGCGTTAAACGATAGCGCTAGTTGGGAGGCAACCCAATTTTCTATATGTTTTTTGTTTTTGCTCCTGTTTAGTAATAAATCTTGCATCTACCTTCTGTTTAGATGTGTTTGTATCTTTTAGTTAGTGTTTGTGCCAAGTAGAACCTATAGGATAACCTATGATGTTAGTTGATTTGATTCTGCTGAAAAACAGAAACTTTGTGCGCATGAATGTAATTTTGTTAAATCATAGAAACGTGCTTTTGCGTTGATTCGCTTTTGATCAATAAACAAATTTTCCAGGACTTCCTATTTTGGTAGAATTTTAAGAGTTCTAGAAGTTTGCGTTAGTTACAGATTGCTACAGACTGTTCTGTTTTTGACAGATTCTGTTTTTCGTGTGTTGTTTGCTTATTTTGATGCATCTATGGCTAGTAAAATAGTTTATAAACCATAGAGAAGTTGGAATACAGTAGGTTTAACACCAAAATAAATAAAGAATTAGTTCATTACAGTACCTTATGTGGTGGTTTTGTTTTCTTTCACTAACGGAGCTTATAAGATTTCCTGTTGAGTTTTGTGTTGTGAAGTTTTCAAGTTTTGGGTAAAGCTTTTATGGACTATGGAATAAGGAGTGGCAAGAGCCTAAGCTTGGGGATGCCCAAGGCACCCCAAGATATTCAAGGATAGCCAAAAGCCTAAGCTTGGGGATGCTCCGGGAAGGCATCCCCTCTTTCGTCTTCGTTCATTGGTAACTTTACTTGGAGCTATATTTTTATTCGCCACATGATATGTGTTTTGCTTGGAGTGTCGTGTATTATATTAGTCTTTGATTTTTAGTTTACCACAATCATCCTTGCTGTACACACCTTTTGGGAGAAGCCTACTTGATTAGAATTTGCTAGAATACTCTATGTGCTTCACTTATATCTTTTGAGCTTGATAGTTTTTGCTCTAGTGCTTCACTTATATTTTCTAGAGCACGGTGGTGTCTTAATTTTGAAGAAATTTCTAGTCTCTCATGCTTCACTTATATCTTTTTGAGAGTCTTTTAGAACAGCATGGTATTTGCTATGGTTACAAAGTTGGTCCTAGAATGATGAACATCCAAGTTGGGTATAATAAAAACTATCATAGAAAAGTGAATTGGATGCTATGATCAATATGATGCTTGATAATTGTTTTGAGACATGGAGGTAGTGATATTAGAGTCATGCTAGTTGAGGTAATTATGAAAAATACTTGTGTTAAGGGTTGTGATTCCCGTAGCATGCACGTATGGTGAACCACTTTGTGATGAAGTTGGAGCATAATTTTATTTATTGATTGTCTTCCTTATGAGTGGCGGCCGGGGATGAGGGATGGTCTTTTCCTACCAATCTATCCCGCTAGGAGCATGCACGTAGTGCTTTGGTTTTTGATGACTTCTAGATTTTTGCAACAAGTACATGAGTTCTTTTGACTAATGTTGAGTCCTTGGATTATACGCACCCTTTCACCCTTCCACCATTGCTAGCCTCTCTTGTTCCGTGAAACTTTCACCAGTACCATACACCCACCATATACCTTCCTCAAAACAGCCACCATACCTACCTATTATGGCATTTCCATAGCCATTCCGAGATATATTGCCATGCAACTTTCCACCGTTCCGTTCATATGACACGCATTACTTTTGTCATATTGCTTTTTGCATGATCATGTAGTTGACATCGTATTCGTGGCAAGGGCACCTTCATAATTTTCATACATGTCGCTCTTGATTCATTGCATATCCCGGTACACCGCCGGAGGCATTCATATAGAGTCATATCTTGTTCTAGCTTTGAGTTGTAATTCTTGAGTTGTAAATCCATAAAAGTGTGATGATCTTCATTATTAGAGCATTGTCCCAGTGAGGAAAGGATGATGAAGACTATGATTCCCCCACAAGTCGGGATGAGACTTCGGACTTTACAAAAAGAAAAAATGGGAAAAAAAGAGAAAGGCCAAAAAAAAGAAAGGCCAAAGAAAAAAAAGAAAAAAAGAAAAAAAGAGAGAAAAAAATAGAATGAGAGAAAAAGAGAAAAGGGACAATGCTACTATCTCTTTTTTTCCACACTTGTCCTTCAAACTAGCACCATGATCTTCATGATAGAGAGTCTCATATGTTGTCACTTTCATATACTAGTGGGAATTTTTCATTATAGAACTTGGCTTGTATATTCCAATGGTGGGCTTCCTCAAAATGCCCTAGGTCTTCGTGAGCAAGCAAGTTGGATGCACACCCACTTAGTTTCTTTTGTTGAGCTTTCATATATTTATAGCTCTCGTGCATCCGTTGCATGGAAATCCCTACTCACTCACATTGATATCTATTAATGGGCATCTCCATAGCCCGTTGATATGCCTAGTTGATGTGAGACTATCTTCTCCTTTTTGTCTTCTCCACAACCACCATTCTATTCCACATATAGTGCTATGTCCATGGCTCACGCTCATGTATTGCGTGAAAGTTGAAAGAGTTTGAGATTACTAAAGTATGAAACAATTGTTTGGCTTGTCATCGGGGTTGTGCATGATTAAATACTTTGTGTGATGAAGATAGAGCAACATCCAAACTATATAATTTTGTAGGGATAACTTTCTTTGGCCATGTTATTTTGAGAAGACATGATTACTTTGATTAGTATGCTTCAAGTATCACCATTTTCATGTTAATCTGAACTTTTATTTTGTATCATTTGGATCTGAACATTCATGCCACAATAAAGAAAATTACATTGAGAATTATGCTAGGTAGCATTCCACATCAAAAATTTCTTTTTTTATCATTTACCTACTCGAGGACGAGCAGGAATTAAGCTTGGGGATGCTTGATAGGTCTCCAACGTATCTATAATTTTTGATTGTTCCATGCTATTATATTACCCCTTTTGGATGTTTATGGGCTTTATTTTACACATTTATATCATTTTTGGGACTAACCTACTAACCGGAGGCCTAGCCCGTATTGCTTTTTTTTGCCTATTTCAGTATTTCGAAGAAAAGGAATATCAAATGGAGTCCAAATGGAATGAAACCTTCGGGAGCATGATTTTTGGAACAAACGTGATCCGGAGGACTTGGAGTGCAAGTCAAGAAGCAACCAAAGCTTCCACGAGAGAGGAGGGCGCCCCCCCTATAGGGTGCGGCCCTTGTCTCGTGGGCCCCTCGGGCGTCCACCTATGTACTTCTTCCTCCTATATAAACCTACGTACCCCGAAAACATCCAGGGGGCAGACGAAACACAATTTCCACCACCGTTACCTTCTGTATCCGCGAGATCCCATTTTGGAGCCTTCGCAGGCATTCTGCCGGAGGGGGAATTGACCATGGAGGGCTTCTACATCAACATCCTTGCCCCTCCGATGAGTTGTGAGTAGTTTACCACAGACCTATGGGTCCATAGTTATTAGCTAGATGGCTTCTTCTCTCTTTTTGGATCTCAATACAATGTTCTCCCCCTCTCTTGTGGAGATCTATTCGATATAAACTCTTTTTGCGGTGTGTTTGTCGAGATCCGATGAATTGTGCGTTTATAATCAAGTTTACCTTTGAATAATATTTGAATCTTCTCTGAATTCTTTTATGTATGATTGAGTTATCTTTGCAAGTCTCTTCGAATTATCAGTTTTGTTTGGCCTACTAGATTGATCTTTCTTGCCATGGGAGAAGTGCTTAGCTTTGGGTTCAATCTGGCGGTGTCCTTACCAAGTGACAGAAAGGGTTGCAAGGCATGTATTGTATTGTGCCATCGAGGATAACAAGATGGGGTTTATATCATATTGCTTGAGTTTATCCCTCTACATCATGTCATCTTGCTTAAAGCGTTACTCTGTTCTTATAAACTTAATACTCTAGATGCAGGCAGGAGTCGGTCGATGTGTGGAGTAATAGTAGTAGATGCAGGCAGGAGTCAGTCTACTTGTCGCGGACGTGATGCCTATATACATGATCATGCCTAGATAATCTCATAATTATTCGCTTTTCTATCAATTGCTCGATAGTAATTTATTCACCCACTGTAATACTTATGCTATCTTGAGAGAAGCCACTAGTGATACCTATGGCCCCCGGGTCTATCTCTTATCATATTTGCTTCTAATCTACTTTTATTTGCATCTTTACTTTTTGCATCTATATTATGAAATACCAACAATATATTTATCTTATCATACTATCTTTATTAGATCTCACTTTCGCAAGTGGCCTTGAAGGGATTGACAACCCCTTTATTGCGTTGGTTGTGAGTTCTTTGTTTGTTTGTGTAGGTGCATGGGACTTTTGAGGAGCCTCCTACTGGATTGGTACCTTGGTTCTCAAAAACTGAGAGAAATACTTACGCTACTATTGCTGCATCACCCTTTCCTCTTCAAGGAAAACCAACGCAAGCTCAAGACGTAGCAGTATCCTGATCACAGATCGATCTTGGAAAATACCTTAGATCCTTGCAAATGGTCAAACAAATCATTGATCATCGGTAGTGGGTACTTGTTCTTGATTGTTACTTCATTCAATCCACGATAATCAACAACCATCCTCAACGATCCATCCTTCTTCTCCACTAGAAGCACTAGTGATCCCCAAGGTGACGAACTTGGGCGAATATAGCCTTTATCCAGTAACTCCTTAATTTGCTTTTTAATTTCCTCCAAATCCTTTGCGGTCATCCTGTACGGTCTCTTAGATATTGGCCCTGTGCTAGGCAAAAGCTCAATCAAAAACTCAGTGTCTCTATCTGGTGGCATGCCTGGCAGCTCTTCTGGAAATACATGAGGGAAATTCTTCACCATTGGTACTTCCTCCTTACAGCTCCTGAAAAGGAATTCACTTGAGTCCTCTTCGGCACATGCCGAGATACATACTTAATCCTTCTTCCTTCTAGGGTGGTGAGCAAAATCAACTTGCTGGCGCAATCGATGTTTCCTCCATAAATCGATAGCCAATCCATACCCAGAATCACATCGAAACCTTGCGACTCCAAAATTATCAGGTCTGAGGGGAAAACATGCCTACCTATGGTCAATGGCATCTGAAAACATCCTTGGCTTGCCATATACTCTGCTCCTGGCAAGCTCACTAACATAGGTGTTCTAAGAACTTTGGTGGGCAGTTTATACTTATCCACAAATCCCCTTGATATGTATGAATGCGATGCACCAGTACCAAAAAGAATGATTGCAGTAAATGACTTAACCAAAAACAAACCTATTACTGCATCTGGTTGGGCTTCAACCTCCTCCACGTTAACGTGGTTCACCTGTCCCCTGTTGAAAGGGTTATGCTTCTTCCCAGAGCTTCCATTGCCATTTCCATTCTTAGCTTCAGGACATTCATTGGCATAATGTCCAGTCTTATGGCACTTGTAGCAAGTAATATGACTTAGATCCTTCTTGGCGGGCATTGCTGGGTTGGAACGGTTCTGGCCGTTGCTTCCTCCATTACCATTCCCATTCTTGGGGCCACTATGGTTGTGCGAACTTCCTCCATTGTGGTTGTGACCTCCATGGTTATGCTGAAAAGGTCCTCCCGAGTTAGGGGTAAAACGAGGCCTTTGCTGAGCTTCAGAATTGTACTTCCCTTGTCCATACTTCCTCTTGCGTTTGTCAATCTGCTGCTACTTTCCCTTCAATCATGAGAGCTCTATCTACCAACTCCTGGTAGTTGTTGAAGGTTGCCACCATCAACTGCATGCTCAGCTCGTCATTCAGTCCTTCCGGAAACTTCTCCTGCTTAGCTGCATCTGTAGCAACGTCATCTGGGGCATAACGTGCTAACTTACTAAAATCATCCACATAGTGGCCAACTGTGCGTCCTCCCTAGTGCAAGTTGCGAAACTCACGCTTCTTCATGGCCATAGCTCCTGCTGAAACATGGGCTGTGCGAAAAGCTTGCTGAAACTGGTCCCATGTGAGAGTGTCGATGGGGTAAGTGGCCGTGAAATTCTCCCACCATGATGCTGCGGGTCCATCAAGCTGATGTGCGGCAAAACGCACTCTCTCCGCATCTGTGCATCCTGTAGTGGTCAACTCCCTCCCAATCTTGCGGAGCCAATCATCTGCTACTCGGTGCCACTGGAGAACACCGGCGGAGTAAGCCTCAAGAAATGGGCTAAGTGATCAACAGGTGGTGGTGGTGGTGGGTGGTTGTTGTTGTTGTTCCCCTGATTCTGATTCTGGACTAGTATCTGCATCAATGCATTCTGCTGCTGGATCAACTGAGTGAGCTCCGGTGGCAAAGCAAATCCATTGTCGCGTCTCGGAGGCATCTGATGGGTTTAGAAAAGATGAGGAAATAGAATAGAATGAGGTCTAGAGAGAAAAACACTACCCATATGCACATGAGACAAACACAATCGTATCACTTCAATCAAATCAAACAAGGGCATACGACGGTCTAACTATCATTTCAAAAGTGCTCGGACTATACTATATACATGGGGGAAACTACTGCTGATATGGTGGTCGACTAGAAAAATTGATAGGTTGAAGACTCCATGATATCTGCTCCGGCTTCATCAACATAGTCATCATCGCTATCGTTAGGGTCTAAGTCGGTGTCGTCGATGATGATGTAGTTCTCCGGGCAAGTGAAATCGTGTAGCGACCAGACCTTAAACAGTCTGATCTTTGTGCTCAGTGTCATCCCTGGATCAGTAATGCTGACACCACACAGTACTTGGGGGATTTATAACAGAGTAGCAATCACACACTTATTACATGAAATGTCTCAAAAGAGAACTTACTGAAATAAATATGGCTTAAGGCCATCTAAAAATCGATAACAGCGGAAGGCTTGGAAGATAAGCGAGTCCATCAACTCCAACGGCATCACTGAGTATAGAACCACGACCTAAAAGCACCTTACTCGTTGTCTGAAAAGTCTGCAACATGAAATGTTGCAGCCCGAAAACGGGTCAGCACATGGAATATGCTGGCAATGTAACACATAGAGAATAACAATGGAGATAGGCTATACTACATGCATATTTGGCTGGTGGTAAAGCTCTATGGTTACAGTTTTTGCATAAAGCCAATTTTTCCCTACTGCAACGGAATAAATTTATTTAACTATCATGGTGGTTGTTAAACATTGAGAATGGTTGACAGCATTCTCAATCCCAATTAAAAAGTACTCATTAAAACCCAACAATATTAATTAAAGTAACATGATGAGATTCACATGATAATCAAGTACTAGATACTCAAAACGTCCATAACCGGGGACACGGCTAACCATGATTAGTTTATACACTCTGCAGAGGTTTGCGCACTTTTCCCCACATGACTCGATCGCCTCCGCTTGATTTCTCGCACTACATGGTGTTTGAGAAACGGATGACCGAGACATAGTCTTTCAGAAGCACTAGCACCTTACATGAGGGGTAGACCGAACCAACCTACATCCCCTACATCTGCTAGTCCACCCCGTAAGAGTTCGCACAACTTAGTCAACTATGCTAGAGCCCATAATAGCATGTGGCTGCACACGTAAGTTTCTAGTTTGAATAATCTCATGATCCCTTTGAGCCCGGGGGGCGGTCCGAAGAAATACAGGCAAGTCCTGCTAGAAAACAGGTGCCTCAATCCACCCAGATGTGTGTTTAAGTTGCCACCTTAAATAAACCATTAATTAACAATCTCACATCTGTCATGTATATTCACTCACCCAATCCACGTCTACTAGCATAGCATGGCATATTAAGCAAACGTAGAGTAATTCCCAATGGTTTGATAATCAAACAGGTAATAGGTACTACCTCATCTACTTCCCATCCCACAATTTAATTAGATCCTAATCATGCAATGTTTGAGGATAGATCTAATGCATAAAAAAACTGGGTAGTAGAAAGGTATGATCAAGTGTTACTTGCCTTGCTGATGATCCGCGAAACCTAGAGACTCGAAGTAACAGGCGGCGCACTCCGGGTATTCTATCGCAGACAAACAAACAAGCATACAATAAGTACTCATCTAATGCACAAGTAAAACTCGAATAAAAGATCTAACCAGATTGTTCAACTTAAGAACTCTGGTTTGCAAAAAGAATCAAATCAAATAAAGCAACGAAAGTCAAACGGCGAAAGAAAACAGCTTCGTTTTACTAATCTGGATCTAAGTCAAATTTTACAGAAGAAAAAACTTGTTTAAGTAGATTATTTGGAAAGAGGGTTTCGAGATGAAACTCCAGGCGCTTGAATCGCCTGATTCCGATAAACGAGCGAAAAATTATACTAAAACGAAAATCGGATCAGAAACCGCGATCAGAAAATAACCGCGGAAAAATCCGAGAAAAAGAAAAACGATGAACGGATTAACGAACGAACGTTCGTTAATTTAACGAATCTGACAAAGGCATTCGTTAAAACGAACTAATGGACGTACGTCCGCTAATTAACCTAAACCAGAAAAAAAACCGAAAACTAAAATAAAAATGAATCTAAAAAACCGAAAAAAACCGTAATGAAAACCGCCCTGTTTTTCAGAAAACCGACGGCACGCGGTTCGAGGCGGCAGCGAACCTCGGCGGCGACAAAGTCCGGCGACGGCTGGCGACGGCGGCGGGCGCTGGCGGCGGCGGCGGCGGATCTGGCGGGCGGCGGCGGCGGATCTGGCTAGGGTTAGGGTTTTCGCGGGTGGGCCGGGGCGGCGGATCGGGCTGGCGGCGGCGGGCTGGCGGGGTCGGCTGGCTGGGCCGGGGCGCCGGGGTGGCGCTATTTATAGTGCCCCCCCCCCCCCCGAGCGGAGTCCCGCTCGGGCACGGCCCGAGGTCGGTGCGCGTTTTTTTTAAATAATTACGCTCGGAAGAAAAATAAAAAGAAATACTAAACAGACTCCAAAAATCCCGAAATAAATTTTCCGCGGCTTCTAAAATCGAGCCGGACTAGATGAACATTTATTTGGGGCCTAAATGCAATTTTGAAAAAAGCGCATTTTTCCTAAATTCAAATAAAAAGAAAAAACTCCAAAATAAATCTTATTTGATTTTTTTATTAAATCTTCATTATTTCTTTATTTTGGGAAAGTCATTTTATTCCCTCTCTGAATTTTTGGTAGTAGAAATAATTGAAGATAAAATAAATGAAATCAAAGATCCTATTTTCAAAATTTGAGAAATACTCAAATAAGAAAATAACGAAATCCTCAACTCTCTCTGTGGGTCCTTGAGTTGCGTAGAATTTCTAGGATCGAGCCAAAATGCAACAAAAATATGATATGCATGATGATCTATGTATAACAATCCAAATTGAAAATTTGGGATGTTACAAACCTACCCCCCTTAAGATGAATCTCGCCCTCGAGATTCGGGTTGGCTAGCAAATAGGTGAGGGTGGTCCTTGAGCAGATCTTCCTCTCGCTCCCAGGTGGCTTCCTCCTTAGTGTGGTGGCTCCACTAAACTTTGCAAAACTTGATAACCTTACTGCGGGTAACTCTGCTGGCATAATCCAAAATCTTAACAGGCTTCTCTTCATAGGTCAGATCTTCTTTCAACTGAATCGTTTCCAATGGCACCGTATCTCTCAGTGGTATATCAGCCATCTCTGCGTGACACTTCTTCAACTGTGAAACATGGAATACATCGTGAACTCCTGACAATCCCTCAGGTAACTCCAACTTGTATGCTACTTCTCCCATGCGTTCCAAAACCTTGTATGGCCCCACAAAACGTGGCGCTAACTTTCCTTTAACTCCAAAACATTTAACTCCTCGAAGTGGAGATACTCGAAGATAAACTCTGTCCCCGACTTTGTATTCTGTCTCCTTGCGTTTCGAATCTGCATAGCTCTTCTGCCTTGACTGAGCTACCTTGAGCCTGTTGCGAATCAACTTTACTTTCTGCTCAGACTCCTTAATCAAATCTGGTCCAAACAACTGACGGTCTCCAACCTCATCCCACAACAACGGGGTTCTGCAGCTCCTTCCGTACAAGGCTTCGAAAGGGGCCATCTTCAAGCTAGATTGGTAACTATTGTTGTAAGAAAACTCCGCGTATGGCAAGTTGTCATCCCAACTTGATCCATAATCCAAAACACAAGCTCTAAGCATATCCTCCAAAATCTGATTGACTCTCTCGGTCTGTCCATCTGTCTGTGGGTGGAAAGCTGTGCTAAACTCCAGTCTGGTTCCCAATGTTTCGTGCAACTGTTTCCAGAACTTCGAGGTGAATTGGGTTCCTCTATTTGATACGATACTCCTCGGAACTCCATGCAAACATACAATCCTCGTCATGTATATCTTAGCCAATTTGGCACTGCTGTAGGTAGTCTTTACTGGGATGAAATGAGCTACCTTCGTCAAACGATCAACTACAACCCAAATCGAGTCATAGCCTGAATGAGTCCTGGGCAATCCCGTGATTAAATCCATGCCTAGTTTATCCCACTTCCATTCGGGTATAGGCAATGGCTGCAACAATCCAGCTGGCTTCTGATGTTCTGCTTTCACCCTCTGACATACATCACAAACTGCTACATACTCTGCCATATCCTTCTTAATTCCGGTCCACCAGAATGTTTCCTTCAAATCCAAATACATCTTTGTATTTCCAGGGTGGATCGAATATGGTGAATCATGTGCCTCTTGCAGAATCAACTTCCTGATCTCCGGGTCATTGGGCACATAAACACGGTCCTCAAACCATAAGGTATCGTGCTCATCCTCACGAAATCCTTTAGCCTTTCCCTTGCTCATCCGTTCCTTAATAGTGGCAACTTCTGTATCTGCCTTTTGAGCTTCTTTGATTTTATCCATCAATGTAGACTGAATCTCCAATGCTGCTACATAGCCTCTCGGAACTATCTCCAAACATAGCTCTCGAAGGTCCTCGGCTAACTCCTTGGGTATTTCTCCCGTCATTAGAGTATTGACATGACTTTTGCGGCTCAACGCATCTGCTACAATGTTAGCCTTCCCGGGGTGATAATGCAATCTCATATCATCATCCTTAATAAGTTCCAACCATCTCCTCTGCCTGAGATTTAACTCCTTCTGCGTGAAGATGTACTTCAAACTCTTGTGATCCTTGTACACCTCACAATGATTTCCAATGAGAAAATGTCTCCATGTTTTCAGTGCATGCACTACGGCTGCTAACTCCAAATCATGAGTAGCATAATTCAACTCATGGGGCTTAAGCTATCGTGAAGCATACGAAACAACTCTTCCCTCCTGCATAAGCATTGTTCCAAGTCCTCGTCGTGAAGCGTCGCAATACACTTCATAATCCTTAGTCTGATCTGGCAGAATCAACACTGGTGAGGTAACCAAACGTTTCTTCAACTCTTGGAAACTAGCCTCACACTCCTCAGTCCAAATGAACTTAGTATCCTTCTTCAACAACTCTGTCATAGGCTTGGCAATCTTCGAGAAATTTTCAATGAATCTTCGGTAGTATCCTGCGAGTCCAAGGGAACTCCTGATCTCTCCAACTGTGGTTGGTGCTTCCCAGTTTGTCACAGTGACTACTTTAGTGGGGTCTACTGCGATACCTTCTCCGGATATAACATGTCCGAGAAATCCAACTTCCTTCAACCAAAACTCACACTTGCTGAACTTGGCGTATAGCTGATGTTCCCTGAGCTTCTCGAGTACTAATCGCAAGTGCTCCTTATTTTCCTCTTCATTCTTCGAGTAAACCAAAATATCATCAATGAACACCACGACGAACTTATCCAAAAACTCCATAAACACCTTGTTCATCATGTTCATAAAATAGGCTGGGGCGTTAGTCAGACCAAATGACATAACGGTATACTCATACAGCCTGTACCTGGTGGTAAAAGCCGTCTTCGGTATATCTTGCTCCCGAATCTTCAACTGATGGTACCCTGATCGCAAATCGATCTTGGAAAACACCTTAGCTCCTTGCAACCGATCAAACAGATCATTGATCATTGGTAGTGGGTACTTGTTCTTGATTGTTACTTCATTCAATCCGCGATAATCAACAACCATTCTTAACGATCCATCCTTCTTCTCCACTAGAAGTACTGGCGATCCCAAGGTGAAGAACTTGGGCGAATAAAACCTTTATCCAACAACTCCTTAATCTGCTTCTTGATTTCATCTTGGGCTGGCATCCTGTACGGTCTCTTGGATATAGGCCTAGTGCCTGGCAGTAGCTCAATTAAGAACTCAATGTCTCTATCTGGTGGCATGCCTGGCAACTCTTCTGGAAATACATCGGGGAAATCCTTTACCACTGGTACTTCCTCCTGCACAACTCCTGATAAGCAATTTACATGTGCTCTCCTCGGCTCATGCCGTGATACATACTTAATTCTTCTTCCTTCAGGGGTGGTAAGCAAAATCGACTTACTGACGCAATCAGTATTCCCTCCATACTTTGATAACCAATCCATGCCTAATATCACATCCAAACCTTGCGATTCCAAAACTATTAGGTCCGAGGGAAATACATGGTGTCCAATCCTTAATGGCAGTCGATCACACCATTTACTAGCCGTATACTCTGCTCCGGGTGAGGTTACTAGCATGGGTGACCTAAGTGCTTGGGTTAGCAATTTATATTTATCCACAAATCCCCTTGATATGTATGAATGCGATGCACCAGTATCGAAAAGAACAACTGCAGTAAATGTCTTAACCAAAAACTTACCTATTACTGCATCTGGCTGAGCTTCAACCTCCTCCACGATAACGTGGTTCACTTGCCCCCTGTTGAAAGGGTTTGGCTTCTTTCCTGAGCTTCCATTGCCATTTCCATTTTGGGCTTCAGGACAATCATTTGCATAATGCCCCGTCTTGTGGCACTTATAACAAGTGATATGGCTCAGGTCTACCTTGGATGGTGTTGACGGGTTGGTGCGACTTTGTCCATTGCTTCCTCCATTCCCGTTTCCATTCTTTGTGCCATTGTGATTGTGCGAGCGGCCTCCTCCATGAGTATGCTGAAAATGTCCTCCTGACTTTGGGGTAAAGCGTGGCTTCTGCTGAGCTCCAGAATTAAACTTCCCCTGTGCATACTTCCTCTTATGATTATCAATCTGCTGCTGCTTTCCTTCAATCATAAGAGCACGATCTACTAGCTCCTGGTAGTTATTGAAAGTGGCTACCATCAACTGCATGCTCAGCTCATCATTCAGTCCTTCTAGAAACTTCTCCTGCTTAGCTGCATCCGTAGCAACGTCATCTGGGGTATAACGTGCTAGCTTACTAAAATCATCCACATACTGGCCAACTGTCCATCCTCCTTGGCGTAAGTTGCGAAACTCACGCTTCTTCATGGCCATAGCTCCTGCTGAAACATGGGCAGTACGAAATGCTTGCTGAAACTGATTCCATGTGACAGTGTCTACAGGGTAAGTGGCTGTAAAATTCTCCCACCATGCTGCTGCGGGTCCGTCAAGCTGATGCGCGGCAAACTTCACCTTTTCTCCATCTGTGCATACTGCAGTGGTCAACTCCCTCCCTATCTTACGGAGCCAATCATCTGCTACTATCGGCTCGGTGCTACTGGAAAACACCGGCGGATTCAACCTTAAGAAACGTGCCAGGTGGTCAACAGGTGGTGGTGGTGGGTTGTTGTTGTTGTTGCCTTGGTTCTGCACCAATGTTTGAATCAAGGTATTCTGCTGCTGAATCAACTGAGTGATCTCTGGCGGGAAAACAAACTCAGGGTCGCATCTCGGAGGCATCTGAGGGTTTAAGGGAAGAGTTAAGAATAGAATGAGGTGTAGTGAGAAAACACTACCCATATGCACATGAGACAAACACACAATATCATTCCAATCAATTCAAACAAGGGCATACAACGGTCTAACTATCGTTACAAAAGTGCTTGGACTAAAACTAGTTAAATGGTGGAAAATTCTACTACTGTTATGGTGGTCAACTAGAAAAACTGCTCCGATGCAGATTCCATGATATCTGCTCCAGCTTCATCAACATAGTCATCATCGCTGTCGTCGGGATCCGAGTCGGTGTCGTCGATGATGATATAATTATCTGGACATGTAGGTTCATCCTCTTCTCCTCTGGGTGTTGAACCTCCCATGAATATTCCAATCTTCTCCTTAAGGTCACCATTCTGTCTTACTAGTGCGACGATTTCTTCCATATAGTCTTTACGTGTAGCCTTGAGTTCTGCTTCTAGCTCCTTAATCCTGGTCATAGCCTTCTGTAGCTCCTCCATATCTGCGCACATCTGGTTCTCCTGGCGTCGGATGTGTTGGTTTAACTCCTGAATATAAGCTGCGATTGATCTGTCCCTCCTGGTGGCGATCATCTCCCAATGCTCATCTCGGCGCCCACAAATCTGGTAGATAGTATTCTTGACGTTGTTGTAGTAAACTTCTCCAATTCTTCCCATGGCGATGTGAGCTGCCATGCTCTTTCCTAGGCTCCATGTTGGTACATCAAAGGTAAACTCTATTGGCTCCGTGACTAGTGCAAACGTCCTTCCTGGAATGTAGACTTGAATCCTCCAGCGCTCCTCTTCGGGTAAAGTGGCATTGAAAGTCCCAGTGAAGCTTGGTACTCCTATGTTCAAGTATCTAGCGGCTTCCTTCAAGTGACATCCAAAAGGTGAATTCTCATCGGGTTGCGCGAACTTGATCCTTGCATCCGCCATCCTAAAGAATAGAAAAGATGAGGAGTCAGAAATGAGAAGAAAGAGTAGTGATCTAGGGCTTAAGCTTAGTGGCCGTGTCCTACAGTCAACCTGGCTCTGATACCACCTTTGTAGCGACCAGACCTCAAACAGTCTGATCTCTGTGCTCAGTGTCATCCCTGGATTAGTAATGCTGACACCACACAGTACTTGGAGGATTTATAACAGAGTAGCAATCACACACTTATTACATCGAATGTCTCAAAAGAGAACTTATTGAAATAAATATGGCTTAAGGCCATCTAAAAATCGATAACAGCGGAAGGCTTCGAAGATAAGCGAGTCCATCAACTCCAACGACATCACTGGGTATAGAACCACGACCTAAAAGCACCTTACTCGTTGTCTGAAAAGTCTGCAACATGAAACGTTGCAGCCCGAAAATGGGTCAGCACATGGAATATGCTGGCAATGTAACACATAGAGAATAACAATGGAGATAGGCTATACTACATGCATATTTGGCTGGTGGTAAAGCTATATGGTTACAGTTTTTGCATAAAGCCAATTTTTCCCTACTGCAAAGGAATAAATTTATTTAACTATCATGGTGGTTGTTAAACATTGAGAATGGTTGACAGCATTCTCAATCCCAATTAAAAAGTACTCATTAAAACCCAACAATATTAATTAAAGTAACATGATGAGATTCACATGATAATCAAGTACTAGATACTCAAAACGTCCATAACCGGGGACACGGCTAACCATGATTAGTTTATACACTCTGCAGAGGTTTGCGCACTTTTCCCCACATGACTCGATCGCCTCCGCTTGATTTCTCGCGCTACATGGTGTTTGAGAAACGGATGACCGAGACATAGTCTTTTAGAAGCACTAGCACCTTACATGAGGGGTAGACCGTACCAACCTACATCCCCTACATCTGCTAGTCCACCCCGTAAGAGTTTGCACAACTTAGTCAACTATGCTAGAGCCCATAATAGCATGTGGCTGCACACGTAAGTTTCTAGTTTGAATAATCTCATGATCCCTTTGAGCCTGGGGGGCGGTCCGAAGAAATACAGGCAAGTCCTGCTAGAAAACAGGTGCCTCAATCCACCCAGATGTGTGTTTAAGTTGCCACCTTAAATAAACCATTAATTAACAATCTCACATCTTTCATGGATATTCACTCATCTAATCCACGTCTACTAGCATAGCATGGCATAATAAGCAAACGAAGAGTAACTCCCAAAGGTTTGATAATAAAACAGGTAATAGGTACTACCTCATCTACTTCCCATCCCACAATTTAATTAGATCCTAATCATGCAATGTTTGAGGATAGATCTAATGCATAAAAAAACTGGGTAGTAGAAAGGTATGATCAAGTGTTACTTGCCTTGCTGATGATCCGCGAAACCTAGAGACTCGAAGTAACAGGCGGCGCACTCCGGGTATTCTATCACCGACAAACAAACAAGCATACAATAAGTACTCATCTAATGCAAGAGTAAAACTCGAATAAAAGATCTAACCAGATTGTTCAACTTAAGAACTCCGGTTTGCAAAAAGAATCAAATCAAATAAAGCAACGAAAGTCAAACGGCGAAAGAAAACAGCTTCGTTTTACTAATCTGGATCTAAGTCAAATTTTACAGAAGCAAAAACTTGTTTAAGTAGATTATTCGGAAAGAGGGTTTCGAGACGAAACTCCAGGCGCTTGAATCGCCTGATGCCAATAAACGAGCGAAAAGTTATACTAAAATGAAAATCGGATCAGAAATCGCGATCAGAGAATAACCGCGGAAAAATCCGAGAAAAAGAAAAACGACGAACGGATTAACGAACGAACGTTCGTTAATTTAACGAATCTGACGAAGGCGTTCGTTAAAACAAACTAACGGACGAACGTCCGCTAATTAACCTAAACCAAAAATAACGAAAACTAAAATAAAAACGAATCTAAAAAACCGTAATGAAAACCGCCCGATTTTTAAGAAAACCGGCGGCACGCGGTTCGAGGCAGCGGCAAACCTTGGCGGCGGCGGCGACGAAGTCCGGCGGGGCTCCGGCGGGTCCGGCAACGGCGGGCGGCGGCGCTGGCGGCGGCGGCGGTGGATCTGGCGGGCGGCGGCGGCGGATCTGGCTAGGGTTAGGGTTTTCGCGGGTGGGCCGGGGCGGCAGATCGAGCTGGCGGCGGCGGGCTGGCGGGGTCGGCTGGCTGGGCCGGGGCGGCGATATTTATAGTGCCCCCCCGAGCGGAGTCCCGCTCGGGCACGGCCCGAGGTCGGTGCGCGTTTTTTTAAAATAATTACGCTCGGAAGAAAAATGAAAAGAAATACTAAACGGAGTCCAAAAATCCCGAAATAAATTTTCCCCGGCTTCCAAAATCAAGCCGGACTAGATGAACATTTATTTGGGGCCTAAATGCAATTTTGAAAAACGCGCATTTTTCCTAAATTCAAATAAAAAGCGAAAAACTCCAAAATAAATCTTATTTGATTTTTTTATTAAATCTTCAGTATTTCTTTATTTTGGGAAAGTCATGTTATTCCCTCTCTGAATTTTTGGTAGTAGAAATAATTGAAGATAAAATAAATAAAATCAATGATCCTATTTTCAAAATTTGAGAAATACTCAAATAAGAAAATAACAAAATCCCCAACTCTCTCCGTGGGTCCTTGAGTTGCGTAGAATTTCTAGGATCGAGCCAAAATGCAACAAAAATATGATATGCATGATGAT
This sequence comes from Triticum timopheevii, assembly GCA_963921465.1. Lineage (NCBI taxonomy): Eukaryota > Viridiplantae > Streptophyta > Magnoliopsida > Poales > Poaceae > Triticum > Triticum timopheevii. The sequence goes on from OY997266.1 coordinate 371,581,328, forward strand.
CTATTTATAACATTCCAAATTGAAAATTTGGGATGTTACAAATCGTCGTCATCTCCTCCTGGCGCGGGGTCTCCCATGAATATTCCTAGCTTCTTCTTCAGATCATCATTCTTCTCCACGAGTATCGTCATTTCCTCCTCATATCCATCGCGTGTAGTCTTGAGTTCCTCTTCTAGCTCCGTGATCTTGGTCATTGCCTTCTTCAGATCTATCATGCCTCCGCACATCTGGTTCTCCTGGCGTCGAATGTGCTGGTTTAACTCCTGGATGAAAGGTGCAATAGATCTATCCTTCCTGGTGCTGATCATCTCCCATTGCTCATCTCAGCGCCCACAAATCTGGTAGATAGTATCCTTGAGATCCTTGTGGTAAACTTCTCCAATGCGTCCCATGGTGATGTGGGCTGCCATGCTCTTTCCTAAACTCCAGGTTGGTGCATCAAAGGAAAACTCTATGGGCTCAGTGACGGGCATGAACGTCCTTCCTGGAACTTGAACTCGAATCATCCAATGCTCCTCTTCTGGTAAAGTGGCGATGTAGGTCCCGGTGAAGCTGGGTACTCCGATGTTCAGGTATCTGGTGACTTCCTTCAAGTGGTGTCCGAAAGGTGTATCTTCATCCAGTTGCATGAACTTGTTCCTTGCATCCGCCATCCTAAAGAGTAGAAAAGGGAGAGGAGTCAGAAATGAGAAGAGAGAAGTGATCTAGGGCTTTAGCTTAGTGGTTGTGTCCTACACTCAGCGTGTGCTCAGATACCATCTTGTAGTGACCAGACCTCAAACAGTCTGATCTCTGTTCATCAGTGTCATCCCTGGATCAGTAATGCTGACACACACAGTACTTGAAGGATTTATAACAGAGTAGCAATCACACACTTATTACATCGAATGTCTCAAAAGAGAACTTATTACAATAAATATGGCTTAAGGCCATCTAAATACGATAATAGCGGAAGGCTTGGAAGATAAAGTGAGTCCATCAACTCCAACGGTATCACTGAGTGAAAGATCACGACCTAAGGAACCTTACTTGTCATCTGAAAAGTCTGCAACATGAACGTTGCAGCCCGAAACGGGTCAGCACATGGAATATGCTGGCAAAGTAACACATAGAGAGTAATGAACAGAATAATGCTATCACTACATGCATATATGGTTGGTGGAAAGCTCTATGGTTATATTTTTGCATAAAGCCATTTTTTCCCTACAACAAAGGAATAAATTTTATTTAACTATCATGGTGGTTGTTAAACATTGAGAAGGTTCACCCAACTCAATCCCAATTAAACATCATCATTAAACCCAATCAAATTACATTTAAGAGTGATGAGATCCACATGACAATCCAAGAACTAGATACTCAAAACGTCCATAACCGGGGACACGGCTAACCATGATTGGTTTGTACACTCTGCAGAGGTTTGCGCACTTTTCCCCACAAGACTCGAATACATCCATGGTCGGAGAAACGAGACACAGTCTTTCTGAAACAACAACTCTTTACTCCGGGTGGACAGTTACACCTACTTTCCCCTACATCTGCTAGCCCACCACTGAAAGAGGTCTTGCAATGTAATCAACTATGCTAGACCCCATATTAGCTTGTGGCTGCACACGGAAGTTTCTAGCATGAATAATCTTATGATTCCTTTGAGCCTGGGTGGCGGTCCATAGGAGAATCACACGGTACCCCAGGATTTCCAAAAAAATATAGACAACACTGGGTTCCCCAGGTGCCTCAGTCCACCCAGATGTGTATTAAAGTAGCCACCTTAAGTTAACCATTAATTAACAATACTCACATCTGTCATGGATACACTCACCCAATCCACGTCTACAAGCATAGCATAGCAATATAAGCAACATAGAAGTAACTCCCAAAGGTTTGATAATAAACAGGACAATAGGTACTACCTCATCTACTTCCCAAAACCCACATATTAATCAGATCCTAACCATGCAATTGTTTGAGGATTGATCTAATGCAAAAAACTGGGTAGTAAAGAGGTATGATCAAAGTGTTACTTGCCTTGCTGATGATCCGTGAAACCTAGAGACTCGTAGTAGCACGCTTCGCACTCCGGGTACTCTATCGCAAACAAACAAGCATACAATAAGCACTCAACTAAAAGCATGGGTAAAACTCAAATAAGAGATCTAGCCAGAAAGTTCAACTTAAGAACTCCGGTTTGCAAAAAGAATCAAATCAAACGAAGCAACAAAACTCAAACTGCGAAAGAAACAAGCTCCGTTTACTAATCTGGAAGTAAGTCAAATTTTAAAGTAGCAAAAACTTGTTTAAGTTGGTTAAACAGAAAGAGGGCTTCGAGACAAAACTCTAGGCGGTTGAATCGCTTGATTTTGATAAACGAGCGAAAAGATAAACTAAAACGAAAATCAGGGCAGAAATCGCGATCGAAAATAATCGCGGAAAATCCCTGGAAAAAGAAAACTGACGAACAGGCTAACGAACGAACGTTCACTGTCTGCAGCTAAAGGGTGAAAATCGTTCGTTAAAACGAACGAATGAACGAACGGGCGTTTGATAACCCACAAGTATAGGTGATCTATCATAGTCCTTTCGATAAGTAAGAGTGTCGAACCCAACGAGGAGCAGAAGGAAATGACAAGCGGTTTTCAGTAAGGTTTTCTCTGCAAGCACTGAAATTGTAGGTAGCAGATAGTTCTGTGATAAGATAAATTGTTACGGGTAACAAGCAATGAAAGTAAATAAAGTGCAGGAAGGTGGCCCAATCCTTTTTGTCGCAAAGGGCAAGCCTGGACAATTTCTTATAATGACAAAAGCGCTCCCGAGGACACATGGGAATTATCGTCAAGCTAGTTTTCATCACGTTTATATGATTCATGTTCGGTACTTTGATAATTTGATATGTGGGTGGTCCGTTGCTTGGGTACTGCCCTTACTTGGACAAGCATCCCACTTATGATTAACCCCTATTGCAAGCATCCGCAACTACAAAAGAACTATTAAGGTAAACCTAACCACAACATTAGACATATGGATCCAAATCAGCCCCTTACGAAGCAACGCATAAACTAGGGTTTAAGCTTCTGTCAATCTAGCAACCCATCATCTACTTATTACTCCCCAATGCCTTCCTCTAGGCCCAAATAATGGTGAAGTGTCATGTAGTCGACGTTCACATAACACCACTAGAGGAGAGACAACATACATCTCATCAAAATATCGAACGAATACCAAATTCACATGACTACTAATAGCAAGACTTCTCCCATGTCCTCAGGAACAAATGTAACTACTCACAAAGCATATTCATGTTCATAATCAGAGGAGTATTAATATGCATTAAGGATCTGAACATATGATCTTCCACCAAGTAAACCAATTAGCATCAACTACAAGGAGTAATCAACACTACTAGCAACCCACAGGTACCAATTTGTGGTTTTGATACAAGATTGGATACAAGAGATGAACTAGGGTTTTGAGAGGAGATGGTGCTGGTGAAGATGTTGATGGAGATTGACCCCCTCCCGATGAGAGGATAGTTGGTGATGACGATGGTGATGATTTCCCCCTCCCGGAGGGAAGTTTCCCCGGCAGAACAGCTCCGCCGGAGCCCTAGATTGGTTCCGCCAAGTGGCGGCGGAGTTTCTTCCCGTAAGCTTGCTTATGAATTTTTCCAGGGTAAAAGCCTTCATATAGCAGAAGATTGGCACCGGAGGGCCACCAGGGGGCCTAGGAGACAGGGGGCGCGCCCAGTAGGGGTTGGCGCCCCCCACCCTCCTGGCCAGGGTGTGGGCCCCTCTGGTGTTTTCTTCGCTCAATAATTCTTATTAATTACAAAAATAACTTCCGTGGAGTTTCAGGATTTTTGGAGCTGTGCAGAATAGGTTTCCAATATTTGCTCCTTTTCCAGCTAGAATTCCAGCTGCCGGCATTCCCCCTCTTCATGGTAAACCTTGTAAAATAAGAGATAATAGCCATAAGTATTGAGACATAATGTGTAATAACAGCCCATAATGCAATAAATATTTACATAAAAGCAAGATGCAAAATGGACGTATCAACTCCCCCAAGCTTAGACCTCGCTTGTCCTCAAGCGGAAGCCGAAATCGAAAAATATGTCCACATGTTTAGAGACAGAGGTGTCAATAAAAATAAAATACGGACATGAGGGCATCATGATCATTCTTATAACAACAACATATAGATTTTGTCATATGATTTCTTATACTCAAGTAACAATCAATTCACAATGTCAAGTATGGTTCAAAAACTTCATTGGGAACTAACAAACTATAATCTCAGTCATTGAAGCAATTGCAATTTATCATAACATCGGAAAGAGTCAAGAATAGAGCTTTTCAGCAAGTCCACATACTCAAATATCACGTAGTCCTCTACAGTTGCTAACACTAGCACAATATTTGTGGTTATGGAGTTTCAACCGGACACTGAGAAAGATAGGGGCTTATTGTGTTGCCTCCCAACGTATTCACCTTTGGGTGATGTCAACAATAGTAATTCATGCTAACTTACATCCGGTTGGATATATATATCAAGATCTTTCAAACACGAGGAGCTTGCCAAAGGATAAAATGAAAAAGGGAAAGGTGAAGATCACCTTGACTCAAGCATAAAGTAAAAACATAAAGTAAAAGATAGGCCCTCCGCAAAGGGAAGCAGAGGTTTTCATGTGCTTTTAGGGTTGGATGCACAAAATCTTAATGCAAAAGAACGTCACTTTATATTGCCACTTGTATATGGACCTTTATTATGCAGTCCGTCGCTTTTATTGCTTCCATAACAAGATCGTATAAAGCTTATTTTCTTCACACTAATAGATCATACATATTTAGAGAGCAATTTTTATTGCTTGCAACATGACAACTTACTTGAAGGATCTTACTCAATCCATAGGTAGGTATGGTGGACTCTCATGGCAAAAACTGGGTTTATGGATATTTGGAAGCACAAGTAGTATCTCTACTTGGTGCGAGGAATTTTGGCTAGCATGAGGGGGAAAGGCAAGCTCAACATGTTGGAAGATCAATGACAATATACTTTAACTGAGATGTGAGAAAACATAAACCATTACGTTGTCTTCCTTGTCCAACATCAACTCTTTTAGCATGTCATACTTAATGAGTGCTCACAATCATAAAATATGTCCAAGATAGTATATTTGTATGTGAAAACCTCTCTTTCCTTATTACTTCCTATTAATTGCAACGATGAGCAAAACTACGTTTATCAACTCTCAACAACTTTTATGCCTCATACTTTTTATGTATGAAGTCATTACTATCCATAAGATCAATATGAGATCTTTTATTCTTTTTATTCTTTCTATTTTCTCAAGACCATAGAAAGATAGCAAAGCCCTTGACTCAACACTAATCTTTATTATAGATAGCTCACAAACTCAATTACATAAAGAGATCACAACGCAAAACTCAAAACTAATTGATACCAAAACTTCAATCTACTAGATCAAGATATTACTAAAAGGATCAAACTAAGTAAAACGGTAAAGATAGGAGTGTGATGGTGATACAATACCGGGGCACCTCCCCCAAGCTTGGCAGTTGCCAAGGGGAGTGCCCATACCCATGTGATTATGTCCTCGGAGGTGGTGAAGTAGGAGTTGTTGATGATGTAGGTTTGTCGTCCATCTTCTAAGGCATAGGCTCACCATCGTAGAAGGATGATCGAGTCTCCGGGATCCTCCAATTTGCAGCCAAACTCATCCTCTTGAATCTATATTCATACTCACAGTTTTGGTTTTGCAGGTCATAGATCTGGGCTTGGAGGTGCTCGATTTTCTCTTGAAGCTTGAAGATGGTCTCCCCAATGGTCTTGGCATCTAACTTGTGGTTGTTGGTGAACTCCGTGATCATCATTTGGTTGGCGTTGAGTCCACGCTCCACCATCCCTTGGCACTTGAAAACTTGTTGCTCCATGGCTTCGAGCTTTGTCTCCACGCTTCCGGTACGCCTTGGTCCCTCCACATCGCGGATGTGCAGCACCCCCTCACGCATCTCAATGGTTTGAGGGTGTTGCAGCACCTCCGCGAGATAGGGGTTGATAACCCTCTCGAAAAACTTATCCTCGGGAGCGCTTGGAGACGTCATGGTGCTCTAGATCTGTCAGAAAAACAGCTCGAAACGAAAACAGAGGATATTTGCGTGATACGGTGGTCAAAACTTTCAGGAGATTATATAATGAATTTTTGCCGACCAAAATACATAACATGAAAGAAAACGGAGTCCGAGAGGCACACGAGGTGGCCACGAGACAGGGGGGCGCGCCTAGGAATGGTGGGTGCGCTCTCCACCCTCGTGGAGGCCTCGTGTCCTTCTCGGATTACTTCTTTCTTTCCAAAATTCTTAAATATTCCAAAACGGAGGAAAATTGCCATTATAATTGTTTTGGAGTCAGTTTACTTACCGTACCACATACCTATTCCTTTTTGGAGTCTGAAACATTCTGGAAAGTGTCCCTTATGTATTCCTCCGGGGTTACGGTTTCAATAATATTAGTTTCAACATTGATAGGATTACCTGAGATATAATGTTTAACTCTTTGACCGTTCACCACCCTCGGACTTGTGCCTTCGAAGTTGTTGATTTTTATGGCACCGAAACGATAGACCTCCTCGATAATGTAAGGACCTTCCCATTTATAGGGAAGTTTTCCTGCAAAAAATCTTAAACGAGAGTTGAATAATAACACATAATCACCTACGTTAAATTCTCACTTTTGTATCCTTTTGTCATGCCAGCGTTTGACTTTTTCTTCGAATATCTTGGCATTCTCATATGCTTGGGTTCTCCATTCATCAAGTGAGCTAATATCAAATAACCTCTTCTCACCGGCAAGTTTGAAGTCATAGTTGAGCTCTTTAATAGCCCATTATGCTTTATGTTCAAGTTCAAGAGGTAAGTGACATGCTTTTCCATATACCATCTTATACGGAGACATACCCATAGGATTTTTATACGCAGTTCTATAGGCCCATAATGCATCGTCAAGTTTTTTGGACCAATTCTTTCTAGATCTATTCACAGTCTTTTGCAAAATTAATTTGAGCTCTCTATTGCTCAACTCTACTTGACCACTAGATTGTGGGTGATAAGGAGATGCGATTCTATGATTAACATCATACTTAGCAAGCATCTTACAGAAAGCACCATGAATAAAATGTGAACCACCATCAGTCATAAGATATCTAGGGACTCCAAACCTCGGAAAAATAACTTCTTTAAGCATTTTAATAGAAGTGTTATGATCAACACTACTAGTTGGAATAGCTTCTACCCACTTAGTAACGTAATCAACAACAACTAAAATATGTGTGTAACCATTAGAGGCAGGAAAAGGTCCCATATAATAAAAACCCCAAACATCAAATGGTTCAATAACAAGAGAATAATTCATAGGCATTTCTTGACGTCTACTAATATTACCAATTCTATGACATTCATCACAAGATAAGACAAACTTACGAGCATCTTTGAAGAGAGTAGGCCAATAAAAACCAGATTGGAATACCTTAAGAGCAGTTCTATCTCAAGCGTGGTGGCCTGCATATGATTTAGAGTGACACTTGCGTAGGATCTGTTCCTGTTCATGCTCAGGTACACAATGTCTAATAACACCATCTACCCGTTCTTTATAAAGGTGTGGGTCATCCCAGAAGTAATGTCTTAAATCATAAAAGAACCTTTTCTTTTGCTGGTATGTGAAACTAGGTGGTATAAATTTAGCAACAATGTAGTTAGCATAATCAATATACCATGGAGCAGTATGAGAAGCATTAACAACCGCTAATTGTTCATCAGGAAAGCTATCATCAATAGGTAGTGGGTCATCAAGAACATTCTCTAGCCTAGACAAGTTGTCTGCAACGGGGTTCTCAGCTCCCTTTTTATCAATAATATGCAAATCAAATTCTTGGAGCAAGAGAACCCATCTAATAAGTCTAGGTTTAGCATCTTTCTTTTCCATAAGATATTTAAGAGCAGCATGATCAGTATGAATAGTAACTTTGGAATCAACAATATAAGGTCTGAACATATCACAAGCAAATACAACTGCTAAGAACTCTTTTTTAGTAGTAGCATAATTTCTCTGGGCAGTATCAAGAGTTTTACTAGCATACTAGATAACATTCAATTTCTTATCAACTCTTTGCCCTAGAACAACACCTACAGCATAATCACTAGCATCACACATAATTTCAAAGGATAAATTCCAATCAGGTGGCTGGACAATAGGTGCAGTGATCAAAGCTTTCTTAAGTATTTCAAATGCTTCTACACAATCATCATCAAAGACAAAAGGAATATCTTTTTGCAATTAATTAGTCAGAGGCCTAGAGAATTTAGAAAAGTCCTTAATGAACCTCCTATAAAAACTGGCATGACCAAGGAAACTTCTTATACCTTTTATGTCCTTGGGACATGGCATCTTCTTTATCTACTTAAATACCTCTCCCGGAAATCTTATGCCCCAAGACAATGCCTTCATTAACCATAAAGTGGCACTTTTCCCAATTCAACACGAGACTAGTGTCTTCACATCTTTGCAAAACTCGGACAATGTTGCTCAAGCAATCATCAAAAGAGGATCCATAAACGGAGAAATTATCCATGAATACCTCACAAATCTTTTCACAAAAGTCAGAGAATATAGCCATCATGCATCTTTGAAATGTAGCAGGTGCATTACATAAACCAAAAGGCATACGTCTATAAGCAAAAGTACCAAAAGAGCAAGTAAAAGTAGTTTTTGATTGATCCTCCACTGACACAGGTATTTGAGAGAAACTAGAATAACCATCTAGAAAACAGAAATGTGTGTGTTTGGATAGTCTTTCTAGCATTTGATCAATAAAAGGTAAGGGGTAATGATCTTTCTTAGTAGCTTTATTTAATTTACAGAAATCAATTACCATCCTATAGCCTGTAATAATTCTTTGCAGTATCAATTCATCTTTATCATTAGGAACGATAGTAATACATCCCTTCTTAGGAACGCAATGGACAGGACTTACCCAATGCTACGTCTTAAGCTTGCGTTGGTTTTCCTCGAAGAGGAGAGGGTGATGCAGCAAAGTGTAGCGTAAGTATTTCCCTCAGTTTTGAGAACCAAGGTATCAATCCAGTAGGAGGCTCCTCAAAAGTCCCACGCACCTACACAAACAAACTGAGAACTCGCAACCAACGCAATAAAATGGGTTGTAAATCCCTTCACGGCCACTTGTGAAAGTGAGATCTGATAAAGATAGTATGATAAGATAAATATATTTTTGGTATTTTGTAATATAGATGCAAAAAGTAAAGATGCAAATAAAGGTAGATTGAAAGCAAATATGAAAAGAGATAGACCCGGGGGCCATAGGTTTCACTAGAGGCTTCTCTCAAGATAGCATAAGTATTACGGTGGGTGAACAAATTACTGTCGAGCAATTGATAGAAAAGCGCATAGTTATGAGATTATCTAGGCATGATCATGTATATAGGCATCACGTCCATAACAAGTAGACCGACTCCTGCCTGCATCTACTACTATTACTCCACACATAGACCGACTCCTGCCTGCATCTAGAGTATTAAGTTCATAAGAACAGAGTAACACATTAAGCGAGATGACATGATGTAGAGGGATAAACACATGCAATATGATATAAACCCCATCTTGTTATCCTTGATGGCAACTATACAATACGTGTCTTGCAACCCTTTCTGTCACTGGGTAAGAACCCCGCAAGATTGAACCCAAAGCTAAGCACTTCTCCCATGGCAAGAAAGATCAATCTAGTAGGCCAAATCAAACTGATAATTCGAAGAGACTTGCAAAGATAACTCAATCATACATAAAATAATTCAGAGAAGATTCAAATATTATTCATAGATAAACTTGATCATAAACCCACAATTCATCGGATCTCGACAAACACACCGCAAAAATAGTTTACATCGAATAGATCTCCACAAGAGAGGGGGAGAACATTGTATTGAGATCCAAAAAGAGAGAAGAAGCCATCTAGCTAATAACTATGGACCCGTAGGTCTGTGGTAAACTACTCACAACTCATCGGAGGGGCAAGGATGTTGATGTAGAAGCCCTCCGTGGTTGATTCCCCCTCCGGCAGAGTGCTGGCGAAGGCTCCAAGATGAGATCTCGCGGATACATAAGGTTACGGCGGTGGAAATTTTGTTTTGTGGTGCCCCCGGATGTTTTCGGGGTACATAGGTATATATAGGAAGAAGAAGTACGTCAGTGGCCGCCCGAGGGGCCCACAAGACAGGGGGCGCGCCCTACAGGGGGTTCCCTATCTCGTGGGGCCCTCGGGAGCTTCTTGACTTGCACTCCAAGCTCACCGGATCATATTTGATCCAAAAATCACGCTCCCGAAGGTTTCATTCCGTTTGGACTCCGTTTGATATTCCTTTTCTTCGAAATACTAAAATAGGCAAAAAAAAACAGCAATATGGGTTGGGCCTCCGGTTAGTAGGTTAGTCCCAAAAATGATATAAATGTGTAAAATAAAGCCCATAAACATCCAAAAGGGGTAATATAATAGCATGGAACAATCAAAAATTATAGATACGTTGGAGACGTATCAAGCATCCCCAAGCTTAATTCCTTCTCGTCCTCGAGTATGTAAATGATAAAAAGAAATTTTTGATGTGGAATGCTACCTAGCATATTTCTCAATGTAATTTTCTTTATTGTGGCATGAATGTTCAGACCCAAATGAATACAAAATAAAAGTTCATATTGACATAAGAAATAGTAATTCTTCAAGCATACTAATCAAAGTAATCATGTCTTCTCAAAATAACATGGCTAAAGAAAGTTATCCCTACAAAATCATATAGTCTGGCTATGCTCTATCTTCATCACACAAAGTATTTAATCATGCACAACCCCGATGACAAGCCAAGCAATTGTTTCATACTTTGATAATCTCAAACTTTTTCAACTTTCACGCAATACATGAGCGTGAGCCATGGACATAGCACTATAGGTGGAATAGAATGGTGGTTGTGGAGAAGACAAAAAGGAGAAGATAGTCTCACATCAACTAGGCGTATCAACGGGCTATGGAGATGCCCATTAATAGATATCAATGTGAGTGAGTAGGGATTGCCATGCAACGGATGCACTAGAGCTATAAATATATGAAAGCTCAATAAAGGAAACTAAGTGGGGTGCATCCAACTTGCTTGCTCACGAAGACCTAGGGCACTTTGAGGAAGCCCATCATTGGAATATACAATCCAAGTTCTATAATGAAAAATTCCCACTAGTATATGAAAGTGACAACATATGAGACTCTCTATCATGAAGATCATGGTGCTATTTTGAAGCACAAGTGTGGAAAAAGAGATAGTAGCTTTGTCCCTTCTCTCTTTTTCTCTCATTTTATTTTTTTCTCTCATTTTATTTTTTTCTCTCATTTTTATTTTTTTCTTTGGCCTATCTTTTTGTTCTTTTTGGTGTTTCTCTTTTTTTTCTTTCTCTTTTTTTTCTTTTTGTAAAGTCCGAAGTCTCATCCCGACTTGTGGGGGAATCATAGTCTTCATCATCCTTTCCTCACTAGGACAATGCTCTAATAATGAAGATCATCACACTTTTATGGATTTACAACTCAAAGCTAGAACAAGATATGACTCTATATGAATGCCTCCGGCTGTGTACCGGGATATGCAATGAATCAAGAGCGACATGTATGAAAATTATGAAGGTGCCCTTGCCACGAATACGATGTCAACTACATGATCATGCAAAAAGCAGTATGACAAAAGTAATGCGTGTCATATGAACGGAACGGTGGAAAGTTGCATGGCAATATATCTCGGAATGGCTATGGAAATGCCATAATAGGTAGGTATGGTGGCTGTTTTGAGGAAGGTAAATGGTGGGTGTATGGTACCGGCAAAAATTGCACGATACAAGAGAGGCTAGCAATGGTGGAAGGGTGAAAGAGTGCGTATAATCCATGGACTCAACATTAATCAAAAGAACTCATATACTTGTTGCAAAAAAATTAGAAGTCATCAAAAACCAAAGTACTACGCGCATGCTCCTAGGGGGATAGATTGGTAGGAAAAGACCATCGCTCGTCCCCGACCGCCACTCATAAGGAAGACAATCAATAAATAAAATTGTGCTCCAACTTCATCACAAAGCGGTTCACCATACGTGCATGCTACGGGAATCACAAACTTCAACACAAGCATTCGTTAAATTCATAATCACCCAACGAGCATGACTTTAATATCACTACCTCCATATCTCAAAACAATTATCAAGCATCAAATTGATCATTGTTGGGGAACGTAGCAGAAATTCAAAATTTTCTATGCATCACCAAGATCAATCTATGGAGTAATCTAGCAACGAGGGAAAGGGGAGTGCATCTACATACCCTTGTAGATCGCTAAGCGGAAGCGTTCAAGTGAACGGGGTTGATGGAGTCCTACTCGTCGTGATCCAAATCACCGATGTTCCGAGTGCCGAACGGACGGCACCTCCGCGTTCAACACACATGCAGCCTGGTGACGTCTCCCATGCCTTGATCCATCAAGGAGAGATGGAGAGGTTGGGGAAGACTCCGTCCAGCAGCAGCATGACGGCGCGGTGGTGGTGGAGGAGCATGGCAATCTTGCAGGGCTTTGCCAAGCACTGCGGGAGAGAAGGAGGACTTGGGAGAGGGGGAGGGCTGCGCCAGAACTTGGGTGCGGCTTCCCTCCCACCCCCCACATATATATAGGGGCAAGGGAGAGGGGGGCTGGCCCCCTCAGATCCAATCTGAGGAGGGGCGGCGGCCAGGGGGGTTGCCTTGCCCCCCAAGGCAAGGGGGGCGCCCCCTTTTAGGGTCCCCCAAACCCTAGGCGCCTTGGGCCCTGGTGGGGGGGCACACCAGCCCACCTGGGGATGTTCCCCTCCCACACTTGGCCCACGCAGCCCTCTGGGGCTGGTGGCCCCACCTGGTGGACCCCCGGGACCCTCCCGGTGGTCCCGGTACGTTACCGATAGCACCCGAAACTTTTCCGGTGACCAAAGCAGGACTTCCCATATATAAATCTTTACCTCCGAACCATTCCGGAACTCCTCGTGACGTTCAGGATCTCATCCGGGACTCCGAACAACATTTGGTAACCACATACATCTATTCCATATAACCCTAGCATCATCGAACCTTAAGTGTGTAGACCCTACGGGTTCGGGAGACACGTAGACATGACCGAGACAACTCTCCGGCCAATAACCAATAGCGGGATCTGGATACCCATGTTGTCTCCCACATGTTCCACGATGATCTCATCAGATGAACCACGATGTCGAGGATTCAATCAATCCCGTATTCAGTTCCCTTTGTCTACCGGTATAGTACTTTCCCGAGATTCGATCGTCGGTATCCCGATACCTTGTTCAATCTCGTTACCAGCAAGTCTCTTTACTCGTTCCGTACCACATCATCCCGTGATCAACCCCTTGGTCACATTGTGCACATTATGATGATCTCCTACCGAGTGGGCCCAGAGATACCTCTCCGTCAAACGGAGTGACAAATCCCAGTCTCACTTCGTGCCAACCCAACAGACACTTTGGGAGATACCCGTAGTGTATCTTTATAGCCACCCAGTTACGTTGTGACGTTTGGTACACCCAAAGCATTCCTACGGTATCCGGGAGTTGCACAATCTCATGGTCTAAGGAAATGATACTTGGCATTAGAAAAGCTTAAGCATACGAACTACACGATCTTTGTGCTAGGCTTAGTATTGGGTCTTGTCCATCGCATCATTCTCATAATGATGTGATCCCGTTATCAACGACATCCAATGTCCATGGTCAGGAAACCGTAACCATCTATTGATCAACGAGCTAGTCAACTAGAGGCTTACTAGGGACATGGTGTTGTCTATGTATCCACACATGTATGTGATTTTCCTATCAATACAATTATAGCATGGATAATAAACGATTATCATGAACAAGGAAATATAATAATAATAACTAATTTATTATTGCCTCTAGGGCATATTTCCAACAGTCTCCCACTTGCACTAGAGTCAATAATCTATTCACATCGCCATGTGATTAACACTCACAGGTCACATCACCATGTGACCAACATCCAAAGAGTTTACTAATGTTAATAAACTAGTTCACATCATCATGTGATTAAGACTCAATGAGTTCTGGGGTTTGATCATGTTTTGCTTGTGAGAGAGGTTTTAGTCAACGGGTCTGCAACATTCAGATCCGTATGTACTTCGCAAATCTCTAGGTCATATTGTAAATGTTGCTTCCACGCTCCACTTGGAGCTATTCCAAATGGTTGCTCCACTATACGTATCCGGTTTGCTACTCAGAGCCATTTGGATAGGTATTAAAGCTTGCATCGACGTAACCCTTTACGCCGAACTCTTTATCACCTCCATAATCGAGAAACATGTCCTTATTACTCCAAGGACAATTTTGACCGCTGTCCAATGATCCATTCCTGGATCACTCTTGTACCCCTTTGCCAGACACGTGGCAAGGCACACATCAGGTGTGGTACTCAGCATAGCATACTGTAGAGCCTACGTCTAAAGCATAGGGGACGACCTTCGTCCTTTCTCTCTCTTCTGCCGTAGTCGAGCTTTAAGTCTTAACTTCATACCTTACAACTCAGGCAAGAACTCCTTCTTTGACTGATCCATCTTGAACACCTTCAAGATGATGTCAAGGTATGTGCTCATTTGAAAGTACCATTAAGCGTTTTGATCTATCCTTATAGATCTTGATGCTCAATGTTCAAGCAGCTTAATCCAGGTTTTCCTTTGAAAAACTCCTTTCAAACAACCCTTTATGCTTTCGAGAAATTTTACATCATTTCGGATCAACAATATGTCATTCACATATACTTATCAGAAATGTTGTAGTGCTCCCACTCACTTTATTGTAAATACAAGTTTCTAACAAACTTTGTATAAACCCAAAAACTTTGATTATCTCATCAAGGCGTATATTCCAACTCCGAGATGCTTACTCCAGTCCTTAGAAGGATTGCTGGAGCTTTGCATACTTGTTAGCATCTTTTAGGATTGACAAAAAACCTTCTGGTTGTATCACATGCAACCTTTCCTCAAGAAATTTTTCGAGGAAACAATGTTTTTGACATCCTATCTGCAAGATTTCATAAATAATGCAGTAACTGCTAATAAGATTCCAACAGACTCTTGGCATCACTATGAGTGAGAAAGTCTCATCGTAGTCAACTCCTTGAACTTGTCGGAAACATCTTAGCGACAAGCTGAGCTTTCTTAATGGTGACACATACCATCAATGTCTGTCTTCCCTCTTAGAATCCATCTGTACCCAACAGCCTTACGACCATCAAGTAGTTCTTCCAAAGTATACACTTTGTTTTCATACAAGGATCCTCTCTCGGATTTTATGGCCTCGAGCCATTTGCCGGAATCCGGGCCCACCATCGCTTCTCCATAGCTCGTAGGTTCATTGTTGTCTAGCAACATGACCTCCTAAGATAGGATTACATACCACTCTAAAGCAGTACGCATCCTTGTCGACCTACGAGGTTTGGTAGTGACTTGATCCGAAGTTTCATGATCATTATCATAAGCTTCCACTTCAATTGGTATAGGTACCACAGGAACAACTTCCTGTGCCCTGCTACTCACTAGTTGAAGTGACGGTTCAATAACCTCATCAAGTCTCCACTATCCTCCCACTCAATTCTTTCGAGAGAAACTTTTCCTCGGGAAAGGACCCGATTTTAGAAACAATCCCTTTTGCTTCCGGATCTGAGACAGGAGGTATACCCAACTGTTTTGGGTGTCCTATGAAGATGTATTTACCCGCTTTGGGTTCGAGCTTATCAGCCTGAAACCTTTTCACATAAGCGTCGCAACCCCAAACTTTTAAGAAACAACAACTTAGGTTTCTCCAAACCATAGTTCATACGGTGTCGTCTCAATGGAATTACGTGGTGCCCTATTTAAAGTGAGTGCGGTTGTCTCTAATGCCTAACCCATGAACGATAGTGGTAATTCGATAAGAGACATCATGGTACGCACCATATCCAATAGGGCGCAACCATGATGTTTGGACACACCATCACACTATGGTGTTCCAGGCGGTATTAATTGTGAAACAATTTCCACAATGTCTTAATTGCGTGCCAAAACTCGTAACTCAGATATTCATCTCTATGATCATATCATAGACATTTTATCCTCTTGTCACGAAGATCTTCAACTTCACTCTGAAATTACTTGAACCATTCAATAATTCAGACTTGTGTTTTATCAAGTAAATGTACTCAGTATCTAATCAAATCATCTGTGAAGTAAGAACATAATGATATCCACTACGTGCCTCAGCACTGATTGGACTACACACATCAAAATGTATTACTTCCAACAAGTTGCTTTCTTGTTCCATTTTACTGAAAACGAGGCTTTCAGTCATCTTGCCCATGTGGTATGATTTGCATGTCTCAAGTGATTCAAAATCAAGTGAGTCCAAACGGTCCATCTGCATGGCGTTTCTTCATGCGTATATACCAATAGACATGGTTCACATGTCTCAATCTTTTCAAAAACAAGTGAGTCCAAAGATCCATCAAAATGGAGCTTCTTCATGCGTTTTATACCAATATGACTCAAATGGCAATGCCACAAGTAGGTGGCACTATATCGTTACTATCTTATATCTTTTGGCATGAACATGTGTATCACTACGATCAAGATTCAATAAACCATTCATTTTAGGTGAAAGACCATTGAAGGTATTATTCAAATAAACAGAGTAACCATTATTCTCCTTAAATGAATAATCGTGTTGCGATAAACATAATCCAATCATGTCTATCCTCAACGCAAACACCAAATAACAATTATTTAGGTTTAACACCAATCTCGATGGTAGAGGGAGCGTGCGATGCCTGATCATATCAACCTTGGAAACACTTCCAACACATATCGTCAGCTCACCTTTAGCTAGTCTCCATTTATTCTGTAGCTTTTATTTCGAGTTACTAATACTTAGCAACCAAACCGGTATCTAATACCCTGGTGCTACTAGGAGTACTAGTAAAGTACACATTTAATATAATGTATGTCCAATACATACTTCTGTCAACCTTGCCAGCCTTCTCATCTACCAAGTATCTAGGGTGGTTCTGCTTCAGTGACCGTTCCTCTTATTACAGAAGCACTTAGTCTCGGGCTTGGGTTCAACTTTGGGTTTCTTCACTCGAGCAGCAACTGATTTGTCGTTTCATGAAGTATCCCTTTCTTGCCCTTGCCCTTCTTGAAACTAGTGGTTTTAACTAACCATCAACAATTGATGCTCCTTCTTGATTTCTACTTTCGCGGTGTCAAACATCGCGAATATTTCAAGGATCGTCATATCTATCCCTGATATGTTATAGTTCATCACGAAGCTCTAGTAGCTTGGTGGAAATGACTTTGGAGAAACATCACTATCTCATCTGGAAGATTAACTCCCACTCGATTCAAGTGATTGTTGTACTTAGACAATCTGAGCACAATCTCAATGATTGAGCTTTTCTCCCTTAGTTTGCAGGCTAAGAGACTCGTCGGAGGTCTTATAACTCTTGAAGTGGGCACGAGCCTGAAATCCCAATTTCAGCTCTTGAAACATCTCATATGTTTCGCGACGTTTCGAAATCGTCTTCGGTGCCTCAACTCTAAACCGTTTAACATTACTGAACTATCATATAGTTATCAAAACGTGTATGTCAGATGTTCGCAACATCCACAGACGACGTTCAAGGTTCAGCACACTGAGCGGTGCATTAAGGACATAAGCCTTCTTCGAAGCAACGAGGACAATCCTCAGTTTACGGACCTAGTCCGCATAATTGCTACTATCAACTTTCAACTGAATTTTCTCTAGGAACATATCTAAACAGTAGAACTAAAGCGCGAGCTTACGACATAATTTGCAAAGACCTTTTGACAATGTTTAGGATAATTAAGTTCATCTTATGAACTCCCACTCAGATAGACATCCCTCTAGTCATCTAAGTGATTACATGATCCGAGTCAACTAGGCCGTGTCCGATCATCACGTGAGACGGACTAGTCATCATCGGTGAACATCTTCATGTTGATCGTATCTACCATCCGACTCATGCTTGACCTTTCGGTCTCTTGTGTTCCGAGGCCATGTCTGTACATGCTAGGCTCGTCAAGTCAACCTAAGTGTTTCGCATGTGTAAATCTGGCTTACACCCGTTGTATGTGAACGTTAGAATCTATCACACCCGATCATCACGTGGTGCTTCGAAACAACGAACTTTCGCAATGGTGCACAGTTAGGGGGAACACTTTCTTGAAATTTTAATGAGGGATCATCTTATTTACTACCGTCGTTCTAAGCAAATAAGATGCATAAACATGATAAACATAACATGCAATCAAAAAGTGACATGATATGGCCAATATCATTTTGCTCCTTTTGATCTCCATCTTCGGGGCTCCATGATCATCATTGTCACCGGCATGACACCATGATCTCCATCATCGTGTCTCCATGAAGTTGTCTCGCCAACTATTACTTCTACTACTATGGCTAACGGTTTAGCAATAAAGTAAAGTAATTACATGGCGTTGTTTAATGACACGCAGGTCATACAATAAATTAAGACAACTCCTATGGCTCCTGCCGGTTGTCATACTCATTGACATGCAAGTCGTGATTCCTATTACAAGAATATGATCAATATCATACATCACATATCATTCATCACATTCTTTTTGGCCATATCACATCACATAGCATACCCTGCAAAAACAAGTTAGACGTCCTCTAATTGTTGTTTGCATGTTTTACGTGGCTGCTATGGGTTTCTAGCAAGAATGTTTCTTACCTACGCTAAAACCGTAACGTGATATGTCAATTGCTATTTACCCTTCATAAGGACCCTTTTCATCGAATCCGATCCGACTAAAGTGGGAGAGACTGGCACCCGCTAGCCACCTTATGCAACAAGTGCATGTCAGTCGGTGGAACCTGTCTCACGTAAGTGTACATGTAAGGTCGGTCCGGGCCGCTTCATCCCACAATACCGTCGAAACAAGATTGGACTAGTAACGGTAAGCATATTGAACAACAATCAACGCCCACAACAACTTGTGTTCTACTCGTGCATAGAAACTACGCATAGACCTAGCTCATGATGCCACTATTGGGGAAAGTAGCAGAAATTAAAAAATTTCTACGCATCACCAAAATCAATCTATGGAGTAATCTAGCAACGAGGGAAAGGGGAATGCATCTACATACCCTTGTAGATCGCTAAGCTGAAGAGTTCAAGTGAACGGGGTTGATGGAGTCGTACTCGTCATGATCCAAATCACCGATGATCCTAGTGCCGAATGGACAACACCTCCGCGTTCAACACACATGCAGCCCGGTGACGTCTCCCATGCCTTGATCCAGCAAGGAGAGAGGGAGATGTTGGGGAAGACTCCGTCCAGCAGCAGCATGACGACGTGGTGGTGGTGGAGGAGCGTGGCAATCCTGCAGGGCTTCGCCAAGCACTGCGGGAGAGGAGGAGGACTTGGGAGAGGGGGAGGGCTGCGCCAGAACTTGGGTGCGGCTTCCCTCCCACCCCCCACATATATATAGGGGCAAGGGAGAGGGGGGCCGGCCCCCTCAGATCCAATCTGAGGAGGGGCGGCGGCCAGGGGCTGGTGGACCCACCTAGTGGACCCCCGGGACCCTCCCGGTGGTCCCGGTACGTTACCGATAGCACCCGAAACTTTTCCGGTGACCAAAGCAGGACTTCCCATATATAAATCTTTACCTCCGGACCATTCCGGAACTCCTTGTGACATCCGGGATCTCATCGGGACTCCGAACAACATTCGTTAACCACGTACATCTATTCCCTATAACCCTAGAGTCATCGAACCTTAAGTGTGTAGACCCTAAGGGTTCGGGAGACACGTAGACATGACCGAGACAACTCTCTGGCCAATAACCAACAGCAGGATCTGGATACCCATGTTGGCTCCCACATGTTCCACGATGATCTCATCGGATGAACCACGATGTCGAGGATTCAATCAATCCCGTATTCAATTCCCTTTGTCTACCGGTATAGTACTTGCCTGAGATTCGATCGTCTGTATCTCGATACCTTGTTCAAGCTCGTTAGCGGCAGGTCTATTTACTCGTTCCGTAACACATCATCCAGTGATCAACCCCTTGGTCACATTGTGCACATTATGATGATGTCCTACCGAGTGGGCCCAGAGATACCTCTCTGTCACACGGAGTGACAAATCCCAGTCTCGATTCGTGCCAACCCAACAGACACTTTCGGAGATACCCGTAGTGTACCTTTATAGCCACCTAGTTACGTTGTGACGTTTGGTACACCCAAAGCATTCCTGCGGTATCCGGGAGTTGCACAATCTCATGGTCTAAGGAAATGATACTTGATACTAGAAAAGCTTAAGCATATGAACTACACGATCTTTGTGCTAGGCTTAGGATTGGGTCTTGTCCATCACATCATTCTCCTAATGATGTGATCCAGTTATCAACGACATCCAATGTCCATGGTCAGGAAACCATAACCATCTATGGATCAACGAGCTAGTCAACTAGAGGCTTACTAGGGACATGGTGTTGTCTATGTATCCACACATGTATCTGAGTTTCCTATCAATACAATTATAGCATGGATAATAAACGATTATCATGAACAAGGAAATATAATAATAATAACTAATTTATTATTTCCTCTAGGGCATATTTCCAACAATCATAGCATCCAATTCACTTTCTATGATAGTTTTTATTATACCCAACTTGGATGCTCATCATTCTAGGACCAACTTTATGATCATAGCAAATACCATGCTGTTCTAAAAGACTCTCAAAATGATATAAGTGAAGCATGAGAGACTAGTAATTTCTTCAAAATTAAGACACCACCATGCTCTAAAAGATGTAAGTGAAGCACTAGAGCAAAACTATCAAGCTCAAAAGATATAAGTGAAGCACATAGAGTATTCTAGCAAATTCTAATCAAATAGACTTCTCCCAAAAGGTGTGGACAGAAAGGATTATTGTGGTAAACTAAAAAGCAAAGACTAATATAGTACACGACGCTCCAAGCAAAACACATATCATGTGGCGAATAAATATATAACTCCAAGTAAAGTTACCAATGAACGAAGACGAAAGAGGGGATGCCTTCCCGGGGCATCCCCAAGCTTAGGCTTTTGGCTATCCTTGAATATCTTGGGGTGCCATGGGAATCCCCAAGCTTAGGCTCTTGCCACCCTTTATTCCATAGTCCATAAAAGCTTTACCCAAAACTTGAAAACTTCACAACACAAAACTCAACAGGAAATCTTATAAGCTCCGTTAGTGAAAGAAAACAAAACCACCACATAAGGTACGACAATGAACTCATTCTTTATTTATTTTAGTGTTAAACTTACTTTATTCCAACTTCTTTATGGTTCATAGACTGAATTACTAGCCATAGATGCATTGAAATGAGCAAACAACACACGAAAAACAGAATCTGTCAAAAACAGAACAGTCTATAGCAATCTGTAACTAATGCAAACTTCTGGAACTCTAAAAATCCTACCAAAATAGTAAGTCCTGGAAAATTTGTCTATTGAAAAGAAGCAAAAAGAATCAACGCAAAAGCACGTTTATGTGATTTAACAAAATTATATTCGTGCGTGTAAAGTTTCTGTTTTTCAGCAGAATCAAATCAACTATCATCATAGGTTATCCTATAGGTTCTACTTGGCACAAACACTAATTAAAAGATAAAAACACATCTAAACAGAAGGTAGATGCAAGATTTATTACTAAACAGGATCAAAAACAAAAAACATAAAGAAAATTGGGTTGCCTCCCAACTAGCGCTATCGTTTAACGGCCCTAGCTAGGCATAAAAGCAAAGACAGATCTAATGAGTGCCATCTTTGGCATTAAATTCATGAGTAGAGATATTGTGATCCCTAGGGATTTCTCCCTTTTTAGCAATGGCTAAACCTTTAGGCAAAAATTCAAGAAATTCATTGGTAGCAAAAGGTTCCTTAACGATAGAGAGACAATTTGGAAGAACACTTATCGATTTGAGATCCGCGTCTCCCTTGCTAGAAGATTCACCCTTATTTTTAGGAACATAAATAAACTTGGCGGTTTCAGTAGGGGGTTTTGGAGTGTTTTTCATAGGGGAAAACGCGGAACCTAAGTTTGTAATGACATCCTCAAGTTTATCAATTCTAAAAGAGTCTAGATCTATTCTTTCATTGACTATAGGTTCCTTTTCCTTAAGATTTTTCAAAGTAACTCCAACCTTAGACCCAAGTTGGGTAATGTGATAATGAATCTTTTTATCCAAATTTTCAATCAACTCAACAGTGGCAATTTTATTTTCAATAATATCAAGCCGTTGCATCACATGTTCTAGAGTTAAAACCGTTCCATTAACCAAAAGAGGTGGTGGGCCAAACAAATCTAACATAGCATTATAAGCATCAAACGTATGGCTACTCATAAAATCACCTCCGATAGCAATATCAAGAACACATCTATTCCAAGGAGTAATGCCTACATAAAAATTGCGGAGAAGAACGGAAGTAGCAAGCTTCCTAGTAGCTTTATATTGGGCATTGCAAATTCTATGCCAAGCATCTTTTAAACTTTCCCTTTCCCTTTGCTTAAAATTGTGAATTTCTTGTTCGGGAGTGAGAATAAAGATAGGAGGACTGGCCATAATGACAAGGTAAGCGAACTAACACACAAGCAAACAGAAAAACGACAAGCGAAAAGAGAGGAGGAGATTGGGAAAGAGAGGGCGAATAAAACGGCAAGGGTGAAGTGGGGGAGAGGAAAACGAGAGGCAAATGGCAAATAATGTAAATGCGAGGGAGATGGGTTTGTGATGGGTACTTGGTATGTCTTGACTTGAGCGAAGACCTCCTCGGCAACAGCGCCAGAAATCCTTCATGCTACGTCTTGAGCTTGCGTTGGTTTTCCTCGAAGAGGAGAGGGTGATGCAGCAAAGTGTAGCGTAAGTATTTCCCTCAGTTTTGAGAACCAAGGTATCAATCCAGTAGGAGGCTCCTCAAAAGTCCCACGCACCTACACAAACAAACTGAGAACTCACAACCAACGCAATAAAGGGGTTATCAATCCCTTCACGGCCACTTGTGAAAGTGAGATCTAATAAAGATAGTATGATAAGATAAATATATTTTTGGTATTTCGTAATATAGATGCAAAAAGTAAAGATGCAAATAAAGGTAGATTGAAAGCAAATATGAAAAGAGATAGACCCGGGGGCCATAGGTTTCACTAGAGGCTTCTCTCAAGATAGCATAAGTATTACTGTGGGTGAACAAATTACTGTCGAGCAATTGATAGAAAAGCGCATAGTTATGAGATTATCTAGGCATGATCATGTATATAGGCATTACATCCATCACAAGTAGACCGACTCCTGCCTGCATCTACTACTATTACTCCACACATCGACCGACTCCTGCCTGCATCTAGAGTATTGAGTTCATAAGAACAGAGTAACGCATTGAGAAAGATGACATGATGTAGAGGGATAAACACATGCAATATGATATAAACCCCATCTTGTTATCCTCGATGGCAACAATACAATACGTGTCTTGCAACCCTTTCTGTCACTGGGTAAGAACACTGCAAGATTGAACCAAAGCTAAGCACTTCTCCCATGGCAAGAAAGATCAATCTAGTAGGCCGAACCACACTGATAATTCGAAGAGACTTGCAAAGATAACTCAATCATACATAAAAGAATTCAGAGAAGATTCAAATATTATTCATAGATAAACTTGATCATAAACCCACAATTCATCGGATCTCGACAAACACACCGCAAAAAGAGTTTACATCGAATAGATCTCCACAAGAGAGGGGGAGAACATTGTATTGAGATCCAAAAAGAGAGAAGAAGCCATCTAGCTAATAACTATGGACCCGTAGGTCTGTGGTAGACTACTCACAACTCATCGGAGGGGCAAGTATGTTGATGTAGAAGCCCTCCATGGTTGATTCCCCCTCCGGCAGAGTGCGGCGAAGGCTCCAAGATGAGATCTCGCGGATACAGAAGGTTACGGCGGTGGAAATTGTGTTTCGTGGTGCCCCGGGATGTTTTTGGGGTACATAGGTATATATAGGAAGAAGAAGTACGTCGGTGGCCGCCTGAGGGGCCCACGAGACAGGGGGCGCGCCCTATGGGGGGGGCACAGCCCCCTATCTCGTGGGTCCCTCGGGATCTTCTTGACTTGCACTCCAAGCTCTCCGGGGGCACTCCTATAAATGTGTAAAATAAAGCCCATAAACATCCTAAAGGGGTAATATAATAGCATGGAACAATCAAAAAGTATAGATGCGTTGGAGACGTATCACCCAATCACTATCAGCAACGTGATAAATTATACCTGCCTCAAGGAGCTTTAGTATCTCCTTTCTTACCACTTCTTTCATCTTAGGATTCAATCATCGTTAAGGATCTCTAACTGGTTTGGCGTCTTTCTCCACATTTATTTTGTGTTGGGATAGAGTGGACTAATGACCTTAAGATCATCCAGAGTATATCCAATAGCAGCACGGTGCTTCTTCAGAGTTTTCAGTAATCTTTCTTCTTCTTGCTCTCAAAGGTTAGCACTAATAATAACAGGATATATTTTCTTTTCATAAAGATAAGCATACTTAAGATGATCAGGTAATGGTTTGAGCTCAAACACGGGATCACCCTTGGGTGGAGGGGGATCTCCAGGATTTCAACAGGTAAATTGTGTTTCAGAATAGGACCCTGCTGAAGGAACACTTCATCTATTTCCCTTCTTTCATTAACATATCATTTTCATGGTCTAGCAAATATTGTTCTAATAGATTATTAGGAGGCACGGCAATAGAAGCAAGACCAATAATCTCATCTTTACTAGGTGATTCTCTATCACGGGGTTGTCTATGAAACTTAGCAAAATTAAACTCATGAGACATATCCCCTAAGCCAATTGTAATAGTATCCTTTTCACAATCAATCCTATCATTAACAGTATTCAAGAAGGGTCTACCAAATATAATGGGACAAAAGTCATCTTGTGGGGAACCAAGAATAAGAAAATCAGCAGGATATTTAACTTTCCCACACAAGACTTCAACATCTCTAACAATCCCAACTGGCTTAATGGTATCCCTATTGGCAAGCTTAATAGTAACATCAATATCTTCTATTTCAGCGGGTGCAATATCATGCATAATTTCTTTATATAAGTCATAGGGTATTGCACTAGCACTAGCACCCATATCACATAAGCCATGATAACAACGATCTCCTATTTTAACAGAAATAACAGGCATGCCTACAACAGGTCTATGAATCTTAGCATCTGGTCTAGCAATATTAGCAGTCTCACCACAGAAATAAATAACATGCCCATCTAAATTATCATCCAAGAGATCTTTAACCATAGCAATACTAGGTTCAACTTTGATTTGCTCAGGAGGTGTATAAGTCCTAGTATTACTCTTACGAACAACAGTCGAAGTTTTAACATGATCCTTTATCCTAACAAGAAAAGGAGGTTTCTCAACATAAGTAGTAGGAACAATAGGATCATTATAAGTGACAGTGTTTTCTTCAACTGTAATAGGTGCAACTACTTTTACTTCAATGGGAGGATTATATTTAAACCACTTCTCCTTAGGGAGATCAACGCGAGTAGCAAAGGATTCACAAAAAGCAGCTACTATCTCAGAGTCAAGTCCATATTTAGCGCTAAATCCACGAAAAGCATCGGTATCCATCAAAGATTTAACACAATCAAACTTAGGTGTTATACCTGACTCCTTACCATCGCCGGAATCCCAATCTTCAGAGATGCGTTTAATTCTTTCCAATAAGTCCCACTTGAATTCAGTAGTCTTCAGCATATAAGAACCAACACAGGAAGTATCAAGCATGGTGCGATCATTGAGAGAAAGCCGAGCATAATTTTTTTGAATAATCATATCTCTTGAGAGCTCATGATTGGGGCATGAATATAACACTGACTTAAGCGCCCCCCAAGCTTGAGCGATGCTTTCTCCTTCGCGAGGCTATAAATTATATATGTAATTACGATACGATGAACAAGATGCATAGGATATAACTTCTGGTGAAATTCCAACTTCAATCGTTTATAATTCCAAGATCCCATATCATCACATAGCCTATACCATGTCAATGCATCTCACTTCAAAGATAAAGGGAAGACCTTCCTTTTGACAACATCATCGGGAATACCTGCAAGCTTAAATAATCCACAAACTTCATCCACAAAGATAAGGTGTAAATCGGGATGCAATGTTCCATCTCCTGCGAAGGGATTAGCTAGCAGTTTCTCTATCATACCCGAAGGAATCTCAAAGTAAATATTTTCAGTAGGTTCAGTAGGTTGAGGAGCAACTCTTTGCTCTGCTGGTCGGGGTGAAGATACCCCAAACAAGCCCCTCAAAGGATTAGTTTCCATAGTAACAAGTGACAGAAAATTTCAGCACACTATATAAATGTTTCCTTACCAAGTTCCACTCACCAAAGGTGCTTCACTCCCCGACACGGCGCCAGAAAAGAGTCTTGATGACCCACAAGTATAGGGGATCTATCATAGTCCTTTCGAGAAGTAAGAGTGTCGAACCCAACGAGGAGCAGAAGGAAATGACAAGCGGTTTTCAGTAAGGTTTTCTCTGCAAGCACTGAAATTGTAGGTAACAGATAGTTTTGTGATAAGATAAATTGTAACGAGTAACAAGCAATGAAAGTAAATAAAGTGCAGAATGGTGGCCCAATCCTTTTTGTAGCAAAGGACAAGCCTGGACAATTTCTTATAATGAGAAAAGCGCTCCCGAGGACACATAGGAATTATCGTCAAGCTAGTTTTCATCACGTTCATATGATTCGCGTTCGGTACTTTGATAGTTTGATATGTGGGTGGACCAGTGCTTGGGTACTGCCCTTACTTGGACAAGCATCCCACTTATGATTAACCCCTATTGCAAGCATCCACAACTACAAAAGAAGTATTAAGGTAAACCTAACCACAACATTAGACATATGGATCCAAATTAGCCCCTTATGAAGCAACGCTTAAACTAGGGTTTAGGATTCTATCACTCTAGCAACCCATCATCTACTTCTCACTCCCGAATGCCTTCCTCTAGGCCCAAATAATGGTGAAGTGTCATGTAGTCGATGTTCACATAACACTAGAGGAGAGACAACATACATCTCATCAAAATATCAAACGAATACCAAATTCACATGACTACTAATAGCAAGCCTTCTCCCATGTCCTCAGGAACAAACGTAACTACTCACAAAGCATATTAATGTTCATAATAAGAGGAGTATTAATATGCATTAAGGATCTGAACATATGATCTTCCACCAAGTAAACCAATTAGCATCAACTACAAGGAGTAATCAACACTACTAGCAACCCACAGGTACCAATTTGTGGTTTTGATAAAAGATTGGATACAAGAGAAGAACTAGGGTTTTGAGAGGAGATGGTGCTGGTGAAGATGTTGATGGAGATTTACCCCCTCCCGGTGAGAGGATTGTTGGTGATGACGATGGTGATGATTTCCCCCTCCCGGGGGGAAGTTTCCCCGGCAGAACTGAAGGAAATATGCCCTAGAGGCAATAATAAAGTTATTATTTATTTCCTTATTTCATGATAAATGTTTATTATTCATGCTAGAATTGTATTAACTGGAAACATAATACATGTGTGAATACATAGACAAACATAGTGTCACTAGTATCCCTCTACTTGACTAGCTCGTTTATCAGAGATGGTTATGTTTCCTAGCCATGGACAAAAGAGTTGTCATTTGATTAACGGGATCACATCATTAGGAGAATGATGTGATTGACTTGACCCATTCCGTTAGCTTAGCACTTGATCGTTTAGTATGTTGCTATTGCTTTCTTCATGACTTATACATGTTCCTGTAACTATGAGATTATGAAACTCCCGTTTACCGGAGGAACACTTTGGGTACTACCAAACATCACAACGTAACTGGGTGATTATAAAAGAGTACTATAGGTGTCTCCGAAGGTACATGTTGAGTTGGCATATTTCGAGATTAGGTTTTGTCACTCCGATTGTCGGAGAGGTATCTCTGGGCCCTCTCGGTAATGCACGTCATTATAAGCCTTGCAA
The DNA here is from genome assembly GCA_963921465.1 of Triticum timopheevii. Classification (NCBI taxonomy): domain Eukaryota; kingdom Viridiplantae; phylum Streptophyta; class Magnoliopsida; order Poales; family Poaceae; genus Triticum; species Triticum timopheevii. Next base: position 371,609,605 of record OY997266.1, read on the forward strand.
GCAATGTGACCAATGAGTTGGTTACGGGATGATGCATTACAGAACGAGTAAAGAGACTTGCCGGTGACGAGATTGAACTAGGTATTGGATACCAACGATCGAATCTCGGGCAAGTAACATACCGATGACAAAGGGAACAACGTATGTTGTTATGCGGTTTGACCGATAAAGATCTTCGTAGAATATGTAGGAGCCAATGTGGGCATCCAGGTCCCGCTATTGGTTATTGACCGAGAATAGTTCTAGGTCATGTCTACATAGTTCTCGAACCCGTAGGGTCCGCACGCTTAAGGTTTCGATGATAGTTATATTATGAGTTTATGAGTTTTGATGTACCGAAGGAGTTCGGTGTCCGGGATGAGATCGAGGACATGACGAGGAGTCTCGAAATGGTCGAGACGTAAAGATCGATATATTGGAAGACTATATTCGGAATTCGGAAAGGTTCCGAATGATTCGGGTATTTTTCGGAGTACCAGAGAGTTACGGGAATTCGCCGGGGAGAAGTATTGGGCCTTATTGGGCCCTGCGGGAAAGAGAGAGGGGCTGCCTAGGGCAGGCCGCGCGCCCCCCCATGGCCTAGTCCGAATTGGACTAGGGGGAGGGGCCGCAACCCCTCCTTCCTTCCCTTCTCTCTTCCCCTTCCTTGTCTCCTACTCCTAATACATGGAAGGACTCCTAGTTGGACTAGGAAAGGGGGAATCCTACTCCCGGTGGGAGTAGGACTCCCCATGGCGCGCCCCTCCTAGGGCCGGCCTCCTCCTCCCTCCCTCCTTTATATACGGGGGCAGGGGGCACCCCATGGACACACAAGTTGATCTACGGATCGTTCCTTAGCCGTGTGCGGTGTCCCCCTTCACCATAATCCACCTCGGTCATATCGTCGCGAAGCTTAGGCGAAGCCCTGCGCCGGTAGAACATCAAGATCGTCACCACGCCGTCGTGCTGACGGAACTCTCCCTCAACACTCGGCTGGATCGGAGTTCGAGGGACATCATCGAGCTGAACGTGTGCTGAACTCGGAGGCTCCGTACGTTCGGTGCTTGGATCGGTCGATCGTGAAGATGTACGACTACATCAACCGCGTTGTGCTAACGCTTCCGCTTACGGTCTACGAGGGTACGTGGACATACACTCTCCCCTCTCGTTGCTATATCATCACCATGATCTTGCGTGTGCGTAGGAATTTTTTTGAAATTACTACGTTCCCCAACAGTGGCATCCGAGCTAGGTTTTATGCGTTGATGTTATATGCACGAGTAGAACACAAGTGATTTGTGGACGATATAAGTCATACTGCCTACCAGCATGTCATACTTTGGTTCAGCGGTATTGTGAGATGAAGCAGCCCGGACCGGCATTACGCGTACGGTTACGCGAGACTAGTTTCACCGTTACGAGTACTCGTGCTTAAAGGTGGCTGGCGGGTGTCTGTCTCTCTCACTTTAGTTGAACCGAGTGTGGCTATGCCCGGTCCTTGCGAAGGTTAAAACGGAGTCTATTTGACAAACTATCATTGTGGTTTTGATGCGTAGGTGAGAACGGTTCTTGCTAAGCCCGTAGCAGCCACGTAAAATTTGCAACAACAAAGTAGAGGACGTCTAACTTGTTTTTGCAAGGCATGTTGTGATGTGATATGGTCAAGACGTGATGAGATATAAGTTTTTGTATGAGATGATCATGTTTTGTTGAAGTTATCGGCAACTGGCAGAAGCCCAGTGGTTGTCTCTTTGTTGCATAAGATGCAAGTGCCAAATAATTGCTTTACTTTATCGCTATGCAATAGCAATAGTTGCAAGAGCAATAGTTGGTGAGAAGACCATGTGATGACACATTGATATAGATCAATATGATGAATATCATGGTGTCGTGCCGGTGACGATAGAGATCATGACAGTACTTTGGAGATGGAGATCAAAGGCGCAAGATGATCATGGCCATATCATGTCACATATTTTGATTGCATATGATGTTTATCTATTATACATCTTATTCTTGCTTTGATTGACGGTAGCATTTTAAGATGATCTCTCACTAAAATTATCAAGAAGTGTTCTCCCTGAGTATGCACCGTTGCCAAAGTTCGTCGTGCCCAGACACCACGTGATGATTGGGTGTGATAAGATCTACGTCCATCTACAACGGGTGCAAGCCAGTTTTGCACACGCGGAATACTCAGGTTAAACTTGACGAGCCTAGCATATGCAGATATGGCCTCGGAGCACGGAGACCAAAAGATCGAGCGTGAATCATATAGTAGATATGATCAACATAGTGATGTTCACCATTGAAAACTACTCCATCTCACGTGATGATCGGTTATGGTTTAGTTGATTTGGATCACGTGATCACTTAGATGACTAGAGAGATGTCTGTCTAAGTGGGAGTTCTTAAGTAATATGATTAATTGAACTTAAATTTATCATGAACTTAGTCCTGGTAGTATTTTGCAAATTATGTTGTAAGATCAATAGCTTGCGTTGTTGCTTTCATATGTTGATTTTGATATGTTCCTAGAGAAAATTGTGTTAAAAAATGTTAGTAGCAATGATGCGGATTGGATCCGCGATCTGAGGTTTATCCTCATTGCTGCAGAGAAGAATTATGTCCTTAATGCACCGCTAGGTGACAGACCTATTGCAGGAGCAGATGCAGACGTTATGAACGTTTGGCTAGCTCAATATGATGACTACTTCATAGTTTTGTGCACCATGCTTTATGGCTTAGAATCGGGACTTCAAAGATGTTTTGAACATCATGGACCATATGAGATGTTCCAGGAATTGAAGTTAATATTTCAAGCAAATACCCGAGTTGAGAGATATGAAGTCTTCAACAAGTTCTATAGCTAAATGATGGAGGAGAATCGCTCAACTAGTGAGCACATGCTCAGATTGTCTGGATACTTCAATCGCTTGAATCAAGTGGGAGTTAATCTTCCAGATAAGATAGTGATTGACAGAGTTCTCTAGTCACCATCACCAAGTTAGTAGAACTTTGTGATGAACTATAGTATGCAAGGGATGACGAAAACGATTCCCGAGCTCTTCGTGATGTTGAAATCGACGAAGGTAGAAATCAAGAAAGAGCATCAAGTGTTGATGGTTGACAAGATCACTAGTTTCAAGAAAAGGGCAAAGGGAAAGAAAGGGGAACTTCAAGTGGAAAGACAAGCAAGTTGTCACTCCCGTGAAGAAGACCAAAGCTGGACCAAAGCCTGAAACTGAGTGCTTACACTGCAAAGGGAATGGTCACTGGAAGCGGAAATGCCCTGAATATTTGGTGGATAAGAAGGATGGCAAAGTGAACAAGGGTATATTTGATATACAGATTATTGATGTGTGCCTTACTAGTGTTTATAATAGCCCCTGAGTATTTGATACTTGTTCGGTTGCTAAGATTAGTAACTCGAAACAGGAGTTACAGAATAAACAGAGACTAGTTGAAGGGGAAGTGACGATGAGTGTTGGAAGTAGTTCCAAGATTGATATGATCATCATCGCACACTCCCTATACTTTCGGGATTAGTGTTAAACCTAAATAAATGTTATTTGGCGTTTGCGTTGAGCATGAATATGATTTGATCATGTTTATTGCAATACGGTTATTCATTTAAAATCAAAGAATAATTGTTGTTCTGTTTACATGAATAAAACCTTCAATGGTCATACACCCAATGAAAATAGTTTGTTGGATCTCGATCGTAGTGATACACATATTCATAATATTGATGCCAAAAGATGCAAAGTTAATAATGATAGTACAACTTATTTGTGGCACTGCCGTTTGGGTCATATCGGTGTAAAGCGCATGAAGAGACTCCATAAAGATGGATTTTCAGAATCACTTGGTTATGAATCATTTGATGCTTGCGAACCGTGCCTTTTGTGTATGATGACTAAAACTCCATTCTCCGGAACAATGGAACAAGCTACTGACTTATTGGAAATAATACATACCGATGTATGCGATCCAATGAGTATTGATGCTCGTGGCAAGTATCGTTATTTTCTGACATTCACAAGATGATTTGAGCAGATATGGGTATATCTACTTGATGAAACATAAGTCTGAAATAGTTGAAAGGTTCAAAGAATTTCAGAGTGAAGTGGAAAAATCATCGTAACAAGAAAATAAAGTTTCTGCGATCTGATCGAGGAGACGAATATTTGAGTTACGAGTTTGGTCTTCAATTAAAACAATGTGGAATAGTTTCACAGCTCACACCACCTGGAACACCACAATGTTATGGTGTGTCCAAACATCGTAACCGCACTTTATTGGATATAGTGCGATCTATGATGTCTCTTACTGATTTACCACTATTGTTTTTTGGGTTATGCATTGGAGACAGCTGCATTCACGTTAAAAGGGCACCATCTAAATCCGTTGAGACGACACCATATGAACTATGGTTTAGCAAGAAACCCAAGTTGTCGTTTCTTAAAGTTTGGGGCTGCGATGCTTATGTGAAAAAGTTTCATCCTGATAAGCTCGAACCCAAATCGGAGAAATGTGTCTTCATAGGATACCCAAAGGAGACAGTTGGGTACACCTTCTATCACAGATCCGAAGGCAAGACTTTCGTTGCTAAGAATGGATCCTTTCTAGAGAAGGAGTTTCTCTCGAAAGAAGTGAGTGGGAGGAAAGTAGAACTTGATAAGGTAATTGTACCTTCTCCCTTATTGGAAAGTAGTTCATCACAGAAATCTGTTCCTGTGACTACTACACCAATTAGTGAGGAAGCTAATGATATTGATCATGAAACTTCAGATCAAGTTACTACAGAACCTCGTAGGTCTTCCAGAGTAAGATCCGCACCAGAGTGGTGTAGTAATCATGTTCTGGAAGTCATGTTACTAGACCATGATGAACCTACGAACTATGAGGAAGCGATGATGAGCCCAGATTCCGCGAAATGGCTCGAGGCCATAAAATCTGAGATATAATCCATGTATGAGAACAAAGTATGGACTTTGATTGACTTGCTCGATGATCAGCAAGCCATGTTAAATAAATGGATCTTCAAGAGGAAGACGGACACTGATAGTAGTGTTACTATCCACTAAGCTCGACTTGTTGCAAAAGGTTTTCAACAAAGTTCAAAGGTGTTGAATACGATGAGATTTTCTCACTCGTATCGATGCTTAAGTCTGTCTGAATCATGTTAGCAATTGCCACATTTTATGAAATCTGGCAAATGGATGTCAAAACTGCATTCCTTAATGGATTTAAAGAAGAGTTGTATATGATGCAACCAGAAGATTTTGTCAATCCTAAAGGTGCTGACAAAATACGCAAGCTCCAGCGATCCATCTATGGACTGGTGCAAGCATCTCGGAGTTGGAATATACGCTTTGATAAGTTGATCAAAGCATATAGTTTTATACAGACTTGCGGTGAAGCCTGTATTTACTAGAAAGTGAGTGGGAGCACTACAGCATTTCTGATAAGTATATGTGAATGACATATTGTAGATCGGAAATAGTGTAGAATTATTCTGCAAAGCATAAAGGAGTGTTTGAAAGGAGTTTTTCAAAGAAAGACCTCGGTGAAGCTGCTTACATATTGAGCATCAAGATCTATAGAGATAGATCAAGACGCTTGATAAGTTTTTTCAATGAGTACATACCTTGACAAGATTTTGAAGTAGTTCAAAATGGAACAGTCAAAGAAAGAGTTCTTGCCTGTGTTACAAGGTGTGAAATTGAGTAAGACTCAAAACCCGACCACGGCAGAAGATAGAAAGAGAATGAAAGTCATTCCCTATGCCTTGGCCATAGGTTCTATAAAGTATGCTATGCTATGTACCAGACCTATTGTATACCTTGCTCTGTATTTGACAAGGGAGTACAATAGTGATCTAGGAGTAGATCACTGGACATTGGTCAAGAATATCCTTAGTGAGGACTAAGGAAATATTTCTCGATTATGGAGGTGATAAAAGAGCCCGTCGTAAAAGTTACCTCGGTGCAAGTTTTCACACCGATCCAGATGACTCTAAGTCTCAATCTGGATACATATTGAAAGTGGGAGCAATTAGCTAGAGTAGCTCCGTGCAGAGCATTGTAGACATAGAATATTTGCAAAATACATACGGCTCTGAATGTGACAGACCCGTTGACTAAGCTTCTCTCATGAGCAAAACATGATCACATCTTAGTACTCTTTGGGTGTTAATCACATAGCGATGTGAACTAGATTATTGACTCTAGTAAACCCTTTGGGTGTTGGTCACATGATGATGTGAACTATGGGTGTTAATCATATACAGATATGAATATTGGTGCTAAATCACATGGCGATGTGAACTAGATTATTGACTCTAGTGCAAGTGGGAGACTGAAGGAAATATGCCCTAGAGGCAATAATAAAGTTATTATTTATTTCCTTATTTCATGATAAATGTTTATTATTCATGCTAGAATTGTATTAACCGGAAACATAATACATGTGTGAATACATAGACAAACATAGTGTCACGAGTATGCCTCTACTTGACTAGCTCGTTTATCGGAGATGGTTATGTTTCCTAGCCATGGACAAAAGAGTTGTCATTTGATTAACAGGATCACATCATTAGGAGAATGATGTGATTGACTTGACCCATTCCGTTAGCTTAGCACTTGATCGTTTAGTATGTTGCTATTGCTTTCTTCATGACTTATACATGTTCCTGTAACTATGAGATTATGCAACTCCCGTTTACCGGAGGAACACTTTGGGTACTACCAAACGTCACAACATAACTGGGTGATTATAAAGGAGTACTACATGTGTCTCCGAAGGTACATGTTGAGTTGGCATATTTCGAGATTAGGTTTTGTCACTCCGATTGTCGGAGAGGTATCTCTGGGCCCTCTCGGTAATGCACATCATTATAAGCCTTGCAAGCAATGTGACCAATGAGTTGGTTACGGGATGATGCATTACAGAACGAGTAAAGAGACTTGCCGGTGACGAGATTGAACTAGGTATTGGATACCAACGATCGAATCTCAGGCAAATAACATACCGATGACAAAGGGAACAACGTATGTTGTTATGCGGTTTGACCGATAAAGATCTTCGTAGAATATGTAGGAGCCAATATGGGCATCCAGGTCCCGCTATTGGTTATTGACCGAGAATAGTTCTAGGTCATGTCTACATAGTTCTCGAACCCGTAGGGTCCGCACGCTTAAGGTTTCGATGACATGTTATATTATGAGTTTATGAGTTTTGATGTACTGAAGGAGTTCGGTGTCCCGGATGAGATCGGGGACATGACGAGGAGTCTCGAAATGGTCGAGACGTAAAGATCGATATATTGGAGGACTATATTCGGAATTCGGAAAGGTTCCGAATGATTCGGGTATTTTTCGGAGTACCAGAGAGTTACGGGAATTCACCGGGGAGAAGTATTGGGCCTTATTGGGCCCTGCGGGAAAGAGAGAGGGGCTGCCTAGGGCAGGCCGCACGCCCCCCCATGGCCTAGTCCAAATTGGACTAGGGGGAGGGGCCGCACCCCCTCCTTCCTTCCCTTCTCTCTTCCCCTTCCTTGTCTCCTACTCCTAATACATGGAAGGACTCCTAGTTGGACTAGGAAAGGGGGAATCCTACTCCCGGTGGGAGTAGGACTCCCCATGGCGCGCCCCTCCTAGGGCCGGCCTCCTCCTCCCTCCCTCCTTTATATACGGGGGCAGGGGGCACCCCATGGACACACAAGTTGATCTATGGATCGTTCCTTAGCCGTGTGCGGTGCCCCCCTCCACCATGTTCCACCTCGGTCATATCGTCGCGAAGCTTAGGCGAAGCCCTGCGCCGGTAGAACATCAAGATCGTCACCACGCCGTCGTGCTGACGGAACTCTCCCTCGACACTCGGCTGGATCGGAGTTCGAGGGACGTCATCGAGCTGAACGTGTGCTGAACTCGGAGGCTCCTTACGTTCGGTGCTTGGATCGGTCGATCGTGAAGACGTACGACTACATCAACCGCGTTGTGCTAACGCTTCCGCTTACGGTCTACGAGGGTACGTGGACATACAATCTCCCCTCTCGTTGCTATATCATCACCATGATCTTGCGTGTGCGTAGGAAATTTTTTAGAATTACTACGTTCCCCAACAAGAATAGCTCCGCCGAAGCCCTAGATTGGTTCCGCCAAGGTTCCGCCTTGTGGCGGCGGAGTTTCATCCCGTAAGCTTGCTTATGATTTTTTTCAGGGTAAACTCCTTCATATAGCAGAAGATGGGCACCGGAGGGCCACCAGGGGGCCCAGGAGACAGGGGGCGCGCCCAGTAGGGGTGGGCGCCCCCCACCCTCCTGGCCAGGGTGTGGGCCCCCTCTAGGGTTTTCTTTGCTCAATAATTTTTATTAATTCCAAAAATAACTTCCGTGGAGTTTCAGGATTTTTGGAACTGTGCAGAATAGGTTTTCAATATTTGCTCCTTTTCCAGCCAAAATTCCAACTGTCGGCATTCCCCCTCTTCATGATAAACCTTGTAAAATAAGAGAGAATAGCCATAAGTATTGAGACATAATGTGTAATAACAGCCCATAATGCAATAAATATTGACATAAAAGCAAGGTGCAAAATGGACGTATCAGCGTTCGTTAAATAACTAAACCGAAAAAAATAAAACTGATCTATATAAAAAAAATAAACCGCAGTTTCTAAAAAAACCGACGGTTTTCTTAACGAAAACCGCGGCAGCGGGCGGCTACCTTGTCGGCTCCGGTGAGGGCGGCGGCGGGTCCGGCGGGCGGTGGGGCGATGGCGGGTGGCGGCAACGGGGCTTCAGCGGGGATTCGTCGGTGGTGGTGGCGGGCGGCGACAGGCGCGGCGGCGGCGGATCCGGCAGTGGCGGCGGGCGCCGCTAGGGTTAGGGTTTGGCGTGGGTGGGCTCGGGTGGGCTGGGTGGCTCAGGGCGGCGGCTTATAAGAGGGGCCGGCTGGGGAGTCCTGGCCGGTTACGGCCCGAAGTCGGTTCGTTTTTTTAAATATTTCCGCGCAGAAAAACAAATAAAAGAAATAGTAAACGGACTCGAAAAATCCTGAAATAAATTTTCCCCGTCCTCTAAAAATATAGCGAACAAAGTGAACATTTATTTGTGCCTATAATGCAATTTTGAAAAATGCATATTTTTTCGTAATTCAAATAAAATAGCGATAAAACTCCGAATAAAATTCTTATTTGATTTTAATATTAAATCTCCAATATTACTTTATTTTGGGAAAGTCATTTTATTCCCTCTCTTTTATTTTTATAAAAGAAATATTCGAAGAGAAAATACTTAATATCAAATTATTCTCTTTTCAAAATTTGAGAAAACTCAAATCTGAAAATAACGAAATCCCCAACTCTCTACGTGGGTCCTTAAGTTGCGTAGAATTTCTAGGATCTAGCCAAAATGTAATAAAATATGATATGCAATGATGATCTAATGTATAACATTCCAAATTGAAAATTTGGGATGTTACACCGAGCGTGTTGACGGCCGCAAGCAGTGCGTGCCAACGAATGCGATAGAGCATGCTGCGGCGCCTAACGGCGGCAGAGGCCGGCACAGTAATATGTGGCAAATAAGACAAACTGTGCGAGCGTTGTCGGAGACATCAAGCACGAATCAGATTAGAGTTGCGTGTGTGATACGTGGCATACCATTGATCCATCCGAGCGGTTTGTGATGGAATAAGCCGTGTGTATTGCGGGCAAACGCTTGCTGGTATATAACCTCAAATGTAACCAAAAAGGTGTTAATGCATGTTACAAAAATTGTATAGCTGGAAACTATGTTCAAATACGACTCCAACGATATAATCTTTGGCGACATGCATTCGTATTTTATTAGTTAAATCCTACTTATAAACCAGGACGGGGGTATAGTAGGTAATTAAATCGAAATGTTTTTTTATTAACCGTATGTGTACGTGTCCTTTTGTCCTCCTATTACACGTCTTATCACCCCGCTGCCGCAGATGGCTTACAACGCAAGCTTGCGCAGCACGCGGGGGCGTTCTTTTGGCCAAACGGTCGCGCCAATGAATCGTCGGTGAGCCCGTTCCCACGTAACCTCACAGATTCCCGCGCAAGCTTCCTGCCCGACTGGGTGAAATCCTCGAAAATCCCAATGCTTACCGGCCTGCTGTAAAAACCCTCATGGCCGGCGAGTCCTGCGTCACATTTTCCCCTCCCTCCCTGTAGCTTATCTCATCTGCTTCTCCCACAATCGCCAATGGCACTGGTCCGTCGTCGTCGCTCAGCCACTCCACCGTCATCAGAGGACAGCTCCAGCTGGGAGGCTACACCTCGGCGGCGGCGCAGTCCCTGGCGTAGTGTAGTGCGTGTGGCGTCCCTGTTGGGTGTGCGCGGAACACCGACCACACACTCCGCCGCCGCTGCCCGTCGGCAGCTGTTGCCAGCCGTCGTTGCCTCCACACCACCGTTGAAAGCCAGGACCATCTCCCGCTCCACCGCCGCGGCCCGAAGGCGGGAGGTGGCTGTCATGGCCTCCACCCCACTGTCGGCCACCGTGGCCATCACCAGCCCCGCCACCGCGGCCCGAAGGCGGGAGGTGGTGGTCGTGGCCGCCACCCCATCGTAGGTCGTCGTGGCCGCAGCCCACCATCGACCACCGGGATTATCACCCGCTCCGCCGCTGCGGCTCGAAGGCGGGAGGCGGTGGTGGAGGCTCGCACGTGCGTCAACGACCTTGCGCTCTACATCGAGTTCCTGCGGGAGGAGGAAGAGCGCCTCGTCGAGCATGCAAAGAACCTTACCGCAGCCGTGGCCACAGCACACACCGATGCAGAGGCAAGGAATCAGGAGATCTATGAGCAGTCCGGCCGCTTCAAGAGGGATCGTCTGGAGCGGCAGTGGGCATTCGAGCTGGCGAGCGTCGCTGAACGTGCGGCAGTGACAGGCACCGTATTGCATTTGTCCAACTCGTCGGTTGGCTCCTCCTCCTCCTCTGCCTCTTACTGAGCGCGCTTGGCAGATAAGAGGCTACCAGAAGTATCACAAAGCCCCTCCGTGGTAGTAGTAGTATTTAGGGGCTATTTTGTTCAGTTCATATGACTATAGATGTGTTGTCAAACTGTACAACAACAACAACAACAACAACAACAAAGCCTTTAGTCCCAAGCAAGTTGGGGTAGGCTAGAGGTGAAACCCATAAGATCTCGCAACCAACTCATGGCTCTGGCACATGGATAGCAAGCTTCCATGCACCCCTGTCCATAGCTAGCTCTTCGGTGATACCCCAATCCTTCAGGTCTCTCTTAACGGACTCCTCCCATGTCAAATTCAGTCTACCCCGCCCTCTCTTGACATTCTCCGCACGCTTTAGCCATCCGCTATGCACTGGAGCTTCTGGAGGCCTGCGCTGGATATGCCCAAACCATCTCAGACGATGTTGGACAAGCTTCTCTTCAATTGGTGCTACCCCAACTCTATCTCGTATATCATCATTCCGGACTCGATCCTTCCTTGTGTGGCCACACATCCATCTCAACATACGCATCTCCGCCACACCTAACTGTTGAACATGTCGCCTTTTAGTCGGCCAACACTCAGCGCCATACAACATTGCGGGTCGAACCGCCGTCCTGTAGAACTTGCCTTTTAGCTTTTGTGGCACTCTCTTGTCACAGAGAATGCCAGAAGCTTGGCGCCACTTCATCCATCCGTCTTTGATCCGATGGTTCACATCTTCATCAATACCCCCATCCTCCTGCAGCATTGACCCCAAATACCGAAAGGTGTCCTTCCGAGGTACCACCTGACCATCAAGGCTAACCTCCTCCTCCTCACACCTAGTAGTACTGAAACCGCACATCATGTACTCGGTTTTAGTCCTACTAAGCCTAAACCCTTTCGATTCCAAGGTTTGTCTCCATAACTCTAACTTCCTATTTACCCCCGCTCGACTATCGTCAACTAGCACCACATCATCCGCAAAGAGCATACACCATGGGATATCTCCTTGTATATCCCTTGTGACCTCATCAATCACCAATGCAAAAAGATAAGGGCTCAAAGCTGACCCCTGATGCAGTCCTATCTTAATCGGGAAGTCATCAGTGTCGACATCACTTGTTCGGACACTTGTCACAACATTATCGTACATGTCCTTGATGAGGGTAATGTACTTTGCTGGGACTTTGTGTTTCTCCAAGGCCCACCACATGACATTCCGTGGTATCTTATCATAGGCCTTCTCCAAGTCAATGAACACCATATGCAAGTCCTTCTTTTGCTCCCTATATCTCTCCATAAGCTGTCGTACCAAGAAAATGGCTTCCATGGTCGACCTCCCAGGCATGAAACCAAACTGGTTTTTGGTCACGCTTGTCATTCTTCTTAAGCGGTGCTCAATGACTCTCTCCCATAGCTTCATTGTATGGCTCATCAGCTTAATTCCACGGTAATTAGTACAACTCTGAACATCCCCCTTGTTCTTGAAGATTGGTACTAATATACTCCGTCTCCATTCTTCTGGCATCTTGTTTGCCCGAAAAATGAGATTGAAAAGCCTGGTTAGCCATACTATCGCTATGTCCCCGAGACCTTTCCACACCTCAATGGGGATACAATCCGGGCCCATCGCCTTGCCTCCCTTCATCCTTTTTAAAGCCTCCTTGACCTCAGACTCCTGGATTCGACGAACGAAACGCATGCTGGTCTCATCAAAAGAGTCGTCCAGTTCAATGGTAGAGCTTTCATTCTCCCCATTGAACAGCTTGTCGAAGTACTCCCGCCATCTATGCTTAATCTCCTCATCCTTCACCAAGAGTTGGCCTGCTCCGTCCTTGATGCATTTGACTTGGCCAATATCCCTCGTCTTCCTCTCTCGGATCTTGGCCATCTTATAGATGTCCCTTTCGCCTTCCTTCGTGCCTAACCGTTGGTAGAGGTCCTCATACGCCTGACCCCTTGCTTCACCAACAGCTCGCTTTGCAGCCTTCTTCGCCATCTTGTACTTCTCTATGTTGTGTGCACTCCTATCCAGGTATAGGCGTCTAAAGCAATCTTTCTTCTCTTTAATCGCCTTCTGGACATCATCATTCCACCACCAGGTATCCTTATCTTCGCTTCTCCTTCCCCTGGACACTCCAAACTCCTCTGAGGCCACCTTACGAATGCAAGTCGCCATCTTCATCCACACATTGTCCACATCCCCTCCTTCCTCCCAAGGGCCCTCCTTAATGACCCTCTCCTTGAACGCCTGAGCTACCTCCCCCTTGAGCTTCCACCACTTCGTTCTAGCAACTTTAGCCCGCTTATCCCGCTGGACACGAATCCGAAAGCGGAAGTCAGCAACCACCAGCTTATGCTGGGGTACAACACTCTCTCCAGGTATCACCTTACAGTCTAGGCACGCACGCCTATGTTCCCTTCTCGAGAGGATGAAATCAATCTGGCTAGAGTGTTGGCCACTACTAAAAGTCACCAGATGTGATTCTCTCTTTCTAAAGAGGGTGTTGGCTACAATCATGTTGTAGGCTAGAGCAAAGCTTAAGACATCTTCTCCTTCTTGATTCCTGATGCCATAGCCAAAGCCCCCATGAGCCCCTTCAAAACCTGTGTTAGATGTACCCACGTGGCCATTGAGATCTCCTCCTATGAAGAGCTTCTCACCAATCGGTACACTCCTAACCATGTCTTCCAGGCCTTCCCAGAACTCCCTCTTGGTGTTCTCATTGTGGCCTACTTGCGGGGCATACGCGCTGATAACATTGAGAACCAAGTCCTCAACTACCAGCTTGACCAGGATAATCCGGTCCCCACGTCTCTTGACGTCTACCACTCCATACTTGAGGCTCTTGTTGATCAAGATGCCTACGCCATTTCTATTTGTAGCCGTCCCCGTGTACCATAGCTTGAAGCCGGTATCCTCCACCTCCTTCGCCTTCTGTCCTCTCCATTTGGTTTCTTGGACGCAAAGGATATCAACACCTCTCCTCACCGCTGCATCAACTAGCTCCCGAAGCTTCCCTGTCAGAGACCCTACGTTCCAGCTACCTAAGCGAATCCTCCTAGGCTCGGCTAGCTTCCTTACCCTTCGCACTCGTCGAGTCAAATGCGAAGACCTTTGCTCATTTTCCACTACATCCGGGCGCCGATGTAGCGCGCCACTAAGGATGCGACGACCCGATCCTCGCTCACTTGCCACCGTATCCGGATCAAGATACGGCGCGCCACTTGGGGGGTGACGGCCCGGCCCTTGCCCATTTTCCACCACACCCGGGTTCCGATGTGGCGCGTCGCTGAGAGGGTTACGCCCCAACGAAAATCTTTTGGGTTTCATCTCCATAAGAGTGGCTGAGTTTTTACGTTGGCTCGCCAAGCCTATCACAACCCTCCTCCTTTACCCGGGCTTGGGACCGGCTATGTTGAGACAACATAGGCGGAGTTGTTGTCAAACTGTACAACGTACTTAAAATTAGCTAGTATATATAGTTGAACTATCTATTTCATTATGTGGTTGGCAACAATTGCGGAGAAGTTTGGTCGGTTCAGCTATCGAGTTGAACTAATTGTATAAATTAAGAACGACCGCTTAATCTATGAATGAAATCTATGCTTAATTACTGAATTTTAGTTGCAAAAGTTAGATAGAGCTAGTGATTTCTAGCTGCATATTTTGACAAATCACAGTGTTGCAAGGATTGACAAATGGCAACATTACTAGATCAACAAATGTAAATCTTTCCAGTTTAACAAATGGCAACATAACCAATATGACAGATGCAAATCTTACCAAATTGTTTGTACGTGGTTGCACACGGGCCATCCAAAACAACCGTTTACGTTGAACGGATGCACAAATCCTGTGTTGCGTATTTTGCCTCGACTTAAGGGGGAAGACCATAGCTCTCATTTTGCATACGGGTGTTCTAACTAAAACGTTTGCGATCAAGAGCTGCACAAATCCTTCTCGACACATTTTCCCTTGGCTTCCTGGGGAAGCTGTCGGTTTGCATACGGGTGTTCTAACTAAAACATTTGCGATGAACTTCAGACGAGTTTTGGATTTACTAGAATTTAAAAACAAAGTATCTCAACGTTTTGCCGGCAATCATCAGTGCCCTAGTGTTTGAAATTGATTTCCATTTCTTTCATGGGACCTAAGCATGCCCCAAAGGACACATATTTGATTTTTCAACCAATTTATATGCACTGGAGCTTGTGCATGTAGTTCAAATTTGAATTATGCACATGAAATGCCTGGGAAACCCAGTTAATGTATAAAAATGTCCAAATGAACCCTGAAAAATTCCAAAATTGAACACGACCCACCTCTTGTTCTATGTTGACATTCGAAAAAAAATTAAAGCAATAAGAGGCAACGGATATCGTTTCGTCCCCAAAGGTGGCACGTTCCCTACCGAAACCATCACGCTTGTTGTGAGAAGCTTATACCCAAACCTGCCCCAAATGGGACAATTTTTTTACCATGGCATGTTGATGCCGCTCCATGATAGCATGCCAAGTTTCATGAATTTCAGACGAGTTTTGGATTTACTAGAATTTAAAAACCAGGTATCTCAATATTTGTGGCTGAGTGATGGTGGTAGGATGTTTGAAATTCATTCCCATTTC
Source organism: Triticum timopheevii (assembly GCA_963921465.1). NCBI lineage: Eukaryota > Viridiplantae > Streptophyta > Magnoliopsida > Poales > Poaceae > Triticum > Triticum timopheevii. The sequence goes on from OY997266.1 coordinate 371,625,192, forward strand.
TTCCATGGGACCTAAGCATTCAACTAAGGACACATATTTGATTTTGCAACCAGTTTATGCACTAGAGCATGTGCATGTAGTTCAAATTTGAATTATGCGCATAAAATGCCCGGGAAACCCAGTTAATGTATAAAAACGTCCAAACGAACCCCGAAAAATTCCAAAATTGAACACAACACTCCCGTTGTTCTATATTGACACTCGAAAAAATTTGAAAGCAATAAGAGGCAACGAATATCGTTTCGTCCCCAAACGTGGCATGTTCCCTACCGAAACCATCACGCTTGTTGTGAGAAGCTCTGGTTTGTGAGAAGCTTATACCCAAACCTGCCCCAAATGGGACAAAAATTTTACCACGGGATGTTGATGCCTCTCCATGATAGCATGCCAAGTTTCATGAATTTCAGACGAGTTTTGGATTTCTAGAATTTAAAAGCCATGTATCTCAATGTTTGCGGCCGAGTGACGGTGGCAGGGTGTTTGAAATTCATTCCCTTTTCTTGCATGGGATCTAAGCATGCAACCAAGGACACATATTTGATTTTTCAACCAGTTTGTATGCACTGCAGCATGTGCATGTAGTTCGAATTTGAATTATGCGCATAAAATGCCTGGGAAACCCAGTTAATGTATAAAAATGTCCAAATGAACACCGAAAAATTCCAAAATTGAACACAACACTTCTATTGTTCTATGTTGACACTCGAAATTTTTTGAAAGCAATAAGAGGCAACGGATATCATTTCGTCCCCAAAGGTGGCACGTTCCCTACCGAAACCATCATGGTTGTTCGCAGAAGCTCTAGTTTGTGAGAAGCTTATACCCAAACCTTCCCCAAATGGGACAAAAATTTTACCACTACATGTTGATGCCACTCCATGATAGCATGCCAAATTTCATAATTTCAGACGAGTTTTGGATTTACTAGAATTTAAAAGCCATGTATCTCAATGTTTGCGGTCGAGTGACGGTGGCAGGGTGTTTGAAATTCATTCCCATTTCTTGCATGGGACCTAAGCATGCAACCAAGGACACATATTTGATTTTTCAACCAGTTTATATGCACTGGAGCATGTGCATGTAGTTCAAATTTGAATTTTGCATATAAAATGCGTGGGAAACCCAGTTAATGTATAAAATGTCCAAACGAACCCCGAAAAATTTCAAAATTGAACACAACACTCCTGTTGTTCTATGCTAACACTCAGAAAATTTTGAAAGCAATAAGAGGCAATGGATATCATTTCATCCCCAAAGGTGGCACGTTCCCTACCGAAACCATCACGCTTTCTATGAGAAGCTCTGGTTTGTGAGAAGCTTATACCCAAACCTGCCCCAAATTGGACAAAAAATTTACCACGGCATGTTGATGCCGCTCCATGATAGCATGCCAAGTTTCATGAATTTCAGACGAGTTTTGGATTTACTAGAATTTAAAAACCAGGTGTCTCAATGTTTGCGGACGAGTGACAGTGGCAGGGTGTTTGAAATTCATTCCCATTTCTTGCATGGGACCTAAGCATGCAACCAAGGACACATATTTGTTTTTTCAACCAGTTTATGTGCACTGGAGCATGTGCATGTAGTTCAAATTTGAATTATGCGCATAAAATGCATGGGAAACCCAATTAATATATAAAAACATCCAAACGAACCCTGAATAATTCCAATTTTTTTTGACGACACACCTATAGTTGCATGTTCACTACAGATAAAAGTTTTAACAATTCAAACACCATCCTTTGTAGCTATGACCCCATTACGTAATTCAAATCAAGACGATTAATCAAGTAGAACGCACATAGTTTATTATCATCAACCGTGTGAGATGCAACACAAAATATCTTGGAGCACCGTCGGTGTATATTACGCCTATGGCTTACGCGAGAAGGTGCGTCGGCTACAGTCCACAGCCGGCATGTCAAGCACACTAGCTCACTCCTCAAATATCATATCACTGTTCATTCGTCACCGGTGAAAGATGGGGACTTGGACTCATGTTGTGAGGGCAACTTCGGCGGCCCACTCCGGCGAGAGCGCGGCCGCAGCCGCCAGGCGCGTGCTAACAAGCTTCGTGAGGGCGACCGCAGTCTGCGTCCGGGCGGCCAAGGCAGCCCCAGGGACTGATGTTGCTTCTCAGGCGGCGGCAGTAGCATCTGCCTCGGGGATAGCAACTGACGGGAGCGGCACAACTGTTGTTTGTTCCGCAGCGGCACCCTTAGCCCTGATGGAGGCCGCCCACTGCCATGTCGAGGCCGTCGACGCCCAGCACGTGGCGATCATCGCACCAATCGAACGAAGCTTCTCCGATTATGGTCGGCAACCGACAACCGAAGAGCTGGCAACCATCGAGAGAGTTCGAGCAGCCATCCGTTCCTGCGCGGCATACCTTGCCACGACGGAGCCCCCCAGAGCCCAGATCGCAGTCTCCCATGCCTAGCTCGTGGTGGCCTATGCCAAAGATATGGTGGATGTGGATGGCGAGATGCTTGCCGAGTATGGTGCAATTGATGCCATGGAGCCCCTTCCCATGGAGATCGTCGGGCGCGAGCTGGACATGGAGGTGGCGGCGGAGATCGATGAGCACCAGCCATAGTAGTACTCTTTGTTTTGTTTAATTAAGAGTGCCGGTCTTTAATTTGTTAGAGTAATGTTTAGGTCAACTAGCTCTGTTTAATTGCTGAACTTCCTCGATTAAGAAGTGTGGGTGTGTTGTAGTCTCCTTTGTGTACCCAAATTATCCAATGACGTGGATGACCATTGTAACCAGGGAAATTCGAACCAAAATTTTTGATGTTCAAACTCAACACACACGGGTTAAGCTATCTGAATTGTTTGTGATGTTCACATGTTGTCCAGAGTTCTGAATAAGGGACCGTGTCTGATGACACTTTGCGCGCCAGTTTTTTCACTGAAGCGATTCCAAATTTTCGGCTTCCGCGGAAATATCTACCTCCCTTCCCCCTCCCGCTTACCAAAAGCCACGTTTCCCCTGTTTTTGCCTTCCTTTCCAAGTTGAAACCTTCACTCCTTGCTTGCAGCGCAGCCTCCTTGCCGGTGACCCTCCTTCACGCTGCTCGGCCTCGCCTATCCAGGCAGGTAATCCACACCCGACCCCCATCCTCCTCCTCCTTCCACATCCCACATGCCCCGACCGCCGGCGCGAGCGTGGTACCATCCCCCCAAATCACTGACCCTTCCACCAAATAAGTGCCGGCCTAAGCCATGGTGCACGCATTATAGCAAGGATCTCAAGGAGCTTTTGGCAGCGGAGAAGCAAATCGCGACCGCACACGTGGATGAGGTCGCGATGGCTGCTATTCATGCTGACCCCCAGATCTTATAGGAGCACCTCACCGTTGAGGCCACCGTTGATGCCTCACACGCCAACGCCGCGACAGGGTTGGTTGCTTTAAACGATAGTTTGTAGCGTTTTCTCGAGGCCATCATTTGCTAGCTACTGCCTTTCCTTAACAAATTCTAGTGAATTGTGCTATCTACTTTTATCGTCCAATCTTCTGCTATAGTGCATATGTTCTATATATCGTGCAATGTGGTGTTCAGTTAACTGCTTGGTTCAATTCTGCAAATGTGATGTTCAATTCTTCAGGGTGCAATATTTCCAAGTTGTTAAGCATGCTTGGTTTGGTTAACTGCCTGATCTTCTATTACGAGTATGTTATATTGTGCAATGTGGTGCTCAGTTAACGTTTGGTTCATTTGTTGTGGTGTTTAGTTAACTGCTTGGTTCAATTCTGCAATGCGATGTTCAATTGTTGTGGCTGCATTCTGTTATTGTATACCATGTGAGGAATAAATAGAATTTGGTTGTACTAAATACATGAGAAACAAATACAATTGCTATATTTCCAAGTTGTTAAGCATGCTTGGTTTGGTTAAATGTCTGATCTTCTATTAAGTATGTTATATTGTGCAATGTGGTGCTCAGCTAACATTTGGTTCATTTGTTGTGGTATTTAGTTAACTGCTTGGTTCAATTCTGCAATGCGATGTTGAATGGTTCTGGCTGCATTCTATTATTGTATACCATGTGAGGAATAAATCGAATTTGGCTGCAATTAATACATGAGAAACATATACAAGTGCTATATTTCCTAGTTCTTAATCATGCTTGGTTTGGATAAATGGGTTTTCCATGTGGCTTGAATTAATCTGATGAATCTGGAATGTGCTTATTTTTCATCAACATATTTTACTGATAGCATGCAAACCCTTACTTAACCTGATGACTAACTACCTTATATGTGTTGCAGGGAAACAATGGGAAGCACTGAGGTTTACAATCGAGGTTAGCACATGCATGGTCCGTTGTCTAATAGCACATTATTGTGAAATTGCAGGAACCATTCTAATATTTAGGTTTTTAACAATTTGGTCTTGCACATGTAGGTCGTGCTGTTAGAGGTTTTGACCCACCGTTCGACCCTTTTTGCATATGGGGAAATGAGTTGTCCATGAATATCAGTCAAATCAAGAAACTCAGAAAGATTGTTAGGATAAAGAAATTAGCGACAAAAAACAACAAGATCTTTGTCTGCACAATGAAGAAGACATCGGTTCACTACAGGATGGTACTAACTATTATACCTTGCCTTTTTTATTCCTTTGCCCCATTTCCAATATAGAGGAGATATTTATGCACATCCTTGTTTTCAGGCCTTTCCAAAGCAGTTCACTGATGATTACCTCTCAAACCACCTGTATGGTAGGAAGGCGAGGAAGGTATTCATAGAACACCCACGGTTCAATATTGAAGTGTTCCTGAAGAGGACGAAGGATGGACGGTCAATTATCCACAGGCACTGGCCTAAAGTTACAAAGACCTTCAACATCAATGAAGGCTCAATATTCGCCTTTCTGCTTCAGCAGTTTTCCAGATGAAATACATATGTCTATGTACCATCTATGATGTTAATTTCGAAAGGTTACAGATGTTGCATGTGAAACTTGGTCCTGGTGTACTTGTGTAATGGGGTAGCTGAGTGTTGAAGCTATATGATGTTGTACTCTGATGTATTTCAATTATCAAAATGAAATATATTGTGTGCTTAATATGAAATGTTAACTAGATTAATAAATGGATTATGAATAATCGGATAATTAGCCTGCTAATTGGGTTTTTGTATTGCAAACGCTTATTGAGAAAAAACTGTGTGCGACGCATTCAATAACGCTACCAGTTTCTAGGAATAAACCGTGTTAGATTAATGAACAATCACACACGACATCCTCTTGAAAACTATTTGCATTAGGCCACCTGGCGCAAACGTTTACCACATAAAAACTGTGTGTGATGGACAACCCTTGACACACAGTTTCTTCTAGGCACCATGTGTGATGAATTGAATAACGCAAACAATAAAATTGTTAATACCATGTGCAATGGAAACGCTATCACAAATGATTTAACTGGGAAAATTATGTGTGATGTACTTGCGAACAGAAATGTTTTTCTTGGAGCGACTATGTGGGATGTATATACGAATGGAAACGTTTAGCGCTGGCTGACTGTGTGGGATGTACTTACGACCGAAAATGATTTCGCGTGTATAATTACATTTTTTAGCACTACTGTATGTATTTCTGTATTTGAGTGCTCTCCGGTCGCACACGACCTCATTTTGCCAAGCGTGTGTGCCAGGAGGGCATATCCCCGACGGTTTCTGAGTCATGTGGGAAGGACCTCCCTATCGCCCACGGTCACTTGGCGGCGGTTCCAAAGGCCGTCGTGGAAAGGGGTTAAAAACCATTTGTTTAGCAGCTCGCTGTACTAGTGTGGTGTTATGTTCCTCGATGTGCGCTCGTAACATATGCAGGGTTTATAGGGCCCCCTTGATCATTTTGTCTTTGCGTTGAACTTTTCCAGCAAGGCCCAACATTCACTACTAGAAATAGAGAATTTGCCATCAATCTGATCAATGTCGTCCGCTTATGGACGACAAAGAAGGTCTTTGTCGTCTGCTTCCAAACAACGGACGGCAGACAAAGGGCTGATGGCAAAGACCCTATTTTCCATCAGCCAATTCTTTGTCTTCTGCTTGCGGACGGCAAAGATTTAAGTATGTAACGGCCATCCCTCTGCCTCCTCTCTCTCTTTGTTCGCTCTCTCCCTAATTAACCCATGACCCCCACCGCGCCCCGAACGCACCCCGCCGTCGCCCCCAACCGGCCCCGCCCCCGGCCACACGCCGCCCTAGCCCGCCGCCCGCTGCCACCGTCGCTCCGTCCCCCTCCCCGCCGCTCCTACACGCCGCCCCGGACCGCTGCTCCCCCCCCCCCCCCCCCCCGCGCGCTGGAACACCGCTCCGGCAAGCCGCTCGCCCCCCTCCCCTCGACGCCTCGTCACTTGGGTGTCGGAAGAGGGGGATGCGCCTTAGCGGGGATGGAAGATTGGACGATTATGTGTGGACGAAGATGGAGAAGCGAATATGTGCCACGGGAAGTGGACAGATGTGTCGGTGTTCTGGGAACGGGGGTCCCTAGACTTGCCTGCCTGCGGCCTGCGGCATGGCTCAAAGGAGGCCCAGCACAGCCCATCTTCATCAACACAAGCTCAAGACCCTCGCGAGGGGCCAAGCCTCGCGGGGCGGACGACAAGGAGCTTCCTCAGGCACGGCCTCGTCAGGCTGGCTCATGAGGAGGCGGAGAGTTCAAGGCGGGGTACCTCACGAGGTGCCCATGACGCAAGCCATGACGACCAAGGGCGCCAGTCGGGCGCCAGCCCGCGCAGTGTCCTCCTTTCCTCTTTGGTGCAAAGGGAGCAAGCGCGGGCGAGAGCATCAAGCAAAGGCGTCCATTTCAGTGCAACAAGACCAAGACCAGCCTAACGACCGGAAGGAAGTCATTGTGGAGCCCAAGCCGGTGTCACCACCAGAGCCTTTGACAGGCGAGGGCCAACTTTAGTCAGGATAAGTGTACCCGTTGTTCCCCTTCAAAATGGCGAATTGTTGGCGCCCTTCCCGCTCAATATTTGGAAGAGGCCCAGGGCTTTTGCCTATAAATAGGACTAGCCACCCCCAGGGTAGAGGCATCTGGATCTGGATCTGGATCTGGGCCTGACCTAGCAATCGGGATCCTCACTAAGAAACCAGTAGATAGAGCGATTGAACTCCTCCCAGCAGTTCGTCGCACCAGCCAAGAACAGACTCTCGTGAGGCTGTTCTGCCTTGTATTGTTCATCATCCGCCCAAGAGGCAATCCACCACATCACACACTGGAGTAGGGTATTACACCACAATGGTGGCCTGAACCAGTATAAATCTTGTGTCTCTTGTGCTGTTCAGTTTGGTAGTTTAGGTCCTAGCGATTTGGCGAGGAGCGAGCCGATAGAGGGTTGAATCTCCGCGCGCACCCCAGTGTTCGAACCTCAAGGGTCTGCCGGAACCTGAAATCCGACATTTGGCGCGCCAGGTAGGGGTGCGCCGGAATTTGCCTTTCGTCGTCTCGTTCTTCTCCGACCACCGCATCCATGTCTGACGCTCGTCGGGCTCGCGCCGAGCGCCGAGCCGCCCTCGCTTCCCATGTCGCCCAGACGGCTCCCGTCGGCGGGCGCCCTCGTCGTTCCCCGTCACCTGCCGTCAACGCCGCCACCGGCCCGGCGGGGAACGAACAGCAAGCATCGTCTCAGCATCCATCCATGAGGCGGGACGGCCGCACTGCCACGCCCTCGCTCACCCCCGCTGGTTCTTCGTCACGCGCGCCCCGCGCGGCCATGGAGGCCCGAGCTACGCTCATCGCGGTAAACGAGCTCCTGCGCTACCGCCCCATCGACGACGTCTACGAAGAATGGCTCGACCGAGTCGCCGAGCTCGTCCGCGCCGCCGGAGGCGCCCCCGTGCCGTCCTTCTCGCTGCACCGCACCCCGCCCTGCGCGGGCAATGAAGCTCCTGGGGCACCTCAGCCGCCTCCTCCTCAAGAAGGCGCCCTGGCCCGAAGGCGAGCGGCCCCTGGGCGGAACCCGCTTCGTCAGGCGCTAGCGCGGCAAGAGCAGAACTGCCAAGAAGTCCCTCGCCCTCGAGAAGCTGCCCAAGTGCTCCTTGCTCCAGCACGTCAAGACCCTGCGCTGCCCCCAGCCGCGGCGCATGGGGACCCGCAGGACCAAGCTCTCCGTCGCCCAAGGCCCCCTGTGGCCACAGCAGGCTGCCGCGCCTTCACCTCCGAGCTGCGCAGCATCGCGTGGCCCGGCAAGTTCAAGCCAGACCTGCCTCCTCGCTACGACGGCACGGCTGACCCTGCAGAGTTCCTCCAACTCTACGAGTTGGGCATCGAGGCTGCCAACGGAGACGAAAAGGTCATGGCGAACTGGTTTCCCATGGCGCTCAAGGACGGAGCCCGCACTTGGCTCCTGAATCTGGCCCCAGGCATGATCTCCTCCTAGGACGAGATGTGCACCCGCTTCATCGCCAACTTCCAGGGTACTCGCGACCGGCCACCCGCCGTGAGCGACATGCGCCGTATCAAGCAGCAACCAGGGGAAACCCTGCAGAAGTACATCCAGCGCTTCAACAATGAGCGCCTCAAGATCCCCAGGGTGACGGAGGAGGCCATCATCTCAGCCTTCTCCGACGGTGTGCGCGGCGTCAAGATGAAGGAGGAGCTGGCGATGCATGAAGACCTGTGCACCTCCTTGGAGCTGTTCAACATGGCGACCAAGTGTGCCAGGGCTGAGGAGGGGCGCCTCTCCCTCCTCGAGCTACCTGCCGTGGACCACGAAGAGAAGAAGCCCAAGGCCAAGGACGTGAAGCGCAAGGGAGTTGCCGTACTCGCGGCCGAGCCAGACACCAAGCGGGGAAGAGATCAGCCCGAATCCTCCAAGGGCAGTCGGTACTGCGTGTACCACGACCTCCACACCCACAACACCAATGAATGCCAAGAGCTCCGGGCCGTGCGTGAAGGAAGGGTCGGCAGACGTCCCGACCGCAGCGATCGGGGCTACGGCCGAGGAGGAAGGAATGCAGGACGTTGGGCAGACCGCGGCCCGTGCCAAGGGTGGCGCGACCAACCTCGCGAGGATCGCTGGCAGGACCCGCCTCGCAAGGGGGCTGGAGGGATCAGCCTCGCGAGGATCGCCCACAAGGGAACGCAGGCCTCCCTCCGCTGCCGCCGCAGCCAAGGAGAAATGAAGACCGTCATCAGGACGAGGGGGCTGGGGGCTTCCAGGAACCACGCGCAATCGCCTACATCCTGGGCGGAGCTCAAGCCCCAGCCTCTCAGCGCATCTTCAAGCAGTTCGCCCGCGAAGTGAATGCAATCCTCCCTAAGCTCGAGGCCACGCGCCCTCTCAGGTGGTCGGCATGCGCCATCACGTTCAACTCAGCGGATTAGCTCAAGTGCGCGGCCACAGCCGGAGTCCTCCCGATGCTTTGTTCCCCAATCATCAGCAATGTGCTAGTCACCAAGACCCTCATCGACGGCAGGGCAACGCTCAACGTCCTGTTCGTGGAAACGTTCAACAATCTTCGAGTGCCCTACAGTCAGCTTCAGCCAACCAAGCCCTTCTCGGGAGTCACCGACGGCTCCACGGTCCCGATAGGGCAGGTCCACCTTCCTGTCACCTTCGGGGCACGTGGCAACTACCGCACCGAGCTCATCGACTTCGACGTCGCCCACATTCGCCTGCCGTACAACGCCATCCTCGGATACCCGGCGCTGGCCAAGTTCATGGCCGTAACCCACCACGGCTACAATGTCCTCAAGATGCCATGAAGCGGCGGGGTCATCACGGTGCCCTGCGAAGAGAGAGACGCAGTGTGCTCCCTGGAGCGAGCCTTTCAGGCCGCATCGCTGGAAGACCCAGACCGCGGCAGCAGGAGGCATCCCGAGGCCGCCCCCAAGAAGAAGAAGACATCGTCCGGCTCGACCCCTCAGGAGGCAGGCCCCTCAGGGCCCGCGCCTGCTCAGGGGGAGCCTCCTTCCATCGCATAGGGAAGCGCGCCCAGCGCCCTCCTCAGGCAGGGCTCGGGGGCTCTCCCCTGGAGGGCTGCCGATCTCGCCAAGGTCACGAGGGAGGCGCTTGGGCACCACGTGGAGGCGTGCTTCGAAGCACGTTTCCCTCAAGAAGGAGCAAGGCAAGGAGGGCCGAACCCTCAGGAGTTCGTCAGTAAGGCCATTCGGGAGTTACAAGGAGTCAAGGGTCATGAGAGGCAGCCGCCGCCTACCCGCCGTGGCCCCCCATCCAGGGGAGGATGGTGGGCTGCGCGTCTGCATCGACATACCGGGGCTCAACCGAGCCGCGTCTCAAGAGCGCCTCTGGCCCTCGCGAGTGGGACGTGACGAGGGTCTGCCCCACAGCTACGTGCGCATGCCTTACGGCTTGCCGAACGCGGCTGCTGCGCACCAGCGTCTCATGAGGGCCATCTTGGAGGCTCAAGAGGTCAGGCGTGCCGCAGCCCTGGCGGAGATGGAGATGGCCCGCGAGGAGCCGCCAGCGCCTCCGGAGCCTCCTGAGGCCCCTGGGCCTGGGGGCTCGTGAGGATCGGCTCCCGCAGCCCACCGGGTCTGCTACACCAACACCCCTTCATCCCCAACATCATCAGGTAACATCTTTTAAGTTCAATTTCTGGCTGGGAGCGCCCTCAGGGCCGCATTATTCCCAGGCCGCGTGGGTCCGTCCCTGCGGCATGTATCCCTTTTATTTCATGTCGTTAGCTTACCTTATAGGGGGCGCCCCTCGGGCTGCATCATCCCCAAGCCGCTCGGGCCTGACCCAGCGGCATGTACCCTTCTTGCGTTTATCTTAGGGCTATGCTTTCGATCCACCATGCATGTTATTTGGTGCCTTTTTCCCCTGGGTGTCGGAATCTTGGGCGTTAAAGGGCGGGTGCCTGAGCATCGCGACTCAGGGCTCCTACTGGCTCTCCGGCCCTCACCCTCTGGTCTTGTCCATGGCATCGCGACCTGGCATGCCAGCGACGGTTGAGACCAGCCCGAGAGCCAGGACCCGAGGACGTAGAGTTTCGACATCTAACCCAGCTTGCGCGTTAAAGGGGGGGGTGCCTGAGCATTGCGACTCAGGGCTCCTACCGGTTCTCCGGCCCTCACCCTCTGGTCTTGTCCATAGCATCACGACCTGGCATGCCAGCGACGGCTGAGACCAGCCCGAGAGCCGGGACCCGAGGACGTAGAGTTTCGACATCTAACCCAGCTTGCGCGTTAAAGGGGGGGTGCCTGAGCATCACGACTCAGGGCTCCTACCGGCTCTCTGGCCCTCACCCTCTGGTCCTGTCCATGGCATCGCGACCTAGCATGCCAGCGACCGGTGAGACCAACCCGAGAGCCAGGACCCGAAGACGTAGAGCACCGGCATCTGGCCAAATTTGCAGGAACACACTCGAAGATAAGGCCCAGAGCCAGGCGCAACCCGCCTTGAGGTAGGGCCCCATGAGTCCCGCGCTGGCTCACGGGTGCCCAGATACACCTCGTCAAGCCCTACCGTGCCAGCCATGTGTCAGGGTGGGGCTGTATACGCCTCGGGGGCTCCTCCCGGAGGGGAGCCCCCTCCCACGTACTAGTGGAAGCACCATGCTCCGCGCTGGCTGACGACACTGCCGAGGAGCGGCTATGCCCGTACGCATACGGAAGCGCTATGCTCCGTGCTGGTGATAAACAACTGAGGGTGGCCTCCGGGCCGCATCAACCTCAGGGAGCCCGGAGCTTAGTGTTTGGCCTTGTCGCAACGCCTCCCCTCGGGAGTGCCGCGCGAAGGGGCTGGGCACGGGGGCTGCGCCTGGGTCTCGCCCAGACGCACGCCACCTGGCCAGGCCCCCCCGGGCCTGGTTAATCGCACGTCCCTCCCCGAGCGGAGCCAAGGTACGAAGGCTGTTTGAGCGTCAAGGGGGACTCCTGAGCATCGCGACTCAGGAGCCTAACTGGTCATGTAGCCCCTCACTCCTTAGTTCCGAAAGGCTAACGGCGGTTGAGGTATGCGCGGGGCCGGGCTCTGCAGACGTAGAACGGTAGATCCACCCGCATCTCACCTCCCTAAGGAGTCACCCCCACATCTCACCTCCCTACTTGCTGTTCGAGCGCCAAGGGGGACTCCTGAGCATCGCGACTCAGGAGCCTAACTTGTCACGTAGCCCCTCACTCCTTGGTCCCATCCTGGTTTCCGGTTGGGGCCAATGGCGGCTGAGGTATGCGCGGGGCCGGGCTCTGCCGGCGTAGAACATGAGCAAGTAGGAAGGAATAATGCAAATTTCAGGGAATTCAGAAGCAAATATTACAGTCCATGCTGTTATCACAGCATCAAACATAAGTTTTAACGCCTCCCCGAGGCATGGTACATGCGCAGGAATTAAAAGCAGGACGGGAGCCATGACGGAGTCACTTGCCGGCAGGGGAGCTGCGCGGAGCAAGTTTGCCTTGTGGAGCAGCAGGGCTAGCAGCGCTCCGCTTCGGCTTGGTACTGAAGGCCCGGAACTTCCCTAGCAGAGCCTCCGCACGACCCTTCACGGCCTCAGCAGTGGCAGCGGCACGCTCGCCGCTCACTGGCTCCAGCAGGCTGTCAAGGTCGATGTTGGGGTCACGAAGATAGATGTGGGTGAAGACCCGCATCAGCGCTGCAGAAGACAAGACGCGTGCCTCGGCCTCAACCGTAGGGCCAAGGCCAAGGGTGACGTCTTGAAGGGCGCGAACCAGGAAGGGAAGCAGCTTGGCGGGGCCATCCTCCTCGCCGGCCAGCGGGCTCTCAAGGCCACTGTCATAAAGTGTCTTCAGCAAAGTGCGAGCCTTCTCTTCCATATCCGCGAAATCCACGCGATCCTCGGCGAGAACCCGGGCCTTGCCGTCCAACTCAACCTTCCTCGCCTCCAGCTCTTGCTCCAGCGCGCCTAGGCGGCCATGGCGCTTCTTGAGCTTGGCCTCCAGGTCCTTGACGGCTGCCTCGCGAGCCTTCAGCTTTCCTCCTGCTCTTGGCGAAGGCGGGCCTCCTCGGCAAGCTGGTTCTGCAGGCCCTTCAGCTCGCTCTCCAGCGTCTCACAGCGACCTTGGACGCTAGCTGCCTCCCCCAGGGCAGCATCACGGGCAACCTTCGCCTCGAGGATGGCCTGCTTCTCCTCGTCGCAAGCCGTCGAGGCCTGGACCAGAGCCGCCCGTATCGAAGCATCGGAGCGAATCCAGCCAGAAGCCAACTCCAAGCGCCCGGCCACTAGACGAGTGTCGGCGCCTAGAAGATCCTGCTGCAGACGGTCCAGTCCGGCAACGGCGCGATCCAGAACAGTATTCGGGGAAGCAGCAGTCGGTGGAGTAGGAGAAGAAGACGGCAGCACGACCACAGTACCCTGAGGCGGAACTAGCTGCGCCACGACGGCAGTGGAGGCAGCGTCAAGCAAGGGCACCTCGGGAGTCGCCTGGGCCAAGGGGGCTGAGCTCGCCCCAGCAGGCTCAGCCTGGCCTTGCGAGGATGCCCGGGCAGGAGAGGCCTGCGCGTCACAGTCACCTTCTTTCTCGGGCAGAGGCACTGCCACGGATGGGGCCTCAGGAGCTCCCTTCGGCTTCTTTGCCGCGGGCGCCAGCCTGGCCGGAAGATACGAGCATCAAGTCTCGGCAACAGAACAATAATCAAGACAGGAATCGAGCACTTACAGGTCGTCGCAGGTGGGCTCAAGCAGCCTCCGGCCATACTTAAAGCCCGAGAGCCGGCTACAAGGGTCAGCTTCAAGGGGCTCGGGAGCAGGAGGCACGCCTGCGGATCGCCTCGGGGCCGGGGCAGACCCGCGGGGGATCAGCCCAGTCCGGTCCTTCTTCGGGATCGGAGGCAGGCTCCCGCCACCCTGCTCATCCTCATCCTCGTCGTCGTCACTCTGGGGGAGGCGGAGAGTACGGGACCTGTGCCGAAGGGGAGGAGCCCTTGACTCCGCCTCTGAGTCAACCCCCTCTTCCCGCTCCCCTTCTTCCTCCTCTTCGCTGGAGTCGTCGGAGGACACGTCCACCAGGTCCTCTGGAGCCTCCGCGGGCATGGGCCCGTCCCCCTTGAAGACGGGCATGGACCCCACTACCTGCTCCCAATCCTCGCGAAGGAACAAGGGCGTAGGGGCACCCTCCAGCCTCGCCACGTCACCCCCAACCAAGGACTGGAGGACCGCAGCCAGATCCTCGTCGGCCAAGACCACGGGGCTCGGGTGAGGCCTCCACATTGGAAGCGAGTACTGACGGAGGGGAGCCAGCTGATGCTCCAGGAACTCCCTCAGCAGTGACGCACCGGTCAGCTTTGCCGCCGCCACACTGGCCGGCCTCAGATCTGCGTCCATCTTCTCCAACACCAGCTTCGCGCGGGGATCCAGAAGCTCCACTCGGGACCAGTTGTCGGAGCTCGCGGGGTGCTCCGTGGGCCGGATCAGCCGAGGATGGATGCGCCCAGCATCCACCAAGACCCACTTGCTCCTGAAGCCCTCAATCCTCTTCCCAGGGTTCAAAATGGCGATGGAGCCGCCGTACACGACGAAGCTCGTGCACGCAAAGGCGGAACCACGGGAGGTCCGGAGAGAGAAGTAGTGGCGTAGAAAGGCCACCGAGGGTTTCATCCCTACGTGAGCCTCACAATAGTAGGCGAAGATCGCCAGAAGAAGGACGGAGTTGGGATGGAGGTGCAGAGCTTGAATATTGTAGTGGCGGAGGAAAGAGAAGAAGAACTCAGAAAAGGGAGGCACCAGACCGGCGACGATGACGCTCACGAAGAGCGGATAGAAGGTGCTCCCTCGGCCTTCAGGGATGGTAGAGCCGGCCTTAAACGCCTTCGTCCCGTCGATGCCCTGCGCCACCGCCATCTGGCGCACCCGGGCAAGGCTTGCCTCTGACACATTTGGCGAGTCCAAGGCAGGCGAGTACCAAGCTCCGGCCGGGGCTTGGTAAGGCGCCATGACAGGCTAGGGCGCGCAGATGGAGTAGATCTGAAGACTTCAGAAGAAGGGAGGAAAGGCGCAAGAAAGGGGATCTGAGCAGCAACTAGAGGAAATAAAAGGAGGCAAGGGAGATGCCGCTCCTTTATCAACTCGCGCGGTTGCAGAGGCGCCCACGTCCAATCAACCGCCACGCGGCGCCCAAGGCCGCAGGCTGTTAGGGCCCGCGACGCTTCGCACTTTCCCTTTCGCCTCTCTGCTCGTCCAAGTTCGGGCGTGCCATGGGCCCGGGGGCTATTGTCAGCGTTCTGGGAACGGGGGTCCCCAGACTTGCCTGCCTGCGGCCTGCGGCATGGCTCAAAGGAGGCCCAGCACAGCCCATCTTCATCAACACAAGCTCAAGACCCTTGCGAGGGGCCAAGCCTCGTGGGGCGGACGACAAGGAGCTTCCTCAGGCACGGCCTCGTCAGGCTGGCTCATGAGGAGGCGGAGAGTTCAAGGCGGGGTACCTCACGAGGTGCCCATGACGCAAGCCATGACGACCAAGGGCGCCAGTCGGGCGCCAGCCCGCGCAGTGTCCTCCTTTCCTCTTTGGTGCAAAGGGAGCAAGCGCAGGCGAGAGCATCAAGCAAAGGCGTCCATTTTGGTGCAACAAGACCAAGACCAGCCCAACGGCCGGAAGGAAGTCGTTGTGGAGCCCAAGCCAGCGTCACCACCAGAGCCTTTGATAGGCGAGGACCAACTTTAGTCAGGATAAGTGTACCCGCTGTTCCCCTTCAAAATGGCCAATTGTTGGCGCCCTTCCCGCTCAATATTTGGGAAGAGGCCCAGGGCCTTTGCCTATAAATAGGACTAGCCACCCCCAGGGTAGAGGCATCTGGATCTGGACCTGACCTAGCAATCGGGATCCTCACCAAGAAACCAGTAGATAGAGCGATTGAACTCCTCCCAGCAATTCGTCGCACCAGCCAAGAACAGACCCTCGCGAGGCTGTTCTGCCTTGTATTGTTCATCATCCGCCCAAGAGGCAATCCACCACACCACACACTGGAGTAGGGTATTACACCACAATGGTGGCCTGAACCAGTATAAATCTTGTGTCTCTTGTGTTGTTCAGTTTGGTAGTTTAGGTCCTAGAGATTCGGCGAGGAGCGAGCCGATAGAGGGTTGAATCTCCGCGCGCACCCCAGTGTTCGAACCTCAAGGGTCTGCCGAAACCCGAAATTCAATAAGGTGATGATGACAACAACATGCCGCTTGACTTACAAGACACATCCCAGCAGCGTAGGGTCATATCGATGGCAGACAACTTGCTTGAGTGATCACAGTACTAGTAATCCCTACAGTACCTACTACTATGCCCTAGTTTGCATATAGAGTAGTGGAGTAGGGCTCTGCTCTACTACTAGCACCGGAGGAGTAGTATATTCCAAACTAAAATAGTTACAAACTTCAATGCCCGAGTGTGGACTGACTACGAACCGCCATCGGTGCTAACTCCAATCCCCAGCAAACGTTCGCTGGGAGACATAGCAGTTGCAACGCCCGCGACGCAGTTATAGTACGTGTGTAAGGGTGGCGGTTTTGTCAAATACTATGGCTTAAAAACAGGCCACCGTCAGATGGAAATCTGACGGTTATGTGGGATTCGTTAGGATTGAGCCTGTGGCGAACAATCGCTAGATATCATTACTAAAAAAGGTTAAAACACCCAGGGCTATAACTTGCACTGGCTGACCACTAACAATAATACTAACATAGTTGTAAAATGGTCAAAGACCTTGTCTACGTGGTGTTTGGAATTATTTGCAAACTAGCAAGATGCCCGTGCATTGCACGGAACATCAAGATGCATTTTTTACAATACACCTGTTGTGTTTGACCCATGCAGGTGTAATCCCATGTGTTAAAACTAATGATGTCTCGCGAATTTTATCGGAAAAATGGTATCTCGAGAATTTCATTGAAAAAATGATATCTCTACTTGATGAAGTCATGTACCTAGGGTAGGGTCATGAAGAAACTCCCTTCCAGTCGACCTGGAAAGATTCCACTCGACGGACTCGAAGACACTCGACCATGAAGGCTCACTCGACCACCAGGAGTTCAAGAGCCATTCTGTATCCAAACGGTCTGTAATTAAGTAGTCTTTATGGTCATGATGACACTTTATGTAAGGCATTAATAGTAACGCCAGGCCTTAATGTACTTTAAACCTTCCGCTACGTGGGCTGGCTGGGGTCCTGGTAGACTCTATATAAGCCACCCCCCTCCACTGGCAGAAGGGTTCGCACCCCTGTAACTCATACGCATATAATCCAGTCGACCGCCTCCGGGCTCTGAGACGTTGGGCTGTTACTTCCTCCGAGAAGGGCCTGAACTCGTAAATCCCTTGCGTATACAACTACTCTATAGCTAGGATCTTGCCTCTCCATACCTACCCCCCATTCTACTGTCAGTCTTAGTACCACAACAATTGGCGCCCACCTTGGGGCAGGTGTCTTAGCGACTTATTGGAGAAGTTGCAATTGTTCCGATCACCTTCATCATGGTTTCTGGCGGAGTTCTGGTCGAGGGCCGCGAGATCCGTCTCGGCGCGCTCACGTTCATCGCCGACGACTCCGCTTGGCTCCAGGAGGCTCCACTCGACATCGACGCGCTTCCCGTCCGCGGGGCGACGCACTTTCGCGCATGTGTCCGCGGCGTCCTGCTGCGGCAACCGTCGGCTCCGTATCGGTCGACTCCTGTGTCGTCCTCCCTCCCTGTCTCCCGCCAGCGCAAGTGCTCTGGTCGGTCGAGGCTTCAGCGGTGGGTGAGACACGCAGTGGCTCGCCAATCGGCCACCACCCAAGTCGCGGCGATCAAGCCCGACTAATCTCTCTACGGCTTGTTCGATCTGTCGATTGGCTCCGTAGAGACTGCATCCGAGTGCGACAGCAGTGATCCAGCGGCGGAGGTCCTGATGGTCAATGGGCCTCGTAGTCCTCCCGGCTTCCCTCGCACCAATGGAGCGGATGGTGGAGGCGACCCTGCTCAGGTCCATGAGGAATATCAACCCGAGCCACTCACTTCTCTGCAAAGGGAAGATCTTCGCCGCCAGAACATGGATGCTCTACATACTCCTATCGTAGGAGAAACCCCCGAGGCTCGTGCCTTGGAGGATGCGCGTTTGGCCAACTTGGTTGAGCGCACTCGACTGGAGAACCTCCAGCAAGCACTCGACGAGCGCGCGCGGCAACGAGTACCATACTCCAGTCGACGTCAACTCTTTCCGCAACCGACTCAGGTATATCGAACCCCGATTCAGAATCTAGCAGTTGCAGCCCGTATAGCGGAGTCAATTCAGCCCTCTCAGTGAGAGGCTGGCAGAGGCTTGATGCAAATCAGAGATTTGCTCCGGGCAGCTGGGGATCAGAATTCAGCGGTGTCACAGTCACATAATAGGATTCACAGTCGATCCGTCGCTGCGAATACAGTCCAGTCGGCTCATAGCCCAAGATCGCCTCCGTGGCGTGAGGGACGTGGGGGTCGACGTGATCAGTATGATGACCGATTTGATAGTGATGATCGGTGTCGAGTGCCCACTCCTCCCCCAAGGGGTGGGTCTTACGCCCCTCGGCAGCAGGATGACAAACGTCAGCAGAGTGTTGGGCAAAGAGCTCCGGTCGACCCCAGGGAACCAGGCTTTGACGCGATATCCATTATCGTGCAAGGTTTGGTCGACCGGAACAGAGCTCATCGAGAAGGCCACGACAGAGATGTGCCCACCAACAGCCGAGTTCATGTTTCAGGACCAGAGTGTTTTAGCAGAGCCATCAGAGTCGCTATGATCCCTCCCAACTTCAGATTGGCGACTGGGGTGAGTAAGTTCACTGGTGAGTCCAAGCCCGATACTTGGCTTGAGGACTACCGAGTGGCTGTGCAGATTGGCGGTGGCAATGATGAGGTGGCCATGAAACACCTACCTCTTATGTTGGAGGGTTCGGCCAGAGCCTGGTTGAATCAGTTGGCTCCTAGCAGCATTTACACTTGGGAAGATCTTGCCCGAGTGTTCGTCAGGACATTTGAGGGAACTTGCAAGCGACCAGCAGGACTGACAAAGCTGCAGGTCTGCGTGCAAAAGTCGAATGAGACCCTGAGAGATTACATCCAGAGATGGATCACATTGCATCATACGGTGGAGAACGTATCTGATCATCAAGCAGTTTGTGCCTTCAAGGAAGGCGTTAAGAACAGAGAGTTAAGTTTGAAGTTTGGTCGGACCGGAGACATGACCCTGAGTCGAATGATGGAGATTGCCACCAAATACGCCAATGGTGAAGAAGAGGATCGACTCCGGAGTGGCAAGTACAAACCGAGCCAGTCGGAAAAAGGAAACTCTAGTCGGAAGTAGAAGCGGAAAGCCGAACCAGCTGCTCCTGGAGAAGCCTTGGCCGTGACTCAGGGCAAGTTTAAAGGGAAGCCCAAAGGATCCTGGAACCCTAAGAAGGTGAAGGACAAGGAAGGAAACGACGTGATGGATTTGCCATGCCACATCCACACGAAGAAAGACGAAGAGGGTAACTTCATTTACCCGAAACATACCACTCGCCAGTGCCGGCTCTTAATCCAGCAGTTTCAAGGGAAACAGCCCAAGGATAAGGAAAAGGAGTCGGACAAGGCTGAGGACAAAGAGGACAGTGATGAAGGATACCCCCATGTAAATTCCACCCTGATGATTTTTGCTGATGTGGAGAGCAAAAGTCGATTGAAAGTTATCAACCGTGAGGTGAATATGGTTGCTCCGGCGACACCTAGCTATTTGAAATGATCTCAGACCGCCATTACATTCGACCAGTCTGATCATCCGACACACATAGCCACCCCTGGGAGGCAAGCTTTGGTGGTCGACCCAGTCGTCGAAGGCACTCGACTGACTAAGGTTCTGATGGATGGAGGCAGTGGACTGAATATATTGTATGCGGAGACGCTGAAGGGAATGGGCATTCCGATGTCCAGACTCAGTTCCAGCAACATGAGTTTCCATGGAGTCATTCCTGGAAAGAAGGCTGAGTCACTCGGCCAAATAGCTCCTGATGTGGTTTTCGGCGATTCGAAGCATTTCCTCAAAGAAAAGCTAACATTTGAAGTCGTGGATTTCCAGAGTGCTTATCACGCTATTTTGGGCAAGCCAGCTTATGCACGGTTCATGGCTCGACCATGTTACGTATACCTCAAATTGAAGATGCTTGGTCCCAAGGGTGTGATCACCATCACTGGCAATCGGAAAAAGGCAGAAGAGTGCTTTCATAAGGGCTCAAAGATTGCTGATGCTCAGATAACAGTGGTGGAGCTGCAAGAGTATCAGAAAAATGCAGATCTGAGTGATTTCTTGCGGGCCAAGAAGCCCGCCACAGAGTCAGTGTTCCAGTCGTCTGGTGAGACGAAACCCGTTCACATTCACCCGACCGACCCCAGTGCTGCTCCGACTCATATTTCCACAACACTCGACTCTAAATAGGAAGAAGCGCTCATCCAGTTCCTCCGTGAGAACTGGGACATCTTCGCATGGAAGCCTGCTGACATGCCGGGTGTTCCCAGGGGGCTGGCTGAGCATCGTTTATGAGTCGACCCAAAAGCAAAACATGTCAAAGAACATCTTCGATGGTCCGCCGTCCAGAAG
Source organism: Triticum timopheevii (assembly GCA_963921465.1). Classification (NCBI taxonomy): domain Eukaryota; kingdom Viridiplantae; phylum Streptophyta; class Magnoliopsida; order Poales; family Poaceae; genus Triticum; species Triticum timopheevii. The sequence goes on from OY997266.1 coordinate 371,645,709, forward strand.
AGAAAGGCCATTGGTGAGGAGGTGGCTCAGCTCCTGGCAGCAGAGTTTATCCGAGAGATTTACCACTCCGAGTGGCTCGCCAATATTGTCATGGTCCCCAAAAAGGACAAGTCACTTCGCATGTGCATTGATTTCAAACATATCAATCGGGCCTACCCGAAAGATCATTTTCCTCTCCCTCGTGTCGACCAAATTGTCGACTCGACTGCGGGATGTGAGAGATTGTCTTTTTTAGACGCCTATTCCGGGTATCATCAGATCCGTCTGTATGGACCCAATGAGATCAAAACAGCTTTCATCACTCCATTCGGGTGCTTCTGCTATGTCACCATGCCATTCGGCCTCAAGAATGCCGTAGCCACGTTCATGAGGATGATTCAGAAGTGTTTACTCACTCAAATCAGTCGGAACGTGGACGCGTACATGGATGATATTGTGGTCAAATCACGGAAGGGTTCTGACCTGTTGACTGACCTCGCTGAAACATTTGCCAATCTCAGGAGGTATGATATCAAGCTTAATCCATCAAAGTGCACATTCGGAGTTCCTGGCGGAAAGTTACTCAGTTTTCTCGTTTCCGAACGAGGAATCGTCGCCAACCCAGAAAAAGTCGGTACAATACTCCGAATGAAACGCCCTGTGCATGTGCACGATGTCCAGAAGCTTACTGGATGCTTGGCCGCGTTAAGTCGATTCATCTCTCGCCTCGGTGAAAAGGCATTGCCTCTTTACCGACTGATGAAGAAGTCAGACAAGTTCGAGTGGACTCTAGAAGCTGATGCAGCATTTGCAGAGCTAAAAGCTCTGCTCTCCACCCAGCCGGTGCTTGCTGCTCCGATCAGCAAAGAGCCTTTGTTGCTTTACATTGCAGCCACAGGACAAGTCGTCAGTATAGTGCTTACGGTTAAGCGGGAAGAAGAAGGGAAAGCCTTCAAAGTTCAGTGCCCTGTATATTATCTTTCCAAAGTATTGACCCCGTCAAAGCAAAGATACCCTCATTATCAGAAGCTTGTGTATGGGATTTACATGACCACGAAGAAGGTTGCTCATTATTTCTCTGATCATTCCATTACAGTCGTCAGCGACGCCCCACTGTTAGAGATTCTGCATAACAGAGATGCAACTGGTCGAGTGGCAAAATGGGCGATTGAACTCCTTCCCCTTGATATCAAGTTTGAGGCAAAGAAAGCCATTAAGTCCCAAGCAGTAGCAGATTTCATCGCCGAGTGGATTGAACAACAGCAGCCGACTCAAGTTCACTCGGAGCACTGGACCATGTTCTTTGACGGTTCTAAGATGTTACATGGTTCCAGTGCTGGGGTAGTATTGGTTTCCCCCCGAGGAGATAAGCTTAGATATGTGCTCCGGATTCACTTTGATTCCTCCAACAATGAAGCAGAATACGAGGCGCTTTTGTATGGGTTGCGCATGGCCATTTCACTCGGCGTCCGTCGCCTTATGGTTTATGGCGACTCAGATTTGGTGGTCAATCAGGTGATGAAGGAGTGGGACATTAGAAGCCAAGCCATGATTGGATACTGTAATGTAGTAAGAAAGCTTGAAAAGAAATTTGAAGGGTTAGAGCTCCATCATATACCCCGACTGAAGAATCAAGCGGTTGATGATTTGGTGAAGATAGGTTCCAAGAGAGAAGCCATTCCCAGTGATGTGTTCTTGGAGCATATCCATACTCCATCAGTTCAAGAAGATCCTTTTACCAAAGAAGCTCCGCAGCCTAAAAGTGTCACAGATCCGACTGAAGTTGAGATTCCAGCAGTGGTCGACCTGATCATGGAAGCGTTGGTGATCACTCCCGATTGGACAGTGCCGTACATCGCGTATATCTTAAGGAAAGAGCTCCCAGAGGATGAATAAGAGGCTCGACAGATCGTCCGCCGATCTAAGGCCTTTACCGTGATAAAGGGACAGTTGTACAGAGAAAGCGTGACTGGAGTTGGTCAGAAGTGTATAACGCCAGAAGAAGGTCGGATAATCCTTGATGATATCCACTCGGGGACCTGTGGCCATCATGCGTCCTCTCGGACCATTGTGGCTAAAGCATACTGTGCGGGATTTTACTGGCCAAGAGCGAATGAAATGGAAAAGGAGATAGTCGACAAGTGTGAAGGATGTCAATTTTACTCCAATATGTCACGCAAGCCCGCCTCAGCCTTGAAGACCATTCCACTCGTCTGGCCTTTCGCTGTATGGAGATTGGATATGGTTGGACCACTGAGAACAGGCAGAAGCGGCTTCACCCATGTGCTGGTAGCAGTCGACAAGTTCACCAAGTGGATTGAGGCTAAACCCATCAAGAATCTTGATGCCGGCACTGCTGTCAGCTTCACCAGCGAGTTGATATTCAGATATGGAGTTCCACACAGCATCATCACTGACAATGGGTCAAACTTCGATTCCGAGGAATCCAGAGCCTTTTGCACATCTCAGGGCACACGAGTCGACTATGCTTCAGTCGCTCACCCCCAGTCGAATGGACAGGCAGAACGAGCAAATGGCTTAATTCTCAAAGGGTTGAAACCCCGATTGATGCGCGATCTCAAGCACGCAGCTGGTGCATGGGTCGACGGACTTCCGTCAGTACTTTGCGGATTAAGGACCACACCTAACCGGTCGACTGGGAGAACTCCGTTCTTCTTAGTCTATGGAGCTGAAGCAGTCTTGCCGAGTGACCTGCTTCACAACGCACCCCCAGTCGAACTCTACACCGAAGCTGAAGCAAAGCAAGCCCGGCAGGACGCAGTCGACCTTCTAGAAGAAGAAAAAGAGATGGCCTTGATTCGATCGACCATTTATCAGCAAGACTTGCGTCACTTCCATGCCAAAAACGTGAAGAGTTGAGCCTTCCAAGAAGGAGATTTGGTTCTCCGAGTGGATCAGCAGAAGCCACACAAGCTTGCTCCTACTTGGGAAGGTCCCTTCATCGTCACCAAGGTTCTCCACAATGGAGCATACCACCTTTACAATGTCGAGCACCAGATTGACGAGCCCCAAGCTTGGAACGCGAAGCTGCTCCGCCCCTTTTATACTTAAGTATGCACTCGGATGAGATGTAATAAAAGTACTTTTGTAGTTCATTTTTTCAAAAGACAATAGTGTTATAATTTTCCCATTGATTGTTGTTACTTTTGTTCACATAAAGGTCCCCCAGTGGGTGGCTTAGCTGCGAATCCGTTTCGCCTAAGTTTGTAAAAAAAATCATGCCGAGTGGTGAGCCAGCCTCCCACTCGGGGGCTTAGCTACGAATCCGTTTCGCCTAAGTTTAACAAAATCCTACCGAGTGGTGAACCAGCCTCCCACTCGGAGGCTTAGCTGCAGTCCAAGTACTCGCCTAAGTTCAACAAAATCCTGCCGAGTGGTGAGCCAGCCTCCCACTCGGAGGCTTAGCTGCAGTCCAAGTACTCGCCTAAGTTAAACAAAATCCTGCCGAGTGGAGAGCCAGCCTCCCACTCGGGGGCTTAGCTACAGCATAGCGCTCGCCTAAGTACAAACACAATGTGTGCTCCACAAGGACGACGAGGCGCAGGTCGACTGCTACCCTCTCCTTCCGAGCTACGCCACAAATACAACGTGCGCTCCACAAGGAGGACGAGGCGCAGGTCGACTGCTACCCTCTCCTTCCGAGCTACGCCACAAATACAACGTGCGCTCCGCAAGGAAGACGAGGCGCAGGTCGACTGCTACCCTTTCCTTCTGAGCTACGCCACAAATACAACGTGCGACCCGCAAGGAAGATGAGGTGCAGATCGACCGTTACCTTCTCCTTCAGAGGTACGCCACAAAAATCCTACCGAGTGGAGAGCAGACCACCCACTCGGGGGCTTAGCTGCAGCCCAGTGCTCGCCTAAGTTTTTGAAAATCCTACTGAGTGGAGAGCAGACCTCCCACTCGGGGGCTTAGCTGCAGCCCAGTGCTCGCCTAAGTTTTTGAAAATCCTACCGAGTGGAGAGCAGACCTCCCACTCGGGGGCTTAGCTGCAGCCCAGTGCTCACCTAAGTTTTTGAAAATCCTACCGAGTGGAGAGCAGAACTCCCACTCGGGGGCTTAGCTGCAGCCCAGTGCTCGCCTATGTTTTTGAAAATCCTACCGAGTGGAGAGCAGACCTCCCACTCGGGGGCTTAGCTGCAGCCCAGTGCTCGCCTAAGTTTTTGAAAATCCTACCGAGTGGAGAGCAGACCTCCCACTCGGGGGCTTAGCTGTAGCCCAGTGCTCGCCTAAGTTTTTGAAAATCCTACCAAGTGGAGAACAGACCTCCCACTCGGGGGCTTAGCTACAGCCTAGTGCTCGCCTAAGTTTTTGAAAATCCTACCGAGTGGAGAGCAAGCTTTCCACTCGGGGGCTTAGCTGCGGCCTAGTGCCAGCGTAAGTATGACGAGGTACAGGTCGATTGCAACATGTGCTTCATTCCTACCTGCAAAGGAACATCACAAACACTAGCATATATACCGAGCGAGGAACAATGTTTGTTCGAAGGCAAATGCAAACATATTCAACGGCAAATCCAAGTTCAGATAGCGTCCTACGGAACCAGAAGTGTCCAGACACCAAGCCTGTTAAAGTTTTATCGGTTACAAAAACCACTCGGCATACCGAGGCAAATTTAAGGCATCAAGCATAGAAGTTTTTTACCCCTCCTGTGGAGGGCTGGAAGGCGCAACGAACTCGTCCAGGTCGATTCCATCTGCGATCCGAGTGGCATCAGCGATGAAGGTCTCCATGAAGGATTGGAAGTCATGCTTCTTGGTATTGGCCACCATGAGAGCTGCCAGCTTGTCCTCTCGCGCGTCCTTGCAGTGAACACGGACCAGAGACAGAGCAACGTCGGCACCGCACCTGGCATAAGACTTCTTCCATTCTTGCACTCGATTTGGAACTTCGTTCAGTCGAGTCATCAGAGACTCAAGGTCATTCTGAAGTGTTTCTCCTAGCCAGAGTGTCGTGTCTATGCGCGACGTTGCAACCTTCAGTCTTGTGAGATAGTCGACCACAGCAGCAACGCGAGACTCGAGTCGGAGCATGTTCATGGCGGCTTCATCCTTCACAGGAGAGTTGATGGCATCTAGGCTCGTCTCCAGTTGACCAGTCTCTTCCTCAAAGTTCTGGCAGAATTCTGTTGACACAACCCAAAGTTAAGGCAGCAGTTTGGCGGTAAGTCCATAATTAAAAGCCTGTCGGACACAAGAGGTTACCTTCAAGCATGAGGAATAGCTTCTTGGCGAGTCTTGCCAAGTAAGCCTCCAGATCATTCTTCTTTCCCGCCAATTCATTGGCCTTGTCATTCAGGGCTATCTTGTCGTTCTTCAGTCGACTGACCTCTTTGTTGGCCACGTCAAGAGCAGCTTTCAGACTAGTATTCTCCTCTTCAAGTTTGCTGATTGAAGACAGCTTTTCTTCTGCGAGTTTGGTCTTCTCCGAAGCTGCTTTCTGCGCCTCAGCAAGGTCAAGATCCTTCTTCTTCAGAGAATCCCTTAGTTTATCTGCAAAATCACAGTGAGACCAGACTCAGGAATGGACAAGAAACAAAGGCAGTCGTCAAGGTTCTCACAAACATACCTTTTGCCTCCTCCTTCGCCTTCGTGAAGTTCTCTTGGACAAGCTTCAAATCAAGTTCAAGCTAGATATGCTTGTTCTCCAATTCAGTATAATGAGCTGCAGGCTCGCAAGATTTCTGCGAAGGATCAATCGACAAACGTCAAAAATAGGTCACTTCCGAGTGACTAAGAGAAAAATCGTAGTATTTCTAAGACTACAGCCGAATTAAAAATTCAACTGTAGTCTCGGGGACTACACCCAGTGGGTGCACTCAGTGTGCCCCCACTAGTTCTATCAGCTAGAGTCGATCAGTCGACCAAAAAAGACAGAAAGGCTAACCACCAGCAGTTAGCCACAGTTTCAAAAAAAGAGAGGTGCTCTTCAGACCGTGGTCGACTGCCAGCAGTCGACCACGGTCTCGGGGACTACACCCAGTGGGTGCACTCAGTGTGCCCCCGCCGGTTCTATGATTCCATTCGACCAGATCGAGTGAGAAAAAAGTTTAAGACATAAAGACTATGGTCGACTACCAGCAGTCCACCATAGCCTTGGGGACTACACCCAGTGGGTGCACTCAGCGTGCCCCCACCAATCCAGATATTCAATCGACACACCCAGTGGGTGTACGACAGATACTAAGATTTTCAGAAAAGTTTTTAGATATCATATCCTAATAGAACATGCGGTGATTGACTATCCTGAACATTGCTCTGAAGGGCTGAACTGGCATCGTAAGCTGCTTGACTGGCGTCTCGGATCGCCTTCACTTGCTCCATCATGACCCCCGCCTGGCGTATGGCTTCTTTAGCAGCGCTTGCTTGGTCCTCTAGGACGTGGTGGGTGGAGAAAAGGGAAGGCAGATCAGCACTGGACGATGAAGGGCGAGCACTTGTCAGCGGCACCACAAAGCATACGGTAGCCCGAGTGACGTTGTCCCCCTCCGCAACCAACGTCTCAGGTGCTGATACGACCTGAGCTGTCTTGCCAGCAGATGCCCTCCTGTTCCTCCTCTGCCTCAGTGGTTCCTCGTCATCATCATCAGGAAGATCAATGATGATATTAGGTGGAGCTGCAAAAAAGATTCAAAGTTAAAAATGAAGATTCTACCAACTGAAAACGAAACTACAAGGGTCATACCAGGATTGGAAGTGACAGCATCCTCCATTTCTTGATCTTCAGGTCTGGTCGAGGTATCAGAAGTAGCAGCACTGCAGTTTCGAAAATCAGTCGGTCAACGAACGAATCGACCAAGAGTAAATCCATGTGAAACAAGAAGACACAAGTTACGCCATTACCCGGAAATAGTGGGAATCACCATCTTCATCTTCGGCAGGGCCTTCGTCAGCTTTGATGATGGCGCTCGGGATTGCTTCAATGCTTTCTTAGTCGGTGCCGGGGAGGTCGTCCGAGGACGCTTGGTCGACTGCACAACAGGCATGGCTCCCTTGCCGCGCTCGACTGCAGGATCATGGACAAGCTTGGATCGTCTTTCGGAACGGGGAGGCTGGACTTCCTCCTCCTCTTCCTCGTCATAGCCAGCATCTTCATCACCCTCCTCGCCATCCGATTCCCACTCCTCCTGACTTTCACCTCCACTTCCTTCCTCCTCTTCGGTCTGAACTTGCGCCCCGTTGGGCATCAAATACAACTCAGTAGTGATCTGGAAGGCAACAAAACAAGACAAAGGTCAATTGACCGATTTGCAGTAAAACAGAATGAATGAAACAGGATCACAATCGGAGATAAGTGGTCGTACCTTGTCTGGTTCGTAAGTATGCTCGAGTGGTGGGATCCTCCTAGCCCCACGAGGGTTATCTTTGTTCCCTGTGATGGCAGTCATCCACCTTTCTAGTGTGGCATCGTTGACCGCCTTTGGATGGACCCGAGTGGTGTCTTCAGTACCACCGTACAACAACATTGGGTGGCCTCGGTATTGGAGTGGCTGAATACGCCGTCGAAGGAAAACTTCCAGAAGATCCATGCCAGTCACTCCGTCCCGAATGAGCTGGACTACACGTTCCATCAACATTTTAACCTGAGCCTTCTCCTCCGGAAGCACCTTCAGAGAAGACGGCTTGTTCACTCGGTCCATGGAGAACGGAGGGAGGCCAGTCGACTGCCCTGGTGTCGACTCGTCTTGGCAGTAGAACCAGGTCAACTGCCACCCTCTAACTAACTCGGGAAGGGTCATGGCTGGAAAGGCACTCTTACTCCTCATCTGGACCCCAAGACCCCCACACATCTGGATTACTTGGGTCTTCTCGTCATTCGGACTAGCCTTTTTCACCGTCTGAGAACGACAAGTGAATGTGCTTGAAGAGGCCCCAGTGCGGTCGACAACCCAAGAAGTTTTCACACAAAGACACGAAAGCGGAGAGATAGGCAATGGAGTTGGGTGTGAAGTGATGAAGTTGTGCCCCAAAGATGTTCAGAAACCCTCGAAATAAAAGATTTGGCGGCAGAGAGAACCCGCAATCGATATGGGTGGCTAAGAGGACACACTCACCATCCTGTGGCTGCGGTTTCCACTCCGTCCCCGGAAGTCTTGCTGACCCATGGGAGATCAGCCCTTCATTGGCCAGGTCATCGAGATCCTTCTGGGTGATGGCCGAGTGGATCCAATCCCCCTGGATCCAACCTTGCGGCAGGCTGGACCGCGACGAGGATCCACCCCGACTGGTCGCTCTCCCCTTCGCCTTTGTCGACGCCATCTTCGCCCGCTCCAAAGCCGCCGTCTTCTCCTTCACCATTGTCGCCGACGAGACAAACGCGGAGCAGCGGCACTGAGCAAGTGGCGAGCGCAGCAGATGAATCTGAAGGCAGGGAGGGGAAAATGGGGGCGCACTGTTCAAAAAACATCCGCCCGGCGCCTTATATGGTGTCGCTTCCGAGTGGCTGACTGGTAGGCCCGGGCAATCCTGTCAAATCCCGCAATAGTCGCGCGCGCGGTACGTGGCTAAAAAGGCGGCGCGGAGATCGAGGCATCTCTGCCTTATCCCATCCGAGTACCGTGGCCTTCTCCGCTTCGCGCACTTCCCGAAATCCGGATCCCGCTAAATCCGTTAACAGCAGAGCAACTTGTCAGACGGCAGATTTCCTACGATTCGTCGCTCGGAAATCTCCAGGTTCACAAAGTTTACTCGACAGATGAAAAGAATGGATCAAGGCACTGAAAGAAAAGTTGACGCCATCACTAAGAAGCCATTGATCTAGAGTGAGACACACTCGCAACACAAAAAGCAGGTCGGAAAGATTATCAACTCCTTCCTCACTCAAACCCTGATCCATTCGGGGGCTAATGATGAAGTCATGTACCTAGGGTAGGGTCATGAACCTGACCAAGGTACCCTATCCAAGGACATCTTTAGAAGAAACTCCCTTCCAGTCGACCTGGAAAGATTCCACTCGACGGACTCGAAGACACTCGACCATGAAGACTCACTCTACCACGAGGAGTTCAAGAGCCATTCTGTATCCAAACGGTCTGTAATTAAGTAGTCTTTATGGTCATGATGACACTTTATGTAAGGCGTTACCAGTAACGCCAGGCCTTAATGTACTTTAAACCCTCCGCTACGTGGGCTGGCTGGGGTCCTGGCAGACTCTATATAAGCCACCCTCTCCACTGGCAGAAGGGTTCGCACCCCTGTAACTCATACGCATATAATCCAGTCGACCGCCTCCGGGCTCCGAGACGTAGGGCTGTTACTTCCTCCGAGAAGGGCCTGAACTCGTAAATCCCTTGCGTATACAACTACTCCATAGCTAGGATCTTGCCTCTCCATACCTACCCCCCATTCTACTGTCAGTCTTAGTACCACGACACTACTCTTATAAAAAAACAGAGCTGGTGATGATGGTGTGCCTGCCATCCTGCAATATAGGCCGTCCGATTTATATCTGACGGATAGGAAGGAAACTATGGCAATTTTGCAAAAAGATACCCACACCCCTCTCCACATTTGCAAATAAGGCATTCCCTCGTTCATCCTTTTCCCCCAAAAGATAAACTACTCGTACAAATGCATATTGATGTTCCATGCAACGCATGGGCATCTTGCTAGTCTCGAGAAAGATGAGAGATAAGGTGAGGAGGAGTGGGGCGTGGTGTTGACTAGTGGTCGGACTAGGCAGAGGCATGGGGATGGACGGCACCGACAGGGGCTACCATGCTAGATTTTTCCAGAGACTTCCTTTTTTAATTGCTCAGCAATGAGGTTGTGGGAGATAAGGATGAACGAGGCAAGGCCTTATCTGTAAATGTGGAGAGAGGTGCGAGTATATTTTGTAAAGTTGTGATAGTTTGCTTTCTATCTGTCAGATATAGATCGGACGGTCTATATTACAAGATGGCAGGCACGCCATCATCAACAACTCGGGTTTTTATATAACAGTAGAGACTAGGGAGTACTAGTAAGGACACCATCTACTGCTTCATGTGCTACTCCTGCGCTTCATTCGGCGGGCGCAACGTCCCCTACAGCCACTCCCTCCTGTGCTCCATTCGGCAGTCGCGACGTCCCCTACAGCCACTTGCAAGGTGCCCTACGTCTACAAGAGTTTCGGCTGCGAGAGGCACATCGACCAGCACTCGCTGGTGGAGCATAGTTCCAAATGCGCGCACGCGCCCTGCTACTGCTATGAGTGCACGGCACCTTTTGAGGGCTCACCGGCGAGCCTCGTGCATCACCTCATGGCACCGTCCGTCACTCGCTACTGGCCCGCGGTGGTGAACATCAAGTACGTGATGTGCTACCAGTTCGCCGCGTCAGAGTTGCTGGAGGATCACCGCCGCCTGCTAGTTGTGGAGGAGGACAGCAGCGTCTTCCTCTTGGCCGTGGGCACCGGCAAGGCCCGCACAGGCCGCCACCCCGTCTCTGTAGTGTTCGTCAGGGGCAATGCGCTGACGCTGACACGAGGTTGGTATATGGGTACATGCTCATTGTTACTGCCCCTCCGAGGTACGAGGGTGCCCACGCCGCCTCCAGCACACTAACTGGGACTATGCCGAGTTGCTCCATTCCCGCCAATGTGGACATGGAAGACGCCTGGTATGATTTTCACTCCAAGATGGTGCACAGGGACTCCAAGGAGGTTCACCTGGTCATATGCATTACCAAGTCAAATGTTCATCATTAGTCTTCGCTCAATGTAATCCATTGTCTAAGCATGTGGAGACTTCTTATTGATATAGTATAGAACCTTCCATGCATGATCTTGCTCTATTAGAGTATCACGCTTGAATAAAAGTGTATCCATTTATGGTTTAGTCTAGAATCTTCCATGTATTCTTTTGCTCCATTAGAGTTCTCGCTTGCCATTTATGACATTAATTGAGAATTTCTACTACAGTAATGCTGAAAGACTTATGATGAACCATTTCTTACATCTCCTTTGCCCCCTTCCAAGTCATCCTGATTTAATCCCTCCGTCTAGGTGTATAAGAGCATGGTTAATACTTAATAGTATAACCAACTATTGACTATAAGAAAGTGCCATGTAATCTATAGCCAACAGGTATAACAATTAGCTATAAGTATGTGCTACTTTATTAATACATGGCCCACTTTCCACTCTCACATAGTGCCTAGGAGCACGTGCTGCAGCTGGCTCTTGCATGAGAGCTCGCTTACATTCTCTTTCCTATCCTCTCTCCTCCAACTAACCATTAGAAGTATTACTTTACTTTTTACAGCCTGCTGACTGTACCTTATTGTACTCGCTCTAAGTCACCTTACGAAAACCAAATAATCCTAAAACACTTAGGCTCGATGCATTAACTCCCACCTCATTTCTTGTTTCTTGACATATCAACCAATAAGAGATGTGGGGCGTGCATGTTTTCAATCACTCAAGACTACCAAACATGACATGTTGTGGTTAGTTCATTGCATGCAATGCTATTAGTTAGCAAATAAACATTAAGTTCTCTCGTTTTCCCCTCATTCTTGGTCACGGTGCATGATGTTGGCTTGAACTACGTCGGTATTTCCCCAAAGAGGAAGGGATGATGCAGCACAACAACTGTAGGTATTTCCCTCAGTGATGAGACCAAGGTTATCGAACCAGTAGGAGAATCACGCAACACTACGTGAAGGCACCTACACACAAATAACAAATACTCGCAACCTGACGTGTTAAGGGGGTTGTCAACCCCTTTCGGGCAGCGGTGCCAAAGATAGGCAAACTGATGTGAGAGAGTTTTAAATATTGATAGATCGAACGCCAAATAAAATAAAGTGCAGCAAGGTATTTTTGTATTTTTGGTTTAATAGATATGAAAATAAAAGCACAGGAAAATAGATCGCAAAGGCAAATATAACAAAGAAGAGAACCGGGGGCCGTAGGTTTCACTAGTGGCTTCTCTCGAGAAAAATAGCAAACGGTGGGTGCACAAATTACTGTTGGGTAATTGATAGAACTTTAAATAATCATGATGATATCCAGGCAATGATCATTATATAGGCATCACGTCCAAGATTAGTAGACCGACTCCTGCCTGTATCTACTACTATTACTCCACACATCGACCGCTATCCAACATGCATCTAGTGTATTAAGTTCATGGAAAAATGGAGTAATGCAATAAGAACGATGACATGATGTAGACAAGATCTATTTATGTAGAAATAGATCCCATCATTTTATCCATAGTAGCAACGATACATACGTGTCGGTTCCCTTTCTGTCACTGGGATCAAGCACCGTAAGATCGAACCCACTACAAAGCACCTATTCCCACTTCAAGATAAATAGATCAAGTTGGCCAAACAAAACCAAAATATCGGACAAAAAATACGAGGTTGTAAGTAATCATGCATATAAGAGATCAAAGAAGACTCAAATAACTTTTATGGATAAAAAGATAGATCTGATCATAAAGTCAAAGTTCATCGGATCCCAACAAACACACCGCAAAAAGAGTTACATCATATGGATCTCCAAGAGACCATTATATTGAGAACCAAACGAGAGAGAGGAAGCCGTCTAGCTACTAACTACGGACTCGTAGGTCTACAAAGAACTACTCACGCATCATCGGAGAGGCACCAATGGACATGATGCACCCCTCCGTCATGGTGTCTAGATTGGATATGGTGGTTCTGGAACTTGCGGCAGCTGGAATTAATTTTCGTTGACTCCCCTAGGGTTTCTAGAATATTGGGGTATTTATAAAGCAAAGAGGCAGTTCAGTGGCCACCCGAGGTGGGCACAACCCACCTGGGCGCGCCTGGGCCTCCAGGTGCGCCCTGGTGGGTTGTACTCCCCTCGGAGCACCCCCTAGGTGCTTCTCTGGCCCACTGGATGTCTTCTTGTCTAAAACAAATCCACAAAAAGTTTCGCTGCGTTTGGACTCCCTTTGGTATTGATTTGCTGCGATGTAAAAAACATGCAAAAAACAGCAACATGCACTTGCCATTATGTCAATAGGTTAGTACCAAAAATGATATAAAATGACTATAAAATTATTATAAAACATCCAAGAATGATAATATAACAGCATGGAACAATCCGAAATTATAGATACGTTGGAGACGTATCAGCATCCCCAAGCTTAATTCCTGCTCGTCCTCGAGTAGGTAAATGATAAAAATAGAACTTTTGATGTGGAATGGTGCCTAACATGTCATATCATATTCTTTTCTTTATAGCATGGACATGTGGACTTTTATATGGTTCAAAGCAATAGTCTAGTTTCGACATTAGACTTAAATTCTCAAGCATATCAACAAGCAACCACGTCTTTCAAAATATCAACGCTAAAATAAGTTATCCCTAGCCCATCATGCTCAATCATTGATCCATTCGTGAAACACACTCGCATATTAGCTACACCCAATGCTCAAGTATGATCATAGTGCCTCCTAGTTGGTGCTTTATAAGAGAAGATGGAGACTCAAATTAAAAATAAAAATTGGATAAAGTAAAAGAAAGGCCCTTCGCGGAGGGAAGTAGGGATTTGTAGAGGTGCTAGAGCTCAAAGAGAAAAACTTAGAGATAAAAACAATTTGGGAGGCATACTTTTCCCACCAACGAAAATGACTTAGAGTTCCCCACACTTTCCATGCTAGATATATCATAGGCGGTTCCCAAACAAAAATTAAAGTTTATTCCTTTTTCCACCATACTTTCACTTTCCATGGCTAGCCGAATCCACGGTTGCCCTCCATACCAACACTTTCCAAGGAATTTATTATTTGACAACACAAAGTAAATTCATTTTTCATTTCGGGACTGGGCATCCCTGAACCCTTTGCCTTACTCTCGTGCAATGACAAGTGAATAAACACTCATCTTGAGAATAAAACATCTGGCATGGAAAATATCGGCCACCCCTCACTGCCTTGCGAGCGGTACGAGCACACAAAAAAGAATTTTATTTTGAAAATTAGATATGGCACGTACAAATTTGCTTACAACGTCAAAAGAATACTGCATATAGGTAGATATAGTGGACTCATGTGGCAAAACTGGTTTAAAGGATTTTGGATGCACAAGTAGTGATCATACTTAGTGCAAAATGAAGGCTAGCAAAAGATTGAGAAGCGACCAACCAAGAAACGAATAGTCTCATAAGCGAGCATTAAGCAAAATTAACACCAAATAATGCACCACAAGTAGGATATAATTTCATTGCATGACTATTGACTTTCGTGCTTGCATAGGGAATCACAAACCTTAATACCAATACTCTTACTAAAGCACAATTACTCATCAACATGACTCACATATCTCATCATCATATCTCAAAACTATTACAAGGAATCAAGTTTATTTTGTCCAATGATCTTTGATGTCTACTACGCAACTCTATTCTTAATAGACACGTGTTGGGCCTCCAAGCACAGACTTTTGTAGGACAGTAGCAATTTTACCTCAAGTGGATGACCTAAGGTTCATCAATCTGTGGGAGGTGTAGGATGAAGATGGTCTCTCTCAAACGACCCTGCAACCAAATACAAGAAATCTCTTGTGTCCCCAACACACCCAATACAAGGTAAATTGTATAAGTGCACTAGTTCGGCGAAGAGATGGTGATAAAAGTGTAATATCGATGGTAGAAATATATTTTTATAATCTTAATAAATAAAAACAGCAAGGTAGCAAATAGTAAACGGGCACAAAAACAGTGTTGCAATGCTTAAAAATGAGGCCTAGGGTCCGTACTTTCACTAGTGCAACCTCTCAACAATGCTAACATAGTTGGATCATATGATTATCCCTCAAAGTGCAATAAAGAATAACTCTCGAGTTCCTATTAGTGGAGAACAAAATATAGGAATTGCTTGTAGGGCACGAAACTACCTCAAAGATGTTCTTTCCGTTCGATCTATTCAAGAGTTCGTACTTAAATAACGCAAACCTATTTTTTACGTTTGATCTATCCTAGAGTTTGTACTAGAATAACACCAAAGCAAATTCATATTCATAATACTCAATCCACACAAAGAACTATAAAGATACCCCAAGTTTCCGTCGGAGAAAAACATGCATCAACCCCTATGCATAGATTACCCCAATATCACTGCGGGAATCCGCGAGTTGAATGCCATAACACATATCAAGTGAACCAATAGGATACCTCACTATCACCTCAAGTATTCATATTTTAGGACATATATCATGTGTAATCATCTCTGAATATTCAATCCGACAAGACAAAACTTTGAAGGGTAAAGATTCAATTCATCATAAGAAGAGTATAGAGGGGAGAAACATCATATGATCCAACTATATTAACAAAGCCCATTATATAGATCATGAGAGAGAGAGAGAGATCAAACACATAGCTACTGGTACAAACCCTCAGCCTCGAGGGTGGACTACTCCCTTCTCGTCGTGGTGGCTGCCAAGATGTTGAAGATGGCCACCGGAGATGATTCCCCCCTCCGGCAGGGTGCTGGAACGGGCTCCCAATTGGTTTTCGGTGGCTACAGAGGCTTGCGGTGGCGGAACTTCTGATCTAGGTCTACCCCAAAGGGTTTTGAAATATTTGGGAATTTATAGTGCAAAGAAGGGGTACGGGAGGCCACCGAGGTGGGCACAACCCACCTGGGCGCGCCAGGGGTGGGTTGTGCCCCCCGGGGGGCACCCCCTAGGTGCAGCTCAGACCCATTGGGTTCGTTCTGGTCTAGAAAAAATCTCCGTAAAGTTTCCTTGCGCTTGGAATCCATTTGATATTGATTTTCTGCGATGTAAAAAACAAGCAAAAAATAGCAACTGGCACTGGGTCAATATGTTAGTCCCAAAAAATGATATAGAGTTAATATAAAATGATTGTAAAACACTCAAGAATGATAAAATAACAGCATGACATGAATACTTCATAAATTATAGATACGTTGGAGACGTATCAATCTTCGTGAAAGTTTTTATTATATCCTTCTTGGATATCTATCACTTTGGAACTAATTTTCATGTGTTGCTTTTGATAAGCTCAAACAAATATAAGTGAAGATCATGAGCATAATATTTCTTTCTCTCAAATTAATTTAAGTGAAGCAAGAGAGAATTTATTAAAGAATTTACCAACTCTCAAACAAATCTAAGTGAAGCAAGAGAGCATTTCTTCAAAAATACTAAAGCACGCCGTGCTAAAAAAGATATAAGTGAAGCACTAGAGCAATTCCATAGCTCATAAAAATTTAAGTGAAGCATAGAGAGCAGTTCTAACAAGTCATGGCGTAATTTTGGCTCTCTCAAATAGATGTATACAGCAAGGATTCATGACTTAGAACACAAAGCAAAACAAGCAAAGACTCATATCATACAAGACGCCCCAAGCAAAACTCATAGTATGTGACGAATAAAAATATAACTTCGAGTAAAATACCGATGGTTGTTAGAAGAAAGAGGGGATGCCACTCAGGGCATCCCCAAGCTTACTTGCTTGCTTCTCTTTGGATAATAGCTTGGGATTCCATGGGCATCCCCAAGCTTAGGCTCATCTTACTCCTTATTCCTTCATCCATCGTAACATCACCCAAAACTTGAAAACTTCAATCACACAAAACTCAATAAAACCTTCGTGAGATCCGTTAGTATAAGAAAGAAAATCACTACTGTAAGTACTGTTGCAAACCAATTCATATTTTATTCTTGCATTATATCTACTGTATTCCAACTTTTCTATGGAAAAAACTCATCAAAGAAAACCATAGAATCATCAAAACAAGCACACAACGCAAAGAAAACAGAATCTGTCAAAAACAGAACAGTCTGTAGCAATCTGAAAACTTTGAATACTTCTGCAACTCCAAAAATTCTGAAAAATTAGGACAACCTGAGAAATTTTTATATCAATCTTGTGTAAAAACTCAGAGCAAAAGCACGTTTATGTGATTTTTATATCAATCGTTGTATTGAGAATCAAACGAGAGAGAGGAAGCCATCTAGCTACTAACTACGGACCCGTAGGTCTACAAAGAACTACTCACGCGTCATCGGAGAGGCACCAATGGACATGATGCACCCCTTCGTGATGGTGTCTAGATTGGATCTGGTGGTTCTGGAACTTGAGGCGGCTGGATTTGATTTTCGTCGACTCCCCTAGGGTTTTTGGAATATTGGGGTATTTATAGAGCAAAGAGGCGGTTCAGTGGGCACCCGAGGTGGACACAACCCACCTGGGCGTGCCTGGGCCTCCAGGCATGGCCTGGTGGGTTGTGCTCCCCTTGGAGCACCCCCAGGCGCTTCTCCGACCCACTGGATGTCTTCTGGTCCAAGAAAATCCACAAAAAGAATCGATGCGTTTGGACTCCGTTTGGTATTGATTTCCTGTGATGTAAAAAACATGCAAAAAACAACAACTGGCACTTGGCACGATGTCAATAGGTTAGTACCAAAAATGATATAAAATGACTATAAAATGATTGTAAAACATCCAAGAATGATAATATAACAGCATGGAACAATAAAAAACTATAGATATGTTGGATACATATCAGCGCACAACTTAAGATGACTTATTCACCTAGACGGAGGGAGTACATTCATGGTGGTCTAGAAAAAAAAATCGATACTCAAAAACTAATTCTTAAAGATCATTTCTTGCAAAGCACAATAAGTGTTATTCCTTCACAAGTTTTGGATGTAGATTGCATAGTTGAACACTTTTGTTTGCAAAAGATACTTTTTTATATATTTCACCTGGATGTTTGTGAGCTCTAGAGAAGAAATAATATCCAAAGAAACCTCTCGATGCTCATTACACATGAGATGACCCCCACATACTTTGTCAAAATAAACAACTCCCCGATCAATGCATTTCACTATTCCATGCAACGCACGGGCACCTTACTATATATATAGTACGACCATAAATTTAACTAACATTATATATAGTACGATAAATGCTCATGCATGTAACCAAAAATTATATCATTGAAAACTATGTTCAAATATGAATCCAACAATATAGTTATTGTTGACATGCACTGACATTTTGTCAGTTAAATCTTTAGTCAAATTCAATGGGGGACTAATAAACCACGACCGAGGTAGTACTAGTGTAGTGGGCGGCGCTGCATGGGAGTCTCACTCCGCTCGTGGCGCGGCAGTAAAGCCGTCATATCACAAAACCCCACCACTCCTAGTAATAAGTGGTCTAGTAAAATAAACGGACAAGCAACCATCACATCCCTCTTTATTTTTTGCACTTCATCTCTCTGCATTTATGTTGTCCGGTTCATCTCACACACTCGATCCCTAGCTACTACTCCTAGGGTCAGTTCTTTTGGCGGCTTAAAAAATAAGCTGTCTCTTCCCCACTTTTTCCCATAAGACTAGTCACAGTGGAGAGTAACATAAGGCACATCACTCATTCATTTGGGCTTCTAAACTACTATCTCTCTCCTGGTTTATTAGTCACCATCGTAATTTGTGCTAAATTGTGACCAAAGATTTAACTGATAAAATGCTAGTGCATGTCAACAAAAGTTATATAATTTTTTGTGACATGTATAAACATTTCATTAGTTAAATTTATTGTCAAAATTTGACACAGATTACAATGGGGACTAATAAACCAGGACGGAGATAGTAGTTATGGGATTACTAATCTAGAAACCTAAAAGAGTTGGCCCCTGGTACTCCTAGTAGTAGTACTCATGTTGGAGTTCCAATTGCACGGCACAACTTGTTAGACAAAAAATTTGATACAGGGTGTACGAAGCGGTTTGGGAATTTGCATGCCTTCCCCCAGTGAGATACTCCATACAAAGTATGATAAAGAAATAACCACAGAGAAGGAAGCTATAAGTAAGCAATCAATCGAGCATTTTTGCATTTCTTTTGCGTTGAATCATTTCACAAGCTTGACTAGTGCTGTTTTTCTACTTTTACCAAAACCGCATCATAATGTTAAAACGTGCATTTGCACGTACATAAGTAATAGTAGTAGCACAGTCTGCAAGCATGTATAGAGAGACGTGTAGTGCGATATATAGTTAAGTTTGTGCTATATGCACGTACGTACAAAATGCACACGGATACACAAGGTTTCCAAACTTATCCTTTTACATACTTAATTAAGGACGTTAATAATTCCCGAACATTCGGGATTTATCATTTGCATCCCAAAACTAATGAGATCGCCTTACAAAACTAAATTATTCCTAATAAAATCCACGACGCTCGCAGGAGTGCTTGCGGCACGCCACGAGTGCCCTGGTGCGCGGCCGTTTCCCAGCGTGCCGACACAACGCCTCTTCCTCAGTCTCGCAACTCGTGAGGTGCTGATTGGCGGCTTGCTGGCGGGCGAGCGCAATCTCACCGGTGTGGTGATCCGGCGCCAACAGGTACTCCTCGCTGGAAGCGTGCACCCGGTAGATGAGGTGCTTGGGCCCAGCTGCACTCAGGGCTTTGGCAGGCGTCCTCCGCCACCCTCATGGCCCTCGCACGAGCCTTCTGCCAAAGAGCCAATTGCCTGACTCTCTCGGACATGACATAGACCTGTCAGTCAGCATGCCTTGCGGCGCGCTTCTCTTCCTTTGGCCTTCTTCTAAGCCTCTATTTTGGCGCGCTCTGCCGGAGGCAAAGCCTCCCACAAGGTGACCTCAATTTCTTTCCAAAGCTCCTCAAGGCTGGGGTGGCTCGGTGGGTGGTGCGACGTTCTCCTTGTAGCGGGGAGCCGACGCGTCCTTCGACACACATGCTGGCGAGACTGGGAACACCGACGCGTCCACCTCGACGTGTCGCGGCGAGGAGCGGAACACCGACGCGTCCTCCTCGACTAGTGGCGGCGAGGAACGGAACAACGACGCGTGACCGTCCGCGCGGTGCAGCGAGGGGGCGCCTAGGGCTTGGGAGGGGCAATGCCGTGGTTGTCGACGTGAGAGGGAGGGGGAGGAGAGAGCGATGAACGTGAGAGTTCTTCCGAATTCCATGGGAGGCGCAGTATTTATAGCAAGCAATGGCACACCTACGTAAGATATGTTGCGTGATTAACATAGCAGCTACGTGGGCATATTTGTTGGAGTAAATTACGGGGGAGGGAAGGGGTGGAAATATTGCTGGTCACAATGGATTGGACGAGCGTGGTGGGAGGGTCATGCATGCAGATTTGGTATTGTAGATATTGATGTACGTCTACTTTGACCAAACTTATAGAAAAATGTATCAACATTCACAATGTAAAATCAATATTTTTATACTCATTATGAAATGTAGTTTCATAAAATATATATTTGGTATTGTAAATTGATATTTTTAGTATAAATTTGGTCAAAAACTTTGCAAACTTTGACTTGACACAAATCTTACGGGGAGTAAAAAGGACCAGAGGGAGTATCATGCATGCGGAGTAGGCAAAAAAATGCTCATTTATAACCGTTCAAAGTCTCAAAGGGCGCGATCGTGCGAGGGAGGCGAAGGTCATGGGAGGCGCGCCGGTTGACGGAATTAAGTGAAGTTACATGCACGCGTCGGCATGGCGTGCGAACACGTAGAAGCTATACCGTCATGCCTACGATATGGGTCTAGTAGACATGACATCTAGTGGGTCCCGCATAGTACTCAAGAACTCTTTGGGGGCATGCAGCCATTTATCCATCGGGCAAGCCACCACCCCACGCCATTTGCACACCCACTTGTCCCTATCTTCTACCTTACAACAGTTTGCTCCCAGTCGTCCCGTCCTTCCACATTACACTAGTTCAACTTCTCCTAACCCGCCTCCAAAATCCATGGCCTCCCAAATCTACATGATCGCCGCTGAGTACCAGGTTAGAACCATCACCGGTGATGAGTTTATCGTCATATAAACCCGTAGATCCGCGACGGTGGAAGCATGCCTTGCTTGCTTCCTACGCATGTTCAAAAGTTCAAAGGATGAGTAGGTCGTTGGGCTAGATGTTGAGTACACCACAGTCCTAGAAAGTGAGAAGCTTCTAAAGGAGGCAGAGAACAAGAAGCCTGTCGTGATCAAGGTTTGCGCACATAATGTGTGCTTGGTCTATCACATATGCCATGCCGACGTTAGGTGCCAGGAATTTGGGTTCTTACTCAAGGACAAAAGTGTGAAATTCGTTATTGTATACTTTACGAATGACAGGAGAGTCCTGCGTCGGATAGGCCTCGTTGTAGGCCAGCCCTTCGATCTCTAGAAGGCAAGCCTGGTGTCCTTCTCTCAGCCTTAAATGCTGACCCTAGCAGCAACCATGATTGATCCTTCATACGCTCAACTGAAGAAACCTCACCCGGATTTTCATAGTGCATGGGAGACGAAGACAATAGATGAAGATCACATCCTGTATGTAGCAATGGATGCCTACCTTTGTTTAAATATCTACAAGGGTTGGATGAAGAAGTAGAGCCTAGTGTCCGGTTCAAGCAAAGAAGTGTCCGCGAAGAGGAAGAGGAAGAGGGATGAGGACGAAGTCGAGGACGTGGACTCGGACTCCGAGTAAGGTGGCAGTGCCGCTGCTAATGCTGGTTCTACTGTAGTGTCAAGTGGACTAGTTGCTTAGTTTTATTTTAGGGGTGTGTTGGCTGAGCCCCCAACAGAACTATGTTTATGTTCTTTCTCGTTATTTGAACTCTTTAGTACATACAGTAGTACTAGTATGTCTTACTACTGTTCATCTTGTAGTTGGTACTACTATACTTAATATGTACTAGTAGTATAATTTGGGTCAGCCGATTTGTGAAAGAAGTCCGACGGAGCGAAGGAAGAAGACGGCAGAGAAGCTACCCCAGTATCTATATTAGGATGGCAGGGTGCCCATGATTTATCTTATGAGTGTTGGGTGTGGAATGCAGTTCGTCGGAAAAAATGGATCGTTCCCGGGGTTAAACGGATGGCGGGGGTGGGGGCAGGGCGGTGGCTTGTGGTTCAGGGGAGGGCGGCGCGGCGGCGGCAGGCGGTTAGGCATGTGGCAGGCTGGCGTCTCGATGCATGAGAGAGAAGATGGACATTGCATCAATTTCAGAGGTTGAAGAAGCCCTTTTGGCCGTCCATGTTGCATCCAACGGCTCACAATAGTCGTCTAACCCAAATTGTTCCTCCAGATTGCAGGATCCACGTGGCATTCAAGGTCTCGAAGGTAGATTTCATGTCCGCGCCCGGTTTGCGGGCTCGGCGCGGGCGCGACCGGCTTCCGCCGTGAAAGCCACCATGCGCGCCGCGCGGGCGGAGACAACAATGACACGCTAGCTCCTCCTCACTGGTGTGCTGGAGCACACACGCATCCTCCTCTTCATATGCTGCGGGCATAGACGCGGCTCCACCAGTTGCTCGCGTTCTTGGCAGCGCGGCGGCATCACGAGGAGGGACTGCAGACGACGTGAGCGAGCGAGCCTTCGGCTTCATGGAACGGGGATGGCGGGGACACGGTGGTGATGGGCGAGAAATGGTCAGCAAAAGCAGGCGAGCACCGGCATGCGCAACGGCGGCGGCAACATATTGATGAGTGCGTGTATGGGAGCTTAGTTTAGTTTTATGTAGGGTTGGTCAAACTTAAAAGAACATCGCACTAGTAAACATAAACATTAGGCTGAGGTAGCTCTTATACTACCATATTAGTTAGCACAGCATCGATACGGAATCTTGTGCAAGTGCGTGCACCACGGCCACGCGGTCGATCGAACGGTGTGTCACCATGTCGCGCTCGAAGGCCATCCACCGAACGTTTTTGTGTGTGTGAAAACAATCCCCGAATATTACTCTACTTTTTTTCCTGGAAAAGTTCTTCACGCTACATTATTTCCATATATTTGAATTTAGCTTCAGTTCGTTCTTATTTGGATTTGGACGTTTTAGGTGCGCCCTAGTTTTTTAATATTGATTCTGTGTGTGTGACTAGAGAGAACGTGTGTATGTGTCCATATGTGTGTTGTGGCAGAAGGGAAATGTCGAACGGTGTGCGTGTGATAGAGACATAGAGAAGTGCGAATGTGCAAATGATCATGCATGAGTGAGACATAGAGAGATTCCGATACGTTTTGTATACACGAGAGAACGGTCTTCTATTTATACTTGTGTGTGTGTGAGAGAGAGAGGAGCATCCGTAACACAACAACCATCTCTCTTGATTCGTCCGTCCCTCGCACGATCGCATGTAACACATGCATCAACAAACACATTTTAACACCCTCACCCGGCCCCTGCCCACCTCAAGACCCTCACATCGCTCTCTATCTCGCACGCACAATCTCTTCATGAAAACCCTATTTTGCATGTAGCTTTCCGTCACATACACACACATTCTCTCCATAGGTTTGATTTATCTCAATATCTGACACACACAAACACACACACACACACACACACACACACACACACACACACACACACACACACTGTGCACACACTCCCCCTCCCCTGAGCACACAATTCATCCCCATCCAAGGTTATATGGCGACCACTCTCACTTGTGCTTCTCTGCACCCCATCATGCACACCACCTCAATCTTCAAAGAGGGCATCGAGGAGATCGAAGACGGCGACCACACTGCACTAGAGAATGCGGGGCCATTTGGAAGCAGGATGATGTGATGACGGCTGACTGACTCCTCCCCCCTCTCTCCCCTCGCATAAAATTATCAATCCCTCAACCCACGAGATCCTTCCCCTCTCGTCCATGTCTTTCCAGCTCTCTCATCAAACCCATTGTCTCTTCTCCTTCCACGTGTACAAAATCCGGATGCACAAGCATCTCACATATATTACATGTCCCCATCTTTCTCACAGACCTAACTTCTCTCTCTCTCTCTCTCTCTCTCTCTCTCTCTCTCTCTCTAGGTTTGTCTCCTACTCTCTCTCCCACATACATACTCTCTTGCCCACATACATACAATCTTTCCCGCCCTATCTGCTCCATCTTTGCAAGCTCTCTCTACATGTTTCATTCACACATTGGGATGTGTTCAAAATGTTTCTTTTATAATGGATCATGTAGATTTATGGTTGGTTTTGTTGCATCCTACAAAGTAATAACTATGAAATGCATTTGGATTTTCATTGGAATGGGATTATGTGAGTTTGAGCATATTGTGAAGTACTATAGACCTCGTATACATCTTCGAATTCAATAATGATTCTAACTATTGAATTGTATAAACCATTAAATTCGAAGTCAGTAGCCTAATATATTTATTTCATGATTACAACAAATGATTAATTCCACTACAAACTAAGAAAAAAATGTGTACTCCCTCTGTTTTTATTCAAGTCCGCGTATTAGCATTGGTCAAAGTCAAGTTTTGTAAACTCTCATTAAGTTTATAACCAAAAATACTAACATATATAATAACAAATAGATACCATTAGATTCATTATTGAATGTACTTTCACATCATACGTATTTGTTATGGTAAATATTTATATTTTTCTATAAACTTGGTCAAACTTTAGGAAGTTTGACTTCGGTCAAACCTAATTTGCAGAGTTAATAAAAACGGATGGAGTACTAGTAGTTACTAGTACGACTAACTACTAGTACTACTCGCTAGTTGCTTAGCCCAATCACCCAACACACCAAACGGGGAGTTCAGTGTTACAAAATTTTGAGGTTGGCGGGAAAATGTCCCGTGACCTTGATTCGAGCAATGCGAAGTTACCATCGTACCCTTCGGAACAGGCCTACGGATGATGGTTGGTAGGGGGTTGTTTTCGTAACTTCAGGTTCACCATACCCAGCCAACCCTGAATACTCCCCATTTTCTATCCCCACCGCAAAATAAACTTCTCCACGGCACCGTATCCTTCGTGCTCCTCCCCTTCTACATTGGTGCACTCGTCCACCGCAGCGCATCTGCCTCGTCGACAACGTCGTACGCCGCATTGGAGCCGGTCCACCGTCGTCGTCGTACACGGAGCCTCTTCCCCGGCACCGTCTTCCACGGTCTCGGATCTGCTTCCCGGAAGCCGACGCGAAGCGCAGAAGCACCACCATCGTGGACAATGAACTGACTCTCGTTGCCGACCATGATGCACAGAGGCCGCCGCAACCATCGTACTCCTCCTCGATTGGTAATGTGTGTATTGAATCTCTTAGCAGTACATGTGCAGTTCCAATTTCGTTCATACCTACCCTTCAAATTTCCTGGTTGCTATTGTTCCCGTAAATGTAATTGGTTATAGCTTACATTATCCAACAGAATATAACCTTGTAACTGTGCATCGCTCCTGTATTGCGCTGTGCTTGGGTAGGTTCTTCATCTGCAACCAATAGTGTGGAAAATGATGGAAAGTTTTTTAGAACTAGCAATATGCTCATGCGTTGCACGGAACATCAAGATGCATTTGTATGAGTAGTTTATCTTGTGGGAGAAAATGATGAACGAGGGAAGGCCTTATTTGCAAATGTGGAGAGGGGTGTGGGTATCTTTTTGCAAAATTGCCATAGTTTCCTTCCTATCCGTCAGATATAAATAGGACGGACTATATTGCAGGATGGCAGGCACACCATCATCACCAACTCTGTTTTTTTATTAGAGTAGAGATAAATATAAATATAAAATAAATATAAGAGTAGAGAAGAGAGTAGAGATAACAGGGACGTTGGGAAAGGATTGCGCGCGCGGGGGGGAAAGCGGCCGGGCGTGCGCTAGTTTTGGCTCGCGGCGTCTGGCACGCTTTATAAAATCCAACACCCTCCCACCGCTCTGTGCCTTGCCACCGCTCTCTCCCTGCTCTTTCTTGCCTCGCCGCCGCCGTGCCACCATGCCGCCACGTCGCCGAGAAACTTGGGGATACCGCAGCGTCCATGCGTGCCCCTCCGGTGGCTTCTCCGCCGAGATCCGGATCCGCGGGATGCGCCTCAGCCTCGGCACTTTTGACACCGCCCACGAGGCCGCCCACGCGTACGACGCGGTTGCATGGCGCCTCCGGTGGCCTCATACTTCATTGAACTTCCCCAACGTGTCGACGAGGGAGCGGGCGCAGGAGCTCGCGCCTCCGCCACGGCTTATCACCGACGAGGATCGTCGCGACAACCGGAGGCGGGAGCACCGTCTCAGCATCACCGAGATGGACGAGGAAGCCATGGTGCTGTGGCGCCAACGCTTCCCGCGAGACATCATCCACGAGCGCGAGTTCTGCGCACAAAGGAGGATAGAGAGGGAGAAGAGGAGGGCGGAGCGAGCCACCTATTGCGAGGACAAGCGTACTCGAAAGGTGGCTGCTCAATTCAACATCAAGCTAGGAGCAGCGTCGCCCTGGGACTCCGACGACGATCAGCATCTTGACGCCTACATTGAGATGTTGAAGGAGGACACCACCGAGGAGGAGTCAGACACGAGGAGTAGTTGAACTATCTATTTTTTATCTATCTATGCTATATCTATGTTGACTTCTATCTATGTCTCTACTCTCTACTACCTACTCTTATAAAAACAGAGTTGGTGATGATGGTGTGCCTGCCATCCTGCAATATATGCCATCTGATTTATATCTGACGGATAGGAAGAAAACTATGACAATTTTGCAAAAAGATACCCACACCCCTCTCCACATTTGCAAATAAGGCCTTCCCTCATTCACCCTTTTCTCTCACAAGATAAACTACTCATACAAATGCATGTTGAACATGCAACGCACGGGCATCTTGCTTATATCTATCAATGCTAGTATCGACTCGGAGTCGAATGTGTATCGAGTCAGAGTAGAAAGGAGAAAAAAATATAGCGTGTCTGCTGGAGGATCGTGCGAATGCAATTTTTTGCAGCGGCCGCTGGAGCAAGCACTCTGCGGCCCGCAAAAACTGGCTATTCTGGCGCTGTAAATGCTTTTTTAATGTGTCACACGTTGCGCTTCTGTTGGAGATGCCCTAACATGGCAGATGAGTGCTTTAATGTTTCCCATAAGATGCGTGAGTATTACTATATTTTTCTTGCTATGTTGAGATTTTAAAACCACGAGTGCAAACATGCAGAGGAGCAATGAAGACCAAACACGAGATATTGGGGACATCTTAAAGGAACGTGGCAAGTTAAAGAGGAGCTGCACCGAACCTGTAAAACGAGCTTTGATAAGTAACACCCTTTCAATTACTTTCATTTAGCCTCGTGTTCTTCGATGTGTATATGCTGTAGAAGAAGAGTCTTAATCGTCCTAATGCTTTCGTTTTTAGCTTGATGTAGGAAGTGGGTCTTCTCACCTTGGAATCTATTTTATATTTCTCCTTTTGAATTCACTTCTCCGAGTCATGTTTATCTGGTTTCTACTAAATGGATCTGGGTTGCTCTGAGTATTGATCTAAAAAAGAAGTAACTTCGTGTTAGGATGCAGTTCCTGCGAGGAGGGAAGTATGGTCAACCTCGAGATCATGTTTCCAAAATGAGGCTGGATTACACATAAGGTGCTCGTTCCCTACTGATGTTGGATTAGACACAACGTGCAAATACCCAGATGATGTTGGATTACACACAAGCAGGCGGAGTCGTCAACTGCTCATGTCCTCGTGGCTCTAGTAAAGGCTGAAAGAAAGCGTGCAGCAGCCCTTGAGAATGTAGCTGAGTTCCTGAAGAAGCGAAAAGAGCAATCAGATGCTCTCTTCACCCAAGCCAAAGAAGAGATGGAAGAAGCCAGAAAGAAGCTAGAAGAGGCAGAGCAGGCTAGTCTCCCGCTATCTAAAACTGTTGTCAATACAAATTTTCCTTCATAATAGCTAGGTTCAAATGTTTATCCAATAAACATGCCTGTTGTGATGTCCGTGCATCTACTGATGTGGCACAAAATATATTTTTTCGGGTCATGTAATAACAACAATTACTTTCCAAACAATAACAGACGAAGCATTTGACATGGTATAGTTCACACGCAAGCCCAACATTCCAAGTTCAACTTCCACATCAAACTCGTGTTCATAAATATCTGCACATTCATAGATAATTTCCACAACCATGATTCACTTCAAAGCCAAAAAAATGTGATTATAAATAAAGAAAAATCTCTAGTTCTACTACCAGTGCGAGCACAACAAGTCAAGACCTTAATTATATTTTGGACATTTTTTGACTAAACACAAATAACTTCTGGAGGCAGGTATAATATTTCTAATGTCGGCCGCGGTAGGGGTCCATGATGTTTTGAGCCAAACCGGGCAACACACCGGGTGTCTGCCGGCGGCGCGGTGGTCGTAGCATTCATGGGTTCCAAGCGGCGGCGGCTCCCGTGGTTTACTATTCCTCGGTGTCGGCGGTGGCCACAGACGTTTGCGTCGGATGGTGCGGCCAACCACAATGCACTAGACGCCATGGTCCCCCGTGTGCTGGCGTGTAGCAACTGGCAACTCTTCTGCGAGCAGGCTTGGAGCGTCGAGGAGATGCACTAGGGGCTAGCTTGGAGTGGCGTCTTGCTCCACCGCTTGCCCGCCTGCAGCCTCGCCCATGGTACTGACGGCCTGGGCAGGCAGGGAGGTTGGGCAGCGAGTTGCCTGGCTCGTCGGGGCACCCAGCCAGCTTTTATGCCGGAGAATTCGTCTTCCTGCTCACTGTATGCTATGGAGAGTGTGGAGAAAATGGTGCAAGGAGGATATGGGAAGCGGCGGTGTGGTGCGGTTCTTGCCAGGCGTCTGGCCTCGTTTAAATAGCGGGCGGACGAGAGGAGCCAACTAGCGTTGTGTTCTAAAATGTCGGCCGGCTCGTGGAAGGATGTGTTGTCGGCACACGCGCGGATTCAATGGAGGCAGGCGGGGCAGTCTGAAGCCGGTTGCATGCGGCGAGGAGGCGTGTTCAGCCTGGCCTGCAGCGAGTGGGGCCCTCTTGGCAGGCGCGCCAGTTCAATTCCTGCACTATGAGGAGTCGGGTACATGTCAGAGCAATCACTCCCTCCAGTCCGTTTTTGTTTGGGTATAACAAAATCTAGTTTTCCAATCACATTTTACAAGTAAAATTCATGGATAAACTTTGACCCGAAATACGATGGGGACTAGTAAACTAGGATGGAGGTATTAGTTATGAATTCCATTTTCACTCCATACCAATCGTTCTAAAAACTAGTACTTATAACGCGCCATTGAAAATCGGAACTCTTACCCCGCTAAAAATGATGTTTTAAATGTGGCTACTCGATCAGTGGCGACTGGCGAACCACCACCTCCAAGTCGTTCACCTGTGGTCCTGACCGTCAACTCCTACGGATCAAATTATCACGCGAGATGACTATTCCTACAAAGGTGCGCTCCACCACGTACCCGGTACCCGCACATGCAGCAAATCGTGCACCTAGGGTTTTAGAGTTTATTTGTTTACGGTGCCTTTATGTAACTCTCATGTGTGCGAGATAGTGAGAGACCGACGGTGTGCGTGCGCCTCTTCTCTTCGTATATGTACTCCACCATTTGTCTGGTGTCCAAAAAATTATACAGTAGTAATAACTAGCAATGTGCCAATGCGTTGCCACACGATCAAAGTAGATTAATACATATTCACCGATTTGATAGAAAAGAGTCTAGTTTTGAAATACGTATATCACTAAAAATATGTTATATTTCACTCAAAATATATTCCTTTGGCAGTTTTGATGAGATAAGGGAGGAATGTGGTTGATTTCAAGATTCGAGAACTGGTATATCTCTACTCTTATAAAAATAGAGTTGGTGATGATGGTGTACCTGCCATCCTGCAATATAGGCCGTCCGATTTATATCTGACGGATAGAAAGGAAACTATGGCAATTTTGCAAAAAGATACCCACACCTCTCTCCATATTTGCAAATAAAGCCTTCCCTCGTCCATCCTTTTCTCCCACAAGATAAACTACTCATACAAATGCATCTTGATGTTCCGTGCAACGCATGGGCATCTTGCTAGTTGTTGCGAAAAGCCCATGTGTGTGTGTGTGGTGTGTGTGTGAGAGAGAGAGGGAGAGAGGAGGAGGACGGAGTGCGTGTGTGACAAAGACACAAAGAGTGCGTGTGCGAGAGGTATCACCATAAAATGAGGCGATAGTGTGTGTGTGTGTGCACGATCGAGAGGGCGTATCTCAAGAAGGGACAAAAAATCTACATAGATACAAGGAGCGCGAGAGAGACATGTACGAGATAGTGGAAGCAAGATTGTGCGGGTGTATAAACCTATCTAGAGGCTAGTCGATCAATGTTTGTGAGAGAAATACGAGTCGGGGGTGCGAAAGCGAGAGTTTGGTGTGTGTGTGTGAGAGAGAGAGACGGTAGTTAGGAAGGGGAGTGGAAGCAGGAGTTGTGTGTGTGAGAGAGAGAGAAAGGGGGGAGAGTTTGTCTGATCGGCAAACAAATGAATAATGTCAGTTTTATAACAGGGATGAAGACGAAAAGGAGACCGCAACAAATGTTGTGTGTGGGAGAGAGAAATTTCAGTTCTAGGAGTCATATCTAGAGAGATATAGGGTGCGTGAGAGAACCCTAGAGAGAAAGACAAAGTGAAAGACAAGTGAGCGTGTGTGTGTGTGGCAATGAAAAAGAAAGCTTAGGTACCTAGTGATATCAGAGAACGATAGAAACATGAGAGATAATGAAAACCGTGTAATGTATAATGATAGGGAGAGTGTGACACTTCTAAGGGGATACGTCGAGAGACCATGTTTGCGAAAATAGGAGAAACATGAAGTGAGCGTGCGAGTGAGCTGGAGAAAAGAGAGTGATAGCTACATGAAGGAGCATGCAAGAGAGATGGACGTGAAAGGAGATTCAAATATTTAGTTGTGTGTAAAGGTATTCAAATATTTGAATTTGGGATGATGATACATGTAATTCATACTCAAACCAAAATTGATCTATCAAACATGCATACTCATATGAATTCATGCGCATCTATGTTATTTAATATGTAGATATTACTGATCCATACATTTTAGTAGAACATAATTTGGTTTAAATTTTTTAAATTCAACCTTATGATTTTGAGATCATTGTATTTGTAAATCATATTATATATATAAAGGAGCAGAATTCTTTGTTGTGCTTTTGAAAGTATATATAAAAAAGATGTATATAGAATTTTATTCCAATCAAAAATGGATCCTGCCCGAACAAAAAAAGAATACAACATGGATTGGAAGTGAGTTGGCACGGTAAACGTGCAACCTTTTTCTCAAAAAATTGAATGAAGCAGCCAAACTCGCAGTTACCGCCCGAAACCAAAATATGGGAGATGGAAATTACTGCCTGTCCCTGACATGCAACACATGTCGGCTCGATTTCAATAGGTCTTGATAGGGGCAGGTTTGTAATTTCACTCAAACGTGACATAACCGCCTCTCACCCGGATTCATACACGGTGGGCGCCAAAACACATTGTCTCCTCAGCCAAAATCGCCCCCCTCCCCGATTCATACACGGTGGGCGCCAAAACAAACTCTCGTCGGCCGGAATCTCCGTCGGCAAATATTCGGTGTATGCGAGATTACCGTCCTATCCCCAACCGACTAATATTGTTGTGATGTAGGAAATTTTAAACGGTGGCTAAGTTTGTAAATTTCCTCGCATTTGAGACCATCGCGCCCTGAAGACATGGTTCCCCCCTTCCTCTCTCCCTCCATTTCCCCATTCATACTCCGTGGGCGCCAAAACACCCTCTCCACCCCAACCTCCTCCGTCCGCCACCCCATCCACCGCCGTCCTCCTCCACCATGCCAGAGCTGATACCCCGACGCCGTCGTCCATTACAAGAGAATGACCTCTCTCATCCATGGCTACGGACCAGGATCCTTGCATCCCATCCACTCGCTTCATCCCCGCCGTCATCCACCTTGCCGGCGCCGCTCCTATGACCGTCTCTTCCACCGCACGGGGATATTTCCCCCACCGCCACTGTCTACCCTCCTAGATCTGCTTCCACGCCGCCGACAGCCATCGCTACCACAGCACCATCAAATTCTCAGCAGATGCATACACGGCGTCGCACCAGAGGCGGTACTCTTTTGTATCTGCTCAACTTATTTATCGCAGCAAGAAAATAGATCGCCACTGTTTTACTGTGACTTCTTGTCCATCACTTAGGATCTTACTTGTTAGTTGAAAGCAAACATTGGTTGCAAAGTTGCCTTTGTCTGGTTTGCACCTTTAGATCTGCCATGGCACGCTCAACACTATACTCGCAATGCTTATGGTTTTCCCCTTTTATATTCCACACTAGTTAAATGACAGTAGACTAAATTTCAAAATTGAGTCAGTCGATTTTTGAGAGCTCGCTGGAGTTCATCGGAGGGAAGGAAGGGGCTCAGCTGGGGACGGTGGTTGTGGGGGGCGGTGGTGGGGCCTCGCCAAAAGAAGAAAACTCGACGCAGGTGGGGAAGGGGGAGGGGGTGGGGATGGCAGAGGAACACATCCGGTGGGGGCGGTTTAGGGGAGGGTGGGGGGGTTCGGGGCCGGTGGTTTGGCCGACATCCCGTGCGGTGTTCTGTAGGGGAAGAATCGGAGACGAGGAAGAAGGGTTAGGAGACGTAGGATCTTCATCCAACAGCCTGAAATGGTCGATTGACCCAAATGATGAAAGTCACGCGACTTGCATGCAAACATTCCTTTATATTTAGTACCATCATCGTAGCTGCTTAGCACTGCCCCTCAATCCATGAAGCTAAACAATGTGCCACTCATAATTCCAAACTTGTTGCTCAAATACGAACCTGATATGATGCTGATATTACTAAAACTGATAAAGTTTAATTGGTCAGCTAATGTTCCTACTTTACTTTTGAAAAGCACGTGCACCACATATAGAGAGACAACAGGGAGTTGCATTCTTAATACGCTCTGGTTCATCATGTGTAGGCACTGCGCAACGAACATTTTATTTTCCAAAATCTGCTTGCTCTTCTTTAGTGTGTTCCTCTTCTGTTCTTCTTTAATAAGTACTATCTTTGTTCCTAAATACAAGTCTTTGTACAGATTCCACCATGGAATACACATAAAAAAAATGAGTGAATCTACACTCTAAAATGTATATGTATACATATGTATGTGATCCATAGTGGAAATCTCTACAAAGACTTTTATTTTTGAACGGGGGGAGTATGATACTAGTACAATATGTTCCTTGTAGTGAAGAGGAGCAGGGACATTTGTAGTGTAGAGGTCTATTCTGTCGGTTGTAATGGACACTTTCAACTCTTTGGGCCTCTTTGATTTGTAAGATTTTGTAAACATAGGAATAGGAATTGTAGTGGCCTGCCCACCTATAAGATTAGCAAGGAAATGCAGGGAGATGTGTCGTCTTTGAGAGTTACAATGATATTAATAGTACCACACCTTCAGTTGAAGAGAGCTGGTATCCGAAGCCTTTCTAGCCATAGCGGCAATAGTAGCCCATATTTTCTAGCAAGTTCCACTTTCCTGATTTTACTTGTGATGCTTACGGTTTTCCCGTTATATCTACACTATGACCTGTGTAGCTGCTTTATGTCGCACTAGCACCAGTCCACTCTTGAAGCTAAACAACACACCAATCATAAGTCCAAATCTTACTTCTTCACATACGAATTGTGATATGATACTGATATTAGTTAACAGACACTGCTACCTCTTGAGCACTGGGTTGGTTTTAACTTGAAGAGGAAAGGGTGATGCAGCAAACTAGCGTAAGTATTTCCCTCAGTTTTTGAGAACCAAGGTATCAATCCAGTAGGAGGCTCCTCAAAAGTCACACACACCTACACAAACAAACAAGAACCTCGCAACCAACGCGGTAAAGGGGTTGTCAATCCCTTCACGGTAACTTGCGAAAGTGAGATCTGATAGAGATAATAAGATAAGATAAATATTTTTGGTATATTTATGATATAGATTGGAAAGTAAAAGATGCAAATAAAAGTAGATGGAAAACTTATATGATAAAAGATAGATCCAGGGGCCATAAGTTTCACTAGTGGCTTCTCTCAAGATAGCATAAGTATTACGGTGGGTGAACAAATTACTATCGAGCAATTGATAAAAAAGTGCATAGTTATGAGAATATCTTGGCATGATCATGTATATAGGCATCACGCCGCAACAAGTAGATCGAAACGATTCTACATCTACTACTATTACTCCACATATCGACCGACTCCTGCCTGCATCTAGAGTATTAAATTCATGAAGAACAGAGTAACGCATTAAGAAAGATGACATGATGTAGAGGGATAAACTCATGCAATATGATATAAACCCCATCTTTTTATCCTCGATGGCAACAATACAATACGTGCCTTGCTGCCCCTACTGTCACTCGGAAAGGACACCGCAAGATTGAACCCAAAGCTAAGCACTTCTCCCATTGCAAGAAAGATCAATCTAGTAGCCCAAACCAAACTGATAATTCGAAGAGACTTGCAAAGATAACTAATCACACATAAAAGAATTCAGAGGAGATTCAAATATTTCTCATAGATAAACTTGATCATAAACCCACGATTCAATGGATCTCGACAAACACACCCCAAAAAGAGTTACATCGAATAGATCTCCAAGAAGATCGAGGAGAGCTTTGTATTGAGATTCAAAGAGAGAGAAGAAGCTAATGCTCCCACTTGATTTTCCAAATGCATGTGGCCACATATAGAGAGACAGCATGGAATTGCATTTCTTTGGGCGCTGTGATTCATCAGGAATGGGCAACCAACATTGTATGCAAAGAAGCGGAACCTCAAGAATATGCTTCCTCTTCTGTTCTTTAACATGTTCCTTTTTTGTTATTCTGTATTTAATATGTACAACATGTTCCTTGTCAGGAAGGGGAGCAGGGACATCTGCAGTCAACAGCTGATAGAGCTGGCATGTACGTGATCGATAGGCTTTCAATTAGTAGCGGCAATACAACATCGTATTTTCCAGCCAGTTCCACTTTCCCGATTTTATATATGTTGGTTATGGTGTACCCCTTTTATGTACACTACGATCTGCCTAGTTGTTGTGTGCTCTTGTTATCATGGTTTGGCAATAAAATATCTATACAGTATATTATGAACCTATCATCTGCCAACTATCCTTACTTCTGGAGCCTATTTTTTTGTGTACTTGTGTCAGATTATATTAATGCACACACCATATTACAGCACACATGGGCTCTCTCATCAGAATCCAATGATAGCACACAAGGGTTTACAAGGAGCCCCTATATTAGAATATCCTTTACATTACAAAGATAATACTATTTATGTTTTCATGATTCTCAGATATTATACGTAATCACAATGAAATTCAGAATGCGGGCACTAGAAGAATATTGTGGAACACTGCAACGACTAACAAAATTGGCACCAAGGCATTGAGTGCCATTCTGGATGCAATGAAACTCATACGCTCCCCACCTGCAGATTCTTGTTCAGTATATGATCCTAATGACTATTCTGACCTCGAGGAGTCGAAGGCTGATGGCATGTCCTGTTCACCCATCAAGGTGCCTTTTCCAATTTGGCAAGGTTTTATTGGTTACGCGTATCTTGCATAAGGTGTCTTGCATTTTTTCTACTTTGTTGGACCGCCATCTGCTTAGTTTACTCATCATATATGTCAAGATGCCATGCCCATCCATTATCAATACATATTCTATTTGTCATCATACCATGTTTTTTCACTCAAGTGTTGTTCTTATGCATCAGACATCAAAAAGGAAGGGGGTGATTGCCGAACCTACAGGAGCACCAGCAAAGTCCTTGAAAAACGTGGTGGTGCCAGAGAAATCAGACAACACCCCACTTATATTGGCTCTACAACTAGTGACACAAAACGTAGGACCGACTCCAGCAGACTGTACCCATATTTCACTGGCCACACCACTAGCCCCACCACATAGGACCTGCACTCCAGCAAAAGGTATGCCGATTTCAGTTGCCATAGCACTAGTCGTACCACAGAAAAATCCCACTCCAGGAAATAGTACAGCAAGTCCACCGGCAAAAGACCTATCCCAACTGCAAAGATGGCCAATTCCTGCAGATTGGAACCCCATTCCAGTTATTCCCAATGTAAAAGACAATGCTTTCAATGTTGTTAGGGACTACATGCATATATTCCCATCATGGGAAGATTATAGTAAAGATAAACACCATTTTCACATCTTCCTGTCCCACTTATGTGTAAGTGCTATTATTCATGGTGATTATTTTCCTATTTTCTACAGATTGAACACATCAATGATTTACATTACATTGTTGTAAGTAGGCGAGTATCAATCTAGATAGTCATGAAAAGCCAAGCTTGCTTGCGCTTTTCAAGGAAGCATTGCAGCAGTATCGGTGTTACCTGAGGAAATCACACTTTGATGGCAAGTCTATAAATGAATTTCTGATGAAGTCTCCTGTGCTAAATTTAGAAGACATTGAATGGAAAAACCTTGTTATGCACTGGTCTCGTTCCCAGGATGAGGAACTGTCTATGATATCACATGACAATTTGAACTTCTACTTTTCCGAATGTTCCTTACGGATCTCTTTTGCAGGAAATCTGCTCAAAGAAGAATTCTGGTTTGAAAAGGATGACATGATATGGCAAATATGTTGCCCACTGCTTTGCTCTTGTTAGTACCTGTTGTCCTGTATCACTGTACTTGCATTCATACCTGGTTCATTATGTGACAGCACTATGCATGATAGCTTGCTTATCAATTGTTCGCTTCAAATTATCTGATCTGTATGAATGGTTACATTAGTGTAGAATATATCCAATGCCAATGAAAAAGTTTAGCTCTGCATTGTTCTTGTAAGTACCTACTGTCCTTTATCAGTGTACTTATATTGATAGCTAGTTGTTCATGTACCATCACTCTGCAGCTTATTTTCCTTTGCCCTCCATTTTCTACACATCAGATCTATATTCAGTCTTACCATAGGGATGGATAACACCGATGGAACTGAAGAAGTTTAGCTCTGCAATGCTCTTGGTTGTACCTTTTGCCTGAATCGTTGTACTTACATTTATAATTATTTGGTTATGTAGCATCACTCCTCATCTTATCTTAAATATTCTCCATTTTTTCTTATATTATCACATCTATATTTACTCTTAACAAAATGTAGAATAAAGGCAATGCTTATGAACAAGATTATGTGGTAAACTTCTTGAATTACCACCCCCCCCATTAGCATGGACAAGGGCTTTATAGAGGTGGTCTTCACCACTAATGTAAGTTTGTCCTTCTCAAGCCTTCAAACTTTGTTGTGTATATTTGGTTAGGCATGACTGCAACATCTATTTATTTTTGGTGTTTGCATCAAATTGCATGTTTAAAGTTTATTATGTAGTTCATAAACAAAAGTTTGTCCTTCTCAATTTAAGTTTTCAGTTGTACAACCAAGTTCCTTCTTCATACCATGTAAATTAAACTATACAGAGCAAGTGATCTTCTTTTGCACTGCATGTATGCTTCTGTTCTTGATCTATAATCCAGTGGTGTGGTGAACCTACCCACTACAACACAATGCCATATTCTGTAATGTCTTAACTATGAATAATGTCATATCATTCTACTATTATTTAAACTGTCTCTTTATTTGCCAATCTGAAATGGGATAAATTCACAAAACACTAACCATTGATAATTATGAGTTCTTGATCTGTAATCCTGTGGTGTCGTGAAGCTACCAACTCCGTCACAATGTCATTTCCTGTCATGTCTTAACCTGAACAATACCATATTGTGTTAATGCTATTTTAAAATGTGTCACTTTATTCGTCAATAAGAAATATGATAAATTGTCAGCACTGATACTTATATGTGCAAAACATGTCATCTGTTTGTTTGTTTCTCTTTCAGAGTGAGGAGGATATAAGCATCAAACAAGCGCAGTCTCATCAGCTTGCTCAGCTGCTTGCGCTGCAGCTCCCGAGCAGGGCTAACCTTTCTTGAACTCTATTGAAGTGATGTCGGTTTTGTATATTATTTTTTCGGCGTGTTTATTTGCACTGGTGGCGATCTTTGATGCCCAATGTATGTAATCTGCTGTCTGCTTGTGCTTTATTATCATAGTGGCGAACTTTGATGCCCAATGTATGTAATCTGCTGTCTGCTTGTGCTTTATTATCATAGTGGCGAACTTTGATGCCCAGTGGATGTAATATGTCATAATTTCTTTATTGTATAGTCTAGGTTTTTTCTTATTCATGATGCTGCAGTTATTTTATTGTATATATATCCTGTCTTCGCTCCATGAAAAGTAAATCGGCCGAACCGTAAAATTACGGTACATAATCGGGTCATCATGCAAATCACTATGTATGGGCCGCATCATGGGCCCAGCCATCTTGGTCCGTTAACAGGCCTAAATGTAAACTAACCCACTATTAGTTTCAGGCCTTTAAAAGGCCGAGTAAACCGCCGGCCCTATTTTCGCAAGAAAATTCAATGGGCTTTTAGTAGGGTGAATAGTAGGTTGGGCCTGGAACGTGCCGAACGGCTCACGGGCCGACAACAGGCCGAAATAGACCCTGGCCCATGATTGTGCCAATCACATCATGGGTCGTTGACAGGCAAAAATTGTCTCGGTCCTTGTTTGGCCCAATCAGATTATCGGCTGTAAGCAGGCCGGATGCAAAGTGGGCCATAGTTAGGCCCAACTATATGACAGGCTTTTAATAGGCCGAAATAAATATAGGGCCGAAATGTTAAACGGGCCTTTAACATGCCGAAACTAATATCAGGCCGTATTACTAAATGGGCCTTTAGCAAACAGAAATCCTAACCGGGCCTCAAGTGGGCCCAAAAGCACAGCGTCCAGTTGACGGGCAGAATCTGATATGGGCCATAATTTAGCCCGAAGGCTCTTAAAGGGTCGGATCTGATATGGGCCGTAATATGGCCCAGAACGTGGTAGGCTATTAACGGGCTAGATCTCATATGGGCTCTTATTAGGCCTAGAACGTGGCAGGGTGTTAATGGACCAGATCAAATATGGGCCGGCATTTGGCCCAAAACATGGCAGCCTGTTAACGGGCCGGCCCACTAGTGTCTTCAAAATCTTGTGGGCCTTTAGCTGGGCTGGCCCATCATAGTCGGCAAAATCTTGTGGCCCTTTAGCTGGGCCAGCCCATTATGGTCTGCAAAATCTTGTGGGCCTTTAGTTGGGCTGACCAATTTAATCTTTATGGGTCACTTTTGGGCCGGTCCACTTGTCAACATATCATAGGTGCATCTCGCCCATTGGATGAGTGACATCTATGCCAACGCATAGCTGACACGTGGTTCCTTCGGCCAATGAGAATTTTACACGTAGAAAATCGCCATTGGTCGTGGTTGTTAGCAGGTTATCGGACCCAAAACCGGACCCGATGGATTAACGACGACCCGTTACAGTGGATGCCACGTGTCGGTTACCCTTGACGAAAGCACTTCCATGACGCGCCATTTATCGTCATGTAAGTGGACACTTCCATGATGATAATTTTGGTAATGTCATGAACACTTCTACGACCGCATAAGTATGACTATCCGGATTCTGTCATAAAATCGTCATGGATATACATGCATGACAGAAAACGTGACATACTGTGACAAACACGTATCATCACGGGAGTGTATTTTTTTGTAGTGGTGCTTGTTGCAACCTCAACACTTAACCATATCCAACTCAAGTATTGTTACTATTGATATCCTTGGTAATGTTATTGTTCAGTCTCAATGACTCACGTATACCCCAACAACAGGTGCAGGTACAGGTAAAGTGATGTTCTAACGTGAGAGTGATGTATATTCTATTTGGAGTTCTTCTTCTTCGACGATGATCATAGGATGGGATCCCGGTTGGTAGCCCAGTATTAGCAGTGTGGATGCTGCTTTATTTATTTGGGTCCTCTTTAGGCCATTTTGCTTCTTATCCGCTACTCGGATCTTTTCGGTGATTTAGCTATGTATGACATTTGTATGTCATACTTCTACTCTTGTATTCTCATCTCTTCAGTTGATGTTGTATTTGTTGTGATGTCCACCTTGTTACCGACATGTGACACTTCCATGCATGATATTAGTCACATATTGGGGCGTCTCCAATATGTGCTTCCATCCTTAGAGAGACTTGCAAGTATTCATTCAGACTAGGAACGCATGGTGGGCGTTACATCAACCTCATCCCCTTTTGATAGTATTGAGATACCTATTGACCCAATGTGATCCTTGATCACTCAAATATAAAATGAGTTCTTGAGCCATGGGCCAACACTTATCTATAGCATTTTGAGGGGTTCATTTCCACAACCCTTGTTGTACCTATCTTGAACTTTTCCTGAAATATTTTTTGGGTAGGCACTAGTACAAAGATATATATGATGCTATGAGTTACCAAAACCACCTGGGGATTAGATGCACTTTCAAGCGCCCTAAATTACCATGTCTTGAGAGGAAATCCAAACAAATGTGACCTCTAACATCTTGCAATCTAACAACGGTGATGTTCAACATCTTGAAATCCAACACCGATGATGTCGAGTGGACAAGATGGCACCTTGAAGAAGGGTAATGATGTTGTGGCAGTTGTCTGATCTGAAGAATTGCACCTGGGGTTTCCCCGTGCTTGAACATTGCATAGATAGCGGCCATGTCAATGCCTCCAAGAAGGGGACGACACCCGTGAGTGTCTCTGTTTATAGCACCAGCGAGCCGAGTAGGTATTTGGCCCTTGCCTGAGTCTGAGCAATTCCAAATTCACTAGGTCAGGATTTGGAAGTGAGGAATTCAATACGTAGGTCGAAGTTTCCACCACAAGAAGGAGAGTCTTCTCGTTGCCAAGGGAGGCATCATGGCAACAGGAAAATAGAATCACCATGCAACACTTGAGCTAGTCGTAGAGGTGAGACTGGGAATCTATTTTACCATTTACTATTCCACACATGCACATAAGTTTTCCTCTGAGCCTCATAGTTATTGCAGACTTGAGAACTATTTCAGTAATAGTATAGCATATAAACATAAATTACGAACTTGGAGATAAATGATAACTTCTATTATTGCCTCTAGGGCATATCTCCTACACACAAAGAGATGAGATAGGAGGCCGGGGAGCCAAAGTAGCTGGATGGGACGCATCCATCGGGGCACCGGTGCCATAGTCGTGCTTGCAAGGGGCACAAGCGAGGCATTGGATGCTGGAGAGCGGAGGTTCGTGGTCGTCGAGGTCGAAACTGCACTGCCAAGGGCAGGCGAGCCAAAGAAGCTAGAGGGAGGCACGGCCTTCGAGGCGCCAAAGTCGAAGCGATGCCAACACATGATGCCGACGAGCCGAGGAATACCATATAACTCAGGTACGAGGCTGTCCAAGCTTCACAATGTTCCTCGGTTTGATTCGTAGGACATTTTTTTTGCTTTCTAGTACATTTTCCCAATAGTGGCATCATGAGCGGTCAACGAGTAGATGCATGTTGCGATTTAAAATACATGACATGTAAGGGTATTGCACAAAGATTTGTAGTATATTAAATATATTATTAAATAAAAATTTTGTAGTATATGAGATCTATTGCTAAATAAAATTTTGCATGTAGTAGATAAGATCTATTGTTAGTAGATGCAATCTCTTACACCACAACAAATATGACTATTCGTGATGAACTTTAGTGATGAATGTTCCTCACAAATGCCTTACCCTTTAGTGACAAACCATTGAGTCCTCACTTA
The DNA here is from genome assembly GCA_963921465.1 of Triticum timopheevii. Lineage (NCBI taxonomy): Eukaryota > Viridiplantae > Streptophyta > Magnoliopsida > Poales > Poaceae > Triticum > Triticum timopheevii. The sequence goes on from OY997266.1 coordinate 371,687,259, forward strand.
TCTTGTTGCTTCCCTTGAATTTGCCTTTTTTCTAAATTTGGCGGCATGGTGGAATTTTGCTACAAAGTTCAGGATATATGTGATCCTTCTATGCTACTCTTAGTATGCTTGTTGAAAGGTCAAAGATCTAACATCCCTGTTCTTTGGGTTTCACCCTTGTTAAAAAAAGATGAATTCTCACAAGCCAAAGGGCTTGTAGATGGGATCTACACGCATTTATCAAAGTTCAGTATGGGGGATAGAGATTTTTAATTAAGTCACTTTTTCATACACCCTGCATGTTAATCTAGCAACTCGAATAATCATACTTAATGATGAACATACTTAGCTACGATTTGTTTCGAAATCCAAGAAGCCACGTAAAATAAATTTAAACAAATTAGAGGTGTCTAACTTGGTTTTGTACGATGTGCATGTGATGTGGTATAACCATCATTATATTGGTGAGAACATGTAGGAGTTGTCTATATGTTATAATTTGGTCGGTATGTCATGGTATGACATGATAACTGGAACCTTATGATTATCACTTTATGATCTACGTGTCAACTTTTATGTAATGCCTTGATACTTAGTGCATACATATGGCAGTGCGAAGTTTTGCAAAGGTGGACCTTGACACAAAGGCCATATGCGAAGATGGAGGAGAAAAACTGAAATAACGGACCATGATAGGAAAGTTATGCCATGACAACATTTTTTTTGCTATCACGAAAGCAGTATTTTGCAGAAATCTGTTTTTGCTAAAACTGCTAGCATGAATTTTTTTAGAGGAGAGGCCTCAGCCCAACTTTAAATTAATAAATCCACACGACACCGAAGTAGCACAAATAAACTAAACCCACAACGCAGACCCAATGCCGCAAAGGTACCACAACAGTTCAAAGATAGGCCAAACCCACCACAAACCCATAAGGCAAAAGTGCAGACAACGGAAGGGCGAGACAACAACGACGACGGCTGGAAACACCAGCTAGGGCGGCTGCTGTACACCAGTACGAGGACCAACCATGATGTTTCTTGCCGAAGAACGTACGCGAGAAAGCAGAAGCTCCATGGCTGCCTTGTCGTCGTCTTTAATCAGAGATTTACACTATTGCAATAGGATAGAGAATTTGAATAAACAGTCAACCGCCTTGTTAGGGAACACTTGTTCAATGGTAAACTTATTACTGGTCATCCACAGGGTCCAACACATGGCAGAAAACCCGAACTAAAGCAGCCTCCTAGTTTGGCCATCAAGGGGAGCTACATTGGATCGGAGTTCAGAAAAATTAAGCGAGGTCGAGGAGACCACCAACCACTCGCCGAGGCAGCTCCCGAAAAACTTGGCCAGGGAGCTACGGAAAAGAATGTGATATGTGTCCTCATGCTCACCAGTCACCACATACAACACAAAACTCCGAGCCCGACCCGTTCTATTTCTTGATCTGATCATGGCCGGTAGACGGCCACACATGGCCTGCCACATGAAAATCTTAATCCCGGGCGGCACCCAGCTGCCCAAACAGGCTTGAACTTGTTAGCAACCGATCCCAGGGCGAGCACACGATAACAAGACTTAACAGAAAAGCGACCAGAGGCAGCATGCGACCAAGAGAATGCATCCTGAGACTCCGAGAGCATAGGGAGGATGGAAACAAGGCGATGCCAATCCTCTAACTCTACAGGAGACAGGGCCCAGTGAAAGCCAAAGTCCCACTCCCTAGTCACGAGCTCCGCGATGGAGGCAGAAGGAGGCGCAACATACGAAAATAAAGTAGATAAGGCCGCCGCAAGTGGCCCCTCCCCCACCCACCAGTCAAGCCAAATTCACCGAAGCACCATTACCTACAAAAAATTTAACCAAGGCCCTGAATTCGTCTCTGACATTGAGCAATTGGCGCCAGAATTGGGACACCGCGGGAGATCCCGTCGACTTACAGAGAAGGGGGAAGATTTAGGGAAGTACCTAGCTTTAAGAATACGTAGCCACAACGCGTCTGGGGGAGGAGAGCATGCGCCACCACCATTTCGAGATCATGCATCTGTTCATAATGGAAGTGTTCAAGATGCCTAGCCCATAAAGATTCTTAGGTATGCACATGATATTCCACTTAACCATCCTATATTTCTTCTTATTATCGGCGGTGTTCCAGCAAAACCCACTCCTATGCTTATCGAAGCCTGCATGAGTGCCTTTAGGCAACCGGTAAAAGCCCACGAGAAACATAGACAGAGAAGATAAGCAGGCGTTGATAAGACAGACCCGAACCATAGTAGAGTTGTAACGTCCCCTTCAAGGCATCACCCTATTCCCAACCTTAGAGATAGAGAAGGCAAAGTCTTTGGACAAAAGTTTGTAAGGGGAAATGGGCATCTCGAGATATTTGAAGGGGAAAGAGCCGAGAGAGCAGTTAAGGAGGGAAGTAACCCGCCTGGCCTCCTCCTTTAGAGCACCCAAAAACAACACCTCACTTTTAGAAAAGTTAATCTTAATCCCAGACATTTCCTCAAAGCAAAGTAGGAGGAACTATAGGTAGCTAAGCATTGGTCCGAATTTTCCACAAGAATAATAGTATCATCCGCGTATTGTAAGTGTGTCACGCTGGACGGAATGTGGTGAGACACAACGGGGAGGATATGTTGGGCCGCCGCCGCCCGGTTCAAGATACAGGAAAAGGCATCGGCTACAAAGTTAAAAAGCAGGGGAGAGGCCAGGTCATCTTGGCGAAGGCCACAACCATTTTTGAAATAGTGACTGACAACCCCATTCACCGAGACCGTTGTGTGACCCCACAAGCCAACTGCATAAGCCGATGAACATAGGCCACCTCAAAACCTTAGCTAATAGAACATCTCGGAGAAATGACCAGCTCACCGAGTCATAGGCCTTCTCAAAGTCTAGCTTGAGAATCACAACGTTAGAATTCCTGACTTTCAGGTCATGAATAATTTCATGAAGACTAAGAAACCTGTCTAGAATGAAGCGCCCTTTGATGAACGCCGATTGCTACTGCCCTATGACCTTAGGGCAATAGGGGAGAGACGCTTGGCGAAACCCTTAGAGGGGAATTTAGCAATATTGTTGATTAGGGCAATAGGTCTGGCCTGTTTGATAGAATCTGCCCCTTTGACTTTGGGGAGCAAAGAAATGACAACATAATTTAACCTAGAGATATCCACCGTACCCAGACAAAAGCCCTCCACAACCACATAGACCAGATGTTTAAGAACTGGCCAGAATTTTTGGCTAAAACTGCGCGAAGACAATGCAGTCTTCTCCGATTGAAGGGGCTATGCCATATCCCACTTTTATGAACTGTCTAAGATGTTTATCCCTTTTATTTACACCCTTTTTTATTGCAAGGTAGTGATGATTAATGCCCGCGGACACGTTTGGATGTGTCCGTGGACAAGGATAAGTGCAGACACCATCCAACCGCACTCACCAAATTTTGACAAAATATATCTAGATCAATAGCAATCATACATTTACACCACAAAAGATGTTTAACAATCTGAAAGATGTTCAACAAGTTTTTAAATTTGTCAATCCCAAAAGGAGTCCTCATCTTAAGTTTTCTCTTCTCGAGCTTGATGAACTTCTTCATAGGCCCTGATTAATTCAATTGCTATGTCTATTGAGCTTCATCCAGTAATGTATCATTATGAAGGGCTTCTGGACTACACAATGACATGATCAACTGGTTGTAACACTGAGCAAATCAATGAAATATGTTTGTGTCCGGTTTGCAACAAAACAAATGTGTGAACGCGTCTGTGGACAAATAGGGGGCCAAGGTTGGATGGCAAACTACATGCAAACATCTCGATCTGGACGTCTGCATGCTATTTGAGAGTCCGCGTTGGAGATGCCCCGAGGAACAAAAGCCATTGAATGAGTTTCATTTAACCGCCTCACACATCACCGGTTGACGGAGGGCGAAATCTGCAACGAGTTTGCGAGCAAGATGGTCGTGGCGCCTATGGTCGTTGAGGACCCGAACTTCGTTGACCAGCAGTGGGCACTCTACGAGGTTGTGCGTAGCACTCGCGTCAGCTACAACGCAATCACGATGGAGACAAACGCGAAGGCGGCGCAGACGATCGCAGACGAGAACATGGTTGCCTACGTTGGTAGCTCCGCGTCGTTCGCGGCGCCCGCATTGTTCGCGTCGGGCCGCAACAACCACGAGGCCACCCCGTCCACGTCGATCGTGGATCTCACCTCGATCGTCGACGTCCACAGCTAGGCAGCGGGCTCCGACGAGGAAGAGTAGGATATGAGAGACAGATGTGGGCTGCCGGATATAGAGAAGAAAAGTACGTGCAACACGGATGCCTCCACGGCTGGCGAAGATTTAGACTAGGTTGACTTTTGTTATATAAATGAACTATCGTGCCCGCTTTTGTTTTATGAAATATGTCAAAAATGTAATGATTGTTTTTTAAAGAAAAAAATGTCATGAATTTGATCCGATTTAAATGACAATCATCTAGTTTGTATGAAATTTGTCTGGTTTGTTCATATTCCGTTTGAAATATGTCAGAATGTTTGATAAATAATAAGGTTTGATGGTTGGCTCGGCTCCTATATCAGTGTCCATAAACACACCGAAACTAAACACACCCGCGTCTATACCCGGGCATATGTCAGGCCGGGCCGTAAAAAGCCCGGTGCTGAAAACCCAGGCCCGAGTCCGGCCCGGCCATTGGACCTAATAAATCAGGCTCAAGCCTGACATGACCCTGTCTGCCCGGCCCGGCTACGGCTAAAATCTGTTTTTTATGAGCCTGGCCCGGTCTGCCTGGCTCAATTTCCAAGCCCGAGCCCGGCCCGATGACACAATCAGGCCCGGCCTGTCCTAGGATTTTCGGGTCAGGCCGGGCTGCGCATGGCCAGGTACGGCCGCGTCCCCGGCCTCTCCCCTGCGCGGCCACCACCATCAGCCGCTGAGCTGCTGGCCTGGGTGTCTGGCTCGCTTCCCCGCCACCCGCCCTTTTGGCTTAAACCCAAAGCCATCGCCAACCGAGAGCAGCAGCAACTGAACTAAACACACCACAGTGCCCGCCGCGGCCCTATCCTAGATCCTACCTGCCCGTACGTTTCTTGTTCCACGGCCGAATATCGCAGGACGTACACTCACTCGCCATGGTGGCCGGGCGTGTCAAGGCGGCCATGGGCTTCCACAGCAGCCCCAGGGCGCCCAAATCGCCGGTGCCGGCGACGACGGCCCCCGCTGAGGGGTATGCACACACGCCGGCCCGGGTTCCCTCGTCGTCAACGTCATCGCCTGCCCCGTGCGGCTCGGCGTCGAAGGCGTCCGCGTTCGCGCGGTCCTTTGGCGCTTACTTCCCGCGCTCGTCGGCGCAGGTGCAGCCCGCGCGCACGCCGCCGGAAGTCGCCGGGCTGCTGCGCGCCATCGAGCAGCTCCAGGAGAGGGAGTCGCGCCTCCGCGTCGAGTTGCTTGAGCAGAAGATACTCAGGGAGACCGTCGCTATCGTCCCTTACTTAGAGGCCGAGCTCGCGGCGAAGAGCAGCGAGCTCGAGAGGTACAAGGAGTCCGCCGCGCGGCTCGAGTCCGAGAACATGCGGCTGTGCGCCGAGCTGGACGCTGCGGCGCTGGAGGTTACGAGCAGAAAGCAGAGGATTGTTCAAGTGGAGAAGGAAATGGCAGAGCTGAGGAAGCAGCACGACGCTGATGACTGCTGCTCGTCGTCGGCTTCGGTCTCAGCAGAGCACTTGTCGGTCCCGTTGCACGCTTCAGCACCGAGCTCTTCGTCATCCTCGTCCACGTCGACCTCACCGACGGATTCAGGCTCGTCGTCAGACACGGCGGCCATGCCAAGAACCCGCGTGCCAGAGCTGTCGAAGCTGCCGCCGATACCTCCGCCACCGCCACCGCCACCGCGGCCTCAGCTGACGCCGGCACCCAGCCTGAGCGTGAGCTCCGGCTCAATGGGCATGTTCGGAAGCGCAGGCGCGCCACCTCCTCCGCCCCCGCCCCCGCCCCCACCGTCCAAGAGGACATGTTCGCCGGTGAGATCGGGTTCATGCGTGAGGCGCGTGCCTGAGGTGGTGGAGTTCTACCACTCACTGATGCGGAGGGAGTCCAAGAGGGACGGAGGGAGCGGTGCCGACGCAGCGAGCGGTGGCGGCGCGGCGGCGACCAGGGACATGATCGGCGAAATCGAGAACCGGTCGACTCACCTCCTCGCGGTACGTAATACTACCACTAAGTACCGAGATTGACAATTTTCTTAAGCTGGAATCATTGGAGGGAACGTTTTATTAACCTGCGGTAACTTTTAAGGCCTGTGCTTAGACAAATAAACCAGACCTTCCTTAAGCACCGGTGCTTATTTGTACAGGATAGACGCTTAACTAAGCGTCTCTATTGTATAAATAGACACCGGTATTTCAAAAAAACTTGATTTATTTTTCTAAGCACCTCCCTAAACATCTCTCATTGTACAAGGCCTAAAAACCTCTTTAACATCACAACTGACCGAACTAATTTTTTTTGCGGGAACTGAACTATTCATATTGGAGCTGCTGCTGGACAATCACACGATGTTCCGATAGAAAGTTGCGTACGTGCATTAATGCATTTTTTAAGGGAGCGTACATAAGCAGTACTGGTTTCGTCTTTTCGGTTGGTATAGCAAAGGGTACAAGTGATTTTCGGCTGGTACAGTAAAGACTGCTTTGGACGCTTTGGACATGGACGTTAATTCTTGGTGAAAACTGCAAGTGCCACACTTCAACCGCAACATGTACTGCTCGTTCAGAAAAGCGAAAAAAAATCAGGTTTTTTGCGTTCTCGAATTATGGATGCCACCCATTCCTTATTGCAAAACGCCAGGGCATCATAAAAGGAAACTGCTCCGAACGCAATAATTTCGTAAAGTTTTTTAACAGACGGTTGATGGCAGGAGTACACAACTTCAATTTGTGTGTACCGTGACTAGAGAAGACAGAAGCAGAAACGGCTGCACGGAATCCGAAGTGGGCATGGCTCGATGGGATCGAGCGAGCGAGCGATCGAAATGCGCTGCATTTATATTTGCGGTGGATGCATGTGCGCTTTACACGGGCTCTATCTAGTAGTTAATCCGAGAATCACCGTGCCCGGTGTCGATCGCCCGGACGTTGGTTAGGCGTTGGAGTCATTTACACTTGGAAATGGAACAGGACTAGTGTAGTACGTCGCTGGAATTGACAGAGAAAGTGTGTGCTGTGTTGTGGTGTGCAGATCAGGTCGGACGTGGAGACGCAGGGCGACTTGATCCGGTTCCTGATCAAGGAGGTGGAGGGCGCGGCGCTGGTCAACATCGAGGGCGTGGTCAGCTTCGTCAAGTGGCTCGACGACGAGCTATCCCGCCTGGTGCGGCAGCAATTCACTCACTTGAGGTGCTTCTTCGGCGGTCACCGGTGACGTACGGCGGTTGGTAACTGGCTGGTGGCCATGGTTGCACTGCGTTGCAGGTGGACGAGCGCGCGGTGCTGAAGCACTTCGAGTGGCCGGAGCAGAAGGCGGACGCGCTCCGGGAGGCGGCGTTCGGCTACTGCGACCTGAAGAAGCTGGAGGGCGAGGCGTCCTCGTTCCGCGACGACCCCCGCCACCCCTGCGCCGCCGCGCTCAAGAAGATGCAGGCCCTCTTTGAGAAGTACTAAGCGTCAAATTAACTCTGCGGTTTCAGCACGGCGTTTTGTCATGTGGCAACGAACCAACAAGGGTGCTGCGTGCGTGCAGGCTGGAGCACGGCGTGTACAACCTCGCACGCGTCCGCGACGGCGCCACCAGCAGGTACGCCCGGTTCCAGATCCCGTCGGAGTGGATGCAGGACGCCGGGATCGTCAGCCAGGTAACGTAGTACAGTAACTAATTCCATCTTGGTACTCGTCTGAGTAGTGATAGGACGGCAACCGTCTCGAGTTTGCGGTGCGCGCACTAGAATCTGCGGAGACGCGAGTAGCTGACCGAAGAAACGCACCCACACCTGATGCGACGCGTACGCGACCTTCTGGATCTGCTCACGGGCAGAGAGAGATAGAGCGTATGTACGTAGGTGGGTGCGCGGCGTAGGCAACGACATGTACCCGGGGCCAGCCGAGGGGATCGATAGGCGTGGCATTTTCTTGTCTGGTGCTGTGGGGGTGCACGTGAGTCTGGCACGGACGCGATCTCGTGACCATGCTCGCTAATTCGTTCGCTCCTGTCTCTAGAGCTAGAGCTAGACAACAAGCCCATGACACCTCGGGAGCCGTGTCGTTCTGCGTAGCATAGGTACGCATTGCCGGGCGGCCATGGATCCGTGCGTGGTCCCGCTTGAGTGCCGCAACTGGTTCGGGCTGAAATGTTCTCGCCCATTCTCAAGACCAGTACAGTCAGATCGGGTGTCCGATCTCGTTTTGTTCTGTTTTGCTGCTGTCTTCTTCGCCCCTCCGGGATATTAGCTGGAAACCCCAAAAATCAGTGTCCCGGCCCGAATTTGTTGGATAGTGTCCGATCTACCGCAGCTCTCAGCATTACAGATGGGATGATTCCCGATCCACTCATGTTTGGTCTAAGTAAGGGCATCTCTGTCTGTTAGACGGTTTTTGGGCAAGCATCCGCAGAGGGTTGGTTTCCTTCGGTATTCCCCAACCCCAACCCCAACTCGCTCTCCCCTTCTCCCTGCTTCCTTAATCTGATCTTGCTGGTGTAATGAACAATGTTGGGTTATTTTATTCAGAAATTAATGGAAAACGGGTTAGCCTGGTTGAGAGAAAAAAAAGGGTAAGAGCACCTCTAGTAGATAGCGGAAATTGCTAATAGAACTAGCTAGGGCTCCATGGATCCTGATTTTTTTCAAAGAATAAAACTAAATTCAAAATTTAAAGTATTAAAATGTTCTGAAAATTACGCATGTATACAGGGATGTATACTACTACATCCATTCCAAAATAACTGAAAATCTGGGTTTGCCCCAAGTCAAACTTGCTTAAGTTTGACCAGGTCTATAGAACAATATATAAACATCTAAAACACCAAATTAGTCTCATGAGATTCTTTATCAAATCTGCTTTTGTATTATGTGTATTTGGTGTTGTAGATCTTAGCATATCTTTCTGTACAACTGGATAAGCAAGTTTGACTTGGGACAAATCTAGAACTCAAATTATTTTCAAACGGGCGGACTACATGTCTGTAAAGCTTCATAATGAAATACGATTTGATGTGAGCTACAAAAAAACAACATGAATTTCTAGTGCGTCCTATAAAAGTTCGTCATTATATTTGTTTTTGGTAGTCACATCAAAATATATTGATTATGAAAATTTACATGAATGAAGTACACATTCTTGTGTATATGTGTAGTTTAAAAAAAACATTGTCACTTAAAAGGTGCTTTTTGACTTTTGCAAAATTTTGAGCTCCATGGAGCTTGGGAGGCAAAAATCCTCACTTGGCAGATAGTCTATATTCTCGTGTACAATCTATAGCGTAAAATGATTTTCTCCTCAATTTCCATTTCATATCCAACATAGTCTACATCCATGTCCTCTTTATTCTCTCGTATATTTTGTAACTACCAATTCGGCTGTCATTTGCAACGGCGTAATAGCTATATTTTCAAGGGCTACAATTTATACGTCAAAGAGTTAATTGCAAGAGCAATGTTGAATATGCTAGACCATGAAAAACAAGACGAAAATTCTCTCCACTATAAAAAGCGTATCATCTAATCTAACCGAAGATGGAAACACACTCTTTTATTATCTAATATTGTACACATATCAAAAGTTTGACCTATTTTCCATGGATTTGCCACCCACTGTCTCTTGTGAGGATGATGGCGTTTGAAAATTTGGTGTTATTCCTACTTCTCCTCCTACAGTAGACATGTAAGTCGCAAAGGCTATTTGCCTACCGAGGGAGGATAACTATGTAAAGTTTTCATGCTAACCACGAAGTGCAACAAGTTGGAGGACTATTTCATCAACCACCACTTCTCCTTTGTAGCCGCCGATGACGCGAGTAGCCCAATGACATGCTTGTGTAGAGTTGAATGGCAACACACTGCCGACGAAGCCGGGGGCTCGGCTCTTTGTCCAAAGAAAGGGCAAAGTCAACAAGCGAAGCTCGTTCTCAGACAAGCTAGGATATGAATTAAGGCTGTCAATTGGGTCGCACATTCTCCTCGTAAATAAAGTAGAGGACCCGCCCATGTCACCACCAGTCCACCCAGCCAGCTGTACATCGCTAACTCTCTTGTCGACGCTTTGCTGTTTCAAAATTGATAGAACCAGTGGAAGGTTCGCCAAAGGCATGGAATCAGAAACTCTATTAAAGCTTTCTTCAAGTAAGTCTTTTACTTGTTTCTTGCCTGCTATGGGATTCGGCAAACAATCCAAAAGGTTGAACTATCTATGAATCGAAAGGTCTATGCTTATTTTCAATTCTCCAAAGCATTTTGTCGCTTTCTACACCCTTCCTCGCTTGGGTGCCATCCGATATTGCCTCCTGGTGCATGTACCATGAATGTGATCGGTACATGAGCATAATTGGTTTGCTACCAACATTTGGCATTGCCAATATTTGGCAAGCCAACATTTGGCAAAGTTAAAAGTTGCCAACATTTGGCAACTTTTTGTGAGATTGGCAACGAGAATTGGCAAGCAACCAATCTCTAGCCAATATTTGGTAGTTGCCAAAATTTGGCATGCCAACTTTTGGCATCGAACCAATTATGCTCCATATCTTCCATGACTTTTACAAGTAACAACTTATGAGATCAAGCACTGGACATGGTATCTCGTACAGTGCCAGGAGGTATCATCTTGCCACTTTGACAAGTGGAGTACTCGGAAGTGAACACCGTATGTCCACCTTCGTCGTTTCTACCTGGCAGTCGTGGTATTCCACGTCACTACCTTGTTAAAGGCTGGGCACCCCTTGCACCGCAGCTGACAGGGACCTTTTCGCGGCAGCAACGAGGGTCGTGGTTGGAAACGGAGATAAGGCTTGCTTCTGGACGTCTCCCTGGCTTGATGGTCTCAGGCCGATGGACATCGCTCCTAAAATCTTTGAGATCTCCAAAAAGAAGGATTGCTCTGTCAGGAAGGCCCTCACTGATGGTCTATGGATTTCACAAGTGGACATGGCAAATGGCATTACCGTTGGGCACATTCAGGAGTTTACCATCCTTTGGGAGAAGTTGGATGGGATAACCTTAGATCAAGACACGAATGACACGATCATTTGGAAACTTACAGAGAGCGGTAGCTACTCCACTTCATCGGCCTATTCGCTATAGTTCGAGGGGCGCACCTCCAGGCCACTCCTAAAGACCGTTTGGAAAGTCTGGGCTACACCAAAATGCAAGTTCTTCGCTTGGTTGATCATTCACAACAGAGTATGGACGGCAGATAGGCTACACCGGAGAGGGTGGCCAAATTGCGGTTTATGCCCCCTTTGTAGCCAAGTCCAGGAGTCCGCGGCGCATCTCCTCTTCTAGTGCCGATTCTCGGTTGCAGTTTGGAATGCAGTTAAGGCGAGGACCGGGCTGAACAGTATTGTCACAGCAGACTGGGCGGCTATGCAAAGTGTCAGGCACTGGTGGACTGAGATGGTGCTTACGCGCTCGCCTAACGGAAAAGGGATGGCCTCCCTCCTTATGGTTATCTCTTGGGAAATTTGGAAGGAGAGGAATGCTAGGGTCTTCCGGAACGTCTCCGCGCCTCTGATGATTCTCGTGGACAAAATAATGGAGGAGGCGGCCCTGTGGGTTTTGGCGGGTGCCAAAGGGCTTGATGTAATTTTACGCCATGAGTAGTTGATTTATTTTGGCCATTATATGGCTGTTGTCCTCGGACTCTGTTTCAACTCTCTCTTAATTAATGAAATGGCAAATCTTTTGCCTTGTTTCAAAAAAAAAAAAGGCATAGCTTGGATTCTGCTCGTATTTGATCTTTAGGGAGAAACCTATGATCTTGCCTTTTGTCGTCGACTCTAGCGGTGACACTTGTACGCTGTCTTCTTACTGGAGGTGTTACTTTTGGAGAACCATTCCCGGCCTCCTTGAAATAGACAATTGCTATTGCGCGCCGTCAATTTCTGCTGAACGCTTCGGCATGAGATTTGTGTCATGTCTTTTCCCTTTTTTTCTCTATTTAATAAGTTAACATGTGCATCCTTGATGTGTTGACAGACTTTTAACATTGTGTTGTTTCATAAGCCCGGTGCAGTAATGTCATTTTAATACTAATACTCTTTTAATACTCTGTTGAATATATATACACTACACATATAATGACTACTGCTGACCTCTAATGAAAGATTTGATGTACAGATCAAATTCCAATCCGTGAAGTTAGCCAGGAGGTACTTGGAACGGGTTTCCTCGGAGCTTGAAGCCATCAAAGTCGGCCCAGACGAAGAGGAGTTGATGCTTCAAGGAGTACGATTCGCCTTCAGAGTACACCAGGTTGGTAATTATTCGCAGAAAAACGAGCGTGGTAACTAAAGAGTTGAAAAGATAGGTTTAGGGTTTTGCGTGGGTGGCTAACATCCAGCCTGACGTCTCTTTATATAGATGATCATAATACAATTACATACATATACAAAAACGTGTACATGTACAATATGCTAGACCCTATTTTACATGCCCCCTCAATCTGAACTACATACAAGATTCAGATTGGTTCTAAAGCGGTCTAGCATCTATCGAGTAGCGGGTTTAGTAAATACATCCGCTAGCTGATCATCAGTTGAGATAAACCCGACTTCCAGTTTACCAACAGCTACTCGTTCCCTCACGAAATGGAAATCAATCTCAATGTGTTTGGTCCGAGTATGAAACACTGGATTCGCAGTCAGGTAAGTTGCCCCTAAGTTATCACACCACAATATGGGTGTGCGCTGCCGTGTGACTCCAAGTTCTTTGAGAACAGTGTCTATCCAAATGGCTTCAGCCGCGCCATTGGACAATGCCTTATACTCTGCCTCGGTGCTAGACCTCGAGACCGTAGGCTGCTTCTTGAAACTCCCAAGATATAAGATTGGGTCCAACAAATATAGCAAAGCCACCAGTAGAACGCCTGTCATCAACACAGCCTGTCCAGTCTGCATCGGTGAATATACTGACTCCAGTAAATCTGGACTTACGAATCCGTAGTCCCGTGTCTAGCGTACCTTTGACATACCTCAGAATACGCTTAACTGCTTCCCAATGAACCTCCGTAGGCTGAGACAGGAACTGGCACACTTTGTTCACGGCAAAGGAGATATCTGGACGAGTGAGTGTCAGATACTGAAGTGCTCCAACTACACTGCGATACCTGAAAGAGTCGTCAGTACTCAGCAATGCACCACTGTGACGCGAAAGGCTCTCGGATGTAGCAAGTGGAGTGGAAGTGGACTTGCAATTCTCCATATTGACGCGATGAAGGAGATCAAGTGCATACTTCTTCTGCGTCAATGTCATGCCCACTGAATGAAAGGACGCTTCCAAACCAAGGAAGTACTCCAACCGGCCCAAGTCTTTGATTGGAAAACTCGCAGACAAGGACTGCACAAGGCGATCCACCACAGTAGGTGTAGAACCAGCAATCACAATATTATCAACATACACCAGCATGTATATCTGAATAGCACTATGTGAAAAGATGAACAGAGACGCATCTACCTTGGAGGGAACAAAATCAAGCTATGAGAGCCGCTGACTCAACCGAGCATACCAGGCACGCGGCGACTGTTTGAGCCCGTAGATGGACCCCTGGAGTTTGCAGACATGTGAGGGATAACGAGCATCCTCAAAACCAGGGGGCTGCTGCATGTAGACATCTTCGGCCAGAAAACCATGGAGAAAGGCATTACTCACATCAATCTGTCGAAGACTCCACCCGCGGGAGACAGCGAGAGAGAGGACCAGACGAACCGTGGCGGGCTTCACCACGGGGCTGAAAGTATCTCCATAGTCGATCCCTTGCTGTTGAGTAAAACCACGAGCAACAAGGCGAACTTTGCGCTTGTCAACAGAGCCATCCGGACGATGCTTGGTCTTAAAGATCCATTTGCAGCTCACAACATTAACACCAGGAGGTCGAGGCACCAACACCCGTGTGTTCGTGTGACAAAGGGCAGCAAATTCCGCAGACATGGCGGCACGCCAAGCCAGTTCACCAAGAGCATCACGATGAGAAGTGGGTGCGGCAAAGAATGCACGCCGACGAGTGTCGTACCGCACCGTGCCATCCGTGTATGTCTTGGCCTTACGCGTATGATCACGGTGACGAGTGACCATAGTGTGCCCGGGAGCTGCATCATCGGTAGATGGTGGCGGCGACGACAGGGACCCGACCAGTGGTGTTGCGGCTGAACCATTTTCGGCAATAGGCGACACGGGCCGCGGAGACTCGTCGGGCTGGGCCAAACCAGACGACGAGGGGAAGCCAGGCGGGGACGGCAGCCCAGAGGAAGCGGCTGGCGACCCGGCGACGCCCGATGCAGGCGAGGCGTGCTGGGCCGACCCGGGCGAGACGGGAGACTCAACGGGCGACCCAGTCGGGCCCGTGGTCGTGTGAACGGGCGAGGCCGGCGGGTCCACAGCCGCGCCAGCGGGCGAGGCCGACGAGGCAGCCTTGGGAGACGTAGCGGGCGACCCAGTCGGGCCATGCACGTCGATCACGCCGGCGGATGCAGGTGCGGCGACGGTTTCCTGGGAAGAAATTAGAGCAGCATCTGCAGAAAATAGGTCAGGTGACAAATATGTCAGGTCGTATTTCCGCACATGGACATCCGAAACCGGTTCATTAGATGGAAAAGTGAGGGCGTGCTCAATAGAAGCAATATCAACCGAGACACCCGGGCTGGAGTAAGGTGACTCGTCGAAAACAACATCACGAGAAATGTAGATCCTATCCGAGGTGCGATCAAGACACTTGTAGCCCTTATGCAGAGGACTATAACCAAGAAAAACACACATCTTGGAGCGGAACTCCAGCTTGTGAGCATTATACTTGCGGAGACTAGGCCAGCAAGCACACCCAAAAATCCTAAGAGAGGAATAGTTGGGCTGGACATGAAATAGACGGAACAGGGGCGTGTCCTTGTTGAGAACCGGAGTGGGCATACGGTTGATGAGATAACATGCCATAAGAAAGGCCTCATCCCAAAATCGGAGTGGGAGAGACGAATGCACCAGTAAGGCGAGGCCAGTCTCGACCAAGTGACGGTGTTTGCGCTCGGCAATACCGTTCTGCTGAGACATATGTGGACATGACACACGGTGGGAGATGCCCGTGCGTTGAAAGTAGCGATGAAGCTTGTGGTATTCACCACCCCAGTCGGACTGAACGGCCTTAATTTTGCAATTTAAAAAGCGTTCGACATGAGCCTGAAAGTTATAAAAGACTTGCTCAACATCAGACTTATGTTTAAGCAAATAAATCCAAGTGAAGCGCGTGTAGTCATCAACAAAACAAACATAATACTTGTACCCCCCCCCCCCCCCGAAGACGCAATAGCGGGACCCCAAACATCTGAATGAATTAATTCAAGAGGTACAGTAGTGACATGATAAGACATAGAATACGGTAGTTGATGACTCTTAGCACGCTGACATGCATCACACACTAATGGTGAATTATTTGAACGAGAACAAGGAAGGTCATGGCTCCGAACAATGGAGGTGACCACATTATTGGTAGGATGACCTAGACGTTGATGCCATTGCGACGACGAAACACGAACACTGGATGAAGCATGGCGAGATGACGAGGATGACGCACGAGCAAAAGGAATCGGGTAGACCCCCCCCCCCCCCCCCCCCCGCGACTGCTACCTTGAAGAAGGACGCGCCTGGTTGCTTTGTCCTTAACAAAGAAAAGATGACGGTGAAACTCAACAAACACGTCATTATCACAAACAAGACGGTAGACAGAAAGGAGGTGCTCTTTGATGTGTGGAACATGAAGGATGTTGCGCAGTTTAAGAGATGAACCGGGTAAACGGGAATGACCAATGTGTGAAATAGACAAACCTGCGCGATTGGCCACCTGAACCTGGTCCTTGCCACCATAGCGCTCGTGAACCTGGAGGCGTTCCAGATCACTCGTCAGGTGATCTGTAGCCCCGGTGTCCAGTACCCAAGGATAGTCGACGGTGTTGGTGGAGGCCGAGTTGGCGGAGCGAGTGTTGTGGTCCTGGTCATAGCGCTTGCGACACTCATCGGCCTCGTGCCCCCAGTTTTTGCAAATTTGACACCGGGGGCGCCACCGATTGTTGCGACGGCCACCACCTCCGTTGTTGCCGCCGTTACCCCCACCACTTTGCCGATCATGGCCAGCGTAGGAGGGGTTGCGGTCGGGCCACCGTTGGGGCCGCCGTTGCCGCCTTGGCGGCCGTGCCCGGGCTGGCCGTTGCCGTCGGCCGAGCGACCCCCACCCTTGGATGGGTAGGGCTCCGAGTAGGGAGCACGCCCGCCCTGGCCGTAGGGGCCCGAGCAAGTCACGGCGTTGGCGGAGGGAGTCCACCCCTCCGACGCACTCTGCTGAGCCTGCAACGCTTCAAACGACAAGATGAGCGAGTAAAAGCTGGAGTAGGGCATTGGTGCGTTACTCACACCCAGGAAGGCGGCGATGGAGTTGTAGGCGGAGCCGAGTCCGGTAAGGATGTGATCAATGAGCTCGTCATCACGAATCGGAGAGCCGGCGGCAGCCATGGTGTCGGCGAGGGCCTTCATCTTGTGCATGTACTCAGCCGCGGACATCTCCTCCTTCCGCAACGTCTGGAGTTGACGCCGGATGTGACGGACGTTGGCACGACTCTGCGCGCCGTACATGGCACCGACGGCCGTCCATACCGCCTGCGCTGTCTCGCAGCTGATGAGCTGACAGGCGATGTCCTCCTCCATGAAGGTAAGAAGGAGGCCCTTGACCTTCTGATCCTGAGTCCACCAATGATGATACACCGGATTAGCGGCGGTCGTCGCGGCGTCGCCAGTCCCGACGGCGATGGTCTTGTCGGGTGCCACCGTGGTGCCGTCCAGGTAGCCATGGAGGTTGGCGCCGGCTAAGACGGTGCCAGCGATGCCTCCCCACAGCATGAAGTTATGGCGGCCAAGGCGAATGGAGATCGCCGGAACAGCGAGGGCGGGAACGGTGGCAGCCGCTGGCGAGGTGATGGTGCCGACGCTGTTGGAGAGCGAAAGGGCGGCAGACGACATCGCGAAGGCGCGGAGGAGGACAGCGCGCGGCGGCGGCGGCGTGGAAAGGCGGCGCACGGCGGCGGCGGCGGATGGATCGGGCGACGCGTAGTGTTCGCACGGCAGCCGTGTGGCTAGCTAGCAAGCAGCTTGATGGATTCTGCGTATGTGCGTGGCTAGCTAGCAAGCTTGATGGATCCTGCGTATTGGCGTGGCTAGCTAGTCAAGCAGCAGCGGCTACGCCGAAGCTAGCTAGCAAGCGGCGATGGCGACGCGGAAGATGGGATCGGGCGGCGGCGCGAGGGACGTGCAGCGGCGGCCCGACCTGTCTGATACCAAGTTGAAAAGATAGGTTTAAGGTTTTGCGTGGGTGGCTAACATCCAGCCTCACGTCTTTTTATATAGATAATCATAATACAATTATATATGTATACAAATACGTGTACATATACAATATGCTAGACCCTATTTTACATAAAGACCAACTTAAAGGAATCCGTGCTCGTTGCTTCATACAGTTTGCGAACGGTTTCGACGCCGACACCATGCGCGCGTTCCAGGAGCTCAAGGAGAAGGCGTCCCTGTGCCGATTTCAGCGGCAAAAACACAGTACACGCATGCGGCAGCAACAGCAAAGGCTCGTTGGGAGGACCTGAGCGTCTCCTCCTTGTGTCATGATGTGCCACACGCCATCATCGTGGTGTTACCATTAGGTTGTTGTTCGTGTTGACAAATGCTGTAATATTTCTTTCCCCGAAACAATTCTGTTTGTTCTTTCCCAGTAGAAATATGTGTACACCGTTTCTTATTACGCTCCCCTGATGTTCACTTTGGGGTTACAAGCAATTTGATTATAGTGTCACGTGATGTGAAAATTTAGCTGTTTGTGTGTGCCAAACTGGTGATGGATGATTTCTACCGCGTGGGATTTTATGTTTCTGAAACAAGGCAAGGGATTGCAGACGTACACCATGCCCTCGAGACTCGAGCGGTGTCCGCATGCACTGCGCCTATGGCAAGCAATGCGAGAGGACCAGGACCTCCTGATGCTGATGATGGTCTGAAGGATGCTCGGACTGCTAGACAGATTAACCCCAACCAAGGTATGATGGTCCTCGTGATCATGTGAAGAGCATGGCAATGTTCGAGATTACCCTCCAGATGTCAGCCCCCAGTTGAACGAAATATTCCCAAACAATGCAATTATAGCACAGAAAAATAAACTTAATTATAAACATAAAAATATAATAATACATTTCTTATTATCTTTAGTGCACATTTCCGACAATCATCGCCCCTAGTTGCTATAATTGCATAAGGGCATCATGGGCACACAACCATGGAAGATCATCTTCGGCCCTTTGGTATCTAAGAGCATCTTTAGTCTCTTGTCGAAGTTTCGCTTGGGGTTCCCCATATATTCTAGTGAACTTGAAGGACCTGCGAATGATGATTTGTGGCTCTCGGGTGCCACACATCCCAATATGAAAATAGCATTAAAAACTTATTAGAAAAATTTAAAAAATTCTGAAATTCTGGGATATGAAACTTGGGTGCCCGCTGTACACACGTGTTCAGTTTCAGGGGAATGGGTGCCCGTGGTAATGCCAGTAAAAAATTTAAAAAATCGTATGTGTAGAAAAAAAATTGAATGTAACGTATGTCAGACTGTAATTCCTACGCCGCGGATACCACGGGCACCCATTCCCTCCGAAAATGAACACGGTTGTACAACGGGCGCTCGGGTTTCATATCCCAAAATTACACATTTTTTCAAATTTTTTGATATTTTTAATGCCATTTTCATATAGGGGTGTGTGGCACCCGAGCTGCAATGCATTTTCCAAGGATCTCCCCTCCATCGCAACCATTGTATCTATAAAGTATTAGAACCATGGTCTCACCGTGTCTGACACATCATCTGTTCAGCACAAAGGGAAACCTCCACTTCTCACATCAGCACTATCAACCACCCCTTGCCTAAAACCGAGACTCCGCTTCAGTAGGTTCAGATTCTTCTTTGTCTTCAAAAGAAAGACCACCTCTAGGTTGTAGAGCCTTATCAGGTATCATAATTTGCCAACTTTTGGATCCAACCACAACCCCTAACAGTTCCAGACCAGAAAATTTATTGCTCTCGAGGCCCTTGCCCGGCAGGGTCTGTCGTTGTCTCAAATTAATCTCCGACGCGCTCAAAGACTGAGGACATTTTCTGTCGTTTCTCGCCAATGAACGGACCGCTTTGCCCAAACTGTGGCCTTTGCCCACTTTGTAAGCAATGCCAGGAGTCGGCAGCTCATCTCCTCTTCCAATGCCGCTTTACCATCCGCATTTGGAACCATATTCTTACGTGGCTTGGCACGCATCACATTTCTATGGCGATATGGCAGACGAGGACTTCTGTGAAATACTGGTGGAACGACAACCTTCAGATTCGCCTTGGCTCCCCTAAGGCGCTAGCCTCCTTGATGATGCTTATCTCATGGGAGATATGGACAGAGCGTAACGCTAGGGTCTTTCGAAACACGACCATCCTTTCCATGGTCCTAATCTCTAAGATCAAAGAGGAGGTGTCTCTTTGGGCAGTGGCTGGTGCGAAGCACATGAGTGTTGTAATGCCACGAGAGTAGACCTTTTATTTTGCCGCCTTGCGGCCCTTGTTTGATAACTCCTTTCTTAATCAATGAAATGGCAAATCTTTTGCCTTGTTTCAAAAAAAATGAACACACCACCATCTGCCAACCTATCATATTCCCCATTGGCCACCAACATTTGCTTTGATTTCCTCTTCCATTCAACATGTGCACCTTGCTTATTATGTTCTTTCCTCCGATGCTCACTCTCTAACTACCTCGGCCTCCGCACAAAAGGAAGAGGAGCTCCTGCGGGTGGGAGGAGGAGGATTAAGATCCAGAAGGAGACACGGCTGTTGCTTTGGGGTGGCGGCCGGTGGACTGGCTCGAAGTCACACTGTGGGAGTGAATGGAGGGTTGTAGAGGGGCGAGTGCGCCTTCTTATGCGGCCGGTAGGTGGCCGTTAGCTAGACCAGTCGGTCGCGGCAGAAGAGGTAGGACCAGAACAACAGTCGATCCGTCGGGCCATCTTTGTACCGCGACATCCGTCCGGTTAGGCCAACAGTTAATGAGTCGACCCATCCTTCTATATACGGTGCATATATGTTGGTGAATTGCGATGAGAAATACACGCATCTCTTGCATCCGACTGAGTGAGATCTTTTAGAGCACCTGTGCTTGGGATTAGAAACGAATTTTCGGCCTCGAGTCTCCTTCACTCCCAAAACAAACAATGAAGATGTTTTCCAAAACTTGAAACATGGTGCTAATTTTGAAAGTTGACAGCCTGGAGGTCATTACACAGTATAGACCAATTAGCCTATGTAATGTGGTATATAAAATTATCTCAAAGATGATGGCTAACAGACTAAAGAGAATTTTCCAGAGAATATTTCCCCAACACAGAGCGCTTTTGTTCTAGGAAGGTTCATCATGGACAATGTGTTGGTGGCACATGAATGTTTTCATACTATAAAGAAGAAAACTCATGGTCTAGGGGCTTATTGTGTTGTCAAATTGGATATGAACAAGGTTTATGACAGGGTTGAATGGAGTTTTCTGGAGAGAATGATGCAGAAAATGGGTTTTCATGAGTAGTGGGTCCAAATGATAATGGAGTGTGTATCTCCTGTCAACTATAAGGTGAGATTCAACAACATTGAGACAGAAGATTTTTTTTCCACTAGAGGTTTACGGCAGGGCGATCCATTGTCCTCGTACCTCTTTTTGCTGTGTTCGGAAGGCTTGTCTAGTATGCTAGCACATGAGGAAGATATTGGGAGCCTAGAAGGTATAAAGGTATGCGGGAGTGCACCTACTATTTCACATCTCCTATTTGCAGATGACTCATTGATACTAATGAAGGAAAATACACAATGTGCTACTACCGTAAAGAATATACCGAACACATACTACATCAGCTCAAGACAGCTGGTGAGTAACGCCAAATCAAGTATTTTTTTCAGCTCTAGTACTCCGGTTGGTGGCGAGAGAAGGTATGCAGAGAATTAGATATTGTTATAGAAGCACTCTCAGACACTTTTTGGGGCTGTCCACAATGGTGGGTGTTGACAAAAGTGATTATTTCCAGCATCTTGTAGATCATGTCTGCCAACGTCTCAAGGGATGGAAGGAGAAAATCCTGTCTATGCAAGGGAAGGAAAATTTACTTAAATCAGTTGCACATGCTATTCCTTCCTACGCTATGTCATTTTTCAAATTACCCAAAGGAATTTGCAAAGCCATTATAGATGAAATATCAGAATTTTGGTAGGGAGATAGTGAGAAGAAGAAGAAGAAGCACTGGTTTGTGTCATGGAAAATGTGTGCATCAAAGAGGAAAGGGGGATTAGGGTTTAGAGACCTGCACAGTTTCAATCTTGCTATGTTAGCAAAACAGTGTTGGCGAATACTCTAGAACCCGAATTCTTTATGTGCACGTGTGTGATGTCTACTACGCAACTTTATTCTTGTAGACTCGTGTTGGGCCTCCAAGCGCAGAGTTTTGTAGGACAGTAGCAATTTTCCCTCAAGTGGATGACCAAAGGTTTATCAATCCGTGGGAGGCATAGGATGAAGATGGTCTCTCTCAAACAACCCTGAAATCAAATAAAAAAAGTCTCTTGTGTCCCCAACACACCAAATACAATAGTAAATTGTATAGGTACACTAGTTTGGCTAAGAGATGGTGATACAAGTGTAGTATTGATAGTAGATATTGAATTTGTAATAGTAAGAATAAAAAAACAGCAAGGTAGCAAGTAACAAAAGTGAGCACAAACTGTATTGCAATGCTTGAAAAATGAGGCCTAGGGTCCGTACTTTCGCTAGTGCAATCTCTTAACAATCTAATATGATTGGATTATATAACCATCCCTGAACGTGCGATGAAGAATAATTCCAAAGTTCTTATCTAGCGAAGAACATAAGAAGAAATTGCTTGTAGGATACGAAACCACCTCAAAGTTATCCTTTCCGATCGATCTATCCAAGAGTTTGTACTAAAATAACACCAAGTTATCCTTTCCGGTCGATCTATCTAAGAGTTCGTACTAAAGTAACACCATATGATACACATCAACCAACTCTAACGTCACCTAGATACTCCAATGTCACCACGAGTATCCATGTGTTGATTATACGATATGCATCAAAAAATTTCAGATTCATAATACTCAATCCAACACAAAGAATTTCAAAGAGTGCCCCAACATTTCTACCGGGGAAACAAAGACGAGAACATGCATCAACTCCTATGCATAGATTACCCCAATGTCACCTTGGGAATCCGCGAGTTGAGTGCCAAAACACACATCAAGTGAATCAATGTGATACCCCATTGTCACCATGGGTATTCATAGAAAGTCATACATCAAGTGTTCTCAAATCCATAAAAGTATTCAATCCAATAATAACAAAATCTCAAAGGGAAAACTCAATTCATCACAACAAGATAGAGAGGGGAAAACACCATATGATCCAACTATATATAACAAAGCTCGCGATACATCAAGAAAGTGCCAAATCAAGAACACGAGAGAGAGATTAAACACATAGCTACTGGTACAAACCCTTAGCCCCGAGGGTGGACTACTACCTCCTCATCATGGTGGCCGTCGGGATGATGAAGATGGCCATCGGTGATGATTTTCCCCTTCGGTAGGGTGCCGAAAGAGGGTCTAGATTGGTTTTTCATGGCTACAGAGGCTTGCGGTGGCGGAACTTCTGATATATGGTTATTTCTAGAGGTTTATGTATATATAGGATTTTTCAGCGTTGGAATCACGCGAAGATGGGCCTCAGGGGGCCCACCACCCACCAGGGCGCGCCAGGGGGCTGGAGTGCCCTGGTGTCTTGTGGACAGCAGGGGGCCCCCTCTGGTGGTTCATTGCTCCATTATTTGTCCTTTCTTCCAAAAAATTGTCAAAAAGTTTTGCTGCATTTGGAGAACTTTGATTTCTGCACAAACAACAACACCATGGTAGTTCTGCTGAAAACGGTGTCAGTCCGGTTAGTTCCATCCAAATCATACCAAAACCATATAAAATTATTGTAAACATGACATGAATACTTCATAAATTATGGATACATTGGAGACATATCAGCATCCCCAAGCTTAATTCCTACTCGTCCTCGAGTAGGTAAATGATAAAAGAAATAATTTATGAAGTGTGAATGATAGCATAGTGCATAAGTTTGATCAATGATAATTTTAATCACTTTTCCTAGCATCATAACAACAATTCTTTCTCATAAAACTCATCATGATAAAGTAGCAATCAATTCACATGTTTGGTTCAAACAATGCCTTCTCTTGAAACTTGACAACCTATGTTCTCAGTCACCAAACAATTGCAATTCAACTTATTCAACAAAGTCTAAGTAAGAGCTCCACATACTCAGTCATCATATAGTCTCCTATGATTGCTAGTACTCAAAGCATATTTTTAGAACAAATGGCATCCATCGAACACAAAGAAAGATAGGGGCTTAGTATTTTGCCTCCCAACTCATTTATCATAGAGATAATTGCCAACAATAATAAATCATGATCAAATATATTTGACTGGCCATATGTGCCTAGATCTTTCCCCACCACATGATGCTTGCAAACTAGAGAATAATTGAGATTGAAATGATAATGCATACTATTGACTCTTGCACAAAATTAAATATTAAAAAGTAAAAGATAGGCTCATCGCAGAGGGAAGCAGAGGTTGTCATGCGCTTTTTACTTGTGGATGCATATTCTCTTAATGCAAAGGAACGTAACGTTATATTGCCCCTTATGATAGCAAACTTTATTATGCAGTCTGTCACTTTTATTACTTTACCATCACAAGTTTGTACAATGCTTATTTTCCCTTGCAATAAAAGATCAAACATATTTAGGAGCAATTTTTATGGCTTTATGCACCGATGACAACTTACTTGAAGGATCTTATTCAATCCATACGTAGATATGGTGGACACCATGGCAAAAAGCTGGGTTTAAGGGTTTTTGGATGCACAAGTAGTATCTCTACTTAGTAAGAATTTTTGGCTAGCAAAAGATCCTAAGAAAACACCATATGTTGGAGGATCCATAACAATATAACTTCTATGCAAATATACATTCATGAATTGCTTGTCCAACTTCAACTAATTTGCTCGAGTTTGTAATAATTAATGGGTATTCACAATCATAGAAGATGTCCAAGAAAATATATTTCTATGTGAAAGTTCTCTTCCTTATACTAATCATTCGTGAATTGCTTGTATGACCATTATTGTGATTGTCAAGCTTCAATAGATTTCACTTTCTAAACCCAATGTGAAGCTACTACTAGGCATGATATGAACATATAATTTCAACTTCATGATATTCAGTTTATTCAACAATTTACTCATAGGATATAAGTGAAGCACAAGAGTAAATGACAAACTACTCCAAAAAGATATAAGTGAAGATCAAGCAAGTAGTTAAGTAAATGGGTAGCCATTTGAGGACTCTTTCTTATTTAACAAAAACTTTCAGATCTAGGTATTTTATTAAAACAGCAAGCAAAACAAAATAAAATGACATTGCAAGAATAGCACAACTCACGTGAAGAAGCAAAATATAGGCTCAACCGATATTAACCGATAATTGTTGATGAAGAAAGGTGGGATGCCTACCGGAGCATCCCCAAGCTTAGATGCTTGAGACTTCTTAGAATATTATCTTGGGATACCTTGGGCATCCCCAAGCTTGAGCTTTTGTGTCTCCTTAATTCCTTTTATGTCATGGTTTCCCTAAATCTTAAAAACTTCATCCACACAAAACTCAACAAGAACTCGTGAGATAATTTAATATAAATCAATGCAATAACCTTATTATTCTCTGCTGTAGAAAATTACTAAAATTATCATTTAACAATTCATACTAAATGCTTCTGCATATTTAATAGGCATTTCCTCAAATAGAATCATTAAATAAGAAAATATATGCAAACAATGCAAACGTAACAGCAATCTGTCTAAACAGGACAATCTATAAAGAATGCAACAAGATTCAAACTTCTTTAACTCCAAAAATTCTGAAAATTTACCACAGTGTAGAAAATTTATCATATCTTATTGTGTAAAATATTCAAGATTTTATCATGTTCTGACGTTTTTTAACAATTCAGACAATGATAGAAAACTTTCTGTTTCCAAAACAACAACATATAAACTTGCAAAATATGCACGATAAAGGCTATCCTTGACACTTTTATTGAAATGAAAGATGCAAATAATTATTTTAAATAATAGCAAGCAAATACATGTTGGAAATATGACCTAGAGGAAATAATAAAATGGTTATTATTATATTTCCTTGTTCATGATAATTGTCTATTGTTCATGCTATAATTGTGTTATCCGGAAATCATAATACATGTGTGAATACATAGACCACAACATGTCCCTAGTGAGCCTCTAGTTGACTAGCTCGTTTATCAATGGATGGTTACAGTTTCCTGACCATGGACATTGGATGTCATTGATAACGGGATCTCATCATTGGGAGAATGATGTGATGGACAAGACCCAATCCTAAGCATAGCACAAGATCGTGTAGTTCGTCTGCTAGAGCTTTTCTAATGTCAAGTATCATTTCCTTAGACCATGAGATCGTGTAACTCCCGGATACCATAAGAGTGCTTTGGGTATACCAAACGTCACAACGTAACTGGGTGGCTATAAAGGTACACTACAGGTATCTCCGAAAGTGTCTACTGGGTTGACTCGGATCGAGACTGGGATTTGTCACTCCGTATGATGGAGAGGTATCTCTGGGCCCACTCGGGAATGCATCATCATAATGAGCTCGATGTGACCAAGTGGTTGGTCACGGGATCATGCATTACGGTACGAGTAAAGTGACTTGCCGGTAACGAGATCTAACAAGGTATTGGGATACCGAGGATCGAATCTCGGGCAAGTAACGTACCGATAGACAAAGGGAATTGTATACAGGATTACTTGAATCCTCGACATCGTGGTTCATTCGATGAGATCATCGTGGAACATGTGGGAGCCAACATGGGTATCCAGATCCCGCTGTTGGTTATTGACCGGAGAGTCGTCTCGGTCATGTCTGCGTGTCTCCCGAACCCGTAGGGTCTACACACTTAAGATTCGGTGATGCTAGGGTTGTAGAGATATTAGTATGCGGTAACCCGAAAGTTTTTCGGAGTCCCGGATGAGATCCCGGACACCACGAGGAGTTCCGGAATGGTCCGGAGGTGAAGATTTGTATATAGGAAGTCCAGGTTCGGCCACCGGGAAAGTTTTGGGGGTCACCGGTATTGTACCGGGACCACCGGAAGGGTCCCGGGGGTCCACCGGGTGGGGCCACCTATCCCAGAGGGCCCCATGGGCTGAAGTGGGAAGGGAACCAGCCCCTGGTGGGCTGGTGCGCCCCCCTTGGGCCTCCTCCTGCGCCTAGGGTTGGAAACCCTAGGGGTGGGAGGCGCCCCACCTGACTTCGGGGGCAAGTCCCCCCTTGGCCGCCGCCCCCCCTTGAGATTGAATCTCTAGGGGCCGGCGCCCCCCAGGGCCCCTATATAAAAAGGAGGGAGGGAGGGCTGCGCACCCTAGCCCCTGGCGCCTCCCTCTCCCCTCGTAACATCTCTCCCTCTCGCTGAGCTTGGCGAAGCCCTGCCGAGATCACCGCTGCTTCCACCACCACGCCGTCGTGCTGCTGGATCTCCATCAACCTCTCCTTCCCCCTTGCTGGATCAAGAAGGAGGAGACGTCTTCCCCAACCGTACGTGTGTTGAACGCGGAGGTGCCGTCCGTTCGGCGCTAGGATCATCGGTGATTCGGATCACGACGAGTACGACTCCATCAACCCCGTTCTCTTGAACGCTTCCGCTCGCGATCTACAAGGTTATGTAGATGCACTCCTTACTCTCGTTGCTAGATGACTCCATAGATTGATCTTGGTGATGCGTAGAATTTTTTTATTTTCTGCTATGTTCCCCAACAGTGGCATCATGAGCTAGGTCTATGCGTAGTTTCTATGCACGAGTAGAACACAAAATTGTTGTGGGCGTTGGTTTTGTCAATTTTCTTGCCACTACTAGTCTTATCTTGTTTCGGCAGCATCGTGGGATGAAGCGGCCCGGACCGACCTTACACGTACGCTTACGTGAGACAGGTTCCACCGACTGACATGCACTAGTTGCATAAGGTGGCTAGCGGTGTCTGTCTCTCCCACTTTAGTCGGATCGGATTCGATGAAAAGGGTCCTTATGAAGGGTAAATAGAAATTGGCATATCATGTTGTGGTTTTGGCGTAGGTAAGAAACGTTCTTGCTAGAAACCTATAGCATCCATGTAAAAACATGCAACAACAATTAGAGGACGTCTAACTTGTTTTTTGCAGCATATGCCTTGTGATGTGATATGGCCAAAAGGATGTGATGAATGAAATATATGTGATGTATGAGATTGACCATGTTCTTGTAATAGGAATCACGACTTGCATGTCGATGAATATGACAACCGGTAGGAGCCATAGGAGTTGTCTTTATTTTTGTATGACCTGTGTGTCATTGAATAACGCCATGTAATTACTTTACTTTATTGCTAAACACGTTAGCCATAGAAGTAGAAGTAATCGTTGGCGTGACAACTTCATGAAGACGCGATGATGGAGATCATGATGATGGAGATCATGGTGTCATGTCAGTGACGATGACGATCATGGCGCCCCAAATATGGAGATCAAAAGGAGCAAAATGATATTGGCCATATCATGTCACTATTTGATTGCATGTGATGTTTATCATGTTTTGCTTCTTATTTGCTTAGTACGACGGTAGTAAATAAGATGACCCCTCATAATAATTTCAAGGAAGTGTTCCCCCTAACTGTGCGCCATTGCGAAAGTTCGTTGTCTCGAAGCACCACGTGATGATCGGGTGTGATAGATTCTAACGTTCACATACAACAGGTGTAAGCCATATTTACACATGCAAAACACTTAGGTTGACTTAACGAGCCTAGCATGTACAAACATGGCCTCGGAACACAAGAGACCGAAAGGTCGAACATGAGTCGTATAGAAGATATGATCAACATGAAGATGTTCACCGATGATGACTAGTCCGTTTCACGTGATGATCGGACACGGCCTAGTTGACTCGGATCATGGATCACTTAGATGACTAGAGGGATGCCTATATGAGTGGGAGTTCATTATATAATTTGATTAGATGAACTTAATTATCATGAACTTAGTCTAAAATCTTTGCAATGTCTTGTAGATCAAATGGCCCACGCTAATGTTGCCCTCAACTTCAACGCATTCCTAGAGAAAACCAAGCTGAAAGACGATGGCAGCAACTATACGGACTGGGTCCGGAACTTGAGGATCATCCTCATAGCTGCCAAGAAAGCATATGTCCTAGATGCACCGCTAGGTGAAGCACCCGTTTTCCCAGCAACTCAAGACGTTATGAACTCCTCGCAGTCGCGTAGTGATGATTACTCCCTGGTTTAGTGCGGCATGCTTTACAGCTTAGAACCGGGGCTCCAAAAGCGTTTTGAGCAGCACGGAGCATATGAGATGTTCCAAGAGCTGAAAATGGTTTTCCAAGCTCACGCCCGGGTCGAGAGATATGAAGTCTCCGACAAGTTCTACAGTTGTAAGATGGAGGAGAATGGTTCTGTCAGCGAGCACATACTCAAAATGTCTGGGTTGCACAACCGCTTATCTCAACTGGGAGTTAATCTCCCGGATGACGCGGTGGTCGACAGAATCCTCCAGTCGCTCCCACCCAGCTACAAGAGCTTTGTGATGAACTTCAATATGCAGGGGATGGTGAAAACCATTCCTGAGGTATATTCAATGCTGAAATCAGCGGAGGTGGAGATCAAAAAGGAACATCAAGTGTTGATGGTCAATAAAACCACTAGTTTCAAGAAAGGCAAGGGTAAGAAGAACTTCAAGAAGGATGGAAAGGGAGTTGCCGCGCCCGGTAAGCCAGTTGCTGGGAAGAAGCCAAAGCATGGACCCAAACCTGAGACTGAGTGCTTTTATTGCAAGGGAAGCGGACACTGGAAGCGGAACTGCCCCAAGTACTTAGCGGACAAGAAGGCCGGCAACACCAAAGGTATATGTGATATACATGTAATTGATGTGTACCTTACCAGTACTCATAGTAGCTCCTGGGTATTTGATACCGGTGCAATTGCTCATATTTGTAACTCAAAACAGGAGCTGCAGAATAAGCGGAGACTGGCGAAGGACGAGGTGACGATGCGCGTCGGGAATGGTTCCAAGGTCGATGTGATCGCCGTCGGCACGCTACCTCTACATTTACCTACGAGATTAGTTTTAAACCTCAATAATTGTTATTTAGTGCCAGCTTTGAGCATGAACATTGTATCTGGATCTCGTTTAATACGAGATGGCTACTCATTTAAATCCGAGAATAATGGTTGTTCTATTTATATGAGAGATATGTTTTATGGTCATGCCCCGCTGGTCAATGGTTTATTCTTAATGAATCTCGAACGTGATGTTACACATATTCATAGTGTGAATACCAAAAGATGTAAGGTTGATAATGATAGTCCCACATACTTGTGGCACTGCCACCTTGGTCACATTGGTGTCAAACACATGAAGAAGCTCCATGCTGATGGACTTTTGGAGTCTCTTGATTATGAATCATTTGACACATGCGAACCATGCCTCATGGGCAAAATGACCAAGACACCGTTCTCCGGAATAATGGAGCGAGCAACCAACTTATTGGAAATCATACATACTGATGTGTGCGGTCCAATGAGCGTTGAGGCTCGCGGAGGCTATCGTTATGTTCTCACTCTCACTGACGACTTGAGTAGATATGGGTATGTCTACTTGATGAAACACAAGTCTGAGACCTTTGAAAAGTTCAAGGAATTTCAGAGTGAGGTAGAGAATCAACATGACTGAAAGATAAAGTTCTTATGATCAGATAGTGGGGGAGAATATTTAAGTCATGAATTTGGTACACACTTAAGGAAATGCGGAATCGTTTCACAACTCACGCCGCCTGGAACACCTTAGCGTAACGGTGTGTCCGAACGTCGTAATCGCACTCTATTGGATATGGTGCGATCTATGATGTCACTCACCGATTTACCGCTATCATTTTGGGGATACGCTGTAGAGACAACTACATTCACTTTAAATAGGGCACCGTCTAAATCCGTTGAGACAACACCGTATGAATTATGGTTTGGGAAGAAACCTAAGCTGTCATTTCTAAAAGTTTGGGGATGCGATGCTTATGTCAAGAAACTTCAACCTGAAAAGCTCGAACCCAAGTCGGAAAAATGCGTCTTCATAGGATACCCTAAGGTGGGTATACCTTCTACCTCAGATCCAAAGGCAAGATCTTTGTTGCCAAGAACGGGTCCTTTCTGGAGAAAGAGTTTCTCTCGAGAGAAGTAAGTGGGACGAAAGTAGAACTCGATGAAGTACTACATCTTGAACCGGAAAGTAGCGCAGCTCAGGAAGATGTTCTTGTGGTGCCTGCACCGACTAGAGAGGAAGTTAATGATGATGATAAAGGTACTTCAGATCAAGTTGCTACTGAACTTTGAAGGTCCACAAGGACACGTTCCACACCAGAATGGTATGGCAATCCTGTCCTGGAAATCATGTTGTTAGACAACGGTGAACCTTCGAACTATGAAGAAGTGATGGCGGGCCCAGATTCC
The DNA here is from genome assembly GCA_963921465.1 of Triticum timopheevii. Lineage (NCBI taxonomy): Eukaryota > Viridiplantae > Streptophyta > Magnoliopsida > Poales > Poaceae > Triticum > Triticum timopheevii. Next base: position 371,718,233 of record OY997266.1, read on the forward strand.
AACAAATGGCTTGAAGCCATGCAATCCGAGATAGGATCCATGTATGAAAACAAAGTATGTACTTTGACAGACTTGCCCGATGATCGGCGAGCGATAGAAAATAAATGGATCTTTAAGAAGAAGACAGACGCGGATGGTAATGTTACCATCTATAAGGCTCGACTTGTCGCTAAGGGTTATCGACAAGTTCAAGGGGTTGACTACAATGAGACCTTCTCACCCGTAGCGAAGCTGAAGTCCCTTCGAATCATGTTAGCAATTGTCGCATACTATGATTATGAGATATGGCAAATGGACGTCAAAACGGCATTCCTTAACGGCTTTCTTAAGGAAGAATTGTATATGATGCAGTCGGAAGGTTTTGTCGATCCTAAGAATTTTAACAAGGTATGCAAGCTCCAGCGCTCCATCTATGGGCTGGTGCAAGCATCTCGGAGTTGGAACATTCGTTTTAATGAAATGATCAAAGCGTTTTGGTTTATGCGGACTTCTGGAGAAGCCTGCGTTTACAAGAAAGTGAGTGGGAGCTCTGTAGCATTTCTCATATTATATGTAGATGACATACTTTTGATGGGAAATGATGTAGAACTTTTGGACAGCATTAAGGCCTACTTGAATAAGTGTTTTTCCATGAAGGACCTTGTAGAAGCTGCTTACATATTAGGCATCAAGATCTATAGAGATAGATCGAGACGCCTCATAGGTCTTTCACAAAGCACATACCTTGATAAGATATTGAAGAAGTTCAATATGGATCAGTCCAAGAAGGGATTCTTGCCTGTGTTGCAAGGTGTGAAATTGAGCTCGGCTCAATGTCCGACCACGACAGAAGATAGAGAAAAGATGAGTGTCGTCCCCTATGCCTCGGCCATAGGGTCTATCATGTATGCCATGCTGTGTACTAGACCTGATGTAAACCTTACCGTAAGTTTGGTAGGAAGGTACCAAAGTAATCCCGACATGGAACACTAGACAGCGGTCGAGAATATCCTGAAGTACCTGAAAAGCACTAAGGATATGTTTCTCGTATATGGAGGTGACGAAGAGCTCGTCGTAAAGGGTTACGTCGACGCTAGCTTCGACACAGATCTGGAGACTCTAAGTCACAAACCGGATACGTGTATATTTTGAATGGTGGGGCAGTAAGCTGGTGCAGTTGCAAGCAAAGCGTCGTGGCGGGATCTACGTGTGAAGCGGAGTACATGGCAGCCTCGGAGGCAGCACATGAAGCAATCTGGATGAAGGAGTTCATTACCGACCTAGGAGTTATTCCCAATGCGTCGGGGCCGATGAATCTCTTCTGTGACAACACTGGAGCCATTGCCCTTGCCAAGGAGCCCAGGTTTGACAAGAAGACCAGACACATCAAGCGTCGCTTCAACTGCATTCGTGAAAATGTTCAAGATGGAGACATAGATATTTGTAAGGTGCACACAGATCTGAATGTCGCAGATCCGTTGACTAAACCTCTTCCGCAAGCAAAACATGGTCAACACCAGAACTCTATGGGTGTTCGATTCATCACAATGTAACTAGATTATTGACTCTAGTGCAAGTGGGAGACTATTGGAAATATGCCCTAGAGGAAATAATAAAATGGTTATTATTATATTTCCTTGTTCATGATAATTGTCTATTGTTCATACTATAATTGTGTTATCCGGAAATTTTAATACATGTGTGAATACATAGACCACAACATGTCCCTAGTGAGCCTCTAGTTGACTAGCTCGTTTATCAATGGATGGTTACGGTTTCCTGACCATGGACATTGGATGTCATTGATAACGGGATCTCATCATTGGGAGAATGATGTGATGGACAAGACCCAATCCTAAGCATAGCACAAGATCGTGTAGTTCGTTTGCTAGAGCTTTTCTAATGTCAAGTATCATTTCCTTAGACCATGAGATCATGTAACTCCCAGATACCGTAAGAGTGCTTTGGGTGTACCAAACGTCACAACATAACTGGGTGGCTATAAAGGTACACTACATGTATCTCCGAAAGTGTCTGTTGGGTTGACTCGGATCGAGACTGGGATTTGTCACTCTGTATGACGGAGAGGTATCTCTGGGCCCACTTGGTAATGCATCATCATAAAGAGCTCAATGTGACCAAGTGGTTGGTCATGGGATCATGCATTATGGTACGAGTAAAGTGACTTGCCGGTAACGAGATTGAACGAGGTATTGGAATACCGACGATCGAATCTCGGGCAAGTAACGTACCGATTGACAAAGGGAATTGTATACGGGATTACTTGAATCCTAGACATCGTGGTTCATTTGATGAGATCATCGTGGAACATGTGGGAGCCAACATGGGTATCCAGATCCCGCTGTTGGTTATTGACCGGAGAGTCATCTCGGTCATGTCTACGTGTCTCCTGAACCCGTAGGGTCTACACACTTAAGGTTCGGTGACGCTAGGGTTGTAGAGATATTAGTATGCGGTAACCCGAAAGTTGTTCGGAGTCCCGGATGAGATCCCGGACGTCATGAGGAGTTCCGGAATGGTCCGGAGGTGAAGATTTTTATATAGGAAGTCTAGTTTCGGCCACCGGGAAAGTTTCGGGGGTCACCGGTATTGTACCGGGACCACCGGAAGGGTCCCGGGGGTCCACCGGGTGGGGCCACCTCTCCCGGAGGGCCCCATGGGCTGAAGTGGGAAGGGAACCAGCCCCTGGTGGGCTGGGGCGCCCCACCTGACTTGGGGGGAAAGTCCCCCCTTGGCCGCCGCCCCCCCTTGAGATTGAATCTCTAGGGGGCCGGTGCCCCCAGAGGGCCCCTATATAAAGAGGGGGGTAGGGAGGGCTGTGCATCCTAGCCCCTGGCGCCTCCCTCTCCCCTCGTAACATCTCTCCCTCTCACTGAGCTTGGCGAAGCCCTGCTGAGATCACCGCTGCTTCCACCAGCACGCTGTCGTGCTGCTGGATCTCCATCAACCTCTCCTTCCCCTTGCTGGATCAAGAAGGAGGAGACGTCTTCCCCAACCGTACGTGTGTTGAACGCGGAGGTGCCGTCCGTTCGGCGCTAGGATCATCGGTGATTTGGATCACGATGAGTACGACTCCATCAACCCCGTTATCTTGAACGCTTCCGCTCGCGATCTACAAGGGTATGTAGATGCACTCCTTTCTCTCGTTGCTAGATGACTCCATAGATTGATCTTGGTGATGCGTAGAATTTTTTTTTCTACTATGTTCCCCAACAATACAAACAAAAGAAAATAACACTCCAAGCAAAACACGTATCTTGTGACAAATAAAAATATAGCTCCAAGTCAGGTTACCGATAATGTTAAAGACGAAAGAGGGGATGCCTTCCGGGGCATCCTCAAGCTAATTTGCTTGGATCTTCCATTAATATTACCTTGGGGTGCCTTGGGCATCCCCAATCTTAGGGTCTTGTCACTCCTTATTCTCCTCATATCGATATCTCACCCAAAACTTGAAAACTTCAATCACATAAAACTTAACAGAACTTCGTGAGGTAGGTTAGTACGATAAAGAGCAAATCATTCACTTTTGGTACTGTCAAAGACAAGATTCATAATTGTTCTCACACAATGCCTACTATACCTTATCATTTCTAGAATTTATATTGAGAAAGATAAGCCATAGAAACTAGAAAACAAGCAAACTATGCATTGAAAACAGAATTTGTCAAAAACAGAACAGTCTGTCATGATCTGGACAATCACCATACTTCTGTAAATTCAAAAATTCTGAATAATTAAAATGACATAGACAATTTGTATATCAATCATCTGTAAAAAAACATAATTTTATCATGTTCCAATGAATTTAAACAATTCTATTACTGGAAGCAAAAGTTTCTGTTTTTGCACAGAATCAAGTCAACTATCATCCACTCTATCCCAAAGGTTGCACTTGGCACTTTATTGAAACAAAAGCTATAAAACATGATTAATACAGTTGCTTAATCATGTGAACACACAAAAACAGTAGGTAAAAGTGTTGGGTTGTCTCCCGACAAGCGCTTTTCTTTAGTGCCTTTGTAGCTAGGCATGATGATCGCAATGATGCTCACATAGAAGTAAAGAATTGAAACATAACGGGAGCATCATAAATCATATGGCAAGCAATTTAAGACTAACTCACTTCCTATGAATAGGAATTTTCTGAGCAAATAATTTATGGGAGCAAGAATCAGCTAGTATTAGTGAGAAGCCTACAAGCATATGTTCCTCTCTCAAAATAATTTTCAGTAGCATCAAGAATGAATTCAACAATATAGCTATTGCATAAAGCATTCTTTTCATGATCCACATGCATAAAAAAATTATTACTCTCCACACAAGCAATTTCCTTCTCATTCATAATAGTGGGAGCAAATTCACCGAAATAACTATCATGGGATTGAAAATAAAAATCATGATGACGAGTTTCATGGTTATCATTATTCCTTATAGCATACATGTCATCACAATAATCATCATAGATAGCAAATTTGTTGTCATAATAATTGAAACCTCTTCCAAAATAGTGGATTCATCACTAAATAAAGTTATGACCTCTGCAAATCCACTTTCATAATTATTACAATAAGATTCAATACCCTCCAAAATAGTGGGATCATTAGTACCTAGAGTTGACACTCTTCCAAACCCACTTTCATCAATATAATCATCATAAATAGGAGGCATGATTTCATCATAGTAAATTTTCTTATCAAAACTTGGGGGACTAAAAATATCACCTTCGTCAAATATAGCATCCCCAAGCTTATGGCTTTGCATATCATTAGCGTCATGGATATTCAAATAATTCATACTAACAACATTGCAATCATGCTCATCATTCAAAGATTTTATCCCAAACATTTTATTGAATTCTTCTTCTATCAATTGAGCACAATTTCCCTTTCCATCATTTTCAAGAAAGACATGATAAAGACGCATAATATGAGGCCGCCTCAATTCCATTTTTTGTAGTTTTCTTTTATAAATCAAACTAGTGATAAAACAAGAAACTAAAAGATTCAATTGCAAGCTCTAAAGGTCTACCTTCAAGCACTCACCTCCCCGACAATGGCGCCAGGAAAGAGCTTGATGTCTACTACACAACTTTATTCTTGTAGACTCGTGTTGGGCCTCCAAGTGCAGAGTTTTGTAGGATAGTAGCAATTTTCCCTCAAGTGGATGACCTAAGGTTTATCAATCCATGGGAGGCGTAGGATGAAGATGGTCTCTCTCAAACAACCTTGCAACCAAATAATAAAAAGTCTCTTGTGTCCCCAACACACCAAATACAATGGTAAATTGTATAGGTGCACTAGTTTGGCGAAGAGATGGTGATACAAATGTAGTAATGATAGTAGATATTCATTTTTGTAATAGTAACAATAAAAAACAGCAAGGTAGCAAGTAACAAGTGAGCACAAACGGTATTGCAATGCTTGAAAATGAGGCCTAGGGTGCGTACTTTCGCTAGTTCAATATCTGAACAATGCTAATATAATTGGATCATATAACCATCCCTCAACGTGCGATGAAGAATCACTCCAAAGTTCTTATCTAGCAGAGAACATAAGAAGAAATTGTTTGTAGGGTACGAAACCACCTCAAAGTTATCCTTTCCGATCGATCTATCCAAGAGTTCGTACTAAAATAACACCAATTATCCTTTCCGGTTGATCTATCTAAGAGGTGTACTAATATAACACCATATACACATCAATCAACTCTAATGTCACCTAGATACTCCAATGTCACCACGAGTATCCGTGAGTTGATTATACGATATGCATCAAACAATTTTAGATTCATAATAATCAATCCAACACAAAGAATTTCAAAGAGTGCCCCAAGATTTCTACTGGAAAAACAAAGATGGGAACGTGCATCAACCCCTATGCATAGATTACCCCAATCTCACCTACGGAATCCACGAGTTGAGTGCCAAAACACACATCAAGTGAATCAATATTATACCCCATTGTCACCACCGGTATTCATAGCAAGACATACATCAAGTTTTCTCAAATCCATAAAAGTATTCAATCCAATAATAACGAAATCTCAAAGGGAAACTCAATTCATCACAACAAGATAGAGAGGGGAAAACACCATATGATCCAACTATATTAACGACGCTCGTGGTACATCAAGATCGTGCCAAATCAAGGACACGAGAGAGAGAGAGAGAGAGAGAGAGAGAGAGATTAACACATAGCTACTAGTACAAACCCTCAGCCTCGAGGGTGGACTACTCCAAACTCATCATGGTGGCTGTCGGGATGATGAAGATGGCCACCGATGATGATTTGCCCCTCTGGAAGGGTGCCAGAAAGGGGTCTAGATTGGTTTTTTCATGGCTACAGAGGCTTGCAACGGCGGAACTTCTGATCTAGGTATATTTCTGGAGGTTTATGTAGAGATAGGATTTTTCGGTGTTGGAATCACACGAAGATGGGCCTTAGGGGGCCGTGGTGTCTTGTGTGCAGCAGGGCCCCCCCTCTGGTGGTTCTTTGCTCTATTATTTCTCTTTTCTTCCAAAAAACCACCAAATTTTTTTGCTGGATTTGGAGAACTTTGATTTCTGCACAAAAAACAACACCACGGTAGTTCTGCTGAAAACAGCACTAGTCCGGGTTTGTTCCATCCAAATCATACCAAAACCATATAAAATTATTGTAAACATGGCATGAATAATGCATAAATTATAGATACGTTGGAGACGTCTTAGTGTGTTGGGCGCTAAATACAATCCTGATGGGAACATTTGGAAGGCTGGTCCAAAGAAGGGGTTGCCGTATACATGGCAAAGCATTGTTTCTGTTATTCAGGCTTTTCAGAGTGGCTGCATATGGCGTGTCAGAATGGGAGCGCAGACAAATATATGGCAAGACCCATGGATCCCATAAAGCCCGTCTTTAAAGGTTATTACCCCAAGAGGTGCAACAATGCTTATATATGTGGAGGAGCTCATAGACCCACACACGGGCCATTGGGACGGAATCTTGATTAGAGATGTTTTTTCGCTAGTGGAAGCCTATAGAATCTTGCAAATACCACTAATTTTCCAGCTTGTGGAGGACTTCGTGGCCTGGAACTATACTAGATCATGGACGTCCTCAATTCAATCGGCGTACCACTGAGAGTTCGAGCATCAACATGGGAAGCGACTAGTCTGTCTGATGGATAGGGGAACATGCAAATTAATAATATTTAGAAGGAAATATGGAATCTGAAAATTCCTGGAAGATCAAATACTTTGCATGGAAAGTTTTAAATGGATCTCTTCCTTGCTTGCGAATCCTTGTAGATATGCATATACCTTTAATACCCCAATGCCCGATCTATAAGATTGGGATTGAGGATGTTGAACATGTCCTTTTTACCTGTTGTAGGGCGAAGTAAGATTGGGATTGAGGATGTTCAACATGTCCTTGCAGATTGGGATTGCTCGGGGCCTGTCACATTGGAAATTCTAGCTAGGATCGGTTCAGCTCACGAGGGCTTGCAAACTGCTAAATTGGATTTGGTAGCATCATGGTTTATCTAGTCACAACAACGTCGGCATATGAAAGAGGAAGTGACCCAAACCCCTGAAAGGAGTGTTGTGTCGATCAAAGTCCTCGCGACGAATTTATAAGAGCTTACACAACCAAGTTGCCGAGAAGAAAGGAAGATCATATGTGGAAGAAGACATGTGGTGATGTTATCAAAATTAACGTTGACGCAACTTTTCAATATGCGACACTCTCAGGAGCGACGAGTGTTGTTGCCCGCGATGGAAGGGGAAACTTCAATGCTGTAACATATTGGTTCCTTCCACACTTAAGTTATGTTGACTCGGCATAGATTACCGTGATACAAAACAATTTATACCTAGCATTAGAAGGGAGAATTGGGTGCAACAAAGTCATTGTAGAAAAAGATTGCATGTTTGCTATGGAGGCGGTGCAAAAAGCTAATGCTTATGCGGGCTCGCACATAGCCACTATTCTTGAATGCAAAGAGCTTGCACTCAACTTTGTAGATGTTTCATATACCATTGCCTGCGGGAAACAAATGAAGTTGCAAATGATCTTGCTACTGGAATCGGGTATCCGGGGACCCAAGAGGTTCGAACTCTGGGGTACGCTTGTTGCTACCACCCTATTCCGCCCTCACGACCTCACGGTCATGCTGTAGCGAGCATGAGCTAAGGAAGAAGAAAGAATGATGAACACGACAGTTACCCAGGTTCGGGCCAGCTTGCGGTGTAAAACCCTACTCCTGCTTGTCTGAATTGCTTGGCGATAGAAGGATTACAAGCGTTGGTCTCTAGTTGCCAATGAGTCTCCTTTTTTCTCTATGGTGGCACCTTGCTCTCTTCATATTCTACCTCTGGTCCTCTTCCCTCAAAACACCAGGCAGGAGGGGTTGCCACAACGCCCAGTTTGAAGGGGGGCAAGGTTGTAGCTTATCCTGACTAAAGGTGGTCTTCTCCTGCAAAAGCCTCCTGCCATGACGCGCCGGTGGGCTCGGGAATGACATCCGCCCTGGCGCGCCCGTTGTCTTCATCTTCTTGCACCAATCAGGCGACCGTTGGATATTGCTTTAAGAACTGGTGGCTGGGCTTGCTCCCTTAGCATGAAAGAGGAAACCCTCCTCATCCGCGCCTGCTCGCATGGCCTTTTGCATCTCTTGTTGCTCAGCGCGTCACCCACGTGAAGACTTTGGACCGCGTGACCTGGCCTGGAGGCTCTTGACTTGTTCGCCTCCGTGAGGGGCCTCGGGAGGCAGCCTCAGGGGACAGCCTCGTGAGAGGGCCTCGCGAGGCTCCTAGCGGCGCCTCCGACCCATATGGGGTGCCTGTTGACGTGTGCCTCGCGATGCAGGGGCCGCACAAGGGTCTTGTTCATGAAGCTCAGTGGTGGGCCGTCTGCCCGGCCCAAGTCATGCGCCACGCAGTGGGCTGCAGGTAGACGGGCCTGGGTACCCCCAGTCCCATGGGCCCAACAGTAACCCCCGGGCCCACGGCGTGCACGACTCTGCCTGCAAGGGGAGGGGGGGCAGAGCGGGTGATACGTCTCCGTCGTATCTACTTTTCCAAACACTTTTGCCTTTTTTTGGACTCTAACTTGTATGATTTGAATGGAACTAACCCGGTCTGACGCTGTTTTCAGCAGAATTGCCATGGTGTTGTTTTATGTGCAGAAAATAAAAGTTCTCGGAATGACCTGAAACTCCACGGAACACCTTAGAAAAAACAATAAAAAATCCTTGCAAAAGATGAAGACCAAGGGGCCCACACCCTGTCCACGAGGGTGGGGGGCGCCCCCTGGGCACGCCCCCTACCTCATGGGCCCCCTGGTGGCCCTCCGACGCCAACTCCAACTCCATATATTGGCTTTTGGGGAGAAAAAGTCAGAGAGAAGAAATCATCGCGTTTTACGATACGGAGCCGCCGCCAAGCCTAATCTCTCTCGGGAGGGCTGATCTGGAGTCCGTTCGGGGCTCCGGAGAGGGGGATTCGTCACCTTCGTCATCATCAACCATCCTCCATCACCAATTTCATGATGCTCACCGCCGTGCGTGAGTAATTGCATCGTAGGCTTGCTGGACGGTGATGGGTTGGATGAGATTTATCATGTAATCGAGTTAGTTTTGTTAGGGTTTGATCCCTAGTATCCACTATGTTCTGAGATTGATGTTGCTATGACTTTGCTATGCTTAATGCTTGTCACTAGGGCCCGAGTGCCATGATTTTAGATCTGAACCTATTATGTTTTCATGAATATATGTGAGTTTTAGATCCTATCTTGCAATTCTATAGTCACCTACTATGTGTTATGATCCGGCAACCCCGAAGTGACAATAATCGGGACCACTCCCGGTGATGACCATAGTTTGAGGAGTTCATGTATTCACTATGTGCTAATGCTTTGTTCCGGTTCTCTATTAAAAGGAGGCCTTAATATCCCTTAGTTTCCAATAGGACCCCGCTGCCACGGGAGGGTAGGACAAAAGATGTCATGCAAGTTCTTTTCCATAAGCACGTATGACTATATACGGAATACATGCCTACATTACATTGATGAACTAGAGCTAGTTCTGTGTCACCCTATGTTATGACTGTTACATGACGAACCACATCCGGCATAATTATCCATCGCTAATCCGGTGCCTACGAGTTTTCCATATACTGGTTCTCGCTTATTTACTTTTCCGTTGCTACTATTACAATCACTACAAAATACCAAAAACATTATTTTGCTGTCTTTACTTTTGTTACCGTTACCACCACTATCATATTACTTTGCTACTAAACACTTTGCTGCAGATATTAAGTTTCCAGGTGTGGTTGAATTGACAACTCAGCTACTAATACTTGAGAATATTCTTTGGCTCCTCTTGTGTCGAATCAATAAATTTGGGTTGAATGCTCTACCCTCGAAAACTGTTGCGATCCCCTATACTTGTGGGTTATCAGTGGGCCCCAAGCGCTTGTGGGCCAGGCTCAATGCATGGTGCGCAATGGGGCGTGGGGGTGCCCCCACTTCTCCGACGAAGCCCCGGCAACCGCCCGGACTGGCATAAGGCCTGCCCGCACAGGGCACTAGGTCATCATTGCATCCCTTGCATTGCAAACGCCCTCCCGCGCCCCGCTTCTCGCGCATGACTCCTCGTGATCCAATCTTAGGCGCGGCACCTCCCCACCTTCACTCGCAACTCCGCGATGTGCGAATAGCGCCAGCTGGCAAGAAGGCGAAGCCCACGACTCTGTCCACAAGCCCGCCCGCCGTCGGGGCGGCGCTCTCTACTCCTCCGTCGCCAAGGCGGAGGACTTGGACCCTGTGCTCCCGCTGGTGGCTGGCGAGTAGCGAATCAACGAAGACTTGACCGGGATCGCGAGCTTGGGCCAGCCTGGGGGCGTCCGCCTACCCCTTCTTCCTCCACATCGTCTATGTCGGGTTGGTCCTGCCATTCTCTGAGTTCTTTTTCACTATCCTTTCTCACTATCGGATCCATGCCCTCCATCTTCAACCTAATTCCATCCTCCTTCTGGCCATATTTGCCTTCTACTGCAAGGCATTTGTGGGCGTGAGGCCCTCGATGGCGTGCTTTTGCCACTTCTTCAGCCTGTGGTTCACCACCGCGGACCAGCGCTCCGTGTGTGTCTCTTTCATTGTCGTCAAGGTGATGGAGGATGAGACCATCCACTTGAAGGCTGGGAAGAAGGTGGAAGGCTACCGGTAGCACTGGGTCTTCATGGACGCGTGTCGGAGTAGGCCGCTCGTGATGATTCGGGTGGACCGGCCTTAGCAGAATCTCAGATGGGGGCGCGATAAGCTCACCTACCTAAGGGCGGAGCCCGTCCTGGAGCGGATGGCCACACACGGGGCCACGGAAGTGATGGGGTCGATGATCGTCAAGGAGTACCTGCAGTGGCGCATTGCGCCGCTCCAGGAGCACGCACGACCCTTGTGGGAGTACTGCAGCGAGAGGGGTGCATCAGGCTGCATGCCGATAGCTTGATGCCTGGGGAGTTGGACTCGGCTCTGGCGACTCTGCTCGGTGGCGTCCCGGAGGACCTTCCTGAGGGAGCACTCCCATTGTTACCAAGAGAGGGCGGAGCTGGTCGCAGCGATGCCCATCTTCGACCAGTGGGCACTGGTACAGTGAGGTGCTATACGAACAGTTTTTAACCCCTTTCCGCGATGTTGTTCTGAACCGTCGCCTAGTGAGTGACTGCGATAGGGGGGGTCCTTCCCACACGACCAAGCAACCTTCGGGGATATTCCCTCCTGGCACACACGCTCGGCAAAATGAGGTCGTGTGCGACCGGCGAGTGATCAAATATGGTTATACGTACAATTGTGCCAAAAAATACAATTATACAGGCCAAATCATTTTTGGACGTAAGTACATCCCACACAGTCAGTCCGTACTAAACATTTCTGTTCGTATGTACATTCCACACAGTCAATCTAAGAAATACGTTTCCGTTAGTATGTACGTCCCACACAGTTCATCCAAGAAGTACGTTTCCGTTTGTATATACATCCCACACAGTCAATCCAAGGAAAACATTTCCGTTCGCAGGTACATCACACACAATTTTCCCCATTAAATCGTTTGTGATAGCGTTGCCATTGCACACGATATTAACAACTTTTTCATTTGCATTATTGAATGCATCACACACGGTGCATAGAAGAAATTGTGTGGCAAAGGCTGTCCATCACACACACTTTTTATGTGGTAAACATTTGTGCAATGTGTCCTAACGCAAATAGTTTTCAAGAGGATGTCGTGTGTGATTGTTCATTGATCCAACATGGTTTATTCGTAGAAATTGTGTGTGTTGCCTGAGGTCATCACCCACGGTGTTTTCTCAATAACCGTTTGCAATAGAAAAACTCAATTAGTAGGCTAATTGGCCACTAGCAGGCTATTTGGCCATTAGCAGGCTAGTTGCCCTATTATCAATAATCCATTTATTAATCTAATTGAGATTTCATATTAAGTACACAATATATTTCATTTCAATATTATGGAAGCATGATTTCATAATTGAAATACATTAGAGTACAACATCATATAGCTTCAGCACTTTGCTACCCCATTACACAACTGCACCAGCACCAAATTTCACATGCAACATCTAGAACCTTTCAAAATTAGCATCATACACGGTACATAGACAGATATAACTCATCTAGAAAACTGCTGAAGCGGAAGGTGAATATTGAGCCATCATTGATGTTGAGTGTCTTTGCAACTTTAGGCCAATGCCTGTGGATGATTGACCGTCCATTTTTTCCTCTTCAGGAACACTTCAATATTGAACCGTAGGTGTTGTATGAAAACCTTCCTCGCCTCCTGACCACAGAGGTGGTTTGAGAGGTAATCATCAGTGAACTGCTTTGGAAAGGCCTGAAAACAAGGATATGCATAAATATCTTTTCTAGATTTGAAATGGCGCAAAGGAATTAAAAAGACAATGTATAACAGTTAGTACCATTCCATAGTGAACCGATGTTTTCTGATACGTCTCCAACGTATCTATCATTTTGATTGTTCCATGCTATTATATTATCCGTTTTGGATGTTTATGGGCTTTACTTTACAATTTTATATCATTTTTGGGACTAACCTACTAACAGGAGGCCCAGCCCAAATTGTTGTTTTCTTTCCTATTTCAGTGTTTCGAAGAAAAGGAATATCAAATGGAGTCCAAATGGAATGAAACCTTCGGGAGAGTTATTTTTGGAATGGAAGCAATCCAGGAGACTTGAAGTATACGTCAGGGAAGCAACAAGGAAGCCACGAGACAGGGAGGCGCGCCCTACCCCCTAGGCATGCCCCCACCCTAGTGGGCCCCTCGTGGCTCCCCTAGCCGACTTCTTTCGCCTATATATGTCCATATACCCTGAAAACATCGGGGAGCACAATAGATCGGGAGTTCCGCCGCCGCAAGTCTCTGTAGCCACCAAAAACTAATCGGGACCCTATTCCGGCACCCTGCCAGAGGGGGATCCCTCACCGGTGGCCATCTTCATCATCCCGGTGGTCTCCATGACAAGGAGGGAGTTGTTCACCCTCGGGGCTGAGGGTATGTGAGCTTTGCTATTATAGTTGGATCTTATGATGTTTCTCCCCCTCTACTCTCTTGTGATGAATTGAGTTTCCCCCCTGAAGTTGTCTTGTCGGATTGAGTCTTTAAGGATTTGAGAACACTTGATGTATGCCTTGTCGTGCTTATATGTGATGACAATGGGATATTCACGTGATCTACTTGATGTATGTTTTGGTGATCAACTTGCGGGTTCAATGAACTTATGCATAGGGGTTGGCACACGTTTTCGTCTTGACTCTAGGGTAGAAACTTTGGGGCACTCTTTGAAGTACTTTGTGTTGGTTGAATAGATGAATCTGAGATTGCGTGATGCATATCGTATAATCATGCCCATGGATACTTGAGGTGACATTGGAGTATCTAGGTGACATTAGGGTTTTGGTTGATTTCTGTCTTAAGGTGTTATTCTAGTATGAACTCTATGATAGATCGAACGAAAAGAATAGGTTCATGTTATTTTACTATGGACTCTTGAATAGATCGATCAGAAAGGATAACTTTGAGGTGGTTTCGTACCCTACAATAATCTCTTCGCTTGTTCTCCGCTAATAGTGACTTTGGAGTGACTCTTTGTTGCATGTTGAGGGATTGTTATATGATCTAATTATATTATTATTGTTGTGAGAACTTGCACTAGTAAAAGTATGAACCCTAGGCCTTGTTTCCTACCATTGCAATACCGTTTACGCTCACTTTTATCATTAGTTACTTTGCTGATTTTATATTTTCAGATTACAAAAACCTATATCTACCATCCATATTGCACTTGTATCACCATCTCTTCGCCGAACTAATGCACCTATACAATTTACCATTGTATTGGGTGTGCTGGGGACACAAGAGACTCTTTGTTATTTGGTTGCAGGGTTGTTTGAGAGAGACCATCTTCATCCTACACCTCCCACGGATTGATAAACCTTAGGTCATCCACTTGAGGGAAATTTGTTACTGTCCTACAAACCTCTGCACTTAGAGGCCCAACAACGTCTACAAGAAGAAGGTTGTGTAGTAGACATCAAGCTCTTTTCTGGCGCCATTGCCGGGGAGGTTAGTGCTTGAAGGTATATCTTTAGATCTTGCAATCGAATCTTTTAGTTTCTTGTTTTATCACTAGTTTAGTTTATAAAATAAAACTACAAAAAAATGGAATTGAGTTTTCCTCATACGCTTCATCTTTTTAATATCTTTCATGAAAATGATGGGAAGGAAAATTGCTCAATTGCTAGAAGAAGAATGCATTAAAATGTTTGGTACTAGATCTTTGTATGATGAGCATGATTGGAATGTTGTTAGTATGAATTCCTTGAATATCCATGATGCTAATGATATGCAAAGCCACAAGCTTGGGGAAGCTATGTTTGATGAAGATGATATTTTTTGTCCCCCAAGTTTTGAGGAGCAAATTTATTATGATGAAAGCATGCCTCCTATTTATGATGATTATTGTGATGATATGTATGCCATAAAGAATAAACATAACCATGAAACTTGTCATCATGATTTTAGTTTTCAATTGGATTATGCTTCACATGATAATTCTATGCAAGTAGATCATGAAAAGAATGCTTTATGTGCTGATTATATTGTTGAATTCATTCATGATGCTACTGAAAATTATTATGAGGGAGGAACATATGCTTCTAGGAATTGCAATAATATCAAGTTTGCTCTCTATGTGTTAAAAATCTTGAAGTTATGCTTGTTCTGCCTTCCTATGCTAATTGATTATTGTTCCCATAAGTTGTTCGCTCACAAAATCCTTATGCATAGGAAGTGGGTTAGGCTTAAATGTGCTGGTCATATGCTTCATGATGCTCCCGTTATGTTTCAATTCTTATCTTTTATGTGAGCATCATTGTCATCATCATGCCTAGCTAAAAGGTATTAAAGAAAAGCGCTTGTTGGGAGACAACCCAACATTTACCTTTACTGTTTTTGTGTGTTCACATTATTATGCTACTGTAGTAATCATGTTCTATAGCTTTTGTTTCAATAAAGTGCCAAGTAAGACCTTTAGGTTTGCTTACGGTGATAGTTGTGTTGATCCTGCTGAAAATGAGAAACTTTTGCACCCAGTAAATTAGTTTTTATAATTCACAGGAAAGTTATTTTGATCTTATTCTTTTTGCTCCGTATTGGTACACAAATTGCTAAGGTTTTACTAATTTTGTAGAATTTTTAGAGTTACAGAAGTATTCGAATGGTACAGATTACTACAAACTGTTCTGTTTTTGACAGATTCTGTTTTCTATATGTTGTTTGCTTATTTCGGTGTATCTATGAGTAGTATCGGAGGGTATGAACCATAGAGAAGTTTTAATACAGTATATATTACACCAATATGAATTTAGAATGAGTTCATAACTGTACCTAAGTGGTGATTTATTTTCTTATACTAACGGAGCTTATGAGTTTTCTATTGAGTTTTGTGTTGTGAAGTTTTCAAGTTTTGGGTAAAGATTCGATGGACTATGGAATAAGGAGTGGCAAGAGCCTAAGCTTGGGGATCCCCAAGGCACCCCAAGGTAATATTCAAGGACAACCAAGAGCCTAAGATTGGGGATGCCCCGGAAGGCATCCCCTCTTTCGTCTTGATTCATCGATAACTTTACTTGGAGCTATATTTTTATTCACCACATGATATGTGTTTTGCTTGGAGCGTCATTTTGTTTTATTTTGTTTTGCTTGCTGTTTGAATAATATCCCAAGATCTGAAATTCTTAAATGTTAGAGAGTCTTCACATAGTTGCGCAATTATTTGACTACTCATTGTGATTCACTTATATCTTTTGGGCTAAATAATTTTTGCTCTAGTGCTTCACTTATATCTTTTAGAGCACGGCGGTGGATTTATTTTGTAGAAATTGTTGATATCTCATGCTTCACTTATATTATTTTGAGAGTCTTTTAGAACAGAATGGTATTTGCTATGGTTATAAAATTGGTCCTAGAATGATGGGCATCCAAGTTGGGTATAATAAAAACTATCATAGAAAGTGAATTGGATGCTATGATCAATTTGATGCTTGATAATTGTTTTGAGATATGAGGATGGTGATATTAGAGTCATGCTAGTGGAGTAATTATGAATTTGAGGAATACTTGTGTTGAAGTTTGTGATTCCCGTAGCATGCACGTATGGTGAACCGTTTTGTGATGAAGTTGGAGCATAATTTATTTATTGATTGTCTTCCTTATGAGTGGCGGTCGGGGACGAGCGATGGTCTTTTCCTACCAATCTATCCCCCTAGGAGCATGCGCGTAGTACTTTGTTTCAATGACTTGTAGATTTTTGCAATAAGTATATGAGTTCTTTATGACTAATGTTGAGTCCATGGATTATACGCACTCTCACCCTTCCACCATTGCTAGCCTCTCTTGTGCCACGCAACTTTCGCCAGTACCATACACCCACCATATACCTTCCTCAAAACAGCCACCATACCTACCTATTATGACATTTCCATAGTCATTCCAAGGTATATTGCCATGCAACTTTCCACCGTTCCATTGTTATGACACGCATCATCATTGTCATATTGCTCTTTGCATGATCATGTAGTTGACATCGTATTTGTGGCAAAGCCACCTTCATAATTCTTCCATACATGTCACTCTTGATTCATTGCATATCCCGGTACACCGCCGGAGGCATTCATATAGAGTCATATTTTGTTCTAAGTATCGAGTTGTAATCTTGAGTTGTAAGTAAATAAAAGTGTGATGATCTTCATTATTAGAGCATTGTCCCAAGTAAGGAAAGGATGATGGAGACTATGATTCCCCCACAAGTCGGGATGAGACTTCAGACTTTATAAAAAAAAGAGAAAGGCCAAAAAAAAGAGAAAGGCCAAATTAAAAAAAGGAGAAGAAAGAAAAAAACAAAAGAAAAAAAGAAAAAAAAGAAAATGGGAGAAAAAGAGAGAAGGGACAATGCTACTATCCTTTTACCACACTTGTGCTTCAAAGTATCACCATGATCTTCATGATAGAGAGTCTCCTATGTTGTCACTTTCATATACTAGTGGGAATTTTTCATTATAGAACTTGGCTTGTATATACCAATCATGGGCTTCCTCAAAATGCTCTAGGTCTTCGTGAGCAAGCAAGTTGGATGCACACCCACTTAGTTTCTTTTGTTGAGCTTTTCATACACTTATAGCTCTAGTGCATCCGTTGCATGGCAATCCCTACTCACTCACATTGATATCTATTAATGGGCATCTCCATAGCTCATTGATACGCCTAGTTGATGTGAGACTATCTTCTCCTTTTTTGTCTTCTCCACAACCACCATTCTATTTCACATATAGTGCTATGTCCATGGCTCACGCTCATGTATTGCGTGAAAGTTGAAAAAGTTTGAGGATACTAAAGTATGAAACAATTGCTTGGCTTCTCATCAGGGTTGTTCATGATTAAATACTTTGTGTGATGAGATAGAGCATAGCCAGACTATATGATTTTGTAGGGATAGCTTTCTTTAGCCATGTTACTTTGAGAAGACATGATTGCTTTGTTAGCATGCTTGAAGTATTACTATTTTTATGTCAATATGAACTTTTATTTTGAATCATTTGGATCTGAACATTCATGCCACAATAAAGAAAATTACATTGAGAAATATGCTAGGTAGCATTCCACATCAAAAATTCTGTTTTTATCATTTACCTACTCGAGGACGAGCAGGAATTCAGCTTGGGGATGCTTGATACGACTCCAACGTATCTATGATTTTTGATTGTTCCATGCTATTATATTATCCGTTTTGGATGTTTATGGGCTTTAGTTTACACTTATATATCATTTTTGGGACTAACCTACTAACCGGAGGCCCAACCCAAATTGTTATTTTCTTGCCTATTTCAGTGTTTCGAAGAAAAGGAATATCAAACGGAGTCCAAACGGAATGAAACATTCGGGAGAGTTATTTTTGGAACGGAAGCAATCCAGGAGACTTGGAGTATACGTCAGGAAGAAACGAGGAAGCCACGAGGCAAGGAGACGCGCCCTACCCCCTAGGCGCGCCCCCCACCCTCGTGGGCCCCTCGTGGCTCCCCTGACTAACTTCTTTCGCCTATATATGTCCATATACCCTAAAAACATCGGGGAGCACAATAGATCGGGAGTTCCGCCGCCACAAGCCTCTGTAGCCACCAAAAACCAATCGGGACCCTGTTCCGGCACCCTGCCGGAGGGGGGATCCCTCACCGGTGGCCATCTTCATCATCCCGGCGCTCTCCATGACAAGGAGGGAGTAGTTCACCCTCGGGGCTGAAGGTATGTACCAGTAGCTATGCGTTTGATCTCTCTCTCTCTCTCTCGTGTTCTTGATTTGGCACGATCTTGATGTATCGCGTGCTTTGCTATTATAGTTGGATCTTATGATGTTTCTCCCCCTCTACTCTCTTGTGATGAATTGAGTTTTCCCCTTGAAGTTGTCTTGTAGGATTGAGTCTTTAAGGATTTGAGAACACTTGATGTATGTCTTGCCGTGCTTATCTGTGGTGACAATGGGATATTCACGTGATCTACTTGATGTATGTTTTGGTGATCAACTTGCGGGTTCAATGAACTTATGCATAGGGGTTGGCACACATTTTCGTCTCGACTCTCCGGTAGAAACTTTGGGGCACTCTTTGAAGTACTTTGTGTTGGTTGAATAGATGAATCTGAGATTGTGTGATGCATATCGTATAATCATGCCCATGGATACTTGAGGTGACATTGGAGTATCTAGGTGACATTAGGGTTTTGGTTGATTTCTGTCTTAAGGTGTTATTCTAGTATGAACTCTATGATAGATCAAACGGAAAGAATAGGTTCATGTTATTTTACTACGGACTCTTGAATAGATCGATCAGAAAGGATAACTTTGAGGTGGTTTCATACCCTACAATAATCTCTTCATTTGTTCTTCGCTATTAGTGACTTTGGAGTGATTGTTTGTTGCATGTTGAGGGATTTTTATATGATCTAATTATGTTATTATTTTTGTGAGAACTTGCACTAGTGAAAGTATGAACCCTAGGCCTTGTTTCCTACCATTGTAATACCGTTTACGCTCACTTTTATCATTAGTTACCTTGCTGTTTTTATATTTTCAGATTACAAAAACCTATATCTACCATCCATATTGCACTTGTATCACCATCTCTTCGCCGAACTAGTGCACCTATATAATTTACCATTGTATTGGGTGTGTTGGGGACACAAGGGACTCTTTGTTATTTGGTTGCAGGGTTGTTTGAGAGAGACCATCTTCATCCTACACCTCCCACGGATTGATAAACCTTAGGTCATCCACTTGAGGGAAACTTGCTACTGTCCTACAAACCTCTGCACTTGGAGGCCCAACAACGTCTACAAGAATAAGGTTGTGTAGTGTACATCATTTTCTTCATTGTGCGTACAAAGATCTTGTTGTTTTTTGTTGCTAATATCTTTAGCGTAACAATCTTTGTGAGTTTCTTGACTTGACTGATATTCATGGACAACTCATTTCCTCATATGAAAAAAGGGTCAAACAGTGGGTCAAAACCTCTGACAGTAGGAACTACATGTGCAAGACCAAATTGTTAAAAAACTAATATTTTAAAAAAGAAGTGGAAAGGTGTTTTATTAACTGCAACATGCGTAATATTTAAAAACATGCATACGTAGCCATTCAAACTTGTATTGTGCAGGTCTAAGTATACTAGTTATTGGCCTTATTTGGATCCATGGGTTAGAGTTAGTTCGAGCTAGTTTGGGCTCAAATATCCCTAAAGTATCCAAATTTGAGGGCTAGTTTGAGCTAGTTGCGTCAAACCCACCCAAAACAACTATCCCACCCAAGAGGTGCTGATTGGGGCTAGTTCTTGTAGTGCATTTATTGTCAATCTAACACTGTCATCGAAACACCTCTTTGCTAGAGTTAGTTCAGGGTTAGTTAGTGTTTAGTACCATTGTTATTTAGGAAACGTAGCATAGCGTAGGATTTATTCTACCTTGTTTTGTACTCCAAGATGACCATGCACTCCTATATATATGCCCACGAGGCTCAAGCAATACAATCAACTATTCCACCAATCTCTCTCTCTCCCCCTTTTAACTTTCATGAGGTAGAAACTAACTCTAACCTCTAGCTAAGTTAGAGTAACCAAACAGTGCCATTGCTAAATCAAATGGAAAGGCGTGTTCAATACTCTCGCCAGTCCTTTTTACTCTGCGTATAAGAATTGTCTGAAGTCAAACTTCATTAAGTTTGACCTTATTTATATGAAAAATATCAACATCTACCATGCTAAAGTTATACAATATGAAATTTTAAGTCATGACACATGTACTGATATTTATTTCATATTGTGAATGTTGGTATTTTGTTCTATAAAGTTGGTTAAACTTTACGAGGCTTGACTTTACACAAATCTTATATGCGAACTAAAAAGATTCAGAGGGAGTACAACATGCTTAACAGCAACCAAATATAGTCATTCATAGAGCTATTGTTAAATTTGGTACTATTGAAATTGAACTGCACAATTCATACTAGCATATATAGAACATCGCACTGTTAATAGCTGAAATAAACAAGGCATACTATGAACAACCAAAGATGGCAATTGAAACTGGACATATGCTTACTACAAACAACCGAACAACCATAAACCATAGAAATAAACAAGGCGTAATGCAAACAACCAAATATAGCAATAAATATTGGACAGGTTCTCACTACAAAAGGGGTTTGAGAAAACAAATCATGGGCTTCCTCACTTTTCACAGATTGGCTCCTCCTCGTGGTCGCCGTCGATGAGGTCTGACTTGCAAGCTGAGGATCCCAAGCCAGCGTCACAGAACGTGTCCTTCAGAAATGACAAAAGGGGCTCCATGGTGATGAAGGATGGCAAATTGTTCATAATGAGCTGCAGGAGATTAGCGGTAGGGCCATCGATGAGATTGACGGTTGCCGAACCCCAAGGGTTGGGGGTGGGCAACTTAACCTATGTCATAACCCGCATCAAGCCATCGGTGTCGAGGACCTCGATGTCTTAGACGGCATCCGAGACATGCCAAAGTACTCTAGCCCGCTGATTGAAAGGCTCAATCCAGGTCCAGTCAGCTTCCTCGGCATCCACCTCGCCGACGTTGGGCGAAGAGGCCACGGTAAAGCTCTTTTGGGCCATTCGCTCCTCAAGCTCCCCGGGAAGCATAGCCGGGCTTAGCCTGGAATGCTCTGGAGTGGGGGAGGGGGTGGCGATGGGATATCTAGGAAAGGGGGGTTTCCCAGGTGTCATATAAGAAAATCGTGCGGCGAGGGTATGTATATCAGTGGGTAAACTGCATGGGCAGACTGACAGAGGTTGACGATGGAGGCAGCGGGGAGGCGACGGCGACCTAGCTAAGTTTGGAGCAAGGGAGGAGTGGTGTGTATGTGTGTGAGCGCGGGATTTGGGGTGAAGAAAGGATTTGGGGTGTGTATGTGTGGAGGGAGTCCAAGGTGGTGTTTGAGGAAATGACGCGGGTACTGAAAATTTTACTTGGCGGAATTAAAATGGCGGGGCTACCGAAAATTTGGATCAAGGGATTGAAGCAGAGTGGGGCGGGAATAATCGTATGCTATCAAATAGAAAAACACTCTAGCCGAGCAGATATTTTTGAGATTGTGAGGGATGGAGGTGGCAGTAAAATACCAGGGCTACTCAAAATTTGGATCTACTGATTGAAGAAGAGCGGGAGTAACAGACATCTCACATGGTCCAGACATACTAATTGTGTGCTATCAAACAGAAAAATCATCTAGGCGAGTAGATATTTTCGAGATTGCGAGGGAGTAGATATTTTCGAGAGGGGGAGGGAATCCTCGTGGATCCCAATCTACCGTGATCATGTGGGTGACAGGGGCGCGACACAGGGTAGTCCTAGGGAACTGTATTTGTTTCGTACCCGATCGCAGACTGTTGTTGCGCCCGACTCGTCTATTGTTTATAAATTTGGCCAAAAAACGTGGGAAGGGTCAAAACATGAACACACTTGCATGTGCACCAAATATATGTATGAATAGGGTGGTTTGATGTTCAAATACCTAATGCAGAACTTTGATGTGGCACCTGTCGCACAAAACACATGTTACTATTGCTACCCCCCCCCCCACACACACACTTCGCGTTGCCGGGAGGGGAATCCTAGCTATGAACACATGCCCCAAAATAGCTAGGTCTGACATCTCACCGTACCGTAACACAAAACCGAAAGGAGTACATCAACCCCCTCCCCCCTTTGCTTTCGATCAAATGTGAACCGTGTGCGGGCCCACAGATGTGTTCTTCTGGCATTAGATGGTTGAGACCACTTACCAACCACATCATGGGTGGCCCAATGTGTGTGTGTGTGTGTGGGGGGGGGGGGGGGGGGGGGGTGCGCGCGCGCGCGCATGTGTGTGTGTGTGAAAACGATGTGCTATGATATTTAAATAACCAAATCACAAATTTGATGTGGCACATGTGCATTGCAAATTAACCGGGCATCCCCGACCCCACGGAGGTTAATCTAGTACGAAGTAGTACTGTGCCCCCCACACACTTTGAGTTGGTGGGAGGGGGCATCTCACCCAAGGTGTATTGTAAGACTGACCAAGAAGAATCACCACCTTGGTCGTATAACCTCTCTTGTTTGCTGGGTCAAAGTCATGCATTGACGTTCCACAAGAGGCCCACAAAATAGGCTAGCTTGTCGTTGATAACCACGTGAGGGAGTGCCTAAAGACAACCATTGTGTGCATGTGGCCCAAACATATGTATGAAGTGTCATGTGGTGTTTGAAACTATGATGTGGCCGCATGCTTTTGGAACTGGAATGTCCCCACACAGAGGGAGGGTTCATGACGCGTACTATACTATACCGTAACGTGAACCCTCGAACTTAGGTCTCTAATCTCACCATGATCGATGTACAACTATACGGTAATGCGAACCAAGCAAAGAAGAATCGACCCTGGTAACTCTCTCACGTTGTTGGTCGAAGTGATGGACGTCCACACGGGCCCACGAATATATAGGCCGTTGATGATAACCAAGCGAGGGAGAATGTCCAAAGACAACCATTGCATTTATGTGCCCCAAACATATGTATGGACACGCGTGATGCATGCATATATGTTTGAATACCAAAAGCACAACATTTTGATGTGGCACATGCATGCGTGTCCCCACACAGATCTGGTTCATGATGCATCGCGTGCTCACCCCCCCCACTTCGACCCAGTGGGAGGGATTCGTGAGTACACATGCGCGTGAAGTATAGTTGCATGTATAAGATGAACCAAAATTTAATCCCCTCCTAATTATAAGTCAAATTAACCTCTATCACTCTCGGTCAAAGTGATTGACCAAGCGCGCACACAGAGATGGACGAAGCATCTCACTGATAACCCCGTGAGTGAGTGCTAGAGGACAACCGACATCACTTGCTTGTGGGCCAAACACATGTATGGAGATGTGTGGTTGTGATGTTTAAATACCTAATATATATGCAGAAATTTGATGTGCCACCTGCCTCGGGAACCTTTAAGTCCCCCACATGAACCGAGGTTCATGACACGTAGTATATATATGTTGCCCCCTCCCCTCTTCGACGCATAATATATATACACCTACGTACCGTAACACAACCCAATAATAATCCTCCTTGTTCGTCAAATTACCTTTCTTGTTGTGTCATATATTAGATGGATGACGACCTCGCGGGTCCATGGAGGGAATAGTCGCAGGCCAATGAGTGACAACCATTGTCTGCACATGGCCCAGTGATGTTTTTAATACCCAATATGCACAACTTCTTTGCGGAACCTGCCTCGGAAACTGAAAAGTCCCCACATGGTGCGAGATCGATTCATGACGTGTTTGTAGTATATATGTGCTGCCCCGGCCCCCTTCTCCCCTCTTCGACGCGTACTATATACTCTTATCGCAACACAACCCAAAAAGAAACCTCCTTGCTGTATCAAAGTGATGGAGGACAACCTCGCGGGCCCATAGATGGAAGCATCACACACGAGTATACCTGGCCATACCTCGGGCCAGGCCTAGCCAAGCCCGATGAAAAAAAACCCAGCCCCGAGCCCGGCCCGGCCCGGCCATCGGGCCTGTTTTCTAGGCCCGAGCCCGGCCCGAACACGTAAAAGCCCGTCGGGCTCCGGGCCGGCCCGACCCAACCTTCAGAGAAATGCAAAAATGACGGGCCCGGGCCCGGCCCGGCCCGACCTTCGGGCTCAAAATCTAGGCCCAAGCCCGACACAGGGGCATCATCGGGCCGGGTCGGGTCGGGCTTTTTCGGGCCGGGCCGGCCGGGTCGAGCTTCCCATGGCCAGGTATACACGTGAGTGAGTGTCCTATATGACTCGTAGTATTGACCCTGACCACCCTCTTCAACACGTACTTTATATATAATCCTACCGTACGTATAACAAAAACCAAAAAAATGACCATCCTTGTTGGTCAAACTAACATCTCTCATCACATGTCATAGTGCTAGACGGCGACCTCGCGGGCCCACGCGAGTGAGTGTCCTAGGACCACCGTGTGCATGTGCCCCAAAGATGCATGTCAAACTTTTTCTGCAGCTGACATGCGACCAAAGGAGTTTAGTGTTGAAAATTGAAAAAAAATAGATAACATATGTTCGTTTATTATACATTGATTGATTTCCCAGGGATTTAAATGTGCAAAAATCAAATTTGATCTACATGAGACCTGTGATAGTGTACGAAAATGGATTGCAAAATTATATGTGTATGTGTCCCTAGGTGCCTCTTTAGTCCCCATGCAAGAAATTTCTAACATCTAGAATCTTGATTTTAAAATCCAATAAATCCAAAACTAAGTTGAAATTCATGAAACTTATCGTGGTGTCATATGGACACCAATAGACTGTGTTATTTTTTTTTTCAAATTTGAGACAAGTTTTGATATAATCTTCTTACATACAAGAAATTATAAATAATTATCAACCAATATGGCAAACGAACTCTTTATTCGAACCGTGTGCGTTAGAACAACAATGTAAGTGCCGTGCTTCGGTTAAGCAATAAAGCGGCATAATTAATCGTCAAAAAGGAAAAATCAATATATTAAGTGCCGCGCATGTGACCCGTGTGCCGTACAAGCATGCATGAGTTGACGCGACGCATGCTAGCTGGCAGACCGGGAGGTCGCGGCATGCGCCTGTTCGCTATGCACTCATCGTGGGACATGCTAGAAGCTATGTGAAATGACAGTAGGCGTGCCAGCAGTCCGCAGTGCAGGCTCACTGGGAGGCGAGCCAGCCCTTTGACCGCCATCCACCTCGCTCCCACTGCTCCATATTAATGGCGCGCCCGATCCGCTGGTCATAATAGGCGGCAACACACCTCGTCCGTAGTTGTCACTGCCGCATGGAGTGTATTAGGATTTTGTCGAAGCGCACCATCGGTGGGAGTGGCGACGTCAGGGCTGGTGAAGCACCCGCGCAACGCATGAAGCTGGGTGCAGAGGTTGCTGTCACCGCCGACGAGGTCTTGCGCGGACTGCAGCGCAACCTTAACTTCCTCGATGTCGTCATGCCTCCCCAGCCAGAGCTAGAGGTCCCCAGCTACTCCGGCAACAACTCCGACTCCGACAGAAAACCGGTTAGTTCCCCGCCCCCCTTTGTTGGGAATAGAAACCCTTGGTTATGTTTAGCCAGTCCAAGAAATTAGAGAAATATTTGTTAGATCCGCGTAGTGTATTAATTGTCTGGTCTGTACAAACAATTTTTTTGCTAATAATCCGAATAGGGTTAGCGTGTGTGCTAATAATTCGTAGCCAGATCTTGAGAATTGATTTTGAATGTCCTACATATATGTTTGTGCCCTTTTTTCTTCCAGATCTTGAGAATTGATTTTGAATGTCCTACATGTAGGTTTATGCCTTTTTTCCTTCCAGATTTCTATGTACACAGATGATGCTTCGGCCAGCGGCACCGCCGGTTGTAGATCCTGCACCCGGCAGCACGGGCAGAAGCGGCCACGCCCCTGGATCTGAGGAACCCGTAGAATATCAGGTGGACCGCGTCAGCGATGTCCCGGACGCCATCCTTCGGGAGATCATCTTCTGCCCACCAAGGATGGTTGTCGCACACATGTCCTCGCATCTCGGTGGCGCACTCTGTGGCGCGCCGCACCTCTTAATCTCGACTGTCGTCGGCTATCTGCCAATCATGATTTTGAACTACACAGAGCCACCATCTCCTCCCACCAGGGCTCCATTCAACGCCTATGCATCCCGGTATGCTGCCTGCTACACATACCCTGCATGGTGAATGCCTGGCTGACATCCCATCAATTCGAAAAACTCCAACATCTTGAGTTCTACCATTACTATGTAAATAGCTGTCCACCAAGCCTTGTAGATGTGCCCTCACCACCAGTTTTCTGCTCTCTCCAAACCAACAACCTGGCCCGGTGTCATCTAGCAGACAATCTGGTACAAATGCTTCCACTCCCACTCCTAAAAAACTGGTGCTTGTGGTGGTTGATTTGTCGGAGGCCTCACTGCACAGCATCATCCACTCTTGCTGCTCTGCCCTGGAGCGCTTGGTGCTTGTTTTTGGAAAAGAAGTCTGTATCCGTTGTCTCCAAATAAAGTTGCCTCGCCTTGTAAGCATTGGAATTTGCTTTAAAGGAGAGGAGCTCATCATTAAAGATGCCCCTTCACTCCAAAGGCTGCTCCTTGATTATCATTATGCACCTTCGCAAATAACTGTGGTCTCTGCGCCTAAACTGGAGACCTTGGGTGTAATTCCTGATCCATTTGAAGGTTACAAGATGGTGGTTGGCTCCGCACTTATTCAGGTACTGTATATTATAATCAACACTTTTGTAATCATAAGTTGCATTTTTCATTTGCGTGCGTAAGTTCTATATCATCAACACTTTTGTAATCATAAGCTGCATTTTTCATTTGTGCGCATAATCTTTATATAATCTTGGAGTACACTTTTGGTACTAATATTATGTTCTATGCTCAGTGAAGAGTTTGTCCATGGGTACCCTATCAATGGTGCTGGATTCTGTCGAAACCTTACATATCAGTACATGGTGTTCTGATCTGAACATGGTTATCGGCTTGCTGTGATGCTTTCCATGTCCAGAGAATTTGTATATAGAGGTGATGATATCAAGCACATTGATATATTTTACTAGAACTAACCGTTCAGCTGTACTATTTTTTTAGACATTAACTGTTTTCAGTCTTCATGTCTATTTAGGCTAAAGGACATGGACAAAAAAGGTATAACCAATCAGTGGCATAAGAAGCATCGGGTTTTTCTCAGTTCTCATGAGATTCGTTTGAGGACAATAACGCTGGAAGGATATGCATCCAATCATGCAAACACTAGCTTTGTTACATTCTTCCCGTTGAATGCGAGAGTAGTATTGTCCATGAGGATTAAGTTTTTTAACAGACACTTTCTCACGGATGGACACGTGGAACAACATAAAAAGTAGTTTCAGGTGGACAAAAGGGCCTCTGAATGTGCTCGGCTTCTATTTACAACAACTTGTCTTCATGTACCGGTAGATTTTCTGGTCCAGGATCTTGATTTTATGGATCAGACCGATCCATTTGACCGTGACTGCTCAAAACATAGGTTGAGTTAGTTGTTTTTGTCCTATTCATTCTGGATTTTGTCTAAACCTGATGAACAATGCTTTTGTACCTTCTGTAAGATGGGGTTAGATATTGCTGCCCTTTCCAACTCGGCTTTGACCCTTATTTTCTTTCATACAAACCGGAGCTTCTATCAAGAATCCTCATGGTTCCGAGAGGGAACTTGGTCACATGATCTGGTCGCAAAACGACATACGCTGTATCTTCCCACCTTGATTTATTTTACAGAGGCAACATGCAACTGTGATAAACATATGAAATTATTCAGGGTTCGTTTTGCCTTTTTATACATTGATTTTCCTAGGCATTTTTAACAAATAGCCACCATGTTATTATCGCAAACTGTCGTATTAGTCAAACCGTGGGCGTCAACTAACCATTTACTACCGTGGGCAGCTGTTTGATTAGACGGGACGGTTGCGAGCAGTCCGCTGCGCACGCCACGAGCGCTGCAATTTATTGCTGGTTTTGGACTTTTTTCGGCCGCATCGGGAAGGTACGTAGAACACTCCACCATTCTCATCTACAAGCACCGCCGCCGAGGATCGCCGCCTGCTTCAAGATGGAGGACGACCGGCCAACAAGCGGGGGCGGTCGAGCCAGAACCACAAGAGCCTCCGGCGAACGTGGACTTCATCAGTAGTCTCCTCGACGAGATGTTGGTAACCATCATATCCCACCTCCCCATCAAATATGGCATGTGGACCACTGTCCTCTCGCGGTGGTGGCAGCCCCTTTGGCACTACACCCACTGGACCTCATCGTCGACCACAATTTCTACAAAGGGGAGCAGCAACGCTTCGGCGCATTGTCCCACGTCCTCGCCACACACCATGGGCCGGTTAGATGCCTTGCTATCGGCAGGCTCAGTCCCCACAACAAGACCGAACCCAGGTTGCACTACTGGTTCCTATCCCCAACCCTGGATCGGCTCAAATAGCTCAGCCTTCATGCTGACGTCCTTGCTCGCTGCCGCCGCTCTACATTCAGCGGTGCATTTTTCCTCGGATGGATGCCCCGCGCGCTCTTCATCTCCCTAAATTAAGCACCTTGATCTCATTGCCGTCCACATCTCGAAGGTGGATTTGGAGCGCCTGCTCATTGGCTATACAACACTCGGGTACATTCATTTTCATGCAATGGATGGGTTCAGTAGCCTCCACATCACCTCGACGAATATCCATGCGAGGTGTCAGTTGAGGTGTTTCACGATATTCTCATTGAGCATGCGCCTTTCCTCGAGAGATTGTATGTACATGATAAATTAGGTCCAGCAAGAATCAGGGTCATTCACGAACCGAAATTTACAGTGTTGGGCCATTCGTGTGCTGAATTCAACGAACTTGTTACTGGATCATTATTCATCCAGGTACAACAACAATCTTCTTCTCCTTCTTATATATTATCGGACAACACATTTTATCTAATTGTTGTTGATCTATATGTTTGACTGTCATCCAGAAAATGGTTCCCACAAGCTTGACCCGGCCTCTGCGCATAATGAAGATCTTGGCACTACAATCTATCGGCCCCGATCTGGATGAAGTTGTTAGATTCCTTAGATGCTTTCCTTGCATGGAGAAGCTATACATCGAGGTGATGCTCCTTTCCTGTTAATTGTTAAACACAATGGAGCTCAATTTTTTGTTACTTTTACCCATGATTACAATGACCAATGTAGAATGATTTCTAACGGAAATTTGGAGGATTTCAATACACATTTTTTTGAGATGCTAGTGTTGTACACGTTTTATTCCTTCGCCCGATATGCTTTCGTGATAAAAGTTTATCATGAAAGATTGAAGGTGGCATTTCACTCTTTTCATGTATTTTAGAAATCCTAAAAATCAAAGAGGTCCAAAGTGTTCAAATCTGCAACTATGCACTAATATGTTGTCTTAGTTTGCAGATACTAGCAGGCCCGAAAGTAGAAAATGTTGGGGAATATAACAATCCCATTGAATGCCTTGATCTTCATCTCACATAAATTACTTTTAACGAGTACCGAGGCACCACTCCAGAAATTAAATTCGCCAGGTTCTTTGTTGAGAAAGCAAGGTTTCTCAAGGTAATGAGGTTTGCCCTATATTTCCTGCACAGAAGTGAATGGATTGCTAAAGAGCACAAGCATCTACAGCTGAATGGAAAAGGCTCTGCACAAGCCGAATTTCAGTTTGTAACTTCATATGACAGATTCTTCAGAAGTCACTGTATCGAGCCGCTATATGACTTCTCGGTGGCTGATCCTTTCGCAGAAATAATGCATGAAAAGGATTCTGAAGAAGATGAATTTTATGTGTCTGAATAGTTTGAACCTTGTAATATTTGAATTTGGGCCTTGTAATG
The DNA here is from genome assembly GCA_963921465.1 of Triticum timopheevii. Lineage (NCBI taxonomy): Eukaryota > Viridiplantae > Streptophyta > Magnoliopsida > Poales > Poaceae > Triticum > Triticum timopheevii. The sequence goes on from OY997266.1 coordinate 371,748,845, forward strand.
CTGGAATTTCAACCTTGCAATATTTATGGTATTTGTTATATAACGTAATTGGATGTTTAGTTTGGACTTGCAATCATGTCCTGTCACAAGTACATATATGTTGTTATTCTGTACACAGAGCATAGATGTTCTGCAGACAGAGCATATCACATCGCACATGGACCACATTGGGTAACCCATCGGTGATGAATTCATTAATCGCAAACGGTTATATACCAGCAAGCATTTTCCCACAACACACACGGCTTATTCCATCACAAACAACTCGGATGGATCAACAGTATGCCACATATCACACACGCAACTCTAATCTGATTCATGCTTGATGTCTCCGCCATCGCTCGCACAGTTCGTCTTATTTGCCACATATCACTATGTCGGCCTTTGCTCGCATCCCTCGGTGCGCTGTGCTCACTTTTAGGCGCCGCGGCGCACTCTGCTGTCCGTCGGCATGCTATGTTCGCGTACCTCCACGCGCTCGGCTTGTGGAAAACTTTTCCTTGCGTGTTCAACTGCTATATGCATATATATGGTTGCTCGTCGTTGAGGTGCTGCAGAGCGCTCTGCTCACGTCCCTGCGCGCACGCTTTGCCAGCGGTTGGGGCCTGCGCACGATCATGTTGGGGGCCCATATGCATGCCGTTGCGCCGCATGCATTGCCACGATGCAGTTACGTGTGGCACAATGGAGTTACACACTACAAATTAGAACTACCATCCAGGCGTGTGGATATTCCAGCCCGTCCGACTTCACCATTAATTCCCGGGGCCATTATAACCTTAGTCTCTTCAACCTTTCGATATCGCCCCACAACACAACAAGCACACCCACGATGACACATACAGAGAGGATATCTCTCCCTTGTGTACACCATCGACCCGGCCATGGTGGAGGACTACATTAACACCATGGAGTAGTTGCTTGGTGGAGACAAGTACAAGGTGGTCGGCATCGACCTCCAGTACACTACCGGTCTTCCCAGCAAAGATCAGAAGGTTGCCGTCACCCAGTTGTGCGTGCACCATCATGTCCTCATCTACCACTACTGCATGGCCACAGAGCCTTGCAACCATTTCACCAGGTTTGTCAACAACACCGACTACAAGTTTGCTATGGTGGAAACCACCGACGATGTAAAAGCGCTCAGGGTTAGGGGCTTGGTATGCAAGAACCTTGTCGAAATCTGTGAGCACTACAAGGTTTGGGGCAGTACGAAGAAGGACTCCTTGGTTGAACTTGCATCGGCCATCATCGACCCATACTACGAAAAGATGAAGCAGGATGCCAACAGAACACGTCCCATATACTGGCACGGGGCCTGGATGCGGCAACTGGATGAACCTCACCTCAGGTTCGTGGCTGTACACATGCTATGAGATGCACAGGCGGATCGTTGACATGAGGAAGTGCCTCGTTACCGAAATCGATGAGGCCAGATCGAGCCACAAGCAGAGCAGTAGCGGCAAGCGTCACAAGAATTAGATGATGATCATATGATCATTTATCGTAGTTAATTATACATGTAATATATAGTTAAATTTGGTGTGTGGAAATCTCATATGTGTAGTAGCCATCTATGTAATTATGCATGTAATAGTTTCTTTGGTGTGTGCAAATGTCATGTGTGTAGTAGCCACCTATGTAATTTGAATTTTAATTTGGTTATGCAACCATATCTGAAAGGATCGATATAGTTGACTAGAGGGGGCGGGGTGAATAGGCAACTAACAAGTTTTAGCTTTTCTTTACCAAATTAAACTTTGCATCAAAGTAGGTTGTCTAGATATGCAACTAGGTGAGCAACCTATATGATGCAACAGCAATAAGCACACAAGCAAGCAAAGGATATAACACAAAATAACTTGCACAAGTAAAGGTAAGAGATAACCAAGAGTGGAACCGATGGAGACGAGGATGTGTTACTGAAGTTCCCTCCCTTTGAAGGGAAGTACGTCTCCGTTGGAGCGGTGTGAAGGCACAATGCTCCCCAAGAATCCACTAGGGCCACTGTATTCTCCTCACGGCCTCACACAATGTGAGATGCCGTGATTCCACTATTGGTGCCCTTGGAGGCGGCGACCGAACAATTACAAACAAGGTTGGGGCAATCTCCACAACTTAATTGGAGGCTCCCAATGACACCATGAAGCATCACCACAATGGACTATGGCTCCGCGGTGACCTCAGCCGTCTAGGGTGCTCAAACACCCACGAGTAACAAGATCCGCAAGGGATTAGTGGGGGGAATCAAATTTCTCTTGTTGGAAGTGTAGATCGAGGCCTTCTCAACCAATCCCTAGAGAATCAACACGTTTGATTTGCTAGGGAGAGAGATCAGGCAAAAATGGAGCTTAGAGCATCAATGGAGCTTGGGGATGGAAGAGGTGGTCAACTCGGAGAAGAAGACACCCCTTTTATAGTGGAAGAACAAATCCAACCGTTATCCACAAACTCAGCCTGCGACACGCGGTACTACCGCACCATACAAGCGGTACTACCGCACGGGCTTGCGGTACTACTGTAGGGGACCGCGGTACTACCACTGGCACGGCGGGGGCGAGGACTAGACCTGTTATGCTAAGACAGGGAGCGGTAGAACCGCTGGCGCAATACTACCGCGCCCCCTTGCGGTACTACCGCAAGGCAGGGATAGTCAAGCCAGAGAAGGCACGGACATAAAAAAATTACATCCGTGACTACTTCCGCTGAGTTTAGGTCTATTCAAAAATCCAACACGGTACTACCGCAAGCCCGGCGCGGTACTACCATGTAGTGCACGGATGTAAAAAATTACATCCGCCCCTACTTCCGTTCATGCTGCTGTGCCTGGCAGAGCTCATGGCACTACCACGTCAAGGGTGTAGTACTACCGCGTTGGGCATGGATGTAAAAAATTACATCTGCCCCTACTACTGCTCGGGCAGCAGCGCCTGTCCTGAAGCCTACGGTACTACCGTGAGCACTCACAGTACTACCATGCTGGATGCCGGTACTACCGCAAGGGCATGCAGTAGTACCGCTCTAGGGAGCAGTACTACTACCCGCCTCAGTACAACAACATTAGGAGTCCTTAATTTTGCCTAGACATGGAAAGACGGAGGTTACTCCAAAGAGCCAAAGGAAAGGTGGTGCAAAAGGAACATATGTGTACGTGAGATTCCACCGAAACCTTTCCAACATGGACCCCCTTGTCGGTGTCAAAACCGGCGGATCTCGGGTAGGGGGTCCCGAACTGTGCGTCTAGGCGGATGGTAACAGGAGACAAGGGACACGATGTTTTACCCAAGTTCGGGCCCTCTTGATGGAGGTAAAACCCTACGTCCTGCTTGATTAATATTGATGATATGGGTAGTACAAGAGTGGATCTACCACGAGATCAAGGAGGCTAAACCCTAGAATCTAGCCTATGGTATGATTGTTGTAATGGAGGTTATGTCCTACGGACTAAAGCCCTCCGGTTTATATAGACACCGGAGAGGGCTAGGGTTACACAGAGTCGGCTACAATGGTAGGAGATCTACATATCCGTATCGCCAAGCTTGCCTTCCACGCCAAGGAAAGTCCCATCCGGACACGGTACGGAGTCTTCAATCTTGTATCTTCATAGTCTTGGAGTCCGGCGGACGATGATAGTCCGGCTGTCCGGACACCCCCTAGTCCAGGACTCCCTCAGTAGCCCCGGAACCTTGCTTCAGTGACGATGAGTCCGGCGCGCATAATGTTCGGCATTGCAAGGCGGGTTCCTCCTCCGAATAATCCAAAGAAGATTGCGAACACAAGGATAGTGTCCGGCTCTGCAAAATGAATTCCACATTCCACCGTAGAGAGAATAAAATGTACACAAGTTCAATCTGCTGACGTATTTTGCGGCATGACGTCACACCACTACCAAGCCTTTACTTGAATCGTTTTTTATTATACCGCCTCAGCGCGTTTAGCGAAGCGGTTTCCTTGGCACGTCTTGTCGAAGCAGAGATCGTGTTCCCCTTATTCCGGGATTCTCATCAATACGGACGTGGGTAACCCAACCGCGCCATTGATGGTGGCGCTTGGGAGATAAGCGAGTTTTACCAGGCCAGTGGGGGATGAATAGTCTTCGCCCGCCTATATATAAGGGATAAGGATTCACCTTTTCACCTACGCCTTCTTCCTCCTTTGCTTATCCATCTCCGCGCACTCGAGCTCCAACGCCCAAGTTCACGCATCTCGTCTCGACCTTCTCCGACCATGTCCGGAGCGGGAGGCAAATGGCTAGCCTCCACCGTTAAGGAGGAGCACATCACAAGGCTGCGCAGCGCCGGGTACCTTTCCGGCGACGTCGCGCACTGGCTGCCCGACGAGGGGCAACTGATCCCCACCCCCGGGCCCCATGAGAGGGTCGTTTCCTTCCCCACTTCCTCCACGGACTGGGCTTTCCACTTCACCCCTTTGTCCGGGGGCTCATGTTCGACTACGGTCTGGATTTCCATGATCTGGCGCCGAACTTCATCCTCAACATCTCGGCGTTTATCGTCGTGTGCGAGGCCTTCCTCTGCGTCCAGCCCCACTTCGGCTTGTGGCTCAAGACCTTCAGTGTCAAGCCGAAGGTAGTGAAGGGCACTCAAGCGGAGTGAGGAGGCGCCATGTCGGGCAAGATGCCCAACGTCCTTTGGTTCGAAGGGGCCTTCATGGAATCCGTCAAGGGGTGGCAGTCGGGGTGGTTCTATATCACCGAGCCGCGCGACCCTACATGGGCGGCGGCCCCCGAGTTCAGATCTGGAATCCCTACACAGCTCACCTCCTGGAAAGAGAAGGGCTTCCTGTGGGGTAATTCGAAGGAGCTGACGGGACTCCAAGCCTGTATCTAGAAGCTGGTGAACAAGAAGCTTAGGCTGGTTAACGTGGTCCAGGTCATGCTCGTTCGCCGGATTCTCCCATGCCAAGAACGGGCATTCAATCTGTGGTAGTTCAATCCGGAACATGACCAGGCGTTGAGCGGGCTCTTCGACACGACGTACGAAGGCGCCTGGAGGGTGCTGTTTAAGGGCGCCGAAGCCCCCGCATCCGCGACGGAAGATCGCGGATTTCACTCGCAGCGTCCAGCTGACGAGGTAAGTGATTCTACCCCTTTACGAGACACTTGTTGTTAATAGTTTGACCCTAAGCGGGTTTTAATCTCCCTTTTCCTTTGACAGGAATGGATGAGGAAGGCCGAGCAGCTCATCTGCTCGGCTCCCGTGCCAGAAGACCCAGTGGACGCCCGTCTAGCGGGGCTACTGGTTCCGGCACCGCACGTGGTGCCAGAGAAGAAGGCCAAGAAGGTGGCCACGGGCACTCGAAAGAGTTCCCGTTTTCAGGTGTCCGACGACTCCGAGGCGGACTCCTCCCCCGAAGATGAGGAGGAGGAAGAAGACTCTCTCCCAGAGGAGGGAGAGAGGAAGAGGAAGGCCTCCCCAACAGGGGAAGCCGAAGGGTCCAAGAGGGGAAGAACTATTCCCCCGGATAGTTCCGCCAACACCAACGTTGGCGGTGAAGAGTGGCCCCCAAGGCCCAGGCCTCAGGCGAGATCGTAAGTATCCGGATCCCTGAATGATCTGCAATTTCTTTTGTGTCACATAGTGTCCTTCTAATGCCGCATACTGCCTGTAGTCCGGCCGATGATGATCTCCCCGCTTCATCGAGCGGGTCGTTGGCTCCGTCGGATGTGGACTCCATCCCGACTGCCTCCACCCCTCGCGCCGATGAGGACGCCGAGGTGGGATTCCAGAAAGGGACCCATCAGGAGGAGGCTCCGGAGGCGCCGCAAGGCAGCCTCCCGGACTTTGCGCCGGACTCCACGCTGGAACCTGCAGTGGTTCCGGAGTCCGGCAAGCGGCCCCTTCGCAAGAAGGGCAAGACCGTGACGCCGGCGGCCTCCGTCCAACCGGAGGCGCCGGACAACTTGCTGGAGGCGCTCCAAGGTGCCTCCATTGAGGAAGAACACCGCACTGTTATGAGTGCGGTGATTCAGAAGGTTCAGCTCGCCAAGAGCTGGCTGACCAAAGCCTGCAGTAGCCTTCTAACAGGATTTGAGGTAAGAAGTTAAAATTATGTAATGTAATACCGCATAGACAGTAGCCCCTGATGCTCGGTTCGGTGCTCGGAAAGAAAAGCTGGACTGAGGATCTAAAAAGATATATGCAGGGTTGCTAATAAATTATGCCAATATGGGTTTGCAGGCTGTGCTGCTGACCTCTGCCGCACTGACTGCGGAGGTTGGTGCATTAAAGCAAGATCTCGAGCGGTCTGAGCGAGAGCTCGGCCATGCCAAGAGGCAGCTCGAGGACAAAGAAGGTGAGTAGCACCACTTTGAATTTTTACCTTACAGAAAAGGATTTTGGTTGCAATAAAATTAACAAGGATAATATGGGCACTGCAGGGGCCACAAACGAGGTGGCAGCCCTGAAGGAGGCTGTGTCCGCGGCCGAACCCAATGCGGCCGCGGAACGGGCAGAGCGAGAAAAGCAGGAGGCACGGGTGGCGGAGGTGCGGCAAGAGCTCCAGGCTCTCATGGAGAAGCATGAGAGTTTGGAGCGCAACTCAAAGACTCGAGAGTCCGAGCTCGCCTCGGCTCTCGAAAGTGCCAAGTCCACCAAGGCCGAGGCCCTTAAGGCCCTTCAGGAAGTTCAGGATATGAAGAAAATAGCGGCGGGTAAGGCATTTTTCATGCAAAGCAAGCATGTTAATGTAAACTACCTGACACTTACCCGAATTCGGAGCTCTCTAGGGGCGTTTGTAGATCTGCCTCGCAGTGTATCCGACGCTGCCGCATTCTACCGTGGCGAGGAGGGGAGCTCAACGGAGAAGGTCTTCTGGTCTCAGTACGCTGAGGCCGGCCATCCGGTGCCCCCTAGCGACCAGCTGAAGCAGCTGGTCGAACTCCACAAGGTAGCTGAGGAGGCCATGAAGGGCCTTATAGTCCGGCTGTGGCCTGGACAGGCCATGCCTGGGAGCTACTTCGGCCTCGTGCGGTGGCTGGTGGATGCGTGCCCCTGGGTGGATGTCATCAAGCGCTCCTCCTGTATTGAAGGTGCTCGTCGGGCCCTTGCCCGCGCAAAGGTGCACTGGGGCAGGCTGGATGCGGAGAGGCTTCTTACTGACCCGCCGCCAGCGGGCAAGGAGTATCGTACACCCGAAATGTGCTATAAGACAGTCCTGAAGGGTGCCCGCAATATTGCGGATGAGTGCCCCAGAGATGTAATTATTGAGTAGACTCGTTATGTATTATCCTGTGCGCTGAAAACTTTGTTCATATGCGCTATGCAACGCTTGTTTAATTTAAAATATTACCTTCTATGTGGCCGTTTATAAAATCTGAGAGATGGCAAGTCGTTGGCTTCAGCCCCCAAGCCACGAGTGCTGGGGTGTTCGGGATAAACTTGATCACTCTTGTTCCCATTTTTGGGTCCATCTAGGGAGGCGCTCAACACAACGAACAAGGCGACCGGACTTATAATGCTTGGACACTCTCACTTAGCCATAGAATTCTATAATTTTAAATTTCGGTAAAGCCCCTAGTATTCGGAAGACCGAACTCGGGGCGCTATCCACGCCTTCGTCGGACATTATCCGGTACTTCGCTCGAAGCGGCATAGGTCTTTAGGGACCCGAAAAGACCTCTCGAACAGCAACTAGTCTCTCGCCTTATCATGCCAGTCAGTTTTAGCTTTCTCCACTGAGGCGCTCGCCCAGCTCAACCGGGGCGCAATCGCAGTGGTTCTCCCAGTGCCACCTTAGCCGACAGAACGGAACGTAAGGCACCAAAACGTGGGAGCCGGGCAAACCCAACTATTGACCCAAGACATGATTCGGAGCCGATTCATATAATGCTATAAGTTCGGGGTGCCACACTTGTGAAAGTTTTCGGACTTATCACACCATAATGCGGGGAACATAAGCCCCTGGTGTATTCGGCCGTACCAAAATATACGGGTGCGAGATGTCATTAATGAACATGTGTGTAAAGTAATGCAATAACAGGCAAAAAATGCTGCATTATTTATTCAAGGAATTCTGCTATAAGTGCGGAAGGATACAAACAGTGCGGTAAGCAAGGGATTGGACTAAATAAGCATGTCCCCCTCCAGGGGTGGGCTGCAGACTGGTGTATATAATCGAATTTATTGCTCGTAGTGGAGACCACCTGAATGTTAACCGCAGCCTTCTTCCCGTCCTGGCTGTTGTATCGTGAGTTCGGCGGGTTCACCGCTGTACAGGGCCTCTGGTGACCGGAGTCCTGTGTATACAAAGAAGAAAAAATGATAAAAAAGAGCGACACACTTGGGAGCCCCTGGTGCGGTCGAGCCGCACTCTGGGTCTGTTGCGGTCGTGCCCCTCCCCTTAAGCCCATGGTATCTCCAGAGCGTAATGATGCACGCGGAGGGTTGGTTTTGCAATTATGCGATGGCTGGGGTTGGGGCCGCATTGCTACGCACGCTCGGAACGTGCCAGGTGGTCTTGGTTGATGTCGCTCCGGGCCCGTTTGGCCGTGTCCGGCCGTTTAACGGCCGGACTCGAAAATTGCCTTAGAAGGCTGCTTTGTACTTCTGCCGCGAGAGCCGCTGTATGTTCCTCCATTCGGAGGGAGCGTTCCGTATTTCCGTTGACCATGATGACTCCACGAGGGCCTGGCATCTTGAGCTTGAGGTATGCATAATGCGTCACCTCGTTGAACTTTGCAAACGCGGTTCGTCCGAGCAGAGCGTGATAGCCGCTGCGGAACGGGACTATGTCGAAGATTAACTCCTCGCTCCGGAAATTGTCCGGGGATCCGAAGACCACTTCCAGTGTGACTGAGCCTGTACAATTGGCCTCAACACCTGGTATGACGCCTTTGAAGGTCGTCTTTGTAGGTTTAATCCTTGAGGGGTCTATGCCCATCTTGCGCACTGTATCCTGATAAAGCAGGTTCAGGCTACTGCCGCCGTCCATCAGGACTCTCGTGAGGTGAAATCCATCGACGATTGGGTCTAAAACCAATGCGGCGAATCCGCCATGGCGGATACTGGTCGGATGGTCTCTTCGATCGAAAGTGATCGGGCAAGAGGACCATGGATTGAACTTCGGGGTGACTGGATCCATCGCATATACGTCCCTTAGTGCACGCTTCCGCTCCCTCTTGGGTATATGGGTTGTATATATCATATTCATCGTCCGCACTTGTGGGGGGAAACCCTTCTGTCCTCTATTGTTCGGCGGTCGGGTCTCTTCCTCGTCGTCGCTGTGCAGCCCCTTGTCATTGTTTTCGGCGATTAACTTGCCTGCCTGCTTGAATACCCAACAATCTCTGTTGGTGTGATTAGCTGGCTTTTCGGGGGTGCCATGTATCTGACATAAGCGGTCGAGTATTCGGTCCAAATTGGACGGACCCGGAGTGGTTCTTTTGAATGGCTTCTTCTGCTGACTGGGTTTAGAGCCTCGGAATCCGGCGTTGACTGCCGTATCCTCCTTGTCGTCGCCGTTAATGCGGCGTTTATTTTTGCTTCGACGCGACCTACCATTGTGGTCCTTGGTATCCGGACTGCCAGGATTTTTACTGAGGTTGTTGCTGCGAGCTAGCCAGCTGTCCTCTCCCGCACAGAAGCGGGTCATTAGAGATGTGAGGGCTTCCATAGATTTCGGCTTTTCCTGTCCTAGGTGCCGGGCTAGCCACTCGTCGCGGATGTTACGTTTGAAGGCTGCGAGGGCCTCTGCATCCAGACAGTCGACGATTTGATTTTTCTTTGTTAAGAACCGTGTCCAGAACTGTCTGGCCGATTCGTCTGGCTGCTGAATTATGTGGCTTAGGTCATCGGCGTCTGGTGGTCGCACATATGTGCCCTGGAAGTTGTCGAGGAATGCGGCTTCCAGGTCTTCCCAACACCCAATTGACTCTGCGGGCAAGCTGTTAAGCCAATGCCGAGCTGGTCCTTTAAGCTTGAGTGGGAGATACTTGATGGCATGGAGATCGTCACCGCGGGCCATATGGATGTGAAGGAGATAATATTCAATCCAAACCGCGGGGTCTGTTGTGCCATCGTAGGATTCAATGTTTACGGGTTTAAACCCTTCAGGGATTTGATGATCCATTACTTCGTCAGTGAAGCATAGCGGGTGTGCGGCGCCTCTATATTGAGCAATATCACGACGTAGCTCGAGTGAGCGTTGTCTGCTGTGTTCAGCCCGGCCGGAGTTATTGTATCCGGCGCGACGGTACTCGTCGTTGGTCGTGTGGCGCCCACGTGATCCATAGATGGATCTGGATTGCCTTGCTTTGTCCTCCAATATATCTCGCAAGTCCGGCGCGTTCCCTCTTGGCTTCGTACCTTTGGAGCAATGCCGGGGTACGGTCTTGGTGGAGGGCCTAGATGCCTCTCTGTCGCGACCACGGGGTGGTCGGTCGGCCATATTGTGCGATGGTGATGAAGGTATGTATGCTTCCTCCTCTAGTCGGGGGAGCAACTTGCGTTTTGGGTAGCTTTTGGAGGGGCGTTCGAGTTCGTACTCTTCGTCCGCGAGGACCTCGGTCCATCGATCGGCCAGCAGGTCCTGATCAGCTTGAAGCTGCTGCTGCTTTTTCTTTAGGCTATTTGCGGTGGCGATAAGCCTGCGTTTAAAACGCTCTTGTTCGACGGGATCCTCGGGCACGACAAATTCGTCGTCGTTGAGGCTTGCCTCGTCTTCGGAGGGAGGTATGTAATTATCATCCTCAACCTCTTCATCTGCCGCTCTCTCGTGAGGGCTTGCTTCTACATCCTCCTGCGCTAAATCTTGCTGAAGGGGATTGTCTTCGGCACTTTCTGGGGTATTATTATCTCCTGTGCCTGAATCTCCATTCTTGCTGTGGCGGGATTTAGAGCGGCGCCGCTGATGTCGGCGCTTGGGTTGTTTCTTTAAGGAATCTGCCTCCGCTGCTTCTTCGCCGTCCCCCTCTTTTGGGGTGTCCACCATGTATATGTCATATGACGAGGTGGTCTTCCAGTGCCCTGTAGGCGCTGGTTCTTGTTCGTCTCCGGCATCGTCGTCCATACCGTCGATGTCTTCGGAGTCATAGTCTAGCATGTCTGTTAGATCGTCGACAGTGGCTACAAAGTGGGTGGTGGGTGGGCTTTGAATTTCTTCATCGTCCATATCCCAAGCGTCCTGGCCATAGTCCGGCCAGGTCTCTCCGGATAGCGAGAGATGTTTTAGCGAATTTAGGATGTCGCCAAAGGGCGAGTGTTGGAAGATGTCCGCGGCGGTGAACTCCATGACCGGCGCCCAATCAGATTCGATTGGCAGGGGCGCGGGAGGTTCGGAGTCCGGCAGGGAGTCCGGCACCTCGGAGTCACGAGCTTCGCAAGGGACAAGGTTAGTGTTCGGCTCCATCGCCGTGGAAGTTGCAGCCCCCGAGGCGGTGTCCAGCCACCGGTCCTCGATCTGGGCGATCGGCTCCGGACTAAGGGCCGGAGCGGATTCGTGTGCGGCCACCAAGGCGCTGTCTGGCGGCAGAGCTAGATCATGCCCATCATGATAGTGCGGCATGCTCGGCTGTGGCTCGAGCCCGTCGAAGACCAAGTCCCCGCGGATGTCGGCCATGAAGTTTAGGCTTCCGAACCTGACCTGATGGCCAGGGGCGTAGCTTTCGATCTGCTCCAGATGGCCAAGTGAATTAGCCTGCAGTGCGAAGCCGCCGAATACGAAGATCTGTCCGGGGAGGAAAGTCTCACCCTGGACCGCGTTGTTGTTGATTGAAGAAGACATCAAGCCTATCGGTGACAACACAGAGGAACTCTCAATGAAAGCACCAATGTCGGTGTCAAAACCGGCGGATCTCGGGTAGGGGGTCCCGAACTGTGCGTCTAGGCGGATGGTAACAGGAGACAAGGGACACGATGTTTTACCCAGGTTCGGGCCCTCTTGATGGAGGTAAAACCCTACGTCCTGCTTGATTAATATTGATGATATGGGTAGTACAAGAGTGGATCTACCACGAGATCAAGGAGGCTAAACCCTAGAAGCTAGCCTATGGTATGATTGTTGTAATGGAGGTTATGTCCTACGGACTAAAGCCCTCCGGTTTATATAGACACCGGAGAGGGCTAGGGTTACACAGAGTCGGTTACAATGGTAGGAGATCTACATATCCGTATCGCCAAGCTTGCCTTCCACGCCAAGGAAAGTCCCATCCGGACACGGGACGGAGTCTTCAATCTTGTATCTTCGTAGTCTTGGAGTCCGGCGGACAATGATAGTCCGGCTGTCCAGACACCCCCTAGTCCAGGACTCCCTCAGTAGCCCCTGAACCTGGCTTCAATGACGATGAGTCCGGCGCGCATAATGTTTGGCATTGCAAGGCGGGTTCCTCCTCCGAATAATCCAAAGAAGATTGCGAACACAAGGATAGTGTCCGCCTCTGCAAAATGAATTCCACATTCCACCGTAGAGAGAATAAAATGTACACAAGTTCAATCTGCTGACGTATTTTGCGGCATGACGTCACACCACTACCAAGCCTTTACTTGAATCGTTTTTTATTATACCGCCTCAGCGCGTTTAGCGAAGCGGTTTCCTTGGCACGTCTTGTCGAAGCAGAGATCGTGTTCCCCTTATTCCGGGATTCTCATCAATACGGACGTGGGTAACCCAACCGCGCCATTGATGGTGGCGCTTGGGAGATAAGCGAGTTTTACCAGGCCAGTGGGGGACGAATAGTCTTCGCCCGCCTATATATAAGGGATAAGGATTCACCTTTTCACCTACGCCTTCTTCCTCCTTTGCTTATCCATCTCCGCGCACTCGAGCTCCAACGCCCAAGTTCGCGCATCTCGTCTTGACCTTCTCTGACCATGTCCAGAGCGGGAGGCAAATGGCTGGCCTCCACCGTTAAGGAGGAGCACATCACAAGGCTGCGCAGCGCCGGGTACCTTTCCGGCGACGTCGCGCACCGGCTGCCCGACGAGGGGCAACTCATCCCCACCCCCGGGCCCCATGAGAGGGTCGTTTTCCTTCCCCACTTCCTCCGCGGACTGGGCTTTCCACTTCACCCCTTTGTCTGGGGGCTCATGTTCTACTACGGCCTAGATTTCCATGATCTGCCGCCGAACTTCATCCTCAACATCTCGGTGTTTATCGTCGTGTGCGAGGCCTTCCTCTGCGTCCAGCCCCACTTCGGCTTGTGGCTCAAGACCTGCAATGTCAAGCCGAAGGTAGTGAAGGGCACTCAAGCAGAGTGCGGAGGCGCCATGTTGGGCAAGATGCCCAACGTCCTTTGGGTCAAAGGGGCCTTCGTGGAATCCGTCAAGGGGTGGCAGTCGGGTTGGTTCTATATCACCGAGCTGCGCGACCCTACATGGGCGGCGGCCCCCGAGTTCAGATCTGGAATCCCTACGCAGCTCACCTCCTGGAAAGAGAAGGGCTTGCTATGGGGTAATTCGAAGGAGCTGACGGGACTCCAAGCCTGTATCCAGAAGCTAGTGAACAAGAAGCTCAGGCTGGTTAACATGGTCCAGGTCATGCTCGTTCGCCGGATTCTCCCATGCCAAGAACGGGCATTCAATCTGTGGGAGTTCAATCCGGAACAGCACCAGGCGTTGAGCGGGCTCTTCGACACGACGTACGAAGGCGCCTGGAGGGTGCTGTTTAAGGGCGCCGAAGCCCCCGCATCCGCGACGGAAGATCTCGGATTTCACTCGCAGCGTCCAGTTGACGAGGTAAGTGATTCTACCCCTTTACGGGACACTTGTTGTTAATAGTTCGACCCTAAGCGGGTTTTAATCTCCATTTTCCTTTGACAGGATTGGATGAGGAAGGCCGAGCAGCTCATCGCCTGGCTCCCATGCCAGAAGACCCAGTGGATGCCCGTCTAGCGGGGCTACTGGTTCCGGCACCGCACGTGGTGCCGGAGAAGAAGGCCAAGAAGGTGGCCACAGGCACTCGAAAGAGTTCCCGTTTTCAGGTGTCCGACGACTCCGAGGCGGACTCCTCCCCCGAAGATGAGGAGGAGGAAGAAGAATCTCTCCCAGAGGAGGGAGAGAGGAAGAGGAAGGCCTCCCCAATAGGAGAGGCCGAAGGGTCCAAGAGGGGAAGAACTATTCCCCCGGACAGTTCCGCCAACACCAACGTTGGCGGTGAAGAGTGACCCCCAAGGCCCAGGCCTCAGGCGAGATCGTAAGTATCCGGATCCCAGAATGATCTTCAATTTCTTTTGTGTCACATAGTGTCCTTCTAATGCCGCATACTGCCTGCAGTCCGGCCGATGATGATCTCCCCGCTTCATCGAGTGGGCCGTTGGCTCCGTCGGATGTGGACTCCATCCCGACTGCCTCCACCCCTCGCGCCGATGAGGACGCCGAGGTGGGATCCCAGAAAGGGACCCATCAGGAGGAGGCTCCGAAGGCGCCGCAAGGCAGCCTCCCGGACTTTGCGCCGGACTCCATGCCGGAACCTGCAGTGGTTCCGGAGTCCGGCAAGCGGCCCCTTCGCAAGAAGGGCAAGACAGTGACGCCGGCGGCCTCCGTCCAACCGGAGGCGCCGGACAACTTGCTGGAGGCACTCCAAGGTGCCTCCATTGAGGAAGAACACCGCACTGTTATGAGTGCGGTGATTCAGAAGGTTCAGCTCGCCAAGAGTGGGCTGACCGAAGCCTGCAGTAGCCTTCTAACAGGCTTTGAGGTAAGAAGTTAAAATTATGTAATGTAATACCGCATAGACAGTAGCCCCTGATGCTCGGTTCGGTGCTCGGAAAGAAAAGCCGGACTGAGGATCTAAAAAGATATACGCAGGGTTGCTAATAAATTATGTCAATATGGGTTTGCAGGCTGTGCTGCTGACCTCTGCCACACCGACTGCGGAGGTTGGTGCATTAAAGCAAGATCTCGAGCGGTCCGAGCGAGAGCTCGGCCATGCCAAGAGGCAGGTCGAGGACAAAGAAGGTGCATAGCACCACTTTGAATTTTTACCTTACAGAAAAGGATTTCGGTTGCAATAAAATTAACAAGGATAATATGGGCACTGTAGGGGCCACAAATGAGGTGGCAGCCCTGAAGGAGGCTGTGTCCGCGGCCGAATGCAATGCGGCCGCGAAACGGGTAGAGCAAGAAAAGCAGGAGGAACGGGTGGCGGAGGTGCGGCAAGAGCTCCAGGCTCTCATGGAGAAGCATGAGAGTTTGGAGCGCAACTCAAAGACTCGAGAGTCCGAGCTCGCCTCGGCTCTCGAAAGTGCCAAGTCCGCCAAGGCCGAGGCCCTTAAGGCCCTTCAGGAAGTTGAGGATATGAAGAAAATAGCGGCGGGTAAGGCATTTTTCATGCAAAGCAAGCATGTTAATGTAAACTACCTGACACTTACCCGAATTCGGAGCTCTCCAGGGGCGTTTGCAGATCTACCTCGTAGTGTATCCGACGCTGCCGCATTCTACCGTGGCGAGGAGGGGAGCTCAATGGAGAAGGTCTTCTGGTCTCAGTACGCTGAGGCCGGCCATCCGGTGCAACCTAGCGACCAGCTGAAGCAGCTGGTTGAACTCATGCTTTATCAGCAGCAATCGTTTGTATTATTATCGGTATTCGCACACATTTTTTTATTATAGACCTGTTTGCCGTGTATCACACACATCTTGTTAAATTGAACCGTTTCTTTTATCTTGGCTCAACACAAACAGTTCATCCGAGTGAACTGTTTTCCCTCTATCACATGCATGTTGATCTGGCTGACTGTTTCTTTTGTTCCGCCTAATCATAAACTGTTCATCCGAGTGAACCGTATGCCTTATATCGCACACACCTTCATCTGGCTGCCCGTTTATGTTCTTCTGCCTCATTGCAAACAATTCATTGAAGTAAACCGTATGCCCCTCATCGCACATGCAACTAAATTCTCAACCGTGTTTGATGCATCCGTCATCGCAAACATTTTGCATATTTTTTGACGGTTTTTTTACATCACTGTTTGCGATTATTGCATCACACATAGTTTCGTCGAAGGTCTCTGATTGTAGTGTCGCGTAAGCAGCATCCTGTAGTAGTGGGGGGCTCGCGCCATACGATCGCGATGGGCCCCGCAGGAACCCCTTCACGGTAGTGTTGGACTCCAGCGATAGCGGCAATGATGAAGACTCGAGGGAGACTACAGAGGAGGGCGGTGCCAGCCGGGCGTCACCGCGCTCCCACTATAAGTTAATTTGCGACTTTGGGAAAGACGCCGCCGCCGACGAGCAGCCCCCGGCGGCATCCCCTCGACCCACCGATGCGGCTGGAAGGGCAGGGTCCGACACCTCGGTCGCTCATCCGCCGGCTAGGGCCAATCTTGGCGAGGGGGCTGCCGAGCCCCCTGTCAGTGTCAAAACCGATGGATCCTGCATAGGGGTTCCTGAGCTGTGGATCTTGGATCAATGGGGAGCAAGGGACGAAGGACATGATGTTTACCTAGGTTCGGGCCCTCTCTAAGAGGTAAAACGCTACGTCCTGCTAGATTATATTGAAGTGTATAGGATGATTACATATTTGATCTACCACGAGATCAGATGAACTAAACCCTAGATGAGTAGGATGATGGTTGTTGTTCTAGCCTCTACAGACTAAACACTCCAGTTTATATAGACACCAGGGGTACTAGGGTTAGATATAGTCGGTTATAAGGAAAGAATAAACATGCTGAATCATCTATCTTTACTTGGAGTACACACTAAGGCACCAAAGATGTCCTGCCCAGATACGAAGCTGCCTCATAGTGTGGCCTTCCAGCAGTTGTAGTGCGGCCCACCTGTCTAGCCCATGAGAGATAATTCAGCAGCCTGAGAACCCCCTAGTCCAGGTCTCCCTTAGTAGCCCCTAAACTAGCCTCCAACGTCGGGGTTCATGATTGCCAGTCTCCCTATGTACCCCAAAGTCTATGGCTTGTGAGGCGAGTTCTTCTCCCCTTCTATGTTCAACTGTTTTAACAGTGGCCACCGATGACCTCTTAATTAATCAAGTCATTGTGGGACCCTCAGTATTTATTTTCATCAAGCGTTAAAGACAACCCTTGACTTCCGTGCGTCAGTCAGGAGGCGAACAGTCCAGCGCTCTTTTACAAAATGCCCCTGTGGGACCAGAAAGCATACCTATTTAATGGGCCACGAGCGCGACGGGTGGTTAATCCATCCAAAATTAAGCAAGAAGCCAAGGCCAAACCAAATAAATCTTGAGACAAATGGCTAGGGCCCGAGGTTCATCTTCACGCCCTCATGACCCTCTCCCGGGAGACTGGGCCAGCTGCTCAGTTTCAGGCCACCAGTTAAGCAACCTCCAAACGCAAGGATATCTTCCTACCACGGATCTCGTATCTGTCCGTGCAACTTCCATGAATAGTGAGGCCTTCGCGAAGAACTTCCCTGTCCCAAGCAAGGAGAAGAGGGTTTGTTTCGTCCTGGTTCTTCTATGAAGTCTAGGCTTCCCCATTCACCCCCTTCCCGAGGGGCTTGCTAGAATTTTTCGGGATCCAACTTCATCACCTCACCCCCGGATCCATATTGTACATATCCAACTTTGTTGCCCTTTGTGAAATGTTCTTGGGCTGCCAGGCTCATTTGGAGTTATGGAGGAAGTATTTTGGCCTGTCCCCTGTATCCATGGGGGGGGGGTCAATTTTTAAGTAGGCGGATGATACTTCTCCGTCATATCTATAGTTTTTGATTGTTCCATGCCAATATCATTCAACTTTCATATACTTTTGGCAACTTTTTATACTATTTTTGGGACTAACATATTGATTTAGTGCCCAGTGCCAGTTCCTGTTTGTTGCATGTTTTATGTTTCGCAGAAAACCCATATCAAACGGAGTCCAAACGGGATAAAAACGGATGGAGAATTATTTTGGAATATTTATGATTTTTGGGAAGTAAAATCAACGCGAGACGATGCCCGAGGGGGCCAGGAGATAGGGGGGCGCGCCTGATAACCCACAAGTGTAGGGGATCGCAACAGCTTTCGAGGGTAAAGTATTCAACCCAAATTTATTGATTTGACACAAGGGGAGCCAAAGAATATTCTTGAGTATTAGCAGTTGAGTTGTCAATTCAACCACACCTGGATAACTTAGTATCTGCAGCAAAGTATTTAGTAGCAAAGTAGTATGATAATAAAGGTACGGTAGCAAAAGTAATGTTTTTGGGTTTTGCAGTAATTGTAACAGTAGCAACGGAAAAGTAAATAAGCGAAGAACAATGTGTGAAAAGCTCGTAGGCAATGGATCAGTGATGGATAATTAGGCCGGATGCGATTCCTCATGTAATAGCTATAACATAGGGTGACATAGAACTAGCTCCAGTTCATCAATGTAATGTAGGCATGTATTCCGTAAATAGTCATATGTGCTTATGGAAAAGAACTTGCATGACATATTTTGTCCTACCCTCCCGTGGCAGCGGGGTCCTAGTGGAAACTAAGGGATATTAAGGCCTCCTTTTAATAGAGAAGCGGAACAAAGCATTAACACATAGTGAATACATGAACTCCTCAAACTATGGTCACCACCGAGAAGTATCCCGATTATTGTCACCTCGGGGTTGTTGGATCATAACACATAATAGGTGACTATAGACTTGCAAGATAGGTTGGGGCAATCTCCACAACCTAATTGGAGGCTCCGAACGATACCACGAAGCTTCACCACAATGGACTATGGCTCTGCGGTGAGCTCAACCGTCTAGGGTGCTCAAACACCCAAGAGTAACAAGATCCGCAAGGGATTAGTGGGGGGAATCAAATTTCTCTTGGTGGAAGTGTAGATCGAGGCCTTCTCAACCAATCCCTAGAGAATCAACACGTTTGATTTGCTAGGGAGAGAGATCAGGCAAAAATGGAGCTTAGAGCATCAATGGAGCTTGGGGATGGAAGAGGTGGTCAACTGGAGAAGAAGACACCCCTTTTATAGTGGAAGAACAAATCCAACCATTATCCACCAAATCAGCCTGTGACACGCGATACTACCGCACCATACAAGCGGTACTACCGCACGGGCCTGCGGTACTACCGCGGGGGACCACAGTACTACCGCTGGCACGACAGGGGCCAGGACTAGACCTGTTGTTCTATGACAGGGAGCGGTAGAACCGCTGGCGCGGTAGTACCACGCCCCCTTGCGGTACTACCGCAAGGCAGGGATAGTCAAGCCAGACAAGGTATGGACATAAAAAATTACATCCATGACTACTTCCGCTAAGTTTAGGTCTATGCAAAAATCCGACACGGTACTACCGCAAGCCCGACGCGGTACTACCGTGTAGGGCGCGGATGTAAAAAATTACATCGGCCCCTACTTCCGTTCATGCTGTTGTGCCTGGCCAGAGGTCACGGTACTACTGCGCCGAGGGCGCGGTACTACTGTGTTGGGAGCGGATGTAAAAAATTACATCCATCCCTACTACTGCTCGGGCAGCAGCGTCTGTCCTGAAGCCTACGGTACTACCGCTCCCACGGAGCGGTACTACCGTGGGCACTCACGGTACTACCATGCTGGATGCCGGTACTACCGCAAGGGCATGCAGTAGTACCGCTCTGGGGAGCAGTACTACCGCCCGCCTCAATACAACAACATTAGGAGTCCTTCATTTTGCCTAGACATGGAAAGACGGAGGATGCTCCAAAGAGCCAAAGGAAACGTGGTGCAAAAGGAACATTTGTACACGTGACATTCCACCAAAACCTTTCCAACGCGGACCCCCTCTTAATAGTACGACTTTCCTACGACTCAAATCCACCGAAAAGAAACATAGAGAAACGCCGTCTTCTATAGTCTTCGAGGGGCACAAAATCGTCTTGAGTTTAGACATGATATATCTGAAATGCTCAATGCACATGATTAGTCCACAAAAGCATTGTCATCAATCACCAAAACTACTAAGGGATAAATATGCCCTTACAATCTCCCCCTTTTTGGTGGATTGATGACAATACAAGATTTGCACAGAGGGATATAAAATGAAGCAATGGCAAACCCACTATCTATAAAATATAGACGGCCCCCCTAGATGCGTGCACTCTAGAGACGTGCTTTGGACTGCACGACACACATACTAGGATCAGCACTCCCCCTATATTTTATTGACAAGGCATCTCTTGCAACAATATAACTAACACTAAGCAAGTAGTAAAGATGATGAATATTACTAAGTAACGAAGACAATAAGATATGCTAGAGTGCATATGTCTTACACCATATGATAGATAACTTGGTCTTATGAGCACAAACCAAACCAAAGCAAACGAGGTTCAACGGAACAAAAGCAAAGCACGAAGTGAAAGACACGACACAAGACGCGCAAATCCTACTCTCTCTCCCCCTTTGGCATCGAGACACCAAAAAGGCAGAGAGGACACCTACGACACAGGTGGTAGCTCAGGCTGAAAACGACTCCTCGTCGGTCTCGGCAGCGGGAATAGGCTCCTCCTCTAACTCCGTCCACTAATACCCCTGCTTGGCTATCCAGTCAGCCTCTGGAGTAATGACTTCCTTTGAGCCACTGGTCAGAGTCTCGCCAAAGGTCCTCAATATCTTCTTATCACACTGGCGACTCTTCTTGGAGGCAACATGGGCCCTGTACTACCCCTGGGTCTGCATGGAGAACATATTCTTCATCTTGTTCTTCAGCTTCTTAGCCCAAGAGGGCTAAGTAGAGGGAGGAGTGTATCCATCAGAACTGTCCTCATGAACTTCCTCCTCCTCGATCTCATCCTCATCCACATCCATCATGGCAGCCTCGGCCTCAGCACCGGTGGTGGTGTTAGCCCATTGGCTCTTGATGCGGAGCTTGATTGGCTCATGATGAATCCAGCCGGGGGTAACAAACTCATCATCGGGATAGAGCTTCTCCCAAGTCTCGGTGTTCAAGAGAAACATGTAAGGCCCATAGATGGGGACCATATGGTTGAACACCGCAAATTGAAGCTTGCACCACATGATATGTGAGACATCAAGCGGTTGCGTCTGAGCCGAATGTGCCTCCTCACAAAGGAGCATCATATCCACAAGATAGGCATGCACCTTGTCCTTGTCACCGATGCGTGGGAAGAGGGAGTTGCGGAAGATCCGATGCATGATGTCAAGGAAGGAGTTCATCACCCACACCTTATTCTTACTAGCAAGTGTCTTCTCAACAAGGAGGGACTGGAGCTTGTTCTTGTTGGCTGACTTAGGGTTGGCATGAGGGCGAACACCTACGGGTGTGTCGAGCCCCGCATCAGGAACCTGAAGAAAATCCATGAAGTCCTTCCACTTAGCAGTCAACTGTTGACCATTGGTCATCCATGTCATGGTCCTTGGCTCATCAGAATGGAAGTGGACTGAAGCAAAGAACTGAGCCACAATCTCTAGGTCAAAGTCCAGGTGAAAGGTAAGCATGTGCTCAATGACAAATTGCTCCACCAGGTCCAAAGCCTCGCCAAAATAGTCACGGTGCTTATCCTGCCTCATGTGATTCATGTCGATCCAGTGCACGTCCATGTAGATGTTCTTCTTGGGCTTGATCACATCCAGGCAGATACAATTCTGCTGCTTGGTCCAGAACAGGTCATTCCCTCTGAAGTTGGCACGGGGATTCACATAGGGGTTGATCTTCCTTCGAATGATGAACTCAGCCAGTGGTATCTCATCCATGCCCATGGTGGGCTCCTTGAGCTTGGTGGCGGTGTGCTTGGTTCTGTGTTGGGAGGCATTGGAGCCTCTGGAGCTTCATCTTGGTTGCGGAGGCACTTCGAGCCCATGTCACGGCTGGGATTCGAGCGACGAACATTGGAACCAAAGCCACCACCTAGACACACAACACAAGAACATGCAAGTAAAACGAGAAGGATCAATGCAAAGACCAGGGCCAAAGCCAAAAGAAACAAGCAAGTACGAGATTTGGAAGGATAAAATAGAATAATTTATACATCTACAGTAGTACTGGACTGGCGCACGGATGTAAAAAATTACATCCGCTCCAGCTGCGGTAGTACTGTGTCGGGGTGGCACGGTAGTACCGCGCCTGGAGCGGAAGTAATTTTTTTTACTTCCGCGCCCCGAGCGGTAGTACCGCGCGAGGCGGATCACGTGCGAGGATGCGGTAGTACTGCTCCGGGAGGAGCGTTAGTACCGCACGGATTCAAATGGGCCGATCTGCATCAGGAACAACCGCAAAACTAGATCAGTACTACCGTTGATCAAACTAAACTGTTGTGTCATTACAAATAGCATGCTTGTTGCACTACCACTCGCCTACAATTCCCTCTTGCATAGATTTAGCCAAAAATCACATGAACTACACATGCATCTCCCCAAGACCTAGAAGCACAAGAACGGAACAAAAAGAGGAGGACATGGGGAAATACCGGGGTCCATGGCAAGAGGACGAGGTGGGGAACGATCCCACTGGACGGAATGCGAGGAGAGCGGCCGGAGACGGAGATCCGGTGAGGTCCGCCGACGCCATTCTTGGGCAGGAGAGAGAGAGGCGGGGTGGGGAAAAGAGATGAATGGGTATGGGGGGGTTGGAACTCCCCCTGCCCCACTCTTAACCCCTACCCGCTCGCGATGGCGTGGTAGTACCGCGGGTCATCGTGGTAGTACCGCCCGGGCGGAAGTACTGCTCGCTGGGCGGTAGTACCACTCTTCCAACGGCAGTAAAAAATTACTGCCGTGATGGAAGCGGTAGTACCGTGCGCCTAGGATGCAACTATTCATGGACAGAGCGAACCACTCCTGCGGTAGTACCGTGGCTTGCCACGGTAGTATCGTACCCCCAAGAGAGTGCAAGTTTCGCAAAAGAGAGGGAAACGGCCTTTGCAAAGCAACCTTCAAGACACTGAACACACTAAGAGGCAAGCACAAAAGACAACACAAACATGGCACAAAGAGAAGGCAAAAGACAACGAAGACCAAAACACAAAACACAACTCTCAGGAAGAGAGGGCGGTGGCTGAAGCCACCTATGTACGAGTCAATTGGTATGGCACCGCAAAGAATTATCCTTGGGCCCATGACCAAAACTCGTCTTTGAAGCACAAGTACCATAAAAAATGGCTAATGTGAAAGAGTTGATCAATTTATGCATAATGGGGGAGGGAAAGTTCATTGAGAGAACAACACTCCCCCTATGTCCATGCCTACACCTAAACAAGATATCACGTTGAGTATGGAGGGGTGTGCAAGGGTTCAAGCTACATTGCTTGAATCAATGATATTTAGCTCATGCCTTAACTCGCGAAATCTTGCTTCATCCAAGGGATTCATGAAAATATCTGCAAGGTTATCATGAGTGTTGACATACTTGAGTTTGATCTCCCCTCTCCTAATGTGATCCCGAATGAAGTGATAACGAATCTCAATATGTTTCGTCTTGAAGTGTTGCACCAGGTTGAGAGAGATTTTGATGGCACTTTCATTGTCACACCAAAGAGGCACTTCGTCACAAGTAACACTGTAATCCTTCAAAGTTTGCCTCATCCATAGAATTTGAGCACAACAACTTCCGGTAGCCACATACTCCGCTTCAGTGGACGAGACAGATACACAACTTTGCTTCTTAGAAGACCAACTCACCAAGGAGCAACCAAGAAATTGGCACCCTCCGGAGGTGGACTTCCTATCCACTTTGTCTCCCGCCCAATCTGAGTCTGTATAGCCCAATAGATCAAAGTTGGCTCCTCTTGGGTACCAAAGGCCGAAGTTTGGGGTATGAGCCAAATATTGAAATATTCGTTTGACCGCCACAAAGTGGCTTTCCTTAGGTGCGGCTTGAAACCATGCACAAATTCCCACACTCAACATGATATCCGGTCTAGATACACAAAGGTAAAGCAGGGAGCCAATCATGCAGCGATATAACTTTTGATCCATCGCTTTACCATTTTTTTGAACCTTTAAAACAGTATGAGAGGCTCCTACTGTGTAACTAAATTAAAGAATCAGTGTGTCAACTATACAATCATGTTACAAAGCTAAAGCTCCAGTAGGGTGCACCTAAGGGTAAACTCAAAAGAAAATTACAGATTGCCAAGGAAGGAGATAATGAACTCCTTGTTGTTGTTCCTCATTCTATGGGTGAGTAGAGAAAGATCAGTAGCAAATCTATTCTTCCATGAAGTGATAGTCGGTGCAATACGTCTGAAAACCTTGTTGTTCCTCTCCTTCCAAATGCTCCATGCAGTAACTAGAAAGACCTCCATGAACATTGGTCCATCCCAAGTCTGTTTTGCAGTTTCAATCTTGTGGAGTCGACAGTTGTCCAAAGTCCAAGAAATAGACAAGATGTTCCAGCATTGAACGCTAAAGGAGCAGTAAAAATCATGTGATTAATGGTTTCTTCAACATGTGAGTCACAAAGTGGACAATCATGATCATCATCTCCCACATTGTAATGTCTCCGCTTGAGCATATTACGGGTGTTTAGTCTGTCATGCATCAAAAGCCAGCTGAACACTTTTATCTTCATGGTATTCTTTGATTTCCAGAGCCAAGGGAAAGCCTTGTGCGCTCGAGTCTCACGGAAGAAAAAGTTGTAAAACTGCTTGGAAGTGTATTATGCGTCTCCCCAAAGATAATGCCAGACATCATGCACAAAGGACATAGGTTGCATGTGTGTGGTGTCAAGTTGTAATGCCTTGATTTCCTCGAAAGCTTGGGGTGACAGTGGTAGGTGGAACATTTCTTGTAGGACAGTGTAGCTCTGGAAATCACGAACAGAGATGTCCTCAGAGGTGGCGAACGAAAAAGCTCTTGGGTATGTATTCATCAGTAAATCATCCAGCCACATGTCTTTCCAGAACAGTGTAGTGGTGCCACAAACCGCGTTAACTTTGGTGATCCCTCTAAAGATCAGTGTGAGCTTAAAAATGTGACGCCACCAGAATGATCCTTCAGTGTTGGAAGCATGCGGTATTTTTGATCATAGAGCGTGTCCCAAGTCAGTTGAACCCAAGGGCTATCCTTCTTATTATAGAATTTGTGTAGAAATTTGAGCAACAGAGCTTCATTCTGTGTCTTGAGGTCCAGAACACCTAAACCACCACTTTGCTTAGGCATGCAAACCATGCCCCATGCAGCCAGAGAGTTTGAACGTTCGCCCTCATCAGTTTGCTTCCTCCAAAGGCATCTTCTATGGATTCGATGTAGCATCTCTATAAGCTTAGGTTTAAACTTGAGAGTGCACATTGCATAGATAAGTAAAGACGTGACCGTAGAGTTGAGCAAAGATAATTTCCCACCATAAGACATCATGGACATTGTGGAGGTGAGACTTCTTTCAATGCGACAGACAAGTGGCATGAGATCATGGATGGTGGGTTTGGTGGTACCAAGCGGTAATCCCAAGTATGTAAATGGCATTGTCCCAATTGAGCAGCCAAAAATATCAGCGATGACTTTACTTTGCTCCAAGCTCGTGTTTATAGGGATCAAGGTTGATTTGTGAAAATCCACCACTTTACCATTGGGATCTATGTCAAGTTGGCATTTGACGGGCATTGGAGTAGAAGCCGGCTTGACACAGCTTAGCTTGAATCTCTTGAGCATGTCTTGAGTGTATTTGGCTTGGTTGATGAAGGTTCCTACTCTTCTTTGCTTGATTTTGAATCTGAGAAAGAACTTCAACTCTCCCATCATAGACATCTTGAACTTTGAGGTCATGAGAGCGGCAAATTCCTCATTGAAAGCTTTGTTAGGGGAACCAAAGATAATATCATCAACATATAGTTGGCAGACAAACAACTCCCCTTTGACATTCTTAGTAAAAAGAGTGGGGTAGATTTTCCCAATTTCGAACCCATGATCTTGCAACTACTCAGTAAGATGCTCATACCATGCACGTGGGGATTGTTTAAGGCCATAGAGTGCCTTGTTGAGTTGGTACACATGATCAGGGAAATAGGGATCCTCGAACCCCGGTTTTTTTGACATACACCAACTCATTAATGGGACCATTAAGAAAAGCACTCTTCACATCCATTTGTTGCAACTTGAAATTATGAAGAGAAGCATAAGCAATTAACAGACGAGTAGATTCAAGGCAAGCAACAGGAGAAAAGGTTTCACTGTAGTCGATACCCTCGACTTGGGAGTAGCCTTGTGCCACCAAACGATCCTTGTTGCAAACAATGATTCCATGAGCATCTTGCTTGTTCTTGAATATCCACTTGGTTCCAATGATATTATGATTCCCGGTTGGCCTTGGCACTAATTTCCACACTTGGTTGTGCTTGAAGTTGTTGAGTTCTTCATGCATGGCATTGAGCCAATCCGGATCCTCGAGCGCCTCATAGTCCTTTTGGTGTTCGACACAAGAAACAAACGCGTGATGTTCACAATAGTTTGCTAATTGTCTACGAGTGCTTACCCCCTTTCTTAGGCTTCCAACCACATTCTCCATGAGATGACCTTTGGTTGTGAGCTTGGAAGCAATCTTCGCGGCATGACGCTCTAATTCCTCCTCGGGTGTGAAAAGAGGAGTGGAAACTTGATCATCTTGAGCGACGTCTTGAGCTTGTTCTTGATCTTGAGCTTGCTCTTGATCTTGAACTTGCTCGAAAGGGATAACTCAACCTTGGGCATCACCTGGTGGCTCACCACCATCTTGAGGTTGATCTTGCCCTTGATCTTGTTCACGTGGTTGAGGGCCTTCACTTTGTTCTTCGGAAGCGTGTGGGTCTTGGGTCGGTGATGGCTCCACTTGAGTGGAGCATTGTCCTTCTCCTTTGGCCACAAGGGGTTCCTCAGTGGGTAGGATATGACCAACACCCATTCTTCTTATGGCTTGGGGAGGAATTTAATCACCTACATCACAAGTACCACTTTGCTCCACTTGGGAGCCGTTATTCTCGTCAAACTCCACGTTACACGTCTCCTCAATGAGTCTGGTGGACTTGTTGAGGACACATTAAGCATGAGAGTTTGTAGCATAACCAAAAAATATGTCCTCATGAGCTCTAGACTCAAATTTAGACAAACGAACACCTTTCTTGAGAATGAAACACTTACACTCGAACACCCGGTAGTACTTGAGGTTCAGCTTGTTTCTGGTGAGTATTTCATAAGGAGTCTTGTTCAAGCCTTTGCAGAGATAGAGCCGATTGGATGCATGACATGCGGTGTTGATTGCTTCGGCCCAAAATTTCTAAGGAGACTTGAACTCCGCCATCATGGTCCTTGCCGCATCCATCAACGTCCGATTCTTCCTCTCTGCGACACCATTCTGTTGAGGGGTGTATGGTGCAGAATATTGATGCTTGATCCCCTCATCACTAAGAAACTCATCCAAGGTGTAGTTCTTGAACTCGGTGCCGTTGTCACTTCTTATTGTCAAAATCTTTGCATCGTGTTGACGTTGGGCTTCATTTGCAAAGTCGATGACAGTATGTTGGGTTTCACTCTTCCTCTTGAAGAAATACACCCAAGTGTACCTTGAGTAATCATCGACAATCACCAAGCAATACTCCCCCCCCAAGAATATCAAAGGATGGAGGCCCAAAGAGATCCATGTGAAGGAGCTCCAAGGGTCTCTTCAAGTAGATGATAGTCATGGGAGGGTGAGCCGTCTCATGTAACTTTCCTTTGATACAAGCACTGCAAGCACGATCTTTGGCAAAACTAATATTTGTTAGTCCACGGACATGGTCCCCCTTGAGAAGACTTTGCAAAGATCTCATATTGACGTGGGCTAAACGGCGATGCCAAAGCCACCCCACATCAACTTTAGCCATTAGGCATGTCGCGGTCTTAGTGGGTCGCTCCAAAAAGTTAATCACATAAAGACCGTTCACGACATGCCCAACAAAGGCTACTTTAATAGTCTTGCTCCACAAGAGGGCCATGATATCAATATCTAAGAATGTGGCAATGCCCATGAGTGCAAGTTGATGAATGGAAAGTAGATTGTATGCAAGGGACTCAACAAGCATGACTTTCTCGATCGTGAGATCATGAGAAATGACAACCTTGCCAAGACCCAATACCTTAGAGGACGAGGCATCACCCCACTCGACGTTGGTGGGCATAGATGGGATCTTGTGCACGTCCACCACCAAGTCCTTGCTTCTGGTCATATGATTTGTGGCTCCACTATCGAGCAACCATGATCCGCCACCGAAAGCAAACACCTAAGAAGGGTCTTAGGAACCCAAATAGACCATTCAATGTACTCATAAGGAGAACCAACAAGTTTAGCATAAACATGCCCATCACTAGCACGACACAACACATAAGAAGGGTTAAAGTCGCCGGCTTTGTTGGAAGGGGTGGCATTTCCCTTTTTGACATCACCACCCTTCACATTGTTCTTCTTCTCATTTGGAGCACCCTCTCCCTCCTTCACAAAAGTTTGCTTGAGAGGAGGAGGTCGTTTGGTCTTGTCGTTCTTCTTCTTGTTCTTGGACTTGGGTGCAAACCCAACTCCCTCCTTGGCCACAACTTCCTTTCTATTGCTCAAAAGGTCATTGAGATTCCTCTCACCTTGTATGCACGACACAAGGCCTTTCTTAAGTTGCTCCTTCAACTTGGAATTCTCCTCCACAAGATGCACATGCTCACAACACAGGTTAGTTGCATTTGCATTATCAATTAATACCATATGAGGAAAAGTGGCTTTATCCTTGGTTAGCTTCACTTGGAGTTGATCATGAGACTCCTCGAGGCTAGCACGAGCACCCTTCAAGACCTTGTGAGCCTTGTCAAGTATATCAAACTCCTCCTTGAGTCTAGCATGGTCAACCCCAAGTTTACCTTCTCGGAGTTTAGCACACGAGATACAACAAGAGCATGATCAAGATCTTTCTTTAATTTAGCATGGTCATCGTTGTGTGACTCCTCAAGAGCCAAACGATGAACACGCTCTTCCTCAAGTGCATTAGAGAGATCCGATATCTCATCGGCATAGTCACGACTATGACCTTCCATCTTAGAGATGGTTTCTTCATGAGCCTCGATCATGTCATTGGCTTCACCAAGTTGTTCCAAGAGAGCAATGAAGTGATTCTTGGATTTGCCCTTGAGCTTACTCGTAAAATACTCAAATTCGTTTACTTCCTCATTAGACCCCTCACTTTCATCAATGCAGTTCGTCAAGGAGGGATTAGTAATGATGTTGGTTTTGATGTTGGGGTTACGTCGTTGGTGGCTTTAGCCATGAGGCACTTGGCGGTGATGTTCTCGTCAGGTGAATCAAACAGAAACACCCGTGGAGTAGTGGCAATGGCAATGGAGGCCATGGCCATGGCTTCACTATCTTCATCATCATCATCATCATCATCATCCTCATTGTATTCTTCTTGTGCCACCAACCCTTTGGTTGGAGTCTTCTTGGTGAAGTTGTTCGTGTTGGGGAAGGACTTGATTTTGTCTTTTCGGATGAGCTTGCCACCATTGTCTTCCCGCTTCTCGTAAGGGCACTCCGCAACAAAATGGCTCACATTACCACAATTGTAGCATGTTCTCACACATTGCTTGCCCTTGAAGCCACTTGAGTTATTCTTGTTGAAGTTGGGCCTTGTGTTCTTCTTGCTCCAAAATTGCCTTGAAGCAAGAGCCATGTGCTCATGGTAATCATATTTCGTATATACGGGGTTGCTCTCCTCTTCTTCCTCTTCATCCTCTTCTTCCACACTAACCTTGGCCTTCAAGGCAAGGTTGGGCTTCTTTGCTCTTTGAGAACGGAACATCGCATTGTCGGCGGTCTTGTCCAAGATCCTCATTGCCACAAACTCATCCAACACTTCACTTGAGGACAAGGTGTGGAAGTCCGGCTTTGATGGATGACGAAGGACATGGCCTTGTGGTAGGGCATCATGGCCTTGAGGAACTTACGCTTGATCCAATTGTCATCCGTATCCTTGCTCCCATGATCTCGGAGTGAGACCGCGAGAGTGGTTAATCTCCGGTAAAGCTCACAAGGTTCTTCATCTTTGTTCATCACAAACTCATCGGCTTCATCTTGCACCACTTCATAGTTGGAGCGTTGAATGCTTGCGCTTCCCTTGTAGAGGGAAACAACATGGTGCATGCTTCCTTGGCCACGGTGAAGGGTTGGAGATGCGTAATATCTTCGGGTGGAATTGTATCTTGGATGATGAAGAGAGCATTCTCATTGAATTGATTATCCACGGCTTCTCTAGGGGTGAAGTTGCTTCGGCCATGCGGATAGAAACCTTCTTCAATGATTTCTCCAAAGATTAGTGTTAACATGGTTTAAATGACGCTTAAAGCAATAGACCCAAGCATCAAAATCCTCATTTTTCACAATCTTAGGGGGAGAACCGACATGATTTAAATGAGTAGAGGGAATCGGTCCTCCATAAGTAAGTGGAGGTTCCACATGGGCAAAGGTGACACTACCATTTCTACCACTAGACAAAGGAACTTTCTTACTAGTAGATTCCCCCTTGTCGGAGTTAGCATCCGTCATCTTGTTAGTGGGATCGACCACTTCCAACGATGCGGTGGATAATTTTAGACCATCAAGAAAGTTCTCAAGCATGCTGTCGGTGTCAAAACCGGTGGATCTCGGGTAGGGGGTCCCGAACTGTGCGTCTAGGCGGATGGTAACAGGAGACGAGGGACACGATGTTTTACCCAGGTTCGGGCCCTCTCGATGGAGGTAAAACCCTACGTCCTGCTTGATTAATATTGATGATATGGGTAGTACAAGAGTGGATCTACCACGAGATCAAGGAGGCTAAACCCTAGAAGCTAGCCTATGGTATGATTGTTGTAATGTATGTTGTCCTACGGACTAAAGCCGTCCGGTTTATATAGACACCGGAGGAGGCTAGGGTTACACAGAGTCAGTTACAATGGTAGGATATCTACATATCCGTATCGCCAAGCTTGCCTTCCACGCCAAGGAAAGTCCCATCCGGACATGGGACGGAGTCTTCAATCTTGTATCTTCGTAGTCTTGGAGTCCGACGGACGATGATAGTCCGGCTGTCCGGACACCCCCTAGTCCAGGACTCCCTCAGTAGCCCCCGAACCAGGCTACAATGGCGATAAGTCCAGCGCGTATATAGTCTTCGGCGTTGCAAGGCGGGTTCTCCCTTCAAGTTCCATGTACCTGCCGAACAGTGTCCGGCTTCACCATAAATACTGTGTTTCTCGGCTTCTACGCCCAATAATGGTATTTTTCCACGCGTCGCACGAATGCGAAAAGCCAGGGCGTCTTTTACGTTTCACCCCCCAGTCGTGCGAGTCATCCGCCTATAAAAGAAGCAAAAATCCAGATCCAAACCACACCCTCCTCCCGCGAATACTTCATTGGAGTGCCTTTGACCTAAAAATCCATTCCATCATGGACCGTCGATGCGGCTCTTCTTCACGCACTCCCAGCCCACCGCCGGGGGATTGGAGGAGGTGCTCTATCTCGCACAACGAGCTAGTGAAGCTCCAAACGGGGGGATTTCTCCCTCCGGCCTTCATGGTCCCAGTCCGGGCCGGACTGGTTAATTATCAAGGTGGGAGGCAAGCGGAGGCTACCCCAAGCTCCAATAAGGGGGAGCGAGTATGCTTCGTCCCCTATCTGGTAAGGGGACTCGGATTCCCAATACATCCGTTCCTCCGCGGGCTCCTGGAGTTCTACGGACTCCAGCTCCACCACCTCACGCCCGCCTCTGTCCTACATATCGTGGGCTACGTAGCTCTCTGTGAGCTATTCCTGGGCATTGAGCCCCATTTTGCATTGTGGAAGAGGCTGTTCTGCCTCGTACCCCGTTCTCACGAGGGGTCCATATCTCAAGTGGGCGGCGCCGAAATATGGCGCATTGCCGGGACCGGATACCCATCCGGTAATCCCAAGAAGGCGTCCGAAGACTGGCCTTCAGAGTGGTTTTATATAGGAGACGCTCCGCTGCCGGACCCAGTCCGGATCGGCCTCCCGGAGTTTAGTGCTGCTCCTTTGAAGAAACGCCTCAGCTGGCGCCCACGGAGCCCCCGATTGGAGGAAGACAAGAGCGTCCATTACTTGATGGGCCGAATAAGATTAATGGCCCATTCTGGCTTGACCATGATCGGAGTCATGGCGACATGCATCAGGCGGGGGGTACAGCCATTGGAATACAGAGGCCACCACATGTGGGATTTCAACGGGGAAGACGATGCCACCCGTCATGGCCGCAAAAGACCGGATTCGACCGAGGATCTGGTGGAGATCCTGTCCAGCCTGTACAAGGGGGAGAAGGAGGACTTCCTTCGAACGAACCCTTTGAATGGGTTTTCCATGATCAACCCTAGAGGATGGGTAAGCAAACACCTTTAAGGGCTCAACCCATGCTTTCGAAGTTTAGGCTTCTTACATTAGGTCTTCGGCGCAGGATCTACGTCGGACTGTGGAGGACATGGTAAGTCCTGCTCCGCAACCCGAGGATCCGGAAAGATCCCTAGATCCGGCCTCCGAAGAGGATCCGGACATCAAGGTGGAGATGATCGACGGGGTGTTTCACCAGCTCAACATAGACAATGCTTTGGTTGCCATTACGGCGGATTACCCCGGACTGTGTCCGGCTTCCCAGGTGACCGCGATCGAAGTCCGGACACCATTATCTCTTCCCTGCCCATTTCTAACCTTCGTGAACGATGGTATTTTGTAGGAAGCGCCTTTACGGCAGGAAGCCGAGCCCGCGGCGGCTGACCAACAGAGGTCAGTTCGGACCAGCAGGCGGAAAAGGAGTGCGGTGCGGACGGAAACGTCGCCGCAAAGGTATAGCTCGTATTTGAATTTTTAGAGCGACGTTCCTAGGAAACGCCTGAGTGCTCATGATCTTTGCAGGAGAAAAAGCGCTCGCCGGACTGTGGGCGCAGAAGTTGCTGATCCAACCTACACCGGCCAGGCTCCAGCGCCCGGCCTGGAGGGGGAGGCAAGCGCAAGACGCGGGCCGGATCCTTCTCCAACGGAGGACACCGACAGACTGTCCGCCACCAAGTCTGAGGTGGAGAGCGCCATGAACCATAGGCGCCGCCGGACAGTATTTCATGAGGCGTGCTTTTCCCCTGAGGCATTGGATGCCTTTAACGCAGGGGATGCGCATCTCCGTGCCGCTCAAGATGGTTTTACCAGAGCCACAGAGCAGTATGTGAAAGACATACGGGTAAGGGAATTTTAATGGTTGTATATGCCAATAGCCCCCGAGACTTAAAGTAGTTATGTTAACTGATTTAAAGATCATTTGAAAACGCAGGCTCTTACCGAGAAGAATGCCCAGCTGTCTCGGGAGTTGCAAGATTGCAAGGCCCAACTTGAGGCCGCACTTACTGCCGCAGGAGGAGACGCAGAGACCCCTCCTGGTAACACATTTTTATTAAGAAATATAAGCACTGTGCGGCGTGTGCGTGAGTCTAATAATGACATTGCAGGTGCCGCCGGACAAGATCCGGACAGGCAAGCATTGCTGCGCCAGCTATAGGCCGGCGAGAGTGTGCTGAATAGGGTTCAGCAAGAAAGGAACAAGCTCCAGGATGCCAACGCCAAGCTCGGAGAAGAGCTGAAAGGCGCTCGAGCCGAGCTGTCCGGCTCCGTTAAGGAGAATCAGCGGCTTCATCGCGGCATTTATAGTAAGTGCTTGAGCGGACTCCTTTGAAAAGAAGAGTTCGGCGAGGAAGTATTTTGACATGATATGTCTTGTAGGTATACTCACAGGTCGTCCTGCAGAGGAGATGCCCATATCAACGGGTGATCAGCTTCCCGAACTGTTGCAACTGCTCGAACGAGTTCGGCAGGCAATGACCGGCGTCGTCCGGGCTTTATGGCCAGCCCTCTCCCTACCCGAGGGCCTTGGGGAGCTTGCGGAGAAGCTTCAGGGAGTGCGGCAGCGCTTCCGTTTGTGGAAGATTTCGGCTTGCCGTCAAGGTGCCAGGGAGGCTTGGGCCATGGTGAAGACGCGGTATAAGAAGGCAAATCCCAACCATATGGCCGAAGTTGGACCGGTGGGGCCCGATGGGAAGGAGATCCCTGTGAGTTTAGTATACAGCCAAGTAGAGTTGGCTGCTAAGTTTTCCCAACGGGACTGTAAGTTAGACAGCCTGTTAGACGAGATTGAGGAGGAATACAATCAATAAATTTGACAATGTATGTTTTCCTTTGAAGTGACATGTGAAATGCATTCTAGCCGGATTGTAGATCGTTTGTCTTTGCCGACCTTTTCGCTTCAACCTCGGGACCCTAGAGTCCGGAGTGTGTCCGAATACCTTTTTGGTTACGAAACAACCGTGGTATGCATGGAGACCAGGCGTAGGGGTCATTAGTGCTTTATCAGACAAGTGCCCAACTAGTTTTGTTATATTACATGATTAGTAAGAAACATCTTCTAGGGAGAATAGTTCCGTTAAGGGTTCCTTTCGCTGGGAGGCATGCCCTAAAGTGCATGTCCGGACTGCAAAGAAAGCAGTAAAACATCTGGGGGCAGATAGATAAATGAGTAAAAAGTCATCTTTTAAGTCACCGACCGAATATTCCCTTAAGAACGCTAGCTTTCGGCTTCACCCAGTCTGAGGTACACATCCGGCTGACCCGGCAGTAACAATCGCAGAGGTGCTCCCTTTACCTCCTAGCCAAACAATCGGGAACATAGGGGTAAGCACAGGAGCCAGGCAACCCAGCTTGGCCAAAACTTAAGTCATATCGATGCATATAATGGTGAGTAAAAGGTACATGTGGAAGAGTGACACATGTGCTGGGCATGAAACCCTTATAATTGAGCTTCTGTAAAAGAAGCCCCCAGGTATAATGAGTGCGGATGGCACATCAAATTATGCGAAAAAATGCAAAAGTAAGCCCTTAGGGGCTTATTAATAAAAAGGTTATGAAAAGAGAAACGAAAGGCAGCCAAGGTATAAAAATTTGGACGGAGGGAGGGGACGAACTCTTACTCCGGCGCTAGGCATAGAATCTTCGGAGGCGGGCTGCGTTCCATGGGTTCCGCTCGAGTCGGTTATCCGACGCATTTCATAGACGGTATGCTCCGCCGGTCAGGACTTGATCGATAATGAAGGGCCCCTCCCATTTGGGCTTGAGCTTGTCCTTTTTCTTGTCCGGCAGGCATAGAACTAGTTTTCCAACGTTGTAAGTCTTGGCCCGTACTTCTCTGCTTTGATATCTTCGAGCCTGCTGCTGATAGAATGCGGAACGAGCTTTGGCGACGTCGCGTTCTTCCTCCAATGTGTCCAGGCTGTCCTGCCGATCCAGCTCGGCCTCTCTTTCCTCGTACATGCGCACTCGAGGTGAGTCATGAATAATGTCGCAGGGCAGGACTGCCTCTGCGCCGTATACCATAAAAAATGGTGTGAATCCGGTAGTACGGTTAGGCGTGGTCCACAGCCCCCAGAGTACGGAGTCGAGCTCCTCGACCCAGTGCGTGTCCGATTTAGTAAGTGACCGCACTAGTCTGGGCTTAATGCCGCTCATTATTAGACCATTTGCTCGTTCCACTTGACCGTTGGTTTGAGGGTGATAGACTGAAGCGTAGTCGAGCTTGATGCCCATATTCTTGCACCATGACTTAACCTCGTCGGCTGTGAAGTTCGTGCCGTTGTCGGTGATGATGCTGTGGGGGACTCCGTAACGGTGTACTACCCTAGATATAAAGTCTATCACTGGTCCGGACTCTGCCGTTTTGACCGGCTTGGCCTCTATCCATTTGGTGAATTTGTCCACCATGACCAATAGGTACCTTTGCTTGTGGGTTCCCCCTTTAAGGGGTCCAACCATATCAAGCCCCCAGACCGCGAACGGCCAGGTAATGGGTATAGTTTTGAGGGCGGTAGGCGGCAAATGGCTCTGATTAGCAAAGAGCTGACAACCAACGCATCTCTGGACTAAGTCCTGGGCATCTGCCCGGGCCGTCGGCCAATAAAATCCTGTACGGAATGCCTTTCCTACAAGGGCCCGGGCTGCTGCGTGGTGTCCGTCTAGTCCGGCATGAATTTCAGCCAGGAGGTTTCGCCCTTCCTCTTCGAAGATACACCTTTGAAGGACTCCGGTTGTGCTTTTCTTATAAAGTTCTCCCTCATGGACCTTGTAGGCTTTCGATCGCCGGACTATGCAGCGGGCCTCGTTTTGGTCTTCGGGGAGTTCCTGCCTAAGCAAGTAGGCTAGGAATGGTTCTGTCCACGGGGCGATTACTGCCATTATGTCGTGGGCTGACGGTGTTATGTCGTCGGCTGAATCGCCGATTGGCTCGGTTTTTTCTGGTTTGTCACTTTCGGGCTCCTCTTCCCATAGTACGGATGGCTTGAAGAGCCGTTCCAGGAAGATATTTGGAGGGACAGCATCACGCTTCGCAGCGATGCGTGCCAGTACGTCGGCCGCTTGGTTATTATCTCGGGCTATGTGATGGAATTCGAGTCCTTCAAACCGAGCTGACATTTTTAGAACGGTGTTGCGATATGCTGCCATTTTCGGATCCTTGGCGTCAAAGTCTCCATTTATTTGGGATATTGCAAGGTTTGAGTCCCCGCGCACCTCTAGGCGTTGAATACCCATGGAGACTGCCATCCGGAGACCATGTAATAGGGCCTCGTGTTCGGCTGCGTTGTTGGAGTCCGTGTACATTATTTGAAGTACGTACTGGACTGTATCCCCGATTGGGGACGTCAATACGACGCTAGCCCCCAGTCCGGCCAACATTTTAGAGCCGTCGAAATGCATAACCCAATTGGAGTATGCGCCATACTCTTTAGGGAGTTCGGCTTCGGTCCATTCGGCGACGAAGTCAGCCAAAACTTGTGACTTTATAGCTCGCCGAGGTTTGTAAGTTATATCGAATGGTAAGATCTCAATGGCCCATTTTGCAATCCTTCCCATTGCATCGCGGTTATTTATAATGTCATTGAGTGGTACTTCAGAGGCCACTGTTATCGAACACTCCTGAAAGTAGTGTCGGAGCTTCCGGGACGTCATGAACACCGCGTATGCTATCTTCTGATAGTGCGGGTAATAGGATTTGCAGGGGGTTAACACAGTGGATACATAATACACTGGTTTTTGAAGAGGGAATTTATGCCCTTCTGTCGCTCGTTCGACGACGAGGACCACGCTTACAACTTGATGCGTTGCTGCGATGTATAACAACATTGGTTCGCCCAGAGTGGGCGCAGCCAGGACCGGATTTGTTGCCAATATGGCCTTTATTTCTTCGAGTCCGGCAGTGACAGCATCCGTCCACTCAAAGTGTTCGGTGCGCCTGAGGAGGCGATAGAGGGGCAACGCCTTTTCTCCTAGACGGGAGATAAAGCGGCTTAAGGCTGCCACGCATCATGTTAATTTTTGTATTTGCTTGAGGTCTTTTGGAATATCCAACTGTGACAGAGCTCGGATTTTAGCCGGGTTTGCTTCAATTCCTCTACCGGATACAATGAAGCCCAGCAGCTTTCCGGCTGGTACGCCGAAAACGCATTTTTCTGGATTCAGCTTGATGTCATATGCTCTGAGGTTGTCGAATGTGAGCCTCAAATCGTCTACTAGAGTTTCGACGTGTTTTCTTTGATGACTACGTCGTCTATGTATGCCTCGACTGTTTTGCCGATCTGGGTGGCCAGACATGTTTGAATCATGCGCTGATATGTTGCGCCGGCATTTTTAAGTCCGAAGGGCATCGTGTTGAAGCAGAATAGTCCGTATGGAGTGATGAATGCCGTTGCGGCTTGGTCTGCTTCCGCCATCTTGATTTGATGATAGCCAGAGTATGCGTCCAGGAAGCACAACGAATCGTGCCCTGCGGTAGCATCGATAATTTAGTCGATGCGGGGGAGAGGGAAGGGATCCTTTGGGCAAGCCTTATTGAGGTCTTTAAAATCGACACAGAGGCGCCAGGATTTATCCTTCTTTGGTACCATCACCAGATTTGCTAGCCAGTCCGGATGTTTGATATCTCTAATGAATCCGGCTTCCAATAGTTTGGCTAGCTCTTCTCCAATTGCCTGTCTTTTGGGTTCAGAAAATCGTCGAAGAGCCTGTTTGACTGGCTTAAATCCTTTTAGGATGTTTAGGCTGTGTTCTGCCAACCCGCATGGGATTCCGGGCATATCCGAAGGATGCCAGGCGAAGATGTCCCAATTTT
Source organism: Triticum timopheevii (assembly GCA_963921465.1). Classification (NCBI taxonomy): domain Eukaryota; kingdom Viridiplantae; phylum Streptophyta; class Magnoliopsida; order Poales; family Poaceae; genus Triticum; species Triticum timopheevii. Next base: position 371,786,861 of record OY997266.1, read on the forward strand.
CCCGAAGGAATTCACGTAGTGCGGCGTCTACTTCGGGGTTCAATTGTGCCCCAATGGAGGCCGTCTTTGTTGGGTCCGTTGGATGGACCTGGAATTTTATTATTTCATCTGCTGGTTTGAAGGAAGTGGACTTGGATCTTTTATCGAGTATCACATCATCCCTGTTCACTGTAGAGCGCAGCGCGGTGAGTTCCTCTGCTGCTAAGGCTTCGGATAGTGCCTCCAGGGCTAGTGCAGCTGTTTTATTTTCTGCGCGGAGTGCTATGTCTGGATCACTAGCGAGGGTGATTATTCCACCGGGCCCAGGCATTTTGAGCTTCATGTACCCGTAATGAGGTACTGCTTGAAAAATTGTGAATGCCTCTCGTCCTAATATAGCGTGATATCCGCTGTTGAACGGGGCCACTTGGAACGTGACTTCTTCGGATCTGTAATTGTCCGGCGAGCCGAACACCACATCGAGTGTGATTTGTCCGGTGCAGCGTGCCTCCCGGCTAGGGATTATTCCTCTGAAGGTTGTGCTGCTTCGCTCAATACGGCTCCAATCGATTTCCATTTTCCACAGAGTTTCCTCGTAGATGAGGTTTAATCCGCTGCCGCCATCCATGAGGACTTTTGTTAGTCGAAAGCCGTCCACTATGGGACTAAGCACCAGTGCGGCTGGTGCTCTGGCTGTTCGGAATTTAGGTTCGACGCTAGCACCGAATGTGATAGCTGTGTCACTCCATGGATTTGCTGTCGCTATTTGGTAGACTTCGGCGAGTCCGCGGATTGTTCGCTTTCGCATATTGTTTGACGCAAAAGTCTCGAATACTGTTGATACCGTACTGGTATTGTTGGAGTTGTTTTGCGGGGCTAGAAGCTCCTTGCCACTTTTGGCCACCTGCCGTAATATCCAACATGCTCGAAGGCTATGTGTTGGGACGGCTCCCTCTATACTATGAAGCTTACAGGGTCCATTGAGCCATCCCTCCAGTACGGTTCTGTGCCCCTTATTGGGTTTTTTCTTTTTTGTTTTTGCATCTAGGGCCTGAGTGTAAGGCGCCCTTTTGCTGCGGACTGGGTTTGGGGCCGGATTATCCCAAAAATTGGTTTTCGGTTTTCCGGAAACTCTCCATCGCACAGTACTTTCGTACTATGGATGCCAGATCGGTGAAGCGCGTAATTTTGCGACGATCAATGGCGTTTAGTATTCCCTTGTCCGTGCAGTTATTGCAGAAGATTGAGATTGTGTTTTCCTCTCGGCAGTCCTTTATCCTGTCCATAACCAGGAGGAATCTGGCCCAGTAGTGATGTACTGTTTCAGCGGGCTCTTGCCGTATTAGAGATAGATCGCATATGTCTGGGCGGGTGGGTGGACTAAAATCCGGATCCCTGCCCATCTTGGGGCTTAAAGGCCGAAGAGCTTCCGAATTTGGAAGCTTGGTTTGCTGGACACCATCCAGCGAGTCCGGAGCGACGCATGATTTTAAGTTCAATGCTCGATCAAAGTCCGTTCCTCCGCGGAAATCCGGCGTGGAGGGTTCGGGAATCCGGACATGAATAGTTTTCAGTACAGGCGAAGAGTTGCCGTATTGCTCCTCTACCACTGCGACGTGGTGGGTGGCCTGGGGAGAGTTAATCTCTCTCAGATCGGTTTTAAGCCCAATCTGGTTGTAGTCCGTAGCGACTCCCAGGGCGGCGATGCGATCCAAGAGCTCGTTAACAGACGACAGCTCTATTGGATCCAACTGTTCGGCAGCTTTAGGGCTGACGCGAAGATTGCTTCTGACGACTTGAGAAGTCATTGTCGAAGCGGCGGCCGGACAGGCGGTCATAAGAAAACCACCTAGCCGGATAGTTTGGCCGGCGGCCAAGGCCCCTTCGACGAAAACACCGTCTTTGAAGACGGGTGGAGGCATCCTTCCTATCAGTGACGACACAGAGGAACTCTCAATCAAAGCACCAATGTCGGTGTCAAAACTGGCGGATCTCGGGTAGGGGGTCCCGAACCGTGCGTCTAGGCAGATGGTAACAGGAGACGAGGGACACGATGTTTTACCCAGGTTTGGGCCCTCTCGATGGAGGTAAAACCCTACGTCCTGCTTGATTAATATTGATGATATGGGTAGTACAAGAGTGGATCTACCACGAGATCAAGGAGGCTAAACCCTAGAAGCTAGCCTATGGTATGATTGTTGTAATGTATGTTGTCCTACGGACTAAAGCCCTCCGGTTTATATAGACACAGGAGGAGGCTAGGGTTACACAGAGTCGGTTACAATGGTAGGAGATCTACATATCCATATCGCCAAGCTTGCCTTCCACGCCAAGGAAAGTCCCATCCGGACACGGGACGGAGTCTTCAATCTTGTATCTTCGTAGTCTTGGAGTCCGGCGGACGATGATAGTCCGGCTGTCCGGACACCCCCTAGTCCAGGACTCCCTCACATGCCTTTGACCTCGGCCGTCATGGAGGTTTTCAATGTGTCCAAAGCCACATTGAATTACTCACGTGAGACCGAGGTTCCCTCATCGGCCGTAGACAAGGACAGAATCACACCGGGGTGCTCCTCCTCACCGTCTACGGTGTCAACCATACTCTTCGGATGACAAAGTCCTTAATAAAGAGACGAGGCTCTGATACCAATTGAAAGGATCAATATAGTTGACTAGAGGGGGTGAATAGGCAACTAACAATTTTTAGCTTTTCTTTACCAAATTAAACTCTGCATCAAATTAGGTTGTCTAGATATGCAACTAGGTGAGCAGCCTATATGATGCAACAACAATAAGCACACAAGCAAGCAAAGGATATAACACAAAATAACTTGCACAAGTAAAGGTAAGAGATAACCAAGAGTGTAATCGATGGAGACGAGGATGTGTTACCAAAGTTCCTTCCCTTTGAATGGAAGTACGTCTCTATTGGAGCGGTGTGGAGGCACAATGCTCCCCAAGAAGCCAATAGAGACACTGTATTCTCCTCACGCCCTCACACAATGCGAGCTGCCATGATTCCACTATTGGTGCCCTTGGAGGCGGTGACCGAACCATTACAAACAAGGTTGGGGAAATCTCCGCAACTTAATTGGAGGCTCCAAATGACACCACGAAGCTTCACCACAATGGACTATGGCTCCGTGGTGACCTCAACCGTCTAGGGTGCTCAAACACCCACGAGTAACATGATCCGCAAGGGATTAGTGGGGGGAATCAAATTTCTCTTGGTGGAAGTGTAGATTGAGGCCTTCTCAACCAATCCCTAGATAATCAACAAGTTTGATTGGCTAGGGAGAGAGATCGGGTGAAAATGGAGCTTAGAGCATCAATGGAGCTTGGGGATGGAAGAGGTGGTCAACTCAAAGAAGAAGACACCCCTTTTATAGTGGAAGAACAAATCCAACCGTTATCCACAAACTCAGCCTGCGACACGCGGTACTACCGCACCATACAAGCGCTACTACCACACGGGCCTGCGGTACTACTGCGGGGGACCGCGGTACTACCACTGGCACAGCAGGGGCCAGGACTAGACCTGTTGTGCTAAGATGGGGAGCGGTAGAACCGCTGGCGCGGTACTACCGCTCCGCCTTGCGGTACTACCGCAAGGCAGGGATAGTCAAGCCAGAGAAGGCACGGACATAAAAAAATTACATTCGTGACTACTTCCGCTGAGTTTAGGTCTATTCAAAAATTTGACACGGTACTACCACAAGCCCGGTGCGCTACTACCGTGTAGGGCGTGGATGTAAAAAATTACATCGGCCCCTACTTCCATTCATGTTGCTATGCCTAGCCAGATCTCACGGCACTACCGCGTCGAGGGGGCAGTACTACCGCGTTGGGCACAAATGTAAAAAATTACATCTGCCCCTACTACCGCTCGGGCAGCAGCACCTGTCCTGAAGCCTACGGTACTACCGTGAGCACTCACAGTACTACCGTGATGGATGCCGGTACTACCGCAAGGGCATGCAGTAGTACCGCTCTGGGGAGCAGTACTACCGCCCGCCTCAGTACAACAACATTAGGAGTCCTTCATTTTGCCTAGACATGGAAAGACGGAGGTTGCTCCAAAGAGCCAAAGGAAAGGTGGTGCAAAAGGAATATATGTGTACGTGAGATTCCACCCAAACCTTTCCAACGCGGACCCCCTCTTAATAGTACGACTTTCCTACGACTCAAATCCACCGAAAAGAAACATAGAGAAACACCGTCTTCAATAGTCTTCGAGGGGCACCAAATCGTCTTGTGTTTAGACATGATATATCTGAAATGCTCAATGCACACGATTAGTCCGCAAAAGCATTGTCATCAATCACCAAAACTACTAAGGGATAAATATGCCCTTACAATGTCCTTATAAGTGTGTGTATATATGTTGTTGTTCTGTATGCAATCCCAACGCACAACACTCATGTTTTATTAGCAGCAATCATTTGTGTTATTATCGGTATTCGCACACATTTTTTATTACAGACCTGTTTGCCGTGTATCACACAAATCTTGTTAAATTGAACTGTTTCTTTTATCTTGGCTCAACACAAACAGTTCATCCGAGTGAACTGTTTGCCCTCTATCGCATGCACGTTGATCTGGCTGACTGTTTATTTTGTTCCGCCTAATCACAAACAGTTCATCCGAGTAAACCGTATGCCTTATATCGTGCACACCTTCATCTGGCTGCAAGTTTATGTTCTTCTGCCTCATCACAAACAATTCATTGAATTGAACCGTATGCCCCTCATCGCACATGCAACTAAATTATGAACCGTGTTTGATGCATCCGCCATCACAAACGTTTTGCATCTTTTTTGACGGTTTTTTTACATCACTGTTTGCGATTATTGCATCACACATAGTTTTGTTGAAGGGTCTCTGATTGTAGTGTCACGTTAGCAGCATCCTGAAGTAGTGGGGGGCTCGCGCCATACGATTGCGATGGGCCCCGCGGGAACCCCTTCACGGTAGTGTTGGACTCCAGCGATAGCGGCAACGATGAAGACTCGAAGGAGACAACAGAGGAGGGCGGTGCCGGCCAGGCGCCACCGCACTCCCACTGTAAGTTAATTTACGACTTTGGGAATGACACCACCGCCGACGAGCAGCCCCCGACGGCATCCCCTCGACCCATCGATGCGGCTGGAAGGGCGGGGTCCGACACCTCGATCGCTCATCTGCCGGCTGGGGCCAATCTTGGCGAGGGGGCTGCCGAGCCCCCTGTCAGTGTCAAAACCGATGGATCTTGCATAGGGGTTCCTTTGTTGTGGATCTTGGATCAATGGGGAGCAAGGGACGAAGGACATGATGTTTACCTAGGTTCGGGCCCTCTCTAAGAGGTAAAACGCTACGTCCTGCTAGATTATATTGAAGTGTATAGGATGATTACAGAGTCGATCTACCACGAGATCAGATGAACTAAACCCTAGATGAGTAGGATGATGGTTGTTGTTCTAGCCTCTACAGACTAAACACTCTGGTTTGTATAGACACCAGGGGTACTAGGTTTAGATATAGTCGGTTATAAGGAAAGAATAAACATGCTGAATCATCTATCTTTACTTGGAGTACACACTAAGGCACCAAAGATCTCCTCCCCGGATACGAAGCTGCCTCATAGTCTGGCCTTCCACCAGTTGTAGTGCGGCCCACCTGTCCAGCCCATGAGAGATAATTCAGCGGCCTGAGAACCCCCTAGTCCAGGTCTCCCTTAGTAGCCCCCAAACTAGCCTCCAACGTCAGGGTTCATGATTGCCGGCTGCCCTATGTACCCCAAAGTCTATGGCTTGTGAGGCGAGTTCTTCACCCCTTCTATGTTCAACTGTTTTAACAGTGGCCACCGATGACCTCTTAATTAATCAAGTCATTGTGGGACCCTCAATATTTATTTTCATCAAGCGTTAAAGACAACCCTTGACTTCCGTGCGTCAGCCAGGAGGCAAACAATCCATTGCTCTTTTACAAAACGCCCCTGTGGGACCAGAGAGTGTACCTATTTAATAGGCCAGGAGCGCTATGGGTGGTTAATCCATCCAAAGTTAAGCAAGAAGCCAAACCAAATAAATCTTGAGACAAATGGCTAGGGCCCGAGGTTCATCTTCACGCTCTCATGACCCTCTCCCGGGCGACTGGGCCAGCTGCTCGGTTTCACGACACCAGTTAAGCAACCTCCAAACGCAAGGACATCTTCCTACCACGGATCTCGTATCTGTCCGTGCAACTTCCATGAATGGTGAGGCCTTCGCGAAGAACTTCCCTGTCCCAAGCAATGAGAAGAGGGTATGTTTCGTGCCAGTTCTTCTATGAAGTCTAGGCTTCCCCATTCACCCCCTTCCCGAGGGGCTTGTTAGAATTTTTCAGGATCCAAATCATCACCTCACCCCCGGATCCATATTGTACATCTCTGGCTTTGTTGCCCTTAGTGAAATGTTCTTGGGCTGCGAGGCTCATTTGGAGTTATGGAGGAAGTATTTTTGCCTGTCCCCTGTATCCATGGGGGGTCAATTTTTTAAGTAGGCGGATGATACGTCTCCGTCGTATCTATAATTTTTGATTGTTCCATGCCAACATTATTCAACTTTCATATACTTTTGACAACTTTTTATACTATTTTTGGGACTAACATATTGATCTAGTGCCTAGTGCCAGTTCCTGTTTGTTGCATGTTTTATGTTTCGCAGAAAACCCATATCGATCGGACTCCAAACGGAATAAAAACGGACGGAGAATTATTTTGGAATATTTATGATTTTTGGGAAGTAAAAACAACGCGAGACGGTGCCCGAGGGGGCCAGGAGATAGGGGGCGCGCCTGATAACCCACAAGTGTAGGGGATCGCAACAGCTTTCGAGGGTAAAGTATTCAACCAAAATTTATTGATTCGACACAAGGGGAGCCAAAAAATATTCTTGAGTATTAGGAGTTGAGTTGTCAATTCAACCACACCTGGATAACTTAGTATCTGCAGCAAAGTATTTATTAGCAAAGTAGTATGATAATAAAGGTAACGGTAGCAAAAGTAATGTTTTTGGGTTTTGTAGTAATTGTAACAGTAGCAACAGAAAAGTAAATAAGTGAAGAACAATGTGTGAAAAGCTTGTAGGCAATGGATCAGTGATGGATAATTATGCCGGATGCGATTCCTCATGTAATAGCTATAACATAGGGTGACATAGAACTAGCTCGAGTTCATCAATGTAATGTAGGCATGTATTTCGTAAATAGTCATACGTGCTTATGGAAAAGAACTTGCATGACATCTTTTGTCCTACCCTCCCGTGGTAGCGGGGTCCTAGTGGAAACTAAGGGATATTAAGGCCTCCTTTTAATAGAGAACCAGAACAAAGCATTAGCACATAGTGAATACATGAACTCCTTAAACTATGGTCATCACCGAGAAGTATCCCGATTATTGTCACTTCGGGGTTGTCGGATCATAACACATAATAGGTGACTATGGACTTGCAAGATAGGATCAAGAACACACATATATTCATGAAAACATAATAGGTTCAGATCTGAAATCATGGCACTCGGGCCCTAGTGACAAGCATTAAGCATAGCAAAGTCATAGCAACATCAATATCAGAACATAGTGGATACTAGGGATCAAACCCTAACAAAACTAACTTGATTACATGGTAAATCTCATCCAACCCATCACCGTCCAGCAAGCCTACGATGGAATTACTCACGCACGGCGGTGAGCATCATGAAATTGGTGATGGAGGATGGTTGATGATGATGACGGCGACGAATCACCCTCTTCGGAGCCCCGAACAGACTCCAGATCAGCCCTCCCGAGAGAGATTAGGGCTTGGCGGCGGCTCCGTGTCGTAAAACATGATGAAACTTTGTCTCTGATTTTTTTCTCCCCGAACGTGAATACATGGAGTTGGAGTTGAGGTCGGTGGCGGTCTAGGGGGCCCACGAGATAGGGGGGCGCGCCCAGGGGGAGGGGGTGCGCCCCCTGTCTCATGGACAGGGTGTGGGCACCCTTGTCTTGATTCTTTCACCAGTATTTTATATATTTTCCAAAAAGTCGCTCCGTGGATTTTTAGGACATTCCGAGAACTTTTCTTTTCTACACATAAAACAACATCATGGCAGTTCTGCTGAAAACAGCATCAGTCCGGGTTAGTTTCATTCAAATCATACAAGTTAGAGTACAAAACAAGGGCAAAAGTGTTTGGAAAAGTAGATACGTTGGAGATGTATCAACTCCCCCAAGCTTAAACCTTTGCTTGTCCTCAAGCAATTCAGTTGATAAACTGAAAGTGATAAAGAAAAACTTTTACAAACTCTGTTTGCTCTTGTTGTTGTAAACATGAAAAGCCAGCATTCAAGTTTCAACAAATAATATGAACTAACCATACTCACAATAACACCCAGGTCTCACAATTACTCATATCAATAGCATGACGAGCTAGCGAGCCATAATGATAAAACTCGGATGACAACACTTTCTCAAAACAATCATAACATGATATAACAAAATGCTATCTCGCTAGCCCTTTCTGAGACTGCAAAACATAAATGCAGAGCACCTTTAAAGATCAAGGACTGACTAAACATTGTAATTCATGGTAAAAGAGATCCGGTGAAGTCATACCCAGTATAAACCAATAGTAATGAATGCAATGACAGTGTGCTCTCGAGCGGGTGCTTTTTAATAAGAAGGGTGATGACTCAACATAAAAGTAAATAGATAGGCCCTTCGCAAAGGGAAGCAGGGATTTGTAGAGGTGCCAGAGCTCGATTTTAAAATAGAGATTGAATAACATTTTGAGCGGCATACTTTTGCTGCCAACGCAACAACTATGAGATGGCTATATCTTCCATACTACATGCATTATAGGCAGTTCCCAAACAGAATGGTAAAGGTTTATACTCCCCCAACCACCAACAAGCATCAATCCATGGCTTGCTCGAAACAACGAGTGCCTCCAACTAACAACAGCCCTGGGGGAGTTTTTTTCAATTATTTTGATTTGCTTTGATCTTTTTGGATCATGGGACTGGGCATCCCGGTTACCGGCCCTTTCTCGTGAATGAGGAGCGGAGTCCACTCCTCTTGAGAATAACCCACCTAGCATGGAAGATATAGGCAGCCCTAGTTGAAACATGAGCTGCTCGAGCATACAAAACAGAATTTCATTTTAAGGTTTGGAGTTTGGCACATACAAATTTACTTGGAACAGCAGGTAAGTACCACATATAGGAAGGTATGGTGGAATCTTATGGAACAACTTTGGGGTTTAAGGATTTGGATGCACAAGCAGTTTTCTCACTTAGTACTGGTGAAGGCTAGCAAAAGACTGGGAAGCGACCAATTGAGAGAGCGACAACAATCATAAACATGCATTAAAATTAATTTACACCGAGTGCAAGCATGAGTAGGATATAATCTACCATGAACATAAATATCATGAAGGCTATGTTGATTTGTTTCAACTACATGCATGAACATATGCCAATTCGAGTCACTCAATTCATACCACATCATAATCATTCTAATAGCATGTTGCAACGCAAGGTAAACCATTATGACTCATAGCTAATTAAGCATGGCACAAGCAACTATAATCTCTAAATGTCATTGCAAATATGTTTACTTCATAATAAGCTGACTCAGAAACGATGAACTCATCATATTTACAAAAACAAGAGAGGTCGAGTTCATACCAGCTTTTCTCATTTCAAAAAGTCTATCATATATCGTCATTATTGCCTTTCACTCGCACGACCGAACGATGTGTATAATAATAATAGTGCACGTGCATTGGACTAAGCTGGAATCTGCAAGCACTCAACTCAAGAGAGAACACAAGTAATATGGGCTCTAAGTTAAATAAACAATCATGCATATGAGAGCCACTAAACATTTTCAATATGGTCTTCTACTCTCGACCCCCAAAGGAAAGAAAATAAAATAAAAACTATTTACACGGGAAAGCTCCCAACAAGTAAGAAGAAGAACAAGAAATCTTTTTGGATTTTCATTTTAATTTCTACTACAATCATGGAAATTAAACTAACTATTTTTTTTTGTTTTTCTTAGGTTTATCAAGCAGACAAGAAGAAAGTGAAAAAGAAAATTCAACTAACATGGATAATACAATGAAAGAGTATGAGCACCGGCGACTAGTGTGTGAACATGAATGTAAAGTCGGTGAGAAATACATACTCCCCCAAGCTTAGGCTTTTGGCCTAAGTTGGTCTAATACCAAGGACCGCCGCTACTGTTCCCGGTGTACTGGGAGGTGTAATCAGGATACCACTGGCTGATCATCTCCGGATCCCACTGGACAGATGATGCACGATAAGGGTCCAGTTCAGGTTCCGGCTCAGATTCAGGTTCTGGAGTGAAAGATTGGGCTCGATGATTGTACACCGCTTCCGGCGTGACAAGAAAATTTTCTGCAAGCAAATCAAACAACAGAGGCGCAGGCAAAATAATAGTCTCAATGTGCTTCTTATTAAATCTAAGGTTATACAAGAGCATCTTCTCTTCGTTGTCAACAATAAACTTGCGTGCTACCATGCTCTTGTAATCTAAAATGTGAGGAGGCAATTTTGTCTCCTTTTTCTCATGGTGCCTAATGGGTATCTAAAAATGTCTAACAAGACGCGAGGCATAGATACCTCCAAATATGGGGCCTTTTGTACGATTCAGGGCTAGCCGTTTAGCAACGATGGCACCCATACTAAAACTATTGTCTCCAAGCAAGGCATGTTGAAGAATGATAATATCAGGAACACTAAAGTTTCCTCTATTTCCACGACCAATCAAGCATCTACTAGCAAATATGGCAAAGTAGCGTAAAACAGGAAAGTGTATGCTAGAGATTTTCGCTTCGGAACCCTTCTTTGGCTCCTCTACAACGATAGTGTTAACAAAGCCATCAACATTACGAAGGGGTTACTCTAATTCTCCCTCATAGGGTATCCTACATACCGTGCAAAAATTACGTAGAGACATTTCTCTGAATTCATCATATAAATGAAATGATACTGCAGGCGGTGACTTCTTAGGATAATAATAAAAGTTTTGCACGAAAGTATTGGTGAGTAAGAGAAACTGATCGATCCGGTCGTTGATGAAATCGGTGAGGCCTGCAGTCTCGATCAAAGAATAAAAATCTTCATGAATTCCAGCTTCTTTCAAGAAGTCATCGCATGGCCATTCACATGATCGTACTTCCGCTAAGCGAGGAAGACTATACTTGGCTTTTCCTTCTCTTTGGCTTGTTTTTCCTGAGAGCCTTGGCTAGAAGAGCCCCTCAAAAATTTCCTTGACATTTTCTGAAAATTTCTGAAATTTTAGTAACTTCAAAATAAAAGTGAATAAAACTAAACAAGACTGGTAGCAACTACTCCTACAAGTGCCTAGAGCCTATATCATGCATTAGAATTTCTTGGGACCTCATAAATTTGACATGCAAGCTCAAGAACATGGTCACCTATGCAGCCAAAATTTGCAATGAATAAAGCACGAGAACAAAAACTAATTGGACGAATGGAGGAGTCACATACCAAGCAACAATCTCCCAAAGTAGTTTTGTGAATGGAGCTTTGAGCAAGGAGATCAAAAATCGTAGCAAAATGAGCTAGAACTCGTGCTTGAGCTGGATGGGGATTTTTTTGGGTAGAAGATGAAGTGTGTGGGTGCTGGCATAAGTGGAGGGGGGCCACCAGGGGCCCACGAGACAGGGGGGCACGCCCAGGTGGGGTCAGCGCGCCCTCCACTCTTGTGGCCTGGTACTTGCCCCTCCTGAAGTGATTTCAGTGCCTAAAATCCTCAAATATTCCATAAAAATCATACTAAATTTGCAGGGCATTTGGAGCACTTTTATTTTCGGGATATTTTCTTAATGCACGGACAATTCAGGAAACAGACGGATAATACTATTTTTGCTTTATTTATTCTAAATAACAGAAAGTAAAAAGTGGGTACAGAAGGTTGTGCCTTCTAGTTTCATCCATCTCATGATCATCAAAATGAATCCACTAACAAGGTTGATCAAGTCTTGTTAACAAACTCATTCCGAATAACACGGAACCGAAGAAATTTCGAATAACACTAAGTTACCTCGACGGGGATATGAAAATCCCCAATAATAAGAATATCATACTTTTTCTTGACAGTAGGGAGAGGAAATCCAAAACCTCCAATAATAATAGTTGGAACTTTTCCAATAGAATTGATGCTATGAACTTGAGATTGTTTCCTCGGAAAGTGTACCGTATGCTCATTACCATTAACATGAAAAGTGACATTGCCTTTGTTGCAATCAATAACAGCATCTGCAGTATTCAAAAAAGATCTACCAAGGATAATCGACATACTATCATCGTCAGGAATATCAAGAATGACAAAGTCTGTTAAGATAGTGACATTTGCAACCACAACAGGCACATCCTCACAAATACCGACAGGTATAGCAGTTGATTTATCAGCCATTTGCAAAGATATTTTAGTAGGTGTCAACTTATTCAATTCAAGTCTACGATATAAAGAGAGAGGCATAACACTAACACCGGCTCCAAGATCACATAAAGCAGTTCTAACATAATTTCTTTTAATGGAGCATGGTATAGTTGGCACACCCGGATCTCCAAGTTTCTTTGGTATTCCACCCTTAAACATGTAATTAGCAAGCATGGTGGAAATTTCAGCTTCCAGTATCTTTCTTTTATTTGTGATGATATCCTTCATATACTTAGCATAAGGATTTACTTTGAGCATATCAGTTAAGCGCATATGTAAGAAAATAGGTCTAATCATTTTAGCAAAGCGCTCAAAATCCTCATCATCCTTTGTCTTGGATGGTTTAGGAGGAAAGGGCATGGGTTTCTGAACCCATGGTTCTCTTTCTCTACTGTGCTTCCTAGAAACAAAATCTCTCTTATCATAACGTTGATTCTTTGATTGTGGGTTATCAAGATCAACAGCAGGTTCAATCTCTACTTCATTGTTTTTGCTAAGTTGAGCATCAACATGAACATTATCACTAGGTTCATGTTCATCACCTAATTGTGTTTCAGCATCAGAGATAGAAATATCATTGGGATTCTCAGGTGTGTCTACAATAGGTTCACTAGAAGCATGCAAAGTCCTATCGTTTTTCTTTTTCTTATTTTTAGAAGAACTAGGTGCCTCTAAATTATTTCTCCGAGAATCTTGCTCGATTCTCTTAGGGTGGCCTTCAGGATACAAAGGTTCCTGAGTCATTCTACCAGTTCTAGTAGCCACTCTAACAGCAAAGTCATTTTTATTATTTAATTCATCAAGCAAATCATTTTGAGCTTTAAGTACTTGCTCATCTTGAGTAGCAACCATAGAAGTATATTTGCTAATGAGTTTGAGTTCACCTTTAACTCTAGCCATATTATCGCTCACGCGTCCTATCACGAAAGCATTATTCTTTAACTCTCTACCAACATAAGCATTAAAACTTTCTTGTCTAGCCATAAAGTCATCAAATTCATCTAAGCATGGGCTATGAAATTTAGTAGAGGGGATTTCAACTTTATCATATCTATAGAGAGAATTTACCTTTACTACCTGTGTCGGGTTATCAAGACAATGTGGTTCTTCAACAGGTGGTATATTAAGACCATGTATTTCTTCAATAGGAGGTAAATTCTTAACATCTTCAGTTTTAATACCTTTTTCTTTCATTGATTTCTTTGCCTCTTGCATATCTTCAGGACTGAGAAATAAAACACCTTTGTTCTTCGGAGTGCGTTTAGGAATAGGCTTAGGAGTTGGCTTAATTGGTTCAGGAATTGCCTCAGGAACTGGCTCAAGAAGAGTCCAATTATTTTCATTAGTCAACATATTATTCAATAGTAATTCAGCTTCGTCGGCTGTTCTTTCCCTGAAAACACAACCAGAACAACTATCCAAGTAATCCTTGGAAGCATCGGTTAGTCCATTATAAAAGATATCAAGTATTTCATTTTTCTTGAGAGGATGATCAGGCAAAGCATTAAGTAATCGGAGAAGCCCCCCCCCCCCAAGCTTGTGGGAGACTCTCTTCTTTGATTTGCACAAAATTATATATTTCCCGCAAGGTAGCTTGTTTCTTATGAGCAGGGAAATATCTAGCAGAGAAGTAATAAATCATATCATGGGGACTACGCACACAACCAGGAGCAAGAGAATTATACCAAGTCTTAGCATCACCCATTAATGAGAACGGAAATATCTTAAGGATACAAAAATAGCGAGATTTATCCTCATGAGTAAACAGGGTAGCTATATCATTCAACTTGGTAAGATGTGCCACAACAGTTTCAGATTCAAGGCCATAAAAAGGATCAGATTCAACTAAAGTAATAATTTCAGGATCAACAGAGAATTCATAATCCTTATCAGTAACACAGATAGGTGAAGTAGCAAAAGTAGGGTCAGGTTTCATTCTAGCATTAAGAGACTGCTGCTTCCATTTAGCTAATAATTTCTTAAGATCATATCTATCATTGCAAGCAAAGATAGCGCTAGCAGCTTCTTCATTCATAACATGACCCTCAGGAACAACAAGCAATTCATAATCATTGGGAGAACTTTCATCATCACTATCATCAATAATAGCATCTTCAACATTTTCATTCCCTCTAACTCTAGCAAGTTATTCATCAAGAAATTCACCTAATGGCAAAGTAGTATCACGCACAGAAGTAGCTTCATCATGCATAGCAGAAGTGGCATCATCAATAACATGCAACATATCAGAATTCATAGCAGTAGCAGGTTTAGGTGTCTCAAGCTTACTAATAACGGAAGGAGAATCTAGTGCAGAGCTAGATGGCAGTTCTTTACCTCCCCTTGTAGTTGATCTGTCGTCTTTCAAGTTCTTCATAGTGATCAACAGATATAAATCCCAAGTGACTGAGAGAATAGAGCTATGCTCCCCGGCAACGGCGTCAGAAATTGGTATTGATAACACACAAGTGTAGGGGATCGCAACAGCTTTCGAGGGTAAAGTATTCAACCCAAATTTATTGATTCGACACAAGGGGAGCCAAAGAATATTCTTGAGTATTAGCAGTTGAGTTGTCAATTCAGCCACACCTGGATAACTTAGTATCTGCAGCAAAGTA
Organism: Triticum timopheevii; assembly: GCA_963921465.1. Classification (NCBI taxonomy): domain Eukaryota; kingdom Viridiplantae; phylum Streptophyta; class Magnoliopsida; order Poales; family Poaceae; genus Triticum; species Triticum timopheevii. The sequence goes on from OY997266.1 coordinate 371,801,951, forward strand.
TTTAGTAGCAAAGTAGTATGATAATAAAGGTAACGGTAGCAAAAGTAAGGTTTTTCGGATTTGTAGTAATTGTGAAAGTAGCAACGGAAAAGTAAATAAGCGAAGAACAATGTGTGAAAAGCTTGTAGGCAATGGATCAGTGATGGATAATTATGCTGGAGAACTAGCTCTAGTTCATCAATGTAATGTAGGCATATATTCCGTAAATAGTCATACGTGCTTATGGAAAAGAACTTGCATGACATCTTTTGTCCTACCCTCCCGTGGCAGCGGGGTGCTAGTGGAAACTAAGGGATATTAAGGCCTCCTTTTAATAGAGAACCGGAACAAAGCATTAGCACATAGTGAATACATGAACTACTCAAACTATGGTCATCACCGAGAAGTATCCCGATTATTGTCACTTCGGGGCTGTCGGATCATAACACATAATAGGTGACTATAGATTTGCAAGATAGGATCAAGAACACACATATATTCATGAAAACATAATAGGTTCAGATCTGAAATCATGGCACTCGGGCCCTAGTGACAATCATTAAGCATAGCAAAGTCATAGCCTCATCAATCTCAGAACATAGTGGATACTAGGGATCAAACCCTAACAAAACTAACTTGATTACATGGTAAATCTCATCCAACCCATCACCGTCCAGCAAGCCTACGATGGAATTACTCACGCACGGCGGTGAGCATCATGAAATTGGTGATGGAGGATGGTTGATGATGATGACGGCGATGAATCCCACTCTCCGGAGCCCCGAACGGACTCCAGATCAGCCCTCCTAAGAGAGATTAGGGCTTGGCGGCGGCTCCATGTCGTAAAACGCGATGAAACTTTCTCTTTGATTTTTTTCTCCCTGAACGTGAATATATGGAGTTGGAGTTGAGGTCGGTGGAGGTCCAGCGGGCCCGCGAGATAGGGGGCGCGCCCAGGGGGAGGGGGTGCACCCCCTGTCTCGTGGACAGGGTGTGGGCCCCCTGGTCTTGATTCTTTTGCCAATATTTTTAATATTTTCCAAAAAGTCGGTCCGTGGATTTTCAGGACATTCCGAGAACTTTCTTTTCTACCCATAAAACAACATCATGGCAGTTCTGCTGAAAACATTGTCAGTCTGGGTTAGTTTCATTCAAATCATACAAGTTAGAGTCCAAAACAAGGGCAAAAGTGTTTGGAAAAGTAGATACGTTGGAGACGTATCAGCGCTCCAGGGAGGCAGGCGCGCCCTGGACTCTCCTGGGCCCCCTGTAAGGCGGTTTACGCTCTTATGTTTCCGCAAGAAAGCTAATTTTATGAGAAAGATCTGGGAAAAAGATTCACTCCAATTGGAGTTACGGATCTCTGTATATAAAAGAAACGGCGAAGGGGCAGAATCTGAGAACGCAGAAACAGAGAGATAGATCCAATCTCAGAGGGGCTCTCGCCCCTCCCACGCCACGGGAGCCAAGGACCAGAGGGGAAACCCTTCTCCCATCTAGGGATAAGGTCAAGGAAGAAGAAGAAGAAGGGGGGCTCTCTCCCCCTTGCTTCCGGTGGCGCCGGAACGCCGCCGGGGGCCATCATAATCACCGTGATCTTCACCAACACCGCCGTCATCTTCACCAACATCTCCATCACCTTCCCCCATCTATGTCCAGCGGTCCACTCTCCTGCAACCCGCTGTACCCTCTACTTGAACATGGTGCTTTATGCTTCATATTATTTTCCAATGATGTGTTGCCATCCTATGATGTCTGAGTAGATTTTCGTTGTGCTATCGGTGATTGATGAATTGCTATGATTGTTTTGAGTTGCATGTTTTATTATTTGTGTTGTCTTATTGTGCCCTCCGTGTCGCTAAGCGTGAGGGATTCCCGCTGTAGGGTTTGCAATATGTTTATGATTTGCTTATGGTGGGTGGCGTGAGTGACAGAAGCACAAACCCGAGTGTCGGTGTCAAAACCGGCGGATCTTGGGTAGGGGGTCCCGAACTGTGCGTCTAGGCGGATGGTAACAGGAGACAAGGGACACGATGTTTTTATCCAGGTTCGGGCCCTCTCGATGGAGGTAAAACCCTACTCCTGCTTGCTTGATATTGATGATATGGGTAGTACAAGAGTGGATCTACCACGAGATCAAGGAGGCTAAACCCTAGAAGCTAGCCTATGGTATGATTGTTGTTGTTGTTGTGTCCTATGGACTAAAACCCTTCGGTTTATATAGACACCGGAAAGGGCTAGGGTTACACAGAGTCGGTTACAATGGTAGGAGATCTACATATCCGTATCGCCAAGCTTGCCTTCCACGCCAAGGAAAGTCCCATCCGGACACGAGACGAAGTCTTCAATCTTGTATCTTCATAGTCCTGGATGCCGGCCGATGATGATAGTTCGGCTATCCGGAAACCCCCTAGTCCAGGACTCCCTCAGTAGCCCCTGAACCAGGCTTCAATGACGACGAGTCCGGCGCGCATATTGTCTTCGGCATTGCAAGGCGGGTTCCTCCTCCGAATAATTCATAGAAGATTGTGAACACCAGGATAGTGTCCGGCTCTGTAAAATAAATTCCACATACCACCGTAGAGAGAATAATATTTACACAAGTTCAATCTGCTGACGTATTTTGTGGCGTGACGTCACACCACAACCAAGACTTTACTCGAATCGTTTTTATTATACCACCTCAGCGCGTTTAGCGAAGCAGTTTCCTTGGCACGTCTTGTCGAAGCAGAGATCGTGTTCCCCTTATTCCGGGATTCCCATCAATACAGACGTGGGTAACCCAACCGCGCCATTGATTGTGGCGCTTGGGAGATAAGCGAGTTTTACCAGGCCAGTAGGGATGCATAGTTTCATGCGCCCATATATAAGGGGATAAGGATCCACCTTTTTTACCTACGCCTTCTTCCTCCTTTGCTTATCCATCTCCGTGCACTCGAGCTCCAGCGCCCAAGTCCGCACATCTCACCTCGACCTTCTCCAGCCATGTCCGGAGCGGGAGGCAAGTGGATGGCCTCCTCCGTTATGGAGGGGCACATCGAGAAGCTGTGCAGCGCCGGATATCTGTCCAGCGACATCGCGCATCGGCTGCCCGACGAGGGGCAGCTCATCCCCACCCCCAGGCCCCAGAGAGGGTGGTATTCCTTCCCCATTTCCTCTGCGGACCGGGCTTCCCACTCCACCCCTTTGTCCGGGGGCTCATGTTCTACTACGGCCTGGATTTCCACGATCTGGCCCCGAATTTCATCCTCAATATCTCGGCATTTATCGTCGTGTGCGGGGCCTTCCTCTGCATCTAGCCCCACTTCGGCTTGTGGCTAAAGACCTTCAATGTCAAGCCGAAGGTTGTGAAGGGCAGCCAAGCGGAGTGCGGAGGCGCCATGGTGGGCAAAATGCCCAATGTCACTTGGCTCGAGGGTGCCTTCGTGGAATCCATCAAAGGGTGGCAATCGGGGTGGTTCTACATCACCGAGCCGCGTGACCCTAAATGGGCAGCGTCCCCCGAATTCAGATCTGGCATCCCCATGCAGCTCACCTCCTGGAAAGAGAAGGGCTTGCTATGGGGTAGTTCCGAAGAGCTGACCGGACTCCAGTCCTGTCTCCAGACTCTGGTGAACAAGAAGCTCAAGCTTGTCAACGGGATCCAGGTCATGCTCGTCCGCCGGATTCTCCCCTGCCAGCAACGGGACTTCAATTTGTGGGAGTTTGATCCAGCAGAGCACCGGACTTTGAGCGGGCTCTTCGACACTATGTACGAAGCTGCCTGGAGGGTGCTGTTCAAGGGCGCCGAAGCTCCCGCATCCGCTACCGAAGATCGCGGATTCAGCATGCAGCGTCCGGCTGGTGAGGTAAGCTATGTTATCCTTTATGGGACACTTGCTTTTCATAGTTTGAATCTATGCGGGATCTAAACTCCCAATACCTTTAACAGGCCCGGCAGAAGACGTCCGGACAGGTTAACTGGCCAGCTCCCCTTCCAGAGGACCCAGCGGATGCCCGTTTGACAGGGCTGCTGGTCCCGGCACTTTACGTAGTGCCGGAGAAGAAGGCCAAGAAGAAGGCCACGGGAACCCGAAGGAGTTCCCGGTGTCAGGTGGTATCGGACTCATCGTCCGATGACTCCAAGGCGGACTCCTCCCACGAGGACGAGGAGGATAAGCAAGAGGCCTCTCCCCCAGCGGGGGGGGGGGGGGGGGGGAGAAGAAGAGGAAGGCCTCCCCAACGAGGGAGGCCGAAGGGTCCAAGAAGGAAAGGACCCTTCCCTCGGACTGTTCCGCCAACATCGACGACGGCGACGAGGAGTGGCCCTCAAGGGCCAAGCCCCTGGCGAGATCGTAAGTATCCAGACTCCTAGATGATTTACAATTTTTTTTGTCACATAGTGTCTTTCTAATGCCGCATACAACCCTGTAGTCCGCCCAAGGACGATCTTCCCGCTTTGTCGAGCGCGTCCTTGGGCACGTCGGATATGGATTCTCTTCCGACCACCTCCACCCCCCGTGACGCTGACGACGCCGAGGTGGGATCCTAGGAGGGGACCCACCAGGAGGAGGAGGCTCCGGAGGTGCCGCAGGGCAACCTCCCGGACTTTGCACCGGACTCCGCACCAGAACCTGCAGAGGTTCCGGAGTCCGGTGGGCGGCCCCTTCGTAAGAAGGGCCAGACTGTGACACCGGCGGCCTCCGTCCAACCGGAGGCGCTCAACGGCGCTTCCATCAAAGAAGAAGACCGGACTGTCATGAGTGCGGTGATTCAGAAGGTTCACCTCGCCAAGAGCGGGCTGACCGAAGCCTGCAGCAGCCTTCTAACAGGCTTTGAGGTAAGAGTTTTAAGATATGTAATATAATACCGCATAGACAGTAGCCCCTGATGCTTGGTTCGGTGTTCGGAAACAAAAGCCGGACTGAGGATCTAAAAAGATATACGCAGGAGTCTGAAAAAATGTGTCAATATGGGATTGCAGGCTGCGCTGCTGACCTCTGCTGCACTGACTGCGGAGGTCAATACCTTGAAGCAGAGCCTCGAGCGGTCCGAGAGCGAGCTCGGCCGTGCCAAGAAGCAGCTCGAGGACAAGGAAGGTGAGTAACACCGTATTAAAGTTGTACCTTGCAGAAAAGGATTTGGTTGCAAGAGAAATAACAAGGATAACGTGGGTACTACAGGGGCCACGAACGAGGTGGCGACCCTGAAGGAGGCGGTGTCCGCGGCTGAACGCAATGCGGCCGCGGAACGAGCCGAGCGAGAGAAGCAGGAGGCGCGGGTGGCGGAGGTACAACAAGAGCTCCAGGCTCTCACGGAAAAGCACAAGAGTTTGGAGCGTGACTCGAAGACTCGAGAGTCCGAGCTTGCGTCGGCTCTTGGGAGTGCCAAAGCCGCTAAGGCCGATGCCCACAAGGCCCTCCAGGAAATCGAGGATTTGAAGAAAATAGCGGCGGGTAAGGCATTCTTCATGCAAAGCAAGCATGTTAAAGTGAATTACCTATTACTTACCCGGATTCGGAGCTCTCCAGGAACGTTCGCAGATCTGCCCTGCAGCGTGTTCGATGCTGCCTCTTTCTACAGAGCCGAGGAGGGGAGCTCGATGGAGAAGGTCTTCTGGTCTCAGTATGCTGAGGCCGGACATCCGGTTCCCCTTAGCGACCAGCTGAAGCAGCTGGTCGAGCTCCACAAGGTGGCCGAACAGGCCATGAAGGGCCTCATAGTTCGGCTGTGGCCCAAGGAGGCCATGCCTGGGAGCTACTTCGGCCTGGTGCGGCGGCTGGTGGATGCGTGTCCCTGGGTTGAAGTCGTCAAGCACTCCGCCTGCATTGAAGGTGCCCGTCGGGCCCTTGCCCGTGCAAAGGTGCACTGGGGCAGGATGGACGCTGAGAAGCTTGTGATGGACGCGCCACCGACGGGCAAGGAGTATCGCACGCCCGAGATGTATTATAAGAGTGTCCTGAAGGGTGCCCGCATGATTGCGGGTGAGTGCTCCAAAGATGTAATATTTGAGTAGACTCGCATTTTGTTATCCTGTGCACTGAAAACTTTGTTCATATGCGCTAAGCAACGCTTATTGATTTAAAATATTACCTTCTGTGCAGCTGTTTATCAAATCTGAGAGATGCAAGTCGTCGGCTTCAGCCCCCATGCCACGAGTGCTGGGGTGTTCGGGATAAACTTGAGCGCTCTTGTTCCCATTTTTGGGTCCATCTAGGGAGGCGCTCACCACAACGAACGAGGCAACCGGACTTATAGTGCTTGAACACTCTCACTTAGCCATAGAATTCTATAATTTTAAATTTCGGCGAAGCCCCTAGTGTTCGGAAGGCCGAATTGGGGGCGCTATTCACGCCTGGGCCAGACAAAGCCGGTTCCTCGCTCTAAGCGGCATAAGTCTTTAGGGACTCGAAAAAACCTCTCGAATAGCAACCGGCTCTCGCCTCATCATGAAGGTCAGTTTTAGCTTTCTCCACTGAGGCGCTCGCCCAGCTCAACTGGGGCGCAATCGCAGTGGTTCTCCCAGTGCTACCTTAGCCGATACAACGGAACGTAAGGTACCAAAACATGGGAGCCGGGCAAACCCAACTATTGACCCAACACATGATTCGGAGCCGATGCATATAATGCTATAAGTTTGGGGTGCCGCACTTGTGAAAGTGTTTGGACTTATCACACCATAATGTGGGGAACTTAAGCCCCTGGTGTATTTAGCCGTACCAAAGTGTACGGATGCAACATGTCATAAATGAACATATGTATAAAAAAGAAATGCAATTATAGGCAAAAAGTGATGCATTGTTTATTCAAAAAATACTGCCTTGAATGCAGAACGATACAAATAGTGCGATAAGCAAGGGGTGGAACTATTTAGCATGTCCCCCTCCAGGGGTAGGCTGCGGAATGGTGTATGAAACAGGTATAATGCTCAAAATGGAGACCACCTGGATACTCGTCGTAGCTTTTCTCTTTCCCTGGCTGTTGCATCGTGAGTTCGGAAGGTCTGCTGCCGGACAGGGCCTCTAGTAAATGGAGTCCTGTGGATAAGAAAAAAAATGAAAAGAAAAGGATGACACACTTGGGAGCCCCTGGTGTGGTTGAGCCGCACTCTGGGCCTGTTGTGGTCGTGCCCCTCCCCCTATGCCCATGGTATCTCCAGAGCATAATGATGTACGCGAAGTACCGGTCTTGATATTTTGCAAGGGCTGGGGTTGGGGCCGCACTGCTACGCGTGCTCGGTACGTGCCAGGTGGTCTTGTTGTAGGTTACTCCGGGCGCGTTTAGCAGTGTCCGGCCGTCGAGAATTGCCTTAAGAAGCTACTCTGTACTTCTGCCGCGAGAGCCGCTGTGTGTTCCTTCGTTCGGAGGGAGCGTTCAGTGTTTCCGTTGACCGTGATGACTCCTCGAGGGCCTGGCATCTTGAGCTTGAGGTGTGCGTAGTGCGGCACCGTGTTGAACTTTGCAAACGCGGTCCGTCCGAGCAAAGCATGATAGCCGCTGCGGAACGGAACTATGTCGAAGATTGACTCCTCGCTTCGGAAGTTATCCGGGGATCCGAAGACCACTTCAAGTGTGACTGAGCCTGTACAATTGGCCTCTACACCTGGTATGACGCCTTTGAAGGTCGTCTTTGTGGGTTTAATCCTTGAGGGGTCTATGCCCATCTTGCACACTGTATCCTGGTAAAGCAGGTTTAGGCTGCTGCCGCCGTCCATCAGGACTCTTGTGAGGTGAAATCCATCGACGATTGGGTCTAAAACCAATGCGGCGAACCCACCATGGTGGATGCTGGTGGGGTGGTCCCTTCGATCAAAAGTGAACGGGCAAGAGGACCATGGATTGAACTTTGGGGCGACTGGCTCCATCGCGTATACGTCCCTGAGTGCACGCTTCCGCTCCCTTTTGGGTATGTGGGTTGCGTATATCATGTTCACCATCCGCACTTGTGGGGGGAAACCCTTTTGTCCTCTATTGTTTGGCGGCCAGGTCTCTTCCTCGTCATCGCTATGCAGCCCCTTGTCATTGCTTTCGGCAATTAACTTGTCTGCCTGCTTGAACACCGAACAATCCCTGTTGGTGTGATTAGCTGGCTTTTCGGGGGTGCCGTGTATTTGGCAAGAGCGGTTGAGTATTCGGTCCAAATTGGACGGGCCCGGAGTAGTTCTTTTGAATGGCTTTTTCCGCTGACCGGGTTTGGAGCCTCTGAATCCAACGTTGACTGCCATATCCTCAGTGTTATCGCCGTTAATGTGGCGTTTGTTTTTGTTGCGACGCGACCTGCCATTGCGGTCCTTGGTATCCAGACTGCCAGAATTTTTGCTGAGGTTGTTACTGCGGGCTAGCCAGCTGTCCTCTCCTGCGCAGAAGCGGGACATGAGTGAAGTGAGGGCTACCATTGATTTCGGCTTTTCCTGTCCTAGGTGCCGGGCAAGCCACTCGTCGCGGATGTTATGTTTGAAGGCTGCGAGGGCCTCTGCATCCGGACAGTCGACGATTTGATTTTTCTTTGTTAAGAACCGTGTCCAGAATTGTCTGGCCGATTCGTCTGGCTGCTAAATTATGTGGCTTAGGTCATCGGCGTCTGGTGGACGCACATATGTGCCCTGGAAGTTGTCAAGGAATGCGGCTTCCAGGTCCTCCCAGCACCCAATTGATTCTGCTGGCAAGCTGTTAAGCCAATGCCGAGCTGGTCCTTTAAGCTTGAGTGGGAGATATTTGATGGCATGAAGATCATCACCGCGGGCCATGTGGATATGAAGGAGATAGTCTTCGATCCAAACCGCGGGGTCTGTTGTGCCATCATAGGATTCGATATTCACAGGTTTAAACCCTTCGGGGATTTTATGATCCATTACTTAATCTGTGAAGCATAGTGGGTGTGCGGCGCCTCTGTATTGGGCTATATCACGACGTAGCTGAAACGAGCTTTGTCTATTGTGTTCAGCCTGGCCGGAATTGCTGTGTCTGGCGCGACGGTTGTCGTCGCGTATCATGGGGTGCCCCCGCGATCCGTAGATCGATCTTGATTGTCTTGCCTTATCCTCCAATATATATCGCAAGTCCAGAGTGTTCCCCTGTGGCTTTGTGCTTTTCGAGCGATGCCGGGGCACGGTTTTAGTGTAGGGCCTAGAGGCCTCTCTGTCGCGGCCACGGGGTGGTCGGTCAGCCGTATTGTGCGCTGGTGATGTAGGTTTATATGCCTCCTCCTCTAATCGGGGGAGTAGCTTGCGTTTGGGGTAACTTTTGGAGGGGCGTTCGAGTTCATGTTCTTCGGCCGCAAGGACATCAGTCCATCTGTCGCCTAGCAGATCTTGATCAGCTCTAAGCTGTTGCTGCTTTTTGTTGAGGCTGCTTGCTATGGCCATAAGCCAGCGTTTAAAACGCTCTTGTTCGACGGGATCCTCAGGCACGATGAATTCGTCGTCGACGAGGCTTGCCTCGTCTCCGGAGGGAGGCATGTAATTATCATCCTCTACCTCTTCGTTTGCCGCTCTCTCATGAGGGCTGGCTTCTACGTCCTTTGGTTCTGAATCTTGCTGGAGGGGGTTGTCTTCGGCACTGTCTGGGGTGTTATTATCTCCGGTGCCGCAATCTCCATTCTTGCTATGGCGGGATTTCGAGCGGCGCCGCTGACGCCGGCGCTTAGGCTGTTTCTTGGAGGGGTCTTCCTCCGCTGTTTCCTCGCCATTCCCATCCTTTGGGATATCCACCATGTATATGTCATATGACGAGGTGGCCTTCCAGTGCCCCGTAGGCGCTGGTTTTTGGTCGTCTTCGGCATCGTCGTCCATGCCGTCGATATCTTCGGAGTCGTAATCTAGCATGTCGGTTAAATCGTCGACAGTGGCTACAAAGTGGGTGGTGGGTGGGCTTTGAATTTCTTTGTCGTCCGCATCCCAACCGTCCTGACCGCAGTTCGGCCAGAGCTCTCCTGATAACGAGAGATACTTTAGCGAATTTAGGATGTCGCCAAAAGGTGAGTGTTGAAAGATGTCCGCGGTGGTGAACTCCATGATCGGCGCCCAATCGGATTCGATAGGAGAGGGCGCGGGAGGTTCGGAGTCCGGCGAGGAGTCCGGCACCTCGGAGTCACGAGCTTCACAAGGGACAAGGTCAGTATTCGGCTCCATCGCCATAGAGGTAGCAGCCCCCGAGGCGGTGTCTAGCCACCCGTCCTCGATCTGCGCAGCCGGCTCCAAATTGAGGATCGGAGCGGACTCGTGTGCGGCCTCCAGGGCACTGTCCGGCAGCAGAGCTAAATCATGCCCATCGTGACAGTGCGGCGCGCTCGGCTGTGGCTCGAATCCATCGAAGATCAAGTCTCCGCAGATGTCAGCCGTGAAGTTCAGACTTCCAAATCTGACCTGATGGCCAGGGGCGTAGCTTTCAATCTGCTCCAGATGGCCAAGCGAATTGGCCCGCAGTGCAAAGCCGCCGAATACGAAGATCTGTCCGGGAAGAAAAGTCTCACCCTGGACCGCGTCGTTGTTGACGAACGAAGGAGCCATCAAGCCTATCGGTGACGACACAGAGGAACTCTCAATGAAAGCACCAATGTCGGTGTCAAAACCGGCGGATCTCGGGTAGGGGGTCCCGAACTGTGCGTCTAGGCGGATGGTAATAGGAGACAAGGGACACGATGTTTTTACCCAGGTTCGGGCCCTCTCGATGGAGGTAAAACCCTACTCCTGCTTGATTGATTTTGATGATATGGGTAGTACAAGAGTGGATCTACCACGAGATCAAGGAGGCTAAACCCTAGAAGCTAGCCTATGGTATGATTGTTGTTGTTGTTGTGTCCTATGGACTAAAACCCTCTGGTTTATATAGACACCGGAAAGGGCTAGGGTTACACAGAGTCGGTTACAATGGTAGGAGATCTACATATCCGTATCGCCAAGCTTGCCTTCCACGCCAAGGAAAGTCCCATCCGGACACGGGACAAAGTCTTCAATCTTGTATCTTCATAGTCTTGGAGTCCGGCTGATGATGATAGTTCGGCTATCCGGACACCCCCTAGTCCAGGACTCCCTCACCGAGTAAGTAGGTTGTTTGCGTATGGGATAAAGGGGACTTGATACTTTAATGCTATGGTTGGGTTTTACCTTCATGAATCTTTAGTAGTTGCAGATGCTTGCTAGAGTTGCAATCATAAGTGGATATGATCCAAGTATAGAAAGTATGTTAGCTTATGCCTCTCCCTAGAATAGAATTGCAATAGTGATTATCTGTCTAGTAACGTAGTCAATTGCTTAGGGACAATTTCACAACTCCTACCACCACTTTTCCACACTCGCTATATTTACTTCATTGCTTCTTTATCTAAACAGCCCCTACATTTTTATTTATGCATTCTTTATTATCTTGCAAACCTATCCAAGAACACCTACAAAGTACTTCTAGTTTCATACTTATTATAGGTAAAGCGCACGTCAAGCGTGCGTAGAGTAGTATCAGTGGCCGATAGGACTTGAGAGAGTATTTGTTCTACCTTTAGCTCCTCGTTGGGTTCGACACTCTTACTTATCAAAAGAGGCTACAACTATCCCGTATACTTGCGGGTTATCAAGTCCTTTTTCTGGCGCCGTTGCCGGGGAGTCATAGCGTGGGGTGAATCGTGTGTGCTTGTTTGCTTTATCACTAAGTAATTTTTATTTGCTGTTCTTAGTTGTTCTTTATCATTAGTTATGGATAAGGAACACGAAATACCAAAAAAATTAGGTGTACTCGCTACTCATGGAGATGGGGTAACTCCTAAAATCCTCGATTCTCATTACGTGAAAGATATTATGTACTACTTTGGTAATCCTGAGAAAACCCCATTCAACTTTATAACGGGAGACACATTGGATCAACATGAATACTTTAGGGATTATCGCTTTACACAAAAAGGGAAACTATTATGGGATCAAATTATTATGTTGCGTTGGTATGCTTGGGATCTATGCTTGAGATATGATATTACTTGTTGCTCTAGGATGAAGGCTCCACACCTTCCCTTTTCATGCAAATTTAATGATAATGAAACCTTATCTTCTTATGCTAATGGTATATATGATTACTATGATGTTGAACAAATAGAAGAACTTGTTGCTTTTAAGGCTGCTTATGAAATTGAATCTTTGTTTGAAAAGTATGAAGCTTTAGATGATGATGTTTATAGGCCTGAAAATCTTGCTATACTTAGATATTGCTATGAAAATTATGAATACAATTACTATATAAATGCATTTATTGAGAAAGTCTCCGCTGTCCAAGAAGAGATTAATATTCTGCAAGAAGCTATGGAAGAAGAAATTGATGAAACTGTGAGCTCATTGGATGAAAAAGGTGACGAGGACAGCGAAGAACAAAAGGAGGAAGAGCGGATTGATCACTCGTGCCCACCTTCTAATGAGAGTAACTCTTCAACTCATACATTGTTTAACTCCCCTTCGTGCTTACCGAAGGATGATTGCTATGATGATTGCTATGATCCCTTGAATTTGTTTGAAATATCCCTTTTTGATGATGCTTGCTATGCTTATGGCCAAGATGCCAATATGAATGATGCTTATGGAGATGAACTTGCTATAGTTCCTTATGTTAAACATGAAATTGTTGCTATTGCACCCACACATGATAGTCCTATTATCTTTTTGAATTCTCCCGACCACACTATATCGGAGAAGTTTGTGCTTATTAAGGATTATATTGATGGGTTGCCTTTTACAACTACACATGATGATTTTGATGAATGTAATATGCATGTGCTTGCTGCTCCTACTTGCAATTATTATGAGAGAGGAACTATATCTCCACCTCTCTATGTTTCCAATATGATAGAATTGCAAGAAACTGCTTATACTATGCATTGGCCTTTACTTGGTGTGCATGAATTGTTCTTTTATGACATGCCGATGCATAGGAAGAGGGTTAGACTTCGTTGTTGCTTGATATATGTTTATTTGTGCTCACTACTAAATTACAAATCATTGTTAATTAAAATTGGCTTTGATATACCTTGGGATTCGGGTGGATTCATTACTTGAGCACTAAATGCGTAGCTTAATGGCTTTAAAGAAAGCACTGCCAGGGAGACAACCCGGAAGTTTTAGAGAGTCATTTATTTCTGTTGAGTGCTTTTATATGGTTTAAAAACACAAAAATAAAGAGGGGAACGTAAAAACTTTTCAAAAAGGAAAGTGAAAGTAAGAAAGACAAGCATTGTTGAAGTGGGAGAGCTCCTTGAACTTTGTTCATGCTCACGGAAACTTTGTGAATCTTGATTACAGAAATTTTTCATCAAAAATAGTTATCCCCTTGTACAATTCCATTGTATAATAAAAATAATGTGCTAAGGTTTGCCTTTAGGATGTTTACAACGCTTGTTGGTTTGTATGATGCAGTACAGAAACTTTGGCTGTAGTGCGCGATTTTACATTTTTAACTGGAACGTCAATTGGTTCTGATTACTTTTGCACTGTCTTGATATACAACTTGTTTATTTTTTCTAATTTTGGTAGAATTTTGGGGTACCATAAGTATGGTGGATGTTCAGATTGCTACAGACTGTTCTGTTTTTGACAGATTCTGTTTTTGATGCATGGTTTGCTTGTTTTGATGAATCTATCAATATATATTAGTGGATTAAGCCATGGAAAAGTTATATTACAGTAGACACAATGCAAAAACAAAATATTAATTGGTTTGCAATAGTACTTAGAGTGGTGATTTGCTTTATTATACTAACGGGTCTTACCGAGTTTTCTGTTGAAGTTTTGTGTGGATGAAGTGTCTAAACAAGGAGGTCTCGATATGAGGAAAAGGAAGAGAGGCAAGAGCTCAAGATTGGGGATGCCCGAGGCACCCCAAGTAAATATTCAAGGAGACTCAAGTGTCTAATCTTGGGGATTCCTCGGAAGGCATCCCCTCTTTCTTCAACAAGTATCAGTATGTTTTCGTATTCATTTCGTTCGTGCGATATGTGCAAGTCTTGGAGCGTATTTTGCATTTAGTTTCACTTCTCTTTTATGCACCATGCTGATATGAGATAGTCCTCGGTTGATTTATAGAATGCTCATTGCACCTCACTTAAATCTTTTGAGTATGGCTTTATAGAATGCTTCATATGCTTCACTTATATCATTGGAAATTTGGATTGCCTGTTTCCCTTTACATAGAAAACCGCCATTTGTAGAATGCTCTTTTGCTTCACTTATAGTTGTTAGAGCGTGAGCATATCTTTTGTAGAAATAATTAAACTCTCTTGCTTCACTTATATCTATTTAGAGAGATGACAGGAATTGGTCAATCACATGGTTAGTCATAAAATCCTACATAAACTTGTAGATCACTGAATATGGTATGTTTGATTCCTTGCAATAGTTTTGCGATATAAAGATGGTGATATTAGAGTCATGCTAGTGGGTGGTTGTGGATTGTAGAGACACTTGTGTTGAGGTTTGCAAGTCCCGTAGCACGCACGTATGGTAACCGTTGTGTGACAAATTTGAAGCATGGGGGGTTTCTTTGATTGTCTTCCTTATGAGTGGCGGTCGGGGACGAGCGATGGTCTTTTCCTACCAATCTATCCCCCTTGGGGCATGCGTAGTAGTACTTTGCTTCGAGGGCTAATAAACTTTTGCAATAAGTATATGAGTTCTTTATGACTAATGTGAGTCCATGGATTATACGCACTTTTACCTTTCCATCATTGCTAGCCTCTTCGGTACCGTGCATTGCCCTTTCTCACCTTGAGAGTTGGTGCAAACTTCGCCGGTGCATCCAAACCCTTGATACGATATGCTCTATCCATAGTTTCAAATAGCGGAGATAGCATCCGCTATTGTGTCCGCAATAGCGCTAGCGCAATAGCATCCGCTATTGCTTAAATTAATTATTATTATTATTTGTTAAGGATCTAGAAATATAACTAATAATCTAGTGCTTTTAAAAATCCTCTATGCGGACATAGCGCCCGCAATATCGCCCACTATCCGCATTCTGCTATACTTAGATATTGCTATACTTAGATATTGCTATGAAGCTTTAGATGATGATGTTTATAGGCCTGAAAATCTTGCTATACTTAGATATTGCTATGAAAATTATGAATACAATTACTATATTAATGCATTTATTGAGAAAGTCTCTGCTGTCCAAGAAGAGACTAATATTTTGCAGGAAGCTATGGAAGAAGAAATTGATGAAACTATGAGCTCATTGGATGAAAAAGGTGATGAGGAGAGCGAAGAACAAAAGGAGGAAGAGCGGATTGATCACCCGTGCCCACCTTCTAATGAGAGTAACTCTTCAACTCATACATTGTTTAACTCCCCTTCGTGCTTACCGAAGGATGATTGCTATGATGATTGCTATGATCCCTTGAATTTGTTTGAAATATCCCTTTTTGATGATGCTTGCTATGCTTATGGCCAAGATGCCAATATGAATGATGCTTATGGAGATGAACTTGCTATAGTTCCTTATGTTAAACATGAAATTGTTGCTATTGCACCCACGCATGATAGTCCTATTATCTTTTTGAATTCTCCCGACCACACTATATCGGAGAAGTTTGTGCTTATTAAGGATTATATTGATGGGTTGCCTTTTACAACTACACATGATGATTTTGATGAATGTAATATGCATGTGCTTGCTGCTCCTACTTGCAATTATTATGAGAGAAGAACTATATCTCCACCTCTCTATGTTTCCAATATGATAGAATTGCAAGAAACTGCTTATACTATGCATTGGCCTTTACTTGGTGTGCATGAATTGTTCTTTTATGACATGCCGATGCATAGGAAGAGAGTTAGACTTCGTTGTTGCTTGATATATGTTACTTTGTGCTCACTACTAAATTACAAATCATTGTTAATTAAAATTGGCTTTGATATACCTTGGGATCCGGGTGGATTCATTACTTGAGCACTAAATGCCTAGCTTAATGGCTTTAAAGAAAGCGCTGCCAGGGAGACAACCCGGACATTACATCTGTATACTGATCGGATCTACCATGTTTCTGAACAAAACTGGACGCGCTTGGTCGAAGGCATCAATTGCCCTTCACCGCAACCAGAGAGTCATTCTCTTGACGAGGGCCCAGGATTCCATAATGATCCGGAGACGTCCATTGATTTCGAGGACGGGGTCTTTTACCAGGAGAGTCTCGATGGATCTAAGGTGGATGTTATAGCTAGTCATCCTGGGACCCTCCCTTCTTCCGCTGTAAGTAACAAGAAGGCCTCTTCCCGAAAAGAGCATTTGTCTCACGCCATTCCGAGTGTGCTGACATCTACTGCCAAGGGTCATCGTACCATGCGCCGGACACCAACGAGAGTGTCACCTACCGTGCCGGTACCACTCAACAGTGGGACTCCTAAGTGCAAGGTAGCTACAAGGGTTACGTTGACCGCACCCTCGACCAAGAGGTGAGCTTAAAGTTTAGTTGTAAATATGGCCTCTACGAATACTTGTAATCTTGTCGTAATTTGCAGAATAAGTGTTTCGCACCTGCCATCCGAAGACGCTAAGGAGGCGCCAGGGGGTAATCCTGATCCGAGGTTTGCGGCACGGGCCAAGGTCAATGCGAAAGCCATTGCAGTGGACCAGCCTCCAGAGGATCCTGGGGATGTTTCGGTTACTAATTCTGAAGTCAAAAGTGTGATGACTCAGTGGTGGTGGAAAGAGTCCTTGCACCATACAACATTTTCTGTTCAGTAATTTAATGTTTTCAGTTCGGTAGACGCATACCTCGGAGTGTCCGAACTGGCCTCGAGGGACGTGCTAATATGCTGTCGGCCAATATGCAGGTACGTGACTGGTTTTAGAACCGAACACAAGTCTTAACCCAGTATCCCCCAAGCCTTAATTTGGACGGGACAGCTGAGTTAAGGATCTGAAAGTGTGTATATGTGGTATTGTGCAAGCCTCAAGAGAACAGAACAAAAAGATGTCCGAGGACCTGGAGCTAAACCGAACCCAGTTGGCTGCTGCAACGGCTGAACTGGAGGAGGTCAAGAAGTTCACCAGGGAGGCACATGGTGAGTAAGAAAGTTCAATATGCATGAACTGTCTGGGCTATTGTGTCTAACACAGGCTTCCCTTGTAGCAGCTGAGTCCATAGGTCAACTCCAAAAGGACCTAGACGTGGACAAAGAATCCCAAAGGTATGCCGAATCACAAGAAACAGCTGGCAGCTGAGTACTGGCCCGAAGCCATGATGATAAGAACAAACTCTAGGGGGAAAACCAGCAAGAGGCCAAAGAAATCGAGAGTCTAAAAACTCAATTGGCACAAGACCTTGAGGAGAACCAGAGATTGAAATGCGTCATGTTTGGTGAGTGATATTTCAACTTGTGATAATGTGAAATATATGTAACATTTAAGTGTAAAAGACATGCGGTGCCTCTTGTTAGGTCTCCTCACTGAGAGTCCCGAAGAAGAGATGAACTCATTTGGAGGGAACTTGTTGAAGGAGCTATCACTACAAAAAAAATACACTTTCGTGATGATACGTGTTTGTCACAGTAGGTCGCGTTGTTTGTCATGCATGTACATCCATGACGATTTTATGACAGAATCAAGATAGCCATACCTGTGCTGTCGTAGAAGTGTTCCATGACATTACCAAAATTATCATCACGGAAGTGTCCACTTCCATGATGATAAATCGTGCGTCACAAAAGTGCTTTCGTCAAGGGTGACCGATATGTGGCATCCACCGTAACGGAATGGCATTAAGCTATCGGGTCCGGTTTTGGATCCAATAACCCGTTAACAGCCCGGACCGATGGGAAATTTCCACGTGTAAAATTTTGATTAGCCTGAGGAAACACATGTCATCTCGTCAGTGGGCCAGATGTCGCCCGTCTTTTGGAGGAGACATGCCTATGATACGTCGACACATGGCGGGGCCCAACAGAGGCCCATATAGGTTAAAAGGCCGGCCCAGTCAAAGGCCCATAGTACTTACTTAGGTACTAGTGGGCCAGCCCAATAACGGCATGTATGATAAAGGCCCTTTTACGTCCCGAAGTCAGATCTGGCCCGTTAATTGTTCACCGAATATTTGGGCCCAATTACAACCCAGTGACTTTCGGCCTGTTAGAGGCCCGATGAAGACATGGGCCCATTTTAGCCCGGTGTGACTTTTGGCCTGTTAGAGGCCCGATGAAGACATGGGCCCATTTCAGCCCGGTTGGCCATGCTGCCCATGGGCCATATATGGTCCCACGGGACATTGGGCCCACTAACGGCCCGTGATAAAGGTGGCAACAATTAAGCCTAACGTGACTTTGGGCCTGTTAAAGGACTGTCGTATAATTCGGCCCGTTGATGCCTGTACTAAGCTTTCGTCCTCTTAAAGGCCCATGATATCAGTGGGCGAACTAAGGCCCGAGATATGTTTGGCCTGGTAACGTCTTGTGATATAACTGGGCCCAAAAAGGATTGGTCTACATTCTAGCCTGCTGAAGGCCCGTCGATGACTCTTGAAAATTGAGGCCCAACATGCATTTCGGCCTGCTAAAGGCCCATGGTTTCATCTGGGCCGTAACAGGCCAGTAGAATATTCAGCTTGTTAATGGCCCAACGCTACTTGGGCCAAACTAAGCATTGGGTCCACAAAAGGCCCAACTAAAATATAGGCCAGAGTAAGTTGTGGGCCTGGCGCAAAGTGTGAAGGCCCCAATCATTCGGGCCCAAGAAAGGTGCAGGCCGGCCCAATTGTGGCCCGCTAAAAACCAGGCCCGTTAGAGGCGAATGCTTCGGCCCGGTCGACTACATCAGATTTTTTTCTGATAGTGAATGATGGCAGTAACTAGTAGGAATTAAGAACAAACCTCCTCTATACAATAAATAAATTACGGCATAGTAACTAAGAATAAACCTACACTATACAATAAAGGATTTATGGTATATTACATCCAATTGGCATCGAAGTTCACCACCAGTGATCATAAAGTGCAACGAAGAAGCAGATTACAAAAACTGGGCACCATTGCAGCGTAAAAAAATAATACTGAATCGAGACCACTTTCAAGACAATTCAAGAAAGGTTAGCCTTGCGCGGGAACTGCTGCGCAAGCTGCTAAGCAAGGTTGTGAGACCGGCCTAGCATGTCGGTCATAGCTTCCAGGTGTAGTTGTTTAGAGATGAGGTTCTCGTTGGTGTTCTCTGCAATCTTTCTTAGAGATAGGGCTTCAAGTCAAAGTTTAGTTGTAGAATGCCTTTATGCTAAAACTTGGGACTGAAGAAGTCGAACTGATTCAGACAACGAATTGTGTGAGCTTGTCTGACTGCTAGTCTCAAGTAACTTGAACACTGCACCAAGACAAGACTGGGGTTGTCTCGCTATCTTCAAGATGTTTTGCCTTCTTTGCTGCAATATATGTTGGGTTTGTCTCACAGCCTTCAGCAGACTTGTGCATGCCATCAGGCATATCACCCTGAAACAAAGCAGAGAGACGATAGGTTTTGCACGTGTATAAACAAAGATGATAATTGTGCTGTCAATTTCATCCAATTTCAAATTAGAAAATAAAGAGTAAGTTCAAAATATCAATAGCATAATTTGGCATTGTTCATAATGCGGGGAGCTTCACCACACTACTGGATTACCATGTCAACATAACAAGCATAGATGAAGGGCAAAGACAATCTTGTATCTATTTTGGTTAATGTGCATGGCATGTTGTTCATATCATCAGCCACATCAGTAAGATAAAACAGGAGATGACAAGGTGCAAACGTGGGCTGCTTCACCAAACACTGGATTATAGATCCACAAAAACAAGCATACATATAGGGAGTATTGAGTAATGTGCATGGTATGAATAAGGAATTTGGTTTTACAAGTACAACTTAGAACTTACGGTTCTTGCGAACATGCATTTTGATAGAAACAGCAAAATAAATAGCAGTAAACGATAGGGCGTATGAGAAAATTAAACAGCAGTTGAGGATAAAGGCTTTAGAAGGAATGACTTACATTAACAGTTGACACCGGCTTTATAATGCCCTTCTCCATGTCAAGGGAAGGATAACTCAAGAATTTAAGCAAAAAATCTTCTTCATAAGCATTGCCTGTACTCTACATTCTGTAGAGAGTAATTATAGATATGATAATACTGGAAGGGATATAAGATAATGAAGATAAGAAGGATATTGATGCTACATAATCAACTACCAATCCCTGGAAGTACAAGCATTGCAGGACAAAATGTACTGACAAGAGCAATGGGCTACACTTCTGCACTGGCATTGTCTGTTTATCCTACTTTTTGGTAAGATTAAATATAGATCTGATCTTTTTTAGTAAATGGTGGGTGAGGGAGATAAGATGCAGAATGCTACACAATGAACCAATCCCTCTTTGTCGTGGGGAACGAACACCTATGGGGCAGGGCCCCTTTCGGTCCGGCAAGGGAGCGGAGGGCGCACGAAGAGCGGATCGAGGCGGAGCACGCGAGCGATTTTTACCCAGCTTCGGAGCTCTCCAGAGAGATAATACTCCTACTGCTGCTTTGTGATTGTATTCTGTTCTTGCTTGAGAGCGTGAGAGTGGTGTAGTTTCGAATGAGTCGAACCCCTTCTACATTGTGCATGGGCCTCCTTTTATAGGCACAAGGGGTCACCGACAGGTGGCAACGTAGTCAAGGGTACAAATGTAAAAAGGGTGGTTGGTACAACTGCTATCTACAGTGCACCCTACCTAACTCTAATGGCAGGGGACAAGAGCATTTAATGCCCGTCCGCATCACCTAAATAGTGCAGAAAAGCAACCGTTAGGGGCACCACCGCTTGCCACGATGGCCTTCTTGTCATCTCCACTTGCCACCTCGCACCGCTTGGCTGCACAACTTCCCGCCACGTGCGTCTGGAATGGTCTCAGGGCGACACGTCGACAGGTGCGCTGGAGCGTGGGCACAGAGTGGTGGCTTTTCCACGGCAAGCGCCTTGCCGCGGCCGTTGTCTTGTCGCACCCGAAAGCTTGTCGCTCGTCGGGTCTTGCCGGGACGCGCGGCGCGTCGCGGCAAGTTCTTTGAGGCGCCTTGGTTGGCCTCCCCGGCAAGCTCCTCTTGCCGGGGCCTTGTCCTTCCCGGCAAGCTCCTCTTGCCGGGGTCTTGTCTTCTTAGTTAAAACACTTTGTTCTTGAATGGCATCAATAGGAACTACGGAGGATCTTGGCGGACACCCGGCAAGCCTTGCCGCGGGACGCTGCGACTGCCCGTGCACAAGTTCGGGATACTAAGGTACCCCTACTTTAGTACACCGACACTCTTCCCATAACACAAGAGTGTTTTGAACACTGGTGTACTGTACAAATCGTTCTTATATTATGGGACGGAGGGAGTAGCTATTAATATAAGTACAGTGATAGAGGACGTTTAGTCCTTACAAGAGGACTGCAGAGATAAACCTCTTCAAAAGCATTGGGTTGATTCTAGATTTATGTAAGAGTCCATATGGATCTTATAATGTCCACCAAATGGGCGATAATGAGGCTAACATGTGCAGTGATGATACATAATCAAACAGCTGTGAAAGTAAGTATGGCCATACAGGGCAAGAGGTACTCACAAGAGCAATGCAGTGTGCAGTATAGTTGCGAGATTCTGTGGTCCCTTGAGAATGAATGTTCTTCTGCTTACAGTTTTCGTACAAGTGAGACGTTAAGGCAAATGTAGAAATGTAGTTCAAATTGTGATGTGATATCATAGACAGTACCTTACGCTGCAGCTGAGACCAATGTGTAACAAGATTATTCCTGCCACCGTCGGATAAATGTAGCACCGGAGATTTTACAGACGTTAAGGCAAATGTAACAAGCCTTGCCGCGGGATGCTACGACTGCCCGTGCACAAGTTCGGGATACTAAGGTACCCCTACTTGAGTACACCGACAGGAGCCCCCGGGCCTGGGCCACACACGATGCTGAGCGCTGTTGGGCCAGGCCCAAAACAGGGCACACGCGGCCTGGGTCCACACCAAATCTAACTCCGTATCCACCGCGCCCTCCCGTAACGGCACGTGTCAAATGCGGCGTCGTGGGGGAGATCGTGGGTGATTCTTTAATCGAAAAAGGCGTAACGTTCGCCTCCTCGTCTTTACAAGCAGGGGAAACAGGGGCCGTTCCCCCACCTTCGCCACTTGCAGTTGCTTCCTCAGAAATCTCCACCGCTCCCCTCCGCTTCTCAAAGCCGAAAGGGAGCAGCGCTCCGCCCCTGTCGCCGCCGTCGCCGCCAATGCCCTCGACCTCCCCCACCGCTTCCGCCATGTCTCCGAAGACCGGGAAGGGTGCGAAGTTAGCCGAGGCGCTGCGGCTTGAGGCGCTGCGCAAGGAGCGAGCACTCCCCCCCCCCCCCCCCCCCGAGCTCTCCGCGAAGGAGCTGCGGGAGTGGTTCTATCTCTTCTGGTCGACGGAGACACGGGCGCATCCGCGCACGCAGGTACTCTCCGCCGAAGCTTGTACTTCGAAGCGGTGTCCAAAAGGATACTACTTCTTTCCATTGTTCTTCTATTGCGGGCTCTGCCCGCCCTTTTCCGATTTCTTCTGCGATATCATGAATACCTACGGGTTTCATCTCCTTGACTTCACCCCCAACGCCGTTCTGACCATGGCGGTTTTCGCACATCTCTGCGAGAACTTTGTCGGAATCCACCCAAATGTTGCCCTTCTTCGCCACTACTTCATGCCCCGGGCCGAGAAGGGAGAGCCTTAGCTGGCGGGATCGCCTGGATCTGGAGAGTCGGCATGAAGGAGGTCTATCTGGAGGGGGAGCTTCGTAGCAAATGGGAGGAGTGGAGAGTGGAGTGGTGTTGGATTGTTGATGAGAACCCGCATCCATTCACCAACTTGCGCCAAGCCCGAGTAGTGCGCGGCGGCGACTGGAGCGCCCTGGCGGCGGACGATGCCAGATTGAAGATCGCCACCACCCGGATCTTGCGGCTCAGGCTTGCCGGGCTCACTGTAGGGGCTGTTGGCGCGGACTTTCTTCGCCGCCGCATCGCACCTCTGCAGGAGAGGGGGAGACCCGCCTGGTTGTTCGGGGGCCCGGCGGATATCATGAGGCTGCGCCCAGGCCTCAATTTTAACTTCACTATTTTGGAGTTGGACGGGATGCTCAAGGAACTATTCAAGCACGACCCCAACCATCCCGAGTGGTTCAGGCTGCCGCAGGGCGTCGTCCCGTTGTGCTAAAACTCCCAGCTCGACCGCATCCACGCAATGATGCCAGAGTGCGACTCGCATGGGATTATCCCCAATTGGCAGGAGCCCGCCGACGACGTCGTGCAGCAATTCTTCGACGACTTGGTGGAGGTGGCGGTCCGCGCCGACAAGCAGAGGCTTCTCACCCGCGACACCACTGATGATGAGATGCGGTGCATCGCCACCAGGGCGGAGGAGGCGGCGGCAGCCGCCGCCGCGGGCGAGTTCGGGTTTACTTTGGAGGAGGCAGAGGCAGCCGAGGCGGCAAGCCTTGCCGACCAAGAGGATCTTGGCGGGGAGGTCGTTGGCGAGGGAGAGCCCGAAGCCGAAGCGAGCGAGCCTGCCGGGGGCGCAAGCGGCCAGCCGTCTTCAAGCAACTTGCCGCAGACGGAGCCCTCAGTGCAGCCCCCAGCTCAACCAAGAAGGCGCCTCTGCAGGACCGGAGACATAGCAGGGCGGCAGACGGGCCAACAGCCGCCGCGCCGCGGGACACGCTCCACCGCGCCAAGCACTGTTGCCGCGGGAGCATCTCACGCCGCCCCGGCAACTGGGGCGGGGTCTTCTCGGGCCGCCGCTTCCGACCCTGCCGCAGCTCCCGCCAAGCATCCAAGGGAGCCTACTCCTCCGCCTCGTCGCACTGAGAGGGTACCAGACTTTGATCTCTCCGCGCTCAGCTCCGACGAGGAGGAAGAAGAGGAGGACGAGTAAGTCTTTTCTTTTTGTTGTACTTACGGTTCTTCAATTCTTGCTGTTCCTTGTCTTGTTTCTGATCTGCTTTCTTCTGAACCTTGTTCCTTTCCAGGACTCTGGCCCAGAGAGCGGCGAAGAGGGCCAAGGTCCCTGTGGTTGTCATCGAGGACGATCCTGCTGCGGCAATAGAGGACGCATCCGAGACCACCTTGACGGACCCGGCAATCTCTCCCCGAAGCAGCCCCCAGCGCAGCCCCCAGCGTAAGTATTTGTTCACTTCCTGTTGTGGGGCGCGCATGGGTGCTCTTTCCTTGCTGATATCTTGATTATTGGTTTGCTTGTGTAGGAGCAGAACAGGCTCACCAGGAACAACCAGAAGCTGCTCCTGAGGTGCTATCTGCTTCGACTACGCCGCCAAGGGGTGATTCTCCGGCAAGGGAGCGCTCTCCGGCAAGGGAGAGGTCCCCGGCAAGGGAGGAGTCTCCGGCAAGGGACAGCACCAGCGACCCTCCGGAGGTGGAGCCCATGACCGTGGATCCTAGTACTGGTAATTTCCCTTGCTTGGAACTTCCCTTGGATTCTTCTTCTTCTGGTCTTCTTTTTGGGATATTTGCTTGACTTCTTCTCCCTCTTCCTGTCTTCAGATCCTCCCTCCACTGAATCGATGGAGATCGAGGCCACCGGCGAGGAGAACGTGCACGACAATGTTGACGAAGCCGCTGCCACCGAGGAAGAGGCCGGCGCTGATGATCCTGCCGATGAAGATGCCGCCAAGGCCGCTGGTGCTGGAGCTGGCGAGGGGTCCGGCGATCACACTGATGACCCGGGGGCCGCAGGAGCGCAGGGTGCTACACCGACCGCCGACCCCTCCACCGCTGACGCAGCGCCAGGCCCCGAAGAGCCCCAGCCCGGCGCCTACTTGAAGGCCGGCGAAGTTATCTTCATCAGGCTCCCCTGGGCGTCAAGCTCCAAGGCGCCGGTCGAGGGAGAGGCTTTTGACGGAGAAGTGCTCGCCTCCGCTGGGCTGACAGTGGTGGACGCGCCAAGCAGCAGCAGCGGCGAGTCTGAGGAGGAGCAGCTGCTCCGGAAGTTGGTGTCACTCTACCGCGCCCGCCAAGCGAAACTGGAGTCCCGGGAAGCACTTGTTGCGCAGGTGGGAGTGGACATTGAAAAGCATGCGGAGGAGCTCCAGAGCCGCAACCAAGAGGCCCTCCGGTCCATTGCAGAGGAGAGGGCGCAGCTTGTCGAGGCGCGGAAGGCTTTCATCCTCGAGAAAGCAGAAGCCGAAGAGCAACAGCGGCTTGCCGCCGAGGAGCTATCCGTGCGGGAAGGCGAGCTGACGCAGAAGAAGGTCAACTTGGACAGCTATGAGGAGGAGCTCGCTGCACGTGAGGAGACACTTGGCGGGGCTCTCAAGGAAGCGAAAGATGTCGCAGCAGCTGCCGAGGCCGCCAAGAAGGAGCTGGAGGTGAGGGTGACGGAGCTAGAAGCCACCCTCAAGGCAAAGAATGAAGAGCTTGCCGCCCTCCAGCGCGAGCGCGAGAACGACGCCCTTGGCCATGGTGAGCTACAGGGTCGTCTCTCTGAGAAGGGCAGGGAGCTGAACGCCGCCAAGGACGCCAATGCCGATCTCAAGCTGAAGCTGGCTACTCTGACTGAGACGCTGGACGGCGCCAAGAAGCGAGAGGAGGACTTGAAGGGAGAGATCAAGGCCAATGAGGCGCTGCTGACGAGGGCCGCCAAAACCCAGAACACCTTCAGAGCTACTGTGGAGCTCTGGACGGAGGGCCTCGTCAACATCGCCGCAGTCATCGACGAGGAGCTGGCGCAGCTAGAATTGGAGGGCTTCGGGTACTCTTTTGATGAGAACCTCCAGCCCAGCGCCAAGCTCACTCTGTTCTTCAAGGGCGTGGCAACGGCTCTCCAGCAACTCCGGGAAAGGATCCCAAGGTAGCTGGCTGACAAGTCACGCGCAATCTGTGCTAGAGTCTTGGAGAAGGTGTTGGTGAAGGTGCTCTTCCGCAATCCGGGCCTCAACCTCACCAACGTCCTCAAGAAGCTGCCGGCGGGTGCTGATCTTGAAGAGCTCAGGGCCCTTGTCGCACCTATTGTGGACAAGGTGAATGAAGTCAGGAGGGTCGACAGTGATCGTGTAGACTAGGCCGCCTTTTTCCTCCTTTTCTTGCCGCTGCTGATCATGTTGCGAGAAACATTTATTAGAGCTGCGACAAGTCATTTCTGTAATATAACTTTATCTTGGGCAGTATTTGCTATGTAATTTCCTTTACTTGATTCCTTCCTTTGTATGTTTTCGCCCTACGCTTTCAGGGAACTTGCCGGCGCAGGCACCCTTGCCGCGAGCGCCGAGTGCAGAACATCAGCAGCCTGCTGGCCGTGTCGCATCCGGCAAGAAACCTTGTCGCAACTAGTTGCAGCACACTTAAGTTGTTGAGCGGACTCGAAACAAAGTAAGGGTGCAACTAGCTACGAGTTGGTTCCTCCGCGCACAGGTTTTCCATACAAAGCACGGTCGTTCAAGGAAGCTAACTTAAGAAATATTAAAACTGATTGTGCTCAAACTTTGGCAACTTAGCTTTTCTATCGTCTGCGTCCCGGCAAGGCTATACTCCTTTGAACGACGCCTGGTCCACACCATTATCTTCTCCTCCCCCCAGGTGAACTTGTGGGCGAAGGAACCTTCTTTTTGAGAAAAAGAAAGAAGAGAAAATAAAGATATGGAGCCTTAAGGCTCGTTATTGCTTACCGGGGGCAAGTGCTGCACAAAGTGTCAGATAATACATGCAGAAAAGAAAAAGGCATGAAATTTGACAAGATGTGCGAAGCACATGAGTTTTATTTATGCACGGGATCTGTGCCCGGCTTTGTACAAAGCGTTACATGCAACAGCGGCAAGGCTTGTACAAAAGGTGGTTCCCGGAACAGGTTCCGGCAACCGCGCCTTATGGGTAAAACTTATGAAGATGCTCAATGTTCCAGGAGTTTCTCACCGGAAAGCCATCTTCGGTCTCAAGGCGGACAGCGCCAGGCCTAGTGACTCGCTTCACCCGATAAGGGCCTTCCCACTTTGGCGTCAACTTGTTGGAATTCTTGGCGGATTGAACGCGCCGAAGAACAAGGTCGCCTTCCTCGAGACTTCTGGCATTGACTTAGCGGCTATGGTAGCGGCGCAAAGCTTGCTGATATCAAGCAGCTCGTACAGCAGCCTGAAGACGATCTTCCTCAAGGAGCAGCGCGTCATCTTGTCGCAGCTGCTCTTGCTCAAGCTCATCATAAGCGAGCACTCGAGGCAATCCGTATACGAGTTCCGTGGGGAGAACTGCCTCTGCTCCATAGACTAGAGCAAAAGGTGTCTGGCCAGTGGCTCGATTTGGTGTCGTCCTGATCGACCAAAGAACCACTGGCAGCTCCTCGATCCAATTCCTTCCGCACTTGTGCAGCCTGTCGAAAGTTCTGGTCTTGAGCCCGCGCAGCACTTCAGCGTTTGCCCTCTCCGCTTGACCGTTGCTTCTCGAGTGAGCAACAGAAGCGAAGCAAACCTTGGCACCAAGATCTTGGACGTACTACATGAAGGTGCGGCTCGTGAATTGTGTGCCATTGTAGGTGATGATCCTGTTAGGGACTCCGAAACGGCAAACAATTGACCTGAAGAACTTGACTGCTGACTGTGCTATCACCTTCCTCACTGCTTCCACTTCCGGCCACTTTGTGAACTTGTCGATTGCCACGTACAAGTACTCAAAGCCCCCGACAGCTCGGGTAAAGGGGCCGAGGATGTCGAGCCCCCAGACCGAAAATGGCCAGGATAAAGGGATTGTCTGGAGAGCTTGAGCTGGCTGGTGTATCTGCTTGGAGTGGAACTGGCACGCTTCACACTTGGTTACTTGTGCAGTTGCATCCTGGAGGGCTGTTGGCCAAAAGAAACCTTGCCGGAAAGCTTTGCCGGCGAGTGCTCTTGCGCCAATGTGGTGACCACATATGCCTCCATGTATCTCCGCCAACAGCTTCTGTCCATCTTCTTGGGGAATGCACTTCAATTTCACTCCGTTGAATCTCCTTCTGTATAGTACGTCGTCGACAAACTGGTACATACTTGATTGCCGGGCTACTCTCTCCGCTTCTTCTTGCTCTTCGGGAAGTTCTCCTGTTTGAAGGAAACGGACAATCTGCTGCGCCCATGCCGGAGCTTGTGGCTCAACAACAAGGACTAAAGGCACAAACGCTGCTGTGGGAACATCTGCTTCTACGGCAAGAACCTGCGGTTCAGCCGGAGCCTGATGTTCCCCGGCAAGCTTGCCGGAGCAAAACTTGTCGGGAGCGTCTGCTTCAATGGAACAAACCTTAGGGCTTGTCGGAGCAGACTGCTCCTCAGCACTCTTGGTGTTGATCTTAGGGACCTTCTTGGCAGCGGCTTCGGGGAGCTCAGCCGGAAAGTAGTCACCGGAAATCAACTTCCTCTTCTTGCTCTGTCCAGTTGATGGTATCACAGATGGTTGAGTCAGCCTGAGCACAAAGATCCCTGGTTCCACAGGTAACTTTAATGCAGCGCATTTTGACAGGCCATCGGCAACATCGTTCTGGGCTCTTGGAACATGTTCCATTTGCAGGCCGTCAAAATGCTCTTCCAACTTTCTCACTTCATCAATGTAAGCTTCCATCAACGGACTCTGATAATCTTTGTTCACTTGGCGGACGACAAGCTGCGAGTCACCCCTGACAATAAGCTTCTTTATCCCAAGGTCTGCCGCGATCCTGAGTCCGGCAAGCAAACGTTCATACTCTGCAGTATTATTTGTCGCTTGCTCCTTGGGAAAGTGCATCTGGACCACGTACTTGAGGTGCTCTCCGGTGGGTGCGACAAGTAGTACACCCGCACCGGCGCCTTGCAGCGAGAAGGCACCATCAAAGTACATGATCCATTCTTTGCTTGCTTCCTTGACGGGGATGCTCGTCTCTGGAGTTTCTTCATCAGGTGTTGGCGTCCATTCCGCTATGAATTCTGCCAATGCTCGGCTCTGGATAGTTGAGGTACTCTCGAAATTGAGGCCAAAGCTTGACAGTTCCAGTGCCCACTCGACAATCCTGCCCGTTGCTTCTGGATTCTGCAGTATCCTCTTCAGCGGAAAGCGAGTGACAACTGTGATCTCATGTGCTTGAAAATAATGGCGCAACTTTCTCGAGGCCATGAGAAGGCCGAAAAGCAATTTCTGCACCAGAGTACCTTGATCGAGCCCCTTGCAGAAGGGAACTGACAAAGTAAACTGGGCGCTGCACCATTTTCTTCTGCTTCTCTTCTTGTGGCTGCACAGATCCGTCCTTGTCGGGACCAGAGCTTGTCAGGGAAGCCCCCTGCTTGTCGCTGGATGTGCTTGCCGCTGCTGCTGGCTCATCATCTGCCTCCCTCTCCGCTACTAACGCAGCACTAACCACTTGATTGGTTGCCTCTAGATATAGCAGCAACTTCTCTTGTGGCTTAGGTGCGACAAGTATTGGAGTGGAGGACAGATATCTCTTCAAGTCCTGCAGCGCAGCCTCCGCTTCCGGAGTCCATTTCATTGGACCTGCCTTTTTCAAAATTTTGAAAAATGGTAGGGTGCGCTCAGGAGACTTAGAGATGAACCTGCTGAGAGCAGCTACGCAGCCGGCAAGCCTTCGCACATCCTTGACGTGCTTCGGTGCTTCGATCTGCTCAATGGCCTTGATCTTGTCGGGATTAGCCTCAATCCCCCGCTGAGTTACAAAGAACCCGAGAAGCTTGCCGGAAGGGACTCCGAACACACACTTCTCGGGGTTGAGCTTGAGATTGATCTTACGTAGATTTGCAAAGGTCTCGTCCAAATCTTGAATCAGAGTTGCTCTGTCTTTGCTTTTGACCACTATGTCATCCATGTAAGCCTCTACATTTCTGTGCAACTGTGGCTCAAAAGCTTCGTGAACTACCCTTGCAAATGTTGAACCATCATTCTTTAGTCCGAAAGGCATCCATATAAAGCAGTACGTGCCACATGGAGTAATGAATGCGGTTTTCTCCTCATCCTCTTCTGCCATGAAAATCTGATGATATCCTGAATATGCATCAAGAAATGAAAGCAAATCACATCCTGCCGTGGAGTCAACGATCTGGTCAATGCACGGCAAGGGAAATGGATCCTTGGGACAAGCTTTATTAACATCAGTGAAGTCAATACAAAGCCTCCATTTCTCGTTCACCTTGCGCACGACTACAGGATTGGCCAACCACGTAGGATGGAGCACTCCTCTGACCAGGCCTGCTGCTTGCAACTTCTTGATCTCTTCTGCAATAAATTCTTGGCGCTCCACTGCTTGCTTCCTAACTTTTTGCTGGATGGGCCGCGCGTGAGGACAGATGGCAAGGTGGTGCTCAATTACTTTCCTGGGAACACCGGGGATGTCAGATGGTTGCCATGCAAACACATCAACATTCGCTCGCAGGAAAGCAACGAGCGTGCTTTCCTATTTAGGATCAAGCGTGGCACCGATGGTGAAGGTACCACCAATGTCGTCCTCCTTGGCGGCCACTTTCTTGGTCTCGGGCGGAGCTGCCTTCGCCTTCTTACACTTGCCGGTGGAGCTCGATGGTGCGTCCTCGATGGTAGCGCAGCACTCCGAAGAGGTGCGCTTGCCGGAGTGGGCATCAGAGTCCTTGCCGGACTTGGTCTTCTTCTTCCCCCCGGGAGCTTCAGCGGCAAGTGGCTTGTGATCTGCTGCGGCTGCTGCTTCCCGGTAGATCTTGTCAGTGCAGATAAGGGCATCTTTCTTGTCGCCAGGGACAGAGATGACACTTATCGGGCCTGGCATCTTGAGCACGTTGTAAGCATAGTGAGAGGCTGCCATGAACTTGGCGAGCGCTGGACGGCCGAGTATCCCATTGTAAGGCAATGGGAAATCAGCAACGTCAAAGGTAACTTTCTCTGTCCTGAAATTCAGCTAGCTGCCAAATGTCACTGGCAACGTGATCTTCCCCTTCGGCTTACTCCTTCCCGGATTGATTCCTTGGAAGGTACCAGTCTCTTCGAGCTCGCTGTCGGGGATCTGGAGCTTCTTGAGCACCGCGGAGCAAATCAGATTCAAGCCGGCCCCGCCGTCAACCAGCATCTTTGTGACCTTGAGGTTGCGGATAGTTGGTGAAACCAACATCGGCAAGCACTCGACCGCAGTTATGCGATCAGGGTGATCCTCAACGTCAAAGATGATGGGCGTGCTGGACCACTTCAGAGGCTTGCGTGACTCAACCGGTGGTTCTGCTGCATTCACTTCCCGCACCCATTGCTTGAGCTGGCGGTGGGAAGTATGCAGAGAAGCACCACCGTCAACGCACAGAACCTCTGTTGCTTTCTGAAACTCCTGCTCGTCGGCCTCATCCTCATCCATCTCTTCATCTTCGTCTTCGTCTTCATCCTTGTCGCGGCCGCGGGGAGGCCTGTCTCCTTGCCGCTGCTTGGCCTTGCCGCGGCGCCCTCCCCGGCCGGGACGCTTCTTGCCGAATCCTCCACCACCTTCTTGGGCCTTCTCCTTGTCGCGTCGCTCGTATTCAGCTTTCTGCAGTTCAACAAGCTGCTCAACTTTCTTGCAGGTCTGGAGATCATGGCCCTTGGTGCGATGGATCTTGCAGTACTGCTTGCCGGAGCCGTCCTGCTTGTCGGCGGCCACCACAGCCTCGCTGGAGTTACCAGCTTTGGCCTTCTCGGCACCTCCTCCGTTGCCGGAGTGCTCGACAACTAGCACATCTTTAGCTTTCCTCTTCCTGTTGTTCTGCCTCCGGTTTTTCCTTGCCGGGGCGGCATCCTCACTGTCAGACCCTTCTGCTCCTGCATTCTCTCCGGGGAGTTTCCTCCCCTCTTCAGCACGTGCGCATCTGTCGGCCAGGGCATATAGCTCGCTGACATCTCTGATCTTGCACATCGCCATCTCCTCCCTCATCCTGCGATTACGCACGTTCTGATGGAACGCACTGATAACCGCGGCAGGGTGGACGTCTGGGATGTTGTGCTGCACTTGGCTGAATCTCTGAATATACTTGCGTAGGGGCTCTCCTTCCTTCTGGGCGAGCAGATGGAGATCGCTTTCCTGGCCATGGGGCTTGTGGCCGCCTGTGAAGGCGCCGACAAACTGATGACACAGGTCCACCCGTGAGGAGATGGAGTCATCCGGCAAGTACATGAGCCAGGATCTGACGTTGGGCTTGAGTACCAGCGGGAAGTAGTTGGCAAGGATCTTCTCGTCGCGCCCCCCGGCAGCTTGCACCGCGATGGTGTAGATGCTGAGGAACTCCGACGGATGCAACCTGCCATCATACTTCTCCGGTACGTCTGGCTTGAAGTTCTTGGTACTGGGCCACTGGACTTGCCGCAGCTCACGAGTAAACGCAGGGCAACCTACCGCGTACGGCAAGTTGCCTGGTTCCCCTGGCGCATGCATGTCGACAGTGGCCCCAGCGCGCTGTTCTGACTGACGTCACGCTTCTCTTCGACGCTCGATGCATGTGCGAGCGTCTTCTTGCTGTCGTTCTTGAAGAACTTGGCGTTGATCGCAACGAGCTCGTGGATCTGACGTCGCCGTGGAGTTGGTGTCGAGGCTGACCCGGCGTGTCGGCGATCTTGGCCTTCGGGGCGGGGAGTGCATGGTGGTTGCACCTCCGCCAGTCTTGTCGCCACCGGCTTGCGCCTGGGCGTCTTGCCGCGGCTTCGATGTGCTCGGTTGCCGGGGAGTGTCGCCGTTGGCGAAGCCGATGAGGCTCTGGATGGTGGCCCTCCAATCGTCGATGTCTGGCGCTGGAGGGTAATCTAGAAGCAGTTGGGCCCGGGCCAATGCTTCTTCTGGAGTCTTGGGTGGCGGCGGCGAACGGCACGAGGAGCGAGATATGCTCGCACTTCTATCAATGTTAGAAGGAGCAGCATCTCGTCCAAGCGACCGCGCTGCGCTCGTGCCAGCATGTTGACGCGCATGCTGATCTTGAGCGTCCCGAGATCCACCAGCTTGGCCTTGACCCAACGAACGTATGGTACCGCACGTGCCATGACATTGTCGGTCCCGCGCCTCCTGAGATGGGCGCGGTGCATGTACGGACGCCGAGGTCTGTGCAACCTTGTCCTTGGACCTGGCAGCATCGTGAGCCCCCTCGCCGGCGCCCATTCCTCTGCCAGCGTCTACTCCACCACCCGCTTGCTCTGGTAGCGGTGGAACCGACGCAGATGGTCCAACCACCTCCGAAGCCTTCTTCTTCGGTGGCATGTTCAAGATGATGATGAAGAAAACGAAGATCTG
Source organism: Triticum timopheevii (assembly GCA_963921465.1). NCBI lineage: Eukaryota > Viridiplantae > Streptophyta > Magnoliopsida > Poales > Poaceae > Triticum > Triticum timopheevii. Next base: position 371,835,105 of record OY997266.1, read on the forward strand.
GCTCGCGTGAATGCCGGATCAGGTTCACGCAACCTCGACGCCCCCCTACCTGGCGCGCCAAAGATGTCGTGGGGAACGAACACCTATGGGGCAGGGCCCCTTTTGGTCCGGCAAGGGAGCGGAGGGCGCACGAAGAGCGGATCGAGGCGGAGCACGCGTGCAATTTTTACCCAGCTTCGGAGCTCTCCGGAGAGATAATACTCCTACTGCTGCTTTGTTATTGTATTCTGTTCTTGCTTGAGAGTGTGAGAGTGGTGTAGTTTCAAATGAGTCGAACCCCTTCTACGTTGCGCATGGGCCTCCTTTTATAGGCACAAGGGGTCACCGACAGGTGGCAACGCAGTCAAGGGTACAAATGTAAAAAGGGTGGTTGGTACAACTGCTATCTATAGTGCACCCTACCTAACTCTGACGGCAGGGGACAAGATCATTTAATGCCCGTCTGCATCGCCTAAACAATGCAGAAAAGCGACCGTTAGGGGCGCCACCGCTTGCCACGATGGCCATCTCGTCATCTCCACTTGCCACCTCGCACCGCTTGGCTGCACAGCTTCCCGCCACGTGCGTCTGGAATGGTCTCAGGGCGACACATCGACAGGTGCGCTGGAGCGTGGGCATAGAGTGGTGGCTTCGCCGCGGCAAGCGCCTTGCCGCGGTCATTGTCTTGTCGCACCCGAAATCTTGTCGCTCGTCGGGTCTTGCCGGGACGCGCGGCGCGTCGCGGCAAGTTCTTTGAGGCGCCTTGGTTGGCCTCCCCGGCAAGCTCCTCTTGCCGGGGCCTTGTCCTTCCCGGCAAGCTCCTCTTGCCGGGGTCTTGTCTTCTTAGTTAAAACACTTTGTTCTTGAATGGCATCAATAGGAACTACGGAGGATCTTGGCGGACACCCGGCAAGCCTTGCCGCGGGACGCTGCGACTGCCCGTGCACAAGTTCGGGATACTAAGGTACCCCTACTTTAGTACACCGACACTCTTCCCATAACACAAGAGTGTTTTGAACACTGGTGTACTGTACAAATCGTTCTTATATTATGGGACGGAGGGAGTAGCTATTAATATAAGTACAGTGATAGAGGACGTTTAGTCCTTACAAGAGGACTGCAGAGATAAACCTCTTCAAAAGCATTGGGTTGATTCTAGATTTATGTAAGAGTCCATATGGATCTTATAATGTCCACCAAATGGGCGATAATGAGGCTAACATGTGCAGTGATGATACATAATCAAACAGCTGTGAAAGTAAGTATGGCCATACAGGGCAAGAGGTACTCACAAGAGCAATGCAGTGTGCAGTATAGTTGCGAGATTCTGTGGTCCCTTGAGAATGAATGTTCTTCTGCTTACAGTTTTCGTACAAGTGAGACGTTAAGGCAAATGTAGAAATGTAGTTCAAATTGTGATGTGATATCATAGACAGTACCTTACGCTGCAGCTGAGACCAATGTGTAACAAGATTATTCCTGCCACCGTCGGATAAATGTAGCACCGGAGATTTTACAGACATTTGGTTTAGAGGCTTGCCATCGAAGTGCGCTTGCCTCAGGTAGGAACGATACTTCATCAACGAGTGCTTGAAAAGCGCAACCAACCCTTTCTCGTCTTCACAATACAGTTTGGTCCTCGCCTATTTAAAAGAATGAAATCTTGTGTCTTCTGTCAGCAGAAACATATGCAGTAATGACCATGAATAACATTAGTACATTACTTACGCGTAAGTTGCGGAGGAAGACTGGAAATTGTTCTGGGTCTGTGGTATAATCTTTCCATGAAGGAAAGATGCGCACAAAGTTCCTGACAACAATATAAGCTTCGTCTTCTAAACTGGGAAGAAATGGAACATGGGTCCTATTTGCTGCAATTGGGGCTCTCTCTGGTTCGAAAAGGGATTTGGCAACTGGATTTAGTGTACTCTTTGCTGGAATGGGGTTTTGCGTCATAGAGCTGGTGCTATGTCAACTGACATCATCATATTGTTTGCTGCAGTTGGGGTCTGCTGAGTTGGGGCATCAGAAATGACCAGTGTAGTAGGGCTAGAGTCTGCTAGAGTTGGGGTGTTTTGTGGGTCAGGTGATATTGCAACTACACCTAATGGGCTATTTGATTTATCAGGTGCCACTACCTTTTCCAAATACTTTGCTTGTGCTCCTCCGCGATCAGCAATCGCCCTCTTCCTTTTGAACGTCTGATACACAAGAACAACATTTGAATGGATAAATATGGTATGATGACAGATGGAATATGTACTGAAAATGGATAGGCAGCGCGTATTCACATTCACGATGTGTAAACTAAGGTAATGGCAGTGCAACAAAGTAGAAGCAATGCAAAGCATCAGTTGCAAGATATGTGCGACCAATATAACCTAGGAAAGTTAGAGAAAGCACCTTGATGGGTGAATAAGATAGGGCATCTGCCTGTGACTCCTCCACTAGGGAGCTACATTGACTTAGGTCTCCCTCTAGCTCAGAATCACTGTTAGGATCATAATCTAAGCATGAATCTGTAGCTGGAGAGCGTTTGTGTTGCATTGCATCCAGACTTGATTTCAGTCCCTTAATGCCAAGTTTGACAGCCATGGCATTGTTCTGCTTTATTCTTTTCATGCGCGCAAGCTCATAATCATGATGATGCTGTTCAGAATATGAGATTCATGAAAACATAAAAAATAGTCAGATTATCTATGGAATGCATTGCGGATTCAACTCGAAGAGTGTCTCCCTATAAACCCCTGCATATGCAAAGTTCACCCTCCAACCGTGTTGACCGGACCACACACAGAAATACAAACCCCTTATGTCTCTATAACAGGCAGACACACATTTCAAAACTGAAGTAGGAACATTAGAATCATATGAAATTCGTATTTGAACAAATAAACTAAGGAATTATGAGTGGCATAATGTTTATAGTGCGACACAAAGCAAGTAGGCAGATTGTATTCCATGTAAAAGATTGAAGCCTGTGTAAAAGCTGGAAATGACACTTTCTTTCTATACAATGCTGTATTCGTTGCCCACACATGATGGAAGAGATCACACAAACAAATGATATTCACTCATGTCTACAGTTCCAGTATTTTGAAACAGGGTGCCACCCTAAAAGAATATTGACAAAAAATATGACAAGGCAAGCATAGAAGTAGTGAATCAATCATTTACTTGTGAGCTTACTAGGACAAGTATGCAGAATTGTAACTGTAGTAAGAGACCATCCAAAATCTGAATCAAGAAGTTTGTCTAGCACTTATTGTTTGCAACTAATCTACGTGAATAATTGGATACTATATCGAACGAGTAAGAAAAACAAGTAAAATTGTCAACAAACCTGGCTTGCAGTAGTAATCTGGGTCAATGTCACTATGACCAACAATCCAAAATGACTAGTGTATGTTCCTAGGGCCGGAATTTTGAAAACCCTGTGAACTTTATTGGTACTAAAGATTACTGAAATACATCTGAACCATTAAGTGTAGATAGCACTCAGCACACAACAAACCCTAATGACAGTCCTACCTAATGGTTAATGAATAAATTAGAAAATGGGTGATGAGGAGTGGCTACTGAGTGTTGAGGACGTATGTCAGGATAAATCGGGTTGGCTTAGTGGGTGCTACACGCCTGAGCCCTGAACGTACTGGGAAGGTAGGCACGGCGGCGTGCCCGGGCAGCGGTTACGCTGTTGGGCGAGTGGCTCCTGACCTCCTATTTGTCCAGCGTCTCCTCCTAGAGTCATGTCGTCCGGGGACGGCAAGTTGCCGGCTAGGCAGGCGGCTGAGGGCGAGTAGAGATTGGAAGCACGCAGCAGAACAGAGGGGAATCGGGGCCTGGGATGACCCAAAATCTCAGGGTGGGCCGGCCCACCGTGGGCACCCTGTAAAGATACACACCCGAGCACATGCATTTTTGAAACTAATTTAGGAACATTAGCTGACCAATTAAACGACTCTGTTTTAATAATATCAGATTCGTATTTGAACAACTAAACTTGTTTAGCTTGATGGGTGGAGCAGTGCTATTATGACACGAAGCACGTATTCTGATCGTATAGTGATCATAAAAGGGGAAACTCTAAGCATATTTTTTTAGAAAAAGAGGGTTTCCCCTCCGATTTCTATTAAAGAAACCACCACGGAACCAACATGATCAATTAAACCCTAAGCATGATCAATTAAACCGTATTATGACTGTGCCATGGCAGACTTGAAGCTGCAAACCAGAGAAATGATATTTAGCATCCATTGTTTGCTTTGAACTAAGAACTAAATTCTAAGAGCTGAAAAGAAAGTAGAGTAACCAAGTTACGATCTATTTTCCGGTTGAGATCAAAAAGTTGAGGAGATATGAAGTACCACCTCTCTTGCGGTGCCGTGTAGGCATCTAGGGTGCAATGGCTGTCGGTGGCATTGAAGTAGATCTACGATGGTAGACAGGTGCATCGCGGGATAAGTCCCGTTGCAGTGGAAGAGAAGGTCGTGTGAGCGGCCCCGGCAAAGAGGACGGCGACAATGGATGGGGTGGAGGACGGCGGCGATGGATGGGGTGGCGGACGGAGGAGGCTAGTGTGGGGATGGTGTTCTAGCGCGGACGGTGTATGAATGGGAAAATGGAGGGCGAGGTATGGGGAACCATGTTATTGGGACGCGCCTGTCTGAAATATGGGAAAGTTATGAACTTAGGCCCCATCTAAAATTTGGACGTCTCGTCGGTTGGGGATAGGACGGTAATCTCGCATCTCGCCAATATTTTCCTAGAGCAATTTCAAGCGAGGAGAGGGTGGTTGGCGCCCATGGTTGGCGCCCATGGTGTATGAACGGGCTGACAGGTAGGGCGGTTGTGTCACGTCTGAGTGAAGTTACAAACCTGCCCCTATTGAAAATATTTGCCTACATCGATTTCGTCCGAGTCGAGTTTGTTTTGCCGCCCACCTTGTATGAATGGGGAAATGGAGGGAGAAACAGAGGTCTTTCGGATGAGCTTGAATCAAATGTGTTTTGCCGCCCATGTTTGGCGCCCACCGTGTTGGTGTGGTCTCAGAGGCGGTCGTGTCACGTCTAATTGAAGTTACTAACCTACCCCTATTTAGAGCAGTGGAAATCGGGCCGCTGGATTGTCCGTGTAATGGGTAGACAGTAATTTCCATCTCCCAAACACTTTGCATCGGGCAGCCGATGTGGGAGTGGACATTTTACCGCTTCTTTCGAATTTTGGGACAATAAGCATCCACGTTTACCCTAGCAACTAAATTCGAAAATCCCTTTTGTATTCCTATACAAATCTTTATAAATCATTCTATGTGTTTTTATATATCTTCAAAAGCACGACAAAGATGTATTCAACTGTCTTATATGAATATGGTTTACAAATGCCGATACTCAAATTCAGAATCTAGAATCCAGTTTAAGGTGAATTCGAATATTTGGAACACTTTATGTCCAACTCTAATGTCACACGTAGCATAATGTGTACTGCCATTTAGATATGTACACAAGCGATGTATCAAGATTCAATACCGAGTCAATCAACCAAGAATGTACAGAACTAACAGACATATAAACACTTATAAAGTATATGGATCAATAATATCAACTAACATACATAAGCCAGGCCATTGTACTTTTTATTTGCTACAACAACATCCTTTTTTTAGCCAAGCTACTACAGCTTCTTGGCCCTTTCTGATGCGTGCCACTTATGGTCCATCTATACTACTATTATTGCTGAATGCACATTCAACCCGATTGGCATATTTGTAGGTCTAGCACAGCAATCAAAATGAAATGTCTCCGAGTCTTATCAATTAATACAGACTTTTGCTCAAATAAATTTACAAACCAAAAAACAAAAAACGATTATTACATGATCTCTAAAACAAATGGTTTGACTGATTACATGAACAAACAACACAAAGGTTATTCAATGATGGAAATAGCATTTCACCTATGATTTACCAAGTGGGAATTTAATTTCCTTTTTTCCTTTAGGACCTTAACAATGCGGTCAGTCTCAGCTTGCTTCGTTCTGAAATCCACCAAATATTTAATGGTTGTCTTGAGTACTGCTTGTGATTGTGATGTTTGCTTCCTCAACATGTCAACTTCATCTCTAAGTGCGGAAGCAGTATCTCTTTCTACCACTAGTTTAGCCTCTAGAGCATCAGCAGTTGGCAATTCATAATGCATGATTGGGCCGGTGCTACTGCTCTGGGATGATACAACGTCCATGGGGACCTCTCTCTTTGATCTTGGGCTAACCTGTTTTGCCATTAAAGTTCTGATTGGATTCAGAAAAGTTGAAGTTAGCAAAACATCTCAACTAGGAGTTATAACAGCAAACCAGTTAAACAAACAAGGAATTAAAGAGTTTCAGTTGGATGCTGAAAAGTAGTTATTAACATCATTGTAACCCGTTGTTGCTGCAGCAAAGCAGTTAAACAAACAAGTAGCTATTTAAGTTCAGGCAAACAGGTAATTCTTAACAGTAAGTATCAAACACATAGATAGGCGCAGTCTATAATAGGATTAATCGGCTGTGGCATTATGTAATCAGTAGCAAACTAAATTAAGCCAAGCAGCGTAATTGAACAATTTTGCAATAAGTGGCTAACTAAAATTCTGAGATGCAGGAAACTGAACTTACCCTAGATCTTTGTACAGGCACACTACAACTTATTTTTCGCTTACAAGGTTCTACGAAGGAGTCCATGGCATCAATCGCTTGGATACGCAGTCCAAATACTTCTTTCATCCCACACTGCATTGGTAAGTCGAATGGTTAATCTAGTAAGATGGTGCGTCCTTGATATGTTATATGAGGACGTGTAGTCAGACTAGTTGTAGCTACACACATCACACTTGCTTTTACTGTATATTTCATGCGATTACTGTCGGTGTCAAAACCGGTGGATCTCGGGTAGGGGGTCCCGAACTGTGCGTCTAGGCGGATGGTAACAGGAGACAAGGGACACGATGTTTTTACCCAGGTTCGGGCCCTCTCAATGGAGGTAAAACCCTACTCCTGCTTGATTAATATTGATGATATGGGTAGTACAAGAGTAGATCTACCACCAGATGATATGGGTAAACCCTAGAAGCTAGCCAATGGTATGATTGTTGTAATGGTTGTTCGTCCTACCGACTAAAACCCTCTGGTTTATATAGACACCGGAGAGGGCTAGGGTTACACAGAGTCGGTTACAATGGTAGGAGATCTACATATCCGTATTGCCAAGCTTGCCTTCCACGCCAAGGAAAGTCCCATCCGGACACGGGACAAAGTCTTCAATCTTGTATCTTCATAGTCTTGGAGTCCGGCCGATGATTATAGTCCGGCTATCCGGATACCCCCTAGTCCAGGACTCCCTCAGTAGCCACTGAACCAGGCTTCAATGACGATGAGTCCGGCGCGCATATTGTTCGGCATTGCAAGGCGGGTTCCTCCTCTGAATTAATCATAAGATTGTGAACACCAGGATAGTGTCCGGCTCTGCAAAATAAATTCCACATACCACCGTAGAGAGAGTAATATGTGCACAAGTTCAATCTGCTGACGTATTTTGTGGCGTGACATCACACCACTACCAAGCCTTTACTTGAATCGTTTTTACTATACCGCCTCAGTGCGTTTAGCGAAGCGGTTTCCTTGGCACGTCTTGTCGAAGCAGAGATTGTGTTCCCCTTATTCTGGGATTCCCATCAATACGGACGTGGGTAACCCAACCGCGCCCGTTGCCACGCCTCCTCTATCAAAGGCGGGTCCCAAACGGTCACGGGGACGGCTCTTGGTGTTCTCCCTCTTTATAATGGGACCAAGGCTCGTTTCTTTTCTTCAATCCTCAATCGAATCTGCCCCTCGCCCCGAGTTCCAACACCCAGAGCCTCAGATTCGAGCGCCTCGGACCTTCAACGATGTCCGGATCCGACCTAGAGGGCCGGTGGATGCCCTCCTCCATCACGGAAGAGGACGTGCGAAAGCTGAGAGAAGCCAAGTACTTGACCTACGAGATTTCGCATAGGTTGCCCGCCAAAGGGCAAGTCATTCCCACTCCCGAGCCCGGCGAAAGCGTCATGTTTGTGTCCCACCTCCGTCGGGGTTTAGGCTTTCCGATGGATCCTTTTGTGAGAGGGCTCATGTTTTACTATGGGTTGGAATTCCATGACCTGGCTCCGGAGTCCATCCTCCACATCTCGTCATTCATTGTCGTCTGCGAGGCCTTCCTCCGCACTACCCCCCACTTCGGTTTGTGGCTCAAAACCTTTAACGTGGAGCCGAAGATGATCGAGGGGCGCCAAGCAGAGTGCGGCGGGGCGGTTGTAAGCAAGAGGGCCAATGCTCCATGGCCCGAGGGCTCTTTCCCGGAGGAGCTCGGCTTGTGGCAACAGGAGTGGTTTTATATTACTGCTCCCAGGGGCAGCAGGCAGAAGTCGCCGCCCATCTTTCGCTCGGGACCTCCACGACGGCTGATGTCATGGGTCAACCAAGGGCTCAACTGGGGGCCGTCAAAGGACGTGCCCCTATTGCAAGGCCGGATTCGAGACCTCCAAGCGAGGGAGATCGATCTGGTCGTGGTGATGCAGGTCATGCTGATTAGGCGTCTTCTGCCCTACAAACGGCGTCCTCTCCGGCTGTGGGAATTCAATCCGGAGGGACCACGAATTCTCCAACACTTCATGGGTACGACACCCGTGGAGATGTACAAATTGTTCTTTGGATCACAAGAGGTGTGTCCGGAATTGACCGAGGACGCCGGCCTAAGCTGCAATCGCCCGGATACGCAAGTAAGTAGCTCTGTGTCCGGACATACCGTTCGTTTGCATTTCTAGGATTTGCCTTTTAACCAATTGTCCCCTGAACAGGAGTGGGTAGTGCAAGCAAAACTGATACGGTGTCCGGCCCCCTCCCGGAGACCGCGCCAAATCCCGTGCTGGTCAGGATGCTGGAGGTTGCGCCTTCAGAGGAAGGCGAAGGGGAGAACAGGGGAACTACTGCCTCTACCAAGGAGGCTTTTGAGAAAGGGGGGATCGAGAATCCCTCCTTCCAAGGGGAGAAGAGGACCACTTGTGAGAACCCAGAGGCCAAGGCCTCGAAGCGGGGGAAGAGATCTTCACCGGAGGGTCCTGCGTCTGGGGAGGCCCCGGCCGCACTATCTCCCCTAAGGAATCAGCCCTTCAGCGAGCCGTAAGTAGAAAAAGGAGAGTTTTGTAATAAAGGACATCCCTATTTGTGCTTATGAGGATAACCTAAGTTTTTACCTTGTAGTTTGGATCTCCGTCCTTCTCAGATGAGCTCGTCTTCAGGGGACCTTCGTCCGGAGATGATGGAGAGCGAGACGCCTCCATCTGCCGCACCGTCAGGTGGGGCGGACGACCGTGAGGTGTCATCACGAAGGGTATCCCCAGGTCCGGCAGGGCCGAAGAGTTCGGCACCAGCTGTTGTACGGCCGGGGGAGCTGAAGGATCTGCTTGAGAGGGTGTCTATCTCAGAAGATCACCGTACATTGATGAGTATGGTGATTGGAAGAATTTCATCCGCCGAAGGCGGGTTGCACGATGCCGTCAGAAGTTTACTGGCGGGGTTTGAGGTACGTAAAAATGACATACCTCTTGACAGTTTTGCACATAAAGAGCGCCCTGTATAGATAGTAGCCCCTGAGACTCGGTATGTTGTCGAAGGCGACAGCGTGCCGAGGATCATAATCTTAGGTATTAATTCTCTCCTTTCCTACACAAGTGGCGGATAGTCCAGTGGCCAGCCGGACTGATGGAGTTGCTGAACTAAGGCGGCAACTCAACATTGCGGATGCGGACATCGCGCTGGTCAATAAGCGACTTGACGAGTCGCAAGGTAGGTTGTTTCTCCGTGGTCATCTAGTAAGGGAGCCGAAGCTCACTCCTTACAATATCTGTGCTTGATGTAGATGATGCCGCTGCTGTGGAGGACCTTCGAGCAGAGCTTGCTCGAGCCAAGGAGCAGGCCAGGAGGAGTGATGTGGCTGCCTCGAAGGCGGCCGAAGAGCTAGAAGCCGAAAGGGCTGCTCACTGCCGAAGCAGGGAGGAGATGGCCGAAATGGCCGTGAAGCTGAAAGATGTTACCGACCGCTATGAGGTTCTTGAAAAGGAGCGCCGAGCGGATCAAGAAAGCCTGAAGAAGGCCACCGCCGAAGCCAAGGATGCCCGTTCTGCAATGAGGGCTATAAAGGAGGAGCTGCGTCAGGCCGGAGATATTGCGGCTGGCAAGCCTTTTCTGCTGCGCAGGAGGTTCACAGATCCGAAGTATGCTCAACTTGGCCAGCTGTGGGGTCCGGAGGATCCTTATATGGATTTAGCGGCGAGTGCGGCAGATGCCGTTGTGCACTTCCGAAGTCAAAAGGATCACGAGACGGAAGAGCTGTTTTGGTCTCAATTCCACAGTCCGGAGCGTTCACTTCCACTGACCGATCGGTTGGCTGAGTGGGCTGAGCTGAATAGACTGTCCGGACTTGCCATGACGGATATCGTGGCTCATGTCTGGCCGGATAGGCCCAAGCCGAAAAGTTATTTTGGCTTATTGCAGCAATTCCTTGGGGCGGTGCCGCATATCAAGGCGATGAAGCGGTCGGCCTACATAGAGGGTGCACGGATGGCCTTCGCCCTAGTGAAGACGTACTGGACAGAAATGGATGCCACCGATGTTGCAACCCGGAGTTCGGACGAGAGCCGGTTACCCGCCGAGCACTATTTTGGGGAAGTTCTGCGGGGTGCTCGTGCAATAGAGTCGCAGTGCTCAAAGAATGTCATGTTTAAATGATTTCTATGATTTGTAAGATGATATATATAATATAAGTGCATTTTATACTTGTGCGTTCAAGTATTGAAATATCTCCTGTGCGGCCGTTAGTGTATACCTGTGTATAACCTGAAAGATGGTAGTCTTCGGCTTCAGCCCCCACGCACATGGTGCGGGGGTGTTTGCAAAAATAACGCGTTTTCACACTTAATCCAACGTCTTGGTCCTGTGAAGGAGGTGGTAGCATAGCAAACGAGGCAACCGGACTATAATGCATTATCACTTTCACTTAGCCATAGGAGTTCGAGGGTGGGGCTACGACATAGCCCCTAAGGGCACCGCACTCACCGAATTCGGGGCGCGTATGTGCCTGGCCGGGAAATGGTCCTTCGTCAAAGCGGAGGAATTCTAAACATTCCGGTAGTCGATCGAGTGGTTGACCAGTCTCTCGCTTTATTATGACAGTCAGTTTTCGGCTTTCTCTACTGAGGTGCTCGCCCGGCCGAACCGGGGCACAATCGCAGTAGTTCTCCTGGTGCCGCGTTAGCCGATGATACGGAACGTAAGACAGCAAAACACAGGAGCCGGGTAAACCCAACATTTGACCAAAGACATGATTCGGAGTTGATGCATATAAGGCCTAACTCGAGACGCCGAACACTCCCTAAGGTATTCGGTCTTTATGATAACGGGCAGAACAATGCCCTAAGCCCCTAGTGTCCAGGTACAGGCGAGAATTTCTGGCGCGGCCGACGCCAAAACGCCAGCCTCCTCGTTGGTTATGGTAAAACCGTGGGATATGAATCAACAAGAGACAGTAAGAAAGGTTTACGCAGGGTCTTAATCTGAAAAGAATCCTTGCGACGGGTCCCTGCTGCACGTCTGCGCCTGTGTCTCCGTTGTGCCGTATCCTAGACGGGTGTGCACATTGTTCATCTGTAAAATGAGAGGAACTTAGCTTGAAAAGAAATCGTGCAAAAAAAATTATTGATTGCAAAGTATGAATGAATGAATAAAGTTGAGCTTTTAGTGGCTCTTTATTGTTTGTACGCGCAGCCCCTTGTGAAGGGGTATGCGGCTAGGGAGCCCCTAGTTTATTTGTGCCGGACTTGTCTAGCCGTGTCCGGGGTCTTTAAACGACCTTTTAATGAGATGATGCCGTGTGGACCGGGCATTTTAAGTGTAAGAGACGCGTAGTGCGGTATTGCGTTAAAGCGGGCGAAAGCTTCACGTCCCAATAGTGCTTGATGGCTACTTTTGAATGGGGCGACATGGAAGATTAGCTTTTCGCGACGGAAGTTGTCGGGTGATCCGAACACAACTTCTAGTAGTAATGAGCCCGTGCACTTGGCGTAAGGGCCTGGCGTAACTCCTTTGAAGGAAGTGCGGCTATGGAGAATTTTAGTAGGGTCTATCCCCAACTTGCGGATTGTGTCCGGATATAGCAGGTTTAAATCGCTGCCGCCATCCATTAGGATTTGTGTAAATTGTAGTCCGTCAATTATAGGATCCAGTATCAAAGCAGTCCATCCTGCATTTTGAATACTTCTGGAATAGTCCAGGTGGTCGAAAGTAATTGGTTTTGACATCCAATCTCGGGGTTCCGCTGGGGTGGATCGTGCGACACGTACTTTAGCGGGTGCCGCACTATTGTCCCGTATTATCACATGAAGTGAGTTTACTGTTTTGACTTCTTGTGGGAAAGTCTTTTGTTTTCCGGTGCTTTGCTGGTGGGGTTCGTCGTCATCCTTGCTTGGCGCGTCGAGCCCCTTGTGTTCGGCGTTGAGTCGGCCGGACTGTTTGAAGACCCAACAATCTCGGTGGGTGTGGTTTGCAGGCTTCCCGGGGGTACTATGGATTTGACATATCCGATCCAGAATTTTGTTTAAGTTGGATAGCTCGTCACTGTTGTCCTTAAGAGGCAGTGTTTAGTTGTTCGGTCGCGAGATTTTGAATCCGGTGTTGACCGCCGTGTTCTTTGGGCTCTTTTCTTTATTTCGGCGCTGGTCCTTTCTGCGCCGTGATTTTCCGTTTCCATCTCTGATCTCGGATGTACTCGGGTCACTGGTGCTGCATCTTGCTAGCCAGCTGTCTTCCCCCGCGCGAAAGCAGGTCATGAGGCTTGTTCTTGGCTTTTCCTGGCCGAGGTGTCTGGCGAGCCATTCGTCTCGGACGTTATGTTTAAAAGCTGCTAAGGCTTCAGCGTCTGGACAGTCGACTATTTGGTTCTTTTTGGTGAGGAACCTGTTCCAGAATTGGCGCGCTGATTCTCCGGGCTGTTGGGTTATGTGACTTAAATCGTCTGCATCCGGAGGGCGGACATAAGTCCCCTGAAAATTTGCTCTAAATGCGTCCTCGAGCTCTTCCCAACTTCCAATGGTATTTTCTGGGAGGCTTTTGATCCAATGCCGAGCTGGCCCTTTGAGCTTGAGGGGCACATATTTTATGGCGTGGAGATCGTCTCCTCTAGCCATATGTATGTGCAGGATGTAATCCTCAATCCAGACTCCGGGGTCTGTTGTTCCGTCGTATGCCTCTGTGTTTACGGGCTTGAACCCTGCTAGAAATTCATGATCCAGCACCTCATCGATGAAACATAGTGGGTGTGCGGCGTCCCTGTATTTGGGTGTGCCGTTGTCTTCGAACACTCGGCGTGTTGTGTTACTTCCTGGGGCCCTCTTTTTTGGCCCATAAATGGACCTGACCGGGCCATCTGTTTTGCGAGGATCATGTGCCGGCTTGTGTGCGGCGCCGCTTGTTGCTCTTGGCCTGTTATCTGGTCGTCTATCCAGCCAGGCGGCCTCTTTGCTTTTTGACTGTGGGGGCTCTACGGCCTCCTCGTCGAATTCGGGCAGCAGCTTGCGCTTCGGGTAGCTCTTTGTTTGGTGGCTGTTGCCATATTTGTCCGCGGTCTTGAGTACTTTGCTCCATCTCATTCTGAGTATGTCTTCCGCTGTTTTGAGCTTCCGTTTCTGCTTCTTCATACTTCTTGCAGTGGTGACAAGCCTTTTATGAAGGTTCTTATGCTCCGGTGGTGTGTCCGGCGTGAGATCGTCTGGACTATTGTTTTCGTCGGGAATGGATTGATTATCCGATTCATCCTGTTCGGATGGTTGCTTGGTTGCATGTTCGTCGCCCACTGGTTTGCCATGCTCTACTGCTGGGTCATTATGAGTGCTGTTGTTGTCGAGGCGGGACTTAGGGCGGCACTTGCGTCGCCGTTTTGGTTGTTTTTCGGGGGAATTATCCTTCGCCGCGTCCCGTTGTTCCTCGTTATTGCTTCCTTTTGGGGTGCCCACCATGTATACATCATGAGTTGAGGTGGCTTTCCAGTGCTCGGTATGCGCTGGTTCTTGGTCATCTCCGGCATCGTCGTCCATACCGTCGATGTCTTCGGAGTCGTAGTCTAGCATGTCGGTTAGATCGTCGATAGTGGCTACAAAGTGGGTGGTGGGTGGGTTTTGAATTTCTTCGTCGTCCGCATCCCAACCATCCTGACCGCAGTCCGGCCAGGGCTCTCTTGATAACGAGAGATGTTTTAGCGAATTCAGAATGTCGCCAAAGGGTGAGTGCGTAAAGATGTCCGCGGCGGTGAACTCCATGATCGCCGCCCAATCGGATTCGATTGGTAGGGGCGCAGGAGGTTCGGAGTCCGGCACCTCAGAGTCACGAGCTTTACAAGGGACAAGGTCAGTGTTCGGCTCCATCGCCGTAGAGATTGCAGTTCCCGAGGCGGCGTCCAGCCACCTGTCCTCGATCTGCGCAGTCAGCTCCGAACTAGGGGTCGGAGTGGACTCATGTGCGGCTTCCAGGGCACTGTCCAACGACAGAGCTAAATCATGCCCATCGTGACAGTGCGGCATGCTCGGCTGTGGTTCGAATCCATCGAAGATGAAGTCTCCGCTGATGTCTGCCGTGAAGTTTAGGCTTCCTAATCTGACCTGACGGCCAGGGGCGTAGCTTTTGATCTGCTCCAGATGGCCAAGCGAATTGGCCCGCAGTGCAAAGCTGCCGAACACGAAGATCTGTCGGGGGAGAAAAGTCTCATCCTGGACTGCGTAGTTGTTGATGATTGAAGGAGCCATCAAGCCTATCGGTGACGACACAGAGGAACTCTCAATGAAAGCACCAATGTCGGTGTCAAAACCGGCGGATCTCGGGTAGGGGGTCCCGAACTGTGTGTCTAGGCGGATGGTAACAGGAGACAAGGGACATGATGTTTTTACCTAGGTTCGGGCCCTCTCGATGGAGGTAAAACCCTACTCCTGCTTGATTAATATTGATGATATGGGTAGTACAAGAGTAGATCTACCATGAGATCAAGGAGGCTAAACCCTAGAAGCTAGCCTATGGTATGATTGTTGTAATGGTTGTTCGTCCTACAGACTAAAACCCTCCGGTTTATATAGACATCGAAGAGGGCTAGGGTTACACAGAGTCGGTTACAATGGTAGGAGATCTACATATCCGTATTGCCAAGCTTGCCTTCCACGCCAAGGAAAGTCCCATCCGGACACGGGACGAAGTCTTCAATCTTGTATCTTCATAGTCTTGGAGTCCGGCCGATAATGATAGTCCGGCTATCCAGACACCCCCTAGTCCAGGACTCCCTCAATTACATTTGGCATATCGAGATCTAAGCAATCTACAATATGATGAAAAGACTGGCATCCTTCACATTATTGCGAACTCATTTCATAGAAACAAGCAATTCTACCATTCTGTGGGTAAATCAAAAGCGCCACTGGAATATTTTTCACTACCCCAACCACCATAGGGGCTGGTATGGGCGGCCGCCTCGGGTGGCTAGAAAGTGTGCACATAGTTTGAGTCGTCCAGGTTGGCCCAGGCTAGTTTTGTTTGTCCCAACGCACAAGCAGGAATGTAAAAAATGAAGAAAAATGTTTCAATTTGAATGGGCCAATAACATAAGTGCAAGGCAGGCCCTATAGCAGGCTCGCGGCCCAAATGAGCGCCTCCCATATCAATTGATTGCAAGAAAAATCCCAATTCGTTCGCTCCAGCCTCCAGTCTGGTTTGCTCCTAACCTAGTCGCCGCTGGACAAACCGACACAGCACTTCCTCGCCCCCTCGTTGGAGGGCGGTCGCTGGGCTTCAAGCGAACGGAAGAAAAGAAGCTGAAGATCCAACCCAGGGTGTAGTCTGCGTGGGAGGCAGCGACGGCACCACGGGCATGGCATCGAGCTTGCGCAAATGGATAGTCGCAGCTTGCAAGAGTAGCATGCGCAACTAGTAGGTACATCACATCCCTGATTATATCTAATTCAATAGTTCAATTTCTGGCCAATAGTTAAACCTGACGGTGTTGTAAAACTGCTTGTATGTAGGGAATCAATGAGAAAATGAAAGCAATTTCTGCTTATTTTATAACTCCCCCAATCAATACTGAACTGACTGAATCTGATGTATCTAATCAAGTTTCCGGTGCAAACATACAAGCTCATGTTTTTCTTGAGCCTGAAGTGTCTAATGAACAGACTGCTAATGAAGGATTTGATGCAAACATTTTACATGCTCCTGGTGATGAACATATAGTGTCTAATGAGGAATCTAATGCAAGCATTTTGCAAGCTCCCATTGAAGGATTTAGTGTCTAATGATGATCTGCTATGTTGAGAGAGACATAGAGATTTGCAGGAATTGATGACAAGCAAATTATAGTGCATTTTTATGGCTTGAGGAAACGTCAAGGCCATCTACCAGAAATTCCCCGTATCATGACAACGTAGCATAAATACTTTTCTAATCTATTGTTTGAAACTATTGGCATACTTGTGCAGGATAGATATATTGATATGCAGTTTGCGCACTGGTTATAGGCGCAATTACACTTTGATATTTTCAACCAGAAAACGAATAATTCAAGCAGGTACAGACCATGTTTGTAGTCCTTGTACACCATGTTGCATTTTGTGTGTTTTGGTGCTGGCATCATTTAGTGTTTATAATCTGAACTACTTTGGATCATTAGCTGGTTTTCAAAGTGCATGTAGCTTCACATTTCTCTAGTTATGTTGATTTCCGGAGTGCAAGTGCCTTCGTGTTTTTTAAGTTAAATGTTGTCCCCTGGTAACTTGAATTCGTGGATCCGCCAATACACACAAATCATACATGCATGCTAGTATGAATTAAATGAAATACAGGGACTTAGGCTAGCTCGTTGTACAGGGTCACTGCAGCTCTGCTTGCACTTGGGATGTTCCATGTACAATTCCATGTTACCACTTGCTCGGATGTGCAGGCCTCGTGCTCCTTGCATCCTCCTCTGCATTTTTGACACGGCGAATGGTTGATCAAATAAGAGCAATCGACCTTGCTGTTGTAGCAAAGGACAGATACTTACAAGGTTATACAGGTGTGCAGGATGTGTACCAGATCCCGTAGTGCAATCATGCTTCGCTAAAAAATGGTTTTGCTTGTTTGAGATGATATCTCTAGAAGAAATAAGAGTTAAAGTCAGAGTTGCATAGGCATGTAAGCTAAGAGAGTAGTCAAAGGATATCTAAACATCGTCGGAACAGTGCACAAGGGAGTGATGTGTGGATACCTAGTTCGGGCCGGCGTGTGGGCATGCTCGCCTAGCTAGAGTGCGGGTCACTTCAGAGCTGTTGAGGGTCATGCGCTGGCTAGCCGCGCACGGATGCAGATCTTGAGTGGCAGTGAAGCACTACTATGCGGTGGACGAGACCGTTGGTGAAGCCCCAATGTGCTCAGTGAAGTAGCCCCAGTGAGGTGGGAGACAGTGTCGATGAAGCACACCTGATGCGGTGGAAGTCGCTGTCTGCGAGGCACGTCGATTGCGGCGGCCGATGTTGTCGGTAGACCACCCGGTGCGGTGGACGAGGGCGTAGATGAGGTAGCTCCGGTGCGGTGGTGAAGCGCGACCGTCGTCTTCGTCGTCGTCGTCTGGCACAGAGGTGGGTAAAGAGACGAGACGAGGGGCGATTCAAACTTTGCTTGGGTTAGCGGCGACTTAGGGATTTGAGCAATCTGGGCGCGGAAGGGGACGATGGAGAAGGGAGATTTTGCAGGGCTGGAACTAGGGCCGCCAGATATTTCAATCCGAAACGTGGAAGCGCGAACTTATTTTGTCATCGTCCTTTATTTTGGGGAGAGGGGGAGGGAGGGAGGGGGTGGGTGGCTGGGTGCTAAGCGTCCGTCCGACACACGCGACTACCGCGACACGACCCTGGTCTGCCTGGTGCGCGTACATTTGAGAATGCAAGCGAATCTTCTTTCATTTGCAAACGAATTTGTATGTATTACCATGCCCGTGTTTTCCTTGCAAATAATTAGTCATTCGAAACTAGATACTATAAATTAATTAATGGGGAGTTATTTGAAAAAATAAATCAAAACTGTATCCATGCTAACGTGGATTAGTGTGCGTGTCACATAATTAGTTATTTGAATTAGAGTGTGTGTCACATAGCGATCTCCAATCCTAACGTGGATTTCGCATTTCACTGTATCCACGCTACTTTTTTATTACAAATTCATATGTATATGATGAACACCATGGTAGTGAAAAAACTTTTGGATGGATTCAAATATATGACCTACAAAATAGCACAACAAATCGAGTCAATGTCAACTTTTCTAAACCTAGTATGACACGAATTCAAAATATTTACCCATATGCATGCATTACAAAAAAATACACTTGCGTGATGATACGTGTTTTCCGCAGTAGGTCGCGTTTTTTGTCATGCATGTACATCCATGACGATTTTATGACAGAATCAAGATAGTCATACATGTGCTGTCGTAGAAGTGTTCCATGACATTACCAAAATTATCATCAGGGAAGTGTCCACTTCCATGACAATAAATCGCGCGTCACAGAAGTGCTTTCGTCAAGGGTGACCGACACGTGGCATCCACTGAAACGGAACACCGTTAAGCTATCGGGTCGGGTTTTGGATCCAATAACCCGTTAACAGCCCCGACCAAAGGGGATTTTCCACGTGTAAAATCATCATTGACTGGAGGAAACACGTGTCGGCTCACCGTTGGGATAGATGTCATCCGCTCATTGGACCGAAGGCGCCTATGATACGGCGACAAATGGCACGGCCCAACAGAGGCCCATTCTTGTGAAAAGGCCGGCCCGTTTGACTTGGTCAAAAGGTGGCGGGCCGGCCCACGGAAAGCCTGTTAACGGACTATTCACATATAGCCCATGTACAGCCCGCTAACCCAGGGCCCGTTACGCCCTATCCGAATTAGGCCCAGTAGCGTCATCTAGGCCGTCCAATATGATTCTAGCCCGTTTTAACTTCCGGCCCATGTGTGGCCCATGACTTCTTTCGGCCCATATGAGGCCCTTTGTATCTCTTGGCCCATTAACGGCCCGTGGTGAAACTAGCCCGTAATGAACAGTGTATCACTTTATACCCATTAACGGCCTGTTATTCTATTGGGCCGTTTCCAGCCCAAGTTACCTTTCGGCCTTCTCAAGGCCCATTGATCTTGGGCTCATTTGTAGCATTCGGTTACATACGGCCTGTTACTGTCATTTTCTGCTTGTGGGCCAAATTCAGCCCGTCGTTACAGTCGGCCCATTTGCGGACCGTTAATATGTTGGGCCGTTTTCATGTAAAAAAACCCATTTGGCTGTTTTCATAGAGTTATCAAATACGGTCTATTAACGACCCGTTATGGTCCACGAATTGTACGACCCATGATTGGTGAAATGATGATACGCCCCATAGAAGTCCCATGGATCTATGGCCCGTATGAGGCCCATGGATCTACGGCCCGTAGAAGGCCCATGGAGCCTAAGGCCCGTATAGAAGGCCAATGGATCCTACGGCCCGTATAGAAGGCCAATGGATCCTACGGCCGGAAGAAGGCCCATGGATCATACGGCCTGCAGGAGGCCCATGGTTACAACAGTCCGTGTGTTGCCATGATTATTTTGGCCTAGTTACCAAAAATAGGCTATTGTGGCCACTAGAAAAACACAGAAAAAGAACTGCAGTGACTATAATCAAACAACTAAACAAGACAATAAGGAAATAAATAAGCAAGCAATTAACGCTAGCCTATTACCACTATTACACATATTACATCCACTGGGCATCAAAGTTCGCCACCAGTGCAAATATAGGGAACAAAGCAGCATATTACATACACTGGCCGTCAAAATTGGCCACCAGTGCAAATAAACGCGGCAGCAAAACAAGAGCATAACTGAAACAACTATAGAAGAGCTCAAGAAGCGTTATCCTGGGTATCCACCATGCTGGCAATAAGCTTAGCAAGATGATTAGCTTTGTCCTATTTGGCGCTAAAATCCTCCAACGCTTGCTATTGCACCAGAAAGTATGCATCTGAAGCTCCAGGGACTTCCGCAGTCCTTCCGCTTCTTGTCGCAGCACAGCTGATCGATGTCTTTCAGCTTGTAGTTGAGATTCAAGAAACTAAACTGATTCAGACAGTGAGTTTGAATAGCTTGTGCAAGCGGTAGTGGCCAGTAACTCGAACACTAAACTAAGACAGGACTTTGGGGTTGTCTCCCTGTCTTCAAGATAGTCTTCCTTAGCTGTTTTATCAGCTTTGTTGGAGACCAACAAGGATGTGTCACTATCCTAAACCTTATCTGCATTACTTCCTTTACCATTGCTTAATAAGGCACTCTTCCCCAATATTCTGTCAGCATTCTAAAAGAAGAAACAAGCAGACACATAACAAGTTTAGCATGTACTAGTATATGAAACTCATTTTGGTGAACCAGTTCATTAGTAAGGTGGACATCATTAAACTACCAAGTCTTCTATTGCCAAGTACTAGTACATAATAAAAGCATCAAACAAACATATATCTATGTCCTATGGTCACTGCATTGTCTTGCCAAATCAAAATAGAGACACGGTTCAAATCATATCAGTTCAAGACAAAGCAGCAGTGAAAGAATACAAAGCGTGGGAAACTACACGGCACAACAAGAGTAATGTGCATGTATGAAAGTCAACTGTATACACAATTGAAATTGAAATCAAAAGAGCTATTGATAAGATCAAACCTGTTAAAGAAACATGCGTGAACATAACTGTTGTGCCATTGGAGTTTTGATTGGATCCTTCAGTTTAAAAATAAGTTTGTATCAGTAAATACAGTGATACAAGAGCAAACCAATCATAGTTTAAAAAGGCGCGCCTAAGCGAGCACTTAAGCGCGCCTAGGCTCTAGGCGTTGGCAAAATGCATTGCGCATAACTACACTTAATCTGTGCATAACTGCGCATAAGCATGCGCTTTGGTCAGTAAAGCGCAAGGCGGTGGCAAAATGCACAATTAACGCCTAGCGCTTTTTTGAACTATGATAGCAATGGAATCTTAAATTAGAATAGTTGTTCTTCAGGTTTAGGCACTTGTTCTACATTAACAGAGTACAGTAAGACGCGAGAATATAATACTTAAAAATAGAAAATGATCCCACATTCTTGGTTCGGGACAAGTACCGAACAAGGCGTTCCCAGTCATCGTCCAGTAAATGTGTCTCAGGAGAACGTAAGGGATTTTGATGAGTATCTTTGCCGGTGAAGTACGTTTTCTTCAGGTAATTCCGATACTGCCACCAAGAATTCTTGAAGATAGCAGAGGTATTAGCACAGGTTACCTCATCCTGAGTTTCCAAATCGGTCCTTCTCTATAGAGAAAAATGGGAAAATTTGTTGTATTATAACCATCATGGAGGTAGGATGTATGGGACGAAGCAAAGTAGTTGCATGAATAACATTACTTACACATAACTCCTGGACAAACACCTGCAACTGGCATTGTCCTTCATCTTCAGTATAATATTTCCAAGATGGGAAGATACGCACATACGATTTAACAACATCAAATGCAATAGATGCTAAACTACGACTAGCTGGTTGTGCTTCCTCCACAGGAATAGGCGTACTAACTGGTGGAGTTGGGGTTCGCCGTGATAGTACTGGCCCTTTGGGCACTGGAGCTACCTTACTAACTGCTCTTGTTTGGGAGCTGTGTGGTGGAGATGGTGTTGTGTCAACAGGAACTGGGTTACTATCAGCTGGGGTTGGGGTTAGATTGGGTGAAGATGGTTCTTTGTCCATCGCAGTAGGGGTACAATCTGCGAGAGTTTGGGTTATGTGTGGTAGGGCTGGTTCTTGTGCATGTACAACCGGGGTGCTATCTCCACCAAGAGGTAGCACTATTTTATTTGAATACCGTGTTTTTAGTCCGCTAGATACTGGCATCACCCGCTCCAATTCAAATGGCTGATAAACAGGAAACATAGTTGAATGTACAGACATTGTATGAGAGACAGATGCAATAGATAGTGTGGAAAAAAGAGGGCATGGAATAGTTGACATGTATATTGTTTAACTAAAACGGATAGCATGAGATAATTTCACATATATGATGTCTATCTAAACTGGATAGCATAGCATAACATAATTCAAAGATATGATGAATAACTAAACAGGATCGCATGACATAATTCACCTACATGTTATCTAAGTAATCAGGATCGAATCATTTAATTCACATATGTGATTTATATGCTAAATAGAGGGCATTCGATATGATGTCCGAACT
The DNA here is from genome assembly GCA_963921465.1 of Triticum timopheevii. NCBI lineage: Eukaryota > Viridiplantae > Streptophyta > Magnoliopsida > Poales > Poaceae > Triticum > Triticum timopheevii. Next base: position 371,857,457 of record OY997266.1, read on the forward strand.
AAGAACATGGTGTTGAATATTGTGTATATGATGTCTAAACTATGCAATGCAAGACACCGTATGCATGATATGAGCAGTATAACCGTGCCAAGTTAGAGCATACACCTCAGTGGGCGAATAGGAGTGGTCTTCTGTCTCTGAATCCATCTCTGAGGAGCTACCGGGACCCAACAAGAGATCTGCTTCGACAGGTAGCACTGTCTGCTCTGAAGGCCTTGTTTTCACTCCAGATTTTTCCATCTCCCACCCAAATGGCTGATTCACAGGAAGAGTAGTTTAATGTACAAACATTGTCGACAAATGGAAATGTAATGAAGAAAAGGATGGGCAAGATATCATTCAAATATATGATGCCTGGTTAAACAGGATGGCATTGCACATTTCACATATATTATGGCTAGCTAAAAGACATGAGACTGCATAGTTCCCATATATGATATAGAAACTAAACATGTGGCATTACAGAACATGTCTAAACTAAGCAGATGACATATATGAGGTCAAAGTTAGGAACTGCAAGGCAACATATGCATGATATGACTAACATCATCATGCCAAGGTAGAGCAAACACCTTGGGGGGTAAATAGGAGTGGTCAGCGGCGTCCGAATCCACCTCAGAACAGATATCTTCCTCTGGATTACAATCTGAAGAGGGGTGGGGAGGGTTTGCCATTGAACCCACCATGGAGCGATGTCTGCATGACATTGTATTGCCACGCAAAACTCTTCTCTTTTTCTCTACATGTTCAGCATGACTGTGTACAATATATGACATGCATACGAAAAAATATGGTGAGATTATGTAAGGAGAGCATGAAGAAATTTAGAGTGATGGTAACAACCAGTGGATGGATCCAAAAATAATGATAGCAGGCTGATGATTGCTTTAAATTAATAAAAAGACAGATGATGATTGCTTTACTATTTTTTCCCCACCCAAGATGAACAACATAGGCATACCCTAGGTGAACCAGATATTAGACAGACATACTATTCATTGCTGCCTTGATATGTGCCCCACAACTAATTTAGAACTCAAGTTTGAACATTAATTTGGACCTGACTTGGGAGTCCAAGAGCTGAACAGGATGATAAAGTAGCAGGTAAGTTTAAGCAATGCATAACATAAGCAGAAACAAAAGAGTGCGACCTCTCTTGTGGACCCGTGTACTCCTCAGGTTCATCTGATGAGTCGATGATGGTGATGCCGTTGCGGTGGGTGCCGGCGGCAGGGAAGGAGATCTGAGGTGGTGAAAGACGGTCAGGAGTCGTGATGTCTGGTTTGGTGGATGCTTCTGTCGATGGAGCAGCTCGGGTGAGGTGGACGACGTCGCGGAAGGAGCAGGACAAACCACACAAAGTTCCCTTCGACACGTACCTGTAACTGAAGTAGTTCTGTAAGGGCTCATTTGGCTTGCATGATTCTTAAAACGCAGGGATAGGAAAAACACCAGAATAGGTTAGGAAAATGCACATGGTAAACAGAGCATTTGTAAACGCAGGATTTCTGTCAACTTGGGTGTTTGGTTCACAGGAATTGGAAGAGCAGAGGAATGCAAAGAAACATGGCCAAAATAAAGTGAAGCCATATGAAAGCGTGTACAATTAGAATGTTATTCTGGCACTAATGCACTTGGTCTTGTTTTCATGCATAGGATTTTGAAAAGTAGGTCCAGGTGGATGTTTTGCTTCATTCCTTTCAACAAAATGCATGAATAATTGAATAATAGAGTGCCATTGGAAAATTCCCTATTGCTATGTTTTTTGTTGAACAAAAATAGCCCTAATGGATCGACATGAATGTATAGTAATAAGTGATGCAACAAGTGTACAACCTCTTTGCCGTAGCCGTGTCGACCTCAGCATCATTGGGTTGGTCGCTGAAGCAGTTGAGGCAGAGGTGGCTGTCGGAGGTGTGGAGAAAGATCTGAGGAATATGTAGACGGCGTCTAGGGCACTACTCTATTGTGATGGATCGTTCTGTCTTTGGAGCAGCTTCGGAGAGCCGTAAGATGTCAAGGCTGAAGTAGCACAAGACAGACATCGTCAATCTCAAGTGGGATTCTAATAGAATCTCCAATAGATGATGTAAAATGGATGTAAAATTAACATCACCAAAAACCACCTGACTACAACAGATGAGGTAAAAACTGCTGACTCTGAACTTAACTGTTGAAACTAAAATTTACTGTGGAATCTGAATGCTACTGTCGAGACTGAACGCAATGGTAGTAGAGAGGCACTTGACATGTAGTTTAGGGAGGGCCTGCAGTTCATCTTCAACCTGCACCCCCCTGAGCCGCCAGCCACCACCGGCCGAACCGCCGGCCCCAGCGCCGCCTCGCCGCACCGAAACAACTCACCACCGCCGCCCCGGCCAGCCCTCTAGGCCCCCCGCCCCCACCCTGAACCCTAAGATAGATAGTGGGGTACCTCTCCGGCGAGCCCCCGTCCCTACTGCAGGTGGTTATTCCTTAACTCCGGTGAGCCCCCCCCCCCCAACCCTTGAAAATCGACTGACCCAAAAGTTGATTCAGTCGACTGAAGTGTGGCTTAATCGGAGCAGAGCAGCAGCACGAGCGATGGGGAGAGCAGCAGAAGCAGCTGGGCGAGCGAGCGATCGAGCGAGAGCTGGAGCAGCAGCAGCGCGAGCGAGCGAGCGCGAGCTGGAGCAGCAGCAACAGATCCGGCTGGTATGGACGCCGCGCCGAAGGGGCCTCGCACTGGGGGAGAGCCGCCATGGAGATGTCGCCCGTGGCGTCGGCTTCAAGGTAGCCGCTCCAGGGGGGTGCGGGATGGAGCATCGTCGGCGCCGGGAGGTCGAGTTAAGGAGAAGGTGCGATGCGATGAGTGTACAACCTCTTTGGTGGCACCGAGTAGGCCTCGGCTTCGTCCGAGGAGTCGGTGAGGATGCTGCGGTTCCGGTGGAGCAGGATAAGGTGGCGCTGTGGGGATGGAGCAGCCGTGATAGACGAGGCGATCATCGGAGCAGCTCCTTGGAGGTGGAGGACGGGGCGTCTGAACCGGCGGGACGACGAGATGGACGACGGATCCTCATCTGGGGAGGTGGATGAGGGATGTCGAGCTGTTGCGGTGGACGACGTCGTCGGGGAAGAGGCTCCGGCTGGGCAGCGGTGACGTGGCGGACGGAGGAGGCTGGGGTTTCGCGGCTGGAGCGGAGAGGTTATGGCGGCCTGGGATTTCGAATGGCGAAAATGGGGCGATGGGAGGGGCTGAAGCATGACTTAGGGACGCGCTTGTGCAAAATGTAGGGTGTGTTACAAAAGTACCCCCCACCAATTTGAACTAGCGGCCCTTTCGGCTCAGGGTTAGAAGGGGGATTTCGCGTGTCGGGATTTGGCAGCTGGAGGGAGTTTTCGCGCGCGTTGTAATTTCGGGATAGCAAGGCGCGGGTTGTGAAGGCGCCAGTTTTGGTAGCACGGTATCTGAATTTTCGGTATATAACAAGATGCGGGTTGAATTTTAGGGACAAGCCTAACGTGTAGTAATATTGTACTTGTAAGTACCAAATCAATTCGCACTTCCCTCAGCCAAAAAGAAAACGAAAAAATAAAACTATTCACACCACACAAAGAGAGAGTCTTGCCCCGTTTTACTATACAAATGCTATTCAAAGCTACTCCCTCCTTCCATCTATATAGGGCCTAATGCGTTTTTCGATGCTAACTTTGACCAAATATTAGAGCAATGATATATGACATGCAACTTACACAAAGCACACCGTTAAATTCGTGTGTGAAAGGTTCTTTCAATGATATAATTTTCACATTGTGCATGTCATGTACTATTAATCTTGTCAATAGTTAAAGGCGGTCTTAAAAATCTCATTACGCCCTATATAGATGGAAGGAGGGAGTATGAATCCTTGTTATGTCCGATTAAATTTTTTCGCTTGCTGTATAATGCATGTAACCTACTCATACCAACATTTTAGTGCATTCCAAATGTCTATACTACCGCTGCAATTTGAACTAAATTTGAATTCGTTTCTCTATTTCAATAAGAATCTACAATCATGATTGTTGCCAAGTTCGACCGTCATTCGTGTATTACCTTAATAACACACCACATGATTACTATAGAGATAGATATGAACTATGTGTACTACATGAACTTGAATTCTATTTTTTGAATACACTTGATGTTGATTCCAAATAATAGTACATTTGATGTACTAACTATATATTCATAATCTAAACCATGTTCCATACGTACACCGTGTTTATCTCACAAAGTATAGTGCCCCGCCCCCTACATTATGACAAGTATTTAGACCTGAGTTGCAAAAGCCACACATTAGCCCAAATTATAATCAATGTTCTACATTATGATATCTTCTTCAAGTATCCGTATCCACTTTGTTATAATGAATTATGATATTTGTTTGTCTTTTACACCTTCACGATCCTCTTCTATTTGTAGCTAGCTAGCGCTAACTTTCTATCGTGCATGCACACGCCCGCCCCCCTCACACACCCTTAGCATCCCCTCCATCGCGCACGTTCACTATTTCTCTTTAGGTCGTCCACCAGCGGTGTGTGTAGGCCCCCGACTCCTTGTTTCTGGCACACACTGGTCGATATACCTCTCTATCCAAGTGTGCCTACAAAAAACACATATATACTTCCCCTCTTCTCTTCTCACCGTCCATGCCCCCATATGTCCAATACGATTCCACGCAGGTGCACACTCCCGCCCCTCTTTTCTTTAATCACAAGCTCGCACACTCCTCCCCCTCGACATGGTAGGCCTCTCGCACCACCTCCTAGCCACACCCTCTCCCCCCGTCTGCCTCTCCGGACCTTATTTGCTTCTAACACATGCAGGCATGTATATGAACTGATCTCCCTACATATAGCCAGGTCGACTATAATTCATTTTCACCAAGCACCAATACACTTACCTCGCTAGTTCTGTCTCTCCTTTTCTTGGACACACGACGGTTGATCTTCCTATGTAGTTACGCATGCTTACCACAACCATATCTTCTGCCCTCATCATCCTTGAATACCTCCCGACCCGTCTCTCACACGCACGTGCATAGACAGACAGACATCCCCCGCCCTCTCTTATTGATATTGCACTCATATCCTCCGTTTGTCTAGCAGGCCTCTCCCACCATTTGTGAGATGCCACTCCACCACCAACCCTCCAACGCTCTACCTTTGTCTTTTTCCCAACCTTATTCCTCTGCTACACATATCCATGGATGTCGATCGATCTCCCTCAATACATAGCTAGGTCTCTCTCCTTGCCCACACATATACTAGTCGACCGCTCTCTACCCCCCCCACACCGATAGTCGAACGTTGTAGGTAGGTATCCATGCCACGGAGGAGAAATGCACCTCTGCCCTCTCAAATTCCAGTAGGCCAGCCGCCCTGTATCTTTGACATGGGAAAACACAAATTCGATGGCACTCTTTATCAATCGCGCAGCCACACACTTCATCCCTATTTTCAATTCTATCGATATCTCACGTCCATGACTCCGTTTCACACACATTGCATATGTTATGTTTTTCTGATTGAGATATCATCAACACATTGCCTCTGTTTTGCACAAACCATCTCTCTCACACCCACCCACGTACGTACCTGCACCTAAAGAAGAAGTGCACGCAGGACGCATGTACTCACATCTCGTTCCCGGCCGCACACGCGCGGGTACACGGTGGAGTTTGTTTCTGTACGAAAAGGCAGCCAACATGATAATTTGACGCATGTAGTGGTTGTTTACTCGAAGGAGGGTCGGGTACCACGCCTAGAATATAAAACGATTGTCGTGGGGAAAATGGAAAAATGGGTTTGTCTCTCGTCAAACCATCTCACACAAGGCCGCCGTGGCCTCTCTCTCTCAGCGTTGGTCAGTGATCCGGCTGCATCCCGTCCGCCGGCAGAAAGGGAGGATGTGCATCGTCTCTCCATTCGACGGCGTTGAGGCAGCTCGTCCCGATCTACGGTACCCGCCGTTCTCTCTGACCAAGCTCCGGCGCAGTAGGGCCTTCGCCACTTGCTCGCTGCCGCAGTATGGGCAGATCCCGGCCACCGGCGCCCTCCTAGTAACATCCCGACGACCCTCAGGTACAGCTTCCTCCGGCCTTGCTCCACTGCCCATCTTCCCACGTTGCTGCATGTGGATCTTCTTTAGTTGTTTGCTTAAATCGTTTCTCGGCCGACGTACTTTCCATCTTGTAATCTCGTCCTCAAACCATTTTTGATAAACCACCATGTGCTATCTTTCCCTTTTTACATGGAACATGCTTCTTTTTTGTCGGTGTATGTGTCTTCAACTCGTGTTATTGGGCAGTAATTGTTTCCTTTCAACCTCCTTTTGCAAACATGGCTATCCATTTTCACCTCGTTGCTATTGTGACCTTTTGGTGAACTGCACAAATCACTTTTCTGAAGAGTGTTTTGTGCAGTTCCGCCAAAATGTCACACGGGCAACGATTTTACATTTCTGTGGGACTGTGGAAAGGGAGATTGGTTTTGCTATCCTCCTCTTCTCCAACAATAAGTTAGTCCTAAAGAGAGATCGTAGAGGTGATCGGCTTCTATTTATGTGTGTTATGTTTCATCATCTAGTTCCACTATTATGGTAATCACACTGACTGGATATCTTTGCAAACAGGGATGGTCCGCTCGATTTTAGTGGAGCTGCACAAAATGATCGGATTGTGGTGTCCTTCATATACCTCTTTTTTGGCTAGAGAGCTAGGTGAAACTAGCTGCCAAGCAATGAACACTGTGCCAAGGAAATGGAGGCATGCCTACGAATATCATCGATCAATTATATTTTTTTTCTTTATTTGTACACCTTCTCACAACTTTGTCTTCAGTTGTGATGTGAATATTGGCGCTGATCTGCGAACCATTGAGATGCATTAGCCATGGTAGTTCCATTTGTATTTGATGGAATGTTGTAACCAGATAATCTCGAGGCAAGACACATGAATCCTAAGTTGAAACCTTTTTTTTTCCTACGGGAACCAAAGTTGAAACCTTCATAGCATCACAGTACAATTTCATCAAAATTATGCATACATATAAACAAATCCTGAAGGATTGATAGCAATGCCAGAAACAATTCAACTTTGTTTCACCGACATGTTGGACATCCTTCATCCGGCTCCACCTTCCATGCAGCAATATTGAGTGCACAACACAACTTCAGGGAAAGATTCACCCCGGTCGTTGCGCCGCAATAGTAATGACTAGTGAGCAGTCAAATCACAGAGCCCCACCTTCGCCACAGTAAGTTGCTCGGACGAAGCAACCATCATTTCTCTGTTCCTTGAATCTGCTGGTACTCCCATATTCCCACAGTAATAAGTTGCTCAGGTGAATCAACTATCACTATATTCGCTCACGTGTGATGACCACAGGAGCTATCCATTCAGCTTGCATGTTGAAAAAATAAAGGTTGATAACTAATGCGACAAACTTTCAATAAAAAACTAATGCGGCACCTCGGGCCAATGCGGCCAGATCACATTTTGCACGAGAAATTACACACGATGTTTCGTTGACATGTGGTCCCATTCCAACATATCAGTGAGACGACAGCGAGTAGTAGGAGTATTTCCGAACAGACATGAAGGCCGGGGCGCCCCTTCGTGAACCGTGGCAAACTGGCAACCGTCCACCGACTCTTCGCCTTTCCCTCTCGATTTGGAACTGCTGTCACACGCTCTTCCTCTCCCTCCTCCATTTTCCTTCAGCCCTTCACCCTTTCTTCTACCATTGTTCGATCGTCTTCTCCATGGAGGGAACATGACAGAAACAACCCCGTTATTCTTGCCCCGATCTGAAAGATGACGTGGTGGAGGAACTCATTGATCGGTGCGACGTCATCACCTCGGCTAGCATGGCAGGTTCGTTCAAGCCCATTCTCGACTCAACTAATAACATCATTACAAGGAACCCAAGAGTCAAGGAGCGGTTTGATCTCCCCAATCTTCTTTGCCGTGACCCTGATGACTGGCGCCGGCACGACGGAGGCCTCGCCCTGCGCAAGTTGATGCCACTTGATAATGATACGTATGATGTTAAGATGCCACCGCTTGAGGGAAAGGCTTGGGCAGGCGCAAATGGAGATTGGGTTGTTTACATTGGGTCCAACTGCAAGTGGGAACTTGTGAATGTGTACACTCGTGACCGGGTTCCACTTCCAAAAATCTCAGCAGACTGCCCAAAGGTTGCGCACACCGGTATTGTACGCACGTTCAAATATAATCATGGTGACTGTCTTCTACGGAAGATAGCAATTTGTCGAGTTCCCAACCGCTCTTGGAATTACAACAACTATGAAGTTGTTGCTATCTTCGACAAGCTTGTTGCCGTCCTTGGTGGTTTGACTCGATGGATATTGCTGAAAAATCAGTTTCTGTACACGGATGTGTACTGTGATGCAATTCAATACGAGGGCCTTGTGCTTGCTGCCACCACTCGTGGCACTATTTTTGCATGGAATCGTTATGGTTTCGGTACTTTTGTCTTCCACCGTAATTATAATTTTTTCATCCACATGCATGCGGGTTAGCAAGTTTCCCTTTACTAATTAACCTTCTTCTTGTGTTTCCAAGGTCCTGTGAACATTCCACCACCTATACTTGAAAATTTTTATAACCAAGGGGGAGATGATGATGGTGATGATCACGAGCATGAGGACAAGCAACGCCCATATACTCTTTGGCGCCTGGCAACTAATTCCGATGAATCACCTCTTCTCGTGTGTATATAGCCCACTGATGATGTTACTACTGAGGAAGCATGTATTGTCTCCCATGGTCGCACTCTCCGGACCTATTCCAACACCCGTTGCATGGTATTCGGGATGGATAGTAGTGTGCTAGCGCCAACACCTTCTCCCTGGTACAGAATTGATAGTCTTGGAGAAAACTATCCGATGATGGTGAAAGGCGATCCAACTGCCGTTGACACAACGTTACTAGCACCATTTATGAGAAGCAACTGTGTCTATACCTCGGACATTAGGGTGGTTCTCTACCCTGGTACTGATATAGTAGGCCGCTTCAGCCTGGATGATCAGTCCTGCGTTGGTCTCGAGATCGACAATAGATGGCCTGTCCCAGAGAATCACTTGTGGTTCAAAGCAAGCGTTTCCAACGCCGAGGAATGGTTGAGTTGAAGTTCATTTCATTGCTTGTTATTTGTTGTGTGGTGAAAACTTTAGTATTTATAATGTATCCTCGTTGTCGTTGTGGGTTGATGACCTGTTGTATGTAATAAAATGATATGCCTATGATTAACTTACTAAATTTATGAATGGCTTTCGAGTCGCTTCTTTGAGTGAGTGGTGCGACGAGGCAAAAAAATATTTTTCCGAATACATAATTGTACGTGCATTGCAACAAGTTATCGGATGAGGCCAATCAACAATAGTAGTACACTATTTGTACTAGCTTCACATGCTTCGCGCGTCGTGTGGGTGTTTTTACTGTAGCCATATTGTACTACGTAACTAGCACCTCGAATCCTCGATACTAGTACTATATAGTAAGTAGTAGGAGTAGTAGGGTGGCATGGGCCAGAACAAGCATTCACGTCCAGGAGTACGGCACACGCCACCAGCACGACTTCCATCGGACACCATACTTCTTGGAGTCCGTGCTAGAGCAATCTCTTCAACCTCATCGTTTCTCTAACTCAGCCATTGCGCGGCGGACGAGGTGGGGGTTTGCAGATAGTCGGTTTCCTCAACTGAGGTCCCTCTTGTAAGGCCAACTCCAACGCTCTAACAATATATGGATGTACTCTTCTTCCCAATACAAAAACTTGCATCCATCCTACTCCCTCCGTTGCACAATACATGCCTTCTATTTGTCAAAATATATATGTATCTAGACATGTTTTAGCATATAGGGACATCCATTTTTGGACAAATGGAAGTCAAGTATTTTGGAACGGAGGGAGTACACAACCGGACATGTGGGACATCCAGCATCCATGTCGTGTCATGAAAGAAAATAGAGTGGTAGTTGAAGCCACGAGATGTGCATCTTGGGTTAAACTATAAATAGAATCTTACTACTCTTGAGTAATTCCAAAAGCGGCCACCGAAGATCTTTATTGGATTTGTTTTTCATCACTAGCACGTCGAGGTGAAAGATGTGCAGGTTCAGTGGGTCCTCTTGCGTTTTCACTGACATGTGGGGCCGCATGTGAGCAAACAGACGATGGGCTCCGGGCGTCCGCTGGCTGGCTGAGAAGAGTGGTAGAGGAGGGCTGAGCACGGACTGCAAGAAATTTGTTCTATGTAACCGGCACCTTGATATTCGCGTGTGGTTGTTTCTAGAATAAAAAAAGGAGGTACCCCTACTTATGTTACTTCCACTACGCCTAGCCTAAGGTTAGTAGGTGACCTTGCTCTTGGCTCTTCGCCTCTTCCGAAAGTCGATGGTTCTGCAGTAGTGCTTCTGGCAATCTAACACCAAATGAACTACTGCACGTCCACCACTTGTAAGCAAAAGTTTCTCCTCGTGTTGCGAGCCACCGCACATGCATTGGCGAGGGAGAAGGCGTAATCAAGCTTCTCGTCGTTCTGTGAGTTGACGGGACACGTCAAAGTTATTTACTAGTAGTACGTACTCTCTCCAAAAAAGGGTTGACCATGTCATTGCTACCATCCCGTGCTCCGTCGTTGAGTACGTGCACTATTCACGTGCCATCGAGGAGAAAAAAATATTGCGTAGGTGCCATCGAAGTGCACGACTCATTTACGAAAAAGGGTTTCCCCCCGCTTTCCCCCACGCACGACTCACTTATGCACTGCTCATCTGATTATCTCCATTTTCTTGCATGACACGTGCACCTTGATGCTAGATGTCTCGCATGTTGGGAAAAGGATGAACAAAGCTCACGTAAAATAAAAGAGTTGAAGAGCCTAGATTCCCGACGACCGAGGAGGAGCAAGGAACCTCGTGGTGGAGCATCTCCAAGGAACCTTGCGCGTTTTCCCCTGTTTTTTGCCGCCTGCCCACCTATAAACAACTAAAAGAACATGAACCTTTCGCTAACCACTAGAAACGGTACATCAGGATGCTAAGTTGAAGATGTTTTATACTCCCTCCGTTCCCAAATATAAGTCTTTTTAGATATTTCAATAAGGGACTACATACAAAACAAAATGAGTGAATCTACACTCTAAAATATGTCTAGATACATCCGTATGTTGTAGTCTATTTGAAATGGCTAGAAAGACTTATATTTAGGAACGGAGGGAGTAGTTTATATTGAATTATTGATAACCACGCAACAAGCCACGCATGTATAGGACGCATGCAGCCACGCATGTACACAAGCCAACGCACTAACTCCATCCGATCCAACTCATGTACATATGCGCACAACATGGAGTACAGAACTCACGTACACAAAACGTGCATGCACACACGCTTGGCCGCAGAATGCATGTGAATAACACATGCATGCACACACACTCGGCTGCATGGAGGCGTACGCCATTCGCGGAGACGTCTGGTTCGTCGTGCTACGGCGAAGCTCGCACGCAACGGCGCATACGCATCTCTTGCAGCACCTCTTTGCCATCGTTGCTCAACTACTAGTCGGAGATGAAGACGACCGCAGCCTCGGCCTTAGAGCTAGCACCGATGGAAAAACACGCACGCTGCACGCACACGAGCACATACGGAGTGCCCACGACATGGTGGTAGTGCGTCCCCAGTCGCGTCTACTCCTTCTGCGCACGTTGTCTATCAAGGCGGCTGCATGCTAATGATGATGTGGGTGAGATCTTCTAGGACTCAGATGATGAGAGGAAAATTATGAGACACAAGGTGACGTACACCGTCAAGGTCCACGGTCAAGGGGGTACTAGTAAGTGCTTAGATGTGCTTAGAGCAAGTACAATAGAGCTGAGTCAGCGGGCTATAAGGAATAAACTATAGTATATTTCTGCTTAGTTGGAGGAAAGAGAAGAGGAGAGAGAAGGTAAGCAGGCTCTTCATGAAGAGCCATCTCTAGCACGTGCTCCTAGGCACTTTGTGAGAATGAAAGGTGGGCCACAGAACAAAAAAGTAGTAGTACACTCTTTTGATCTACTATTGTACATGTTGACTATAAGATGGGTTGTAGATGACATGGCACTGGCTTATAGCCAGCAGCTGGCTATACTATTAATGCTCTTTAGATGAGGTGCTTAGTGCATTAAATGGCTTAGTAACTCAAGTCTTCAATGCATAGGTGCTTAGTTTATTGGTGACACATCATATTTTATGCCTACGTGGCAGGCTTAGCAGCTATACATGGTGGATGTAACGCCCCGGATTCGATGCGCCAGGTGTCCGCCAGTTATTCGCCGTAGTTGCCTTGTCATTTGCTTGCGTGTTGCATTTTATCATGTCATCATGTGCATTCATTTTGCATACGCGTTCATCTCATGCATCCGTGCATTTTCCCCGTTGTCCGTTTTGCGATCCGGCACTCCTATGTCCTCCGGCGTCCCCTTTTTGTCTCTCGTTGTGAGCGGGTGTTAAACTTTCTCGGAATGGCCCGAAGTTTGCCAAGCGGCCTTGGTATACCACCGGTAGACCGCCTGTCAAGTTTCGTGCCATTTGGAGGTCGTTTGATACTTCAACGGTTAACCGGGGAACCGTAAAGCCCTCTTTTGTTGCAGCCCAACACCCCTTCCAAGGTGGCCCAAAACCTAGCAAACACCCCTCTATGCTCTCGGTCGTTCGATCACGATCGTGTCGGCGAAAACCTCTCCCCATTTGGACTCTCCTAGCTCCCTCTACCTATAAATATGCCTTCCCCTCCGAAATTTGCGGTCTAACCCTAGCCCCCTTCTCCTCGCGCCGTCGGACGAAAACCCCGCCGACAGACATGTCCAGCCGCCGCCCGCTGGCGAACCAGGAATCGCCATGTGGCCTCCCGCCGCCGTCCACCGCGCCGGCCCGCCCGGCCCGCAGCTGGCCCGCGCGGCCCGCGCGCCCGCGCCGCCGCCCGATCCCGCTGCCGCCGCGCCGGATTTGGCGACCCGTGACCTCCTCCGGCCGGATCCAACTCCGGCGCCGCCCTCCCCGCGTTTTCCGGTGAGCTCCGACGTGCCTCGGGAACCGTGCCCCAGATCCAGTCCACGAGGTTGACTTTCCCCCTGAAAATTCTTCTGTCCCGAAGTTTTTGACATAATCATGCCATGTCCGATCTGCTGTATCTCCATGCATACTGGTCCGTTTCATGAGTGTAATATATCAAATTGTTCGTCTCAACGAGTACTTCATTTCATTCCATTGTGTCATTTTCATTTGAGCTCATCTTGATGCCCGACATGCTGTTGGAAGAGTGCATGTTGATGTTAACCTGCTGAAACTGTTATAACTTGCTCATTTGTCATTTTTGCCATGATTGATGTGTGCATCTTAAGTACATGAGCTCTACATGTGTTTTGATCTATGCTATGACATCTTTCGAGTGGTGCCAACCATGTATTTTTGTGAGTTGTGTGCTGAGTGCATCAAGCTTGCTAAGTAGGGTACTTGCTGTTGCTGTTTTGCTAGGCAGATTCTGTTATATTTTGTTGCTATGTTAACCTGCTGCTACAAGTCATTTCGTGCAATATTCTGGAGATGTTCACTAAGGATGTTTTATTATAAATGTCATGCTATATCCATTCATACCCTTGGTTGCAATTATAGCCTGATGTAGCTTGTTGTTATCTTGCTCCAAAGTTGCAAAAACATGTTGTTGTCAACCAGTTAACATGAAGTTCAGTTTGGTCATGTGTTTTTAAAGTGATCCATGCACCCTATGAACTTGTTCTTGCCATGCTTAGCTTCACAAACATGTCTTCTTACTGTTGGTTGCCTTGCCATGCCATTTATTGCTCTGTGGTGAGTGGTTCAAGCTCACAAACATGCCTACTTATTGTTGTTCCTGCCATGTATGAATTTGTAATATAACTTGCCATGTTTACATGGGTGCCATCATAACTTCTGATCCTTTTTGGCTCATGGTCAGTAAGGGACTCTTGTTCTATGAATTTAGTAGTATCATGCCATGCCTTTGTTTGCCATGATATGTTCCTGTAACATGTTGTTTGATAGCTCTAAACATTGCAACCTGATGTTATTTCTGCTAAGCCCGAAACTGTTATTATTTGCAATCTTTCCATGTGTGTTTGAGCATGTTCTAGTTGTTTCTGGAGATAGCTCAGTGTTCATGTTTTGTTGTGCCTTACCTGTAATTCGTGCTCATGCCTTTTGTTCTTATGTTGGGGTGCTGTAGCTTGTTGTTTTGATGCTTGCAATATGCCTAGTTGCTGTTTTGGACAGATTGTTGCTATAACTTGTATAGTGTGCATGTGTTGAACCGTTGCTCCGTTTTGAGTGTGATCTATATGAAACTTGCTTGATTTTGCATGTAGCTTCATATTACCATGTTGCATCCTTGTTTTGGTGTGTTTGCTTGATGTTTGGGTGCATTTTGCATCAATGCCATGGTTAACTTGTTTTGCTCATATCTTATAGGCCGTAGCTCCGAATCTAATGAACCTTATATGTAACTTGACTAGAATTTCGTGTAGATCATCATGGTGCATTTTAACTTGCTGTTTAACTACTTGAACTTAAGGTTTATTCAGTTCTGGACCAATTTCGAAATTTGCATATGAGGACTTACCGGAATTGTTATATGTTGTTTCCGGCCTCATTTAAACTTGCCTTGATGTGTTGTTCTTGTTTGCATCATCTCTTGCCATGAGTAGCTTCATGTAGCTTTGTCATGCATCATGCTTGTTGTGCATCATGTCTTGTCTATGTGTGGTGTGTTTACTATGTTGTGTGCTTCTTCTCGATAGTTCCCGTTTCGTTGCCATCGTGAGGATTCGTTCGTCTACGCTTGGTTCGTCTTCGTGGCTTCATCTTCTTCATGGACTCGTTCTTCTTCCTTGCGGGATTTCAGGCAAGATGACCGCTACCCTAGATCTCACTACTATCATTGCTATGCTAGTTGCTTCGTTCTATCGCTATGCTGCGTTACCTATCTTTTGTTCTTCAAGCCTCCCCAAATTGCCATGAACCTCTAACCTTTGACACCCTTCCTAGCAAAACGTTGCTTGGCTATGTTACCGCTTTTCTCAGCCCCTCTTATAGCGTTGCTAGTTGCAGGTGAAGTTGAAGATTGCTCCATGGTGGACAGGGTTATGTTGGGATATCACAATATCTCTTATATTATTAATGCATCTATATACTTGGTAAAGGGTGGAAGGCTCGGCCTTATGCCTGGTGTTTTGTTCCACTCTTGCCGCCCTAGTTTCCGTCATACCGGTATTATGTTCCCGGATTTTGCGTTCCTTACGCGGTCCGGTGATTTATGGGACTCCCCTGACAGTTCGCTTTGAATAAAACTCCTCCAGCAAGGCCCAATCTTGGTTTTACCATTTGCCTCACCACCACCTACTTTTCCCTTGGGAGTAATTAACCCAAGGGTCATCTTTATAATAGCCCCCCCTGGGCCAATGCTTGTCTAAGTGTTGGTCCAAACTAGAGCACCGTGCAGGACCATTCCTTGGCAACTTGGATTCGTCGGTACCTGTACGCTTCGCTTATCCGGTGTTGCCCTGAGAACGAGATATGTGCAGCTCCTATCGGGATGTCGGCGCATCAGGCAGTCTTGCTGGTCTTGTTTTACCATTGTCGAAACGTCTTGTAAACCGGGATTCGGAGACTGATCGGGTCTTCCTGGGAGAAGGAATATCCTTCGTTGATCGCGAGAGCTTATCATGGGCTAAGTTGGGACACCCCTGCAGGGTATAAACTTTCGAGAGCCATGCCAGCGGTTATGTGGCAGATGGGAATTTGTTAATGTCCGGTTGTAGATAACTTGACACCAGATCCGAATTAAAACGCATCAACCGCGTGTGTAGCCGTGATGGTCTCTTCTCGGCGCAGTCCGGGAAGTGAACATGGTTTCTGTGTTATGTTTGACGTAAGTAGGTGTTCAGGATCACCTCTTGATCATTGCTAGCTTCACGACCGTTCCGCTTGTTTCTCTTCTCGCTCTGATTTGCGTATGTTAGCCACCATACTTGCTTAGTCGCTGCTACAACCTCACCACTTTACCCCTTCCTTTCCCATTAAGCTTTGCTAGTCTTGATACCCATGGTAATGGGATTGCTGAGTCCTCGTGGCTCACAGTTTAATACAACAACAGTTGCAGGTATAGGTTATGCGATGATCATGACGCGAGAGCGATGTTTGCTTGTTTTGGAGTTTCTTCTTCTGCTTCTTCGATCAGGGGATAGGTTCCAGGTCGGCAGCCTGGGCTAGTAGGGTGGATGTCGTTTGAGTTTATGTTTGTGTTTCATCCGTAGTCGGATGTTGATCTTATGTATGATGATGTTGTATTCGTGTGGCGTTGTATGCCTTTTGTATGTATCCCCATCTATTATGTAATGTTGATGTAATGATATCCACCTTGCAAAAGCGCTTCAATATGCGGGTCTATCCTTGGTGGGACCTTCGAGTTCCTTTTGGATAGGGTCGCATATTGGGCGTGACAAGTTGGTATCAGAGCCTCGACCGACCTTAGGAGCCCCCCTTGATTGATCGTGTAGTTTGGCCGTTGTTGAGTCTAGAACAAAACTATTTTCGGAGTCTAGTTATATCAGAGAGTAGAATTCTTTTTACTCCTCAGTTCCTTCGTCGCTCTGGTGAGGAATCTTGACGTAGGTGTTTTGAATTACTCCTCTTCCCCTTCAAATTTTTCTGTAGGTTCACGTAGTTGGTTTTTCCGATCATTGGTTCTCAGCTCTTTTATCCGGTGCATTTCTCGTCAAGTTGACTCGAACCTCTTTGTCTTTCGTGAGATCAATCCTCAGCTCTTTTCGACATCGTTATTTTTCCCTGTCCGAAGTTGTCTTTGTTTTTCCCACCCGCCCTCCCTTCTTCTTCTTCAAACGGGAGTCCGTAATCGAGTATCCTTCCTACTCGTGCGAAGTCTTTGCCTTCTTTCTTCAATGTTTTCAACCGGTGTTTTTCTCTTCAAGATATTCGTCGGTTTCCCCTTCCAGTTGCCTTTGTTTTTCCCGCCCTCCCACCCTTTTCTTCCTGGAGTTTGTCTCTTTCGAGCATCAATTTCATTCGTGCGGAACCTCTTCAGTCTTCCCTCAATTATTTCAACCGGTGAATTCTCGTCTCGTTCGTTATTATTCATCCCTTTCTTTTTCCGGTGAACTCAATTCAAGTTTTTTGGTAGTGATTACATTCTTTTCCTTGGATCAAGTGTTCTCCTTGCTCGTTTGCCTCTCGCCATTCAATCATTCCGGAGTTCGGAAGACATCTCAGGAGTTTCGTCTGTGTTCCAATTAATTCGAGGTCGCCACCTCATTCAAATATTTCATTTGTTCCGGTGCATCATCTATCTCTTCAACATCCCTTTCCAACGGTGTTTTTCTTTTAGTGGGCCCTAACCCACAGGTCTTTTCCCAGGATCTTACCCGACTCTTCTAATTCTCCCGGAGGTATTCTCAACTCTTTTCAATTGTGACGTAAGAATGGATTTCATCGGTCACATGCCTTCTCCAAGATCGCTTTCAAATTCTCTTCATCGTCGGCTCAACCTCTTTGCTTTTCGTTCTTCCAGAGTATCTCAGTAATTTTGTTGGTGTTTCTCGTCATCATTTGAAGATTGAAGAAGAGTTTCCCTCTCAATCTTGCCCGTTCTCTCGAAGTTTCGTGGTTCTAGCTTCATCTTACCCTCTCAAATTATTCCATTTGTCAGATATTCTTTTCTTACTCACCCGGAGTATTTCAGGAGTTGTTTTCCCATTTCTTTTCAACGGAGGCCATCATTCCAGTTATCGTTCTCTATTTATCCCGGTGCTTCGTTCAAGTGTTCTTTAATCAGCTCATGATCTCTTTGTTCTTTTGCATCTAAATCCCCTCGAGCATATTGGTTCTTCTAATTCTTCCCGGTGATTCATTCTCTTTCAACAGTCATTTCCGAATTCTCACGGTGGTTCTTTCATATTCTTTTCCTTGTTTATCATATTAAGCCATTTGTTCTTTTCAATCCTACCGGTGGTTCATGAAGACCTTCTCAAGTTTGCGATATGTCACTTCTCAATCCTTTTTGAAGAAGAATAAGTAGTATGCAAAAATCCATTGCTTGTCATCAATTTGATGAAGGATAAGCATACAATAAATCTTATTCTTATTTCATCCAAGTGATTAATCCTTTCCTTCGGAGTTTGTTCTTCATGAATAAATTCTAGTTTCAAGTGTTTTCATCTTTTTCTTTTCCGGAGTTCAAATTTCCTCGGCCATCTCGTCGGAAACCCCATCTAAATCATCGCAAGGTTCATCTTATTCTTTCATCCTTTAATTCTATCTCATCATCTTTTTTGTCACCGGAGTTCTTCATCATGGTTCTTCATGATTCAATTCATTCTTTAAGTGTGCATCAAGATTCTTGTTCAAGGAGTTCTAGTATCTTTTGTTCTTGCATCTCGAAGTGCAATTAATTCTCCGTATTCTTTGAAGCAGAGTTTTACATTTCTTTGTCCTTCTAAGCTATCCAATCATTTCCGTTTGCGGCCGGTTATCACCTTATGATCTTGAGATGTTACCTATACGTCCACGACAAGCTTATTCGTTCGTTGTTGATTTTCTCAACAACTCTGTTCACCCCTTCCTTCTAAGTTATTTTCATTCAAGTCTTTCAGTTCTTCCGGAGGTTTTGTGTTGTTCCTCTCATCAAGTGTCATTCCATCCTCTCTAGCTCGTGTTCCATTTTTCCATGTTCAGCCGGAGTGCTGCCTAAATCCTTTCAGTCTTATTCGTTTCTTTTCTCATTCTAACCACTCCGGTTAGAACGAGTGATTTCATAGTCTATCTGATTCAGTGAGCTTTCGATTCTTGTCATCCTCGTCGTTCCTCTCTTCTTCCCGAGTGCTCTCGATTTCTTTGCTTCTTCTCTTGAGTTCTTGTTTCACCTCTTGTCTTTTCCCTTCCGTCTCGGTCCTAAGATCTCGGGACGGGATCACTTGTTAGTGGAGGAGTGTTGTAACGCCACAGATTTGATGCGCCAGGTGTCCGCCAGTTATTCGCCGTAGTTGCCTTGTCATTTGCTTGCGTGTTGCATTTTATCATGTCATCATGTGCATTCATTTTGCATACGCGTTCATCTCATGCATCCGTGCATTTTCCCCGTTGTCCATTTTGCGATCCGGCACTCCTATGTCCTCCGGCGTCCCCTTTTTGTCTCTCGTTGTGAGCGGGTGTTAAACTTTCTCGGAATGGCCCGAGGTTTGCCAAGCGGCCTTGGTATACCACTGGTAGACCGCCTGTCAAGTTTCGTGCCATTTGGAGGTCGTTTGATACTCCAACGGTTAACCGGGGAACCGTAAAGCCCTCTTTTGTTGCATCCCAACACCCCTTCCAAGGTGGCCCAAAACTCAGCAAACACCCCTCTATGCTCTAGGTCGTTCGATCACGATCGTGTGGGCGAAAACCGCTCCCCATTTGGACTCTCCTAACTCCCTCTACCTATAAATATGTCTTCCCCTCCGAAATTTGCGGTCTAACCCTAGCCCCCTTCTCCTCGCGCCGCCGGACGAAAACCCCGCCGACGGACATGTCCAGCTGCCGCCCGCCGGCGAACCAGGAATCGCCACGTGGCCTCCCGCCGCCGTCCACCGCGCCGGCCCGCCCGGCCTGCAGCTAGCCCGCGCGCCCGCGCCGCCGCCGCGCCGGATCTGGCGACCCACGACCTCCTCCGGCCGGATCCAACTCCGGCGCCGCCCTCCCCGCGTTTTCCGGCGAGCTCCGATGTGTCTCGGGAACCGTGCCCCAGATCCAGTCCACGAGGTTGACTTTCCCCCCTCTGAAAATTCTTCTAAGTCCCGAAGTTTTTGACATAATCATGCGATGTTCGATCTGCTGTATCTCCATGCATACTGGTCCGTTTCGTGCGTGTAATATGTCAAATTGTTCGTCTCAACGAGTACTTCATTTCATTACATTGAATCATTTTCATTTGAGCTCATCTTGGTGCCCGAAATGCTGTTGGAAGAGTGCATGTTGATGTTAACCTGCTGAAACTGTTATAACTTGCTCATTTGTCATTTTCGCCATGATTGATGTGTGCATCTTATGTACATGAGCTCTACATGTGTTTTGATCTATGCTATGCCATATTTCCAGTGGTGCCAACCATGTATTTTTGTGAGTTGTGTGCTGAGTGCACCAAGCTTGCTAAGTAGGGTACTTGCTGTTGCTGTTTTGCTAGGCAGATTCTGTTATATTTTGTTGCTATGTTAACCTGCTGCTACAAGTCATTTCGTGCAATATTCTGGAGATGTTCACTAAGGATGTTTTGTTATACATGTCATGCTCTATCCATTCATGCCCTTGGTTGCAATTATAGCCTGCTGTAGCTTGTTGCTATCTTGCTCCAAAGTTGCAACAACATGTTGTTGTTAACCTGTTAACATGAAGTTCAGTTTTGGTCATGTGTTTTTCTAGTGATCCATGCACCCTATGAACTTGTTATTGCCATTCTTAGCTTCACAAACATATCTTCTTACTGTTGGTTGCCTTGCCATGCCATGTATTGCTCTGTGGTGAGTGGTTCAAGCTCACAAACATGCCTACTTATTGTTGTTCCTGCCATGTATGAATTTGTAATATAACTTGCCATGTTTACATGGGTGCCATCATAACTTCTGATCCTTTTTGGCTCATGGTCAGTAAGGGACTCTTGTTCTATGCATTTAGTAGTATCATGCCATGCCTTTGTTTGCCATGATATGTTCCTGTAACATGTTGTTTGATAGCTCTAAACATTGCAACCTGATGTTATTTCTGCTAAGCCCGAAACTGTTATTATTTGCAATCTTTCCATGTGTGTTTGAGCATGTTCTAGTTGTTTCTGGAGATAGCTCAGTGTTCATGTTTTGTTGTGCCTTACCTGTAATTCGTGCTCATGCCTTTTGTTCTTATGTTGGGGTGCTGTAGCTTGTTGTTTTGATGCTTGCAATATGCCTAGTTGCTGTTTTGGACAGATTGTTGCTATAACTTGTATAGTGTGCATGTGTTGAACCGTTGCTCCGTTTTGAGTGTGATCTATATGAAACTTGCTTGATTTTGCATGTAGCTTCATATTACCATGTTGCATCCTTGTTTTGGTGTGTTTGCTTGATGTTTGGGTGCATTTTGCATCAATGCCATGGTTAACTTGTTTTGCTCATATCTTCTAGGCCGTAGCTCCGAATCTAATGAACCTTATATGTAACTTGACTAGAATTTCGTGTAGATCATCATGGTGCATTTTAACTTGCTGTTTAACTACTTGAACTTAAGGTTTATTCAGTTCTGGACCAATTTCGAAATTTGCATATGAGGACTTACCGGAATTGTTATATGTTGTTTCCGGCCTCATTTAAACTTGCCTTGATGTGTTGTTCTTGTTTGCATCATCTCTTGCCATAAGTAGCTTCATGTAGCTTTGTCATGCATCATGCTTGTTGTGCATCATGTCTTGTCTACGTGTGATGTGTTTACTATGTTGTGTGCTTCTTCTCGATAGTTCCCGTTTCGTTGCCATCGTGAGGATTCGTTCGTCTACGCTTGGTTCGTCTTCGTGGCTTCATCTTCTTCATGGACTCGTTCTTCTTCCTTGCGGGATTTCAGGCAAGATGACCGCTACCCTAGATCTCACTACTATCATTGCTATGCTAGTTGCTTCGTTCTATCGCTATGCTGCGTTACCTATCTTTTGTTCTTCAAGCCTCCCCAAATTGCCATGAACCTCTAACCTTTGACACCCTTCCTAGCAAACCGTTGCTTGGCTATGTTACCGCTTTGCTCAGCCCCTCTTATAGCGTTGCTAGTTGCAGGTGAAGTTGAATATTGCTCCATGGTGGACAGGGTTATGTTGGGATATCACAATATCTCTTATATTATTAATGCATCCATATACTTGGTAAAGGGTGGAAGGCTCGGCCTTATGCCTGGTGTTTTGTTCCACTCTTGCCGCCCTAGTTTCCGTCATACCGGCATTATGTTCCCGGATTTTGCGTTCCTTACGCGGTCCGGTGATTTATGGGACTCCCCTGACAGTTCGCTTTGAATAAAACTCCTCCAGCAAGGCCCAACCTTGGTTTTACCATTTGCCTCACCACCACCTACTTTTCCCTTGGGAGTAATTAACCCAAGGGTCATCTTTATTATAGCCCCCCCCCGGGCCAATACTTGTCTAAGTGTTGGTCCAAACTAGAGCACCGTGCGGGACCATTCCTTGGCAACTTGGATTCGTCGGTACCTGTACGCTTCGCTTATCCGGTGTTGCCCTGAGAACGAGATATGTGCAGCTCCTATCGGGATGTCGGCGCATCGGGTGGTCTTGCTGGTCTTGTTTTACCATTGTCGAAACGTCTTGTAAACCGGGATTCCAAGACTGATCGGGTCTTCCTGGGAGAAGGAATATCCTTCGTTGATCGCGAGAGCTTATCATGGGCTAAGTTGGGACACCCCTGCAGGGTATAAACTTTCGAGAGCCATGCCCGCGGTTATGTGGCAGATGGAATTTGTTAATGTCCGGTTGTAGATAACTTGACACCAGATCCGAATTAAAACGCATCAACCGCGTGTGTAGCCGTGATGGTCTCTTCTCGGCGGAGTCCGGGAAGTGAACACGGTTTCTGTGTTATGTTTGACGTAAGTAGGTGTTCAGGATCACCTCTTGATCATTGCTAGCTTCACGACCGTTCCGCTTGTTTCTCTTCTCGCTCTCATTTGCGTATGTTAGCCACCATACTTGCTTAGTCGCTGCTGCAACCTCACCACTTTACCCCTTCCTTTCCCATTAAGCTTTGCTAGTCTTGATACCCATGGTAATGGGATTGCCGAGTCCTCGTGGCTCACAGTTTACTACAACAACAGTTGCAGGTACAGGTTATGCGATGATCATGACGCGAGAGCGATGTTTGCTTGTTTTGGAGTTTCTTCTTCTGCTTCTTCGATCAGGGGATAGGTTCTAGGTCGGCAGCCTGGGCTAGTAGGGTGGATGTCGTTTGAGTTTCTGTTTGTGTTTCATCCGTAGTCGGATGTTGATCTTATGCATGATGATGTTGTATTCGTGTGGCATTGTATGCCTTTTGTATGTATCCCCATCTATTATGTAATGTTGATGTAATGATATCCACCTTGCAAAAGTGTTTCAATATGCGGGTCTATCCTTGGTGGGACCTTCGAGTTCCTTTTGGATAGGGTCGCATATTGGGTGTGACAGTGGAGCACTGGGAGAGGCCAAGGCTGGTCATAGTGGGGAGTAACTTGTACCGTAACATATTACTATGTTACTCTAAACATCTCTATAAACTGGAAAGGAGGGAGTAGTAACATAGACTAGTGTCATATGCAGAGTATGGGAGCACATGATATTTCCCCATCCGGACCGATCCCAAGTTGGCTTCTCACCTTCTTGGCCCAACAAAAACCCTTCCCCCCTCCCGCGCGCGCTTCCCGCCCGGTGCCAGCTGAGCCCGCCGCTACACATTGATGGCAAGTCAGGGCGACGCGACCTCTCACTGCTTCCGCCGTTGAAGCGGCGCGTCGACCGAGGACACCGCCCGCTGCACGCCCGGCATTTCAGACTACACAGTGGATAGTAACTTTAGAGCAAGTACTACAATTAGATGACATAAGCAGGCTATAAGGATTTAAATATAGTATTTGTGCTTAGTTGAAGGAGAGAAAAGAGGAGAGAGAAGAGAAGCGGATTGTAAACGTGTAGCCGGTTGTACTCCAACATACTTTGTGAGACAAAAGGTGGGGCCATTATTAATGATATTGTATTTATACTAAAGGGACTAACAGACGCCTTAATTACTCCGTTTTTTTAGACAAACCTTAGTGGGGCTATTATTGACTTTTTTTTGAGCTATTATTGACTTGGACGTGGGGTTTGGGGGCTAAAGGCCTACTATTATATTCGCACGACCGACCTGACATGCTCTACCCTAGCCGCCGCTGTATCATATGGTTTCACACCGTTCCAGATCTTAGCGCCGCCACGCAATTCTTCTCCAACCCTCCTTCTGGCGTGCACCGCGAGAAGGGACAACAGTCCTCCGAACCCCGCCTTTCATGATCCTGTACGGGAGAGGGGCGATCAGGTTTTTGGGGAGCACACTCCTGTGACTGCTGCCAGCGACGACTTCCTCAATGACAACCTTCTTCCCCGACCTCGGTAACCTCTTCATCAACGACATGAGTGACAACATCAACCACATCGGGTTTTCTCCCGCTGTACAGTATGTGATTTTGTCCTCCTGGTTTAGTCTGCATCATTACTTTGATGTTTGGAATTGTGGTCATGATCTATTTCCTGCTTATTCGGATTAAATCTCATACTAAATTGCTCATATATTCAACAATCCAATCCGAAAACCTGATCACAGGCAATTTACGCCAAGTGGTTTTGCTGCGCTTTTGAAGCCGCCTATTTTTAAGGGGTTGCAATATAAAAGGTGGTGCACAAGAGCAGTATATTGGTTTCAGATCATGTACTGCTATGACGCCACTAAGGGTAAGCCTGAGGGCGATCTTAATCCTACATAGCAGGAAGCTTTTCAGAACATGGATACCCTCTTCAAAGCCGCCCTGCTGAGTGTTCTTGACGATTCCATTGTGGATTCATATATGTCGTTTGACAGCGGCAAAGACATGTGGGCTGCGCTCGAGGCCACGTTTGGGCCCTCGGGCGCTGGTAATGAGTTGTACGTCATGGAGCAATTCTGTGACTACAAGATGACTGATGAGCGCTCTGTTGTTCAGCAGACTCATGAGATACAGTCACTCTCTAAGGAACTTGAGTACTTTAAGTGTGTGTTGCCGGACAAATTTGTTGCTGGGACCATCATTGCCAAGCTTCCACCTTCATGGAACGATTTTGCTACTTCTGTGAAAAACAAGAGACATGAGTTTTCTGTTTTGGATCTCATTAGCACTCTTGATTTTGAGGAGAAGGCGAGAGCAAAAGACACACGTGCTCGGGTCGCTGAGGGAGCTTCTAGTGCCCACATGGTACACGAGAAGAACTTCCAGCCCAACCAGCCCCAAAACAACAAGAACAAATCTCAGGGGAAAGGCAAGTTTGATGCAAAGAACAAGCCGTCACATTGTACCAACTTCAAGAAGAATTCTCATAACGGGAAGGGATACAAACCTCAATTTTGGTAGCACCACACAAAATTTATATGGCTGCATCTACCTGCTGTCAGCTAACCTCATGGTGCTCCAGGTATTCCTACATTCGTAACTAGGTACAATGACCACCGCAAGATGAAATTAGCTTATTCGTACGTTGACTTGCTGAATGCAGTGTGGAACGATCCTGTCATGTGTGGAGGAGCAAACAAGCAGTGCAGCCAAAGATGGAAATCAACCAAGGAATTATGAAATTATATGTAATCTTCCTCAAGTAGGTCAGTATCCCCTTCGTCCAGATGATCGTGTTTTGTCATGCCGAGCTATTGATATGTGCTACT
This sequence comes from Triticum timopheevii, assembly GCA_963921465.1. Taxonomy (NCBI): domain Eukaryota; kingdom Viridiplantae; phylum Streptophyta; class Magnoliopsida; order Poales; family Poaceae; genus Triticum; species Triticum timopheevii. Next base: position 371,883,015 of record OY997266.1, read on the forward strand.
GTTTTGCAACACTGTTTAAGTATAGCTACTGTTTTCCTATCTTTTCATATCCAGGACAATGAATATGATATCAGGGGAACTGCACAATATGGACCCATGTTGAATCATCTCTATTGCCTCATGTGTTTGCTGCAAATGTGTCAGCATCAATTGCAAGATGAGGCAGCTAGCTAGCTGTGGAGTTGCCAACATGCTCAAAGTGCTCGCAACATTGAGAAGAAACAAGCATGCCCAGGAAATTAATGCGTGCGCAGGGAGGCCCTTTGCTTAGAGAAGCATCAACCGATTTTCTTTATTTCCACACCTTCTCACAGCTTTGTATATTGGTTATAGTATGGTGAATCATTGAGATGCATAGACATGCTGAACTTTTGTCTTCTGAATGTTAGTTTAATGTGAGTGTCTGCATCCAGTACCACATCCTCTAATTTGGTGGATGCACACAGAGAAAATAAATCTCCTTAATTTACTCCATAACCACCCTATTAAATAGGCCTAGTAACAAACCAGGTGCATGCAGTGGCCGGCGGGCACATGCATCCTGCATGCATAGCCAGTCAGCCAAGCCCATGCGCTAGCTCCAATGCAACAACGCAAAACAAGAGAGCGGTTCTTGGGAAAAAGTGAGTAGTTAGTGCAGCGGGCCTTATAAACACGAACAGCTCGCTCTCCCGCTTCCGTCTCCCCACCCAATTCCCCCCGCTCCCCAATCTTCCTCACTCGTCCAGAAAACCCTGATCACCTTCTTCCTCACTCGTACAGAAAATGCCTGCTCCTCTTCTTCCACTCCTACAGAAATCCCCAGCCCTCCTTCTTCCCCACTCGCACTACCACTAGGCTCGTCTCTGGCTACTCTTCTCAAACACGTGAGCTCGGTGCGACGCCCAGAAGGAAAATGGAGTCGGCTGGCCCAGCGCCAAGAAGATGAGGCTCCCGCCAGCGGCGACGCCGGTTGTAGATCCCGCACCCGGTAGCACAGGGAGAAGCGGCGAGCCCCCGCTCCCACCCGGATCTGAGGAACCAGTAAAATCTCCGGTGGACCGCATCAGCGATCTCCCAGGCATCATCCTTGAGGAGATCATCTCGCTTCTCCCCACCAAGGATTGATGCCACACACAAGTCCTATCAACTCGGTGGTGCCCTCTATGGCGCACCGCGCCCCTCAATCTCGACTGTCGTCAAATATCTGTCCTTCCTAAATTTGATCTCATCAGAGCCATCGTGTCTTGTCACCAACAGGGCCCCGTTCAATGCCTCTGCATCCCGACAAGCTACCTGCTGTCCATACCTGGCAAGGTGGACACTTGGCTGACATCCCTTGAATTCAGAAAACTCCAGCAGTTTGAGTTCTACCATTACCACAAAAGTTTCATACCACGAACATACCAAGAATTCGTGCCCAGACCACCGTTGTCCATCTTGCGGTTTTCCTCCTCTCTCCACACAGCCATCTTCGCCCGGTGCCATCTACCAGATGATCTAGTACAAATGCTTTGACTCCCACTGCTAAAAAAACTTTCACTTGTGGTGGTTTATCCGTTGGAGGCCTCACTGCACAACATCATCCACTCCAGTTTCCCTGCCATGTAGCTCTTGCTGATTGTTTTGGGAATAGAAATCGGCATCAGTTGTCTCCAAATAAAGTCGCCTCACCTTAAAAGCATTGGAATTTGTTTTAAAGGACAGCAGCTCATCATAGAAGATGCCCCTTCACTTGAAAAGTTGCTCCTTCATAATTGTTATACACCTTCAGAAATAACTATCGTCTCTGCGCCCAAACTGGAGACCTTGGGTGTAATTCGTGACCCGTTTAATAATCACAAGGAGTTGGTGTTTGGCTCCTAATTTTTTCAGGTACCGTATATTATCATCTACACATTTGTAATCATATGCTGCATTTTTCATTTGTGAGCATAAGTTTTATATCATCTTGGAGTACACTTTGGGTACTAATATTATGTTATATGCTCAATGAAGAGTTCATCCATTGATAGCCTATCAATGCTGCTGGATTCTATCAAGATCATATATATCAGAATGTATAGTTTTGATCTGGACATAATTATTGGCTTGCTGCGATGCTTTAGATCTCTGGAGAATTTATACATAGACGTGATGATTTCATGCACATTGAAATCCCGTATATATTGTACTAGAATTAACTGTTCAGCTGTCGTTCTTTCAACATACTCTTTTTTCAGACCATAACTATTTTCAATCTTCATGTCTACTTAGGGAGAACCACATGGAGAAAAACATATAACCAATTGTTGGCGTAATAAGCACAAGGATTTTCTTAGTTCTCATGACATTCGTTTGAGGACATAACGATGGGACGATATGCATCCATCCAGGCAAACAGAAGCTTTGTCACATTCTAACTGTTGAACGCGAGGTTACTATTGTCCATGAGGCTTAATTTTTACAGCAAGAGATTTCTCACGGACGAACATGTTGAACAGAAAAAACAGAAGTTTCAGGTGGACGAATGGGCTTCTAAATGTGCTCGACTTATATTTACAATAAGTTCTAGACATCTTGAAATAATTTTTTTTGCACAGGATGTTGATTTTATGGATCAGACCGATCCATTTTGTTTGTGACTGCAAAAAAGAGTGGTTGGGTTAGATGTTTCTATCATGTTCAATCTGGGTTTTGTCTAAAAATTTGATGAACAATTAATCCTTGTGCTTTTTGTACCATTTGTATGCTTGACTTGCATGTTGTTGCCCTTGTACTCCCATCCACCTGCCACTACACTGCCGCATCTTCCATGGCTGCTGTTTGTTCCCATCCGAGGCCTTGCCGTCGTTCTCCGCCTTGGTTAGCTCGCTGTGCCCGCCGCCGTCTGGCGTTGTCAACATGGTCAACAACCAAGAGGAATCAGGAGATGACTGTACGTGGAGAGGCTGACAGTAGGGACCCACCAGGGTCATTGCATTTCGCAAGCAGGTGCCTCATTATTACAAGCCAAAAAATACTTCCTCCTAATTGTTTGACAACTAGGTTCCACACCATTGTCAATGTAGTCAATAAATGAGAAAATTACACAACGAGCGGATAACACCAGGGACCCAGCAGCTCGCCCTGTTGTTTTTCAGTTTCAGAGACGGGGCTCAACTGCACGTTGTGTGGGGGCTATGGCCCGTCTAGCCCACACTTACGCTTTTATTAAGTACATGACGAGCCCAGTTGATATATTTTTTCTTTCTGAAATTGGCTAGCCCAGTCCTTTTTTTTGGAGAATACCAAAACCGAGGCCTACTTGCTTTTCTCAGCCCTGCTGGGCTGCAAATCTTTCAAGATGAGGAGGGATGTAAGTAGTAAGAAATGGGCTTCCCCAGAAAACAGGCTATAAGTTGTAAGAAATGGGCTGTAAATTTTTAAACTAAAGCCAACCGGCAATTGCATTAAAATATCATTTTTTCAGGATTTCTCTACTCTCTACTCTTATAAAAACCAAAGCCAACTGGCAATTACATTAAAATATCATCTTTTCTCCCACAAGATAAACTACTCATACAAATGCATCTTCATGTTCCGTGCAACGAACGGGCATCTTGCTAGTTAAGATTCTAAATTTCATTCATTTTTTTGCGGAGAAATATTTTTTGAATTTTATTTTGATATAATTTTTTGAAAACTATTTTTAACGTGACTCGAAATTTTGTGATCAAAAGATTTCGGACCCCACCGAAATATGCAAAATTTTGCTGAATTTTTTAGCAGTGCCCAGAATATATGGTCTGTAATGCTAATAAAAAGAATATGGGATTCAAATATCTTTAAGAATTAGAAAATGGGCTGTAAATTATTGAAAATAATGGCTAATGGGTTGTATGCTGTTTTCCACAGATTTGGAGGCTGACTTCTGGGCCTACTAGGTTGACGATGACGTTGTCCTAAATTTTTTTTTCAAGCGTACGCAAGGCTTTGTCAACTTAGTCAAAACACAGCAGTGACTGTTGGATGTCCATCCAACGGCCGCCGTACTTCTTCAATCTCTGATCTTCCTGCTCCAGCCGCCCAAACCAGCGCCAGCGGGACTGCCTGCTCCCTCCTCCCGTGGCTGGCTGTGCTGCCGCGAGGCCATCCCTCTAACCACCTACACATCCTGTTATTTTCCGGCGATGTCAGCCTCACCCCGCAGCCAACCAGTCAACGCTCGTTCTCCCCTCAGCATGGGCATCTGCTGCGGTGGCTTTGCCGGCTCCGGGTGGTTCTCTTCCTGGGCCTCGCCCTCATCCACCGCGTTTGTGCTCTCGGTGAGGCGAGGTCAACATGGTCAACAAACAACAGCCATCGAAAGAGGCTGACAATAGGGGCCCACACAGGAAAATGCCTCCTTATTACGCGCAAAATAATGATTCCTCCACCTGATAGCTGGGACCCACCGGAAGGGTCTCTATATTTCGTGAAAAAACGTTCCCCCCGCTGTCAGCTCGGACCCACCGGAAATGCCTCCTTATTACGCACAAAAAAAGGAATACTCCCCCTGCTAGCTGGGACTCACCTTGGTGGGAGGCTGACTTGTGGGCCTACTAAGTTTACGAGGACGGAGGGCTTTGTCAACTTAGTCAATATGAACGATTCTAGCTCCAGTGATCGTACAATGTCCATCCAACGGCCATAGTGCTTCTTCAACCTCTGGTCTTCGTGCTCCAGCCGCCCAAAGCAGCGCCGGTCGTGCCACGTGCTCCTGCCTCCCGTGGCCGGCTATGATGCCGTGGAGGCCTCACCGCCCCCTACTACTCCCACCGCTGGCCAGGCCATCCCTCTACTCACCCACACCCCCTGTTATTCTGCGGCGACGGCAGCCTCACACCGCAGCCGAACCAGTGAGCCCTCGTACTCCTCTTCGCGTGGGCATCCACTGCCGCGTCTTCCCCGGCTCTGCGTCGTCCCCTTCCTAGGCCTCGCCGTCGTCCACCGCCGGGGTTCTCTCGGCGTGGCGTGGTCAATGTGGTCAACGACCGACTTCCATCAGAAGAGTACTGACGGCTGGGTCCACGGCGGCCGCAAGGAAGTGCCTCCTTATTACGCGCAAAATAATTATTCCTCCACCTGACAGCAGGGACCCATCGGACGGGCCACTAGTATTTCGCAAAAAAACGTTTCCCCCTAACTACTGGGACCCACCAGCTACATCTTCGCACGCAAGGAAGTGCGTCCGGGCATAAAAAATACCAAAGAGATTTGTCCCCTGACTTTTGGGACCCACCAGCTACATCTTCGCAGGCAAGGAAGTGCCTGACAGTCGGGACCCACCTAGTCGAAGCGTACGTAGCGTTGTCATTCTGGTCACGAACATGTACGTACATATATACTGGTGGATGTAGAGGCACGCACGTGTCGTAGTAGAGGCGTGCACGTAGCATGTACACATACGTACAATGGCCAGGGTGCAAGAAAGAAAATACGGCCACGTATGTGTACATACGGGCGGGGTCTCGAACGCCTACTCGCGCATACGTACGGCGAGGGCTCGTGTACATGGCTGGGTCGGAACGGAGAAACAGCGTCATCATCGTGTTCATGGGGAGGCAACGGAATGCGTCGTGTTCATGGGGAGGAAATGAAATGCGCCGTGTTCATGGGGAGGCAACGAAATGCGTCGTGTTCGTCGGGAGGCAACGGAACGCTTGGGAGCCAACCGGCTGTGTCGGAACGGAATGCGTGGTCGTGTTCATCGAGAGGGCTTGGACAGAATAGGCAATTGAAACGAGGCCTGGCGTACCGCACAATGGAGGAAACGTACCTCCTACGTTCGGAACGGAGTCCTGTTCATCGGGAGGGGTGTGGCGTACTGCAAAACGGAGGAAACGGACCTCCTACTGTTGAAACGGCGGTCCTGTTGATCGGGAGGGGTGTGGCGTACCGCAAAACGGACGAAACGGACCTCCTACGGTCAAAACGGGGGTCCTGTTGATCAGGAGGGGTGTGGCATACTGTAAAACGGACGAAACGGACTTGTGTTGGAGCGCTACGGTCGAAACGGGGGTCCTGTTCATCGGGAGGGGTGTGGCGTACCACAAAACGGGACTCCACGGGATACTGTTCATCTCCACCGTCGACCTCCTCCAGCCTCCACGGGCTACCGTCGACCTCCTCCAGCCTCCACGGGCTCCTGTTCATCCAGCCTCCACCGCGCGCTACTCCATCGGCTACTGTTCAACCACCCCTCCACCATCTACTGTTCATCCAGCCCTCCACACCATGCGATCATGTTCAACCACCCCTCCACGGGCACCCCTCCACCGTCTACTGTTCATCCAACCCTCCACACCACGGGGTCCTGTTCATCCAGAGGCAACACTAACGCTCACTGTTCATCCAAACCCCCCCGCAACACTCACTGTTCATCCAATCGATCGGCTTCAGTTAGCAGCAGTAGCGAAGGAATCGCTCGATCGGGTTCAGTTAACAGCCATCGATCGATCGCTCGGGTTCAGTAACGCATAGCCTGCAGTGCAATCGCTCGGGTTCAGTTAGAGCCCAACGCCTCACTCGGGTTCAGTTAGAGCCAACACCTTGCACACACGCGCGTGCCTGTACGAGAGAAACGCGCATCACTCGGCCCCCGACCACCCACCGTAACCGGCAACTCCCCAAAATTTTCCTCCCATTCGCTTCTACCACGGTTTTTTCTGTCATGGACGGCCCAAAGAATGTCATGCAGCTGCGTCTCCGGCCCGCCCAGGACGAAAAGCCCATTTTCTGTCATGATTTTTTGTGATAGAAGTAGGAGCCCACCACATCTATGATGATACCGGATTTTGTCACAATTATCGTCATAGAAGTGTCATATGTATGACAGAAACAAATTTCGTTCGGCCCAAAATGTCACGGATGTGTCCTTTTTTGTAGTGATGGTCCTCAGTTCAAATCTTACAATGTACACCGAATTGAAACATCGATATTAAGTCTCGTACTATCTACATTCAAATGTTGTTTTTAGCCCCCCCGGCACACACGGTACATACTTCCTGTATCGGTCAATCTTCCTCTCCTAACCACCTTTGGAAGCTATCGGTTTCCAACACACGTTCATTCTTTCTCTCCATGTTTCGACCTCTAACTCTCTCAACTACACAACCCCCATTTTCCACTCTATTACCAAATGTATTTACCTCAGACACCCGCCATTGCACACCATGTCGAGCTCTCTCTCTCTCCCTCCCACCCTCTCGTGCTAGATACATGCATTGCCTATCTAGCCCCCAACCTCTCATGCGCACGCACACATGTTGTCTATCTATGTCACTCCCTCGAGACTGTCTCACTCTTTCTTCCGCGCGGTGGGCTACACTCCCTCAATCTAGCTCTCTTTATCTAAGTCTCGATTAACCTCGTTTTCTTTCACATACAAATGATATATCTCCCTGTTCGAGCCTCGATCAACACACTCTATACTCTCTCACGCAGATTGTCTATCTAGGTCAGTCCATCCAAGCCGCCCCCACTCTATCGACCTAATGCCAGGCCACGCTCGCTCAATCTCTCTCTCTCTCTCTCTCTCCCTCCCTCCCTCCCGCTCTCTCTCTCCCTCCCTCTCTCTCCCTCCCTCCCTCTCTCTCTCTCTCTCCCTCTCTCTCTCTCCCTCTCTCTCTCTCTCTCTGTATGTCTCGATTGACCTCGCTCTTTCTCGGACAAAAATGATATATCACCATGTTTGAGCCCAATTCGACATATTCACATTGTATACCCTCTCACGCACATTGTCTATCTATGTCACTCTCTCCAACCCGTCACACTCTTTCGATCGCACGACGACCCACACTCGCTCAATCTCTCTCCCTTTATATATGTAATCGATTGGCCTTGCTTCCTCCCACGCACAAAATATATCTACACGTCTGTGACTGGATCATCTCTCAAGCTCTATCTTATAGCCCTCACCCTTGCCAAAAGCTCAATCGGACAATATCTCTCCAAAGCATATATATCTGTTCAATGAATGTCAGACCGCACTCACTTTCTCTCTCTATCTATATGTCTTGATTAACATCGCTTTCTCAAGCCGTATCTACTAAACATTGAAGCTACCTCTCCATCCCTCGCAAAGCCAGAGCTATTTACATTGCGAGGGGCACTCCAACCTTGGATTAATTTGTGTAGGCATTTATTCCGGTGGGTTTAGATTATATTTTCGTAGCATTCGGCCCACAACTACTCCAAACACCATTGCAACCCCCGCAACTCCCCCAGTTGATTTCCCTCTGGTTCGGTCATTGCTCTCTCGCACGTCCTTTCTCACCTTTAACATCGCACCATGGTATTATTGCAAAAAACTCTGTTGTTCTCTTTAATTATTATAAATAAGCTACAAAACTACACAGCGATAGTCCACTTGGCATGGAACAAATTTCGACCCACAAATTAAAGTGCTAAAAACTACACACCGTGGGGCCCACCTGTCATGAAACAAATTTGGACCCATATACAGATTAAAAAATAAAGGACGAGGATCGAACATGCGACCAGGGCCTTCAAGCCACACATCAATAGGCAACATACGTAGAACAACAATGTTTGTTGTACCCCCTTACTTCATATAATGTTTTTATATTAGCACAGCCTATTTAATGGATAACATGTAATATTATTTTTAGTACAGTAGTGGGACCGGCTCGTTAGCACGTACTATTCGCCTTCACTTACTAGTGGGTTCCGTGTGTGCTCTCTCTCTCCTCCCCTTCTGCGTTTAGATGCACAGGCAAACACGAAGAACTCGTGGCGATGTTGCCGTTGACCATATCTAGACGCGTTCACAAGTTAGGGCACCAGTTTCACATACTAGTAGCACTAGTCAATGTGTACGTGCAATGCATGTTAATTTGGAAGTATATTAAGTGCATGCGGATATTAAGTAGGATATTATTTGCGTGTTATTATATGATTAGCACTATTTTGGCATGAAATTAACTACACGCTAAATGCGTTAAGTGCTCGACATTGAAGCAGTCTAGGCCATTGGATGACAAAGAATACATGTCGCTTGATGACGTTTTATATTTAATTTGATACGGCTCTAGCAGAACATTCAATTGATTGAACCATAGTTTTCGTTCAGTGTGACTCCGACTTTAAATTATACGACGATCGATCTAAAAAAATGGAAATGATAAACATTTGGATTTTAAGCATGGCAATCCGAATGCTTTTCATAGCAAATTTAGATTACACGGCGGCGGCGGGGGCGTCTTGCGGTGGGAAGTGGCTCCTTTGCCATGCTCTCTGTGTCATCGGGCCACTAACCAACGGCGACGGCGGCATCTTGCGCCATTTTTGGCGTACTCCTAGACGTTGTCCTAGCTTCAAGGAAGGCCAAAATGTTCTAGACTTCGGAGCTAGTCAACTGGCGGGAGGAGTTGACTGGCGTTGGTGCAAGGAAGCGGTCGACGACGGCCATCCATGCCGCGGGGGGGGGGGGGGGGGGGGGGGCGGGCACCCGCGCGGGGATAGGCGCTGGCAACGGCGCAGCGGAGACATTCATGTGCACGGGCACCGACACGGGTGCGCACGTCAGTGCACGCGCAGGCGCAGGCGCTGGCAGGTGCACGGGCACCGATGATACGTCCATTTTGCATCATGCTTTTATATTGATATTTATTGCATTATGGGCTGTTATTACACGTTATGTCACAATACTTATTCCTATTCTCTCTTATTTTACAAGATTTACATGAAGAGGGAGAATGTCGGCAGCTGGAATTCTGCGCTGGAAAAGGAGCAAATATTAGAGACCTATTCTGCACAACTCCAAAAGTCCCGAAACTACATGAAAGTAATTTTTGGAATTAATAAAAATACTTAGTAGAAGAAATACCAGAGGGGACCCACACCATGTCCACGAGGGTGGGGGCGCGCCCTACCCCCTGGGTGTGCCCCTGCCTCGTGGGCCCCCTGGCAGCCCTCCGGTGACCATCTGCTGCTATATGAAGTGTTTACCCTGGAAAAAAAATCATAAGCAAGCTTTCGGGACGAAACTCCGCCGCCACGAGGCGGAACCTTGGCGGAACCAATCTAGGGCTTCGGCGGAGCTGTTCTGGCGGGGAAACTTCCCTCCAGGAGGGGGAAATCATCACCATCGTCATCACCATCGATCCTCTCATCGGGAGGGGGTCAATTTCCATCAACATCTTCACCAGCACCATCTCCTCTAAAATCCTAGTTCATCTCTTGTATCCAATCTTTGTCCTAAAAACCTCAGATTGGTACCTGGGGGTTGCTAGTAGTGTTGATTACTCCTTGTAGTTGATGCTAGTTAGTTTATTCGGTGGAAGATCATATGTTCAGATCCTTAATGCATATTAATACCCCTCTGATTATGAGCATGAATATGATTTGTGAGTAGTTACGTTTGTTCCTGAGGACATGGGAGAAGTCTTGCTATAAGTAGTCATGTGAATTTGGTATTCATTCGATATTTTGATGAGATGTATGTTGTCTCTCCTCTAGTGGTGTTATGTGAACGTCGACTACATGACACTTCACCATTATTTGGGCCTAGAGGAAGGCATTGGGAAGTAATAAGTAGATGATGGGTTGCTAGAGTGACAGAAGCTTAAACCCCAGTTTGTGCGTTGCTTTGTAAGGGGCTGATTTGGATCCATATGTTTCATGCTATGGTTAGGTTTACCTTAATACTTCTTTTGTAGTTGCGGATGCTTGCAATAGGGGTTAATCATAAGTGGGATGCTTGTCCAAGAAAGGGCAGTACCCAAGCACCGGTCCACCCACATATGAAATTATCAAAGTAACGAACGCGAATCATATGAGCGTGTTGAAAACTAGCTTGACCATAATTCCCATGTGTCCTCGGGAGCGCTTTTCTCTATATAAGAACTTGTCCAGGCTTGTCCATTGATACAAAAAGGATTGGGCCATCTTGCTGAACCTTATTTATTTTCATTGCTTGTTACCCGTTACAAATTACCTTATCACAAAACTATCTTTTACCGATAATTTCAGTGCTTGCAGAGAATACCTTACTGAAAACCGCTTGTCATTTCCTTCTGCACCTTGTTGGGTTTGACACTCTTACTTATTGAAAGGACTAAGATAGATCCCCCACACTTGTGGGTCATCAAGACTCTTTTCTGGCACCGTTGCCGGGGAGTGAAGCGCCTTTGGTGAGTGGAACTTGGTAAGGACAAATTTATATAGTGTGCTGAAATTTACTGTCACTTGTTACTATGGAACATAATCCTTTGAGGGGCTTGTTCGGGGTATCTTCACCCCGACCAGTAGAGAAAAGATTTGCTCCTCAACCTACTGAACCTACTGAAAATGTTTACTTTGAAATTCCTTCGGGTATGACAGAGAAACTGCTAGCTAATCCCTTTACAGGAGATGGAACATTGCATCCCGATTTACACCTAATCTATGTGGATGAAGCTTGTGGATTATTTAAGCTTGCAGGTCTGCCCTATGATGTTATCAAGAAGAAGGTCTTCCCTTTATCTTTGAAGGGAGAGGCATTGACATGGTATAGGCTATGTGATGATATGGGATCATGGAACTACAAACGATTGAAATTGGAATTTCATCAAAAGTTTTATCCTATGCATCTTGTTCATCGTGATCGTAATTATATATATAATTTTTGGCCTCGCGAAGGAGAAAGCATCGCTTAAGCTTGGGGGAGGCTTAAGTCAATGTTATATTCATGCCCCAATCATGAGCTCTCAAGAGAAATGATTATTCAAAAAATTTATGCTCGGCTTTCTCTCAACAATCGCTCCATGCTCGATACTTCTTGTACTGGTTCCTTTATGATGAAGACTACTGAATTCAGATGGGATTTATTGGAAAGAATTAAACGCAACTCTGAAGATTGGGATCTTGAGAAGGTAAGGAGTCAGGTATGACACCCAAGTTTGACTGTGTTAAATCTTTTATGGATACCGATGCTTTTCGTGAATTTAGCACTAAATATGGACTTGACTCTGAGATAGTAACTTCTTTCTGTGAATCATTAGTTACTCATGTTGACCTCCCTAAGTAGAAGTGGTTTAAATATAATCCTCCCACTGAAGTAAAAGTAGTTGCACCTATTACAGTTGAAGAAAAGACTATCACTTATGATGATCCTATTGTTCCTACTACTTATATTGAGAAACCCCTTTCCCTGTTAGGATAAAGGATCATGCTAAAGCATCAACTGTGGTTCGTAAGAGTAATACTAAAACACCTACACTACCTAAGCAAATTAAAGTTGAACATAGTATTTCTATGGTTAAAGATCTCTTAGATGATAATATTGATGGGCATGTTATTTACTTCTGTGATGAAGCTGCTAGAATTCGTAGACCCGATGCTAAGAAACATAGACCTGTTGTAGGCATGCTTGTTATTTCTGTTAAAATAGGAGATCATTGTTATCATGGCTTATGTGATATGGGTGCTAGTGCTAGTGAAATACCTCATTCCTTATACAAAGAAATTATGCATGATATTGCACCTGCTGAGATAGAAGAAATTGATGTTACAATTAAGCTTGCAAATAGAGACACTATTTCACCAATTGGGATTGTTAGAGATGTTGAAGTCTTGTGTGGGAAAGTTAAATATCCTGCTGATTTTCTTGTTCTTGGTTCCCCACAAGATGACTTTTGTCCCATTATATTTGGTAGACCCTTCTTGAATACTGTTAATGCTAAGATAGACTGCGAAAAGGATGTTGTTACTATTGGTTTGGGGGATATGTCTCATGAGTTTAATTTTGCTAAATTTCGTAGACAACCCCATGATAAAGAATTGCCTAGTAAAGATGAAATTATTGGTCTTGTTTCTATTACCGTGCCTCCTAATGATCCTTTAGAACAATATTTGCTAGACCATGAAAATGATATGTTCATGAATGAAAGAAGGGAGATAGATGAAGTATTCTTTAAACAGGGACCTATTTTGAAACACAACTTGCCTGTTGAAATTCTAGGGGATCCTCCACCACCCAAGGGTGATCCCGTGTTTGAGCTTAAACCATTACCTGATACTCTTAAGTATGCTTATCTTGATGAAAAGAAGATATATCCTGTTATTATTAGTGCTATCCTTTCAGAGCAGGAAGAGGAGAGATTATTGAAAAATCTGAAAAAGCACAGTGCTGCTATTGGATATACTCTTGATGATCTTAAGGGCATTAGTCCCACTTTATGCCAACACAAAATAAAATTGGAGAAAGACGCTAAACCAGTTATTGATTACCAACGACGGTTAAATCCTAAGATGAAAGAAGTGGTAAGAAAGGGAATACCAAAGCTCCTAGAGGCAGGTATAATTTATCTCGTTTCTGATAGTCAGTGGGTAAGTCCTATCCATTGTGTCCCTAAGAAAGGAGGTATTACTACCGTTCCTAATGATAAAGATGAATTGATCCCACAAAGAATTGTTACAGGTTATAGGATGGTAATTGATTTCCGCAAATTAAATAAAGCTACTAAAAAGGATCATTACCCTTTACCTTTTATTGATCAAATGCTAGAAAGATTATCCAAACATACACATTTTTGCTTTCTAGATGGTTACTCTGGTTTCTCTCAAATACCTATGTCAGTAGAGGATCAAGAAAAGACCACTTTTACTTGCCCTTTCGGTACTTTTGCTTATAGACGTATGCCTTTTGGTTTATGTAATGCACCTGCTACCTTTCAATGATGCATGATGGCTATATTCTCTGACTTTTGTGAAAAGGTTTGTGAGGTTTTCATGGATGATTTCTCAGTTTATGGATCTTCTTTTGATGATTGCTTGAGCAACCTTGATCGAGTTTTGCAGAGATGCGAAGATACTAGTCTTGTCTTGAATTGGGAAAAGTGCCACTTTATGGTTAACAAAGGTATTGTCTTGGGGCATAAAATTTCTGAAAAGGGTATTGAGGTTGATAAGGCTAAAGTTGATGCTATTGAAAAGATTCCATGTCCCAAGGACATTAAAGGTATAAGAAGTTTCCTTGGTCATGCCAGTTTTTATAGGAGGTTCATTAAGGACTTCTCTTAAATATCCAGGCCTCTAACTAATCTCTTAAAAAAAGATATCCCTTTTGTCTTCGATGATGATTGTGTACAAGTATTTGAAATACTTAAGAAAGCTTTGGTTTGTGCACCTATGGTTCAGCCTCCTAATTGGAATCTACCCTTTGAAATTATGTGTGATGCTAGCGATTATGTTGTAGGTGCTGTTCTAGGACAAAGAGTTGATAAGAAATGAAATGTTATTCAATATGCTAGTAAGACTCTAGACAGTGCCCAGAGAAATTATGCTACTACTAAAAAAGAATTCTTAGTAGTTGTATTTGCTTGTGATAAGTTTAGACCTTATATTGTTGATTCTAAAGTAACTATTCACACTGATCATGCTGCTATTAGATATCGTATGGAAAAGAAAGATGCTAAACCTAGACTTATTAGATGGGTTCTCTTGCTACAAGAATTTGATTTGCATATTATTGATAGAAAGGGAGCTGAGAACCCCGTTGCAGACAACTTGTCTAGGTTAGAGAATGTTATTGATGAACCACTACCTATTGATGATAGCTTTCCTGATGAACAATTAGCTGTCATAAATGCCTCTCGTACTGCTCCTTGGTATGCTGATTATGCTAATTACATTGTTGCTAAATTTATACCACCTAGTTTCTCATACTAGCAAAAGAAAAAGTTCTTCTATGATTTAAGACATTACTTCTGGGATGACCCACACCTTTATAAAGGAGTAGATGGTGTTATTAGACGTTGTGTACCTGAGCATGAATAGGAACAGATTCTACGCAAGTGTCACCCCGAGGCATATGGAGGACACCACGCTGGAGATAGAATTGCACACAAGTTATTGCAATCTGGTTTTTATTGGCCTACTCTCTTCAAGGATGCTCGTAAGTTTATCTTGTCTTGTGATGAATGTCAAAGAATTGGTAATATTTGTAGACGTCAAGAAATGCCTATGAACTACTCTCTTATTATTGAACCATTTGATGTTTGGGGCTTTGATTATATGGGACCGTTTCCTTCCTCTAATGGGTATACACATATTTTAGTTGCTGTTGATTACGTTACTAAGTGGGTAGAAGCTATTCCAACTAGTAGTGCTGATCATAACACCTCTATTAAGATGCTTTGTAACATCCCAAATTTTCAATTTGCAATGTTATACAAATAGATCATCTTGCATATCATATTTATTGCATTTTGCCTCGATCCTAGAAAATTCTACGCAACTCAAGGACCCACAGAGAGAGTTGGGGATTTCGTTATTTTCATATTAGAGTTCCTCAAATTTTGAAAATAGGATCATTTGATTTTATTTATTTTATCTTCAATTATTTCGATCATAAAAATATGAGAGAGGGAATAAAATGAATTTCCCAAAATAAATAAATAATGAGGATTTAATAAAAAATCAAATAAGTTTTATTTTGGAGTTTTTGCTATTTTATTTTGAATTTAGGAAAAATTGCACAATTTTCAAAAATGCATTTTAGGACCAAAAAAATGTTCATCTTGTTCTAAATATTTTATTTAGACGACGAAAATTTATTTTGGTATTTTTAGATTTTTATTTAATTTTCTAGATTTTTTTTCTGTTCAACGAAATTATTTAAAAAAAAACTCCCCGCGCCCGACTGGGCCGAAGCCCAACTGAGCCCGGCCGGCCCGCCCGCGCCGCCGCCGCAGAGTCCGGCTCAGACTCCGCCTCCCGCCGTCACCACTTGCCCCTCCCCCAAGCCGCCGCACCCCCCTCCCCCTTTAAATACCCACCCCGGGGCACCCCTGGAGCCCCGAGCCGAAGCCGCCGCCGCCGCACTCCCCGCCGCCGGAGCCGACCTGCCCCGCCGCCTCGTGTCGCCGCCGCCGCACCCCGCCACCCCGCCACCGGAGCCCCACCGCCGGAGCCGCCCCGCCCCGCCGGAGGACCTCGCCGGAGGTACCGCCCGAGCCACCGCCGACGCCGTTTTTTTTAAGAAAACCACTTCGGTTTTTTTTAAGAAAAACCCTAGATTTATTTTTTATTTTTTTAGATCGATTTTTTTGGTTTATTTATTTAGCGAGCATTCGCTCATTTGTTCGTTTTAACGAACGCGTTCATCGTTTAGATCCAGATAACGAACGATCGTTCGTTAATCTGTTCGTCGTTTTTCTTTTTCTCGGATTTATTCCACAATTTTTCTGATCGCGATTTCTGATCCGATTTTCGTTTTAGTTTATCTTTTCGCTCGTTTATCGGAATCAGGCGATTCAAGCGCCTAGAGTTTCGTCTCGAAACCCTCTTTCCGAATAATCTACTCAAACTAGTTTTAGCTTCTGTAAAATTTGACTTAGGTCCAGATTAGTAAATGAAGCTTGTTTCTTTCGCCGTTTGAGTTTTGTTTCTTCGTTCGATTTGATTCTTTTTGCAAACCAGAGTCCTTAAGTTGAACTTTCTGGTTAGATCTCTTATTCGAGTTTTTTCCATGCATTAGATGAGTATTCATTGTATAGTTGTTTGCTTGTTTGTTTGCGATAGAGTACCCGGATTGCGCCGCTTGCTACTTCGTATCCCTAGGTTTCGCGGATCACCAGCAAGGCAAGTAACACTTTGATCATACTTCTTTATTACCCAGTTTTTATTGCATTACTTCAATCCACAAACGTTGCATGATTAGGATGACATTAATATGTGGGTTTTGGGAAGTAGATGAGGTAGTACCTATTACCTGTTTTAATATCAAACCCTTGGGAGTTACTTCTACGTTTGCTTATTATGCCATGCTATGCTAGTAGACATGGATTGGGTGAGTGTATCCATGACAAATGTGAGATTGTTAAATTAATGGTTTATTTAAGGTGGCAACTTTAATACACATCTGGGTGGATTGAGGTACCTGGGTATTCCAGGATTGCATGTTTGTTTTTGGACCGCCACCCAGGCTCAAAGGGATCATAAGATTATTCATGCTAGAAACTTCCGTGTGCAGCCACATGCTATTATGGGCTCTAGCATAGTTGACTAAGTCGTGCGAACTCTTACAGTGGTAGACTAGCAGATGTAGGGGATGTAGGTTGGTACGGTCTACCCATCGTAAGGTGCTAGCGCTTCTGAAAGACTATCTCGGTCATCCGTTTCTCAAACACCATGTAGTGCGAGAATCCCAACGGAGGAGATCGAGTCATGTGGGGGAAAGTGCGCAACCTCTGCAGAGTGTATAAACTAATCATGATTAGCCGTGTCCCCGGTGATACCTCTCCGTCGTATCTACTTTTCCAAACACTTTTGCCCTTGTTTTGGACTCTAACTTGTATGATTTGAATGGAACTAACCCGGACTGACACTGTTTTCAGCAGAACTGCCATGGTGTTGTTTTATGTGCAGAAAACAAAAGTTCTCGGAATGACCTGAAACTCCACGGAATATCTTAGAATAATTAATAAAAAATCTTCGCCAAAGATGAAGGCCAGGGGGCCCACACCCTGTTCACGAGGGTGGGGGGCGCGCCAGGCGCCCCCTCCCCCCTGGGCGCGCCCCCTACCTCGTGGGCCCCCTTGTGGCCCTCCGACGCCAACTCCAACTCCATATATTGGCTTTCGGGGAGAAAAAAATCAGAGAGAAAGTTTCATCGCGTTTTACGATACGGAGCCGCCGCCAAGAACTAATCTCTCTCGGGAGGGCTGATCTGGAGTCCGTTCGGGGCTCCGGAGAGGGGGATTCGTCGCCGTCGTCATCATCAACCATCCTCCATCACCAATATCATGATGCTCACCGCCGTGCGTGAGTAATTGCATCGTAGGCTTGCTGGACGGTGATGGGTTGGATGAGATTTATCATGTAATCGAGTTAGTTTTGTTAGGGTTTGATCCCTAGTATCCACTATGTTCTGAGATTGATGTTGCTATGACTTTGCTATGCTTAATGCTTGTCACTAGGGCCCGAGTGCCATCATTTCAGATCTGAACCTATTATGTTTTCATGAATATATGTGAGTTTTAGATCCTATCTTCCAAGTCTATAGTCACCTACTATGTGTTATGATCCGGCAACCCCAAAGTGACAATAATCGGGACCACTCCCGGTGATGACCATAGTTTGAGGAGTTCATGTATTCACTATGTGCTAATGCTTTGTTCCGGTTCTTTATTAAAAGGAGGCCTTAATATCCCTTAGTTTCCAATAGGACCCCGCTGCCACGGGAGGGTAGGACAAAAGATGTCATGCAAGTTCTTTTCCATAAGCACGTATGACTATATACGGAATACATGCCTACATTACATTGATGAACTGGAGCTAGTTCTGTGTCACCCTATGTTATGACTGTTACATGATGAACCACATCTGGCATAATTATCCATCGCTAATCCGGTGCCTACGAGTTTTCCATATACTGGTTCTCGCTTATTTACTTTTCCGTTGCTACTGTTACAATCACTACAAAATACCAAAAACATTACTTTTGCTATCTTTACTTTATTACCGTTACCACCACTATCATATTACTTTGCTACTAAACACTTTGCTGCAGATACTAAGTTTCCAGGTGTGGTTGAATTGACAACTCAGCTGCTAATACTTGAGAATATTCTTTGGCTCCCCTTGTGTCGAATCAATAAATTTGGGTTGAATACTCTATCCTCGAAAACTGTTGCGATCCCCTATACTTATGGGTTATCACCCGGTTATGGACGTTTTGAGTATCTAGTACTTGGATTATCACGTGAATCTCATCATGTTACTTTAATTAATATTGTTGGGTTTGTTTAATGATGATTACTTAATTGGGATGGAGAATGCTGTCAATCATTCTCAATGTTTAACAACCACCATGATAGTTAAATAAATTTACTCCTTTGTAGTAGGGAAAAACTGGCTTTATGCAAAAACTGTAACCATAAAGCTTTCCACCAGCCATATATGCATGTAGTATAGCTTTGCTCTTTCATTACTCTCTATGTGTTACTTTGCCAACATATTCCATGTGCTGACCCGTTTTCGGGCTGCAACGTTCATGTTGCAGACTTTTCAGACGACGAGTAAGATGCTTTAGGATCGTGGTTCTATACTCAGTGATGCTGTTGGAGTTGATGGACTCACTTATCTTCCAAGCCTTCCACTGTTATCGTTATTAGATGGCCTTAAGCCATATTTATTGTAATAAGTTCTCTTTGGAGACATTCGATGTAATAAGTGTGTGATTGCTACTCTGTTATAAATCCTTCAAGTACTGTGCGTGTCAGCATTACTGATCCAGGGATGACACTGATGCACAGAGATGTAACACCCCGGATTCGATGCGCCAGGTGTCTGTCAGTTATTCGCCGTCGTTGCCATGTCATTTGCTTGCGTGTCGCACTCTGCCATGTCATCATATGCATTTCATATCATGTCATCATGTGCATTTCATTTCGCATACGTGTTCGTCTCATGCATCCGAGCATTTTTCCCGTTGTCCGTTTTGCAATCCGGCGCTTCTACGTCATCCGGCGTTCCCCTTTTTGCCTCTTCTCTTGTGCGGGTATTAAACTTTCTCGGAATGACCCGAGGCTTGCCAAGCGGCCTTGGTATAGCACTGGTAGACCGCCTGTCAAGTTTCGTGCCATTTGGAGGTCATTTGGTACTCCAATGGTTAACCGGGTAACCGTAAAGCCTCTTTGAGTTGCAGCCCAACACCCCCTCCAAAGTGGCCCAAAACCCATCTAACTCCCCTCCATGCTCTCGGTCGTTCGATCACGATCGCGTGGCCGAAAACCGCTCCTCATTTGGACTCTCCTAGCTCCCTCTACCTATAAATATGTGCCTCCCCCGTCCAAATCGCAGATGAAACCCTAAATCTTCCCTCCGCGCTGCCGGACATGTCCGCCGACGGCTGGACACGTCCAGCCTCCACCTCACTCCATCCAATCAGGAGCCGCCACGTCGCCTCGCCGCCGCTCTTCTCCAATCCCCGCGGCGCCTCGCCCATCCCCCGCGCGCCGCCCCGCAGCCCTACCCGCGCGCCGCCCGCGGATCCGCCCGCCGGCGCCTCGCCGGTCGCCGCCGCGCCGGACCTCCCGCGCCCCGCAGCTCCCTCCGGCGACCGCGCCCCTCCTCCGGCCTCCCCGGCCTCCTCACCGAGCTCCGGCCGGCTTCCCCATCTCCTCGGGTGCCACTCCGACGAGACTCCGGCCCCGACTCGGAATCCGTGCCCGTGTTGACTTTTCCCCCGAAGGTGATAATCCACTAAGTCCCTGGAATCTTGCATTATCATGCCATGTTCATAACATTGTATCTCTGCATCCGTAGCTCCGTTTCATGCGTATAATATGTCAAATTGTTCGCCTCGACGAGTACTTCATTTCATTCCATTGCATCATTTTCATTTGAGCTCATCTTGATGCCCGAAATGCTGTTGGAAGAGTGCATGTTGCTGTTAACCTGCTGAAACTGTATAACTTGCTCATTTGTCATTTTTGCCATGTTTGATGTGTGCATCCTATGAGTATGAGCTCTACATGTGTTTTGATCTATGCCATGCCATCTTTCAAGGGGTGCCAACCATGTATTTTTGTGAGTTGTGTGCTGAGTGTATCAAGCTTACTAAGTAGGGTAGTTGCTGTTGCTGTTTTCCTGGCAGATTCTGTTATATTTTGTTGCTATGTAAACATGCTTCTACTAATCATTCTATGCATAATCTGGAGATGTTCTATAAACATGTTTTGATCTACATGTCTTTCTCTATCCATTCATGCCCTTGGTAGCAATTATAGACTGCTGTAGCATGTTCATATCTTGCTCCAAATTTGCTTGAAAATGTTGCTGTCAGCCTGTTAACATCAAGTTCAATGTTTCCATGATTGTTTGCTAGTGATCCATGCATCCTATGAACTTGCTCTTGCCATGCTTAGCTTCATAAACATGCCTTCTTACTGTTGGGTGCCTTGCCATGCCATGTATTGCTCTGTGGTGAGTGGTTCAAGCTCACCAACATGCCTACTTATTATTGTTCCTGTCATGTATGAATCTGTAATATAACTTGCCATGTTTACATGGGTGCCATCATATTTTCCTATCCTTTTTGGCTCATGGTCAGTAAGGGACTTTTGATCTATGCAATTAGTAAATTCATACCATGCCTTTGTTTTCCATGATGTGTTCCTGTAACATGTTGTTTGATAGCTCTAAACATTGCAACCTGATGTTATTTCTGCTAAGTCTGAAACTGTTATTATTTGCAATCTTCCCATGTCCTTTTGAGCATGTTCTAGTTGTTTTTGGAGATAGCTCAGTGTTCATGTTTTGTTATGCTTACCTGTACTTCATGATCATGCCTTTTGTTATCATGTTGGGCTGTTGTAGCTTGTTGTTTTGATGCTTGCAATATGCCTAGTTGCTGTTTTGGACAGATTGTTGCTATGACTTGTATAGAGTGCATGTGTTGAACCGTTGCTCCGTTGTGAGTGTGCTCTATATGAAACTTGCTTGATTTTGCATGTAGCTTCATATTATCATGTTGCATCCTTGTTTTGGTGTTTTTGCTTGATGTTTGTATGCATTTTGCATCAATGCCATGTTTAACTTGTTTTGCTCATATCTTCTAGACCGTAGCTCCGAATCTAATGCACTTTATATGTAACTTGACTAGAATTTCGTGTAGATCATCTTGGTGCATATTAACTTGTTGTTTAACAACTTGAACATAAGGTTTATTCAGTTCTGGACCAATTTCGAAATTTGCATATGAGGACTTACCGGAATTGTTATATGTTGTTTCCGGCCTCATTTAAACTTGCCTTGATGTGTTGTTCTTGTTTGCATCATCTCTTGCCATGAGTAGCCTCATCTAGCTTTCTCATACATCATGCTTGTTGTGCATCATCTCTTGTTCATGTGTGGTGTGTTTACCATGTTGTGTGCTTCTTCTCGATAGTTCTCGTTTCGTTGCGATCGTGAGGATTCGTTCGTCTACGCTTGGTTCATCTTCGTGGCTTAATCTTCTTCATGGACTCGTTCTTCTTCCTAGCGGGATTTCAGGCAAGATGACCGCTACCCTGGATCTCACTACTATCATTGCTATGCTAGTTGCTTCGTTCTATCGCAATGCTGCGCTACCTATTACCTGTTTATCAAGCCATCCCATATTGCCATGAACCTCTAACCTTTGACACCTTTCCCATGCAAACCGTTATTTGGCTATGTTACCGCTTTTGCTCAGCCCCTCTTATAGCGTTGCTAGTTGCAGGTGAAGTTGAAGATTGCTCCATGGTGGACAGGGTTTATGTTGGGATATCACAATATCTCTTATATTATTAATGCGTCTATATACTTGGTAAAGGGTGGAAGGCTCGGCCTTATGCCTGGTGTTTTGTTCCACTCTTGCCGCCCTAGTTTCCGTCATACCGGTGTTATGTTCCCGGATTTTGCGTTCCTAACGCGGTCGGGTGATTTATGGGACCCCCCTGACAGTTCGCTTTGAATAAAACTTGTCCAGCAAGGCCCAACCTTGGTTTTACCATTTGCCTCACCACCACCTACTTTTTCCCTTGGGAGTCGCTCTCTCGAGGGTCATCTTTATTTTAGCCCCCCGGGCCAGTGCTTGTCTAAGTGCTGGTCCGAACCGAGTAGACTGCGGGGCCCCCTCGGGGCAACTCGAGGTCTGGTTTTACTCGTAGGATGTCTCATCCGGTGTTGCCCTGAGAACGAGATATGTGCAGCTCCTATCGGGATTGTCGGCGCATCGGGCGGTTTTGCTGGTCTTGTTTTACCATTGTCGAAATGTCTTGTAAACCGGGATTCCGAGACTGATCGGGTCTTCCTGGGAGAAGGTCTATTCCTTCGTTGATCGCGAGAGCTTGTCATGGGCTAAGTTGGGACACCCCTGCAGGGTATAAACTTTCCAGAGCCGTGCCCGCAGTTATGTGGCAGATGGGAATTTGTTAATGTCCAGTTGTAGATAACTTGACACCAGATCCGAAATAAAACGCATCAACCGCGTGTGTAGCCGTGATGGTCTCTTCTCGGCGGAGTCCGGGAAGTGAACACGGTCTTTGGGTTATGTTTGACATAAGTAGGTGTTCAGGATCACCTCTTGATCATTGCTAGTTCTCGACCGTTCCTTTGTTTCTCTTCTCGCTCTCATTTGCGTATGTTAGCCACCATATCATGCTTAGTCGCTGCTGCAACCTCACCACTTTACCCCTTCCTTTCCTATTAAGCTTTGCTAGTCTTGATACCCATGGTAATGGGATTGCTGAGTCCTCGTGGCTCACAGATTGCTACAACAACAGTTGCAGGTACAGGTTATGCGATGATCATGACGCGAGAGCGATGCTTGCTTGCGTTGAGTTTATTCTTCTGCTTCTCCGATCAGGGGATAGGTTCCAGGTCGGCAGCCTGGGCTAGCAGGGTGGATATTGTTTGAGTTTCTGTTTATGATTCATCCATAGTCGGATGTTGTTCTTGTATGTTGTATTGTTGTATTCATGTGACATTGTATGTATTGGATGTATCCCCACTATTATGTAATGTTGATGTAATGATATCCACCTTGCAAAAGCGTTTCAATATGCGGGGCTATCCTTGGTGGGACCTTCGAGTTCCTTTTGGATAGGGTCGCATATTGGGCGTGACAAGTTGGTATCAGAACCTCGACCGACCTTAGGAGCCCCCTTGATTGATCGTGTAGTTTGGCCATTGTTGAGTCTAGAAGAAAACTGTTTTCGGAGTCTAGTTATATCGGAGAGTAGGAATTCTTTTTACTCCTCAGCCCCTTCGTCGCTCTGGTAAGGAATCTTGATGTAGGTGTTTTGAATTACTCCTCTTCCCGTTAAAATTTTTCTTTAGGATCACGTGGTTAGTTTCGTGAGTTGTCCATCCTCTTTTTATCCGATGCATTTCTCGTCAAGTCGACTCGAGCCTCTTCATCTTTGCCAAGTTCAATCCTCAGTTGCTTTTTTCCCACCCGCCCTCCCTTCTTCTTCTCAAATCCGGAGTCCGTAATCGAGTATCCATCCTACTCATGCGAAGTCTTTGCTTTATTTCCTCAATGATTTTAACCGGTGTTTTCTCTTCAAGTTATTCATCGATTTCTCGTTCAAGCTGCCTGTGTTTTCCCGCCCTCCCACCCTCTTCTTCCCGGAGTCTAACTCTCTCTCGACCATCTATTTCATTCGTGCGGAGCCTCTTCAGTCTTACCTCAATTATTTCAACCGGTGAATTCTCGTCTCGTTCGTCATTCTTTATCCCTTTCTTTTTCGGTGGACTCAATTCAAGTTTTTCGGTGTTGATCGTATTTATTTTCCTCGGACCTAGTGGTTTCCTTGCTCGTTCGCCTCTCGCCAGTTTACCCTTCCGGAGTGTTCAAGACATCTCAGGAGATTTGTCTGTGTTCGAATTGATTCGAGGTTGTCACCTCATTTAAATATTTCATTTATTCCGGTGCATCATCTATATGTTCAACATCCCTTTCCAACGGTGTTTTTCTCTTCAGTGGGCCCTAACCCACAGGTCTTTTCCCAGGATCTTACCTGACTCTTCTGATTCCCGTGGCGTTATTCTCAATTCTTTTCAAGTGTGACGTAAGAATGAATTTCATCAGTCACATGCCTTCTCCAAGATCGTTTTCAAATGTTTTCATTGTTGGCTCAACCCCTTCGCTTTTCATTCTTCCGGAGTATCTCTGTAATTTCCGTGGTGTTTCTCGTCGTCATTCTCAACTTTGAAGATCGAAGAAGAGTTTTCCTCTAAATCTTGCCCGTCCTCTCGAAGTTTCGTGGTTCTAGCTTCATATTATCCTCTCAAATTATTCCATTTGTCAGATATTCTTTTTCTCACCCATCCGGAGTATTTCAGGAGTTGTTTTTCCATTTCTTTTCACCGGAGGCCATCATTCCAGTTACCGTTATCCAATTATCCCGGTGCTTCGTGCAAGTGTTCTTTAATCGGCTCATGATCTCTTTATTCTTTTGCATCTAAATCCCCTCTAGCATATTTGTCTTCTAATTCTTCCCGGTGATTCATCCTCTTTCATCAGTCATTTTCGAATTCTCACGGTGGTTCTTTCATATTCTTTTTCCTTTGTCATCATTTAAATCCATTCGTTCTTTTAAATCCTACCGGTGGTTCCATCAAGACCTTCTCAAGCTTGCGATATTTCCCTTCTCAATCCTTTCTCAAGAAGAATAAGTAGTATGCTAAATCCATTGCTTGTCATCAATTTAATTTGATGAAGGATAAGCATGCAATAAATCTTATTCTTATTTCATCCAAGTGAGTAATCCTTCCCTTTAGAGTTTGTTCTTGATGAATAAATTCTAGTTCCAAGTGTTTTCATCTTTTCTTTTCAGGAGTTCAAATTTCCTCGGCCATCTCGTCGGAACCTTCATCTAAATCATCGCAAGGCTCATCTCATTCTTTCGTCCTTCATTCAATCTCATCATCCTTTTGTTACCGGAGTTCTTCATGGTGGTTCTTCATGATTTAATTCATTCTTCAAGACTTTATCAAGTATCAGTCCATCCTATCAAGTTCATGTTCTATTCTTTCCATGGTCAGTCAGAGTTCTGCCTAAATCCTCTCAGTCTTCTCCGTTTCTTCTCTCATTCTAACCACTCCGGTTAGAACGAGTGATTTCATAGTCTATCTGATTCCGTGAGCTTTCGATTCTCATCATTCGCGTCGTTCCTCGCTTCTTCTCGAGTGCTCTCGATTCTTTGCTTCTTCTCTTGAGTTCTTGTTTCACCTCATCCCTTTTCCCTTCCGTCTCGGTCCTAAGATCTCGGGACGAGATCTCTTGTTAGTGGAGGAGTGTTGTAACGCACCGGATTCGATGCGCCAGGTGTCTGCCAGTTATTCGCCGTCGTTGCCATGTCATTTGCTTGCGTGTTTCACTTTGCCATGTCATCATATGCATTTCATATCATGTCATCATGTGCATTTCATTTCGCATACGTGTTCATCTCATGCATCCGAGCATTTTTCCCGTTGTCCGTTTTGCAATCCGGCGCTTCTACGTCATCCGGCGTTCCCCTTTTTGCCTCTTCTCTTGTGCGGGTATTAAACTTTCTCGGAATGACCCGAAGCTTGCCAAGCGGCCTTGGTATAGCACCGGTAGACCGCCTGTCAAGTTTCGTTCCATTTGGAGGTCGTTTGGTACTCCAACGGTTAACCGGGTAACCGTAAAGCCTCTTTGAGTTGCAGCCCAACACCCCCTCCAAAGTGGCCCAAAACCCATCTAACTCCCCTCCATGCTCTCGGTCATTCGATCACGATCGTGTGGCCGAAAACCGCTCCTCATTTGGACTCTCCTAGCTCCCTCTACCTATAAGTATGTGCCTCCCCCGTCCAAATCGCAGATGAAACCCTAAATCTTCCCTCCGCGCCGCCAGACATGTCCGCCGACGGCCGGACACGTCCAGCCTCCACCTCACTCCATCCAATGAGGAGCCGCCACGTCGCCTCGCCGCCGCTCTCCTCCAACCCCCACGGCGCCTCGCCCGTCCCCCGCGAGCCGCCCCGCAGCCCTGCCCGCGCGCCGCCCATGGATCCGCCCGCCGGCGCCTCGCCGGTCGCCGCCGCGCCGGACCTCCCGCACCCCGCAGCTCCCTCCGGCGACCACGCCCCTCCTCCAGCCTCCCCGGCCTCATCCCGGCCTCCTCCCCGAGCTCCGGCCGGCTTCCCCATCTCCTCCGGCGCCACTCCGGCGAGACTCCGGCCCCGCCTCGGAATCCGTGCCCGTGTTGACTTTTCCCCCGAAGGTGATAATCCACTAAGTCCCTGGAATCTTGCATTATCATGCCATGTTCATAACATTGTATCTCTGCATTCGTAGCTCCGTTTCGTGCGTATAATATGTCAAATTGTTCGCCTCGACGAGTACTTCATTTCATTCCATTGCATCATTTTCATTTGAGGTCATCTTGATGCCCGAAATGCTGTTGGAAGAGTGCATGTTGCTGTTAACCTGCTGAAACTGTATAACTTGCTCATTTGTCATTTTTGCCATGTTTGATGTGTGCATCCTATGAGTATGAGCTCTACATGTGTTTTGATCTATGCCATGCCATCTTTCCAGGGGTGCCAACCATGTATTTTTGTGAGTTGTGTGCTAAGTGTATCAAGCTTACTAAGTAGGGTAGTTGCTGTTGCTGTTTTCCTGGCAGATTCTGTTATATTTTGTTGCTATGTAAACATGCTTCTACTAATCATTCTATGCATAATCTGAAGATGTTCTATAAACATGTTTTGATCTACATGTGTTTCTCTATCCATTCATGCCCTTGGTTGCAATTATAGACTGATGTAGCATGTTCATATCTTGCTCCAAATTTGCTTGAAAATGTTGTTGCAGCTAGTTAACATCAAGTTCAATGTTTCCATGATTGTTTGCTAGTGATCCATGCATCCTATGAACTTGCTCTTGCCATGCTTAGCTTCATAAACATGCCTTCTTACTATTGGGTGCCTTGCCATGCAATGTATTGCTCTGTGGTGAGTGGTTCAAGCTCACCAACATGCCTACTTATTATTGTTCCTGCCATGTACGAATCTGTAATATAACTTGCCATGTTTACATGGGTGCCATCATATTTTCCTATCCTTTTTGGCTCATGGTCAGTAAGGGACTTTTGATCTATGCAATTAGTATATTCATGCCATGCCTTTGTTTTTCATGATGTGTTCCTGTAACATGTTGTTTGATAGCTCTAAACATTGCAACCTGATGTTATTTCTGCTAAGTCTGAAACTGTTATTATTTGCAATCTTCCCATGTCCTTTTGAGCATGTTCTAGTTGTTTCTGGAGATAGCTCAGTGTTCATGTTTTGTTATGCTTTACCTGTACTTCATGACCATGCCATTTGTTATCATGTTGGGCTGTTGTAGCTTGTTGTTTTGATGCTTGCAATATGCCTAGTTGCTGTTTTGGACAGATTGTTGCTATGACTTGTATAGAGTGCATGTGTTGAACCGTTGCTCCGTTATGAGTGTGCTCTATATGAAACTTGCTTGATTTTGCATGTAGCTTCATATTATCATGTTGCATCCTTGTTTTGGTGTGTTTGCTTGATGTTTGTATGCATTTTGCATCAATGCCATGTTTAACTTGTTTTGCTCATATCTTCTAGACCGTAGCTCCGAATCTAATGAACTTTATATGTAACTTGACTAGAATTTCATGTAGATCATCTTGGTGCATCTTAACTTGTTGTTTAACAACTTGAACATAAGGTTTATTCAGTTCTGGACCAATTTCGAAATTTGCATATGAGGACTTACCGGAATTGTTATATGTTGTTTCCGGCCTCATTTAAACTTGCCTTGATGTGTTGTTCTTGTTTGCATCATCTCTTGCCATGAGTAGCCTCATCTAGCTTTCTCATGCATCATGCTTGTTGTGCATCATGTCTTGTTCATGTGTGGTGTGTTTACCATGTTGTGTGCTTCTTCTCGATAGTTCTCGTTTCATTGCGATCGTGAGGATTCGTTCGTCTACGCTTGGTTCATCTTCGTGGCTTCATCTTCTTCATGGTCTCGTTCCTCTTCCTAGCGGGATTTCAGGCAAGATGACCGCTACCCTGGATCTCACTACTATCATTGCTATGCTAGTTGCTTCGTTCTATCGCAATGCTACGCTACCTATTACCTGTTTATCAAGCCATCCCATATTGCCATGAACCTCTAACCTTTGACACCTTTCCCATGCAAACCGTTGTTTGGCTATGTTACCGCTTTTGCTCAGCCCCTCTTATAGCATTGCTAGTTGCAGGTGAAGTTGAAGATTGCTCCATGGTGGACAGGGTTTATGTTGGGATATCACAATATCTCTTATATTATTAATGCATCTATATACTTGGTAAAGGGTGGAAGGCTCGGCCTTATGCCTGGTGTTTTGTTCCACTCTTGCCGCCCTAGTTTCCGTCATACCGGTGTTATGTTCTCGGATTTTGCGTTCCTAAGGCGGTCGGGTGATTTATGGGACCCCCTGACAGTTTGCTTTGAATAAAACTTGTCCAGCAAGGCCCAACCTTGGTTTTACCATTTGCCTCACCACCACCTACTTTTTCCCTTGGGAGTCGCTCTCTCGAGGGTCATCTTTATTTTAGCCCCCCCCCCCCCGGGCCAGTGCTTGTCTAAGTGCTGGTCCGAACCGAGTAGACTGCGGGGCCCCCTCGGGGCAACTCGAGGTCTGGTTTTACTCGTAGGATGTCTCATCCGGTGTTGCCCTGAGAACGAGATATGTGCAGCTCCTATCGGGATTGTCGGCGCATCGGGCGGTTTTGCTGGTCTTGTTTTACCATTGTCGAAATGTCTTGTAAACCGGGATTCCGAGACTGATCGGGTCTTCCTGGGAGAAGGTATATTCCTTCGTTGATCGCGAGAGCTTGTCATGGGCTAAGTTGGGACACCCCTGCAGGGTATAAACTTTCGAGAGCCGTGCCCGCGGTTATGTGGCAGATGGGAATTTGTTAATGTCCGGTTGTAGATAACTTGACACCAGATCCGAAATAAAACGCATCAACCGCGTGTGTAGCCATGATGGTCTCTTCTCGGCGGAGTCCGGGAAGTGAACACGGTCTTGGGTTATGTTTGACGTAAGTAGGTGTTCAGGATCACCTCTTGATCATTGCTAGTTCTCGACCGTTCCTTTGTTTCTCTTCTCGCTCTCATTTGCGTATGTTAGCCACCATATCATGCTTAGTCGCTGCTGCAACCTCACCACTTTACCCCTTCCTTTCCTATTAAGCTTTGCTAGTCTTGATACCCATGGTAATGGGATTGCTGAGTCCTCGTGGCTCACAGATTACTACAACAATAGTTGCAGGTACAGGTTATGCGATGATCATGAGGCGAGAGCGATGCTTTCTTGCGTTGAGTTTCTTCTTCTGCTTCTCCGATCAGGGGATATGTTCCAGGTCGGTAGCCTGGGCTAGGAGGGTGGATATTGTTTGAGTTTCTGTTTATGATTCATCCATAGTCGGATGTTGTTCTTGTATGTTGTATTGTTGTATTCATGTGACATTGTATGTATTGGATGTATCCCCACTATTATGTAATGTTGATGTAATGATATCCACCTTGCAAAAGCGTTTCAATATGCGGGTCTATCCTTGGTGGGACCTTCGAGTTCCTTTTGGATAGGGTCGCATATTGGGCGTGACAAGAGATCAGACTGTTTGAGGTCTGGTCGCTAGAAGATGGTATCAGAGCACATGCTGACTGTAGGACACGACCACTAAGCAAAAGCCATAGATCACTACTCTCTCTTCTCATTTCTAACTCCTCATATTTTCTACTCTTCTAGGATGGCGGATGCAAGGAACAAGTTCATGCAACCGGATGAAGATACACCCTTTGGATGACACCTGAAGGAAGTTACCAAGTACCTGAAGATCGGAGTACCAAGCTTCACCGGAACCTACAATGCCACTCTACCTGAAGAGGAGAGCTGGATGATTCAAGTTCAAGTTCCAGGAAGGACGTTCGTGCCTGTCACTGAGCCCATAGAGTTTTCCTTTGATGCACCAACCTGGAGTTTAGGAAAGAGCATGGCAGCCCACATCACCATGGAACGTATTGGGGAAGTTTACCACAAGGAGCTTGAGGATACTACCTACCAGATTTGTGGGCGCCGAGATGAGCAATGGGAGATGATCAACACCAGGAAAGATAGATCAATTGCAGCTTTCATCCAGGAGTTAAACCAGCACATTCAATGCCAGGAGAACCAGATGTGTGCAGGCATGATGGATCTGAAGAAGGCCATGACCAAGATCACGGAACTGGAGGAAGAACTCAAGTCTACACGCGATGGATATGAGGAGGAAATAGCAACGCTAGTAGAGAAGAATGATGATCTGAAGAAGAAGCTAAGAGTATTCATGGGATTTCCAGCAACTAGAGAAGACGAAGATTGCACTTGCCCTGAGAACTACATCATCATCGATGACACCGACTCAGACCCAGATGATAGTGATGATGACTATGTTGATGAGGCTGGAGCAGATATCATGGAGTCTTCATCGGAGCAGTTTTTGTAGTAGACCACCATAAAAGTAGTAGCATTTCCCTCCATGTATCTAGTATAGTTCGAGCACTTTTGTAACAATAGATAGACCGTTGTATGTCCTTGCTTGTTTGAATGAAGTGTTTTGATTGCTATTTGTCTCATGTGCATATGGGTAGTGTTTTCCCTCTAGACCTCATTCTATTCTATATTCTCATCTTTTCTAACCCCAGATGCCTCCGAGACGCGACAATGGATTTGCTTTCCCACCAGAGCTCACTTAGTTGATCCAGTAGCAGAATCCATTGATGCAGATACTAGTCCAAAATCAGAATCAGGGGAACAACAACAACAACAATCCACCACCTCCACCACCTGTTGACCACTTAACCTGTTTTCTTAGGCTGAATCCGCCGGTGTTCTCCAGTAGCACCGAGCCGATTATTGCATATGATTGGCTTCGCAAGACAGCCAGGGAGTTGACCACTGCAGGATGCACAGATGCGGAGAAGGTGCGATTTGCCGCACATCAGCTTGAGGGACCCGCAGCATCATGGTGGGAGAATTTCACAGCCACTTATCCAGTAAACACTGTCACATGGGATCAGTTTCAGCAGGATTTTCGTACTGCCCATGTTTCAGCAGGAGCTATGGCCATGAGGAAGCGTGAGTTTCGCAACTTACGCCAGGGAGGACGTATAGTTGGCCAATATGTGGATGACTTTAGTAAACTAGCAGGTTACGCCCCTGATGATGTTGCTACAGATGCCGCTAAGCAAGAGAAGTCTTTGGAAGGTCTGAATGATGAGCTAAGCATGCAGTTGATGGTAGCAAGTTTCAACAACTACCAGGAGTTGGTAGACCATGCGCTCATGATTGAAGGGAAGCAGCAGCAGATTGAAAACCGCAAGAGGAAGTATGGACAAGGGAAGCAAAATTCTGGAGCTCAGCAGAAGCCACGTTTTACCCCGGAGTCGGGAGGACAGTTCCAGCATACCCATGGAGGTGGTAGCTCACACAACCATAATGGTTCCAAGAGTGGTAACGGGAATGGAGGTAGTAGTAGCCAGAACCGTACCAACCCCTCAACACCAGCCAAGAGAGATCTGAGTCATGTCACTTGCTTTAAATGCTAGAAGACCGGACATTACGCCAATGAATGTCCTGAAGGCTAGAATGGGAATGGAAATGGAAGCTCTGGGAAGAAGCCAAACCCGTTCAACAGAGGGCAGGTGAACCACGTTAGCGTGGAGGAGGTTGAAGCCCAACCCGATGCAGTAATAGGTAAGTTTTTGGTTAAGTCATTTACTGCACTCGTTCTTTTTGATACTGGTGCATCGCATTCATACATATCAAGGGGATTTGTGGATAAATATAAATTACCAACCCAAGCCCTCAAGACACCTATGTTAGTAACCTCGCCTGGATCAGAGTATATGGCCAGGCTATGGTGTGATCGGTTACCATTAAGGATTGGTAACTACGTGTTCCCCTCAGACCTAATAGTTTTGGAATCATAAGGATTGGATGTGATATTAGGCATGGATTGGTTATCAAAGTATGGCGGGAACATTGAATGTGCGAGTAAGACAATTCTACTTACAACACCAGAAGGGAAGAGGATCAAGTATGTATCCAGACATGAGCCAAGGAGGATGCACGTAAATTCCCTATCAGGAGTTGTGCAGGAGGAAGTACCATTAGTGAAGGATTTTCCTAATGTATTTCCAGAAGAGTTGCCAGGCATGCCACCGGATAGAGACATTGAGTTTTTGATTGAGCTTTTGCCAGGCACAGGGCCGATATCCAAGAGACCATACCGGATGCCAGCAAAAGATTTGGAGGAGATTAAAAGTCAGATTAAGGAGTTACTGGATAAAGGTTACATTCTCCCAAGTTCTTCACCTTGGGGATCACCAGTACTTCTAGTGGAGAAGAAGGACAGATCATTAAGGATGGTTGTTGATTATCGAGGATTAAATGCAGTAACCATCAAGAACAAGTACCCACTGCTGATGATCAATGATCTGTTTGACCGACTGCAAGGAGCAAAGGTATTTTCCAAGATCGATTTGCGATCAAGATACCATTAGCTGAAGATTCGAGAACAGGATATACCCAAGACAGCTTTTACCACCAGGTATGGGTTGTACGAGTATACCATTATGCCATTTGGTCTGACTAACACACCTGCCTATTTCATGAACATGATGAACAAAGTATTTATGGAGTTCCTGGATAAGTTCGTCGTGGTGTTCATTGATCATATTTCGGTCTACTCAAAGAACGAAGAGGAGCATGAGGAGCATTTGCGTTTGGTATTTGAGAAACTCAGAGAACACCAGTTATATGCCAAGTTCAGTAAATGTGAATTTTGGTTGAAGGAGGTTGGATTTCTCGGACATGTTATATCCAGAGAGGGTATAGCAGTAGACCCCACCAAGGTTGTTACCGTGACAAATTGGGTAGCCCCAACGACAGTTGGAGAGATTAGGAGTTTTCTTGGACTGGCAGGATACTACCGGAGATTCATTCAGAATTTTTCAAAGATTGCAAAGCCCATGACGAAGTTGTTGAAGAAGGATACCAAGTTCAATTGGACTGAGGAATGTGAGGCCAGTTTCCAAGAATTGAAGGAATGTCTAGTTACCTCACCAGTGTTGATTCTGCCTGATCAGACCAAGGATTACGAGGTGTATTGCGATGCTTCACGTCGAGGACTTGGAGCAGTGCTTATGCAGGAAGGAAGAGTTGTCTAGTATGCGTCACGATAGCTTAAACCTCATGAGTTGAATTATGCCACACATGATTTGGAGTTAGCAGCCGTAGTGCATGCATTGAAGACATGGAGACATTTTCTTATCGGAAATCATTATGAGGTGTACACGGGTCACAAGAGTTTGAAGTACATTTTCACACAAAAGGAGTTGAATCTCAGGCAAAGGAGATGGTTGGAACTCATCAAGGATTATGATATGAGATTGCAGTATCACCCCGGAAAGGCTAACGTAGTAGCCGACGCGTTGAGCCGTAAGAGCCATGTTAATACACTCATGACCGCAGGACTGCCAAAGGAGTTAGACGAGGACTTTTGCGAACTATGTTTGAGATAGTTCCGAGAGGCTATGTAGCAACATTGGAAATTCAGTCGACTTTGATGGATAAGATCAGAGAAGCTCAGAAGACCGACAAGGAGATTGCTGAGATAAAGGAGAAGTTGAGCAAAGTAAAAGCCAAGGGATTTTGTGAGGATGAGCACGAGACCCTATGGTTTGAAGAGCGCGTTTATGTGCCCAATGACCCATAGATCAGGAAGTTGATTTTGCAAGAGGCCCATGATTCGCCGTATTCAATTCACCCAGGGAATACCAATATGTACTTGGATTTGAAGGATACTTTCTGGTGGACCGGAATGAAGAAGGGTATTGCGGAGTATGTAGCAGTTTGTGATGTATGTCAGAGAGTAAAGGCAGAGCATCAGAAGCCAGCAGGGTTGTTGCAACCATTTCCGATACCCGAATGGAAGTGGGATAAGCTAGGCATGGATTTTATCACGGGATTGCCCAGGACTCGTTCAAGCTATGACTCGATTTGGGTGGTAGTCGATCGTTTGACGAAGGTAGCTCATTTCATTCCAGTAAAGACAGCTTACACCAGTGCCAAGTTGGCCAAGATATACATGACCAGGATCGTATGTCTGCATGGAGTGCCAAGGAGCATTG
Source organism: Triticum timopheevii (assembly GCA_963921465.1). Lineage (NCBI taxonomy): Eukaryota > Viridiplantae > Streptophyta > Magnoliopsida > Poales > Poaceae > Triticum > Triticum timopheevii. The sequence goes on from OY997266.1 coordinate 371,917,687, forward strand.
TATCAGATAGAGGAACCCAGTTCACGTCAAAGTTCTGGAATCAGTTGCACGAAACCTTGGGTACCAGGCTAGAGTTCAGTACAGCTTTTCATCCGCAGACAGATGGACAGACCGAGAGAGTCAATCAGATTTTAGAGGATATGCTGAGAGCTTGTGCGCTAGATTATGGATCTAGTTGGGACGACAATTTGCCATATGTAGAGTTATCTTACAACAACAGTTATGAATCTAGTCTGAAGATGCACCCTTTCGAAGCCTTATACGGAAGGAGGTGCAGAACCCCGTTGTCTTGGGATGAAGTTGGAGACCGTTAGTTGTTTGGACCGGATTTGATAAAGGAGTCTGAACGGAAGGTGAAATTGATTCGCGATAGGCTCAAGGTAGCCCAATCCAGACAGAAAAGCTATGCAGATGCAAAACGCAAGGAGACAGTTTACGAAGTCGGAGATAGAGTCTATCTTCGTGTATCTCCACTTCGAGGAGTCAAGCGTTTTGGTGTTAAAGGAAAGTTAGTGCCATGTTTTGTGGGACCATACAAAGTTTTGGAACATATGGGAGAGGTTGCCTACAAGTTGGAATTGCCTGAGGGATTGTCAGGAGTTCACGACGTGTTCCACATTTCCCAGTTGAAGAAGTGCCACGCAGAGATGGCTGATATACCACTGAGAGATACAGTGCCACTAGAGGCGATTCAGTTGGATAGTGATTTGACCTATGAGGAGAAACCAGTTAAGATTCTTGAGTATGCCAGCCGAGTCACCCGCAACAAGGTTATCAAGTTCTGTAAGGTTCAGTGGAGCCACCACAACGAGGATGAAGCCACCTGAGAGCGAGAGGAAGATTTGCTGAAGGATCACCCCCACCTATTTTCTAGCCAACCCGAATCTCGAGGGCGAGATTCATCTTAAGGGGGGTAGGTTTGTAACATCCCAAATCTTCAATTTGGAATGTTATACAAATAGATCATCTTGCATATCATATTTATTGCATTTTTCCTCAATCCTAGAAAATTCTACACAACTCAAGGACCCACGGAGAGAGTTGGGGATTTCGTTATTTTCATATTTGAGTTCCTCAAATTTTGAAAATAGGATCATTTGATTTTATTTATTTTATCTTCAATTAGTTCGATCATAAAAATATGAGAGAGGGAATAAAATGACTTTCCCAAAATAAAGAAATAATGAGGATTTAATAAAAAATCAAATAAGTTTTATTTTGGTGTTTTTGCTATTTTATTTTGAATTTAGGAAAAATTGCACGATTTTCAAAAAATGCATTTTAGGACCAAAAAAATGTTCATCTTGTACTAAATATTTTATTTAGACGATGAAAATTTATTTTGGTATTTTTTAGATTTTTGTTTCATTTTCTAGAATTTTTTTTCTGTTCGGCGAAATTATTTAAAAAAAAACTCCCCGCGCCCGACTGGGCCGAAGCCCAGCCAAGCCAAGCCGGACCGCCCGCGCCGCCGCCGCAGAGTTCGGCTCGGACTCTGCCTCCCGCTGCCGCCGCTTGCCGCTCCCCCAAGCCGCCGCACCCTCCCTCCCCGTTTAAATACCCACCCCGGGGCCCCCCTGGAGCCCCGAGCCGAAGCCGCTGCCGCCGCACTCCCCGCCGCCGGAGCCGACCCGCCCCGCCGCCGCACCCTGCCACCCCGCCGCCGGAGCCCAGCCCCGCCGGAGGTACCGCCAGAGCCACCACCGACGCCGTTTTTTTTTAAGAAAACCACTTCGTTTTTTTAAGAAAAACCATAGATTTTTTTTTATTTTTTTAGATCGATCTTTTTCCGATTTATTTATTTAGCGAGTGTTCGCTCGTTCGTTCGTATTAACGAACGCGTTCATCGTTTAGATCCAGATAACGAATGATCGTTCGTTAATCTGTTTGTCGTTTTTCTTTTTCTCGGATTTATTCCGCGATTTTTCTGATCACGATTTCTGATCCGATTTTCCTTTTAGTTTATCTTTTCGCTCGTTTATCGGAATCAGGCGATTCAAGCGCCTAGAGTTTCGTCTCGAAACCCTCTTTCCGAGTAATCTACTAAAACTAGTTTTTTGCTTCTGTAAAATTTGACTTAGGTCCAGATTAGTAAACGAAGCTTGTTTCTTTCGCCGTTTGAGTTTTGTTTCTTCGTTCGATTTGATTCTTTTTGCAAACCGGAGTTCTTAAGTTGAACTTTCTGGTTAGATCTCTTGTTTGAGTTTTTCCCGTGCATTAGATGAGTACTCATTGTATGCTTGTTTGCTTGTTTGTTTGCGATAGAGTACCCGGATTGCGTCGCTTGCTATTTCGAATCCCTAGGTTTCGCGGATCATCAGCAAAGCAAGTAACACTTTGATCATACTTCTTTATTACCCAGTTTTTATTGCATTAGTTAAATCCTCAAACGTTGCATGATTAGGATGACATTAATATGTGGGTTTTGGGAAGTAGATGAGGTAGTACCTATTACCTGTTTTAATATCAAACCCTTGGGAGTTACTTCTACGTTTGCTTATTATGCCATGCTATGCTAGTAGACGTGGATTGGGTGAGTGTATCCATGACAGATGTGAGATTGTTAAATTAATGGTTTATTTAAGGTGGCAACTTTAATACACATCTGGGTGGATTGAGGTACCTGGGTATTCCAGGATTGCCTGTTTGTTTTTGGACCGCCACCCAGGCTCAAAGGGATCATAAGATTATTCATGCTAGAAACTTTAGTGTGCAGCCACATGCTATTATGGGCTCTAGCATAGTTGACTAAGTCGTGCGAACTCTTACAGTGGTAGACCAGCAGATGTAGGGGATGTAGGTTGGTACGGTCTACCCATCGTAAGGTGCTAGTGCTTCTGAAAGACTATCTCTCTGTCATCCGTTTCTCAAACACCATGTAGTGCGAGAATCCCAACGGAGGAGATCGAATCATGTGGGGAAAAGTGTGCAACCTCTACAGAGTGTATAAACTAATCATGATTAGCCGTGTCCCCGGTTATGGACGTTTTGAGTATCTAGTACTTGGATTATCATGTGAATCTCATCATGTTACTTTAATTAATATTGTTGGGTTTGTTTAATGATGATGTTACTTAATTGGGATTGATAATGCTGTCAACCATTCTCAATGTTTAACAACCACCATGATAGTTAAATAAATTTATTCCTTTGTACTAGGGAAAAACTGGCTTTATGCAAAAACTGTAACCATAGAGCTTCCCACCAGCCATATATGCATGTAGTATAGCTTTACTCTTTCATTACTCTCTATGTGTTACCTTGCCAGCATATTCCATGTGCTGACCCGTTTTTGGGCTGCAACGTTCATGTTGTAGACTTTTCAGACGACGAGTAAGATGCTTTAGGATCGTGGTTCTATACTCAGTGATGCCGTTGGAGTTGATGGACTCACTTATCTTCCAAGCCTTCCGCTGTTATCCTTATTAGATGGCCTTAAGCCATATTTATTGTAATAAGTTCTCTTTGGAGACATTCGATGTAATAAGTGTGTGATTGCTACTCTGTTATAAATCCTTCAAGTACTGTGCATGTCAGCATTACTGATCTAGGGATGACACTGATGCACAGAGATCAGACTGTTTGAGGTCTGGTCGCTACATGCTTAAAGAAGTTATTTTTAAGACGTTTGGAGTCCCTAGATATTTAATGACTGATGTTGGTTCACATTTTATTCGTGGTGCTTTCCGTAAACTGCTTGCTAAGTATGATGTTAATCATAGAATTACATCTCCATATCACCCACAGTCTAGTGGCCAAGTAGAACTGAGTAATAGAGAGCTCAAATTAATTTTGCAAAAGATTGTTAATAGATCTAGAAAAAATTGGTCCAAAAAACTTGATGATGCATTATGGGCTTATAGAACTGCATATAAAAATCCTATGGGTATGTCTCCATATAAAATGGTTTATGGAAATCATGTCACTTACCTCTTGAACTAGAACATAAGGCATGTTGGGCTATTAAAGAGCTCAATTATGATTTCAAACTTGCCGGTGAGAAGAGGTTATTTGACATTAGCTCACTTGATGAATGGAGAACTCAAGCCTATGAGAATGCCAAACTGTTTAAAGAAAAAGTTAAAAGATGGCATGACAAAAGGATACAAAAGCGTGAGTTTAATGTGGGTGATTATGTTTTGCTATACAACTCTCGTTTAAGATTTTTTGCAGGAAAACTTCTCTATAAATGGGAAGGCCCTTACGTTATCGAGGAGGTCTATCATTCCGGTGCCATAAAAATCAACAACTTCGAGGGCACAAGTCCGAAGGTGGTGAACGGTCAAAGGATCAAACATTATATCTCAGGTAATCCTATAAATGTTGAAACTAATGTTATTGAAACCGTAACCCCGGAGGAATACATAAGGGATACTTTCCAGAACATTTCAGACTCCGAAAAGGAATAGGTATGTGGTATGGTAAGTAAACCGACTCCAAAACAGTTCTAATTGCATTTTTTCTCCGTTTTGGAATGTTTAAGAAAATAGGAAAATAAGAAGTAGTCTGGGAAGGACACGAGGCGTCCACGAGGGTGGGGGCGCGCCCTACCCCCTGGGCGCGCCAATGCCTCGTGGGCACCTCGTGTGCTCTCCGGACTCCGTTTCTTGCACGTTACTTCTTTTGGTCGATAAAAATTCATTATATAATCTCCCGAAGGTTTTGACCACCGTATCACGCAAATATCCTCTGTCTTTGTTTGGAGCTATTTTCTGTCAGATTTGTCAATGCCAGGCATCATGTCATCACCCTCCTCCAACAATTAAGGCAACGATGCTTGGCTGATGAAGATGGAGTTGAAGAGACAAGAACCCGGATAGATCAACCAGGAGGATAGGATCAAGAAGGTCATGGAGGATCAAGCTCCAGCGGCAGAAGAAGAAGACATCCAACCTCTTCCCAACCTATTTACCCCAACTGAGATTGAAGCTCTCAAGATGATTGAGTTAGCTCGCAAACAAAACAAGTATCTCACACGTGAAAATATTTTGTTGAAGGACCATATCGTCACACTCAAGGGCATTATCCGCAAATTGGAAAAGCTCCTACGCTTGATATGCGACTATCCATCATCATCACCACCTTCTTCACCAGCAAAGGAGACATAAACACATGGGTATGGGCACTCCCCTTGGCAATTGCCAAGCTTGGGGGAGGTGCCCCGGTATCATATCACCATCACACTCCTATCTTTACACTTTTTCTTAGTTCGATCCTTTTAGTAATATGTTGATCTAGTAGAATAAAGTTTTTGTATGATTTAGTTTGAGTTTTGCTTTATGATCCCTCTATGTAATCGAGTCCGTGAGCTATATATAATAAAGATTAGTGTTGAGTTAAGGGCTTTGCTATCTTGCTATGATCTTGAGGGAATAAAAGAAAGAATAAAAAGAAATAACGAGATCATATGCATCTTATGGAGAGTAATGACTTCACATATTAAGAGTATGATGATTAAAAGTTGTTGAGAGTTGGCAAACATAGTTTTGGTCATCGTTGCAATTAATAGGAAGTAATAAAGAAAGAGAGGTTCTCACATATAAAAATACTATCTTGGAAATTGAGGGAGTCCTGGATTAGGGGGTGTCCGGATGGCCGGACTATAGCCTTTGGCCGGACTCCTGGACTATGAAGATACAAGATTGAAGACTTCGTCCCGTGTCCGGATGGGACTTTCCTTGCGTGGAAGGCAAGCTTGGCGATACGGATATGTAGATCTCCTACCATTGTAACCGACTCTGTGTAACCCTAACCCTCTTCGGTGCCTATATAAACTGGAGGGTTTTAGTCCGTAGGACGAACAACAATCATACCATAGGCTAGCTTCTAGGGTTTAGCCTCTTTGATCTCGTGGTAGATCTACTCTTATAGTACCCATATCATCAATATCAATCAAGCAGGAGTAGGGTTTTACCTCCATCGAGAGGGCCCGAACCTGGGTAAAAACATCGTGTCCCTTGTCTCCTGTTACCATCCGCCTAGACGCACAGTTCGGGACCCCCTACCCGAGATCTGCCGGTTTTGACACCGACATTGGTGCTTTCATTGAGAGTTCCTCTATGTCGTCATCTTTAGGCCCGATGGCTCCTCCGATCATCAACAACGATGCGGTCCAGGGTGAGACTTTTCTCCCCGGACAGATCTTTGTATTCGGCGGCTTTGCACTGCGGGCCAATTTGCTTGGCCATCTGGAGCAGATTGAAAGCTACGCCCCTGGCCATCAGGCCAGATTTGGAAGTTTGGACTATACGACTGACGTCCGCGGAGACTTGATCTTCGACAGGTTCGAGCCGCAGCCAAGCGCGCCGCACTATCACGATGGGCATGATCTAGCTCTGCCGCCGGACAATGCCCTGGAGGCTGCACAAGTGTCCGCTCCGGCCCTTAGCTCGGAGCCGACTGCGCCGATCGAGGACGGGTGGCTGGACACCGCCTCGGGGGCTGCTATCTCTACGGCGATTGAACCGAACACCAACCCTGTCCTTTGCGAAGCTCGTGACTCCAAGGCGCCGGACTCCGAACCTTCCGCGCCCCTGCCAATCACCAATTGGGCGCCGATCATGGAGTTCACCACCACGGACATCTTTCAGCACTCGCCCTTCGGCGAGATCCTGAATTCACTAAAGTCTCTCTCTCTCTCTATCAGAAGAGCCCTGGCCGGACTATGGTCAGCAAGGTTGGGATGCGGACGACGAAGAAATTCGACTCCCACCCACTACCCACTTTGTAGCCACTGTCGAAAGTTTAAACGACGTGCTCAACTTCGACTCCGAAGACATCGACGGTATGGACGACGATGTAGGGGACAGGCACAAACTAGTACCTATAAGGGACTGGACAGCCACCTCATCTCACGATGTATACATGGTGGACACACCCAAAGGAAGCGACGACGAGGAACAACGGGATGCCACAAGGGATCATTCCCTCAAAAAGCAGTCAAAACGGCGACGTAAGCGCCGCTCAAAGTCCCGCCTCGACAAAGACAGCAGCCATACAGACCCAGCCATAGAGCAGGGCGAACCGGTGGACGACGAACATGCTATCAAGCAACCGTCCGAACAGGACAACCTGGATAAACACTTCATCCCCGGTGAAGATAACAGTCTGGACGATCTCACGCCAGACAAGTTGCTGGAGCAGAAGAACCTCCACAAAAGGCTCGTCGCCACTGCGCGTAGCCTGAAAAAGCAGAAGCAGAAGCTCAAAACAGCGGAAGATGCGCTCAGAATCAGATGGAGCAAAGTACTCAACACTGCAGACAAATACGGCGATAGTCACCGAACAAAGAGCTACCCAAAGCGAAAAATACTGGCCGAATTTGACGAGGAGGCCGTAGAGCCCCCGCAATCAAAGAACAAGGAGAGCACCCGGTCGGATAGACGACCCCATGGAAAACATACAGCGGCAAACGGCACCGCAGGCAAGCCAGCACGCGATCCGCACACGGTGTCGCATCAAAAAGATGGCCCAGTTAGATCTATCTACGGGCCAAGAAAGCAAGCTCTAGTAAGCAATGCAACACATCAAGTATCCGAATATTACGGTACACCTAAATACAGGGGTGCCGCTCACCCCCTATGTTTCACCGATGAGGTTCTGGATTATGAATTTCCAGCGGGATTCAAACCCGTAAACATAGAGGCATACGACGGATCAACAGAGCCTGGAGTCTGGATCAAGGATTACATCCTCCACATACACATGGCTAGAGGAGATGACCTCCACGCCATAAAATACTTATCCCTCAAGCTCAAAGGGCCAGCCCGGCATTGGCTCAAAACCCTCCCCAAAAACACCATTGGAAGTTGGGAAGAGCTCGAGGACGCTTTTCGGGCAAATTTTCAAGGGACCTATGTCCAACCTCCGGATGCAGACGATTTAAGTCACATAACTCAACAACCCAGAGAGTCAGCCCAAAAATTCTAGAACAGATTCCTTACTAAAAAGAACCAAATAGTCGACTATCCAGATGCCGAAGCCTTAGCAGCTTTCAAACACAACGTCCGAGACGAATGGCTCGCCAGACACCTCGGCCAAGAAAAGCCAAAAACAATGGCCGCATTAACAAGCCTCATGACCCGCTTTTGCGCGGGAGAGGATAGCTGGCTGGCAAGATGCAGTACCAGCGACCCAAGTACATCCAAAGTCAGGAATGGAAACGGGAAACCACGATACAGCAAGGACCAGCGCCGGACAAAGGGAAACAGCCCGAAGAGCACGGCAGTCAAAGCCGGATTCAAAGCTCATGGAAGAATCATAAAAAACTGCCCCTTAAGGATAACAAGGACGAGCTATCTAACTTAAACAAAATCTTGCACAAGATATGCCAAATCCACAGTACTCCCGGGAAGCCTGCAAACCATACCCACAGAGATTGTTGGGTCTTCAAGAAGTCTAGCAAACTCAACATCGAACACAAGGGCCTCGACACACCAAGCGAGGACGATGACGAACCCCACAAGCAGAGCACTGGAAAACAAAAGAATTTCCCAGAAGAAGTCAAAACAGTAAACTCACTTTACGTGACAGAAGGGAAAAACAGAATGGCGCCCATAGAGATACACGCCATGCAGCCTATCCCAGAGGAGTCCTGCCACTGGTTATTGAAACCAATCACCTTCGACCATCAGGATTACTCTAGAAGTATCTGGAATGCAGGATGGACTGCCTTGATATTAGATCCAATAATCGACGGACTCCAATTTACACAAGTCCTAATGGACGGCGGTAGTGATCTAAACCTGGTATATCAGGACACAATCCGCAAAATGGGGATAGACCCAGCCAAAATTCTCCATAGCAACACTTCGTTTCAAGGGGTAATGTCAGGCCCATATGCCCATTGTACGGGCTCTCTACTGCTAGAAGTTGCGGTCGGCTCACCCGACAACTTCCGCCGTGAAAAGTTAAATTTCCACCTCGCACCATTTGCAAGTAGCTACCAAGCACTACTGGGACGCGAAGCTTTCGCCCGCTTTAACGCAATACCGCATTATGCATCCCTCACACATAAAATGCCCGGTCCGCGAGGCATCATCTCCTTAAAGGGAAATATCGAGTGTTCCTCGAGAGCGGAAGATTGTGTGACTGCCTTGACAGCTAGACACTAAACCGGCTTCACTAATCAAAGCACCTAAACAGGTCGTTCAGACCCCGGACACGGTTAGACGAGTCCGGTGTAAACATACAAGGGCTTACTAGCCGCATACCCCCGCACAAGGGGCTCCGCGCATGTACAACAAGAGACAATAAAGCTCAATTTTATTCATTTTTTGAATCGTACTTTGTTTATTTAATATAACGTACATTCTTGCACGATCTTTCTCAGCTAAGTTCCTCTCTTTTACAGATGAACACCGTGCTACACCCGTCCAGGATACGGCACAACGGAGACACAGGTGCAGACGTGCAGTAGGGACCCGTGACAAGGATTCTTTTTAGATTAAGACCCTGCGTAAACCTTTTTTACTGTCTCTTGTTGATACACATCCCCAGGTTTCTTGCTATAACCGAGGAGGAGGCTAGCGTTTTGGCATGGGCCACGTCAGAATTTTGCACGTACCTGGACACCAGGGGCTTATTACCAAGGGCGTTCTTTGGCCCGTTTTCATAAAGACCGAATACCTTAGGGAGTGTTTGGCGTCTCGAGTTAGGCCTTATATGCATCAGCTCCGAATCATGTCTTTGGTCAAATGTTGGGTTTGCCTGGCTCCTGTGTTTTGCTGCCTCACGTTCCGCTCTATCGGCTAAGGCGGCACCAGGAGAACTACTGCGATTGTGCCCCGGTTCGGCCAGGCGAGCACCTCAGTAGAGAAAGCCGAAAACTGACTGTCATGATATAGCGTGAGACTGGTCAACCACTCAATGACCCACCGGAATCTTTAGGATTCCTCCGCCTTGACGAAGGGTCATTTCCCGGTCAGGCACTTACGCGCCCTGAATTCGTGTGAGCGCGGTGCCCCTAGGGGCTATATAGTAGCCCCACTGTCAAACTCCTATGGCTAGGTGAAAGTGATAAAGCATTATAGTCCAGTTACCTAGTTTTCCCCGCTACCACCTCCTTTATAGGACCAAGACGTTGGATCAAGTGTGAAAATGCGCCTTTTGCAAACACCCCCGCATTATATGCATGGGGGCTGAAGCCGAAGACTGCCATCTTTCAGGTTATATACACATATACATTAACAGCCGCACAGGAGGTATTTTAATTCTTGAAGGCACAAGTATAAAAATATTTTATATTTCATCGAAATATTGTTTCACAATAATACATGTTATTCGAAAATAATATCCTTCGAGCACTGCGTCTCTATTAAACGAGCGCCCTGCAGAACTTCCTGAAAATAGTGCTCGACAGGTACTCAGCTTTCGTCCGAATCTTGGGATGCAACATCGGTGGCCTTCATCTCTGCCCAGCATGTCTTGGCACGGGCAAGAGCCATCTGCGCACCCTCTATGCATGCCGACCTCCTCATTTCATTGATATGTGGCACCGCACCAAGGAACTGCTACACCAAGCCAAAATAACTCTTCAGCTCGGGCCTCTTCGGCCACAAAAGACTCACGACATCCTTCATGGCAAGTCCGGATAACCTATTCAGCTCCGCCCATTCGGCCAAGTGATCGGTTAATGGAAGTGGGCGCTCTGGATTATGGAACTGCGACCAAAAAACCTTTTCCATTTCGTGATCCTTTTGATCTTGGAAGTGTTCGGCCACGTCCGCGGCACTTGCCGCCCAGTCCAGATAAGCATCCTCCGCACTCCACAGCCGGTCCAACTGAGCATATTTAGGATTCGTGAATTTCCATCGCAGCAGAAAGGGCTTTCCAGCCGCGATATCTCCGGCCTGACGCAGCTCCTCCTTCATAGCTCTCATCGCAGAGCGAGCGTCCTTGGCCTCGGTAGTGGCCTTCTTCAGGTCCTCTTGTATCGCTCGATCATCTTTTTCAAGAAGCTTGCAGCGGTCGGCAGCATTCTTCAACATCTCCGCCATTTCATTCTTGCTTTGGTAGTGAGCAGCATGTTCGGCTTTTAGCTCTTCGGCCGCCTTCAAGGTAGCCGCATCACTCTTTCTGGCCTGCTCCTTAGCTCGGGCGAGCTCCGCCCAAAGGCTCTCCATGGCTGCGGCACCATCTGCATCAAGCATACATGTTGTAAGGCACGAGCATCAAGCTCCCTTACCAGGTGTCCGCGGAGAAATTGCGTACCTTGTGACTCGTCAAGTCGCTTATTGCCAAGCGCGATGTCGGCATCCACCACGTCAAGTTGCCGCTTTAGTTCGGCAAATTCATCAGTCCGGCTAGCCACCGGACCCTTCGCCACCTACATAGGACCGGCGACATATTATACCTGGGATTATGATCCTCGGCGCGCTGTCATTTTTTCAACACACCGAGTCTCAGGGGCTACTATCTACACAGGGTGCATTTTATATGCGGAACTGTCAGAAGGTACATCATTTTGCGTACCTCAAAACATGTCAGTAAACTTCTGACGGCTTCGTGCAATCCGCTCTCAGTGGATGAAATCCTTTCAATCACCGTACCCATTAACGCACGGTGATCTTCTGAGATAGACGCTCGCCCGAGCAGATCCTTCAGCTCCTCCGACCGTACACCAGGTGGTGCCGGACTGGTCCGATGGCCTTTTTCGAAGGCCGGACGCGGAGGGCTTTGGGGGGACATACGACTGCCTTCCGGCCCCGCCGGACTCAGAGAAACCCTCCGTGACGACACCTCAGGGTCGCCCGCCTCGCAAGGCGGTACGGCAGGGGGAGGCGTTTCGTTCTCTATCATCTCCGGATGAAGATCCCCCGAAGATGAGCTCTGCTGAGAAGGGCTGAGATCCGAACTACAAGGTAAAATTTCGGTTATCTTCATCAGAAATAAGGCAGGGATATCCTTTATTTTAACTCCCCTATTTACTTACGGCTCGGTGGAGGGCTGATCCCCTTGGGGGCACAATGCGGCCGAGGCATCTCTCGGCGCAGGACCCTCTGACGAAGATTTATTCCCCCTCTTTGATACCATGGTCTCCGGGTCTTCAGAGGCAGTCCTCTTCTTCCCTTGGATGGAGGGATTCTCGATCCCTCCTTTCCTGACAGCCTCCTTCGCGGAGGCGGTAGCTTCCTTGTTCCCCCCTTCACCTTCTTCCGATGGCGCAACCTCTAGCATCCTGGTTAACACGGGATCTGGCGTGGTCTCAGGGAGGGGGGCCGGACACCTGATTAACTTTGCTTTCGCTATCCACTCCTGTTCAAGGGACAACTCTTTTGAGGGCAAATTCATGATAAATATGGGATGGCGTGTCCGGGTATAGGGCTACTTACTTGAGTATCTAGGTGATTGCAGCTCAGACCTGCATCCTCGGTCAAGTCCGGACACCTCGCTTGTGATCCGAAGAAAAGCTTATACATCTCCATGGCCGTTGCGCCCATAAAATGTTGGAGAGCTCATGGTCCCTCCGGGTTAAATTCCCACAGGCGGAGGGGGCGATGTTTGCAGGGCAGGATACGACGAATCAGCATGATCTGTGCTACTACGGCCAGAGTGATATCTCTTTCTAGGAGGTCTCGAATGCAGCCCTGCAACAAGGGCACGTCCTTGGACGGCCCCCAGTCAAGTCCTTTATTGACCCATGACGCCAGCCGCGGTGGAGGAACCGAGCGAAAGGCAGGCGGCGCCACCCATTTGGTGCCCTTGGGAGCTGTGATATAAAACCATTCTTGTTGCCATAGGCTGAGCCCCTCTTGGAAAGAGCCCCCGGGCCACGGAGCATCAGCATTCCTGCTTATAACAGCCCCTCCGCACTCTGCCTGCTGCCCCCTGATCATCTTCGGCTCCACTTTGAAGGTCTTGAGCCACAACCCGAAGTGAGGGGTAATGCGGAGGAAGGCTTCACATACGACAATGAACGATGAGATGTGGAGGATGGACTCTGGATCCAAGTCGTGAAATTCCAACCCATAATAAAACATGAGCCCCCTCACGAAGGGGTCCGTCGGGAAGCCAGCCCTCGAAGGAAGTGAGATGCGAACACTACGCTTTCACCAGGCTTGGGAGTGGGAATAACCTACCCTTGGGCAGGCAGCCTATGAGAAATTTCACCAGTTAGATACCTGGCATCTCTTAGCTTTAGCACGTCTTCTTTCGTAACGGAGGAAGGCATCCACCGGCCTTGCAGGTCGGAGCCGGACATCATCGAAGGTCCGAAGCCTGAATCTGGAGCTTTGGGTGTTGGAACTCGAGGCGAGGGGCGGATTCGATTGAGATTGAAAGAAAGGAGTGGAGCCTTGGTCTCTTTATAAAGAGGTTGAATACCAAGAGCATTCCCCGTGACCGTTCGGGACTCGCCTTCGATAGAGGGGACGTACCAACGGGCACGATTGGGTTACCCACGCCCGTATTAATGAGAATCCCGGAATAAGGGGACACGATCTCTGCTTTGACAAGACGTGCCAAGGAAACCGCCTTGCTAAACGCGCTGAGGTGGGACAGTAAAAACGATTCGAATAAAGGCTTGGCCGTGGTGTGATATCACGCCACGAAATACGTCAGTAGATTGAATTTGTGTAAATATTATTCTCTCTATGGTGGTATGTGGAACTTATTTTGCAGAGCCGGACACTATCCTTGTGTTCAAAATCTTCTATGAAGTATTCGGAGGAGGAACCTGCCTTGCAATGCCGAAGACAATATGCGCGCCGGACTCATCGTCATTGAAGCCTGGTTCAGGGGCTACTGAGAGAGTCCTGGATTAGGGGGTGTCCGGATGGCCGGACTATAGCCTTTGGCCGGACTCCTGGACTATGAAGATACAAGATTGAAGACTTCGTCCCGTGTCCGGATGGGACTTTCCTTGGCGTGGAAGGCAAGCTTGGCGATACAGATATGTAGATCTCCTACCATTGTAACCGACTCTGTGTAACCCTAACCCTCTTCGGTGCCTATATAAACCGGAGGGTTTTAGTCCGTAGGACGAACAACAATCATACCATAGGCTAGCTTCTAGGGTTTAGCCTCTTTGATATCGTGGTAGATCTACTCTTGTAGTACCCATATCATCAATATCAATCAAGCAGGAGTAGGGTTTTACCTCCATCGAGAGGGCCCGAACCTGGGTAAAAACATCGTGTCCCTTGTCTCCTGTTACCATCCGCCTAGACGCACAGTTCGGGACCCCCTACCCAAGATCTGCCGGTTTTGACACCGACAGACATCTTTTATGATTGTGAGCACTCATTAAAATATGACATGCTAAAGAGTTGACGTTGGACAAGGAAGACAACATAATGGTATATGTTTTCTTATATTCAAAATAAAGTATATTGTCATGGATCATCCAACATGTTGAGCTTGCCTTTCTCCCTCATTCTAGCCAAATTCCTTGCACCAAGTAGAGATACTACTTGTGCTTCCAAATATCCTTAAACCCAGTTTTACCATGAGAGTCCACCATATCTACCTATGGATTGAGTAAGATACTTCAAGTAAGTTCTCATGTTGCATGCAATAAAAAATGCTCTCTAAATATGTATGACTTATTAGTGTGGAGAAAATAAGCTTTATATGATCTTGTGATATGGAAGCAATAAAAGCAACAGACTGCATAATAAAGGTCCATATCACAAGTGGCAATATAAAGTGACGTTCTTTTGCATTAATATTTCGTGCATCCAACAATAAAAGCACATGACAACCTCTGCTTACCTCTGCGAAGGGCCTATCTTTTACTTCTTGTCTTATACATATGCAAGAGTCATGGTGATCTTCACCTTCCCTTTTTATATTTTATCCTTTGGCAAGCACCTTGTGTTGGAAAGATCCCGATACATATATCCAATTGGATATAAGTTAGCATGAACTATTATTGTTGACGATACCCTTGAGGTAAAAGGTTGGGAGGCAACACTATAAGCCCCTATCTTTCTCTATGTCTGATTAAAACTCCATATCCATAAGTATTGCGTGAGTGTTAGCAATTCAGAAAGACTAAATTATAGTTGAGTACGTGGACTTGCTGAAAAGATCTTATATTAAATCTTTCCGATGTTATGATAAATTGCAATTGCTTCAATGACCGAGATTATAGTTTTTTAGTTTTCAATGAAGTTTCTAGTTCATACTTGACATTGTGAATAGATTGTTACTTGAGCATAAGAAATCATATGACAAAATATATATATGTTGCTGTTATAAGAATGATCATGATGCCCTCATGTCCGTATTTTATTTTATCAACACCTCTATCTCTAAACATGTGGACATATTTTTGATCGGCTTCCGCTTGAGGACAAGCGAGGTCTAAGCTTGGGGGAGTTGATACGTCCATTTTGCATCATCCTTTTATATCGATATTTATTGCATTATGGCCTGTTACTCACAAGTTATGTCACAATACGTATGCCTATTCTCTCTTATTTTACAAGGTTTACATGAAGAGGGAGAATGCCGACAGCTGGAATTCTGGGCTGGCAAAGGAGCAAATATTAGAGACCTATTCTGCACAACTCCAAAAGTCCTGAAACTCCACGAAAGTCTTTTTTGGAATTAATAAAAATACTGAGCGGAAGAAATACCAGAGGGGGTCCAGACCCTGTCTACGAGGGTGGGGGCGTGCCCTACCCCCTGGGCGCGCCCCCTGCCTCGTGGGCCCCCTGGCAGCCCTCCGGTGACCATCTTCTGCTATATGAAGTCTTTTACCCTGGAAAAAATCATAAGAAAGCTTTCGGGATGAAACTCCGCCGCCACGAGGCGGAACCAATCTAATGCTCCAGCGGAGCTATTCTGCCGGGGTAACTTCCCTCTGGGAGGGGGAAATCATCACCATCATCATCACCATAGATCCTATCATCGGGAGGGGGTCAATATCCATCAACATCTTCACCAGAACCATCTCCTCTCAAACCCTAGTTCATCTCTTGTATCCCATCTTTGTCCCAAAACCTCAGATTGGTACTTGGGGGCTGCTAGTAGTGTTGATTAGTCCTTGTGGTTGATGCTAGTTGGTTTATTCGGTGGACGCTCATATGTTCAGATCCTTAATGCATATTAATACCTCTCTGATTATGAACATGAATATGATTTGTGAGTAGTTACATTTGTTCCTGAGGACATGGGAGAAGTCTTGCTATAAGTAGTCATGTGAATTTGGTATCTGTTTGATATTTTGATGAGATGTATGTTGTCTCTCCTCTGGTGGTGTTATGTGAACGTCGACTACATGACACTTCAACATTATTTGGGCCTAGAGGAAGGCATTGGGAAGTAATAAGTAGATGATGGGTTGCTAGAGTTACAGAAGCTTAAACCCTAGTTTATGCGTTGCTTCGTAAGGGGTTGATTAGGATCCATATGTTTCATGCTATGGTTAGGTTTACCTTAATACTTCTTTTGTAGTTGCGGATGCTTGCAATAGGGGTTAATCATAAGTGGGATGCTTGTACAAGAAAGGGCAGTACCCAAGCACCGGTCCACCCACATATCAAATTATCAAAGTAACGAACGCGAATCATATGAGCGTGATGAAAACTAGCTTGACAATAATTCCCATGTGTCCTCGGGAGTGCGTTTCTCTATACAAGAACTTATCCAGGCTTGTTCTGTGCTACAAAAAGGATTGGGCCATCTTGCTGCACCTTATATACTTTCATTGCTTGTTACCCGTTACAAATTACCTTATCACAAAACTATCTGTTCCCGATCATTTCAATGCTTGCAGAGAATACCTTACTCAAAACTGCTTGTCATTTCCTTCTGCTCTTCGTTGGGTTAGACAATTTTACTTATCAAAAGGACTATGATAGATCCCCTACATTTGTGGTTCATCCACCGGCATGAGTGTGCGCGTCAGTGCACGCGCAGGCGCATGCGCTGGCAGGTGCACGGGTGCGTGAAAGTCGGCGGGGACGTCGTGGAACCCCGTGGCGTCAAGCTCAGCGACAATGTATGGCTCCCAGCCCATCAATGCAATGGGGATGGGTGTTGGCGCAGTCAGGGTGACGGGAGCCTGAACGGGAGCGGGGACAGGTGTGGCGTCTTCCCAGAAGGCCAGTTCAAGCTTGTCCCAAAGCGCCTTATGTTCTTGAGACTCCGGCTGGGTGTCTTCCTTAGGAAACTCGAAGACTAAGGGCAGACCATCGTGATGCGGCATGGCGCACGTTTAGGTCAGGATGGTTGGAGGTCGACGACAGGAGAATCGGAGAGGAAGAGAGAAGATTGTTGCGATACCGGGTAGTGCGGGGTTGATTTTAAACTGCGACATCGACGACATTAAAAGTGGGAGCAGTTGGGATGAAGGTGGGCGGCGGAGCCTGGTCAAAGGGCTCGCCTCCCGGTGAGCCTGCACCGCGGTCTGCTCGCACACCTCCCGGTCAGCCGGCACAGTGGTCTACTCGCACGCCTCCCTATCAGCCGGCACAGTGGTCTGCTCGCACGCCTCCCTATCAACCGGCGCAGCGATCTGCTCGCACGCCTCCCGTCGACTCACACGCTTGCTCGGATGGCACCTGCCGATGAGAAGCGGGACTCGTGGCGGCACATAAATGCCCACGGTTTCAATGGTGAAAGTGTTCGCCTTAACGTGATAGGTCTTTGTTCCAAAATACCTTGGCTCTTCATTTTTGCAACTTGTCTCAAATTGAAGAAAAATTACGATGGAATATTTGTGCCATATCACATGACCATGCTGGATTTCAAGAATTTTTGGTCACTTTTGGATTTTCTGAAATTTAAAATCCAGGATTCGAAACAATATCATAACCTGCATCATGCAATAAATTTTCAAGCCATACATCTGTCTTGTTGTATTTCTTAAGAAAGGAATTGGTCAAACATTTTGCTTAGTTAGACTTTAGACAAGTTATATATGCAGAGTAAAAGGATAATCCCTCCATACCAGTGCATTGCCAGATATATTAAATCAAGTACTAGGCACGAACAAACGGGCTCAATTCTGTGCTCATCCTGGTGTAGTAGTAGTAGTTGACGGGTGACCTTGGGGAGCGGCGACCGAGGGAATTGAACCATGCTCGGCACGGTAGGTAACGTTGTCTAGTTACTAAAGCATCCCTCCATTGTTCATCGGTAGTCATTATGGACCGGGGACATGAGGGGAATTTCCTAGGGCTGGAATTCTGGCCTCCAGATATTTCGACTCGAAACGCGGAGGATCGACTGGTTGGGGTTGCCACGCCCGCCACCAGAAGGACACGAGCCCGTTTTTTTAGAATCAACACGAGCCAAGGTCTGGCTGGTTCGCCGTTGGGTCAATCTTTTAAATTGCCGACCGAATCTATGTTTATTACAAATGCCCGTATTTTCCTTGCAAATACTAATCTCAACGTGTTAATTGATTTATTATGAGTTCTTGAATTAGAATGAGTTTGTGATATAGTGATCTCAACATGGATTTCACCTTTCATGGTATCCCTAGTAAGTTTTTCATTGCAAATTCAAATTTAAAAGATGAACAATATGGAGGTGAGAAATATTTGTATGTATCAAGCATATGACCACACACACACACGCGTGCGCGAGCGCACGCGCACACACACACACACCCACGAACACAACAACAATTCGATAAGTATAGTGCATATATTTTTCCAAACCATGCATGTATGACATGAGTTCAAAAATACTCCTTGTGTTCCTAAATATTAGTCTTTTAGATATTTCAACAAGTGACTACATACGGAGCAAAATGAGTGAGTCTACACTCTAAAATATGTCTATATACATCCGTATATGCCAGTCCATTGGAAATCTCTAAAAAAGACTAATATTTAGGAACGAAGGGAATAAAATTTAAGACATGCATGGTCCTTAATTCAATATTTAAAATGAAAAGGAAGCTGAAACAAGAATATTAAGTCTAGTACTACAGTACATGCAAATGTTGTGTTTAGGCGGAGCTATGTAGATTGTCGGGGGTTAACCCTCGACCTTAGATAAAATTGTGAAGCTCTGTTTAGGGTTGTTTAGATTATATTTTCCCCCACCCTCCCAAACACCATTTGGTTGTGCACCCCCACCCCTCCTCCCCGGGAGAATATCATGTGCCCCCATACCTTAGATGCTATGTGCCGATACGAGTTGCTTGGAGCTTGTAGATCTGAGATATAGCAGCTCACATGACGTCTTAATATTTTTATAGGAAACCTTGATGAGTTTGAGAATTGCACACAATTTGTACAAAAACTACTCAGATGCCCTTGGATCCCATATACAACGACCTCGAAGCTCGTATCACCGTAGCATCTAAGATGAAGGAGGATATCATATTCTCCTGTATGTAATAATATCATGTGCTACCACACCTTAGATGCTTTAGTGATACAAGCTCTTCGGAGCCGTTAGATTTGTGACCCAACAAATCCTCGGTGGTTCGAATGGTTTTATGCAGAAAAGCCCCCAAAGAGTTCGGCCACTGCTTACAAGCACAAAGACTGCTCAGATGCCATTGGATCTCAGATCAAGCGACCTCGAAGCTCATATCACCGTAGCATCCAAGCTGCGAGAGCACCTTATGTTTTCTCGCACGGGAGAATATGAGGTGCCCCCGCACCATAGATTCTATGGTGATACGAGTTCACGGAGATCTAACGGCCCAAAGTAGGAGGTTTGAATGTTTTTGCAATATACGGCTGAGAGAGTATGGGAATTGCGCAGAAAGTACAAGCAAGGTAGTCAGAATCCCGACTCAACTGCTAGAATCCTACGACTTTACAACCCTACAGAAGCATGTCGATCCAAATCCCACTATGAATCCGGATCAAGTATAATCCGTGTTGAGTCGCGATCCAAATCATAGAATCCTATACAAAACTGTACAATCCCGACTATGCTATGGACTATGTCCGATTCTACTAATTTATCCAAGCCGTTTGTTTAGTTGTAGCAGAATAGTATGCAATCATCCAAACACCTTTTCATATACCTCATGGACCTTTATTCCCCTCCCAAGCTCAAACGCTCGGCCGCCGACACCTTTGATCTAGCTCTCATAAACACTAGATCAAAATTGAGGATCAGGCTTGTCAACAGATGGAAGTGGAGTGAAAAGGAGGATGCTTCAAGATTGATCGGAGAAGGAGAGGAAGACCCTTCAAGGTTTAGCACACCAGCTCAAAATAGACAAGTGATCAACCATTCACGCACTCTAAAAAGAACCTAAGTAAATTTCGTGCATTGAAGGTTTAAATATTCTTTATATATCCCTCTCATATATGTTCCATACATGCGAGCTAGATGGTAGGTTAGCCATAAAAAGAAGTGGAATACAACTAGCATTGATGTGTACATTCTTTGCTCCCTATTTAGTGTCAAAACTCTATAGAACCCATATAAATTTGTTGTGTGCATACCAAATATCTTATTTGAGTAAATCTAGTAGAATCCTCGATTCCACGACTCGATCTTACGACTCGATTCTATCTCAGAAAAATCGATCCGACTCCGAATCCCGACTCTGACTACCTTGAGTACAAGTACTACGCATGTGCCATCTGATCAATGATCATACGACCTAGATGCTCATATCATCGTAGCGGGTAATTAAGCTATGGGGAGCACCTAATATGAGCAACGGGGAGCCGCTGGATCCAAGATGCAGTGGCACACACGAGGCCTGAATGTTTTATTTGAAAAAAAACCTTTGGAGAGTTTGGAAATTGCGCATAATTACAAAGACTACTCCCAAGCCATTGGATATCACTTCCAACGATGTAAAAAATCGTATCACCATAGCATCTAAGCTGTGGGGTGGATGTGATATTCTATGCCGCTGTCATTTTTGTTCGTAAACTTGCAAAATACGTGTAACTCGTGCCGTTACTTGTCTAACCGCGCAAAGTGTTTGTTCAAAAAAACCATCCTACACTGAAATATTAGAACAACACACGGGGTTCCCACTTGTCATTAATCAAATTTGGACCTAAAACTAACAAATCTGAAAGATGAGATTCGAACTGGCAACCTGGACTACAAAGCATAAGTCGATAGCCTGACACAACAACGGTTGTTGGCTTTATCCCATAACTTGATTTTATACAATATTACGTTGAGTAGAGTAGAGGGAGTGCCTCATCAACACGCGCATGACCGTTGACTCACTTACTGGTGGGTCCCAGATCTACGATCTCTCTCTCCTCTCCATCGTCTAACCTTTGCACATGCACACACGA
Organism: Triticum timopheevii; assembly: GCA_963921465.1. NCBI lineage: Eukaryota > Viridiplantae > Streptophyta > Magnoliopsida > Poales > Poaceae > Triticum > Triticum timopheevii. Next base: position 371,938,875 of record OY997266.1, read on the forward strand.
AGAACGGTGCTAGCTTGCTGTGGTGTTGTTATAACTAAAAAAGCTTGGAAAATAGAAGAATCGCCTAGAACAAGATACGTTGTGGCTGGTCGAGACGGAGTTAACCACACCTATCCTCCATGCCATGTTAGCATGATGAAGCTATGTGGCTAGTGGGGTGTTTTCGACCGACTGGCTGGGTCCCAAGGTCGAACCATAGGTACTACGTCTGATACAGTATATTTTTACATGCACATTTTTCCTCCGTGCCGAGACGTGGCACACCCTACCGCGCGGTTTCGTGGTCCTCTTGGGTGGTGCACACATATATTATTCCTGATGTGGGATGCCCTACAGCGCGTTTTCTGGGTCCTCCTCGGTCGTAGTGCCGAAGCAAGTAAATGAGTCGTCAAATCACGAAAGACCACCTTTCCCGCCGAGTACATCAGTGAAGCACGGTGGCTAGCTAGTTGGGCTAGTTCGACCGATTAGCTAGGCCGCCGCCACATTTGTTTTTTCACCCCTTTTTTTATCTCCTTGCCGGTGGGTAAATTTAAATATCCACCACGGTGTTTGATAACCGGCAAGTATACGGGATCAATGTAGCCTCTTTTGATAAGTAAGAGTGTTGAACCCAACAAGGAGCTAAAGGTAGAACAAATATTCTCTCAAGTCCTATCTGCCAATGATACGACTCTACGCATGCTTAGTGTTCGCTTTACCTAGAACAAGTATGAAACTAGAAGTACTTTGTAGGTGTTTTTGGATAGGTTTGCAAGATAATAAAGAACGCATAAATAAAAAGTAGTGGCTGTTTAGATAAAGAAGCAATAAAGTAAATATAGCGAGTGAGGAAAAGTGGTGGTAGGAGTTGTGAAATTGTCCCTAAGCAATTGACTACGTTACTAGACCGGTAATCACTATTGCAATTCTATTTGAGGGAGAGGCATAAGCTAACATACTTTCTCTACTTGGATCATATGCACTTATGATTGGAACTCTAGCAAGCATCTGCAACTACTAAACATTCATTAAGGTAAAACCCAACCATAGCATTAAAGTATCAAGTCCCCTTTGTCCCATACGCAAACAACCTACTTACTCGGGTCTGTGCTTCTGTCACTCACGCCACCCACCATAAGCAAATCATAAACATATTGCGAACCCTACAGCCGGAATCCCTCACGCTTGTGCGACACGAAGGGCACAATAAGACAGCACCAATAATAAAACATGCAACTCAAACCAATCATAGCAATTCATCAATCACCGATAGGACAACGAAAATCTACTCAGACATCATACTATGGCAACACATCATTGGAAAATAATATGAAGCATAAAGCACCATGTTCAAGTAGAGGGTACAACAGGTTGCGGGAGAGTGGACCGCTGGATATAGATGGGGGAAGGTGATGGAGATGTTGGTGAAGATGATGGAGGTGTTGGTGAAGATCGCGGTGATGATGATGGCCCCCGGGGCGTTCCGGCGCCACCGGAAGCAAGGGGGAGAGATACCCCCTTCTTCTTCTTCTTCCTTGACCTTCTCCCTAGATGGGAGAAGGGTTTCCTCTCTCATCCTTGGCTCCCATGGTGTGGGAGGAGCGAGAGCCCCTCCAAGATTGGATCTATCTCTCTGTCTCTCTCTGTTTCTGCGTTCTCAAATCCTTCCCCTTCACCATTTGTTTTATATCCGGATATCCGTAACTCCGATTGGGGCGAATATTTCGCCCAAATTTTTCTCATAAAATTAGCTTTCTTGCGGAAAACGAAGAGCGTCAACCGTCTTACGGGGTGCCCAAGAGAGTCCGGGGCGCGCCTGCCTCCCTGGGGCGTGCCCCCTATCTCCTGGCCCCCTCGTGCAACGTCTCGCATTGATTTTACTTCCCAAAAATCATAAATATTGCAAAATAATTCTCCTTCCGTTTTTATCCCATTTGGACTCCATTTGATATGGGTTTTCTGTGAAACATAAAACATGCAACAAACAGGAACTGACACTGGGCACTGGATCAATATGTTAGTCCCAAAAATAGTATAAAAAGTTGCCAAAAGTATATGAAAGTTGAAGAATATTGGCATGGAACAATAAAAAATTATAGATACGACGGAGACGTATAAGCATCCCCAAGCTTAATTCCTGCTCGTCCTCGAGTAGGTAAATGGTAAAAAAGATAATTTTTGATGTGGAATTCTACCTAGCATAATCTTGATCATATCTCTAATCATGGCATGAATATTAAGACACGAGTGATTCAAAGCAATAGTCTATCATTTGACATAAAAACAATAATACTTCGAGCGTACCACCAAGCAATCATGTCTTTTCAAAACAACATGGCCATAGAAAGTTATCCCTACAAAATCATATAGTCTGGCTGTTGCTCTATCTTCATCACACAAAGTATTTAATCATGCACAACCCCGATGCCAAGCCAAGCAATTGTTTCATACTTTAGTAATCTCAAACTTTTTCAACTTTCACGCAATACATGAGCGTGAGCCATGGACATAGCACTATAGGTGGAATAGAATGGTGGTTGTGGAGAAGACAAAAAGGAAGAAGATAGTCTCACATCAACTAGGTGTATCAATGGGCTATGGAGATGCCCATTAATAGATATCAATGTGAGTGAGTAGGGATTGCCATGCAACGGATGCACTAGAGATATAAATATACAAAAGCTCAACAAAACAAAACTAAGTGGGTGTGCATCCAACTTGGTTGCTCACGAAGACCTAGGGCATTTTGAGGAAGCCCATCATTGGAATATACAAGCCAAGTTCTATAATGAAAAATTCCCACTAGTATATGAAACTGAAAGCATAGGAGACTCTCTCTATGAAGAACATGGTGGTACTTTGAAGCACAAGTGTGGTAAAAGGATAGTAACATTGCCCCTTCTCTCTTTTTCTCTCATTTTTTATTTTCTTTTTTATTAATTTTTTATTAATTTTTTTGGTGGGTTTCTTTGGCCTCTTTTTTTATTTGGGCTTCTTTGGCCTCTTTTATTTTTCGTAAAGTCTGGAGTCTCATCCCGACTTGTGGGGGAATCATAGTCTCCATCATCCTTTCCTCACTGGGGCAATGATCTAATAATGATGATCATCACACTTTTATTTACTTACAACTCAATATTAGAACTCGATATCTAGAACAAAGATATGACTCTATATGAATGCCTCCGGCGGTGTACCGGGATGTGCAATGATCTAGCGTAGCAATGACATCAAAAAACAGACAAGCCATGAAAACATCATGCTAGCTATCTTACGAAAATGCAAAGCAATATGACAATGAATCCTCAAGTCATGTATATGATAATGATGGAAGTTGCATGGCAATATATCTCGGAATGGCTATGGAAATGCCATGATAGGTAGGTATGGTGGCTGTTTTGAGGAAGGCATATGGTGGGTGTATGGTACTGGCGAAAGTTGCGCGACACAAGAGAGGCTAGCAATGGTGGAAGGGTGAGAGTGCGTATAATCCATGGACTCAACATTACTCATAAAGAACTCACATACTTATTGCAAAAATCTACAAGCCATTGAAAACAAAGTACTACACGCATGCTCCTAGGGGGATATATTGGTAGGAAAAGACCATCGCTCGTCCCCGACTGCCACTCATAAGGAAGACAATCAATAAATAAAATTGTGCTCCAACTTCATCACAAAGCGGTTCACCATACGTGCATGCTACGGGAATCACAAACCTCAACACAAGTATTTCTACTAATCCACAATCACCCACTAGCATGACTCTAATATCACCACCTTTATATCGCAAAACTATTGCAAGGAATCAAACATATCATATTCAGCGATCTACAAGTTTATGTAGGATTTTATGACTAACCATGTGAATGACCAATTCCTGTCATCTCTCTAAATAGATATAAGTGAAGCAAGAGAGTTTAGTGATTTCTACAAAAGATATGCCCATGCTCTACCAATTATAAGTGAAGCAAAAGAGCATTCTACAAATGGTGGTTTTCTATGTGAAGAGAAACAGGCACTACAAACTTCGAATGATATAAGTGAAGCACATGAAGCATTCTATAAAGCCATACTCAAAAGATATAAGCGAAGTGCAATGAGCATTCTATAAATCAACCCAGGACTATCTCATACCAGCATGGTGCATAAAAGAAAACTGAAAACTAAATGCAAAAGACACTCCAAGACTTGCGCATATCACATGAACGAAACGAATACGAAAACATACCGATACTTGTTGAAGAAAGAGCGGATGCCTTCCGGGGCATCCCCAAGCTTAGATGCTTGAGTCTCCTTGAATATTTACTTGGGGTGCCTTGGGCATCCCCAAGCTTGAGCTCTTTCCTCTCTTCCTTTTCCTCATATCGAGACCTCCTCGATTAGACACTTCATCCACACAAAACTTCAACAAAAAACTCGGTAAGATCCGTTAGTATAATAAAGCAAATCACCACTCTAAGTACTGTTGCAAACCAAATCATATTTTGTTTTTGCATTGTTTTATACTGTAATATAGCTTTTCCATGGCTTAATCCACTAATAGAAATTGATAGTTTCATCAAAACAAGCAAACTATGCATCAAAAACAGAATCTGTCAAAAACAGAACAGTCTGTAGAAATCTGAACATTCACCATACTTATTTTACCCCAAAAATTCTACCAAAATTAGGAAAAACGAAAAAGTTGTACAGAAAGACAGCAAAATATTAGTCTCTTCTTGGACATCGGAGACTTTCTCAATAAATGCATCAATATTGTAATTGTATTCATAATTTTTATAGCAATATCTAAGTATAGCAAAATTTTCAGGTCTATAAACTGAATCATCAAAATCATCAAACTCTTTAAACATAGATTCAATCTCATAAGCACCCATAAAAGCTACAAGTTCTTCTATTTGTTCCACATCATAGTAATCATATACACCATTAGCATAAGAAGCTAAGGTTTTATTATCATTGAATTTGCATGGAAAGTGAAGGTGTGGAGCCTTCATACGAGAGCAACAAGTATAATCATATATCAAGCATAGTTGACGAGCATACCAACGTAACATCTGAATTTCATCCCATAATAGTTTCCCTTTTTGTGTCAAGCGATAATCCCTAAAGTATTCATGTTGATCAAACGTGTCTCCCATAACATAATTGAATGGGGTTTTCTCAGGATTATCAAAGTAGTACGTAATATCTTCCACATAATGAGCATCGAGGGTTTTAGGAGGTTCCCCATCTCCATGAGTAGCAAGTACACCTAATTTTTTTGGTATTTCGTGTTCCATATCCATAACTGAAGATAGAAAACAACTAAGAACAACAAATAAAAATTACTTAGTGATAAAGCAAACAAGCACACACGAGAATACTCACCCCACGCTATGACTCCCCGGCAACGGCGCCAGAAAAAGGTCTTGATAACCCGCATGTATAAGGGATCAATGTAGCCTCTTTCGATAAGTAAGAGTGTTGAACCCAAAGAGGAGCTAAAGGTAGAACAAATATTCTCTCAAGTCCTATCTGCCACTGATACGACTCTACGCACGCTTAGTGTTCGCTTTACCTAGAACAAGTATGAAACTAGAAGTACTTTGTAGGTGTTGTTGGATAGGTAAGGAACAAGTATGAAACAAGATAATAAAGAGCATGTAAATAAAAGCTAGGGTCTGTTTAGATAAGGAAGCAATAAAGTAAATATAGCGAGTGTGGAAAAGTGGTGGTAGGAGTTGTGAAATTGTCCCTAAGCAATTGACTATGTTACTAGACCGGTAATCACTATTGCAATTCTATTTGAGGGAGAGGCATAACCTAACATACTTTCTCTTCTTGGATCATATGCACTTATGATTGGAACTCTAGCAAGCATCCAAAACTACTAAAGATCATTAAGGTAAAACCCTACCATAGCATTAAAGTATCAAGTCCCCTTTATCCCATACGCAAACGACCTACTTACTCGGGTTTGTGCTTCTGTCACTCACGCCACCCACCATAAGAAAATCATGAACATATTGCAAACCCTACAGCGGGAATCCCTCACGCTTGTGCGACACGGAGGCCACAATAGGACAACACAAATAATAAAACATGCAATTCAAACCAATCATAGCAATTTATCAATCACCGATAGGACAACGAAAATCTACTCAGACATCATAGGATGGCAACACATCATTGGATAATAATATGAAGCATAAAGCACCATGTTCAAGTAGAGGGTACAACGGGTTGCGGGAGAGTGGAACGCTGGATATAGATGGGGGAAGGTAATGGAGATGTTGGTGAAGATGATGGAGGTGTTGGTGAAGATCACGGTGATGATGATGGCCCCCGGCGGCGTTCCGGTGCCACCGGAAGCAAGGGGGAGAGAGCCCCCCTTCTTCTTCCTTGATCTTTTCCCTAGATAGGAGAAGGGTTTCCCCTCTGGTCCTTGGCTCCCATGGCATGGGAGGGGCGAGAGCCCCTCCGAGATTGGATCTATCTCTCTGTCTCTCTCTGTTTGTGCGTTCTGAGATCCTTCCCCTTCACCGTTTCTTTTATATCCGGAGATCCGTAACTCCGATTGGGGTGAATCTTTCGCCCAGATTTTTCTCATAAAATTAGATCTCTTGCAGCAAAAGAAGAGCGTCAACCGCATTACAGGGGGCCCAGGAGGGTCCAGGGCGCGCCCCTATCTCCTGCCCCCCTCGGGCACCGTCTCGCGTTGATTTTACTTCCCAAAAATCATAAATATTCCAAAATAATTCTTCGTCCGTTTTATCCCGTTTGGACTCCGTTTGATATGGGTTTTCTGCGAAACATAAAACATGCAACAAACAGGAACTGGCACCGGGCATTGGATCAATATGTTAGTACCAAAAATATTATAAAAAGTTGCCAAAAGTATATGAAAGTTCAAGAATATTGGCATGGAACAATAAAAAATTATAGATACGACGAAGACGTATCAGTGTTTCTCAGGTGTTTGGGTGCGGCATGATTTTTAAGTTTTTGATTGAAGGGAGCATGCGCGATAGGATTTTTATTTTTTTGATTGACGGGAGTAGGCGTGGCAGCAATTAGTCACGATGACTCCGCCTGTAAAACCCACTGCTCCCTGATCTAAGAAGTCATCGACTGGTGAAAACCAAAAGATTCCGGCTCCCTCCGCCTTCCTGTAGATTGCATTGCCTTTCAGCCGTTTCGCCCCCTTTGCTTCCTCTCCCCATTGCTACTACCTGGTGCCATGGGGGCGCAGCAGATCATGGAGTCCGAGGTGAGGCGGCTGACACAGGAGCTCCAGGCCAAGGATACGGAGCTTAAGGCCAAGGACGTGGAGCTCCGTGAGCTCAAGGAAGAGAGGAGTGCCATGCTCCTCCGTTACGTGCGGGAGTTCACGGAGCTTCAAAAGCGGCAGGCGTCCACCACAAAGATGCTCGAGGCGTCGGCGACATTGCTGCAGAAAGCGGGAGATACGATAGGCCATTAGGGGAGCCGGCTGGAGCGCGAGCGGCCGATCGTGACGAGGTCCAGGATCGCCTCAGCCACTTGGTGAACCAAGTTGCCATGCACGTGTTGCAGCTGCGAGATGCCTACCGTCGTGCCAACACGACCATGCCGGCCGCCGGGCTAAACCTGTTCGACCACCCGGTCGACTTCAACGAGTTGCGGCTTCCTGACCTGGTCTCCTTCTTCACATATATCTTCGAGGAGCTGAGCCGTCTCCGTGCGATGGTAGGGGGTGGATCTAGACGAGGAGGGGTTGCGGGCTGCCATCGCCGTTGCCGGGCGAATCCTTTTAGGGCTCCGTCACCAGAATCCATTCGTGCCATTGGACGCCGTCTTTGACGAGCTGGCTCCCGTCGACCGGGAGCGGGCTCTATGGGCGGTTGCACCCTGCATCACCAACATCGTGCGCCTCAAGAAGCAGAGGGACTTCGGTGGTGTTTAGGCGCCCTCTGCATGGGCATGTCCATGTCTCGGCGCAACATGACCGTTGGATCAAACTCAGACGGTGCAGATCAGTCAGTCTAGCACAAAGCGTGTGGGTGTGTTTGGTTGCATTCTCATCTCAATATAGTTGTTCCCTCTTCGTGTATTTGTGTTAACCTACTAGTGTGAACCTATGCACCCTTCATGCACTCTACCAAACACCCAAAAGTGGGTCGAGAGGGGAACTTTTGCTCCCATCCCGTGCACCCTTCATACACCCTGCCTAACACTGATTTGTGCTTCATATGGTTCATGTTTCATGGAGTAGTATAGCACCGTACTCTCCGTGCACTGTAAACCTAGTTCTGTTAACATTGATCTCACCATTCATTCTCGACCAGACAGTCGAAAAAGCGGTACTATGTTACTACATTATTGTTCATATAGTTGACATGCGCACAACATCATTTGTTATCGTCATATCTTACTACACTAGCAACCAGATTATGTAGTACTGACATATGAACCACTGCACATGCCTAGTAGTAGGAGCACTATTAATGTTCAAGTGGCCGCCATGTTTCGCACTCCTCCGTCGTAAGAGTGGAAACGCTTGCTGTAATCCTTTTCTTCTTCAGAAAAACTGTGCACATGCTCTACCGTGCAGATCCTCTTCCAGCCATGCACTAAATTACTCACTTTCGCCGACGTGTGGGACAGCCAGCATCGGGGTCCACCAGCCATGCACTAAATTACTTCGTAGTAGAGTGACAGTAGACTACCCCGATCGAACTGCCGCAGTAATGCCTAATGAGCCATCAAATCACAAAACCCCCTCCTTTCCAGCAGTAAGTTGGACGGACGAAGCAACCATCATTTCACTCTTCTCTCTCAGCTTCCTCTATTGAAGAAAATCCCCAGTCGCTTCGCTTATCCCTCATATCTTTCCTCATTTCACTCTTCTCTCTTAGCTTCCTCTCTTCGATGGACGCTGGAGCACCGGCCGACGTGATGTCTATGGCTCTGGCCAAAACCGTCGAGGCTCATGGTACGAAGAAGCTGTCGGATTTCGGGTTCCGGAAGACCATTGAGGTTCGAACACTGGGGTGCGCACGGAGGTTTCGCCCTCTACCTACCTGCTCCTCGCCGACTCGCTAGGATCTAAACTACGAAAGGAACAACACAAGAGACACAAGGTTTATACTGGTTCAGGCCACCATTGCGGTGTAACACCCTACTCCAGTGTGTGGTGTGATGGATTGCCTCTTGGGCTGATGATGGACAATACAAGGAGGAACAGCCTCGCGAAGGTCTGTTCTTGGCTGGTGCGATGAACTACTAGGGGGAGTTCAGTCGCTCTCTCTACTGGTTTCTTGGCGAGGATCTTCTCCCCTTCTACCTTATGGTGGCTAGTCCTATTTATAGGCAAAGGCCCTGGGCCTCTTCCCAAATATTGAGCGGGAAGGGCGCCAACAATTGGCCATTTTGAAGGGGAACATCGGGTACACTTATCCTGACTAAAGTTGGTCCTCGCCTGTCAAAGGCTCTGGTGGTGACGCCTACTTGGGCTCCACAATGACTTCCTTCCTGCCGTTGGGCTGGTCTTGGTCTTGTTGCACCGAAATGGATGCCTTTGCTTGATGCTCTCGCCTGCGCTTGCTCCCTTTGCACCAAAGAGGAAAGGAGGACACTGCGCGGGCTGGCGCCCTTGGTCGTCATGGCTTGCGTCATGGGCACCTCGTGAGGTACCCCGCCTTGAACTCTCCGCCTCCTCGTGAGCCAGCCTGATGAGGCCGTGCCTGAGGAAGCTCCTTGTCGTCCACCCCGCGAGGCTTGGCCCCTCGCGAGGGTCTTGAGTTTGTGTTGATGAAGATGGGCCATGCTGGGCCCCCCCTTTGAGCCACGCCGCAGCCTGCGGGCAGGGAAGTCTGGGGACCCCCGTTCCCAGAACGCCGACAGAAGCGCAAGCACCCCACCGAGAATACCGCAGATAAGCTCAAAGCCATCGCCCTATCCAAGCCCCCCTCTCCGGGATCCCTCATTACGCAAGTCCAGGTAATATCTCTTCTTGACGATCTTTTTCTCAATCTTGATTGTGTTTTTTCATCTAACACGCAGTATTAGTACTAGTAGTACAACTTTCTGGGTGATCTTGCATGTGATTTTTGTGTGCCAAATGACGGTTCTAAATTCCTCTTTTTACCAAAACATGCGAGAGGTTGACACTGATTTCTTATAGATTACTTTCAACTACTCCCCCTGTTCCAAAATTCTTGTCTTAGATTTGTCTAGATACAAATGTATCTAATACTAAAATGTGACTTGATATATCCTTATCTAGACAAATCTAAGACAAGAATTTTGGGACAGAGGGAGTACATTATGAACATTAATGCTACCTTTGAAGAGGGTATATTTGCCTCAATAACTTGTGTTATGGATATTGCAAGTAATCCCTCTGCTGTCATGCCCTTGAAGACATGTTCAGATGTTCTAGTGTCTTTGTTCACTCATTTCTGTGCGTATATGTAGTAATATATGGAGTATAATATCGAAAATCATCTTATAATTTTGAACGGAGGTAGTAATAAAATATGGTTTCTATTTGAATTAGAACCAGGTCTGCGGTGGAGATGAAGTTCTCAAAGTCATGCCATGTGAACTGGCAGACCTGAGGATGAGTTCTACTGCTAAACTATCCAGTTGATGTGTCCATGTCGCCACGTTTCCTGAACTAGTGTTTTCCTGTAGCATTGTTGTCAGGCGTGTTCTCGAGGTTGTACTTGACCACAACAATTTCCTGCAAGTGCCTTCGATTATGAAGGGTGTGGTTCTTGTAAAGCTTCCCGACAAATCTAATGTGGCATGTCTTCATCATCATGTTTATGAGTGGAAAGACCATTCTGTTAGGTTCTTCAAGGTTGACAAGATGGTGATGGTGCAGCTAGACATCTCTCACGAAGTCCATGGCCTACTCAGTTATGCAGGGTTCATCCCGTAGGTCGGTGGCAAGAAATAGTCTGCAGAGTTTAATTAGTGAAACTTTGCTTGTCTGTAGTAAGTACTATTGTTCAGTACTTGATTTGTGTTTGTGAACCCTGTATTGTTTAGTGCTGCAGCTTTTGGTGTGTGGTGAGTCCTAAAAACAGTCTATATTAATGTCTGTCCACTCAATTTAGTCTGTATATTTTGAAGTATCCAGATCATCTTTTTTGTGAGGACGGTTTATCAATTATGGTTACACTCCAATATCTGTATTCATTGCAGGGTTTACCGCACCCACCAGGATTTCCACTCCCATGGATGTTTGGTCCATATGATTTGTTACGACATTTGGACTGACCTGCTTCTGGGAGTAGGCGGGGGCCTTGCATGCAACCCGTAGTTGGACGATCAATCTTCTGTTTAGTACTTCAACATAGTGATTTCCTGGTAAGGATTCACTCGTATCACATCAAGAAAATCTTATTGATTTACTGTCTAAATCTTATTGATTTAATGTCATGTTTTCTTTCTTTTCCTGCAATTTTATGATGCAGGTTTTTCCATGTGACATTTATCACAGAATAAACCGTTTGGTTTGCTCTACGATGGCTATTTTTGCAGGTTTCACTTCTTATGTCATGTTAGTAACGAAGGCACTGTCCATCACTTATATTACTGGAAAAAATTGGACCAGTCTATTGTCTGAGTACAAGCTGAATCCCTATAATGAACTGCAGCTTGGTTTAGCAAAAATGCCACAATTAGTCCTCGCGTTTAAAAGAAATGAAGAAAAAACTGGATCACAGTACGGAGCCTAGTCTAGTTAGAAAGTTGATCATAGTAGACCAGACACGATCGCCGCTGTATTGCACATCGGTACCACCTTCAGCAATGGATCAAGCACCAGCAGTTGCTCTAGCACTAACAGCGGCAGCAGCTCAGTCTAATCCAGCCAAGGATTGGGCACTCACAGCGTCAGCGGATCAGGCTGATCTACCAGAGGATCGGGCATTGACACCGGCATCTGCTCCGACACCGGCACCAGCTCTACAAGGAGCACCATCTCCGGCAGCAGCAGCGGCACTACCAATCGCACCGGCACGGGCACCAGCAATGGCTTCGGCACTTGCACCAACACTTGCACTTGCATCTGCTCTGGCCCGTGCAGTGGCAACTGAACGAGCAGTTGCACGGGCAACATACTGGGCTGCAGTTCGTACTTCATATACCAAAGTCCTTACAAAAACCGACATGTCCACCTTCTTGGTAAGCATTGGCCGCCCAAGTGCTTCATTCTTTTTTCTTTCCATGTTGTTTCACATGATTCACTGTGTTGATCTAACTATTTGTGTATGTCTTCTTGTTTGCAAACAGAGAATTCCTAGAGAAACAAGGGAGTCGTTCAACAATCCGGGTGGTCGTTGCCAAGTTTCTCTTACCATGCGCAGCCTTGGTGTGAATGAACCTGCTCAATATACCGTAAGTACAAAGCATGGTCGTATGATGATTGATGCTAAAGGATGGTCAAGGTTCAAATCTAAATCATATCTTGCGGTAGGGGATGATGTCAAAATCAAACTTTCTCGGCAAGGAGAGCTGGTCCAAATCAACTTTGAAATTCTTCAGTAGCAGCACGCAACTGCCGAACTGATCTATCCTCCGAGAGATTTTTATATAATAATCTCGCATGGTGAAACAAGTGTCCATTGTGTATAAGTAGTACGATAGTATTATTTATCACATGGTATATCGTTGATAGAATTGCAACTCTCATTGCTGGTTAGGATCTGTCGTTCAACTTCATTCCAATAGCTGTCGTGCTTTATTCAATTTTGTGTATTCGCCTTGCGACAACATCTAAAACCAGCGCCGTACCGATCGCTAGCAATATGAAAAGTGCTGAGGTAGAACACATGGGCCCCCAAACATGCAGGGTGGGCCTGCGGCCCAAAGTCCAGAACTGTGAGCCAATCTGAGTATTATATTCTCAGCTGAACCCCCATAACGCTTGTGTGTTGCACGTAACATCAAGATGCATTTGTATGAGTATTTTATCTTGTGAGAGAAAAGGATGAATGCGGGAAGGCCTTATTTGCAAATGTGGAGAGGTGTGTGGGTACCTTTTTGCAAAATTGCCATAGTTTCCTTCCTATCCGTCAGATATAAATCGGACAGCCTATATTGCAGGATGGCAGGCACACCATCATCACCAACTCGTCTATACTGCCTTAAAAACAACTCTGTTTTTATACCAAATAATCTTTACACGATCTCCAATAAAATAAAGATCATCAATTAAAGGTATAAATAAAGTAATTATATATGTTATATATATTCCCCTTGATTTTTCTTATGTATAAAGCTGTGATATAAAAGATTTTTATATTTCTTTACAGATGGAGTATCTCTCTGTCAAAAATATATTTATGTGTAACTAGTTACTCCTGTCTTTCTACTTCCTTTCGCTGATATGTGGGGCATCCGACAACGGGGTTCACGTGCCATATGCACTAAATTAGAGTGCACAACTACACGGTAGACACACCCCGGTCGTAGCACCGCGGTAATGCCTAATGAGCCATCAAATCACAACCCCCCCCCTTCCAGCTTTAGCAGTAAGTTGGACGGACGAAGTGGCAATATTTCACTGGGCCTGAATCCCCTTCTCCCTCGTCTGCTTGTTCAGAGAACACCCCCTCTCGGTGATTGCATAGGGTTTTCTCATGGAGAACCAGTTACGAATTCTTCATCCATCCCCGATAAATCCAAGTCCCTTGGTCGCGGGTAATCCTAGGATGGCAGCCGTTGATGCATTTTTTTCCTACTGAATCTGGTGTGTTTCATTTGCAGGTGCCCAAAGTTCGACGACCCTACAGGTTTTTGCGCCTTCGGCGAGATGCCACGTTTGTTCCGTCTCATCCTAACACAGGATTTTAAAACGCGCACAATATGTTCCTAGAATCCTCTTTTCTATCCGGGAGGGTGGGGTTTTTTGAACATGCTGTCGACTAATTTGGAAATTTGGATTTCTATATTTGGATAGAAGGTGCTACTAGTACGATGGTCAACACTAACGTGAAGGAGGAAATTATTTCTAGATTTGGATAGGGAATACATTGTGTTCTCATATTATTTTTCCTGCAGTACATTATTTGCTCTACTAAAACACATGTACTCAAGATGCTCGGCCTTGCCATAATTGAATACACCAGTTTAATGGTCACAGGGAAGACAAGCCATGGATATAAGTTCCGAGTTGGGTTCATGAACCAAGAAGATCGCTGCTTTATTATGGCCGAACTTGGATAAACTTTCTCAAGTGTTAAAAACTGAAAGTTGGCGCACGAATGTTGATGGAAATAGCAGAACCTAGTCTCATCTTCACCGTGATCTTCCACCCCGACGTTGTTCTAATTGTTCATCCATGTTAGTTTTGTATCTGGTTCTTGCTTGTTGCCTCAATTACTTCTTAATCCACCTATTCTGTCTAACTACTCACAATTTAACTTTAGAAGTAGCAACAAATCTCTCACGAAGATTCTACTTCTAACTAATATTTTATTATTATTGGCGGCATGTGTAGGTTTTTTCAGAGTTAAGCAGGCTGCTCGTTTGTTATTCTATAAGAACTCGGCTGTTACTAATGGCATTGAATTTGACTGGGACGACATCCACAAGTTCCTACACTTTATCGACATCCACAAGGTCCTTGTGGGGCGTTTCAATGGTGGAAGGCCACGTGGGATATGTGTGCCACTACTGCACTCGTTGAACAGGTCCAACTGCGTCGAGAAACGTATGGTATGAGCTGTTTTCTGTTATATATGTTGTTCATAAACTATTGCTTATACACAGCTTTACAGCTGTGATCTTCTTGAAACAGAAACTGCCTAGTTCTATTGTTCCTATACAGATGCCTGACCATGGTCGGGTCAGACTTGAGCTTGGTCACAACATGATGTTTATGTCGACCTACTCCATTCCCCTTGGAGGTGAAAAGATACTTATTCATGGGTGGTCTCAAATAATGAAGGCCCGTCCATCTTGGAGAATATGACAGAAGATTATGTTCCTGCTTTTCCATGGCTCTAAAGAGAATATATTGTTTATTGATCACATTGCGAGATGAAGCCGCTTTCAGAAGTTTGTGGATGCGCGGGGTGGCGCTTGGGCCTTGTCCTAGGGCTTGGCGGCCTCACCCTTGGTTAACTGTAGGCAAAGTAGCACTGTTCGAGGCGTGCTTTGTACGGTTGAACCTGTATAAGTACTCATACTACTTTCAGCTATGGTTGTTAAGTGCCCCTGCTGGTTTCAGTTCAGGTTGTTAAGTACTCCTGCTGCTTTTACAGTCTGTCGTGTTTCTTTAGTCCTGTCTTCCTCCAGCCGCCAAAACCAAACCAGCACCGGCTGGGCCGCCTACTTCTGCCTCCCACGGCTGGTTGCGCCTCAGCGCATGCATCGCCGCCCCACCGTCTCCTAAATAATTAATGCCGACATTCGAGGCCTCGCCATCGTCCTCCGCGCGCTTTGGTGCGCTCCCCAGAGCGCTGCCCTCTCGCGTTGTCAACATGGTCGACAAACAACATGAATCGGCAGAAGTACGTGGAGAGGATTGATACGTCTCCAACATATCTATAATTTTTTATTGCTCCATGCTACTTTATCTACTGTTTTGGACTATATTGGGCTTTATTTTCCACTTTTATATTATTTTTGGGACTAACCTATTAACCGGAGGCCCAGCCCAGAATTGTTGTTTTTTGCCTATTTCAGTGTTTCGAAGAAACGGAATATAACGGAGTCCAAACGGAATGAAACCTTCGGGAACGTGATTTTCTCACCGAACGTGATCCAGGAGACTTGGACCCTACTCCAAGAAGCTTCCGAGGGGTCACGAGGGTGGAGGGCGCCCCCCCTGGGTGCGCCCCCTACCTCGTGGGCCCCTGGAAGCTCCACCGACGTACTCCTTCCTCCTATATATACCTAAGTATCCCCAATAGACTAGATACGGAGCCAAAAAACCTAATTCCACAGCCGCAACCTTCTGTATCCACGATATCCCATCTTGGGGCCTGTTCTGGAGCTCCACCGGAGAGGGCATCCACCATGGAGGGATTCTACATCAACACCATAGCCCCTCCGATGAAGTGTGAGTAGTTTACTTCAGACCTTCGGGTCCATAGCTAGTAGCTAGATGGCTTCTTCTCTCTTTTTGGATCTCAATACAATGTTCTCCCCCTCTCTCGTGGAGATCTATTCGATGTAATCTTCTTTTTGCGGTGTGTTTGTTGAGACCGATGAATTGTGGGTTTATAATCCAACTTATCTATGGAAAATATTTGATTCTTCTCTGAATTCTTTTATGTATGATTGAGTTATCTTTGCAAGTCTCTTCGAATTATCCGTTTGGTTTGGCCAACTAGATTGGTAGTTCTTGCAATGGGAGAAGTGCATGGCTTTGGGTTCAATCTTGCGGTGTCCTTACTCAGTGACAGAAAGAGTTGCAAGGCACATATTGTATTTTTGCCATCGAGGATAACAAGATGGGGTATTTATCATATTGCATGAATTTATTCCTCTACATCATGTCATCTTGCTTAAGGCGTTACTCTATTTTTAACTTAATACTCTAGATGCATGCTGGATAGCGGTCGATGAGTGGAGTAATAGTAGTAGATGCAGAATCGTTTCGATCTACTTGTCACGGACGTGATGCCTATATACATGATCATACCTAGATAACCTCATAACTATGCTCGATTCTATCAATTGCTCAACAGTAATTTGTTCACCCACCATAGAATACTTATGCTCTTGAGAGAAGCCACTAGTGAAACCTATGGCCCCCGGGTCTATTCTAATCATATCAATCTATATCACTTTATTTATTTGCTTTGTTTTTACTTTGCCTTTACTTTTTACTTTGCATCTATTTATCAAAAATACCAAAAATATTATCTCTATCAGATCTCACTCTCGTAAGTGACCGTGAAGGGATTGACAACCCCTAAGCGTTGGTTGCGAGTTGTTATCGTGTTGTGCAGGTACGAGGGACTTGCGCGTGACCTCCTACTGGATTGATACCTTGGTTCTCAAAAACTGAGGGAAATATTTACGCTACTGTGCTGCATCATCCTCTCCTCTTCGGGGAAAACCAACGCATGCTCGAGACGTAGCAAGGATGACAGTAGGGCCCACCATGTCAGCGTATCGAAAAAGAAAATGCTTCCTCCTAGTGGTTTCCTGACATCTGGGACCCTCGATATTGTGAGCGTATATAGTCAATAGACAAGAGAACAACACAAGATCGGCTGACACCTGGGACGTAGCTGCTCGAGCAGTTTTTTTTGTTATTGTTGAGATGGAGCAGGGTTTGAACTGGGTTGGGGCCCGTCCAGCCCAGGCTTATATTTTATGTTCACGATGTGACCAGCCCAGCTATTTTTTCTTTGTGAAAATGAGCCCAGTTTATTTTTTCTAAAGAATACCCAATCCAGGCCTACTTATTTTTCTACGCCCTGATGGGCTGCAACTCTTTCAAGATGCCTGCAAATCTTGAAAGTAATATGAAATGGCTTGTAAATATAAAATAGATGACAAATTGTCAATTACTTTATAATTTCTGAATTTCTGAATTTTTCACATTTTCATATTCCTATTTCACTGGGCTTTAACCTAATATAAATATATGTTCAAAGTACTTTAAATATGGCTCGACATTTCAGTATTAAAAATAGCTTGGAACCCACAGAAATATGCAAAATTTCGTTCAAATTTTTAACCCTCGCCCTGGCCAACAAAAAAACGGACTGCAAGAAATTGCATAAGAAGTTGCAATGAGCTATATATAAATTATTAAAAAAAGAGGGAATGGTCTGACTTGTATGCAAGATTTTTTTAGTTATTATATACGTCAACAAACGATTCTAGCAGACGTAACCGTTGGATGTCAATCCAACGGCCGTCGTGTTTCTTTAATCTCTAATATTTTTGCTCCATCCGCCAAATCTAGCGCCGGCGGGACTGCCTGCTCCCATCTCACGTGGCCGGCTGTGCTGCCGCGCAGGCCTCACCGCCCCTACTACTCCCACCGCTGGCCAGGGGATCCCTCTACTCACCCACACCCCCTGTTATTCTGCGGCGACGGCAGCCTCACACCACAGCCGAACCAGTGAACCCTCATACTCCTCTTGGCGCGGGCTTCCACTACCGCGTCTTCCCCGGCTCCGTGTCGTCCCCTTCCTAGGCCTCGCCATTGTGTGCCGCCCTGGTGCTCTCGGCGTGGCATGGTCAATGTGGTCAAGGAACGACTTCCATCGGAAGAGTACTGTACGTGGAGAGGCTGACAGCTGGGTCCACGGTGGCCGCAAGGAAGTGCCTCCTTATTATGCACAAAATAATTATTCCTCCACCTAATAGCAGGGACCCATCGGACGGGCCACCGTATTTTGCAAAAAAAAACGTTTCCCCCCTGACTGTTGGGACCCACCAGCTACATCTTCGCACGCAAGGAAGTGCGTCCATATTACGGGAAAAAAATGATTCGCCCCCCTGACTTCTGGGACCCACCAGCTACATCTTCGCACGCAAGGAAGTGCCTGACAGTCAGGACCCAAATATTCGAAGCGTACGTAGCATTGTCATTCTGGTCGCGAACGTGTACGTACATACTGGTCGATGTAGAGGGCGCACATGTCGATGTAGAGGCGCGCACGTAGCATGTACACGTATGTACAGCGGCCAGGGTACAAGAAAGAAAATACAGCCACGTACATACATACGAGCGGGGTCTCGAACGCCTACTCGTGCATACGTACGACCAGGGGTCGTGTACATGGCTGGGTCGGAATGGAGAAACCGCGTCGTCGTCGTGTTCATGGCAAGGCAACAGAATGCGTCGTGTTCATCGGGAGGCAACGAAACGCATGGGAGCCAACCGGCTTGGATGGAACAACCGATGGAAACGAGGCCTGGCGTACCGCAGAACGGAGGAAACGACCTTGTGTTCAACCGGCCACGTTCGAAACGGGGTCCTGTTCATCGGGAGGGGTCTGGTGTATCGCCAAACAGAGGAAACAGACTTCTGTTGGACCTCCTACGGTTGAAATGGGGTCCTGTTGATCGGGAGGGGTGTGGCGTACCGCAAAACGGAGGAAACAGGCTTGTGTTTGAGCGCTACGGTCAAAACGGGGGTCCTGTTCATCGGGAGGGGTGTGGCGTACCGCAAAACGCGACTCCACGGGTTACTGTTCGTCTCCACCATCGACCTCCTCCAGCCTCCACGGGCTACTGTTCATCCACCATCGATCTCCTCCAGCCTCCACCTGTGACTGTTCATCCACGGGCTCCTGTTCATCCAGCCTCCACCGTGCGCTACTCCCCCGGCTACTGTTCAACTAGCACTCTCCATGGGCTACTGTTCAATCACCCCTCCACAGGCTATTGTTCATCTAGCCCTCCACCAGCTACTGTTCAACCAGCCCTCCACGGAGTCGTCCTGTTCATCCAGCCCTCCACGGGGTCATGTTCATCCAGGCCCAACCAGCTCAATCGGGGTCCTGTTCATCCACCCCCACCAGGAACTGTTAATCCAACCCCCACCCCAGCAACGCTCACTGTTCATCCAGAGGCAGCATCGACCGGCTTCAGTTAGCAGCAGTAGCAAAGGAATCGCTCGGTTGCTCGAGTTCAGTAACGTGTAGCCTGTTGTGCAATTGCTCGGGTTTAGTTAGGCGACGCCTTGCTCGGGTTCAGTTAGATCCCAACGCCTCGCACCCACGCACGTACGGTACGAGAGAAACGCGCATCGCTCGGCCCCCGACCACCCACCGTAACCGGGAACTCCCCGATATTTTCCTTGCCCTCGCTTCTACCACGGTATTTTCCATCATGGATGGCCCAAAGAATGTCATGCAGCTGCAGCTCTGGCACGCCCAGGACGAAAAGCCCATTTTATGTCATGATTTTTTGTCATAGAAGTAGGAGCCCACCACATATATGACGATATCGGGTTTTGTCACAATTATCGTCATAGAAGTGTCATAAGTATGACAGAAAAAATTTTGTTTGGCCCAAAATGTCACGGATGTGTCTTTTTTTGTAGTGTATCGATCATACAGGAGCGAGCTCGAAAAGATATGAAGAGCATGGTGAAGGCGTTATGGCCGACTGAGACGCCTCCAGAAGGGATGGCCGAGCTGGCCAATCGTTTCAAAGGAGCTCGGCGTTGCTTTGAGCTATGGAGGATATCAGTGTGCCGAGAAGGAGCGTGGGAGGCATGGGCAATGGTAAAGACCCGTTTTACCAAACTAAAGCCATAGCATATGGCTCATGTTGGACCGGTAGGGCCGGATGGGCAAGAAATACCTCTCCGCCTGGTATATGATCAAGTGATGCCTGCTGCTTGGTACTTCTAGGAGGACTATGCCGTAGATAGCTTGATAGATAATCTGGACAAGGAATAGGGTGTTTGATTCTATTTATCTATGTACTTTATATCAAACATTCTCCATCTATACTGTAAACATTGTCTTAACCGGCCATTGGCTTCCACCTCCCCAGCCAGTGGGTTAAGACTTGTGCTTGGTTCCGTACTGTGTGACCTGAGGTAACAGGAAATCACTTCGGGTAACCAGGCAATCCGGCCATTTGGTGTGAACAGACAAAACGTGTGCAGGAAGTTATGTTATATTAATTTTTAACGTAAGAAACATCTTTCGAAGAAAACAGTTCCTCCATGGGTTCCTTTCTTCAGGTTGTCATGTTGACCATGGGCGTGTTAGCCGAATACCCATAATATGTGGTTGTTTATTTCGGGAAAATAACCACAATATTTTGATGGCGGGAACCAAATTAATTTTTCTTTCCCCGTGGCCGACCAATTATTTTCTTAAGAACGCTAGCTTTTGGATTCACCCGTCTGAGGTACGTACACGGTTGACCCGGGCATAACAATCACAGAGGTGCTCCATTTAACCCTTAGCCGAACAATTGGGAATGTATGGGGTAAGCATAGGAGCGAGGCAACCCATCTTGGCAAAAACTTAAGTCAAAATGGTGCATATATTGGCTTAGAAATGAGACAAGAAGGGTGGAAACACGACATAGGTGAATATGTGCACAAAAAATATATTGATCGGCTTCGGTAAAGAAGCCCCCAGGTAGATTCTGGTACTACATTTGAAGATGTGTACCTAATGACTTAACATAGTCCGGTCAAGCCAAACACAGCCTGGGGAGGGATTGATTATTAGAAGTAAAAGAAAAAAAAGGAAAGAGAAAAGGAAAAACAATAGCAAGGTTTAGTTGGAGTGGTGACACCGGACTAGCCGTAGAAGCGCTGAAGCCGAGCTGTGTTCCATGGGTTTGGTTCAAGGCGATTTTCTGCTGGGTTGCGAAGATGACAGGCTCCTCCTGCTAGCACTTCATCGATTATGAAGGGACCCTCCCATTTGGACGAGAGCTCATTTTTCTGCTTCTCAGGGAGATGAAGGACGAGCTCGCCTATGTTGTATGCCTTTGCCCGAACTTGCCAGCTCTGGTAGCACCGAGCCTGCTGTTGGTAAAACGTAGCGCACGCCTGAGCTACGTCGCGCTCTTCTTCTAGGGCGTCCAGGTCGTCCTACTTGTCATGGAATAGTCATGTCAGATGTCCTCGTGAAAGGACTTAGTTGTGGAGCCATCGCAACTAGGAAGCTTGAAGGGGTTAAATCGGACAAGGGACACGAGAGAGTTTATACTAGTTCGGCCCCTTACGGTGAAGGTAAGGCCTACCTCTAGTTGGGTTGGTATTGATGTTCCGATGACCAGGGAGCGAGATACGCTATGCCCGGCTCTCGATGAGTTGTTTCTTGCCCTAAGCCGCCAGCAGGTCGTCCCCTTATATACACGGGTTGACGCCCTGTGGCTTACAGAGTCCCGGCCGGCTTATAAACAGTGTCAGGCTCGGTGACTAGTTAAATCTACCTTATGTTACAAGTCATGCCATCATGGCGGTTTACTACAACGGGCCTTAAGCCGCCCGTGGGCCTTAAGCCCTTTATTGAACCGCCATCTTCATGCTTGGTCTTGGGCTTCTTCTGATGAATCCTCTTGTGTAACCCGGCCCCTCCTGGGCGGCTTACACAAATAGTCATATCCCCAACATTAGGCCCCAGATTAATTTGAACCTGTTCATGTTAATCTTAAAAATACATTTCTAAAGAATAAATCTTCAGTCTTCCGACTGTACAGAGGGCTTTCTTTTAACCCGCCGTGACGTCATCTTCTGGATCCGTCTTAACCCGGCATGACATCATCCTTTCTTTAATTCATTTTCTATTCCGTCGTATCCTTCAATGGATCTCTACCTTATTAAGTGTTCTGAAAATTGAGGCGTCGGGGCCGCTGGATAGTAATTCTTATCTCCTCGTTTCCCGCACCATCTCAGTTATCCTTTCCCAATAAATAGGCATGACTTTAGGTCTTTCATTCTTCTCTTTCTAGTCGCCTTCTTCCTCTCCTCTCTGCCTCTCGAGCTCCGCCGTTGCCGCCGTCGACCCCCTCATCTGCATCAACTCAGGCCGCTGCATCGACCTGACTTTGACCAGAAAACGTCGGTGAATCTCTGCAGCTCGTCTTCAACCGTGAGTTCTTCTCCTCCCCTTTCTCAGATCTGCATTGGAACTCTGCTGAGTTCGTCGATGTTCATCTCTGCCCGACACAGACCCTCCCTAGTTCTCATCTTCAACGCCCCGTTTAGGTCATAAAAACTGTACAGAACAGCCGCGGTAATTGTTTGTATTGATCTTGCATAGAAATAGATCTCAGTTTCCTTGCTTAGAAACCCTCTTCAAATGTGTGAACTTCTCTGCTTCTGTTTCTAGGTCTAGAAATTTTTTCTTTCAGAGCAATAATTTGATTCATAATAATAGCTGTCGTCCGTGAAACTTGTTTCTATCACCCGGAAAGATTCTTCTGAAAAACTTGCTTTTATCACCACTGTCTAGGTGTCCGGTTTAAATAAGTGATATTGAACTGTGAGCCTTGCCTTCCTCTCATGATCTTAAGAATTTTTGAATTGCTCTTGATACTGATAGCGGCTTAAACTTTACTGCACAATCACCCTTATATCATTAGGCCCCTTGCTTAAGCCGCCACTGTGAACAATTTGGATATCTCTCTGGATTAAAGTTGAACCGGAGCTTTTTTACTTTGTTTTAGGCCAATTATTGTCATGGCTCCTAAGGCGGCCAAGGCCCCTGTGACTTGCAACTGGGTTCCATCCACAGTGACCAAAAGCAAACTTGCCAAATTCGTGAAGTCTGGCCATTTGCCAAAGAAGGAGGCCATGTCATATCGTGGCCCTCACCCATCTGAGGAGATACCTCAACCCAAAGATGGGGAGGTAGTAGTTTTCACAGATCATATGAAACGGGGATTTGCACCTCCCGGCTCAAAATTCTTCAGGGAAGTT
This sequence comes from Triticum timopheevii, assembly GCA_963921465.1. Taxonomy (NCBI): domain Eukaryota; kingdom Viridiplantae; phylum Streptophyta; class Magnoliopsida; order Poales; family Poaceae; genus Triticum; species Triticum timopheevii. The sequence goes on from OY997266.1 coordinate 371,962,204, forward strand.
TTGGATTTCTTTAACCTGAAACCTCAAGACATTCGACCCAATTCCTTGTCAAATCTGTGTAACTTCCAAGTCTTCTGCGAGGTATACTTAGGAGAGGAACCAAGTCTGCTGCTGTTCAGAGAACTTTTTTACTTGAACCGGCAGAATGAACGTGCCAACGGGCCTAGTCTTGAGCTTGGCGGCATCTCAATCCAGCGGAGGAGAGATTGCCTTTTTCCTTACGCTGAGCTGCCGAGTCACCCCAAAGACTGGAACCAGACGTGGTTCTACTGTCAAGACACCTCTGCGGCTAATGAGAAGCCTCTGCCCGGCTTTCGTGCCCTATGTCTTGAGTCCAACCATCATCTGGCGGACAAGTTAACTGTTGTTGAGCGCCTGCCTCTTAATCCCACCATCAGGAAGATCAAAGCCCTTTTAGGCAACGGGTTAAGTGGCATCGATTTGGTCTGGGTTTGGGTCACCTGGCGGATACTACCGTTAAGCCGCCGCTCCGGCTTAATGTGTACTTACACAGGCGAAAAGGAAGACCCAATGCATCATAGCCCTGAGGATTTACCGGATGATGTGGTAGATGCTACAGTCCAGTCGCTATTGAAGGAGGGCACTGTAACCAGTAACACCTTCAGCTTACTTCCCTTCTGCAAGAAGAACCCGGCTCCTGCAGTAAGTTAATAATCTTCACAAATACTCTTTAATATGTTACCTTCTGGTACTTATGATTCTTTATCTATTTCCACAGGCCGGTGATAATTTCTGGAAGGTCAAGTATGACCATGAGGCTGCCAAACCGGCCAGGGCGGCCAAGAAGACTGAAAGAAAAGCTGCCAGGACGGGCACCTCTAAGAAGAAGAAACCCAGCGCCTCTGATATGTTTAAATTGGATGACTCTTCTTCGGATGAGGAAGAGGTAATCTTTTTTGATTTTCTTTAACTCATTTGACGTTACTTTACTGACATTTGATCCTTTCAGGAGGATACTGGGAACAGTCAAGTAGCTGGTGAAGAGGTAACTATAATTTCCTCCGACTCAGAGCCTTTGCCAACACAAAAAATCCAAAGGGTGACCCGGAAAGTAAGATTTTCACACCCTCTAGCTTACCAAGATCCTCAATCTGTTTTGAAGCAACAACAGCTTGAAAATCGGCGGCAGACTCGGGCCAACCAGGACACAGAGCTTTCCTCCGGCTTACCCGACGTAACCAGGAAGCTTCGGAATGAGGTTATCTCCGATTTACGTCTTGTTTCTCCTTTGACAGGTTTGATTCGCCAACTTCTCAATTCATCTGACTCCAACTATCAGGATACCTCCCCTTCTTCTGATGAGTCGATGCAATCAAACATGCCAGCTTTCAAAACGGCTCCCGGGTAATATAACCTTTCTTACCTTAAGTTTTTCCATACTTATACTTTAATGCTATCCTTCCACTTTAATTGACAGCTTGCAAGTAAAGCCCAGCAAGAGGGCAAAGAAGAAAAAGCCATCCCAAGACCCGGTGGTTACTGAACCGGTGCTTGACTCATCCATTCCTGACAGCTCCACTCATCAGCCACCACCTGAACCGGCTTCTGATATTCTGGTGCCAACTTCTGACCCGCCTGCAGAAGACGTTATTCACAACTCGGATGACCCGGAAACTCCTAGCCCGGCCAAGACGACTGACCCGGAGGTTGAAATTGTGAAGAGCCAATATGTTGAACCGGGCTGGCCTACTGCTCTTGCCCAATGCACCGCCAAGGAGGAGTTTGCCCAACGCGGAAATCCAAACAAGACATCACTGACTATTCTCACCTAAGTATTGGTGATATAGTCTCGGGCTATCTGAACCAAGTGCACAGTAGTCGTGACCTGGAAATTGACATGGTGAAGCAAATACAACATAAATCTGAGGTATAATTTAAGCTTTTACTCTGAACCTTACTTCCTGTACCAGCCCCCAAGTCTATTGCTTATGAATGAATATGCTGTAGACTTAATAATCTACTTACTATTAGTTTTGTCCGGTTTAAATTGAATATATTTAACTCGGTGATAGCATGAGACTTTGAATTTGGGATACACATTAGCCCCCAAGTGTCAAGTCCCTTTACTTGTAAAGTGCTTGAGACTTAATATATATGAGTTGGTAGAATAGGTTAAGAAATTCTTTAAGCATACATTAGCCCCCAAGTGCCAAGTATCTTTACTTGTAAAGTGTTTGGGACTTGAATGTGATCTTACCGTGATTCTTACCATAACCTGATGTCGATGCAGGCCACCATAAGTCAATTTGAGGCGGAGATTGCTGATCTGAAGAGTCAATTGAAAACCCAAGAGCTTGAAGCTCAGAAAGCCAACTCCAAGTTTGAATTCAGTGTATCCGAACAAGAGAAACTGAAGAAAAAATTTGAATCGGAGAAGAAAACTTGGGTTGATGAGAGGGCTTCACTGGTGACTCGGGCTGAAACAGCAGAGGCATCTCTTGCCGAGGCAACAAACAAGCTGTCCGACTTAAAATGGCAGATATCCCAAATGGTCTCAGCCATCTTCGGTAAGTCGCTCGTAAATATTGTAATCTTTCCAGAGTTATCATAATAGTTACCTCCGGCTTACTGTTATACCTGTGAACCTACAGGCCCCAGGAGTACCAATCTGAAGGAAAATATGCTGATCAAGCTTAAGGCGGTGTATACCTTAGTAGAACAGCTGTACTCCGGGTCACAGCGTGCGTTGGCCGTTGTGGCCTTGTCAAATACCACTCCTCGGCTCCTACAAGATGTGTTGAGGCATCTTTCGATGCTACCTCAACGAATTCAGGACTTAAGGGGGGCATCTGCGAGAGCCGGAGCCATGGCTGCATTGAGTCGGGCAAGAGCATGGGTGCCGGAACTTGACCTTGCTGATCTCTCTCTCGGATATCCAAGCCTTAAGGAGGACGGCACTTCTTTTGACGAACAAGACTTCACTGCCTGTGTTAAAGTCGTACGTCCCCTGGCGACTCTCATTGGGAATGATACTGATGTTACTAAGTATTCGCTGGGTTACGCTAGTGAGAACCGGAGAATCCCAAACGCCCCATATGACCAAGTCAGCATGATCCCTCCAAAGCATAAGCATACCCCTGAAGTGGACCCAACCAGCTTAATAGATAATGAGGCTGAATTTGAAGCTTTGAGCGGCATTGACTGGGCCTCGTCCACCTTCCACGACAAAACAACCAAAGGAGAGGCGGGGAAGGATAACCCGGAGTCGTCAAGCCAGCCGGAGGAATGAGCCGCCAGACGTGTTATAACTTTTGCAAAACAATGCTTCACTTATTTTAGACTCGGGGAGTCTTGTAATAGGATAGAGAAAACTCCTTAATGCTTGTCATGCCCTTGCGCATGTTTATGGTGCTTATTGCTTTTGTAAGCCGCCATCTCTATATTTGCCGGCTTTTGTGAACCATGTATTTCCTTGATGGTTTAACTTGCTTTAACTTACCCTGCACATAAACAAATAAAGACTTCCTGGGCGGTTTACTGCACCAGGGGGTTATAAAACTTGATAACCTGGAACCTTATCAAAAGACCGCATGTATAAGCCGGTTCATGATTAGTTAAAATATAATCATAACAGCATACTTGTGACCTTTTTAATAGCCTCTCCGGCTCATATAAGTTTTTACCTGGCACTTTTAGGACCTGAGGTAATCAATATAAACCGGAAGGATCAAGAACCATCTCCTCAAGAAGGTTTCAAGGATAGTTAAAGTAATCATACTTACAAGTAATGTTCACAGGCTCCTGATTCGAATACGATCAGAGAACCGTTCCAAAGGGGTTAAGCTAAGATTCGGATACGATCATATAGCCCCCAGTGGCTTTGGCGATGACGATCAAGTGGGTATCGACAGCTATGTTCTCTTTGGTTCGAATACGACCTATGTTTGAACAGGAAGCCCCCAAGTGAACATAAGAGTTGTTTAATGACGCTGATTCGAATACGATCCACGTCAGACCCAAAGGGGTTAAGCTATGATTCAAATATGATCAAGAAGCCCCCAAGTGGGTTTGGCAGTATGCCGATCAAGTGGGTATCGACAGCTATGTTTCGAATACGAACTATGTTTGAATAGGAAGCCCCCAAGTGACCACGGCTAGATTCAGATATGATCATAAGCCAAACCAAAGGGAAGCTAGATTCAAATATGATATGTCCCCTGTTGGTCGTGTCCATCACCTGATAAAGAAGACATAAAACATTCTTTATGGGAAAAAGGACAGAGGTCCTGCTTTATTGCTTTATATAATATGTACATCATAAAAGGTATCTTAAAAACTGGTTACTTAAGTATAGTAAGGCCGGAGATGAGCTATATTCCACGGTCGGCGGGTCTCCTCCTCCGATTTAAGAGAGTCCTTGTGCTCTCGAATATCGATGAGATAATATGACCCATTGTGTAGATTCTTGCTGACCACAAAGGGCCCTTCCCAAGGCGGGGATAGCTTGTGCCTGTTAGACTGATCCTGGATGAGCCAGAGCACCAAGTCACCTTCCTGAAAGGTTCTGCTCCTAACCCGGCGGCTGTGATAGCGGTGCAGATCTTGCTGGTAAATCGCCGAGCGGGCTATTGCCAAGTCTCGCTCCTCGTCCAACAAGTCAAGTGCATCCTGACGAGCCTTTTTGTTATCCGCCTCAACGTAAGCCGCCACACGGGGTGAGTCATGCCGGATGTCACTTGGCAGGACCGCCTCTGCTCCATAAACCATAAAGAAAGGTGTGTACCCCATAGATCTGTTAGGCGTGGTGTTGATGCTCCATAACATGGAGGGTAACACCTCCACCCAACAACCCGGAGTCCACTGTAAGGGGACTAAGAGCCGGGGTTTGATACCTTCCAGGATCTCTTGATTAGCTCTCTCTGCTTGACCATTGGATTGAGGATGAGCAACGGCCGAAACGTCAAGCCGGATATGTTCTCTTTGACAGAACTCTTCCATGGCACCCATAGAGAGATTAGTGCCATTATCAGTTTTGATGCTATGTGGAAAACCAAAATGAAAGATCACCTTTTTCATGAACTGAACCGCCGTGGCTGCATCACACTTACTGACCGGCTCTGTCTCAACCCACCTAGTAAACTTGTCCACTGCTACTAGTAGATGCGTCCTTTTGTCTTTAGACCTTTTGAAAGGCCCAACCATGTCAAGCCCCCAGACCGCAAACGGCCAAGTGATTGGGATCATCCTCAATTTCTGAGCCGGCACATGAGCTCGTCGTGTAAACTTTTGACAACCATCACATTTACTGACCAGATCCTCCGCATCAGCATGAGCCGTCAGCCAATAGAAACCATGACGAAACGCCTTGGCTATGAGAGATTTTGACCCAGCATGATGGCCACAATCTCCTTCGTGTATCTCATGAAGTATTTCTTGGCCTTCTGTAGGTGACACACAGCGTTGAAACGCCCCCGTGACACTTAAGTGATGTAACTCGCCGTTAACAATCGTCATGGATTTGGAGCGCCTGATAATTTGTCTTGCCAAGGTCTCATCCTCTGGCAACTCACCCTGGGTTATATAAGCTAAGTAGGGCACTGTCCAATCCGGGATAACATGAAGAGCCGCCACCAGTTGTGCCTCCGGGTCTGGCACTACTAACTCTTCCTCGGTTGGCACCTTGACAGAAGGGTTACGTAACACATCGAGAAAGGTATTGGGCGGCACCGGTTTACGCTGTGATCCCAACCGGCTTAAAGCATCAGCCGCCTCATTCTTCCTTTGATCGATTTGCTTCACTTGATAACCCGTGAAGTGACCAGCCACAGCATCTACCTCACGACGATAAGCCGCCATAAGGGGGTCCTTGGAATCCCACTTGCCTGACACTTGTTGAGCCACCAGATCTGAGTCGCCCAAGCATCGTACCCGGCTTAAGTTCATCTCCTTAACCATCCGGAGACCATGGAGTAAGGCCTCATATTCAGCTGCATTGTTAGTACATGGAAACATAAGCCGGAGTACATAACAAAATTTGTCACCTCGAGGGGAAGTTAACACCACTCCAGCCCCCGAGCCTTCTAGCTGCCTGGACCCATCAAAGTGAATTGTCCAATATGTGTTATCCGGCTTCTCCTCAGGGGCCTGTAACTCACAGTTATAGGGTGGCTTTGAAAATACTGCTTCAACTTCCGGTTGGCCATGAACACTCCATAAACAAGCTTCTGCCAATGCGGGTACCTTTGCTTGGATTCAATGAGCACCTCACTGATGTAGTAAACCGGCCGTTGAACCGGATGCTCCTTACCGGCTTCCTTACGCTCCACCATGATGGCAACGCTAACGGCTCGTGAATTGGCAGCCACATATAACAACAAAGGCTCTTTATCAATCGGAGCCGCGAGAACCGGCGGCTCAGACAATTGTCTCTTTAAGTCCTCAAAAGCAGCATCAGCGGCCTCACTCCATACAAAAGTGTCAGTTTTCTTCATCATCTGATACAATGGGAGGGCCTTCTCACCGATCCGACTTATGAATCGACTTAGGCGGCAACACGACCCGCCAGTTGCTGAACATCATTGATGCACGCCGGTTTAGCCAGGGAGGTAATCGCCTTAATCTTCTTCGGGTTAGCTTCGATGCCTCTGTTGGACACCAGAAAGCCCAAGAGCTTGCCCGCAGGAACGCCAAACACACACTTGGCCGGGTTAAGCATCATCTTGTAAACCCGAAGATTATCAAAGGTCTCCTTTAAGTCGGATATCAAGGTCTCCTTTTCTCTGGACTTCACCACAATGTCATCCACGTAAGCATGAACATTACGCCCAATTTGATCGTGCAAACAGTTCTGCACACACCGCTGATAAGTCGCCTGGGCACTCTTGAGCCCAAACGGCATAGATACATAGCAGAAGGCTCCAAACGGAGTGATGAAAGCCGTCTTCTCCTGGTCCTTAACTGCCATCTTAATCTGATGATAACCGGAGTAAGCATCCAAAAAACACAAACGCTCACAACCCGCCATAGCATCAATGATTTGATCAATACGGGGAAGAGCAAAGGGATCAGCCGGACAAGCCTTGTTCAAGTCCGTGTAGTCCACACACATCCGCCAGGTGCCGTCCTTTTTGAGAACAAGCACCGGGTTAGCCAACCACTCCGGGTGAAAAACTTCAATGATAAACCCGGCCACTAAGAGCCGGGCAACTTCTTCCCCAATAGCTTTCCGTCTTTCTTCGTTAAAACGGCGAAGAAACTACCTGACCGGCTTATACTTTGGATCAATATTGAGAGTGTGCTCACCGAGTTCCCTCGGTACACCCGGCATGTCAGAAGGTTTCCATGCAAAGATGTCCCAGTTCTCACGGATGAACTCGATGAGCGCGCTTTCCTATTTGGGATCCAAGTTGCTGCTGATGCTGAACTATTTAGAAGAATCACCCGGGGTAAAATCAACAAGCTTTGTCTCAGCTGCCGACTTAAACTTCAACGCCGGGTCGTGCTCTGTAGTTGGCTTCTTCAGGGATGTCATATCCGCCGGGTCAACATTATCTTGATAAAATTTGAGCTCTTCTGCTGCGCAGGCCGACTCAGCATAAGCCGCATCACCTTCTTCACACTCCAGTGCTACCTTACGAATGCCATGTACAGTGATGGTGCCCTTGTAACCCGGCATCTTGAGCTGTAAATAAACATAACATGGCCGGGCCATAAACTTAGCATAAGTCGGCCGCCCAAACAGAGCGTGATATGGGCTCCTGATTTTGACCACCTCAAACATCAACTTCTCGGCTCTGGAGTCATATTCGTCTCCAAAGGCCACCTCCAGCTCAATCCTGCCAACTGGGTAAGCCGACTTACCAGGGACAACTCCATGGAAAACAGTGTTGGATGTTATCAGATTTTTATCAGTTAATACCATGCGTCGAAAGGTCTCATAGTAGAGGATATTGATGCTACTACCCCCATCCATGAGCACCTTAGTGAACTTGTACCCACCAACCTGAGGTGCCACTACCAAAGCCAACTGACCCGGGTTATCGACCCGTGGAGGATGATCCTCCCCGCTCCATATGATGGGCTGCTCTAACCACCTCAAATAACGGGGAATTGCCGGCTCAACAGAATTAACGGCCCTCTTATGAACCTTATGGTCACGTTTGCATAAGATAGTGGTAAATACGTGATACTGCCCACTATTCAATTGCTTCGGATTGCTTTGATAACCAGACTGCTGCTGCCGCTGCTCTCCTTGACCAGACTGCTGTTGGTTATAGCCCCCTCCTTGACGTCCCTGAAAGCTGGATCCTGAGCCGCCGCCCGGGCTATGAAAACCGCCAGCTCCTGAACCACCACCAGACCCATTATGGCCATCATAGGTGTTGGAATTTTTAAACGCCTTCATGATTGCGCAATCCCTCCACAGGTGTGTGGCAGGCCGCTCCCTAGTGCCGTGTCTCAGGCAGGGCTCATTGAGGAGCTGTTCAAGAGATGGGCCTGACCCGCCGAACCGAGGCGGTTTACCCTTACGTCTCGGATTGTTACCCTGCGAGTTGGCATTGGCTACAAACTCCGGGTTGCCGTCCGCCTTACGCTTATTGCCGTTTTAATTCCCCGGGTTATGCTGTTGACCCTTTCCATTGCCGTTTCTTCTTCCCTTCCCTGTCTTCTCATCGTCAGACGCAGGATCCTTGGTACTATCAGAATCGGCATATTTGACTAAAGCCGCCATCAGCGTGCCCATATCCTTGCAGTCACGTTTAAGGCGCCCCAGCTTCTGCCTCAGTGGCTCAAAGCTACAATTCTTCTCCAACATAAGGACTACAGAGCCGGCATCCATATTGTCAGATGAATGAATTATCTCCTTGACCCGGCGCACCCAATGGGTGGTGGATTCGCCTTCCCCCTGCTTACAATTGGTTAAGTCCACAATTGACATAGACTGCTTGCAGGTATTCTTGAAGTTCTAAATGAACCGGGCCTTTAACTCTTCCCATGAGTTAATGGAATTGGGTGGCAAACCCTTCAGCCAAGACCGGGCTGTTCCATCTAACATCAAGGTGAAATATTTAGCCATCGCCGCGTCACTAACCTCTAGCAGCTCCATGGCCATCTCATAACTCTCGATCCACACCCCGGGCTGTATGTCGGCCGTGTAATTTGGTATTTTTCGAGGTCCCTTGAAGTCCTTGGGCAGACGCACATTGCGTAGAGCCGGTATCAAGCAAGGAACACCGCCGGTTCTAGTGGCTACCCCCGCCTCAACAGACGTCGTCGGATATTCCGGGTGATCCTGATAAGCCGCTGCCTGAGCCGCTCGCTCGTTCTCCTGACGTATTCGATCTTGCACCGGGTGATAGCCACCAGGCTGATTCTGTCATCGGGAGTTGCTTGACAAAGCTTCAGACTCCATGTGCCTGCTGTAACTCGGGCTCCGGTTCTGGCGGGGCGGCGCTAACCAAGGCGGGGGAGTTGAATGGATCCTGTCCCGGCTATAAGAATAGGTCTCCTGCTGAGCCAAGGCTGTCTGAAGAAGCTCTCTGACTCTCCGGGTCTCCACTGCTGCCGGGTCATCACCGTCCATAGGGAGAGCCGCCAATCATGTGGAAGCTGCAATTAAATTCTCCATAGGGTTGGAAAAGTGACCCAGAGGGATTGGCACATAACGCGCCGGTGGCATGCTCACCTAAGGCGGCACCGTCTCCCGGGGCTGAGTCGGCCCTCCTGTTCCGGCTGTCATAAGCTGATTGGTCTCTGGCAAGTTACTTGGGCCGGCTCCGGGTGTCGCCAAAAAACCCGAGGATCGTAATTCGGAGGCAAACTGGATTGAGTTTTCTGATGTCTCCTCCTCATCACCTCATTAGACGCGTTTAGACTCATCGTGAGCTGATAAGCTTCTGACTTCAAGCGCTGCGCCCGGGCGTCGAGAGCCGCTCGCTCTGCAGCTAGCCTAGTATCCTCAGCTGCCAAGGCCTCCTTGGCCTGAGCTATCTCCTCACACACCTGTGCTACAACTGCGTCATGCTCATCTTTATCTGCAGGAATAACTTTGGCGGTTAACAGGGCCGTGAGCTTGTCCATGAGGTCTATTAGCACCTGAGCCGGCCGGCGCACGGGGCCGCCTGCCCCGGCTGCTCCTAAACCGGACGTTACCGCTGCAGAAGCTGTAGAATTTGAGCCGGGCTGAGTCCCAGCCATGAAGATTCCGGCCCACCTTGGCGGCTCAAAGGGGTCCGGAATACTGATGCCATCGGAACAGCCTCCGAGCACGCCGTCTTGCACTTGGTACAACGAATCTGTTGAACCGGCGGATGATTCATCGTCCGAGAGGACGGCTGTCTCACCCTTATCTTCAGATCCTTCAGAAAATTCTTCTCCGTGGACGCAGCCCACGAAGGCACGCCTCATGACCGGCTGAGTACGAGTCTTCCTCGCACGCTGAGCTGTCTCGATGAGGTTGGTGTAGTTGTGCGGCTCAGGACCCGGCTCACCGATCCGGCCGATGAAGACGTGGATTCCGCCGAAGGGGACCCCGTATCCGTACTCAATTGAGCTGGCGTCGGGACCCCAGCCTTCATCGTCGATGTAGATCTTGCCGCGACGACTCTTGGTCATCCGGCCCACTACGTATCCCTTGAGCCCTTTGAAGTTGCCCTTCAAGAACTCAAATCCACCGTGCGCTGGCCCCATGGTGGGCGCCAACTGTCGTGGAATAGTCACGTCAGATGTCCTCGTGAAAGGACTTAGTTGTGGAGCCATCGCAACTAGGAAGCTTGAAGGGGTTAAATCGGGACAAGGGACACGAGAGAGTTTATACTAGTTCGGCCCCTTATGGTGAAGGTAAGGCCTACGTCTAGTTGGGTTGGTATTGATGTTTCGATGACCAGGGAGCGAGATACGCTATGCCCGGCTCTCGATGAGTTGTTTCTTGCCCTAAGCCGCCAGCAGGTCGTCCCCTTATATACACGGGTTGACGCCCTGTGGCTTACAGAGTCCCGACCGGCTTATAAACAGTGTCCGGCTCGGTGACTAGTTAAATCTACCTTATGTTAGAAGTCATGCCATCATGGCGGTTTACTACAACGGGCCTTAAGCCGCCCGTGGGCCTTAAGCCCTTTATTGAACCGCCATCTTCATGCTTGGTCTTGGGCTTCTTCTTGTGAATCCTCTTGCATAACCCGACCCCTCCTGGGCGGCTTACACAAATAGTCATATCCCCAACACTACTGATCTAACTCGGCTTCCTTTCCTTCGTAAATGCGCACTCTAGGCGCGTCATGAATGAGGTCACAGGGGAGGACTGCCGCCGCGCCGTACACCATGAAGTAAGGTGTGTATCCCGTTGACCGGTTAGGGGTGGTGCGCATTCCCCATAATACAGAGTCGAGATCTACTGACCAATGACAATTGGATTCCTTTAGGGAACAGACCAGACGAGGCTTTATGCCACTCATCATTAGTCCATTGGCACGTTCGACCTATGCGTTGGTCTGTGGGTGATATATTGAAGCATAGTCGAGCTTGATGCCCATGTTAGTGCACCAACCTTTTATTTCCTGGGATTGAATTTGGATCCAGTGTCCGATATTATGATGTGGGGGACACTGTAACAGTGGACCACGTCGGATATAGAGTCGATGACTCGTCCGTACTTAGCTGAAGTGACCGATTTTGCCTCAATCCAGTTAGTGAATTTGTCGACCATAACTAGTAAGTATTTCGTTTCCTTGGTCCCCCCCTTTAAGTGGTCCGACCATGTCTAGCACCCAAACCGCAAAAGGCCAGGTGATCGGTATTGTCCGGAGAGCGTCGGCGGCATATGGCTTTGATTTGCAAAAAGCTAGCATCCAACATAGTGTTAGACTAGAGTATGTGCGTCTGCGCGAGCGGTGGGCCATAAAAACCCTGCTCGGAAGGCCTTGCTTACCAGGGCCAGAGCTGCCGCGTGGTGGCCGCCCATGCCAGTGTGTATCTTAGCCAAAAGTTGCTGCCCCTCCTCTTCAGATATGCATCTCTGGAGGACTCCGGTAGTGCTTTTCTTGTACAGCTCACCCTTGTGGACCTTGTAGGCTTTAGAACGCCAGACTATGCACCGTACCTCGGTGGTAATCGGGGAGCTCCTTCCGTAGAAGGTAGGCAAGGAAGCGCTCAGTCCATGGTGCGATTATAGCCATGACTTCATGAGCCAAAGCTGTTTCTTCGAGCATCAAGTCGCCGATGTTTTCGTTGTCTGGCTCAATGTCCGAAGGGACGATCTGTTCAGGGCTATTGGCTACCGTGTCCTTGTCCCCATCCTACGACACCACGGATGGCTTGAAAATCCGTTCCAAGAAGGTGTTCTTAGGGACTGGGTCACGTTTAGCACCCATGCGGGCGAGGACGTCTGCAGCTTGGTTGCTATCTCTGTAGACATGGTGAATTCTAACCCTTCGAACTGGGCTGATATTTTAAGGACGGCATTCCGATATGCCGCCATTTTTGGGTCTTTGGCATCAAATTTGCCGTTGACTTGGGAAATGGCAATGTTAGAGTCTCCCCGCACCTCAAGCCATTGTACGCCCATTGACGTTGCCATCTGAAGGCCGTGCAACAGGGCCTTGTATTCGGTTGTGTTCTTTCATTAATCATTAGAGTTGGTGACCCACTAAATTCCCCATGGTATCAAAAGCATCTAGAGAAGAAAACATCAAAATATTTCCACCGGTAACCGTATCAAGGATGAATCTATACCAGGTGGTGATGCCCACATAAAAACAACAAAGAAGAACAACGATAGATTGCTTATGAATAGATCTATTATGAGCATTGCAAATCGTATACCAAGTATCTTTTAAATTCTCCCCTCCCCTTTGCTTGAAGTTAAGAACCTCATTCTCGGTGGTGCATGCAATAGAGGAAGAACTATCCATAACGACAAAATGTGACAAACAAAATTGCACATGAAAAATAGATCTGACGAGAAAACGGTAAACAAAAAAAGAGGGCGAATAAAACGGCAAATTTTTGTGAAGTGGGGGAGATGAAAATGAGAGGCAAATGGCAAATAATGTAACTTGCAAGGAAATGAGATTTGTGATTAGGAACCTAATAGATATTGATGATGTCTCCCCGGCAACGGCGCCAGAAACTCCTTTTGATGTTTCCCCGACAACGGCGCCAGAAATTCCTTTTGATGCGGCTTGAACTACGTTGGTATTTCCCCAAAGAGGAAGGGATGATGCAGGATAGCTATGGTAGGTATTTCCCTCGGTGATGAGACTAAGGTTACCGAACCAGTAGGAGAACCACGCAACACTACGTAAACGGTACCTGCACACAAGGAACAAATACTTGCAACCCGACATGTAAGAGGGGTTGTCAATCCCTCCCGGGTAAAAAGATAGATAAACTTGTAGTAGATTGGATAAATAGATCTCGCGGAAACACAAAATAAAATAAAAAAATTGCTTTCTGGATTAATAGATCTAAAAATAAAAGAAAACAAAAATAGATCTCAAAGGCAAATATGATAAAGAAGAGACCCGGGGGCCGTAGATTTCACTAGTGGCTTCTTTCGATAAAAATAGCAAATGTCGGGTAAACAAATTACTGTTGGGCAATTGATAGAACTTCAAGTAATTATAACGATATCCAGGCAATGATCATTATATAGGCATCATGTCCAAGATTAGTGGACCGACTTGTGCCTGCATCTACTACTATTACCCCACACATCGACCGCTATCCAGCATGAATCTAGTGTATTAAGTTCATGGGAAAATGGAGTAATGCAATAAGAACGATGACATGATGTAGACAAGATCTATTCATGTAGGAATAGACCCCATCTTGTTATCCTTAATAGCAATGATACATACGTGCCATGAACCCTTCTGTCACTGGGATTGAGCACCGTAAGATTGAACCCATCACAAAGCACCTCTTCCCATGGCAAGAAAAATCGATCTAGTCGGCCTAACTAAACAAAATATTCGAAGAAGAAATATGAGGCTATAAGCAATGATGCATATAATAGATCAAAACTCAAATAACTTTCATGGATAAAATAGATGTGATCATAAACTCAAAGTTCATCGGATCCCAACAAACACACCGCAAAAAGGGTTACATCAAATAGATATCCAAGAGACCATTGTATTGAGAATCAAAAGAGAGAGAGGGAGCCATCTAGCTACTAACTATGGACTCGTAGGTCTACAATGAACTACTCATGCATCATCGGAGAGGTACCAATGAGGATGATGAACCCCTCCGTGATGGTGTCTAGATTGAAGTTGTGGTTTCTGGAACTTGCGGCGGCTGGAATTGTGTTTTGTCGACTCCCCTAGGGTTTTTTGTTTTTCGGGGTATTAATAGAGCAAAGAGGCGGTGCGGGAGGTGGCCGAGGTGGGCACAACCCACCAGGACGCGCCTGGCCCCCAGGTGCACCCAGGTGGGTTGTGCTCCCCTCGGAGCCCCCGTCTGGTACTTCCTTGGCCCATCTTGTGTCTTCTGGTCCAAAAAAATCTCGAAAAAGTTTCGATGCGTTTGGACTCCGTTTGGTATTGATTTTCTACGAAGTAAAAAACAAGCAAAAACAGCAATTGGCACTGGGCACTATGTCAATAGGTTGGTCCCAAAAAATGATATAAAGTTGCTAAAAATGATTGTAAAACATCCAATAATGATAATATAACAGCATGGAACAATCACAAATTATAGATACGTATCAAGGAGCTCTATGGCCCATTTGGAAATGCGACATGTGGCGTCCCTGTTGTCGATGATGTCATTCAAGAGTACCTCGGATGCCACTGTGACTGAACACTCTTGAAAGTAGTGTTGGAGCTTTCGGGATGCCATGAGAACTGTATAGGCTATCTTATGATAATGTGGATATCGAGATTTGCACGGGGTAAGCACTTCTGATACATAGTAGACTGGCTTCTGCACTCGGAACTTGTGGCCCTCCGCTTCTCGTTCTACCATGAGTATCGTGCTCACCACTTGATTTGTGGCCAAGATGTATAATAACATGGGTTCGCTAATGCCGGGTGCTGCTAGTACAAGGTTGCCTACTAGTAGTGTTTTTATTTCCTCTGGTGCAACAATTGCTTCATCGACCCACTCGAAGTTTTAGGTCTTTTTGAGAAATCTATAGAGCAATAGTGCCTTTTCACCAAGGCATGAGATGAAGCAGCTCAAGGCTGCCACAGCCTGCCAACTTTCAGACATGTTTAAGCTCCATGGGTATCGCTAGCTGAGATAAAGCTCGGATTTTAGCCAGATTGGCCTCTATCTCCCTGTGGGAAACAATAAATCCGAGCAGTTTCCCGGCTGGAACCCCGAAGATGCATTTGTTCGGGTTGAGCCGTATACCATAATTAGCCCGCAAATTTTTGAAGGTCCGGCGGAGATCGTCCACCAACTGGTTGATGTGTTTGGTTTTAATGAACACGTCGTCTACTTATGCTTCGACTATTTTGCCAATTTGGTTTTCCAGGCATGCGTGAATCACGCGCTGTTATGTGGCACCTGTGCTTTTTAACCTGAAGGGCATTGTGTTGTAGCAGAATGGCCCATAGGGGGTGATGAAGGCGGTTGCGGCTTGGTCGGACTCCCTCATCTTGATTTGTTGGTATCCGGAGTATGTGTCGAGAAAGGATAGTGAGTCGTGACCGGCAGTGGCGTCAATGATCTGGTCGATTCAGGGTAAGGGGAAGGGATCGTTAGGGCAGGCTTTATTTATGTCTTTAAAATCGATGCATAGCCGCCAGGATTTGTCCTTTTTGGGCACCATGGCCAGATTTGCCAACCACTCAGGGTGTTTTATTTCTCAGATGAATCCAGCTTCAAGTAATTTTGTTATTTCTTCCCCCATGGCTTGACGCTTGGGTTCGAAAAATCGGTGCAATGCCTGTTTAACTGGCTTGAAGCCCTTGGTTATGTTCAGGCTATGCTCCGCTAGTCTTCATGGGATTCCTGGCGTATCTGAAGGGTGCCAGGCAAATATGTCCCAGATCTCGCGCAAGAATGTCTGCAATGCTTCATCAATTGCGAGGTCCAGTTGGGCTCCAATCGACGTTGTTTTATTGGAATTTCTTGGATGCACTTTGTCGGCATTCTGGGAACGGGGGTCCCCTAACTTGCCTGCCTGTGGCCTGCAGCGTGGCTCAAGCAGTGGTCCAGTACGTCCTGTCTACATCGACCCAAGCTTAAGACCCTCGCAAGGGGACAAGCCTCGTGGGGCGTCGACGCAAGGCTTCCTATGGGGCGGCCTCACCAGGCAGGCTTGCGAGGAGGCGGAGAGATCAAGGCAGGTGTATCTCGCAAGGTGCTCGTGACGCAAGCCATGACGATTGAGACCAGGCGGGCGCCAGCCTGCGCAGTGTCCTCATTTCCTCTTTGGTGCAATAAGCGCAGGTGCGGAGTACAGAGGCATCAAGCAAAATTTACCATTTCGGTGCAACGAAACCAAGACCAGCAAAATGGCAGGACGGAGGTCATCATGGAGCCCAAGACGGCGTCATCGTCAGTGCCTTTGGCAGTTGAAGACCTACTTTAGTTAGGATAGCTTGTACTAGTTGTCCCCCTTCAAAGTGGCCGTTGTTGGCTCCCTTCCTGTTCAATATTTCGGAAGAGGACCAGGGCCCCTATATATAGAGCTAGCCACCATAGTACGAGGGCATCTCATCTAGATCTGATTGAACCCATCCAAAGTAGAACACCGCACCAGCTCAAGAACACCCCTCGCGAGGCTGTTCTTCCTCTGTACTGCTCAGCCCCAGAGGCAATCCACCACCACACACTAGAGTAGGGTATTACACCACAACGGTGGCCCGAACTAGTATAAACCTTGTGTCTCTTGTGTTGTTCACCATGTAGCGTAGATTCACGGCGAGGCATTGGGACGTGGATTGGTAGGAAGTAGATCTTCGCGCGCACCCTAGAGTTCAAACCTTAAGGATTTTGCCGGAACCCGATATCCAACATTTGGCGCGCCAGGTAGGGGTGCACCGGAATCTTTCTTCCGCTGTCCCGCGTTCCATCGATCGTCGCATCCATGGTAGACGCTCAACGAGATCGCGCCGAGCGTCGGGCTGCCCTCGCCGCTCGCGTCGCCCATAAGGTGTTGGGGAACGTAGTAATTTCAAAAAAAATTCCTACGCACACGCAAGATCATAGTGATGCATAGCAACGAGAGGGGAGAGTGTGTCCATGTACCCTGTTAGACCGAAAGCGGAAGCGTTAGCACAACATGGTTGATGTAGTCGTACGTCTTCACGATCCGACCGATCAAGCACCAAACGCACGGCACCTCCGAGTTTAGCACACGTTCAGCTCGATGACGTCCCTCGAACTCCGATGCAGCTGAGATTTGAGCGAGAGTTCCATCAGCACGACGGCGTGGTGACGATGATGATGTTCTACTGACACAGGGCTTCGCCTAAGCATCGCTATGACGTTATCAAGGTGGATAATGGTGGAGGAGGGCACCGCACACGGCTAAGAGATCTCAAGGATCAATTGTTGTGTGTCAAGGGGGTGCCTCCTTCCCCGTATATAAAGGAGTGGAGGAGGGGGACGGAGCCGGCCACCCTTGGTGCACCCCATGAGGAGTCCTACTCCCACCGGGAGTAGGACTCCCCCCTTCCTTGTTGGAGTCGGAGAGAAGAGGGAAGGAGAGAGGGGGGCAAAGGAAAGGGGGGCGCCGCCCCCTCCTTGTCCAATTCGGACTTGGGGGGTGGGGCGCGCGGCTGCCCCTTGGCTGCCTCTCCTCTTCCACCACTTGGGCCCATGAGGCCCATTAACCTCCAGGGGGGTTACGGTAACCCCCTGGTACTCCGGTTTATATCTGATAACCCCCGAAACCATTCCGGTGTCTGAATATAGTCGTCCAATATATCAATTTTCATGTCTCAACCATTTGAAGACTCCTCGTCATGTCCGTGATCATATCCGGGACTCCGAACTACCTTTGGCACATCAAAACATATAAACTCATAATATAACCGTCATCTAACTTTAAGGGTGTGGACCCTACGGGTTCGAGAACTATGTAGACATGACCGAGACACATCTCCGGTCAATAACCAATAGCGGAACCTGGATGCTCATATTGGCTCCTACATATTCTATGAAGATCTTTATCGGTCAAACCACATAACAACATACGTTGTTCCCTTTGTCATCGATATGTTACTTGCCCGAGATTCGATCATCGGTATCTCAATACCTAGTTCAATATCGTTACCAGCAAGTCTCTTTACTCGTTACGTAATGCATCATCCCGTAACTAACTCATTAGCTACATTGCTTTCAAGGCTTATAGTGATGTGCATTACCGAGAGGGCCCAGAGATACCTCTCCGACAATCGGAGTGACAAATCCTAATCTCGAAATATGTCAACTCAACAAGTACCTTCGAGGACACCTGTAGAGCACCTTTATAATCACACAGTTACGTTGTGACGTTTGGTATCACACAAAGTGTTCCTTCGGTAAACGGGAGTTACATAATCTCATAGTCATACGAACATGTATAAGTCATGAAGAAAGCAATAGAAACATACTAAATGATCAAGTGCTAAGCTAACAGAATGGGTCAAGTCAATCACATCATTCTCCTAATGATGTGATCCCGTTAATCAAACTACAACTCATGTCTATGGTTAGGAAACTTAACCATCTTTGATTTACGAGCTAGTCAAGTAGAGGCATACTAGTGACACTCTGTTTGTCTATGTATTCACACATGTATTATGTTTCCGGGTAATACAATTCTAGCATGAATAATAAACATTTATCATGATATGAGGAAATAAATAATAACTTTATTATTTCCTCTAGGGCATATTTCCATCAGTCTCCCACTTGCACTAGTGTCAATAATCTAGATTACACAGTAAATATTCTAACACCCATGGAGCCTTGGTGCTAATCATGTTTTGCTCGTGGAAGAGGCTTAGTCAACGGGTCTGCAACATTCAGATCCGTATGTATCTTGCAAATCTCTATGTCTCCCACCTGGACTTGGTACCGGATGGAATTGAAGCGTCTCTTGATGTGCTTGGTTCTCTTGTGAAATCTGGATTCCTTTGCCAAGGCAATTGCACCAGTATTGTCACAAAAGATTTTCATTGGACCCGATGCACTAGGTATGACACCTAGATCGGATATGAACTCCTTCATCCAGACTCCTTCAAGTGCTGCGTCCGAAGCAGCTATGTACTCCGCTTCACATGTAGATCCCGCCACGACGCTTTGTTTAGAACTGCACCAACTGACAGCTCCACCGTTTAATATAAACACATATCTGGTTTGTGATTTAGAATCATCCGGATCAGTGTCAAAGCTTGCATCGACGTAACCATTTATGACTAGCTCTTTGTCACCTCCATAAACGAGAAACATATCCTTAGTCCTTTTCAGGTATTTCAGGATGTTCTTGACCGCTGTCCAGTGCTCCACTCATGGATTACTTTGGTACCTCCCTGCTAAACTAATAACAAGGCACACATCAGGTCTGGTACACAGCATTGCATACATGATAGAGCCTATGGCTGAAACATAGGGAACATCTTTCATTTTCTCTCTATCTTCTGCAGTGGTCGGGCATTGAGTCTGACTCAATTTCACACCTTGTATTATAGGCAAGAACCCTTTCTTTGCTTGATCCATTTTGAACTTTTTCAAAACTTTATCAAGGTATGTACTTTGTGAAAGTCCAATTAAGCGTCTTGATCTATGTCTATAGATCTTGATGCCCAATATATAAGCAGCTTCACCGAGGTCTTTCATTGAAAAACTTTTATTCAAGTATCATTTTATGCTCTCCAGAAATTCTATATCATTTCCAATCAATAATATGTCATCCACATATAATATTAGAAATGCTATAGAGCTCCCACTCACTTTCTTGTAAATACAGGCTTCTCCAAAAGTCTGTATAAAACCATATGCTTTGATCACACTATCAAAGCGTTTATTCCAACTCCGAGAGGCTTGCACCAGTCCATAAATGGATTGCTGGAGCTTGCACACTTTGTTAGCACCCTTTGGATCGACAAAACCTTCTGGTTGCATCATATACAACTCTTCTTCTAGAGATCCATTCAGGAATGCAGTTTTGACATCCATTTGCCAAATTTCATAATCATAAAATGAGGCAATTGCTAACATGATTCGGATAGACTTAAGCATCGCTACGGGTGAGAAAGTCTCATCATAGTCGACCCCTTGAACTTGTCGAAAACCTTTTGCAACAAGTCGAGCTTTGTAGATAGTAATATTACCATCAGCGTCAGTCTTCTTCTTGAAGATCCATTTATTCTCGATAGCTTGCCGATCATTGGGCAAGTCAACCAAAGTCCATACTTTGTTCTCATACATGGATCCCATCTCATATTTCATGGCCTCAAGCCATTTTGTGGAATCTGGGCTCATCATCGCTTCCTCATAGTTCGTAGGTTCGCCATGGTACCACTCTGGTGTGGATCTTACTCTGGTTGACCTACGAGGTTTGGTAGTAACTTGATCTGAAGTTTCATGATCAATATCATTAGCTTCCTCATTAATTGATGTACTTGTCACAGGAACCGGTTTCTGTGATGAACCATTTTCCAATAAAGGAGCAGGTATAGTTACCTCATCAAGTTCTACTTTCCTCCCACTCACTTCTTTCGAGAGAAACTCCTTCTCTAGAAAGGATCCACTCTTGGCAACGAATGTCTTGCCTTCGGATCTGTGATAGAAGGTGTACCCAACAGTTTCCTTTGGGTATCCTATGAAGACACATTTCTCCGATTTGGGTTCGAGCTTATCAGGTTGAAGCTTTTTCACAGAAGCATCGCAGCCCCAAACTTTAAGAAACGACAACTTTGGTTTCTTGCCAAACCACAGTTCATAAGGTGTCGTCTCAACGGATTTTGATGGTGCCTTATTTAACGTGAATGCAGCTGTCTCTAAAGCATAACCCCAAAACGATAGTGGTAAATCAGTAAGAGACATCATAGATCGCACCATATCTAGTAAAGTACGATTACGACGTTCGGACACACCATTTCTCTATGGTGTTCCGGGTGGCGTGAGTTGTGAAACTATTCCGCGTTGTTTCAAATGTAGACCAAACTCGTAACTCAAATATTCTCCTCCACGATCAGAACGTAGAAACTTTATTTTCTTGTTACGATGATTTTCAACTTCACTCTGAAACTCTTTGAACTTTTCAAATGTTTCAAACTTATGTTTCATTAAGTAGATATACCCATATCTAGTTAAATCATCTGTGAAGGTGAGAAAATAACGATACCCGTCGTGAACCTCAACATTCATTGGACCACATACATCAGTATGTATGATCTCCAACAAATCAGTCGCTCGCTTCATAGTTCCGGAGAACGGCGTTTTAGTCATCTTGCCCATGAGGCATGGTTCGCAAGTACCAAGTGATTCATAATCAAGTGGTTCCAAAAGTCCATCAATATGGAGTTTCTTCATGCGTTTTACACCAATTTGACCCAAACGGCAGTGCCACAAATAAGTTGCACTATCATTATCAACTCTGCATCTTTTGGCTTTAACATTATGACTATGTGTATCACTACTATCGAGATTCATCAAAAATAGACCACTCTTTAAGGGTGCATGACCATAAAAGATATTACTCATATAAATAGAATAACCATCTCGCATCAAACAAGATCCAGATATAATGTTCATGCTCAACGCTGGCACCAAATAAAAATTATTTAGGTCTAAAACTAATCTCGAAGGTAGATGTAGAGGTAGTGTGCCGACAGCGATCACATCGACTTTGTAACTATTTCCCACGCGCATCGTCACCTCGTCCTTAGCCAGTGTCCGCTTAATCCATAGTCCCTGTTTCGAGTTGCAAATATTAGCAACAGAACCAGTATCAAATACCCAGGTGCTACTGCGAGCTCTGGTAAGGTACACATCAATAACATGTATATCACATATACCTTTGTTCACCTTGCCATCCTTCTTATCCGCCAAATACTTGGGGCAATTCCGCTTCCAGTGACCAGTCTGCTTGTAGTAGAAGCACTCAGTTTCAGGCTTAGGTCCAGATTTGGGTTTCTTCTCTTGAGAAGCAACTTGTTTGTCGTTCTTCTTGAAGTTCCCCTTCTTCTTCCATTTACCTTTTTTCATGAATTTGGTGGTCTTATTGACCATCAACACTTGATGCTCCTTCTTGATTTCTACCTCCGCAGCCTTTAGCATTGCGAAGAGCTCGGGAATTGTCTTGTTCATCCCTTGCATATTATAGTTCATCACGAAGCCCTTGTAGCTTGCTGGCAATGATTGAAGAATTCTGTCAATGACACTATCATCCGGAAGATTAACTCCCAGTTGAATCAAGTGATTGCAATACCCGGACTTTTGAGTATATGTTCACTGGCAGAACTATTATCCTCCATCTTGCAGCTGTAGAACTTATTGGAGACTTCATATCTCTCAATCCGGGCATTTGCTTGAAATATTAACTTCAACTCCTGGAACATCTCATATGCTCCATGACGTTCAAAACGTCGTTGAAGTCCCGGTTCTAAGCCATAAAGCATGAAACACTGAACTATCGAGTAGTCATCAGCTTTGCTCTGCCTGACGTTCTTAACATCGTCAGTTGCATCAGCAGCAGGCCTGGCACCCAGCGGTGCTTCCAGGACGTAACTTTTCTGTGCAGCAATGAGGATAATCCTCAAGTTACGGACCCAGTCCGTGTAATTTCTACCATCGTCTTTCAACTTTGCTTTCTCACAGAACGCATTAAAATTTAACGAAACAACATCATGGGCCATCTATCTACAACAAACATAGACAAGCAAAATACTATCAGGTACTAAGTTCTTGATAAATTTAAGTTCAATTAATCATATTACTTAAGAACTACCACTTAGATAGACATCCCTCTAATCATCTAAGTGATCACGTGATCCAAATCAACTAAACCATAACCGATCATCACGTGAAATGGAGTAGTTTTCAATGGTGAACATCACTATGTTGATCATATCTACAATATGATTCACGCTTGACCTTTCGGTCTCAGTGTTCCGAGGCCATATCTGCATATGCTAGGATCGTCAAGTTTAACCTGAGTATTCTGCGTGTGCAAAACTGGCTTGCACATGTTGTAGATGGACGTAGAGCTTATCACACCCGATCATCACGTGGTGTCTGGGCACGATGAACTTTGGCAACGGTGCATACTAAGGGAGAACACTTTTATCTTGAAATTTAGTAAGAGATCATCTTATAATGCTACCGTCAATCAAATCAAGATAAGATGCATAAAAGATAAATATCACATGCAATCAATATAAGTGATATGATATGGCCATCATCATCTTGTGCTTGTGATCTCCATCTCCGAAGCACCGTCATGATCACCATCATCACCGGCGCGACACCTTGATCTCCATCGTAGCATCGTTGTCATCTTGCCAACTATTGCTTCTACGACTATCGCTACCGCTTAGTGATAAAGTAAAGCAATTACAGGGCGATTGCATTGCATACAATTAAGCGACAACCATATGACTCCTTCCAGTTGTCGATAACTCGGTTACAAAACATGACCATCTCATACACTAAAATATAGCATCACGTCTTGACCATATCACATCACAACATGCCCTGCAAAAACAAGTTAGACGTCCTCTACTTTGTTGTTGCAAGTTTTACGTGGCTGCTACGGGCTTAGCAAGAACCGTTCTTACCTACGCATCAAAACCACAACAATAGTTCGTCAAGTTAATGTTGTTTTAACCTTCTCAAGGACCGGTCGTAGCCACACTCGGTTCAACTAAAGTTGGAGAAATTCACACCCGCCAGCCACCTGTGTGCAAAGCACGTCGGTAGAACTAGTCTCGCGTAAGCGTACGCGTAATGTCGGTCCGGGCCGCTTCATCCAACAATACCGCCGAACCAAAGTATGACATGCTGGTAAGCAGTATGACTTGTATCGCCCACAACTGACTTGTGTTCTACTTGTGCATATAACATCAACGCATAAAGCCATGCTCGGATGCCACTATTGGGGAAAGTAGTAATTTCAAAAAAATTCCTACGCACACGCAAGATCATGGTGATGCATAGCAATGAGAGGGGAGAGTGTGTCCATGTACCCTCCTAGACCGAAAGCGGAAGCGTTAGCACAACGCAGTTGATGTAGTCGTACGTATTCACGATCCGACCGATCAAGCATCAAACGCACGACACCTCCGAGTTTAGCACACGTTCAGCTCAATGATGTCCCTCAAACTCCGATCCAGCCGAGCTTTGAGGGAGAGTTCCGTCAGCACGATGGCGTGGTGATGATGATGACGTTCTACCGATGCAGGGCTTCTCCAAAGCACCGCTACGATATTATCGAGGTGGATAATGGTGGAGGGGGGCACCGCACACGGCTAAGAGATCTCAAGGATCAATTGTTGTGTCTCAAGGGGGTGCCTCCCTCCCCGTATATAAAGGAGTGGAGGAGGGGGAGGGGGCCGACCACCCTTGGCGCGCCCCATGAGGAGTCCTACTCCCACCAGGAGTAGGACTCCCCCCTTCCTTGTTAGAGTAGGAGAGGAGAGGGAAGGAGAGAGAGAGGGGGAAAGGAAAGAGGGGGCGTGGCCCCCCTCCTTGTCCAATTCGGACTTGGGGGGAGGGGCGTGGCGCTGCCCCTTGGCCGCCTCTCCTCTTCCACCACTTGGGCCCATGAGGCCCATTAACCTCCGGGGGGTTCCGGTAACCCCCCGGTACTCCGGTATATATCCGGTAACCCCTGAAACCATTCCGGTGTCCGAATGTAGTCGTCCAATATATCAATCTTCATGTCTCGACCATTTTGAGACTCCTCATCATGTCCGTGATATCTGGGACTCCGAACTATCTTCGGTACATCAAAACATATAAACTCATAATCTAACCGTCATCTAACTTTAAGCGTGCGGACCCTACGGGTTCGAGAATTATGTAGACATGACCGAAACATGTCTCCGGTCAATAACCAATAGCGGAACCTGGATGCTCATATTGGCTCCTACATATTCTACGAATATCTTTATCGGTCAAACCGCATAAAAACATACGTTGTTCCCTTTGTCATCGGTATGTTACTTGCCCGAGATTCGATCGTCGGTATCTCAATACCTAGTTCAATCTCGTTACCAGCAAGTCTCTTTACTCGATACGTAATGCATCATCCCGTAACTAACTCATTAGCTACATTGCTTGCAAGGCTTATAGTGATGTGCGTTACCGAGAGGGCCCAGAGATACCTCTCAGACAATCGGAGTGACAAATCCTAATCTCGAAATACGTCAACTCAACAAGTACCTTCGGAGACACCTGTAGATCACCTTATAATCACCCAGTTACGTTGTGACATTTGGTAGCACACAAATTGTTCCTTCGGTAAACGGGAGTTACATAATCTCATAGCCATAGGAACATGTATAAGTCATGAAGAAAGCAATAGCAACATACTAAATGATCAAGTGCTAAGCTAACGGTAGGTCAAGTCAATCACATCATTCTCCTAATGATGTGATCCCGTTAATCAAATGACTACTCATGTCTATGTTTAGGAAACTTAATCATCTTTGATTTACGAGCTAGTCAAGTAGAGGCATACTAGTGACACCCTGTTTGTCTATGTATTCGCACATGTATTATGTTTCCGGGTAATACATTTCTAGCATTAATAATAAACATTTATCATGATATGGGGAAATAAATAATAACTTTATTATTGCCTCTAGGGCATATTTCCTTCAGACGGCTCCCGTCGGTGGGCCTCCCCCTCGTTCTCCATCGCCTGCCGTCAACGCCGCCACCGGTCCGGCGGGGAACGAGCAGCAAGCATTGTCGCTGCATCCCTCGGTACAGCGGGAAGGCCGCACCGCCACTCCGTCGCTAACTCCAGCTGGTTCGTCGTCTCATGCCCGTCATGCTCCCACGGATGCGCAGGCCGCGTTGCTCCTGGCGCGTGAGCTTATGCACTACCGCCCCGTCAACGACCTCTACGAGGAGTGGCTCGCTCGCATCACCAACCTCGTCAGCGCCGTAGGGGGCTCTCCTGCGTCATCCCTCTCGCTGCCTCGCCCTCCGTCCTACGTGGGTGATGCAGCTCAGGAGGCGCCTCCGCCACCTCCTCCCCAAGAAGGTGCTCTGGCTCCAAGGCGTGCGGCCCCTGGACGAGACCCACCGCGTCCAGCGCCCGCGCGACAAGAAAGGGGCTGCCAAGAGATCCCTCAGCCTCAAGAAGGCGCTCGTGTGCTCCCTGCTCATGCACGTCAAGACCGCATCCCTGCGCCAGCACGTCAAGACCCCGCGCTGCCCCTGGCAGCGGCGCGCGGGAATCTCCGAGAGCAAGCCCCGCATCTGCAAAGGGCTCTGGTGGCCACCGCAGGCTGCCGCGCCTTCACCACCGAGCTACGCAGTGTCGCCTGGCCGGGCAAGTTCAAGCCGGATCTGCCTCCTCGCTACGACGGCATTGCCGACCCCGCGGAGTTCCTACAGCTCTACGAGCTTGGCATCGAGGCGGCCAACAGAGATGAAAAGGTCATGGCGAACTAGTTTCACATGGTGCTCAAAGATGGTGCCGGCCCCTGGCTCCTGAACCTGCCTCCCGGCTCGATCTCCTCTTGGGACGAGATGCACACCCGCTTCATTGCCAACTTCCAGGGCACTCGCAACCGTCCTTCAGTCGTGGGTGACCTGCGCCGCATCAAGCAGCAACCTGGAGGGACCTTGCAGAAGTACATCCAGCGCTTCAACAGCGCTCGCCTCAAGATTCCCAAGGTGACCAAGGAGGCCATCATCTCAGCGTTCTCTAACGGTGTCCGCGACGTCAAGATGAAGGAGAAGCTGGCTATCCACGAGGATCTGTGCACATCCCTGGAGCTGTTCAACCTGGCTACCAAGTGCGCAAGGGCTGAGGAGGGGCGCCTCTCCCTTCTCGAGCATCCAGCTGCTGACCCAGAGGAAAAGAAAGCCAAGGCCAAGGACGTGAGGCGCAAAGGAGCAGCTGTGCTTGCAGCAGAACCAGACACGAAGCACGGCAGGGACCAGCCGGAGTTGTCCAAGGGTAGCCGATTCTGCGCCTACCACAACCTCTACACCCACAACACCAACGAATGCCAGGAGCTCAGGGCCGTTTGCGAAGGACGCATCGATCGATGTCCCGAGTGCAACGACCGGGGCTACCGCCGAGGAGGAGGAAGAGGTAGAGGATGATGGGACGACCGAGGCCCTCGCCAGGAGTGGCGTGACGGTCACGCCCAATATGCGACCCTATCCTAAAGGAACTCGAAGGTCCCACCAAGGATAGAAGCGCATATAGGAGAAGCTTTTGCAAGGTGGATATCATTACATCGTACCATTACATAATAGTTGGGGATACATATAAGAGGCATACAATGCCACACGAATACAACAACTTCATACATAAGTGCAACATCCGACTACGGATGAAACACAAACAGAAGCTCAAACGACATCCACCCTGCTAGCGCAGGCTGCCGACCTGGAACCTATCCCCTGATCGAAGAAGAAGCAGAAGAAGAACTCCAAAACAAGCAAGCATCACTCTCGCGTCATGATCATTGCATAACCACACCTGCAACTGTTGTTGTAGTAATCTGTGAGCCACGAGGACTCAGCGATCCCATTACCATGGGTATCAAGACTAGCAAAGCTTAATGGGTAATGAAGGGGTAAAGTGGTGAGGTTACAGCAGTGACTAAGCATGATATGGTGGCTAACATACGCAAATAAGAGCGAGAAGAGAAGCAACGGAACGGTCGCCAACTAGTAATGATCAAGAAGTGATCCTGAAATCCTACTTACGACAAACATAACCCAAACCGTGTTCACTTCCCGGACTTTGCTGAAAAGAGACCATCACGGCTACACACGCGGTTGATGCGTTTTACATAAATCAAGTGTCAAGTTCTCTACAACCGGATATTAACAAATTCCCATCTACCACATAACCGCGGGCACGGCTCTCGAAAGTTTATACCCTGCAGGGGTGTCCCAACTTGGCCCATCACAAGCTCTCATGTTTAATGAAGGATATTCCTTCTCCCAGGAAGACCCGATCAGTCTCGGAATCCCGGTTTACAAGACATTTCGACAATGGTAAAACAAGACCAACAAAGCCGCCCGAATGTCCTGATAGGAGCTGCACATATCTCGTTCTCAGGGCACACTGGATGAGCAATCCGTACAACTAAAACCAGACCTCAAGTTTCCTTGAGGTGGCATTGCAAAGGGCTCTAGTTTGGACCAACACTCAGAGGAGCACTGGCCCGGGGGGTCAATAAAGATGACCCTCGGGCTCCGGAAACCCAAGGGTAAAAGGCTTAGGTAGGCAAATGGTAAAACCAAGGTTGGGCCTTGCTGGAGGAGTTTTATTCAAAGCGAACTGTCAAGGGGGTCCCATAAATCACCCAACCGCGCAAGGAACGCAAAATCAAGGAACATAACACCGGTATGACGGAAACTAGGGCAGCAAGAGTGGAACAAAACACCAGGCGTAAGGCCAAGCCTTCCACCCTTTACCAAGTATATAGGTGCATTAATTAAATAAGAGATATTGTGATATCCCAACATAATCCTGTCCATCATGGAGCAATCTTCAACTTCACCTGCAACTAACAATGCTATAGGAGGGGCTGAGCAAAAACGGTAACATAGCCAAGCGGTAACATAGCCAAGCAACAGTTTGCTAGGAAGGTTTTAAAAGGTTAGAGGCTGACATGGCAATTTGGGAGGCTTGATGAAAAAGTGATAGGTAGCGCAATATAGCAATAGAACGAAGCAACTAGCATAGCAATGATAGTAGTGAGATCCAAGGTGACGGTCATCTTGCCTGAAATCCCGCAAGGAAGAAGAATGAGTCCTTGAAGAAGATGAAACCACGAAGACGAACCAAGCATAGACGAACGAATCCTCACGATCGCAACGAAACAGGAACTAACAAGAAGAAGCACAACCGGAAAGAAGCAAACAACAAGGTAAACACACAACACATAAAATGACAAGATGCACAACCATGGCAAGAGATGATGCATAAAAGAGCAACACATCAAAGCAAGTTTAAATGAGGCCGGAAAACAACATGTAACAATTCCGGTAAGACCTCATATGTAAATTTAGAAATTGGTCCAGATCTGAATAAACCTTATGTTCAAGTTGTTAAACAGCAGGTTAAGATGCACCAAGATGATCTACACGAAATTGTAGTCAAGTTTCATATAAAGTTCAATTAGTTTGGAGCTACGGCCTAGAAGATATGAGCAAAACAAGTTAACCATGGCATTGATGCAAAAGGCATACAAACATCAAGCAAACTCTCTCAAAACAAGGATTCAACATGACAAGCTGAAACTACTTGCAATTCTAAGCAAGTTTCATATAAAGCATGCTCAAAAGGGAGCAACGGTGCAACACATACACATGAAACAAGATATAACAACAATCTATACAAAACAGCAACTATGCATCTTGCAAGCATCATGAAAATATGCTACGTCACCCCAGCATGAAAACAAAAGGCATGGACATGATGTACAGGTAAAGCATGACAAAACATGAACACTGAGCTATCTCCAGAATTCATTAGATCATGCTCAAAAGGTCATGGCAAGATTGCAAATAATAACAGTTTCACAGACTTGGCATGGTAGAAATAACATCAGGTTCCAATGTTTAGAGCTATCAAAAAACATGTTATATCAAGCTATCGTGGAAAAATTGAGCATGGAATGCTAACACGAAAGACAGAAAACAAATCTCCCTTACTGAACTAATTCCAAAGATCAACAGAAAGGATGGTAGCATCCATGCAGACATGGCAAAGGATATGACAGATTCAGAATAACAGTACATGGCAGGAACAATGATAAGTAGGCATGTTGGTGAGCTTTTACAACTCACCACAGATCAATACATGGCATGACAATGTAACCAGCATTAAGAAGACATGTTTGTGAAGCCACACATGGCAATATCATAGACATAGGGTGCATGGATCACTAGGAAAACTCATGACAAAACTGAACTTAATGTTAACAAGCTGACAGCAACATTATTTAGCAATTTGAGAGCAAGATTACAACAAGCTACATCAGGCTATAAATGCAACCAAGGGCATGGATGGATATAGAATGACATGTATAACAAAACATCCTTAGTGAACATCTCCAGATTATGCATAGAATGACTTGTAGCAGCAGGTTTACATAGCATCATGACATAACAGATTCAACCTAGCAAAATAGTAACAGCAAGTAGCCCACTTCACAAGCTTGATGCACTCACTACAAGACTAACAAAAATACATGGATTGCACCACTTTAAATATGACATGATGTAGCTCAAAACTCATGTAGACATCAAGCTCATAGGATGCACACACAAAATGCAATGAAAAAGACAAAACAGCAAGTTCTGTTAACAGGCAACAGGAAACATCATATAGCACTCTTGCAACGATGATTAGGGCATCAAGATGGATTCAAACAAGCATGGCACAATGGAATGAAATGAATATCAACTCTCAGCGAACATTTGGATATATTATATGCATAATTTGGAGCCACAGACATGGAGATATGATATTATGAACATGGCATGAAAATAACAGGGATCTCCGGGACTTGGTGGAATTTCACCTCGCGGACTAGGGTTGACCACGGCACAGATTTCGAGGCGGCGGCGGATCTCTCCGGAGACGAGGCAGCAGCGGCGCGGGGAGCCGGCCCTGGCTCGGATTTTGCCGGATCCGGCAGGCGGCGAGCTGGGACGGCGGCGGAGGGGCGGCGACGGGCGGCGGGACGCGGGATCCGCGTTTGGCGGCGGGGCAGCTCGAAGGCGAGGCGGCGCCGAGCAGGGAGGCGCGGGCGGCGCGCGTACCTGAGACGGCGGGGCGGCGAACCGGGCCCGGAGGGCCCCGCGCGGGCCACGGCGGGCCGGCGGGTGAGGCGCGGCGGGGGGGGGGGGGACGGCCGGCTGGTGATGTGGCGGCGCGGGAGTAGATGAGGCGGCGAGGTTGGCGACGTGGCGGGCGCTGATTGGTCAGAGTGAGGTGGCCGGTGGATGCGTCCGGCCGGAGCAGACGTGTCCGGCTGCGCGGAGGAGCGGGGCTAGGGTTTGCGGAAATTTCAGGGAGAGAGGCCTTTTTATTGGTAGAGGGAGCTAGGAGAGTCCAAATGGGGAGCGGTTTCGCCCACACAATCGTGATCGAATGGCGGAGAGCATGGAGGGGGTTTGGATGGGTTCATGGGCTATGGTAAGGGGGGCTGGGCTGCAAAGAGAGAGGGCTTTCGGGCTACGCGGTTAACCGTTGGGGCATCAAACGACCTCCAAATGGAACGAAATTTGACGGGCGGTCTACCGGTGATATACCAAAGCCACTCGGCAAATCTCGGCCCATTCCGAGAACGTTTTTCTCCCGCTCACGAAACAAGGTCTGAGAGAGGGGACGGGCACGTGCGAGTGTGGCTGTGCTCAGAACGGACAACTAAGAGAACCGGCGGAACCCGAATGGATGCAAGTTTTGAAAAACTGGCAGATGAAATGCAGATGATGAAATGGCAAAATGCAACACGCAAGCAAATGACATGGCAACAACAACGAATAGCTGGAAGATACCTGGCGCATCGGATCCGGGGCGTTACAACTCTCCTCCACTAACAAGAGATCTCGTCCCGAGATCTTAGGAACGAGATGGAAGAGAAAGAGGAAGAGGTGAAGTAAGAACGCAAGAGAGAAGATGAACAAAGTCAAGAGTACTCAGTTAGAACAAGATAGAAAAGGAATGAATAAAAGAATTTCGGCAACACTCCGACTGAAAATGGAAGGATTAGGACATGAACTTCACCCAATGAGATGGCACTTGCCGAGATGAAAAATTTAATGCCTCCAGAAGAATTGAAAGAATTGAATGAAAAGAACTTAGAAGGAAGGATTGAATGGAGTTGTTTAGAAAATCAACAACAAAAGAATAAGCTTGTTGTGGACTTATCAAAAACAACTCAAAACTTGAGGTGAAATTATACCACAACCAATGTCTGAAAAGCTGAGAAGAACGAAGAAATGCAAAACTCCACTTCAGAAGAAAAGGAAGAATTATTTGCACTTCAAGACGTGAGAAGAAAAGATAGTTGAACTTCACCAACAAAATCTTGATGAACCCTTGAAGAATGAATTAAATCGTGAAGAACCTCCATGAAGAACTCTGGTGACAAAAGGATGATGAGATAGAATGAAGGAAGAAAGAATAAGATGAGCCTTGCGGTGATTTAGATGGAGGTTCTGACGAAATGGCCGAGGAAATTTGAACTCCGGAAAAGAAAAGATGAAAACACTTGGAACTAGAATTTATTCATCGAGAACAAATTCCGAAGAAAGGGATTACTCACCTGCATCAAATAAGAATAAGATTTATTGTATGCTTATCCTTCATCAAATTTAATTGATGATAAACAAATTTTGCATACTACTTATTCTTATTGGAAAAGGATTAAGGGGGGTATAGCAAAAAAACTTGAGAAAGTCTTCATGAACCAGCGGTAGGATTGGAAAGAAAGAATGAATTAATATGATAATCAAAGAAAAAGAATCTTGAACAAACCAACATAAGAATTTGAAAATGAGTGATGAAAGAGAATGAATCACCGGGAAGAATTAGAAGAACCAATATGCTAGAGGGAATTTAGATGCAAAAGAACAAAGAGATCATGAGCTGATTAAAGAACACTTGAACGAAGCACCGGGATAATTGGATAACGGTAGCTAAAATGATGGCCTCCGGTGAAAAGAAATGGAAAAACAACTCCTGACATACTCTAGATGGGTAAGAAAACAATCTATGACAAATGGAATAATTTGAGAGAATAACATTAAGCTAGAACCGCGAATCTTCGAGAGAACGGACAGGATTTAGAGGAAAAAACTCTTCTTCGGTCTTCCAATGATGACAGGAAACAACACCAAAAGTTACTGAGAGACTCTGGGGGATTGAGAAACGAAGAGGTTGAGCCAACAATGAAAAGAATTTGAAAGAGATCTTGGAGAAGACATCTGACTGATGAAATTCATTCTTACGTCAAACTCTGAAAAGAATCTGGAATAGCTCTAGAATAATTAGAAGAGTCAGGTAAGATCCTGGGAAAAGACCTGTGGGTTAGGGCCCACTAAAAGGAAAATACCGTTGAAAAGGATTGCTGAGATAGATGATGCACTGGAACGATTGAAATATTTGAATGAGGTGACAACCTCGAACTAATTCGAACACAAACGAATCTCCTGAGATGCCTTGAGTACTCCAGAAGGTTAAACTGACGAGAGGCGAACAAGCAGGGAAAACACTTGAGCCGAGGGAAAGAATATAATCACTACCAAAAATTGGAATTGAATCCACCGGAGAAGAAAAGGAGATGAAGAATGTCCACCGAGACGAGGATTCACCGGTTGAAATAATTGACGAAATACTGTAAAGGCTCCACATGAATGAAATTGATGCTCGAAACTGACTCAGGCTCCGGGAAGAAGAGGGTGGGAGGGTTGGAAAAACAAAGGAAACTTGGAAGGGAGAACCGACGAATAGCTTGAAGAGAAAAACACCGGTTGAAAGAAAGCAAAGGCTTCGCATGAGTAGGATGGATACTCAATTACGGACTCCGGCTTCGAGCAGAAAAAGGGGTGGGCGGGTGGGAAAAGAAGACAACTGAGGATTGGACTTGCAAAAATGGAGAGGGTCGAATCACCTTGACGAGAAATGCACCGGATGCAAAGAGCTGAGAACCAACGATCGGAAAACCAATTGTGTGATCCTAAAGAAAATTTGAAGGGGAAGAGGAGTAATTCAAAACACCTACATCAAGATTCCTCACCAGAGCGATGAAGGGGCTGGGGAGTAAAAAGAATTCCTACTCTCCGATATAACTAGACTCCAAAAAAAACAATTTTTCTTCTAGACTCAACAACGGCCAACTACGAACAATCAAGGGGGCTCCTATGGTCGGTCGAGGCTCTCATACCAACTTGTCACGCCCAATATGCGACCCTATCCTAAAGGAACTCGAAGGTCCCACCAACGATAGAAGCGCATATTGGAGACGCTTTTGCAAGGTGGATATCATTACATCGTACCATTACATAATAGTTGGGGATACATACAAGAGGCATACAATGCCACACGAATACAACAACTTCATACATAAGTGCAACATCCGACTACGGATGAAACACAAACAGAAGCTCAAACGACATCCATCCTGCTAGCGCAGGCTGCCGACCTGGAACCTATCCCCTGATCGAAGAAGAAGCAGAAGAAGAACTCCAAAACAAGCAAGCATCACTCTCGCGTCATGATCATTGCATAACCAGCACCTACAACTGTTGTTGTAGTAATCTGTGAGCCACGAGGACTCAGCAATCCCATTACCATGGGTATCAAGACTAGCAAAGCTTAATGGGTAATGAAGGGGTAAAGTGGTGAGGTTACAGCAGCGACTAAGCATGATATGGTGGCTAATATACGCAAATAAGAGCGAGAAGAGAAGCAACGGAACGGTCGCCAACTAGTAATGATCAAGAAGTGATCCTGAAATCCTACTTACGTCAAACATAACCCAAACCGTGTTCACTTCCCGGACTCCGCCGAAAAGAGACCATCATGGCTACACACGCGGTTGATTCGTTTTAATTAAGTCAAGTGTCAAGTTCTCTACAACCGGATATTAACAAATTCCCATCTGCCACATAACCGCGGGCACGGCTCTCGAAAGTTTATACCCTGCAGGGGTGTCCCAACTTGGCCCATCACAAGCTCTCATGGTCAACGAAGGATATTCCTTCTCCCAGGAAGATCCGATCAGTCTCGGAATCCCAGTTTACAAGACATTTCGACAATGGTTAAACATGACCAGCAAAGCCGCCCGGATGTCCTGATAGGAGCTGCACATATCTCGTTCTCAGGGCACACCGGATGAGCAATCCGTACAACTAAAACCAGACCTCAAGTTTCCTTGAGGTGGCATTGCAAAGGGCTCTAGTTTGGACCAACACTCAGAGGAGCACTGGCCCGGGGGGTAAATAAAGATGACCCTCAGGTTCTGGAAACCCAAGGGAAAAAGGCTTAGGTAGGAAAATGGTAAGACCAAGGTTGGGCCTTGCTGGAGGAGTTTTATTCAAAGCGAACTGTCAAGGGGGTCCCATAAATCACCCAACCGCGCAAGGAACGCAAAATCAAGGAACATAACACCGGTATGACGGAAACTAGGGCAGCAAGAGTGGAACAAAACACCAGGCGTAAGGCCAAGCCTTCCACCCTTTACCAAGTATATAGGTGCATTAATTAAATAAGAGATATTGTGATATCCCAACATAATCCTGTCCATCATGGAGCAATCTTCAACTTCACCTGCAACTAACAATGCTATAGGAGGGGCTGAGCAAAAACGGTAACATAGCCAAGCGGTAACATAGCCAAGCAACAGTTTGCTAGGAAGGTTTTAAAAGGTTAGAGGCTGACATGGCAATTTGGGAGGCTTGATGAAAAAGTGATAGGTAGCGCAATATAGCAATAGAACGAAGCAACTAGCATAGCAATGATAGTAGTGAGATCCAAGGTGACGGTCATCTTGCCTGAAATCCCGCAAGGAAGAAGAACGAGTCCTTGAAGAAGATGAAACCACGAAGACGAACCAAGCATAGACGAACGAATCCTCACGATCGCAACGAAACAGGAACTAATGAGAAGAAGCACAACCGGAAAGAAGCAAACAACAAGGTAAACACACAACACATAAAATGACAAGATGCACAACCAAGCATGATGCATGACAAAGGCTATATGATGCTACTCATGGAAAGAGATGATGCATAAAAGAGCAACACATCAAAGCAAGTTTAAATGAGGCCGGAAACAACATGTAACAATTCCGGTAAGACCTCATATGTAAATTTAGAAATTGGTCCAGATCTGAATAAACCTTATGTTCAAGTTGTTAAACAGCAAGTTAAGATGCACCAAGATGATCTACACGAAATTCTAGTCAAGTTTCATATAAAGTTCAATTAGTTTGGAGCTACGGCCTAGAAGATATGAGCAAAACAAGTTAACCATGGCATTGATGCAAAATGCATAAAAACATCAAGCAAACTCTACCAAAACAAGGATTCAACATGACAAGCTGAAACTATATGCAATTCTAAG
The DNA here is from genome assembly GCA_963921465.1 of Triticum timopheevii. NCBI lineage: Eukaryota > Viridiplantae > Streptophyta > Magnoliopsida > Poales > Poaceae > Triticum > Triticum timopheevii. The sequence goes on from OY997266.1 coordinate 371,998,388, forward strand.
CACTTTTCATATAGAGCGTGTTCAAGACGGAGCAACGATGCAACACATACACATGAAACAAGATATAACAACAATCTCTCCAAAACAGCAACTACGCATCTTGCAAGCATCATGAAAATATGCTACGGCACTCCAGCATGAAAACAAAAGGCATGGACATGATGTAAAGGTAAAGCATGACAAAACATGACCAATGAGCTATATCCAGAAATCAATAGATCATGCTCAAAAGGTCATGGAAAGATTGCAAATAATAACAGTTTCACAGACATGGCAGAAATCACTGGACATGGCAGAAATAACATCAGGTTGCATTGTTTAGAGCTATCAAACAACATGTTAGAGCAAGCTATCATGGCAAAATAGGGCATGGCATGCTAATACTAAAGACAAAGAACAAATCTCCTGTACTTAGCTAATTCCAAAGATCAACAAAAAAGATGGTAGCACCCATGCAAACATGGCAAAGGATATGACAGATTCAGAATAACAGTACATGGCAGGAACAACGATAAGTAGACAAAGAACAAATCTCCTGTACTTGTACAACTCACAACAGAGAAATACATGAATTGACCAGGTAACCATCAGTAAGAAGACATGTTTATGAAGCTACACATGGCAATAGCATAGTCATAGGGTGCATGGATCACTTGCAAATCTCATGACAAAACTGAACTTAATGTTAACAGGCTGACAGCAACATTATTTAGCAACTTTAGAGCAAGATTACAACAAGCTACAGTAGGCTATAAATGCAACCAAGGGCATGGATGAATATAGCATGACATGTATAATAAAACATCCTTAGTGAACATCTTCAGATTATGCATTGAATGACTTGTAGTAGTAGGATTACATAGCATCATGACATAACAAATTCAACCTAGCAAAATAGTAACAGCAAGTACCCCACTTCACAAGCTTGATGCACTCACTACGATACTCACAAAAATACAAGGATTACACCACTATAAAGACGGCATGACGTATCTCAAAACTCATGTAGACATCAAGCTCATAGGATGCACACACAAAATGCAATGAAAAAGATAAAACAGCAAGTTCTGTTAATAGGCAGCAGTTAACATCATATAGCACTCTTGCGACGAAGATTAGAGCATCAAGATGGATTCAAACAAGCATGGCACAATGGAATGAAATGAATAGCATCTCTCAGTGAACATTAGGATATATTATATGCATGATTTGGATCCACGAACATGGAGATATGATGTGATGAACATGGCATGCAAATAACAGGGATCTCTGGGACTTGGTGGAATTTCACCTCGCAGACTAATGTTGACCGTGGCGCGGATTTCGAGGCAGCAGCGGATCTCGCCGGAGACGAGTCAGCAGCGGCGCAGGGAGGCGCGGGGAGGCGGCCCCGGCTCGGATCTGGCCGGATCCTGCCGGCGGCAAGCTGGGACGACGGCGGAGGGGCGGGGACCGGCGGCGGGACGCGGGATCCGGCGACGGGGGCGGCGACCAGCGGCGGGACGCGGGATCCGGCGGCAGGGCGCAGGATCTGCGGTCGGCGGCGGGGCGGCTCGAAGGCGAGGCGCCGCCGGGCGGGGAGGCGCGGGGGGCGCGCGTACCCAAGGCGGCGGGGCGGCGAACCGGGCCCAGAGGGCCCCGCGCGGGCCACGGCGGGCCGGCGGGTGAGGCGCGGCGGCGGGGACGGCCGGCTGGTGATGTGGCGGTGCGGGAGTGGCTGAGGCGGCGGGGTTGGTGACATGGCGGGCGCTGATTGGTTGGAGTGAGGTGGCCGGTGGACGCGTCCGGCCGGAGCGGACGTGTCCGGCTGCACGGAGGAGCGGGGCTAGGGTTTGCTGAAATTTCGGGGAGAGAGGCCTTTTTATTGGTAGAGTGAGCTAGGAGAGTCCAAATGGGGAGCGGTTTTCGCCGACACGATCGTGATCGAACGGCGGAGAGCATGGAGGGGGTTTTCATGGGCTCATGGTCTGTGGTGAAGGGGGGCTGGGCTGCAAAGAGAGAGGGGTTTTGGGCTACGCGGTTAACCGTTGGGGCATCAAACGACTTCCAAATGGAACGAAATTTGACGGGCAGTGTACCGGTGATATACCAAGGCCACTCTACAAATCTCGGCCCATTCCGAGAATGTTTTTCTCCTGCTCATGAAACAAGGTCTGAGAGAGGCGACGGGCGCGTGCGAGTGTGGTTGTGCTCAGAACGGACAACGGATAGAACCGGCGGAACCCGAACGGATGCATGTTTTGAAAAACATGCAGATGAAATGCAGATGATGAAATGGCAAAATGCAACACGCAAGCAAATGACATGGCAACAACAACGAATAGCTGGAAGACACCTGGCGCATCGGATCTAAGGCGGTATAGTGACCGCCCTCATGCTATCGCTTGCATCCTGGGCATTGCCCAGGCCCCAGCCTCTCAGTGCATCTTCAAGAAGTTTGCTCGCGAGGTGAATGCAGTCCTCCCCAAGCTAGAGGCCACACGCCCTCTCAGGTGGTCCATGTGCGCCATCACGTTCAGCTCGGCGGATCAGCTCAAGTGTGCGGCTACAGCTGGCTTCCTCCCAATGCTTTGTTCCCTAGTCATCAGCAATGTGCAAGTTACCAGGACCCTCATCGATGGCGGCGCAGGACTCAACGTTCTGTCCATCGAGACGTTCAACAACCTCCAAGTGCCTTATGATCAACTCCAGCCAACCAAGCCCTTCTCGGGAGTCACTGACGGCTCCACCACTCCGATAGGGCAGGTTCACCTCCCCGTCACTTCGGACAGCGCAAGAACTACCGTACCGAGCTCATCGACTTCGACGTTGCCCACATTCGCCTGCCATACAATGCCATCCTCGGGTATCCAGCCCTGGCCAAGTTTATGGTAGTGACTCACCATGGTTACAATGTTCTCAAGATGCTGGGAAGCGGCGGAATCATCACAGTCCCCTGCAAAGAGAAGGATGCGGTGTGCTCTCTTGAGGGTGCCTTCCAAGCTGCATCAGTGAGGACCCAGATAGCAAGAGTGGGAACCCTCCCGAGGCAGTTCCCAAGAAGAACAAGACATTGCCCAGCTCAAGGCCTCAGGAGGTAGGCATCTCCGGAGGCACTGCTTCAGGATCTGCGCCCGTGCAAGGGGCGCCTCCCTCCGTCGCATAGGAAGGCGCGCCCGGCGCCCTCCTCGGGCAAGGCTCTGGGGCTCTCTCCTGGAGCGTCTCAGACTTTGCCAAGATCACGAGAGAGGCGCTCGGGCACCATTTAGAGGCGTGCTTGATGGCACGGTCTCCTCAGGAAGGCATGGGGAAAGGAAGGCCCCACGCTCACGAGTTCATCACCAAGGCCACTCAGGAGCTTCAAGAATCATGAGCCATGCGTGGCGATCGCCGCCTACCTGGCGTAGCTGCTCATCCAGGCGAGGATGGCAGGCTGCGCGTCTGCATTGACTACCCAGGGATCAGCCGAGTCGCGTCTCAGGAGCGCCTCTGCCTTCGCGCGTGGGACACTGCGAGGGTCCACCGCACAACTACGTTCACATGCCTTTCGGCCTGCCGAACACGGCTGCTGCTCACCAGCGTCTTATGCGGAGCATTCTGGCAGCTCAGGAGGCCACGCACCACGCGGTCCAGGCAGAGATGGTCCTCGAGGAGCCGCCCGGACCCCCAGAGCCTCCTGAGGCTCAGGGATCTGGTGGCTCGTGAGGATCGGCCTACTCACCGCGCATCGTCAGCTACTTCAACACCCACTCTACAATGGCATTAGGTGACATCTTTCGAGTTTCATTTCAGCTGGGAGCGCCCTCAGGGCTGCATTATTCCCAGGTCGTGTGGGTCTGTCCCTGCGGCATGTATCCCTTTTGCTTATGTCTTTAGTTTACCTTGTTGGGGGCGCCCCTCGGGCTGCATCATCCCCAAGCCGCTCGGGCCTGACCCAGTGGCATGTATCCTTTCTGCATCTATCTACGTTGGTTTGCCTTTCATATTTAACCTGCCTGTGATGATCGCCTGCTCGATTGACACCTACGTTTGGAGCCGCTCGCGCTGGCACGGCGCTTGCATGGGTCCGTCTCTGCAACGTCGACAAATCTGAGTGGTCGAGCTCTGGCCCGCGGCAGCCCCGCAAGCGCCACCTCACCAGGCCCTCAGTACCCTCACCACTCTCTCGGAGCAACCAATGGTTGGCCGGCAATTGTAATGGCAACCCGTGCTTTCCTCATGTTGGTTTACGGGACTTCCCGAGGCCTAAAGTGGGAGGCGTCACGCGCTCTCCCTCTCTCTCTCTCTCTCTCCCTCTCTCTCTCTCTCTCTCTTGCCGCGCAATCCACTTGCGTGTTAAAAGGGGTGCGCCTGAGAATCGCGACTCGGGAGCTCTTACTGGCTCTCCAGCCCTCACCCCCTGGCCTTGTCCACGGCATCGCGACCTGGCATACCAGAGGTGGCTGAGCTCGCTCGAGGGCCGGGACCTAAGGACGAAGAGCACAAAGGAAAGTGTGGGGAAGAGAAGGGAAGCTCGCGAGGTCCAAACCCATCTACAATCTCAGCTGCCGACGCGCAAGTCAGGTACCTCGCGAAGGAACGGCTCCATGCTTTCGATATAAGTCCCGCTCCTAGAATGGCTAATCGATGCGACGCCAAACCTCCATTCAGTGCGGCTCTGTGACGACGACGTTGCCTTCCTTTCTCGCCTTTTGGCGGCTGCTTGAGCGCTAAAGGGGACCTCTTGAGCATCGCCCCTCAGGGGCTCTTACTGGACCTTGTGCCGCTCACCTCCTGGCCTTGACCACGGCATCGCGACCAGGCATACCAGCGACGGCTGAAGCCTGCCTGGGGACCGGGACCTGTCAGCGTAGAGCACCAAGTCGTCATGAGGTTAGAAAGGAGGAACCGAGCCGAGACAGGACAGGCATTTTGCACCACTTCATAATAAGTATAATATCAACAAAAGACATTGCACACACTTTACGTGCCCCCACGGGGTATCTCCTCGATTCTTCGCTGGGAACAAAAGACGCGAATCCTAGGGAGCCCTAACTACATGCGCCTCCCTGGCCGACGCCATCATCAATAGTGGGCCGTGGGAGGCCGGCGCCAACCCCATCCAGATCATCCACGCCGGCGGTCTGATGCGGCCGCCTTGCTCTGAGCACGACGCGAGCTCGGGGGCACGTAGCTATCGTCGCTCGTCTCCGGAGTCTCAAAGAGCTCGGGAGAGTCGCTGGACTCCCAAGCATCGCCACTGCTACCAGGGGAGCCATTAGGGAAGCAGGTGGCAGGCCTAGCCCTTGCCACGTCGACGCCCTGGCTGCCTCCTCTGGGTCAGCACTCCAGCCGGCGGGCTTCTGCATCGAAGACCTTGAAGAGAATCAAGGAGGTGCCATCATATTCGAAATGAATCACGAGGGCACCTCCTGTTCGGCAGACCCGGGCGATCTCGCCCCAGCCCTGGGTCATGTAGAGCTTGCCCGGAGCGACGACTTCAACCTCTGGTCCAGTCGCCGGGGTACCGCAGTCGGCGTGCTGCAGCTAGAGCTCGAGAGGCCCCCGTGGCGGCATCTCGAAGGCAAAGAAATGAGGAAAGCGGATCCAGGAGTTGGAGGACCGCAGCATGGAGTACGAGCTCGTGAGAGGAATCCACGGCATGGACTCCAAGAGCAACGACGCACACCGCCATGGCTCGTCGGCGTCGCCGATGGCGCGGGCGGTGTCGCTCGGCATCTTCTTCTCCAGGGCCCTCAGCCCGGGCGTACAGAGGGGGTGGGAACCCAGGAGGTGGCCGCTCGTACCAAGGCCTCGACATCTTCGGTCGAGCAATCTCGTCTTGGCGGCCGGGGACCGGCCGCTTCTTCGGAGGGAGCGGGTCGGGCCCCTCCCGGGGGCCTTTCCTTTCTCCTCGGCTGAGAACTGGCAGATCGGTGCCATTATGGGCAAGATGGAGGCGGAGTAAGGAAGAAGAAGCGAGAAGAGATGGACTGCGGGTGCTCACGCCTCTCCGTACTTATAGTCCAGAGGAGGCCAACCGCCGGCCTCCACGATCGCGGGTAATCATGACTCTTTTTGCATGCAGCAGGGACTCGTCAAATCGGGCAGTTGTCGAGGTAGCATGGGGAAGCAAAGATGCCCACGTCCAATCAACCGCCATGCGGCGACCAAGGCCGCAGTCTATTGGGGCCCGCGGCGCTCCGCACTTGCCCTTTGTCTTCGCTGCTAAGCCAAGACCGAGCGTGCCTTGGGCCCGGGGGCTACTGTCGGTGTTCTGGGAACGGGGGTCCCCAGACTTGCCTGCCTGTGGCCTATGGCGTGGCTCAAGCAGTGGCCCAGTATGGCCCGTCTACATCGACCCAAGCTCAAGACCCTCGCGAGGGGCCAAGCCTCGTGGGGCGGACGACGCAAGGCTTCCTCAGGGGCGGCCACACCAGGCAAGCTCGCGAGGAGGCAGAGAGATCAATGCAGGAGTACCTCGCGAGGTGCTCGTGAAGCAAGCCATGACGATCGAGACCAGGCGGGCTCCAGGCGGGCGCCAGCCTACGCAGTGTCCTTGTTTCCTCTTTGGTGCAAAGGGGGCAAGCACATGCGCGGAGTACCAAGGCATCAAGCAAAGGTTACCATTTCGGTGCAACAAAACCAAGACCAGCAGAATGGCAGGACAGAGGTCATCGTGGAGCCCAAGACGGCATCATCGCCAGTGCCTTTGGCAGTCGAAGACCAACTTTAGTTAGGATAGCTTGTACTAGTTGTCCCCATTCAAAATGGTCGTTGTTGGCTCCCTTCCCGCTCAATATTTGGGAAGAGGACCAGGGCCCCTATATATAGAGCTAGCCACAACAGTAGGAGGGCATCTCATCTAGATCTAATTGAACCCATCCCAAGTAGAACACCGCACCAGCTCAAGAACACCCCTCACGAGGTTGTTCTTCCTCTGTACTTCTCAACCCCAGAGGTAATCCACCACCACACACTAGAGTAGGGTATTACACAACAACGGTGGCCCGAACTAGTATAAACCTTGTGTCCCTCGTGTTGTGCATCGTGTAGCTTAGATTCACGGCGAGGCGTTGGGACGTGGACCGGTAGGAAGTAGATCTTCGAGCGCACCCTAGAGTTCGAACCTTAAGGGTTTTTCCGGAACCCGACATCCGACACACTTAGAATTTGACTATTTCGTCAGCTGGATTGAATGATGTGGATTTGGACCTTTTACTGAGGACCACGCCGTCCCTGTCCACCATTGCATGGAGTGTAGTTAATCCCCCGGTTCCGAGAGCCTCGGATGATGCTTCGAGGGCAGGCGACGTTGTTTTATTTTTGGCTCGAAGGGCTCTATCCAGATCGCTTGCAATTGTGATCACGCCATTGGGCCCTGGCATTTTGAGTTTCATATACCCATAATGTGGTATAGGCTAAAACCTTGCGAATGCTTCACGCCCTAATAGGGCGTGGTATCCGTTGTGGAAGGGCACAATGTAAAAAGTAGCTCTTCTGACCTGTATCTCGGGAGTACCGAATACTACATCGAGAGTGACTCGTCCGGAGCAGTGCACATCTCTGTCGGGGATAATTCCTTGAAAAGTAGTGTGGCCCTGTTCGACGTGAGAACCGTCGACCATCCACTAGCACTTTGGTTAGTCTGAAGCCATCGACTATGGGATCTAGGACTAGTGCGTGAGTTCTCGGACGAGGCGGGCCCTTGGCTCAACTTCCTCGTCAAAGGTGACTGGTGTATCCATCCTAGAATTTGCGGTTGTTACCTGGTGGATTTGACCGATCTCTCGAAGGGCTCTTTTCCTCTAGTTGTTGGAGGAAAATGTCTCATAGATCGTCAGGACCTCAATGTCGATGTTTGGGGGTGTTGCCGATCGTCTACTGGAAGGTGTGATACCGAGAATAGCTTCCCCACTCTTTCCCACCTACCCAATCACCCAGCAAGCTTGAAGGCCATGGGTCAGATTTGTGTTCAGCAGTACCGAGTGTATGAGGCATGGTTTATCCAGTACCTCATCAAGGTCTGTTTTGGTTCCGGCGAGGGGTTTATTCTTCTTCTCAGCGGGCTTGTATTCGGCCAACTGGCATGGGTATACACATTTTCTTCGAGCTTTTCTTGTTACTTCGGCATGGATTGACTCCACACGCATCTGTTGTGCCTTCCAGGCACTCTCCATGGTGCAATATTTGTGTACCAGATTCTATAACCGGTGAAGCTTTGAATATGGCGGTGGCTGAGGGCGTTCAAGATTCCTTTTTCTTGGCAATTATGCCGAAAAGTCGCGATAATTTCTTGGTCGCAGCAGTATGCCATCCTGTCTTTGACCGGGAGGAATCTGGCCCAAAAGTGGTGGACCGTTTCTCTGGGTTGTTGCTTTATGTACATTAAGTCCCATATGTCTGTGATTTCTACTATGCAAATTTATTCTTGTAGACTCGTGTTGGGCCTCCAAGCGCAGAGTTTTGTAGGACACTAGCAATTTTCCCTCAAGTGGATGACCTAAGGTTTATGAATCCGTGGGAGGTGTAGGATGAAGACGGTCTCTCTCAAACAACCCTGCAACCAAATAATAAAAAGTCTGTTGTGTCCCCAACACACCAAATACAATGGTAATTTGTATAGGTGCACTAGTTTGGCGAAGAGATGGTGATACAAGTGTAGTAATGATAGTAGATATTGATTTTTGTGATAGTGATAATAAAAAACAGCAAGGTAGCAAGTAACAAAAGTGAGCACAAACGGTATTGCTATGCTTGAAAATGAGCCCTAGGGTCCGTACTTTCGTAGTGCACTCTCTCAACAATGCTAATCTGATTGGATCATATAACCATCCCTCACCTATGATGAAAAATCACTCCAAAGTTCTTATCTAGCGGAGAACATAAGAAGAAATTGTTTGTATGGTACGAAACCACCTCAAAGCTATTCTTTCTGATCAATCTATCCTAGAGTTCATACTAAAATAACACCAAGCTATTCTTTCCGATCGATCTAACCAAGAGTTTGTACTAAAATAACACCATATGATACGCATCAACCAACTCTAATGTCACCTAGATACTCCAATGTCACCATGAGTATCCGTGAGTTGATTATACTATATGCATCAAACAATTTCAGATTCATAATACTCAATCAAACACAAAGAACCTCAAAGAGTGCCCCAAGATTTCTACTGGAGAAGCAAAGACGAGAACGTGCATCAACCCCTATGCATAGATTACCCCGATGTCACCTCGGGAATCCACGAGTTGAGTGCCAAAACACATATCAAGTGAATCAATATGATACTCCATTGTCACCATGGGTATTCATAGCAAGACATACATCAAGTGTTCTCAAATCCATAAAAGTATTCAATCCGATAAAACAAAATCTCAAAGGAAAAACTCAATTCACAACAAGATAGAGAGGGGAAAACAACATATGATCCGACTATATTAACAAAGCCCGCGATACATCAAGATCGTGACATCTCAAGAACACGAGAGAGAGAGAGAGAGAGAGACAGATTAAACACATAGCTACTGGTACAAACCCTTAGCCCTGATGGTGGGCTACTCCCTCCTCATCATGGTGGCCGCCGGGATGATGAAGATGGCCACCAGTGATGATCTCCCCCTCCCGCAGAGTGTCGGAATGGGGTCTAGATTGGTTTTTCATGGCTACAGAGGCTTGCGGCGGCGGAACTTCTGATCTAGGGTTATTTCTGATGGTTTCTCTATCTATAGGATTTTTAGCGTTGGAATCACACGAAGATGGGCCTCGAGGTGAGCACAACCCACCGGGGCGCGCCTGGGCCCCCTGGCCTACCTCGGTGTCTTGTGCCCTACTCCTTCACCTTCTGGTCCTTCCATGAAGCTTCTGGGGTCTCTTTTGTTCCAAAAAAATCATCAAAAAGTTTCAGCTCATTTGGAGGACTTTCATTTCTGCACAAAAACTAACACCATGGTAGTTCTGCTGAAACAATGTCAGTCCTGGTTAGTTCCATGCAAATCATACCAATATCATATAAAATTATTGTAAACATGGCATGAATACTTCATAAATTATAGATATGTTGGATATGTATCCTAGGGGAATACTCGACATGGGGGTGGGTGGGGAAAAAACCTTCCATCCCAATGGGTTTCATATCCGGAGCATTGGCGGCTGTGTCCAGCATCATCGCGGTATCCGGCGTGCGAAGTTTAGAATCCAGACTGTTAGTCGAATGTTCTTGCATAGACTCAAGATCACGCTTTGAGTCGGGGCTCAGTTCTGGGCTCTGTTCAGGACGAACATCAGACTCCGGGCTGGAAGCCTGGGTGGGGGTGATTAGGAACCCTGAAGTATTTTGTTTTCAATTTTGGCGGCTGAGAACTTTCAGCCAAATCCTCGATGGTGGCAACGAGGTGTGTGTCGGGCGGGATATAAATTTCCCTATTATCAGGTTTAAGCCCAACCTGATCATAGATGGAGGACCGGCAGACGGAGAGTCCCATTGCCTGGAACCGATCTAGTAGATCATTCAATGATGTGAGGTCTGTTGGGCCCAAACTGTCCGAGTATTTGGGGTTGACCTAAAGTGCGGTTGCTGATGTCTACTACCCAACCTTCTTCTTGTAGACGTTGTTGGGCCTCTAAGTGAAGAGGCTTGTAGGACAGTAGCAAATTTCCCTCAAGTGGATGACCTAAGGTTTATCAATCTGTGGGAGGCGTAGGATGAAGATGGTCTCTCTCAAGCAACCCTGCAACTAAATAACAAAGAGTCTCTTGTGTCCCCAACAGACCCAATACAATGGTGAATTGTATAGGTGCACTAGTCCGGCGAAGAGATGGTGATACAAGTGCAATATGGATGGTAGATATGAGTATTTGTAATCTAAAAATATAAAAATAGCAAGGTAACTAACGATAAAAGTGAGCGTACACGGTATTGCAATGCGTTGAAACAAGGACTAGGGTTCATACTTTCACTAGTGCAAGTTCTCAACAATAATAACATTACTTGATCATATAACTATCCCTCAACATGCAACAAAGAGTCACTCCAAAGTCACTAATATCGGAGAACAAATGAATAGATTATGGTAGGGTACGAAACCACCTCAAAGTTATCCTTTCTGATCGATCTATTCAAGAGTCCATAGTAAAATATCACGAAGCTATGATTTCCGTTCGATCTATCATAGAGTTCGTACTAGAATAACAACTTAAGAAACAAATCAACCAAAAACCCTAATGTGACCTAGATACTCCAATGTCACCTCAAGTATCCGTGATCATGATTATACGATATGCATCAGACAATCTCAGATTCATCTATAAAACCAACACAAAGTACTTCAAAGAGTGCCCCAAAGTTTCTACCGGAGAGCCAAGACAAAAACGTGTGCCAACCCATATGCATAAGTTCATTGAACCCGGAAGTTGATCACCAAAACATACATCAAGTAGATCATGTGAACATCCCATTGTCACCACAGATAAGCATGGCAAGATATACATCAAGTGTTCTCAAATCCTTAAAGACTCAATCTGACAAGACAACTTCAAGGAGAAAACTCAATTCATCACAAGAGAGTTGAGGGGGAGAAACATCATAAGATCCAACTATAATAGCAAAGCTCACGACACATCAAGATCGTGCCAAATCAAGAACACGAGAGAGAGAGAGAGATCAAACACATAGCTACTGGTACATACCCTCAGCCCCGAGGGTGAACTACTCCATCCTCGTCATGGAGAGCGCCGGGATGATGAAGATGGCCACCGGTGTGGGATCCCCCCTCCGGCAGGGTGCCGAAACAGGGTCGTGATTGGTTTTTGGTGGCTACAGAGGCTTGCAGCGGCGGAACTCCCGATCTATGGTGCTCCTCGATGTTTTTAGGGTATATGGATATATAGGCGAAAGAAGTCGGTCAGGGGAGCCACGAGGGGCCCACGACGGTGGGGGGCGTGCCCAGGGGGTAGGGCGCGCCTCCCTGCCTCGTGGCCAGCTCGAAGCTTCCCTGACGTCTACTCCAAGTCTCCTGGATTGCTTCCGTTCCAAAAATAACTCTCTCAAAGGTTTCATTCCATTTGGACTCCGTTTGATATTCCTTTTCTTTGAAACACTGAAATAGGCAAGAAAACAACAATTTGGACTGGGCCTCCGGATAATAGGTTAGTCCCAAAAAATAATATAAAAGAGTATAATAAAGCCCATAAACATCCTAAACAGATAATATAATAGCATGGAACAATCAAAAATTATAGATACGTTGGAGACGTATCAAGCATCCCCAAGCTTAATTCCTGCTCGTTCCCGAGTAGGTAAATGATAAAAACAGAATTTTTGATGTGAAATGCAACCTAGCATAATTATCAATGTAATTTTCTTTATTGTGGCATGAATGTTCTGATCCAAATGATTCAAGATAAAAGTTCATATTAACATAAAAGTAATAATACTTCAAGCATACTAACAAAGCAATCATGTCTTCTCAAAATAACATGGCTAAAGAAAGTTTATCCCTACAAAATCATATAGTTAGGCTATGCTTCATTTTTGTCACACAAAATATTCCCATCATGCACAACCCCGGTTTCAGCCAAGCAATTGGTTCATACTTTTTAACGCGCTTCAGCTTTTTTCAACTCTCACGCAATACATGAGTGTAAGCCATGGATATAGCACTATGGGTGGAATAGAATATGATGATGGGGGTTGTGTGGAGAAGACAAAAAAGTCGAAAGTCTCACATTGACGAGTCTAATCAAAGGGCTATGGAGATGCCCATCAATTGATGTCAACATGAGGAGCAGAGATTGCCATGCAACGGATGCACTAGAGCTATAAATGTATGAAAGCTCAACAAAGAAAACTAAGTGGGTGTGCATCCAACTTGCTTGCTCACGAAGACCTAGGGCATTTTGAGGAAGCCCATCGTTGGAATATACAAGCCAAGTTCTATAATAAAAAATTCCCACTAGTATATGAAAGTGACAACATAGGAGACTCTCTATCATGAAGATCATGGTGCTACTTTGAAGCACAAGTGTGCAAAAAGATAGTAACATTGTCCCCCCTTTTTTTAATTTTTTTTGGGCCTTCGTTTTTTATTTGGCCTTTCTTTTCAAGGGACAGTGCTCTAATAATGATGATCATCACACTTCTATTTACTTACAACTCATTAAATACAACTCGATACTAGAACAAAATATGACTCTATATGAATGCCTTCCGCGGTGTACCGAGATATGCAATGAATCAAGAGCGACATGTATGAAAGAATTATGAAGGTGGCTTTGCCAAAAATACGATGTCAACTACATGATCATGCAAAAGCAATATGACAATGATGAACGTGTCATAATAAATGGAATGGTGGAAAGTTGCATGGCAATATATCTCGGAATGGCTATGGAAATGCCATAATAGGTAGGTATGGTAGCTATTTTGAGGAAGATATACGGAGGTTTATGTGTGATAGAGCGTATTGTATCACGGGGTTTGGATGCACCGACGAAGTTTGCACCAACTCTCAAGGTGAGAAAGGGCAATGCGCGGTACCGTAGAGGCTAGCAATGATGGAAGGGTAAGAGTGTGTATAATCCATGGACTCACATTAGTCATAAAGAACTCATATACTTATTGCAAAAGTTTATTAGCCCTCGAAGCAAAGTAATACTACGCATGCTCCTAGGGGAATGGTTGGTAGGAGTTAACCATCGCGCAATCTTGACCTCTACCCATAAGGAAGGCAATCAAAAGAGCACCCCATTCTACAAATTTGTTACACAACTTTTACCATACGTGCATGCTACGGGACTTGCTGTAACATCCATAATTTATAATTTGGAATGTTATACATTAGATCATTATTGCATATCATATTTTATTGCATTTTGGCTTGATCCTAGAAATTCTACGCAACTCAAGGACCCACGGAGAGAGTTGGGGATTTCGTTATTTTCATATTTGTGTTTTCTCAAATTTTGAAAAGAGGATCGTTTGATTTTAATTATTTTCTCTATGAATATTTCTTTTATAAAAATAAAAGAGAGGGGATCAAATGACTTCCCTAAATACAGAAATATTTGAGATTTAATATTAAAATCAAATAAGAATTTTTTTTCGGTGTTTTATCGCTATTTTATTTGAATTAGGAAAAATATGCGTTTTTCAAAATTGCATTAGAGGCCCAAATAAATGTTCACTTTGTCCGCTATATTTTTAGAGGATGGGGAAATTTTATTTCAGGATTTTTGGAGTCCGTTTAGTATTTCTTTTATTTATTTTTTCTGTGCGCAGTATTATTTAAAAAAAGTTACCGACCTAACCGGGTCATGTCCGGGACTCCGACCCGGCCGACCCTTTAAAGGTCGAAGGACTGAGTCGCCGCCAGCCCCCACCCGAACCCTAGCCGCCGTCCGAATCCACCGTCACCGCCGCGATTCGCGCCACCATGGCCGGAGCTCGCCGTCGCCGCCGCCCGCGACGCCCGCGAGGCCGCGTCGCCTCATCGTCGCCCCGTCCCGTCGCCGCCGGAGACCGCCGTCGCCGCTTGACACCCCGCCGCCCACCGAAGCCACCGCCCGACGTCAGAGCCACCGCCCGCCGCCGCCGTCCCGCCGATGTAGCCGCCAGAGCCACCGCCGCCGCCACCGTCGGTTCTCTCTGAAAACCGTGTTTTTTTTTGAACCCGCAGTTATTTTATTTTTTAGATATTTTTTTCCTAGTTTAGTTATGTAGCGAACGCACGTTCATACGTTCTTTTCACGAATGGTTTAAACTCATTAATCGCACACAGCGAACGTTCATTCGTTAGTTTTTCTTTTTCCAGGGTTTTTCCGCGATTATTTTCGATCGCAATTTCTGCTCTGATTTCCGTTTTCGTTTATCTTTTTGCTTGTTTATCGGAATCAGGCGATTCAAGCGCCTAGAGTTTCGTCTCGAAGCCCTCTTTCTATTTAACCAACTTTAACAAGATTTTGCTACTGTAAAATTTGACTTTAGTCCAGATTAGTAAATGGAGCTTGTTTCTTTCGCAGTTTGAGTTTCGTTGCTTCGTTTGATTTGATTCTTTTTGCAAACCGGGGTTCCTAAGTTGAACTTTCTAGTTAGATATCTTATTTGAGTTTTATCCATGCTTCTAGTTGAGTGCTTATTGTATGTTTGTTTGTTTGCGATAGAGTACCCGGAGTCCTAAGCGTGCTACTACGAGTCTCTAGGTTTCACGGATCATCAGCAAGGCAAGTAACACTTTGATCATACCTCTTTACTACCCAGTTTTATTATTAGATCAACCCTCAAAACAATTGCATGGTTAGGATCTGATTAACATGTGGGTTTTGGGAAGTAGATGAGGTAGTACCTATTGTCCTGTTTATTATCAAATCTTTGGGAGATACTTCTATGTTGCTTATATTGCTATGCTATGCTCGTAGACGTGGATTGGTACGAGTGATTCATGACAGATGTGAGTATTGTTAATTAATGGTTGAATTAAGGTTGCTACTTAAATACACATCTGGGTGGATTGCTTGAAGGCACCCTGGAGTACCCAGTGGTTGTCAGGGCACCTGGAGAATCCAGTGTTGTCCTAGGATATCCCGGAGTACCCGTGTGATCATCCTACGGTCCGCCACCCAGGCTCAAAGGGATCATAAGATTACTCATGCTAGAAACTTCTGTGTGCAGCCACAAGCCAATATGGGCTCTAGCATAGTTGAGTAAGTTGCTTGAAGCTCTTGAAGAGGCAGACTAGCAGATGTAGTGGGTTGTAGGTGGTACTGTCTATCCAGAGTAGAGAGTTAATGCTTCAGAAAGACTATGTCTCGAATCTCCGACCATGGATGTATTTGAGTCTTGTGGGGAAAAGTGTGCAAACCTCTGCAGGGTGTATGAATTAATCATGGTTAGTCATGTCCCCGGTTATGGACTTCTTGAGTATCTAGTTCTTGGATTATCATGTTGATCTCATCACTATAAATTAATTTGATTGGGTTTAGTGATGATGTTTAAGTGGGATTGAGTTGGAGGAACCTTCTCAATGTTTAACAACCACCATGATAGTTAAATAAAATTTATTCCTTTGTTGTAGGGAAAAATTGGCTTTATGCAAAACTGTTAACCATAGAGCTTTCCACCAGCCAAATATGCATGTAGTGATAGCATTTATTCTGTTCATTACTCTCTTGTGTTACATTGCCAGCATATTCCATGTGTTGACACGTTTCGGGCTGCAACGTTCATGTTGCAGACTTTTCAGACGACGAGTAAGGTGCCATAGGTCGTTGTCTTTCACTCAGTGATGCCGTTGGAGTTGATGGACTCACTTTATCTTCCAAGTCTTCCGTTGTTATTGGTTTTAGATGGCCTTAAGCCATATTTATTGTAATAAGTTCTCTTTTGAGACATTCGGTGTAATAAGTGTGTGATTGCTACTCTGTTATAAATCATTCAAGTACTGTGTGTGTCAGCATTACCGATCCAGGGATGACACTTAAGCACAGAGATCAGACTGTTTGAGGTCTGGTCGCTATAAGATGGTATCAGAGCACATGCTGAATGTAGGACACGACCACTAAGCTAAAGCCCTAGATCACTACTATATTCTCATTTTTGACTCCTCTCCTTTTCTACTCGTTAGGATGGCGGATGCAAGGAACAAGTTCACACAACCGGATGAAGATACACCTTTTGGACGCCACTTGAAGGAAGTTACTAGATACCTGAACATCGGAATACCAAGCTTCATCGGAACCTACATCGCCACTTTACCAGAAGACGAGCGTTGGAGGATTCGAGTTCAAGTTCCAGGAAGGACGTTCATGCCAGTCGCTGAGCCCATAGAGTTTTCCTTTGATGCACCAACTGGAGTCTAGGAAAGAGCATGGCAGCCCACATCACCATGGGATGCATTGGAGAAGTTTACCACAAGGATCTTAAGGATACTATCTACCAGATTTGCGGGCATCGAGATGAGCAATGAGAGATGATCAACACCAGGAAGGATAGGTCCATTGCAGCTTTCATCCAGGAGCTAAACCAACACATACGATGCTAGGAGAACCAGATGTGCGCAGGCATGATAGATCTAAAGAAGGCAATGACCAGGATCTTGGAGCTGGAGGAAGAACTCAAGTCTACACGCGATGGATATGAGGAGGAAATGACGATACTCGTGGAGAAGAACGACGATTTAACAAAGAAGCTAGGAATTTTCATGGGAGACCCCGCGCCAGGAGGCGGAGACGACGATTCTACCTGTCCGGAGAACTACATCATCATCGATGACACCGACTCGGACCCCGACGATAGTGATGATGACTTTGTTGATGAAGCTGGAGCAGATATCATGGAGTCTTCCATCGATCAATTTTTCTAGTCGACCACCATATCAGTAGTAGTATTCCCCCATGTATATAGTATAGTCCGAGCACTTTTGTAACGATAGTTAGGCTGATTGTATGCCCTTGTTTGAACTGATTGGAGTGATATGTTTGTGTTTGTCTCATGTGCATATGGGTAGTGTTTTCCCTCTAGATCTCATTCTATTCTATTTTCTCATCTTTTCTAAACCCATCAGATGCCTTCGAGACGCGTCAATGGATTTGCTTTCCCAGCGGAGCTCACTCAGTTGATCTAGCAGCAGAATGCATTGATGCAGATACTAGTCCAGAATCAGAACCAGGGGAACAACAACAACAACAACAACAACAACAACAACAACAACAACCCATCACCACCACCACATGTTGATCACTTAGCATGTTTCTCAAGGTTGAATCCGTCGGTGTTCTCTAGTAGCACCGAGCCGATAGTTGCAGATGATTGGCTCCGCAAGATTGGAAGGGAGTTGACCACTGCAGGATGCACCGATGCGGAGAGAGTGTGTTTTGCCGCACATCAGCTTGATGGACCCGCAGCATCATGGTGGGAGAATTTCATAGCCACTTACCCCATCGACACTGTCACATGGGACCAGTTCCAACAGGCTTTTCGCACTGCCCATGTTTCAGCAGGAGCTATGGCCATGAAGAAGCACGAGTTTCGCAACTTGCACCAAGGAGGACGCACAGTGGGCCAGTATGTGGATGATTTTAGCAAGTTAGAACGTTATGCCCTAGATGACGTTGCTACGGGTGCAACTAAGCAGGAGAAGTTTCTAGAAGGACTGAATGATGAGCTAAGCATGCAGTTGATGTTGGAAACCTTCAACAACTACCAGGAGTTGGTAGATAGAGCTCTCATGATTGAAGGGAAGAAGTAGCAGATTGACAACCGCAAGAGGAAGTATGGGCAAGGGAAGTACAATTCTGGAGCTCAGCAGAGACCCCGTTTTACCCCCGAACTTGGGAGGACACCTTCAACATAACCATTGAGGTCACAATCACAATGGAGGAAGTTCGCACAACCATAGTGGCCCCGGGAATGGGAATGGTAATGGAGGAAGCAATGCCCAGAACCGTTCCAACCCAGCAATGCCCGCCAAGAAGGATCTAAGTCACATTACTTGTTTCAAGTGCGGGAAGAATGGACATTATGCCACGGAGTGCTCTGAAACTAAGAATGGAAATGGCAGTGGAAGCTCTGGGAAGAAGCCCAACCCTTTTAACAGGGGACAAGTGAACCACGTTAGTGTGGAGGAGGTTGAAGCGCAACCCGATGCAGTAATAGGTAAGTTTTTGGTTAAGTCATTTACTGCAATCGTTCTTTTTGATACTGGTGCATCGCATTCATACATATCAAGGGGATTTGTGGATAAGTTTAAACTGCCTACCCAAGCCCTTAGGTCACCCATGTTAGTAACCTAGTCAGGAGCAGAGTATATGGCTAGCATATGGTGTGATCGGTTACCATTAAGGATTGGTAACTACGTGTTTCCCTCAGACCTAATACTATTGGAGTCGCAAGGACTAGATGTGATATTAGGCATGGATTGGTTATCGAAGTATGGGGGGAACATTGACTGCGCCAGTAAGTCGAATTTGCTTACCACCCCAGAAGGAAGAAGGATCAAGTATGTATCCCGGCATGTGCCGAAGATGACTCAAGTGAATTCCTTATCAGGAGTTGTACAGGAGGAAGTACCAGTGGTGAAGGATTTCCCTGATGTATTTCCAGAGGAGTTGCAAGTCATGCCACCAGATAGAGACATTGAGTTTTTGATTGACCTTTCGCCAGGCACAGGGCCCATATCTAAGAGATCGTACAGGATGCCCGCAAAGGATTTGGAGGAAATTAAAAAGCAGATTAAGGATTTACTGGATAAAGGCTATATTCGCCCAAGTTCGTCACCTTGGGGATCACCAGTGCTTCTAGTGGAGAGGAAGGATGGATCGTTGAGGATGGTTGTCGATTATCGTGGATTGAATGAAGTAACGATCAAGAACAAGTATCCACTACCAATGATCAATGATTTGTTTGACCAGTTGCAAGGAGCTAAGGTATTTTCCAAGATCGATCTGCGACCAGGATACCACCAGTTGAAGATTCGAGAGCAGGATATACCCAATACATCTTCTACCACAAGGTACGGGCTATATGAGTATACTGTTATGTCATTAGGTCTGACTAACACACCTGCCTATTTCATGAACATGATGAACAAGGTGTTTATGGAGTTTTTGGATAAGTTTGTCGTGGTGTTCATTGATGACATATTGGTCTACTCGAAGAATGAAGAGGAGCATAAGGAACATTTGCGTTTGGTACTTGGGAAGCTCAGAGAACATCAGTTATATGCCAATTTCAGCAAGTGTGAGTTTTGGTTGAAGGAAGTTGGATTCCTCAGACATGTCATATCTGGAGAAGGAATAGCAGTAGACCCCACCAAGGTTGTCACTATGATAAATTGGGAAGCACCCATGTCTGTTGGAGAGATCCGGAGTTTTCTTGGACTCGCAGGATACTACCGGAGGTTCATTGAGAATTTCTCGAAGATTGCAAAAGCCTATGACCGAGTTGTTGATGAAGGACACCAAGTTCAAATGGACTGAGGAATGTGAGGCCAGTTTTCAGGAGTTGAAGAAACGTTTGGTAACAGCTCCAGTGTTGATTCTGCGAGATCAGGCAAGGATTATCAAGTGTATTGCGACGCTTCTCTTCGAGGACTTGGAGCAGTGCTTATGCAGGACGGGAAGAGTTGTTTCATATGCCTCATGATAGCTTAAACCCCATGAGTTGAATTATGCTACCCATGATTTGGAGTTAGCAGCCGTAGTGCATGCGTTGAAGACTTGGAGACACTTTCTCATCGGAAACCACTTTGAGGTGTACACGGATCACAGGAGTTTGAAGTATATCTTCACGCAGAAGGAGTTGAACCTCAGGCAGAGCAGATGGTTGGAGCTCATCAAGGATTATGATATGAGGTTGCACTACCATCTAGGAAAGGCTAATGTAGTAGCCGATGCGTTGAGTCGCAAGAGTCATGTCAATACCCTCATGACCGGAGAACTACCCAAGGAGTTAGACGAGGATCTTCGCGAGCTATGTTTGGAAATAGTTCCAAGAGGCTATGTAGCAGCATTGGAAATTCAGTCTACTTTGATGGATAAAATCAGAGAAGATCAGAAGACGGACAAGGAGATTTCCGAGATAAAGCAAAGGATGAGAAAAGGAAAGGCTAAAGGATTTTGTGAGGATGAGCACGATACCTTATGGTTTGAGGACCGCGTATATGTGCCTAATGACCCCGAGATCAGGAAGTTGATTTTGCAAGAGGCCCATGATTCGCCATATTCGATTCACCCAGGAAATACCAAGATGTATCTAGATTTGAAGGACAGTTTCTGGTGGACCAGAATGAAGAAGGATATTGTGAAGTATGTAGCAGTTTGTGATGTATGTCAGAGAGTGAAGGCAGAGCATTAGAAGCCAGCAGGATTGTTACAACCATTGCTGATACCCGAATGGAAGTGGGATAAGCTAAACATGGATTTTATCACGGGATTGCCCAGGACCCGTTCTGGCTATGACTCGATATGGGTTGTAGTCGATCGTTCGACGAAGGTAGCTCATTTCATCCCAGTGAAGACCACTTACACCAGTGCTAAGTTGGCAAAGATATACATGACCAGGATCGTATGTCTGCACGGAGTTCCGAGGACCATTGCATCAGATAGAGGAACCCAGTTTACCTCAAAGTTCTGGAATCAGTTGCATCAGACTTTGGGTACCAGGCTAGAGTTCAGTACAACCTTTCATCCACAGACAGATGGATAGACCGAGAGAGTCAACCAGATTCTAGAAGACATGCTGAGAGCTTGTGCACTAGATTATGGATCTAGTTGGGACGACAGTGTACCATATGCAGAGTTCTCTTACAACAACAGCTATCAAGCCAGTTTGAAGATGGCCCCTTTCGAAGCTTTGTATGGAAGGAGGTGCAGAACACTGTTGTTGTGGGATGAAGTTGGAGACCGTCAGTTGTTTGGACCAGATTTGATTAAAGAGTCTGAAGAGAAGGTTAAGCTTATTCGTGATAGACTCAAGGTAGCCTAGTCCAGGCAGAAGAGCTATGCGGATTCGAAACGCAAGGAGACAGTTTACGAAGTTGGAGACAGAGTTTATCTTCATGTGTCCCCACTTTGAGGAGTTAAGCGATTTGGAGTTAAGGGAAAGTTAGCACCATGTTTTGTGGGACCATACAAAGTTTTGGTACGTATGGGAGAAGTTGCTTACAAGCTGGAGTTGCCAGAAGGATTGTCAGGAGTGCACAATGTGTTCCATGTTTCCCAGTTAAAGAAGTGTCATGCAGAGATGGTCGATATCCCTCTGAGAGATACAGTTCCACTGGAAGCGATTCAGTTCGATAGCGATTTGACCTACGAGGACAAACCAGTCAAGATTCTCGAGTTTGCCAGCCGAGTCACACGCAGCAAGGTTATCAAGTTCTGCAAAGTTTAGTGGAGCCATCTTACCGAGGATGAAGCCACCTGGGAGCGAGAGGAAGACCTACGGAAGGACCACCCTCACATATTTTCTAGCCAACCCAAATCTCGAGGGCGAGATTCATCTTAAGGGCGGTAGGTTTGTAACATCCCAAATTTTTAATTTGGTGTTATACATTAGATCATTATTGCATATCATCTTGTATTGCACTTTGGCTTGATCCTAGAAATTCTACGCAACTCAAGGACCCACGGACAGACTTGGGGATTTCGTTATTTTCATATTTGAGTTTTCTCAAATTTTGAAAAGAGGATCATTTGATTTTAATTATTTTCTCTACGAATATTTCTTTTCTAAAAATAAAAGAGAGGGGATAAAATGACTTCCCAAAATAAAGAAATATTGAAGCTTTAATATTAAAATCAAATAAGAATTTTATTCGGTGTTTTATCGCTATTTTTTTGAATTAGGAAAAATATATGTTTTTCAAAATTTGCATTAGAGGCCCAAATAATGTTCACTTTGTCCGCTATATTTTTAGAGGACGGGGAAAATTTATTTCATAATTTTTGGATTCCGTTTACTATTTCTTTTACTTATTTTTTCTGTGCGTGGTATTATTTAAAAAAAAGTTACCGACCTAACCGGGCCGTTTCCGTCCGGGACTCCGACCCGGCCGGCACTTTAAAGGCCGAAGGCCCGAGCCGCCACCAGCCCCCACCCGAACACTAGCCGCCGCCCGAATCCGCCGCCACCGCCGCGATTCAAACCGCCGCCGCCCGACGCCCCGCCGCCGACCCCGCCGCCCACCGGAGCCACCGCCCGACGCTGGAGCCGCCGCCCGCTGCCGCCATCCCGCCGAGGTAGCCGCCGGAGCCGCCGGAGCCGGTTTTCTCTAGAAAATCGTGCATCTTTTTAGAACTCGCGGTTATTTTATATTTTTAGATCTGTATATTTTTCGTTTTAGTTATTTAGCGAACGCCCGTTCGTACGTTCGTTTTAACGAAGGGTTTTCACTCGTTAGTCGCAGACAGCGAACGTCCGTTCGTTAGCTTGTTTGTCAGTTTTTCTTTTTCCAGGGTTTTTCCGCCTTTATTTTCAATCGCGATTTCTGCCCCTGATTTCCGTTTTAGTTTATCTTTTCGCTCATTTATTAGAATCAGACGATTCAAGCGCCTAGAGTTTCGTCTCGAAGCCCTCTTTCTGTTTAACCAACTTGACAAGATTTTGCTACTGTAGAATTTGACTTAAGTCCAGATTAGTAAATGGAGCTTGTTTCTTTCGCAGTTTGAGTTTCGTTGTTTCGTTTGATTTGATTCTTTTTGCAAACCGGAGTTCTTAAGTTGAACTTTCTGGTCAGATCTCTTATTTGAGTTTTACCCGTGCTTCTAGTTGAGTGCTTATTGTATGTTTGTTTGTTTACGATAGAGTACCCGGAGTGCGAAGCGTCCTACTATGAGTCTCTAGGTTTCACGGATCATCAGCAAGGCAAGTAACACTTTGATCATACCTCTTTACTACCCAGTTTTATTGCATTAGATCAACCCTCAAAACAATTGTGTGGTTAGGATCTGATTAACATGTGGGTTTTGGGAAGTAGATGAGGTAGTACCTATTGTCCTGTTTATTATCAAACCTTTGGGAGTTACTTCTACGTTGCTTATATTGCTAGGCTATGCTCGTACACGTGGATTGGTATGAGTGATTCATGATAGATGTGAGTATTGTTAATAAATGGTTGAATTAATGTGGCTACTTAAATACACATCTAGGTGGATTGTTTGAAGGCACCCTGGAGTACCCAGTGGTTGTCAGGGCACCTGGAGAATCCAGTGTTGTCCTAGGATATCCCGGAGTACACGTGTGATCATCCTACGGTCCGCCACCCAGGCTCAAAGGGATCATAGGATTATTCATGCTAGAAACTTCCATGTGCAGCCACAAGCCAATATGGGCTCTGGCATAGTTGAGTAAGTTGCGCGAAGCTCTTGAAAAGGTAGACTAGCAGATGTAGTGGGTTGTAGGTGGTACTGTCTATCCAGAGTAGAGATTTAATGCTTCAGAAAGACTGTCTCTCGAATCTCCGACCATGGATGTATTCGAGTCTTGTGGGGAAAAGTGCGCAAACCTCTGCAAAGTGTATAAACTAATCATGGTTAGCCGTGTCCCCGGTTATGGACTTCTTGAGTATCTAGTTCTTGGATTATCATGTTGATCTCATCACTCTAAATTAATTTGATTGGGTTTAATGATGATGTTTAATTGGGATTGAGTTGGAGGAACCTTCTCAATGTTTAACAACCACCATGATAGTTAAATAAAATGTATTCCTTTGTTGTAGGGAAAAATTGGCTTTATGCAAAACTGTTAACCATAGAGCTTTCCACCAGCCAAATATGCATGTAGTGATAGCAATTATTCTGTTCATTACTCTCTTGTGTTACATTGCCAGCATATTCCATGTGCTGACCCGTTTCGGGCTGCAACGTTCATGTTGCTAACTTTTCAGACGACGAGTAAGGTGCCATAGGTCGTTGTCTTTCACTCAGTGATGCCGTTGGAGTTGATGGACTCACTTTATCTTCCAAGCCTTCCGCTGTTATTGGTTTTAGATGGCCTTAACTAAGCCATATTTATTGTAATAAGTTCTCTTTTGAGACATTCGGTGTAATAAGTGTGTGATTGCTACTCTGTTATAAATCCTTCAAGTTCTGTGCATGTCAGCATTACCGATCCAGGGATGACACTGAAGCATAGAGATCAGACTGTTTGAGGTCTGGTTCTTATATTGCTATGCTATGCTCGTAGACGTGGATTGGTACGAGCGATTCATGACAGATGTGAGTATTGTTAATTAATGGTTGAATTAAGGTGGCTACTTAAATACACATCTGGTGGATTGCTTGAAGGCACCCTAGAGTACCTAGTGGTTGTCAGGGCACCTGGATAATCCAGTGTTGTTCTGGGCTATCCCGGAGCACCCGTGTGATCATCCTACGGTCTGCCACCCAGGCTCAAAGGGATCATAAGATTATTCATGCTAGAAACTTCCATGTGCAGCCACAAGCCAATATGTTCTCTGCGATAGTTGAGTAAGTTGTGTGAAGCTCTTGAACAGGTAGACTAGCAGATGTAGTGGGTTGTAGGTGGTACTGTCTATACAGAATCGAGAGTTAATGCTTCAGAAAGACTGTGTCTCGAATCTCCGACCTTGGATGTATTCGAGTCTTGTGGGGAAAAGTGCACAAACCTCTGCAGAGTGTATAAACTAATCATAGTTAGCCATGTCCCTGGTTATGGACTTCTTGAGTATCTGGTTCTTGGATTATCATGTTGATCTCATCACTCTAAAGTAATTTGATTGGGTGTAACACCCACGATGCGGCTATATCTCCCACGTGTCGAAGCATGACTTAGAGGCATAACCGCATGGTGGTTTTGTCACAAGAAGGTTCATCTTTACACAATCCCATGTAATGTACAAGAATGGGATAAAGAGTTGACTTACAATCGCCACTTCACACAATGAACATATAATTCATACATCATTCAGAGTACACACATAGTCCGACTACGGTCGAAGTCAAAAGAAAAGAAGATAACCCAACTGCTAGATCCCCGATCGTCCCAACTGGGCTCCACTACTGATCAACATAAAACAAAACATAGCAACTACCAAGATCTTCGTTGAGCTCCCATCTGAGCCCGATTGCATCACCTGCACTGGTATCATCGGCACCTGCAACTGTTGTGATAGTATCTGGTGAGTCACGAGGACTCAGCAATCTCAAAACCCGTGAGATCAAGACTATTTAAGCTTATGGGTAGGAAGTGGTAATGAGGTGGAGTTGCAGCAAGCACTACGCAAATATGGTGGCTAACATACGCAAATAAGAGCGAGAAGAGAAGCAACAGAATGGTCGTGATGCTAGCAATGATCAAGAAGTGATCCTGAAACTACTTACATTCAAACATAACACAAACCGTGTTCACTTCCCGGACTCCGCCGAAAAGAGACCATCACGGCTACACACGCGGTTGATGCGTTTTAATTAAGTCAAGTGTCAAGTTCTCTACAACCGGATATTAACAAATTCCCATCTGCCACATAACCGCAGGCACGGCTCTCAAAAGTTTATACCCTGCAAAAGTGTGCAAGCTCCAACGCTCGATTTATGGGCTGGTGCAAGCATCTCGGAGTTGGAACATTCGCTTTGATGAGATGATCAAAGCATTTGGGTTTACGCAGACTTATGGACAAGCCTGCGTTTACAAGAAAGTGAGTGGGAGCTCTGTAGCATTTCTCATACTATATGTAGATGACATACTTTTGATGGGAAATGATATAGAACTCTTGGACAGCATCAAGGCCTATTTGAATAAGAGTTTTTCAATGAAGGACCTTGGAGAAGCTGCTTATATATTAGGCATCAAAATCTATAGAGATAGATCGAGACGCCTCATAGGTCTTTCACAAAGCACATACCTTGATAAGATATTGAAGAAGTTCAATATGGATCAATCCAAGAAGGGGTTCTTGCCTGTGTTACAAGGTATGAAATTGAGCTCAGCTCAATGTCCGACCACGGCAGAAGATATAGAAGAGATGAGCGTCATCCCCTATGCATCAGCCATAGGTTCTATTATGTATGCCATGCTGTGTACCAGACCTGATGTAAACCTTGCCGTAAGTTTGGTAGGAAGGTACCAAAGTAATCCCGGCAAGGAGCACTAGACAGCGGTCAAGAATATCCTGAAGTACCTGAAAAGGACCAAGGAAATGTTTCTCGTTTATGGAGGTGACGAAGAGCTCGTCGTAAAGGGTTACGTCGACGCTAGCTTCGACACAGATCTGGATGACTCTAAGTCACAGACCGGATACGTGTATATTTTGAATGGTGGGGCAGTAAGCTGGTGCAGTTGCAAGCAAAGCATCGTGGCGGGATCTACATGTGAAGCGGAGTACATGGCGGCCTCGGAGGCAGCACATGAAGCAATATGGGTGAAGGAGTTCATCACCGACCTAGGAGTCATACCCAATGCGTCGGGGCCGATCAAGCTCTTCTGTGACAACACTGGAGCTATTGCACTTGCCAAGGAGCCCAGGTTTCACAAGAAGACAAGGCATATCAAGCGTCGCTTCAACTCCATTCGTGAAAATGTTCAAGATGGAGACATAGAGATTTGTAAAATACATACGGACCTGAATGTAGCAGATCCGTTGACTAAACCTCTCCCTAGGGCAAAACATGATCAACGCCAGAATTCCATGGGTGTTCGATTCATCACAATGTAACTAGATTATTGACTCTAGTGCAAGTGGGAGACTGTTGGAAATATGCCCTAGAGGCAATAATAAAAGCATTATTATTATATTTCTTTGTTCATGATAATTGTCTTTATTCATGCTATAATTGTATTATCCGGAAATCGTAATACATGTGTGAATAACAGACACCAACACGTCCCTAGTAAGCCTCTAGTTGACTAGCTCGTTGATCAATAGATAGTCATGGTTTCCTAGCTATGGACATTGGATGTCATTGATAACGGGATCACATCATTAGGATAATGATGTGATGGACAAGACCCAATCCTAAACATAGCACAAGATCGTATAGTTCGTTTGCTAGAGTTTTCCAATGTCAAAGTATCTTTTCCTTAGACCATGAGATCGTGTAACTCCCGGATACCGTAGGAGTGCTTTGGGTATACCAAACGTCACAACGTAACTGGGTGACTATAAAGGTAGACTACGGGTATCTCCGAAAGTGTCTGTTGGGTTGACATGGATCAAGACTGGGATTTGTCACTCCGTATGACGGAGAGGTATCACTGGGCCCACTCGGTAATGCATTATCATAATGAGCTCAGAGTGACCAAGTGTCTGGTCATGGGATCATGCATTACGGTACGAGTAAAGTGACTTGCCGGTAACGAGATTGAACGAGGTATTGGGATACCGACGATCGAATCTCGGGCAAGTAACATATCGATTGCCAAAGGGAATTGAGTACGGGGTTGATTGAATCCTCGACATCGTGGTTCATCCGATGAGATCATCGTGGAGCATGTGGGAGCCAACATGGGTATCCAGATCCCGCTGTTGGTTATTGACCTGAGAATCGTCTCGGTCATGTCTGCCTGTCTCCCGAACCCGTTGGGTCTACACACTTAAGGTTCGGTGACGCTAGGGTTATGAAGATATGTATATGCAGAAACTCGAATGTTGTTCGGAGTCCCGGATGAGATCTCGGACGTCACGAGGAGTTCCGGAATGGTCCAGAGGTAAAGAATTATATATAGGAAGTGCAGTTTCGGGCATCGGGACAAGTTTCGGGGTTATCGGTATTGTACCGGGACCACCGGAGGGGTCCCGTGGGCCCACCGGGTGGGGCCACCTGTCCCGGGGGGCCACATGGGCTGTAGGGGGTGCGCCTTGGCCTAGATGGGCCAAGGGCACCAGCCCCTATAGGCCCATGCGCCTAGGGTTTCCACCTAGGAGGAGTCCTAGTGGTGGAAGGCACCCCTAGGTGCCTTGGGGGGGAGGGAAACCTCCCCTTGGCCGCCGCCCCCCCTAGTAGATCTCATCTACTAGGGCCGGCGCCCCCCCCCCCATGGCACCCCTATATATAGTGGGGGGGAGAGGAGAGAAACACACCAGCCCCTGGCGCCTCCCTCTCTCCCCGTTACGTCTCTCTTCCTCGTAGTATTGGCGAAGCCCTGCTGCTGTGACGCCCTGCATCCACCACCACGCCGTCGTGCTGCTGGATCTTCATCAACCTCTCCTTCCCCCTTGCTGGATCAAGAAGGAGGAGACGTCTCCCGTCCCGTACGTGTGTTGAACGCGAAGGTGTCGTCCGTTCGGCGCTTGGTCATCGGTGATTTGGATCACGTCGAGTACGACTACATCATCACCGTTCTTTTGAACGCTTCCGTGCGCGATCTACAAAGGTATGTAGATGCATCTAATGACTCGTTGCTAGATGAACTCCTAGATGGATCTTGGTGAAACGAGTAGGAAAATTTTTGTTTTCTGCAATGTTCCCCAACAGTGGCATCATGAGCTAGGTCTATGCGTAGTTCTTCTTGCGCGAGTAGAACACAATTTGTTGTGGGCGTAGATTTTTCAACTTTCTTGCCGTTACTAGTCCTTTCTTGCTTCAGCGGTATTGTGGGATGAAGCGGCCCGGACCAACCTTACACGTACGCTTACGTGAGACCGGTTCCACCGACTAACATGCACTAGTTGCATAAGGTGGCTGGCGGGTGTCTGTCTCTCCTACTTTAGTTGGAGCGGATTCGATGAACAGGGTCCTTATGAAGGGTAAATAGAAGTTGACAACTCACGTTGTGGCTTTAACGTAGGTAAGAAGACGTTCTTGCTAGAACCCTAATTCAGCCACGTAAAAACTTGCAACAAACTTTAGAGGACGTCTAACTTGTTTTTGCAGCGAGTGGTTTGTGATATGATATGGCCAAAGTTGTGATGAATGATGAATGATCTATATGTGATGTATGAGATGTTCATGCTATTGTAATAGGAATCACGACTTGCATGTCGATGAGTATGACAACCGGCAGGAGCCATAGGAGTTGTCTTTATTCTTTTATATGACCTGCGTGTCATTGAGAAACGCCATGTAAATTACTTTACTTTATTGCTAAACGCGTTAGCCATAGTAGTAGAAGTAATAGTTGGCGAGCAACTTCATGGAGACACGATGATGGAGATCATGATGATGGAGATCATGGTGTCGAGCCGGTGACAAGATGATCATGGAGCCCCAAGATGGAGATCAAAGGAGCTATGTAATATTGGCCATATCATGTCACGTTTATTATTTGATTGCATGTGATGTTTATCATGTTTTGCATCTTGTTTACTTAGAACGACGGTAGTAAATAAGATGATCCCTCATACTAATTTCAAGAAGTGTTCCCCCTAACTGTGCACCGTTGCGACAGTTCGCTGTTTCAAAACACCACGTGATGATCGGGTGTTTTATTCAGACGTTCACATACAACGGGTGTAAGACAGATTTACACATGCAAACACTTAGGTTGACTTGACGAGCCTAGCATGTACAGACATGGCCTCGGAACACAGAAGACCGAAAGGTCGAGCATGAGTCGTATAGAAGATACGATCAACATGAAAATGTTCACCGATGTTGACTAGTCCGTCTCACGTGATGATCGGACACGGTCTAGTTAGCTCGGATCATGTGATACTTAGATGACTAGAGGGATGTCTAATCTAAGTGGGAGTTCATTATAATTTGATTAGATGAACTTAATTATCATGAACTTCATCTAAATATTTTACAATATGTCTTGTAGATCAAATGGCCAACGTAGTCCTCAACTTCAACGCGTTCCTAGAGGAAAAATAAGCTGAAAGACGATGGCAGCAACTATACGGACTGGGTCCGGAACCTGAGGATCATCCTCATAGCTGCCAAGAAAGATTATGTCCTACAAGCACCGCTGGGTGACGCACCTGTTCTCCCTGCAGAACAAGATGTTATGAACGCTTGGTAGGCGCGTTCCGATGACTACTCCCTCGTTAAGTGCGGCATGCTTTACAGCCTAGAGCCGGGGCTCCAAAAGCGTTTTGAGAGACATAGAGCATATGAGATGTTCGAAGAGCTGAAAATGGTTTTCCAAGCTCATGCCCGGGTCGAGAGATATGAAGTCTCCGACAAATTCTTCAGCTGTAAGATGGAGGAAAATAGTTCTGTCAGTGAGCACATACTCACTATGTCTGGGTTACATAACCGCTTGACTCAGCTGGGAGTTAATCTCCTGGATGATGCGGTCATTGACAGAATCCTCCAGTCGCTTCCACCAAGCTACAAGAGCTTTGTGATGAACTTCAATATGCAGGGGATGGAAAAGACCATTCCTGAAGTATTTGCTATGCTGAAATCAGCAGAGGTAGAAGTCAAGAAGGAACATCAAGTGTTGATGGTCAATAAAACCACTAAGTTCAAGAAAGGCAAGGGTAAAAAGAACTTCAAGAAGGACGGCAAGGAGGTTGCCGCGCCCGGCAAGCAAGCTGCCGGGAAGAAGCCAAAGAATGGACCCAAGCCCGAGACTGAGTGCTTTTATTGCAAGGGAAGCGGTCACTGGAAGCGGAACTGCCCTAAGTACTTAGCGGACAAGAAGGCCGGCAAAACAAAAGGTATATGTGATATACATGTAATTGATGTGTACCTTACTAGTGCCCGTAGTAGCTCCTGGGTATTTGATACCGGTGCAGTTGCTCACATTTGTAACTCAAAGCAGAGGCTGCGGAATAAGCGGAAACTGGCAAAGGACGAGGTGACGATGCGCGTCGGGAATGGTTCCAAGGTCAATGTGATCGCCGTCGGCACGCTGCCTCTGCATCTCCCTTTGGGATTAGTTTTAAACCTTAATAATTGTTATTTAGTGCCAGCTTTGAGCATGAACATTGTATCAGGATCTCGTTTAATTCGAGATGGCTACTCATTTAAATCCGAGAATAATGGTTGTTCTATTTATATGAGAGATATGTTTTATGGTCATGCTCCTATGGTGAATGGTTTATTCTTTATGAATCTCGAACGTGATGCTACACATGTTCACAATGTGAGTACCAAAAGAAGTAAGGTTGATAATGATAGTCCCACATACTTGTGGCACTGCCGCCTTGGTCACATAGGTGTCAAACGCATGAAGAAGCTCCATGCAGATGGACTTTTAGAGTCTCTTGATTACGAATCATTTGACACGTGCGAACCATGCCTTATGGGAAAAATGACCAAGACTCCGTTCTCAGGAACAATGGAGCGAGCAACCAACTTATTGGAAATCATACATACTGATGTGTGCGGTCCAATGAGTGTTGAGGCTCACGGTGGCTATCGTTATGTTCTCACCCTCACTGATGATTTAAGTAGGTATGGGTATATCTACTTAATGAAACACAAGTCTGAAACCTTTGAAAAGTTCAAAGAATTTCAGAGTGAGGTTGAGAATCAACGTGACAGGAAAATCAAGTTTCTACGATCAGATCGTGGAGGAGAATACTTGAGTCATGAGTTTGGCACACACTTAAGAAAATGTGGAATAGTTTCACAACTCGCGCCGCCTGGAACACCTCAGCGTAATGGTGTGTCCGAACGTCGTAATCGCACTCTATTAGATATGGTGCGATCTATGATGTCTCTTACCGATTTACCGCTATCTTTTTGGGGCTATGCTTTAGAGACTGCTGCATTCACTTTAAATAGGGCTCCGTCGAAATCCGTTGAGACGACACCGTATGAATTATGGTTTGGGAAGAAACCTAAGCTGTCGTTTCTAAAAGTTTGGGGATGCGATGCTTATGTCAAGAAACTTCAACCTGAAAAGCTCGAACCCAAGTCGGAAAAATGTGTCTTCATAGGATACCCAAAAGAAACTATTGGGTACACCTTCTACCTCAGATTCGAAGACAAGATCTTTGTTGCCAAGAATGGGTCCTTTCTAGAGAAAGAGTTTCTCTCGAAAGAAGTAAGTGGGAGGAAAGTAGAGCTTGATGAAGTATTACCTCTTGAACCGAAAAATGGCGCAACTCAAGAAAATGTTCCTGAGGTGCCTGCACTGACTAGAGAGGAAGTTAATGATGATGATCAAGATACTTCTGATCAAGCTCCTACTGAAATTCGAAGGTCCACAAGGACACGTTCCGCACCAGAATGGTACGGCAACCCTGTCTTGGAAATCATGTTGTTAGACAATAGTGAACCTTCGAACTATGAAGAAGCGATGGCGGGCCCGGATTCCGACAAATGGCTAGAAGCCATGAAATCCGAGATAGGTTCCATGTATGAAAACGAAGTATGGACTTTGACTGACTTGCCCGTTGAACGGAGAGCCATAGAAAATAAATGGATCTTTAAGAGGAAGACAGACGCGGATGGTAATGTGACCATCTATAAAGCTCGGCTTGTCGCTAAGGGTTATCGACAAGTTCAAGGGGTTGACTACGATGAGACTTTCTCACCAGTAGCGAAGCTGAAGTCCATCCGAATCATGTTAGCAATTGCCGCATTCTACGATTATGAAATATGCCAAATGGACGTCAAAACGGCATTCCTTAATGGTTTCCTTAAGGAAGAATTGTATATAATGCAGCCGGAAGGTTTTGTCGATCCTAAGAATGCTGAGAAAGTGTGCAAGCTCCAACGCTCGATTTATGGGCTGGTGCAAGCATCTCAGAGTTGGAACATTCGCTTTGATGAGATGATCAAAGTGTTTGGGTTTACACAGACTTATGGAGAAGCCTGCGTTTACAAGAAAGTGAGTGGGAGCTCTGTAGCATTTCTCATACTATATGTAGATGACATACTTTTGATGGGAAATGATATAGAACTCTTGGACAGCATCAAGGCCTATTTGAATAAGAGTTTTTCAATGAAGGACCTTGGAGAAGCTGCTTATATATTAGGCATCAAAATCTATAGAGATAGATCGAGACGCCTCATAGGTCTTTCACAAAGCACATACCTTGATAAGATATTGAAGAAGTTCAATATGGATCAATCCAAGAAGGGGTTCTTGCCTGTGTTACAAGGTATGAAATTGAGCTCAGCTCAATGTCCGACCACGGCAGAAGATATAGAAGAGATGAGCGTCATCCCCTATGCATCAGCCATAGGTTCTATTATGTATGCCATTCTGTGTACCAGACCTGATGTAAACCTTGCCGTAAGTTTGGTAGGAAGGTACCAAAGTAATCCCGGCAAGGAGCACTAGACAGCGGTCAAGAATATCCTGAAGTACCTGAAAAGGACCAAGGAAATGTTTCTCGTTTATGGAGGTGACGAAGAGCTCGTCGTAAAGGGTTACGTCGACGCTAGCTTCGACACAGATCTGGATGACTCTAAGTCACAGACCGGATACGTGTATATTTTGAATGGTGGGGCAGTAAGCTGGTGCAGTTGCAAGCAAAGCATGGTGGCGGGATCTACATGTGAAGCGGAGTACATGGCGGCCTCGGAGGCAGCACATGAAGCAATATGGGTGAAGGAGTTCATCACCGACCTAGGAGTCATACCCAATGCGTCGGGGCCGATCAAGCTCTTCTGTGACAACACTGGAGCTATTGCACTTGCCAAGGAGCCCAGGTTTCACAAGAAGACAAGGCATATCAAGCGTCGCTTCAACTCCATTCGTGAAAATGTTCAAGATGGAGACATAGAGATTTGTAAAATACATACGGACCTGAATGTAGCAGATCCGTTGACTAAACCTCTCCCTAGGGCAAAACATGATCAACGCCAGAATTCCATGGGTGTTCGATTCATCACAATGTAACTAGATTATTGACTCTAGTGCAAGTGGGAGACTGTTGGAAATATGCCCTAGAGGCAATAATAAAAGCATTATTATTATATTTCTTTGTTCATGATAATTGTCTTTATTCATGCTATAATTGTATTATCCGGAAATCGTAATACATGTGTGAATAACAGACACCAACACGTCCCTAGTAAGCCTCTAGTTGACTAGCTCGTTGATCAATAGATAGTCATGGTTTCCTGGCTATGGACATTGGATGTCATTGATAACGGGATCACATCATTAGGATAATGATGTGATGGACAAGACCCAATCCTAAACATAGCACAAGATCGTATAGTTCGTTTGCTAGAGTTTTCCAATGTCAAAGTATCTTTTCCTTAGACCATGAGATCGTGTAACTCCCGGATACCGTAGGAGTGCTTTGGGTATACCAAACGTCACAACGTAACTGGGTGACTATAAAGGTAGACTACGGGTATCTCCGAAAGTGTCTGTTGGGTTGACATGGATCAAGACTGGGATTTGTCACTCCGTATGACGGAGAGGTATCACTGGGCCCACTCGGTAATGCATTATCATAATGAGCTCAGAGTGACCAAGTGTCTGGTCACGGGATCATGCATTACGGTACGAGTAAAGTGACTTGCCGGTAACGAGATTGAATGAGGTATTGGGATACCGACGATCGAATCTCGGGCAAGTAACATATCGATTGACAAAGGGAATTGAGTACGGGGTTGATTGAATCCTCGACATCGTGGTTCATCCGATGAGATCATCGTGGAGCATGTGGGAGCCAACATGGGTATCCAGATCCCGCTGTTGGTTATTGACCTGAGAATCGTCTCGGTCATGTCTGCCTGTCTCCCGAACCCGTAGGGTCTACACACTTAAGGTTCGGTGACGCTAGGGTTATGAAGATATGTATATGCAGAAACCTGAATGTTGTTCGGAGTCCCGGATGAGATCTCGGACGTCACGAGGAGTTCCGGAATGGTCCGGAGGTAAAGAATTATATATAGGAAGTGCAGTTTCGGGCATCGGGACAAGTTTCGGGGTTATCGGTATTGTACCGGGACCACCGGAGGGGTCCCGTGGGCCCACCGGGTGGGGCCACCTGTCCCGGGGGGCCACATGGGCTGTAGGGGGTGCGCCTTGGCCTAGATGGGCCAAGGGCACCAGCCCCTATAGGCCCATGCGCCTAGGGTTTCCACCTAGGAGGAGTCCTAGTGGTGGAAGGCACCCCTAGGTGCCTTGGGGGGGAGGGAAACCTCCCCTTGGCCGCCGCCCCCCCTAGTAGATCTCATCTACTAGGGCCGGCGCCCCCCCCATGGCACCCCTATATATATAGTGGGGGGGAGAGGAGAGAAACACACCAGCCCCTGGCGCCTCCCTCTCTCCCCGTTACGTCTCTCCTCCTCGTAGTATTGGCGAAGCCCTGCTGCTGTGACGCCCTGCATCCACCACCACGCCGTCGTGCTGCTGGATCTTCATCAACCTCTCCTTCCCCCTTGCTGGATCAATAAGGAGGAGACGTCTCCCGTCCCGTACGTGTGTTGAACGCGAAGGTGCCGTCCGTTCGGCGCTTGGTCATCGGTGATTTGGATCACGTCGAGTACGACTACATCATCACCGTTCTTTTGAACGCTTCCGTGCGCGATCTACAAAGGTATGTAGATGCATCTAATGACTCGTTGCTAGATGAACTCCTAGATGGATCTTGGTGAAACGAGTAGGAAAATTTTTGTTTTCTGCAACGTTCCCCAATAGGTTGGGCCTTGCTGGAGGAGTTTTATTCAATGCAAACTGTCAAGGGAGTCCCATAAATCACCCAACCGCGTAAGGAACGCAAAATCAAGGAACATAACACCGGCATGACGGAAACTAGGGCGGCAAGAGTGGAACAAAACACCAGGCATAAGGCCGAGCCTTCCACCCTTACCATGTATATAGATGCATTAATTAAATAAGAGATATTGTGATATCCCAACATAATCCTGTCCATCATGGAGCAATCTTCAACTTCACCTGCAACTAACAACGCTATAAGAGGGGCTGAGCAAAGCGGTAACATAGCCAAGCAACGGTTTGCTAGGAAGGGTGAAAAGGGTTAGAGGCTGACATGGCAATTTGGGAGGCTTGAAGAGCAAGTGATAGGTAGCGCATCATAGCGAAATAACGAAGCAACTAGCAAGCAAAGATAGAAGTGATATCGAGGGTAATGGTCATCTTGCTTGAGATCCCGCAAGGAAGAAGAACAAGTCCATGAAGAAGACAAACAGATGTAGTCGAACGAATCCTCACAACTCCGGAACGAAACCGAAGCTAGCGAGAGAAGCAATCCGGAAAAAAGCAAACAACATGGTAAACAAACATCACATAAACATGGCATGATGCACAATCAAGTATGATGCATGTCCGGTTTAAAGAGGCATGGCATGGCAAAGTGCAACAAACAATACTACAAGTTAAGTGGAGCTCAATATGCAACGAGTTGCATATTGACAAAACACCACATTCGAGTTATTTAGTTCACTCTCGTTTAGGTACACAACAATATTAAATGTTGTTAAACATGGCAAGAGGTGAAACATAAGTAAACTAACTATTTAGGCAAGTTTAAATGAGGTCGGAACAACAAACAATAATTCTGGAAAATCCCCATTTGCATATTTTGGAATTGGTACTGTTCTTCCCTAAACCATATTTTAGTGTTGTTAAACAATAAAACAAAGTGCACCATGTTAATCTATGCATTTTTTCACCCCATTTACATATAAAGTTTATTAAATTCGGAGCTACGGTTAATTAGTTATGAAATAAATCATTTTAACATGGCATTTATGCAAAAATAAAGCAAACAGCAAGTTTAAGCATTTTAACATGGGTGAAAGTGGAATATTATGAAACTAGATGAAATTCTAAGCATTTTACATGTTTGAATCATCTTAAAACGATGCACGGTTAATGAGTTATTATATGCATGATGTGCAAGGACTTTTCTGTAAAACAGGTGCTCTCTGGATAATTAGACAAATTCGCAGCAGCGGAAAAAAACACTATGGGCCGAATCTGATTGAATTGGGCTGCTCACATTGGCCTTGGGCCAGAAGCAGGCGCGGCTGGGCCGGTGGAAGGAGTCAGGCCGACGTAGGGGCTTGGCGCGGGATGCGGCACACGCGGACGAGCAGAGGAGGCTCGCGCGGCCGATGTGGCTGGCGACGCGGTCAACGCGCGAGGCAGAGGAGGCGCATGGGGGCAGCAGTTGTCAGGACCCTGATGATCAACAACACTTAACTGAAGATATGGACACCCAGCCTGAAGACACCGACACTGACGAAGAGCTGCGTACCTGGGAGATGGACGGCTACGATGAAATGATCGCCTGAAGATCAACCGCTGGCACCAGTCACGGAATGCTATTCCTTTTCCAGCCATTGCCGTTACGCCAAGACAGCTACAGCGCTCACGTGCGCAGCCACCTCCTCGCCAGCTATTAAGCCTCCGCGGATCGGGATCCCCAGCATCTTCCCCCTTTTCTCCAAGTTGTAATAGCTAGAACTATCTTAGAACCCTAGAAATACTTGGTAGAATTCGGTCGATCCTCGACTTGTACCCTGAATTGTGAGAGAATTATCCGCTGCATCAATATAATCGGGGCTAGTTCGAGTAATTATCGCGTCAGAGAGTCTTACAGCCTGACAATTGGTATCAGAGGCCAGTCGAATCTCGGTGAAATTCAGATCGAGGCTACAGTGGTTGGGTTTCGGCTCGGTAAAATCCCACTATTGGCAACCGATCAGGGTGATCTCTAGCAAGGGTTCCGGGTTCTTCCTGTGGTAAAATTCTGGAGCTACGAGTGATTCCACCATGTCGTCGCGCACCAAGCACATGGAGGAGATCTCAGAAGAACTAGATGTTCTTCGCGCCAAAGTCACGGCGATGACACACAAGCAAGGTCAGATCCAAGATCAAGTGGAAGAAATCAACTCCCGCCTCTCCAAGGTAGAAGCCTTGGAAGCCCAGATCGGCAAGGTGGAAACACTGGTCGAGAATAACTCCATGGTTCAGACCGAGACTTTTGCTCTCATGAGACAAATGCAAGGTGAAAATACCCGCCCTCCCAACCCTGATTCACCTTCGTCGTCGCGCAACACAGCAGTGCAACAAGACTCTGCTCCCAGTCAACAGCTCACAGTGCAAGATCTACAAAAACAAGTGGAAATACTTGTACAAACACATCTGAAACAAGCGGAGCAACAGCCAAAAACAACAGAAACTCATCTGACCACAAGTGAGCAGCACAGATCTGAACGCGCAACTCAGTTTCTCAAAAACATCTCCAAAGGCCCTAAGATTGATTTCCCCTGTTTCAATGGTGACAATCCTCTGGGCTGGATCAGACAAGCAAATAAGTATTTCCAACTGGCTCAAGTTCCTGCCGAATGCAAGGTGGACTTGTCCCTCACCTATTTCATTGGGCGAGCTGATAACTGGGTCAGAAGTGCACAGTTAGAGAATTGTGCTATACCCTAGAAAGGTTTCTGCAGGTTGTTATGTGATCGCTTTGCCGATTCTAGTATCTATGAGATATTAGAAAAATTCCACAATGTCAAGCAAGGAACATTGACAGTGGCAGCTTACATTGATAAGTTTGAAGAGATAATGGCTGTGGTTAGAGATGAAAACCCCTACCTGCAAGAGCACTACTATGTTGTGAGTTTCATCAATGGACTGAAACCAACGATCAGATGTAACCTAAGACCACAGAGACCCAAACTCCTCACCCAAGCTTACTGGATGGCTAAGGATTTTGAAAGTGGTATTCAAGCTAAGTACCAAGCTTATGTCACCCAACAGGATAAGCAGTTGCAATTCCATACTACTCAGAGCAAGACTCCTACTACTACAGCTACAAATATCTCAGTTCCACCAGCAGCACCTGCAACTAGGAAACATGGTGTCTGCTGGAGATGTAATGGACCATGGGTCCCAGGGCACAAATGCAAGCAATCTCCAAGCATTCATGCTATTGCTAGTGAAAATGAAAGTGAAAGAAATGTCCCAAGAAGAAGAAGCACAACTAGCACTTCTAGCTGCTAAAGGGCAATTTTTTGACAGTTCTGACAAATGCATGCAAATATCTGCACAAGCAGTTTCAGGAAACACTTCTGAAGGAACACTAGCTGTTCAAATCATGATTGGGAACAAACAAGGAGTGGCACTAATTGACACAGGAAGTACAAACACCTTCATTGACATGAAATTTTCTCTTAAGGTCAATTGTTCCCTCTTGAACACACCCACAAAAAGAGTAAAAGTTGCTGGAGGAGGATCATTGAATTCTGGAGCAATTGCACCAAATGCAAGTTTCAGAATAGGGAATGAAACATTTTCCAATGACCTAACAGTGCTTGATCTGCAAGGGTATGATGTAGTCCTGGGTTGTGATATGCTCAAATAGCACAGCCCTATATCTCTGGATTTTGAAGCAAGAACTGTCACTCTCAATAAAGACAAAACCAAGCTGGTCACATTTGTAGATTGCACTGCTAGTGAACCTCCTAAACTGATATCTGCCGAAAAGCTGGACAAGTTGTCTTCTCAAGGGGCTGTGGGTTTCACTATGAGTTTGCATTATATGACACACATCCAAATTCCCCTGGAACAGGTAGCACAGGAACCTCTTAAACTTGCAGCTGAAGTTTTACCAGTTTTAAACAACTACAAGGAGCTGTTTAATGAACCAACTGAACTGCCACCCTCCAGAGAATGTGATCACACTATTCCCCTCAAAGAAAATTCCATTCCTCCTAATGTCAGACCATACAGAGTTCCTCATTTGCAGAAAAATGAAATGGAACAGCAGATTAAACTCTTGTTGAACAGACACATAATTCAGTATAGTATGAGTCCATATGCTTCACCTGCAATCTTAGTGAGAAAGAAGGGAGGAACTTGGAGACTTTGCATCGATTATAGGAAGCTAAATGCCCAAACTATCAACAACAAATTTCCCATACCAGTGATAGAAGATTTACTAGATGAACTACATGGAGCAGCTGTTTTCAGCAAACTGGACCTGAAATCAGGCTATCATCAGATCAGGATGAAACCTGAGGATGTGCATAAAACTGCTTTCAAGACATATTTAGGACATTATGAGTTTCTGGTCATGCCCTTTGGATTGACTAATGCCCCAGCTACTTTCCAAGCTCTCATGAACAACCTTTTTGCTCCATATCTCAGGAAATTTGTTTTGGTATTTTTTTGATGATATCTTAATTTTCAGCAGAAACATGGAGGAACACAAGGAGCATTTAGCAATGGTCATGGAAATACTCAAGAAAAACAACCTTTTTCTGAATTACTCCAAATGCACTTTTGCAACATCTTCTGTAGAATATTTGGGCCACAAACTGTCTGCTCAGGGAGTAGCAACGGACCCTGCAAAAATATCAGCTGTCAAGCAATGGCCAGAACCAACTAACATCACTGAATTGAGAAGTTTCTTGGGATTGGCTGGTTATTACAGAAGATTCATCAAAGATTATGGGTTGATTTGTAGGCCACTCCATAATCTGTTAAAGAAAGACTCCTTTCTCTGGACTGAGCAACAGACTGTGGCTTTTGAACAACTCAAGAACAGTCTTACCACTGCACCAGTACTGGCTCTTCCTAACTTTTCCATCCCATTTGAACTCGAATGTGATGCTTCAGGCACTGGTATTGGAGCAGTGCTCATGCAGCAACACAGACCCCTGGCTTATTACAGCAAATCCTTGGGCCCCAAAGCTGCTGCCCTATCAACTTATGAGAAAGAGGCAATTGCAATACTGGAATCCCTCAGAAAATGGAGACACTATTTCCTGGGATCCTCTCTCATCATTAAAACTGATCACCAGAGCCTCAAGTTTATCACAGAGCAAAGAATTTCTGAAGGAGTGCAGCATAAACTCATGCTCAAGTTGCTGGAATTCACATACACTATTGAATACAAAAAGGGCAAGGAAAACAAAGATGCTGATGCTCTCTCTAGACAACCACAATTACGGGCTATCTCTATGGCAGTACCAAGTTGGACTGAACAAATAGAGGATTCCTATGTATCTGATGAAAAATGCAAGAACCTGATAGCACAACTCACTGCTGGCTCTACTGAACTTCCTCACTACTCCTATCATTCAGGAGTCATCAGATATAAAAGCAGAATTTACATTGGAGCAAACCAGAGCTTCCAAAAGTACTTGCTTGAAACCTTTCACTCTTCTCCAATGGGTGGCCACTCTGGGATTAGAGCCACTTATCATAGAATCAAAAGAATTTTCTACTGGCCTAACATGAAAAGTTCAGTAGAAGAATTCATTAAACAGTGCCCTATCTGCCAGAGAGCTAAAGGGGAACACTGCCACTATCCTGGGTTATTAGACCCTCTGCCAATACCTGATATGGCTTGGAGGCACATTTCCATGGATTTTGTTGAAGGATTACCTAAGTCTCAAGGGAAAGATGTGATCCTAGTAGTAGTGGACAGGTTTACCAAATATTCACACTTCATTGCTCTGTCCCACCCATTCACTGTCACTACTGTCCTACAGGCATTCATCCACAATGTTTTCAAACTGCATGGACTGCCATTATCCATAGTGTCTGACAGAGATGCAATATTCACCAGCAATTTCTGGCAGTCACTGTTCAAAACACTGGGAGTCAAACTGAACATGAGCACAGCTCACCACCCCCAGTCTGATGGACAGACAGAGAGGGTTAATCAATGTTTAGAAGCATATTTGAGATGCATGGCCTTCAATGAACCCAAGAAATGGTACTCCTGGTTACCACTGGCCGAATGGTGGTTCAATACATCATACCACACAGCTACTAAGTTCACTCCCTTCCAGTGTCTATATGGTTTTCCCCCTCCTCAAATTGGGGAGGTTTCTATCCCTGGTCCTGTAGATACTGAAGCAAAGTCATTCTTAGAACAGAAGGAAAACATACAACAGCAGCTCAGACACAACTTGGAAATAGCACAAGAAAGAATGAAAAAGTATGCAGATAGAAACCGAAGTGACAGACAGTTCCAAGCAGGAGATATGGTTTATTTAAAAATGCAACCTTACAGATTGGCTGCTTTTGGTATAAGAACAGGATTGAAATTAGCAACAAAGTTCTATGGACCATACAGAGTGCTACAAAAAATTGGCAATTCTTCTTACAAGCTACAACTACCTATAGGAGTACAGATACATAATGTATTTCATGTCAGCCAACTGAAGCAACATTTGGGACCTAATGCAGTTGCAGCGGCGGGTCTTCCCTTGGTGGATTCGACAGGCAAGATCAAAGTAGCTCCTGTACTGGTTCTGGAAACTCGAGCTGTTCCACGGCCCCCTCGGCTTGTGACATAGTGGCTGGTGCAGTGGCTTAACATGTCACCCGAAGAAGCAACATGGGAAGACGCCGATTTCATCAAGTCCACCTTCCCAAAATTCTTCAATGCGACCATTCGCTCCTGGTTTCCATCCACAGATCCTCAAGGACTAGGATCATCTTCTGGAGGAGGCAGTTGTCAGGACCCTGATGATCAACAACACTTAACTGAAGATATGGACACCCAGCCTGAAGACAGCGACACTGACGAAGAGCTACGTACCTGGGAGATGGACGGCTACGATGAAATGATCGCCTGAAGATCAACGGCTAGCACCAGTCACGGAACGCTGTTCCTTTTCCAGCCGTTGCCGTTACGCCAAGACAGCTACAGCGCTCACGTGCGCTGCCACCTCCTCGCCAGCTATTAAGCCTCCGCGGATCGGGATCCCCAGCATCTTCCCCCTTTTCTCCAAGTTGTAATAGCTAGAACTATCTTAGAACCCTAGAAATACTTGGTAGAATTCGGTCGATCCTCGACTTGTACCCTGAATTGTGAGAGAATTATCCGCTACATCAATATAATCGGGGCTAGTTCGAGTAATTATCGCGTCAGAGAGTCTTACAGCCAGACAGCAGTGACGAGGCAGAGCACTCGAACTCGAGCTCCTGAACAAAGACGAACGTGGCAGCGGGCGCAGGCGAGATCCGGGCTTGGGACGGCCGGTCCGTGCCGGATCGAAGAAGGTGCCGCGGTGCGGCAGAGCTCGAGCGGCTCCCTGGTGGTGGCTTGAGCATCGGGCGGCCATGGAGCTCCATGTGCCCTGTGTTCCCTGCAAGAGAGAGGAAGCAGGGATATGAGATGGAGAGAGAGAAAGCAAAGGGAAGGAAGAAGAGACAAAGGCGTGGGGCGAGGGGGCTGGCCTGGAGCTGCTGCTAT
The DNA here is from genome assembly GCA_963921465.1 of Triticum timopheevii. NCBI lineage: Eukaryota > Viridiplantae > Streptophyta > Magnoliopsida > Poales > Poaceae > Triticum > Triticum timopheevii. The sequence continues at coordinate 372,041,846 of OY997266.1, forward strand.
GGTGGCGCTCGACGGCGGCGAAAGGGCGGCTGCGCTCCGGTGGCTTGGACGCTGGCGAGGTGATGACGGGCGAGGACGATGGGGAACGAGGCAGGGCTCGGGCAGGAGAATGCACGGGAGCTGCGGGCGTCCAGATCGGGCATGAGGAGGACGGTGTACGGGGACGAGGGGTTGATCAGGCGGGGCTGGAGGCGCGACGCGGTCGTGGAGGTGCGGATCCAGCGGGAGGCACCGGACCTGAACGGCGGGGTCCTACGGTTCCTGTTTCGGCTTGCAGAAGAACTTGTGGTGCCGTGTCCCTGTGGAGAGAGAGACAGGGGTTGAGACGGGAGGGAGAAGAAGGGGCGAAGAAAGGAGGAGACTGGGGAAGGAGAGGGTGGCCCTGCTGGCTTCGGTGCTGCGGGCGGATGGATTTGATGGGTGGCGGCTGACGACGAGCAGAAGGCGCTTTGGATTGAGCTCCTCTGGACCCAGAGCATGGCTTCGGGCACGGGAATTTGGAGGAGAATATGGAGGCTTGGCTGCGCTGGTTGGAGCAAAGGGGATCTGGCAGGATCTTGAGGTGGGAGATGAGTGCGGCGGCGGTAGGGACAAATCTCCTAGAATTTAGGGTTGGGGCAGATTTTGTTAGGGTTGGACTATATATAGGATAAAGAGAGTGGGTTTAGTCCGTCCAATCGTAATCGGGCGATCGAGAATAAATAGGTTAGGTAGCCCAAATAAGAAAACGGAGATGTTTTGTAGATATTTGGGGATGATCTGAACACAACGATAACGATAGAGCGGGTCGGGTTCGGGACAACTTTCGGACATGCGCGAGGGGTCTGAGAGACACTCCGGTTTAGGAAAGGGGGAAAACGAAGAACGAGGATGGTCTCGGAACGGTCAACGGTGCAACAGAGAGAAGCGAGGAGCGGCAACTATGAACGGATGCAAGCTTTATGAAAACATGCAGATGCAATGCGCATGATGCTATGAGATGAGATGCATGACATGAACAAAATGCAAAATAAAGACAAAAACCCAACCATGGAGAAAAAAATATATCACATAGCCGGAAATGGCAAGAGTTGGAGTTACAATTATGGAAAGCTACATCCGGGGTGTTACATTGGGTTTAATGATGATGTTTAATTGGGATTGAGTTGGAGGAACCTTCTCAATGTTTAACAACCACCATGATAGTTAAATAAAATTTATTCCTTTGTTGTAGGGAAAAATTGGCTTTATGCAAAATTGTTAACCATAGAGCTTTCCACCAGCCAAATATGCATGTAGTGATAGCAATTATTCTGTTCATTACTCTCTTGTGTTACATTGCCAGCATATTCCATGTGCTGACCCGTTTCAGGCTGCAACGTTCATGTTCCAGACTTTTCAGACGACGAGTAAGGTGCCATAGGTCGTTATCTTTCACTCAGTGATGCCGTTGGAGTTGATGGACAAACTTTATCTTCCAAGCCTTCAACTGTTATTGGTTTTAGATGGCCTTAAGCCATATTTATTGTAATAAGTTCTCTTTTGAGACATTCGGTGTAATAAGTGTGTGATTGCTACTCTGTTATAAATCCTTCAAGTACTGTGCGTGTCAGCATTATCGATCCAGGGATGACACTCAAGCACAGAGATCAGACTGTTTGAGGTTCTGTTCTTATATTGCTATGCTATGCTCGTAGACATGGATTGGTACGAGTGATTCATGACAGATGTGAGTATTGTTAATTAATGGTTGAATTAAGGTGGCTACTTAAATACACATCTGGGTGGATTGCTTGAAGGCACCCTGGAGTACCCAGTGGTTGTCAGGGCACCTGGAGAATCCAGTGTTGTCCTAGGATATCCCGGAGTACCCGTGTGATCATCCTACGGTCCGCCACCCAGGCTCAAAGGGATCATAAGATTATTCATGCTAGAAACTTCCGTTTGCAGCCACAAGAAAATATGGGCTCTGGCATAGTTGATTAAGTTGCGTGAAGCTCTTGAAGAGGTAGACTAGAAGATGTAGTGGGTTGTAGGTGGTACTGTCTATCTAGAGTTTTTTTGGGAAGCTTAGGACAGCGAGGGCAACCCCCCACTGACTTTTTTATTACATCTCACCACACAAGATTACATGAGAGAGAAATTACATGGGGACAAGAGGGGTAAGAGAAGTCCTATACATCAAGGGTATAGGGGAGTAGATTAGACCAGGCCAACCACCCTATCAACAAATGGCACTAAGGCCTCTTTGGTTCTGTGTCTCATCATGCCAAAGTCAAGTTTGAATCTGTGGCTCCACCCATCGACAGTCGGCACCACACTTCTGAAATGTTTATTGTTGTGTTCCTTCCATATGCTCCAAGAGGCTATGATGAAGATATCCATGAACATTGGCCCGACCCACGCACTTTTAGCTGCATGCAGAAGTTGCACCTGATTGCCATGTATTGGCCACGTGATCCCTAGCTTCCCCCAACATGACTTACTGAATTCACACTGGAAGAACAGGTGTTCTACAATTTCCTCGGGTGGCTGATGGCATAGTAGGCACGTATAGTCATCATCCTCAGCTTCATGTGCTTCCTCTCGAGCAGCCCACGAGTGTTTAGTCTATCCGCAAGAAGCAGCCAAGCAAAAACCTTCCACTTGTTGGTGCACTTTGCTTTCCAGATCCATTTAAACGCCTCATCCACTTCCATGTGCCGAAAACAGTGCAGATAGAACTTGCTGGAGGTGAGCCCCTCCGTTCCCCAGACCGGACACCAAGCATCACTCACTTCTGTCAGATCCAACGATGACAGGGTGGCTTGCAGATCCTCGATCTCCTCTCTAGCTTGAATCGAAAGCGGCAAGTGGAAATTTTGGCCGAGCGTAGGCGATGTCAGGAGCACACGGACTGAGATGTCTTCATGTTTAGCGAAGGAGAATAGACGGGGGTGGCTATCGGCCAGTACCTCTCCATGCTAGTCATCTTTCCAGAACAAGGTTGAGCGCCCATCGCCCACCTCAACAGATGTGACCCCTCTGTAGATTGGCGCCAGGTTCATGACATCTTTCCACCAGAACGACCCGCACGGGTCCGAAGCATGCGGGACCAAGCCCTCATAGTATGTGTTCCAAACAAGCTCAACCCACGCAATGTCCATGCGGTTATAGAACTTGTGCAGTTGTTTAAGCAGCAAGCCCTGGTTTTGGATCTTTAGGTCAAGCACCCCGAGCCCTCCTTTTGTGCTTGGGCCTGCAAACAAGACCCCAAGCCGCCATGGAGACAGCTTTTAAGCCATCGTCCATGTTCTTGGCCTAGAGACAGTAACGCCACAGCTTGTCCAGGTGATCTAGTATTTTCGGCGGTAGTCTGATGGAGCACATCGCGTAGATCACAAGGGAGGTGATCACTGAGTTCACCAAGGTAAGCTTCGACCCAAGGTCTAGAAGAGAGGCTGCCGTAGAGAGTTTGCGCTCAACAGACGACACCAGCGGCATGAGGTCTGCGACGGACGGCCTGGTGGTGCCCATGGGCAGCCCCAGGTATGTAAAGGGCATGGAACCAATGGAACAACCAAAAACCTGCGCCAGACGCGAGGTAGTATCCGTGGCCGTGTTGACAGTAATAAGAGTTGATTTCTGAAAGTTGATGCGCAGCCCCACTGACGCCGCATAGTCTTGCAGGATGGACTTGATGGTTTCCGCCTGGTTCTCATCAGCGGGCATTACAAGGATTGTATCGTCGGTGTACTGGATAATGGGGTAATCATCCTCAAGGACGGGGATGGGCAGTTGGATATCCCATGCTCTGTATGTGTCATTGATTGCAGCTTGTAGCAGATCGGCTGCGAGCACGAAGATAAGAGGAGACAGCGGGTCCCCTTGGCGCACACCACACAAGCAAAAAAATTGTCTGCCCGGGGTCCCATTGAGGAGGATAGAGGACTTGGCCGTCGAAAACAGGCACTTGATCCACCCAAGCCATCGATCATCAAAACCCATGCACCTCATAATCTCCATCATCAGGGCATGTTCGATCGTGTAGAAATCTTTAGCAAAATCCAGCTTCAAGATCGCGACCTCACGCCCCGAGGCTTGGCACTGATGAATGAACTCATACGCCCATGCAACACAGTCTTGGATCGATCAGCCTTTCAAGAATCCATACTAATTTCGGTGGATGATCTTAAGAATGACTCGTTGTAAACGGTTTGCGAGGAGTTTGCTCATAATCTTGAGGTAGCAGTTCAGAAGAGTTATTGGGCGATAGTCATTAGCAGTTTCCGGCGATTGGATTTTAGGGATAAGAGTGATAAACCCTATGTTCAGGATCCCAAGGTCCAGCGTACCTGCATGAAACTCAAAACAGAGACGATAAAAGTCTTCCTTAACGATGTGCTAGCACGACTTGATGAAGCTGCCGCTAAAACCATTTGGGCCTGGAGCACGATCGGCCGGCATCTCTTTGATCACCTGGTCAATTTCCTTGCGGGTGAAAGGAGCAGACAAAGCCTGAAGTCCTTTGACCTTTTTGATGATCTGTGTCAAGCAAACTTCATGTTGGTCTGCTTGGAGCATCCCAGTCTTTCCTTAAACGCCTGAAATAGCATAGCCTCCTTACCCACGTGGTCATGTATGACCGAGTCGTCAGGTAATCAGAGAGATGCAATACTATTCCTACAGTATCGCTCAGTGGCCACTCTGTGGAAGAATTTCATGTTGCCGTCTCCAAATTTGAAATATCTGACCGTGCAATGCTTCTTCCAGTAAACTTTCTTGCAGTCCAACAAGTGAAGAAGGTGTTGTCTCAGAATCAACCTAAAGTTCGTCTCTGGGACAGATAGTCTTCTCCTTTCCTCTAGGCCATCAATCTCCAAGAAGATCTTGTTGCAGTTGTCAATGAGCATCGAGAGCTTGGAAATTTTCTTGCTCCACTGCTTGAGGTCATAACGCAGTGTTTTAAGCTTCTTGCAAAGAACTGCGGCTGCGTTCGGGGCATAGCAGCGTTTGGCCCATGATCGTTTGACCACGTCGAAGAACCCTGGTTGTTTGATCCAGTAATCCTCAAAATGAAAGATTTTGGACTTGGGTATTTTGGATTGGATGCTCACATAACAATGGACGTGATCGGACGTGGGCTTACCCAGGGGCATAACAACAGTGTTGGGGTATTTAGCGGCCCAATTAACTAAAGTAAAATGCCAATCTAGTTGCTCGAGCAACGGATCTGATTGCATGTTGGTCCAGGTGAACGGACGCCCCTTGATTGGTAGCTCAACCAGGGACTGCCTTCTGATGAACTCATTAAATAGCAGCATATCGTTAGCATCTCCCCCCCCCCATGTTTCGGTTGTCCGGCGCACGAATGAAGTTAAAATCACCGAGAATGAGCCAATCTTCATTGTTGGGGATATCAAGGTCAAACAACCACGTAGTGAAGATCGACCTGTTAGGATCGACGCATGGACCATAGACATTAACTAACGTCCACGAATCGTTAGATTGCGCTGTGGTGAGCCTGACGCCGAGTGCAAAGGATTCAGAGAAAATTTTAACGCCAGTGAAAACCGAGCTCATCCACACAGTAATAAGACCACCTGAATTCCCAACAGAGGCCACAAATTCGAACATATCAATTTCTTTAGGACAGAACTGCTTAACAAATGAAGCATCAAAAGAGACGCGCTTAGTTTCACAAACCACTGAACACCCACTAATATCGATAGCATTTCGAATCGCCAGCTGCTTCTTGTCAGAGTTGATCCCACGCACGTTCCAGCACAACACGTTCCACTGCTTATTTTGTGACATCACACCTCGTGTAGCTTCGGGTCGGCCGCCCCTTGGTCGCCCGCTAGGAGCTTCTGGGGACTAAGATCATCAGGTGGAATCCCGCATAGCACAGTGCCAACAAATTGGAGCTGTTGGATCGGAGTCAGAGGAGGCACCTGGTCCTCCGTCGCGGGAGGGATGTTGATCGGCAGACTGGGGCATGGAGCCGTCGCCTTGGAGGAGCAGACAACCGAGGGCGCACCCCGCGGCTTGACCTTGGACTTTCCCTTCTTCGCGCTAGTGACATGGGGGGTTCTGAATCCATCATACTTCGTGGAACGAGAGCTGCATCGCAGACAGGCAGTGTCAATAGGAGCCGTTTTCACCGCGACCATCTTCTGAAGATACAGATTGCTTGGCTTGGCAGCAGATATCTCAGGCAACAAAGTGCCAGGGGCTTCAGCAGAAATAGGCACCAAGCCATCGCTGACAGTAACAGGTACAGAGAGTTGTGTCGCATGCCTTTCCCAGATGTCTGACGGAATGAGGATAGGAATATCAAAGCAGACTGTCATGATGTCTATCCAGAGTAGAGAGTTAATGCTTCAGAAAGACCGTGTCTCGAATCTCCCACCATGGATGTATTCGAGTCTTGTGGAGAAAAGTGCGCAAACCTCTGCAGAGTGTATAAACTAATCATGGTTAGCCGTGTCCCCGGTTATGGACTTTTTGAGTATCTAGTTCTTGGATTATCATGTTGATCTCATCACTCTAAATTAATTTGATTGGGTTTAATGATGATGTCTAATTGGGATTGAGTTGGAGGAACCTTCTCAATGTTTAACAACCACCATGATAGTTAAATAAAATTTATTCCTTTGTTGTAGGAAAAAATTGGCTTTATGCAAAACTGTTAACCATAGAGCTTTCCACCGGCCAAATATGCATGTAGTGATAGCAATTATTCTGTTCATTGCTCTCTTGTGTTACATTGTCAGCATATTCCATGTGCTGACCCGTTTCGGGCTGCAACGTTCATGTTGCAGACTTTTCAGACGACGAGTAAGGTGCCATAGGTCGTTGTCTTTCACTCAGTGATGCCGTTGGAGTTGATGGACTCACTTTATCTTCTAAGCCTTCTGCTGTTATTGGTTTTAGATGGCCTTAAGCCATATTTATTGTAATAAGTTCTCTTTTGGGACATTCGGTGTAATAAGTGTGTGATTGCTACTCTATTATAAATCCTTCAAGTACTGTACGTGTCAGCATTACCGATCCAGGGATGACACTGAAGCACAGAGATCAGACTGTTTGAGGTCTGGTCGCTACACTTGCCAACTTCAACACAAGTATTTCTCAATTTCATAATTACCCAACTAGCATGACTCTAATATTACCACCTCTATATCTCAAAACAATTATCAAGCGTCAAATTGATCATAGCATCCAATTCACTTCCTATGATAGTTTTTATTATACCCAACTTGGATGCCCATCATTCTAGTACCAATTTTATAACCATAGCAAATACCATGCTGTTCTAAAAGACTCTCAAAATAAGATAAGTGAAGCATACAAAATAAAACCACCGTCGTGCTCTAAAAAGATACTCCCTCCGTTTGAAAATATTTGTCACCAAAATCGACAAAAGGGTATGTATCTAGAACTAAAATACATCTAGATACATTCCCTTTTATTCATTTTGATGACAAGTATTTTCGGACGTAGAGAGTATAAGTGAAGCACTAGAGCAAAATTGTCTAGCTCAAAAGATATAAGTGAAGCACATAGAGTATTCTAACAAATTCCGAATCATGTGTGTCTCTCCCAAAAGGTGTGTAAAGCAAGGATGATTTTGGGAAACTAAAAAGCAAAGACTCAAATCATACAAGACGCTCCAAGCAAAACACATATCATGTGGTGAATAAAAATATAGCTCCAAGTAAAGTTACCGATAGACGAAGACGAAAGAGGGGATGCCTTCCGGGGCATCCCCAAGCTTAGGCTATTGGTTGTCCTTGAATATTACCTTGGGGTGCCTTGGGCATCCCCAAGCTTAGGCTCTTGCCACTCCTTATTCCATAGTCCATCGAATCTTTACCCAAAACTTGAAAACTTCACAACACAAAACTTAACAGAAAACTCGTAAGCTCCGTTAGTATAAGAAAATAAATCACCACTTAGGTACTATTGTGAACTCATTATGAATTCATATTGGTGTAATATCTACTGTATTCCAACTTTTCTATGGTTCATACCCTCCGACACTACTCATAGATTCATCAAAATAAGCAAACAACACATAGAAAACAGAATCTATCAAAAACAGAACAGTCTGTAGTAATCTGTAACTCTTGAATACTTATGTAACTCAAAAAGCTCTACCAAATTAGAAAACCCTGAGAAATTTGTGTACCAATCTAGAGCAAAAAGAATCAGAGCAAAATCACGTTTCTGTGAATTATCAAAACTAATTTACTGGGTGCAGAAGTTTCTGATTTTCAGCAGGATCAACATAACTATCACCGTAAGCTATCCTAAAGGTCTTACTTGGCACTTTATCGAAACAAAAGCTATAAAACATGATTACTACAGTAGCATAATCATGTGGACACACAAAAACAGTAAGGGTAAATGTTGGGTTGTCTCCCAACAAGCACTTTTCTTTAATGCCTTTCTAGCTAGGCATGATGATGACAATGATGCTCACATAAAAGATAAGAATTGAAACATAATAGGAGCATCATGAAGCATATGACGAGCACATTTAAGCCTAACCCACTTCCTATGCATAGGGATTTTGTGAGAAAACAACTTATGGGAACAAGAATCAGCTAGCATAGGAAAGTAAAACAAGCATAGCTTCAAGATTTTAAGGACATAGAGAGGAAACTTGATATTATTGCAATTCCTACAAGCATCTACTCCCTCATAATAATTTTCAGTAGCATCATGAATGAATTCAACAATATAACCATCACATAAAGCATTATTTTCATGATCTACAAGCATAGATTTTTTATTACTCTCCACATAAGCAAGTTTATTCTTTATGGCATACGTATCATCACAATAATCATCATAAATAGGAGGCATGCTTTCATCATAATAAATTTGCTCATCAAAACTTAGGGGACAATGAATATCATCTTCATCAAACATAGCTTCCCCAAGCTTGTGGATTTGCATATCATTAGCATCATGGATATTCAAGGAATTAATAGTAACAACATTGCAATCATGCTCATCATACAAAGATCTAGTACCAAACATTTTAATGCATTCTTCTTCTAGCAATTGAGCACAATTTTCCTTTCCATCGTTCTCACGAAAGATATTAAAAAGATGAAGCGTATGAGGCAAACTCAATTCCATTTTTTTGTAGTTTTCTTTTATAGACTAAACTAGAGATAAAACAAGAAACAAAAAGATTTGATTGCAAGATCTAAAGATATACCTTCAAGCACTCACCTCCCTGGCAACGGCGCCAGAAAAGAGCTTGATGTCTACTACGTAACCTTCTTCTTGTAGACGTTGTTGGGCCTCCAAGTGCAGAGGATTGTAGGAAAGTAGCAAATTTCCCTCAAGTGGATGACCTAAGGTTTATCAATCCGTGGGAGGCGTAGGATGAAGATGGTCTCTCTCGAGCAACCCTACAACCAAATAACAAAGAGTCTCTTGTGTCCCAACACACCCAATACAATGGTGAATTGTATAGGTGCACTAGTTCGGCGAAGAGATGATGATACAAGTGCAATATGGATGGTAGATATGAGTATTTGTAATCTGAAAATATCAAAACAGCAAGGTAACTAATGAGAAAAGTGAGCGTAAACGGTACTGCAATGCGTTGAAACAAGGCCTAGGGTTCATACTTTCACTAGTGCAAGTTCTCTCAACAATAATAACATAACTGGGTCATATAACTATCCCTCAACATGCAACAAAGAGTCACTCCAAAGTCACTAATAGCAGAGAACGAACGAAGAGATTATGGTAGGGTACGAAACCACCTCAAAGTTATCCTTTCTGATCGGTCTATTCAAGAGTCCATAGTAAACTAACACGAAGCTATGCTTTCCGTTCGATCTATCATAGAGTTCGTACTAGAATAACACCTTAAGACACAAATCAACCAAAACCCTAATGTCACCTAGATACTCCAATGTCACCTCAAGTATCCGTGGGCATGATTATACGATATGCATCATAATCTCAGATTCATCTATTCAACCAACACAAAGTACTTCAAAGAGTGCCCCAAAGTTTCTACCGGAGAGTCAAGACGAAAACGTGTGCCAACTCCTATGCATAAGTTCATTGAACCCACAAGTTGATCACCAAAACATACATCAAGTAGATCACGTGAATATCCCATTGTCACCATAGATAAGCACAGCAAGACATACATCAAGTGTTCTCAAATCCTTAAAGACTCAATCCGACAAGACAACTTCAAGGAGAAAACTCAATTCATCACAAGAGTGTAGAGGGGGAGAAACATCATAAGATCCAACTATAATAGCAAAGCTCGCGATACATCAAGATCATGCCAAATCAAGAACACGAGAGAGAGAGAGAGAGAGAGAGAGAGAGAGAGAGATCAAACACATAGCTACTGGTACATACGCTCAGCCCCGAGGGTGAACTACTCCCTCCTTGTCATGGAGAGAGACGGGATGATGAAGATGGCCACCGGTGAGGGATCCCCCTGTAGCGACCAGACCTCAAACAGTCTGATTTCTGTGCTCAGTGTCATCCCTGGATCAGTAATGCTGACACCACATAGTACTTGGAGGATTTATATCAGAGTAGCAATCACACACTTATTACATTGAATGTCTCAAAAGATAACTTATTGAAATAAATATTGCTTAAGGCCATCTAAAACGATAACAGCGGAAGGCTTGGAAGATAAGCGGGTCCATCAACTCCAACGGCATCACTGAGTATAGAACCACGACCTAAAAGCACCATTACTTGTCATCTGAAAAGTCTGCAACATCAAACGTTGCAGCCCGAAAACGGGTCAGCACATGGAATATGCTGGCAATGTAACACATAGAGAGTAACAATGGAGATAGGCTATACTACATGCATATTTGGCTGGTGGTAAAGCTCTATGGTTACAGTTTTTGCATAAAGCCAATTTTTCCCTACTGCAAAGGAATAAATTCATTTAACTATCATGGTGGTTGTTAAACATTGAGAATGGTTGACAGCATTCTCAATCCCAATTAAAAATACTCATTAAAACCCAACAATATTAATTATAGTAACATGATGAGATTCACATGATAATCAAGTACTAGATACTCAAGACGTCCATAACCGGGGACACAGCTAACCATGATTAGTTTATACACTCTGCAGAGGTTTGCGCACTTTTCCCACAAGACTCGATCACCTCCGTTTGATTCCTCGCACTACATGATGTTTGAGAAACGGATGACCGAGACATAGTCTTTCGGAAGCACTAGCACCTTACATGTGGGTAGACCGGTACACCTACTTTCCCCTACATCTGCTAGTCTACCCGTAAGAGTTCGCACAACTTAGTCAACTATGCAAGAGCCCATAATGGCTTGTGGCTGCACACGTAAGTTTCTAGTTTGAATAATCTCATGATCCCTTTGAGCCTGGGTGGCGGTCCGAAGAAATACAGGCAAGTCCTCCTAGAAAACAAGTGCCTCAATCCACCCAGATGTGTATTCAAGTTGCCACCTTAAATAAACCGTTAATTAACAATCTCACATCTGTCATGGATATTCACTCACCCAATCCACGTCTACTAGCATAGCATGGCATAATAAGCAAACGTAGAAGTAACTCCCAAAGGTTTGATAATAAAACAGGTGATAGGTACTACCTCATCTACTGCCCATCCCACAATTTAAATTAGATCCTAACCATGCAATGTTTGAGGATAGATCTAATGCATAAAAACTGGGTAGTAGAAAAGGTATGATCAAGTGTTACTTGCCTTGCTGATGATCCGCGAGACCTAGACACTCAAAATAACAGGCGGCGCACTCCGGGTATTCTATCACAGACAAACAAACAAGCATACAATAAGTACTCATCTAATGCATAGGTAAAACTCGAACAAAAGATCCAACCAGAATGTTCAACTTAAGAACTCCGGTTTGCAAAAAGAATCAACTCAAATAAAGCAACGAAAGTCAAACGGCGAAAGAAAACAGCTTCGTTTTACTAATCTGGATCTAAGTCAAATTTTACAGAAGCAAAAACTTGTTTAAGTAGATTATTCGGAAAGAGGGTTTCGAGACGAAACTCCAGGTGCTTGAATCGCCTGATTCCGATAAACGAGCGAAAAGTTATACTAAAACGAAAATCGGATCAGAAATCGCGATCAGAAAATAATCGCGGAAAATCCGAGAAAAAGAAAAACGACGAACATATTAACGAACGTTCGTTCGTTAATCTAACGAATCTGACGAAAAGTGTTCGCTATGACGAACTAACAGACGAACGTCCGCTAATTAACCTAAACCGGAAAAAACCGAAAACTAGAAAAAAAACGAATCTAGAAAAAAAACCGGAAAAAAAACCGCCCAGTTTTTAAGAAAACCGGCGGCACGCGAATCGAGGCGGCGGCGAACCTCGGGATGCGGGGCGGCGGCGGGTGGCAGCGGCGGCGGCGACTGGCGGCAGCGGATCTGGTGGGTTAGGGTTAGGGTTTCGGGTGGGCCGGCGGCGCGAGTGGGCTGGGGCGGCGGGGCGATCTGGCGGGCTGGGGCGGCAGGGTCCCGCGCTTTATATAGCGCCCCCGTGCGGAGTCCCGCTCGGGTACGGCCCGGAGTCGGTTAGCGTTTTTTTTAAACATTACGCTCGGTAGAAAAATAAAAAGAAATACTAAACGGACTCCAAAAATCCCGAAATAAATTTTCCCCAACTTCTAAAATCAAGCCGGACTAGATGAACATTTATTTGGGGCCTAAATGCAATTTTGAAAAACGCGCATTTTTCCTAAATTCAAATAAAAAGCGAAAAACTCCAAAATAAATCTTATTTGATTTTTTTATTAAATCTTCATTATTTCTTTATTTTGGGAAAGTCATTTTATTCCCTCTCTGAATTTTTGGTAGTGGAAATAATTGAAGATAAAATAAATAAAATCAATGATCCTATTTTCAAAATTTGGGAAAAACCCCAAATATGAAATAACGAAATATCCAACTCTCTCCGAGGGTCCTTGAGTTGCGTAAAATTTCTAGGATCGAGCCAACTATGCAATAAAAATATGATATGCATGATGATCTATGTATAACATTCCAAATTGGAAATTTGGGATGTTACAAACCTACCCCCCTTAGGATGAATCTCGCCCTCGAGATTCGGGTTGGCTAGCAAATAGGTGAGGGTGGTCCTTGAGCAGATCTTCCTCTCGTTCCTAGGTGGCTTCTTCCTCTGTGTGGTGGCTCCACTGAACCTTGCAAAACTTGATAACCTTGCTGCGGGTAACTATGCTGGCATAATCCAGAATCTTAACAGGTTTCTCTTCGTAGGTCAGATCTTCTTTCAACTGAATCGTTTCCAATGGTACTGTATCTCTCAGTGGTATATCAGCCATCTCTGCGTGACACTTCTTCAACTGTGAAACATGGAACACATCGTGAACTCCTGACAATCCCTCAGGTAATTCCAACTTGTATGCTACCTCTCCCATGCGTTCCAAAACCTTGTATGGTCCCACAAAACGTGGCGCTAACTTTCCTTTAACTCCAAAACACTTAACTCCTCGAAGTGGAGATACTCAAAGATAAACTCTGTCTCCGACTTCGTATTTTGTCTCCTTGCGTTTCGAGTCTGCATAGCTCTTCTGCCTTGACTGTGCTACCTTGAGCCTGTCGCGAATCAATTTTACTTTCTGTTCAGACACCTTAATCAAATCTGGTCCAAACAACTGGCGGTCTCCAACCTCATCCCACAACAACGGGGTTCTGCACCTCCTTCCGTACAAGGCTTCGAAAGGGGCCATCTTCAAACTGGACTGATAACTGTTGTTGTAAGAAAACTCCGCATATGGCAGGTTGTCACCCCAACTTGATCCATAATCCAAAACACAAGCTCTAAGCATATCCTCCAAAATCTGATTGACTCTCTCGGTCTGTCCATCTGTCTGTGGGTGGAAGGCTGTACTAAACTCCAGCCTGGTTCCCAATGTTTCGTGCAACTGCTTCCAGAACTTTGAGGTGAATTGGGGTCCTCTATCTGATACGATACTCCTCGGAACTCCATGCAAACATACAATCCTTGTCATGTATATCTTAGCCAATTTGGCACTGCTGTAGGTAGTCTTTACTGGGATGAAATGAGCTACCTTCGTCAAACGATCAACTACAACCCAGATCGAGTCATAGCCTGAACAAGTCCTGGGCAATCCCATGATGAAATCCATGCCTAGTTTGTCCCACTTCCATTCGGGTATAGGCAATGGCTGCAACAATCCAGCTGGCTTCTGATGTTCTGCTTTCACCCTCTGACATACATCACAAACTGCTACATACTCTGCGATATCCTTCTTCATTCCGGTCCACCAGAATGTTTCCTTCAAATCCAAATACATCTTTGTATTTCCGGGGTGGATCGAATATGGTGAATCATGTGCCTCTTGCAGAATCAACTTCCTGATCTCCGGGTTATTGGGCACATAAACACGGTCCTCAAATTGTAGGGTATCGTACTCATCCTCACGAAATCCCTTATCCTTTCCTTTGCTCATCCGTTCCTTAATAGTGGCAACCTCTGTATCTGCCTTTTGAGCTTCTCTGATTTTATCCATCAACGTGGACTGAAACTCCAATGCTGCTACATAGCCTCTCGGAACTATCTCCAAACATAGCTCTCGAAGGTCCTCGGCTAACTCCTTGGGTATTTCTCCCGTCATTAGAGTGTTGACATGGCTCTTGCGGCTCAACGCGTCTGCTACAATGTTAGCCTTCCCGGGGTGATAATGCAATCTCATATCATAATCCTTAATAAGCTCCAACCATCTCCTCTGCCTGAGATTTAACTCCTTCTGCGTGAAGATGTACTTCAAACTCTTGTGATCCGTGTACACCTCACAATGATTTCCAATGAGAAAATGTCTCCATGTTTTCAGTGCATGCACTACGGCTGCTAACTCCAAATCATGAGTAGCATAGTTCAACTCATGGGGCTTAAGCTGTCGTGAAGCATACGAAACAACTCTCCCTTCCTGCATAAGCACTGCTCCAAGTCCTCTACGTGAAGCGTCGCAATAAACCTCATAATCCTTAGTCTGATCTGGCAGAATTAACACTGGTGAGGTAACCAATGTTTCTTCAACTCCTGGAAACTAGCCTCACACTCCTCAGTCCATATGAACTTAGTGTCCTTCTTCAACAACTCTGTCATAGGCTTTGCAATCTTCGAGAAATTTTCAATGAATCTTCGGTAGTATCCTGCGAGTCCAAGGAAACTCCTGATCTCTCGAACTGTGGTTGGTGCTTCCCAGTTTGTCACAGTGACTACTTTAGTGGGGTCTACTGCGATACCTTCTCCGGATATAACATGTCCGAGAAATCCAACTTCCTCCAACCAAAACTCACACTTGCTGAACTTGGTGTATAGCTGATGTTCCCTGAGCTTCTCGAGTACTAATCGCAAGTGTTCCTTGTGTTCCTCTTCATTCTTCGAGTAAACCAAGATATCATCGATGAACACTACGACGAACTTATCCAAAAACTCCATAAACACCTTGTTCATCATGTTCATAAAATAGGCTGGGGCGTTAGTCAGACCAAATGACATAACTGTATACTCATACAGCCCGTACCTGGTGGTAAAAGCTGTCTTCGGCATATCTTGCTCCCAAATCTTCAACTGATGGTACCCTGATCGCAAATCGATCTTGGAAAACACCTTAGCTCCTTGCAACCGATCAAACAGATCATTAATCATCGGTAGAGGGTACTTGTTCTTAATGGTTACTTCATTCAATCCGCGATAATCAACAACCATTCTTAACGATCCATCCTTCTTTTCCACTAGAAGTACTGGCGATCCCCAAGGCGAAGAACTTGGGCGAATAAAACCTTTATCTAATAACTCCTTAATCTGCTTCTTGATTTCCTCCAAATCTTGGGCTGGCATCCTGTACGGTCTCTTGGATATAGGTCCAGTGCCTGGCAGTAGCTCAATTAAGAACTCAATGTCTCT
This sequence comes from Triticum timopheevii, assembly GCA_963921465.1. Lineage (NCBI taxonomy): Eukaryota > Viridiplantae > Streptophyta > Magnoliopsida > Poales > Poaceae > Triticum > Triticum timopheevii. The sequence goes on from OY997266.1 coordinate 372,057,788, forward strand.
ATCCGGTGGCATGCCTGGCAACTCTTCTAGAAATACATCGGGGAAATCCCTTACCACTGGTACTTCTTCCTGCACAACTCCTGATAATGAATTTACATGTGCTCTCCTCGGCTCATGCCGGGATACATACTTGATCCTTATCCCTTCTGGCGTTGTAAGAAAAATTGTCTTACTGGCGAAATCAATGTTTCCTCCGTGCATCGACAGCCAATCCATACCAAGAATTACATCCAATCCTTGGGATTCCAATATAATCAAATCCGTGGGGAAAACATGCCTTCCTATACTCAACGGCACCTGGAAGCATCCTTGGCTGACCATAAACTCAGCTCCCGGTGAACTTACTAGCATGGGTGTCTTAAGAGTCTTAGTGGGCAGGCTAAACTTATTCACAAATCCCCTTGATATGTATGAATGCGATGCACCAGTATCAAAAAGAACAACTGCAGTAAATGCCTTAACCAAAAACTTACCTATTACTGCATCTGGCTGAGCTTCAACCTCCTCCACGGTAACGTGGTTCACTTGCCCCCTGTTGAAAGGGTTCGGCTTCTTTCCTGAGCTTCCATTGCCATTTCCATTTTGGCCTTCTGGGCAATCATTTGCATAATGCCCCGTCTTGCGGCACTTATAACAGGTGATATGGCTTAGGTCTGCTTTGGATGGTGTTGACGGGGTGGTACACCTTTGTCCATTACTTCCTCCATTCCCGTTCCCATTCTTTGTGCCATTGTGATTGTGCGAGCTGCCTCCTCCATGAGTATGCTGAAAATGTCCTCCTGACTTTGGGGTAAAGCGTGGCTTCTGCTGAGCTCCAGAATTATACTTCCCCTATGCATACTTCCTCTTACGATTATCAATCTGTTGCTGCTTCCCTTCAATCATAAGAGCACGGTCTACTAACTCCTGGTAGTTATTGAAAGTGTCTACCATCAACTGCATGCTCAGCTCATCATTCAGTCCTTCTAGAAACTTCTCCTGCTTAGCTGCATCCGTAGCAACGTTATCTGGGGCATAACGTGCTAGCTTACTAAAATCATCCACATACTGGCCAACAGTCCGTCCTCCTTGGCGTAAGTTGCGAAACTCACGCTTCTTCATGGCCATAGCTCCGGCTGAGACATGGGCAGTACGAAAAGCTTGCTGAAACTGATTCCATGTGACAGTGTCTACAGGGTAAGTGGCTGTAAAATTCTCCCACCATGCTGATGCGGGTCCGTCAAGCTGATGCGCGGCAAACTTCACCTTCTCTCCATCCGTGCATCCTGCAGTGGTCAACTCCCTCCCTATCTTACGGAGCCAATCATCTGCTACTATCGGCACGGTGCTACTGGAAAACACCGGCGGATTCAACCTTAGGAAACGTGTCAGATGGTCAACAGGTAGTGGTGGTGGTGGGTTGTTGTTGTTGTTGCCTTGGTTCTGTACCAATGTTTGAATCAAGGTATTCTGCTGCTAAATCAACTGAGTGATCTCTGGCGGGAAAACAAACTTGGGGTCGCGTCTCGGAGGCATCTGAGGGTTTAGAGGGAAGACTTAAGAATAGAATGAGGTCTAGTGAGAAAACACTACCCATATGCACATGAGACAAACACACAATATCATTTCAATCAATTCAAACAAGGGCATACAATGGTCTAACTATTGTTACAAAAGTGCTTGGACTAAAACTAGTTAAAGGGTGGAAAATTCTACTACTGTTATGGTGGTCAACTAGAAAAACTGCTCCGATGCAGATTCCATGATATCTGCTCCAGCTTCATCAACATAGTCATCATCGCTATCGTCGGGATCCGAGTCGGTGTCGTCGATGATGATATAATTATCTGGACACGTAGGTTCATCCTCTTCTCTTTTGGGTGCTGAACCTCCCATGAATACTCCAATCTTCTCCTTAAGGTCACCGTTCTGTCTTACTAGAGCGACGATTTCTTCCATATAGTCTTTACGTGTAGCCTTGAGTTCTGCTTCTAGCTCCTTGATCCTGGTCATAGCCTTCTGTAGCTCCTCCATATCTACGCACATCTGGTTCTCTTGGCGTCGAATGTGTTGGTTTAACTCCTGAATGTAAGCTGCGATGGATCTGTCCCTCCTGGTGGCGATCATCTCCCAATGCTCATCTCGGCGCCCACAAATCTGGTAGATAGTATTCTTGAGATCATTGCGATAAACTTCTCCAATTCGTCCCATGGCGATGTGAGCTGCCATGCTCTTTCCTAGGCTCCATGTTGGTACATCAAAGGTAAAATCTATTGGCTCCGTGACTGGTGAAAACGTCCTTCCTGGAATGTAGACTTGAATCCTCCAGCGCTCCTCTTCGGGTAAAGTGGCGTTGAAAGTCCCAGTGAAGCTTGGTACTCCTATGTTCAAGTATCTAGCGGCTTCCTTCAAGTGACATCCAAAATCTGAATTCTCATCTGGTTGCGCGAACTTGATCCTTGCATCCGTCATCCTAAAGAATAGAAAAGATGAGGAGTCAGAAATGAGAAGAAAGAGTAGTGATCTAGGGCTTAAGCTTAGTGGTCGTGTCCTACAGTCAGCGTGTGCTTTGATACCACCTTGTAGCGACCAGACCTCAAATAGTCTGATCTCTGTGCTCAGTGTCATCCCTGGATCAGTAATGCTGCCACCACACAGTACTTGGAGGATTTATAACAGAGTAGCAATCACACACTTATTACATCGAATGTCTCAAAAGAGAACTTATTGAAATAAATATGTCTTAAGGCCATCTAAAACGATAACAGCGGAAGGCTTGGAAGATAAGCGAGTCCATCAACTCCAACGGCATCACTGAGTATAGAACCACGATCTAAAAGCACCATTACTCGTCGTCTGAAAAGTCTGCAACATGAAACGTTGCAGCCCGAAAACGGGTCAGCACATGGAATATGCTGGCAATATAACACATAGAGAGTAACAATGGAGATAGGCTATACTACATGCATATTTGGCTGGTGGTAAAGCTCTATGGTTACAGTTTTTGCATAAAGCCAATTTTTCCCTACTGCAAAGGAATAAATTCATTTAACTATCATGGTGGTTGTTAAACATTGAGAATGGTTGACAGCATTCTCAATCCCAATTAAAAATACTCATTAAAACCCAACAATATTAATTATAGTAACATGATGAGATCCACATGATAATCAAGTACTAGATACTCAAGACGTCCATAACCGGGGACATGGCTAACCATGATTAGTTTATACACTCTGCAGAGGTTTGCACACTTTTCCCACAAGACTCGATCGCCTCCGTTTGATTCCTCGCACTACATGATGTTTGAGAAACGGATGACCGAGACATAGTCTTTCGGAAGCACTAGCACATTACATGTGGGTAGACCAGTACACCTACTTTCCCCTACATCTGCTAGTCTACCCGTAAGAGTTCGCACAACTTAGTCAACTATGCAAGAGCCCATAATGGCTTGTGGCTGCACACGTAAGTTTCTAGTTTGAATAATCTCATGATCCCTTTGAGCCTGGGTGGCGGTTCGAAGAAATACAGGCAAGTCCTGCTAGAAAACAGGTGCCTCAATCCACCCAGATGTGTATTCAAGTTGCCACCTTAAATAAACCGTTAATTAACAATCTCACATCTGTCATGGATATTCACTCACCCAATCCACGTCTTCTAGCATAGCATGGCATAATAAGCAAATGTAGAAGTAACTCCCAAAGGTTTGATAATAAAACAGGTGATAGGTACTACCTCATCTACTGCCCATCCCACAATTTAAATTAGATCCTAACCATGCAATGTTTGAGGATAGATCTAATGCATAAAAACATGGTAGTAGAAAAGGTATGATCAAGTGTTACTTGCCTTGCTGATGATCCGCGAGACCTAGAGACTCGAAATAACAGGCGGCGCACTCCGGGTATTCTATCGCAGACAAACAAACAAGCATACAATAAGTACTCATCTAATGCATAGGTAAAACTCGAATAAAAGATCCAACCAGAATGTTCAACTTAAGAACTCCGGTTTGCAAAAAGAATCAACTCAAATAAAGCAACAAAAGTCAAACGGCGAAAGAAAACAGCTTTGTTTTACTAATCTGGATCTAAGTCAAATTTTACAGAAGAAAAAACTTGTTTAAGTAGATTATTCGGAAAGAGGGTTTCGAGACGAAACTCCAGGCGCTTGAATCGCCTGATTCCGATAAACGAGCGAAAAGTTATACTAAAACGAAAATCGGATCAGAAATCGCGATCAGAAAATAATCGCGGAAAATCCGAGAAAAAGAAAAACGACGAACAGATTAACGAACGAACATTCGTTAATCTTACGAATCTGACGAAAAGCGTTCGCTATGACGAACTAACAGACGAACGTCCGCTAATTAACCTAAACCAGAAAAAAAATGAAAACTAAAATAAAACGAATCTAGAAAAAAACCGAAAAGAAAAACCGCCCGGTTTTTAAGAAAACCGGCGGCACGCGAATCGAGGCGGCGGCGAACCTCGGGATGCGGGGCGGCGGCTCCGGCGGCGGCGACGGCGGCGGCGGCGGCGGCGGCGGCGGGCGGCAGCGGCGGCGGCGGCTGGCGGCGGCGGATCTGGCGGGTTAGGGTTAGGGTTTCGGGTGGGCCGGCGACGCGAGTGGGCTGGGGCGGCGGGGTGATCTGGCAGGCTGGGGCGGCGGCGTCCGCGCTTTATATAGCGCCCCGAGCGGAGTCCCGCTCGGGTACGGCCCGGAGTCGGTTAGCGTTTTTTTTAAAACATTACGCTCGGTAGAAAAATAAAATGAAATACTAAACGGACTCCAAAAATCCCGAAATAAATTTTCCCCAACTTCTGAAATCAAGCCGGACTAGATGAACATTTATTTGGGTCCTAAATGTAATTGTGAAAAACGCGCATTTTTCCTAAATTTAAATAAAAAGCGAAAAACTCCAAAATAAATCTTATTTGATTTTTTTATTATATCTTCATTATTTCTTTATTTTGGGAAAGTCATTTTATTCCCTCTCTGAATTTTTGGTAGTAGAAATAATTGCAGATAAAATAAATAAAATCAATGATCCTATTTTAAAAATTTGGGAAAAACCCCAAATATGAAAATAACGAAATCTCCAACTCTCTCGGAGGGTCCTTGAGTTGCGTAAAATTTCTAGGATCGAGCCAACAATGCAATAAAAATATGATATGCATGATGATCTATGTATAACATTCCAAATTGGAAATTTGGGATGTTACACCCCCACTCCGGGAGGGTGCCGGAATAGGGCCCCGATTGGTTTTTGGTGGCTACAGAGGCTTGCGGCGGTGGAACTCCCGATCTATGGTGCTCCTTGATGTTTTTAGGGTATATGGATATATATAGGCGAAAGAAGTTGGTCAGGGGAGCCACGAGGGGCCCATGAGGGTGGGGGCACGCCCAGGGGGTAGGGTGCGCCTCCCCGCCTCGTGGCCACCTCGAAGCTTCCTTGAAGTCTACTCCAAGTCTCCTGGATTGCTTCCGTTCCAAAAATAACTCTCCCGAAGGTTTCATTCCGTTTGGACTCCGTTTGATATTCCTTTTCTTCGGGCCTCCGGTTAATAGGCTAGTCCCAAAAAATAATATAAGAGAGTATAATAAAGCCCATAAACATCCAAAACAGAAAATATAATAGCATGGAACAATCAAAAATTATAGATACGTTGGAGACGTATCAGCTGCTTTGGTGACGCTCGAAATAGAGCCTAGAGGGTATTCCGACAGAAACAGTTCGGATGAACTGATGAGGTTGGGCTCTAAGGCCGGGCCCCGTACGACGTTAGTCCCTGTTAGGCTTGCCGATCCTGAAGTTAAAGCATCGAGATCAGTAAGCTTTTTGGCCAGAGCTGCAGATATCTTCAGAGTAAGATCTCCCCGGGAATCAGCGATGAACTTTAGGCTTCCGAAACTGATCTCCTGATCAGGGGCGAAGCTTCCAACCTGACCGAGGCGGCCGATTGGGTCGGCGCACAAATTACACTGCAAACATGAAAATATGGCCAGGCCAAAAGCGTTCCCGGCACGGATGCCATCTAAGATGGTTAGGCGAGCCATCGATCCTCCGACGATCCAACAGCCGAACTCTCAATGAAAGCACCAATGTCGATGTTAAAACCGGCGGAATTCGGGTAGGGGGTCCCAAGCTGTGGATCTTGGATCAATGGGGAACAAAGGACGAACGACACGATGTATACCTAGGTTCAGGCCCTCTCTAAGAGGTAAAACCCTACGTCCTGATTGATTATATTGAAGTGTATATGATGATTATAGAGTCGATCTACCACGAGATCTGATGAACTAAACCCTAGATGAGTAGGATGATGGTTGTGTTCTAGCCTCTATGGACTAAACCCTCCGATTTATATATATACCAGGGGTACTAGGGTTACATATTGTCGGTTACAAGGAAAGAATAAACACGCCAAATCATCTATCTTGACTTGGAGTACACACTAAGGCACCAAAGATCTCCTGCCCGGATACAAAGCCGCCTCATAGTCCGGCCTTCCAGCAGTTGTAGTGCGGCCCACCTATCCGGCCCATGGGAGATAAGTCAGCAACCCGAGAACGGCTAGTCCAGGTCTCCCTCACCCCCGTCAGCCGAGACCCTCCAGGGGGCTTCCTAAGTCCTTGAGGAGGGCAATGGTGTGGCTGGGCTTGCTAGGAATCGCCCCAAAGGCCCAGAGCAAAACACCGGACGACGCCAGAAGACAGCGGCGACGCGTAAGCCTCCGCAGAGAAGAAGCAAAAGTGGGATGCGAGAGACGAGTAAGTATACAGGCTCATTCATACGTCACGTACTTGTAATTCCGTCCGGCCCGGGCTGACCCCTTGCTTGCGGAGGCGTCAGGGCGGTGACCAGAAGAGGAAGAAGAATAAGACGACCGAGACGAAGGTGGCCTCCTGCCCAAAAGCGGTGCCACATCCAAGCAGAGCCCCAGGGGGGCGTGTGGAAGTGTCGCGCCGCTCCTGCACCACAAAGGGGCGCTCGGGCTCCGAGGAGGTGCCCAGTACCCCTCCGAAGCCACAAGAGGGAACGATTTCCAAGGCCGCGATAGACCAGCCCAAGGCACTATTCTCTAGGGGTGGGGGCGTGCCTCCCGTGGAAGAAGACGCAGCAATGGGGAAGGAGGAGGTGCCCTATCCCCCGTCAGCCACCCTCATCCCCGTAGCAGAGAGCGACATGGGGCGTGCCATAGGGCACACTCAGGTCGCGCCCTCTCAGGCAACTCCAGAGGTCGGCATGGCGGATCTCCCAAGCGCGTCGCGGCTGCTGAACGCGGGGGATACCCAGAGCCTCCCGTGCCCCAGGCGAGCGTCGTCAGGGTCTCCTCGACCATGGCAGTCGCGAGTATCGAGGCACTGAACCCAGACCAGACCCTCGCGCTCGTGAGCTACAACGCCTTGCTCATGCGCGGGGCCCTGACTGATGTTCGGGCCGTGCTTGATCGGCTCGGGGCAAACTTCCAGAACGCTGAGGCACACCTCGTCAGGGAACACCTGAGGCTCGCTGAAGGGTGGTGCCACCTCGACATAGCCGCCAAAGAGGGCTAGCATCAAAACAAGGCAATCCGCGCAGAGAGCAAGAGGGAAGTCGCTGAGGCAAAGGTGGCCTGCAAGACCGCGCTCGCGGAGGCTGAGCCGGCCGCCAAACGCCATGAAGAAGCGGAGCCAGCTTGATAGTGTTCTAGGAAGAGTGGGGCACGCTGTCGCGGCTATTCAAATAACGGGAAGAAGACCTCAAAGCCCGCGAGGCAAAGCTTGCAGACCGTGAATCCAACTTGGCGAAGGCGTCAACCGAGCAAGCCACTGAGCGGAAGAGCCTAGAGATGCTGGGGCGCCAGATCGCTGACTCTCAAGAGGCTCATGCGAAGCATGCCTCCGAGGCAACCGCCCAACTAGAGGCCAAGCAGAAGAAGATCCAAGCAGATGCTGACACCATGACAGCTGTCGAGTGCTCGAGGCTCGTAGGAGAGCACAACGAGGAACTAAAGTTGTTGAAGAACGTCTTCAGGGCAGAGCATGAGAAGCTCCAGCGAGAAATCGCCGATCTCAAGACCGCACTTGCTGCGAACTGGGGGCGGCAGCCCAGATCCCCTACGGTGCTTCCCTCTCTAGAGCTCCAAGCCCGCAGCACCCTGCGCTCCATATGCAGGGAGAATCTCGAGAATCCTCTTGTTCCCCCAGATGCTGACTATGCCAAGTTCTCCTCCAAGCTCATGGAGCAACTCGAAGATGGGGCCCGGAAGATGGACAACCTCTTGGAGGAGGACTGTCACGGTCTCTTCTCCCTGGCAGCGACCCGTGTCTTCAGCCACCTCCTCCACGATGACCCCAACTTTGATTTTGGCAAGGTGATAGGCCCAGTTCCCGAAGAATTCCGCGACAGCCTTGTGGGGGCCATGGAGCGCCACATGGATACGCAGCTCATGAAGTTCTCCCTTAGCGGCGATGAAGGCTCCGGCGAGGCTACTGTGGACGACGGCAATGGTGGCAATGACGCTTCTTCTTAAGGCTCCCCTTTATCATCCTCCAATAGACTGACCTTGCCTCGTGGAGGCTATGAGACTATGGCTCTTATGTACTTATCTGACCACTTAATGCTTGTAATGAATGATCGCGCTCTTGCGAGGCTTCCTTTCCATGCTTGGTTTTCCTTTTGGCTTGCCTTTGTGCTCTGCGTCAGCAGGGCCCAGCCCCCGTGTAGGCCTCAACTGCTGCTGGGGTGTCAGGTAGCGATGCCTAGGCAAGACCAGGAGGTGAGGGGCACCAGGACTTGGTAAGAGCCCCTAAGGAGGATTGCTCAGGAGCCCCCTTTTGACGCCCAAGCAGCCCGCGCAAAGGAAAAACGTCGGCATCAGCAAGGCTATCTCCAGAGGTGCTTAAACTTAGCTTTTTCGGCATCGAACAACTCACTGCTTGCATAGTGTGCCTCGCGAGCTCTCCTGAGCGACCTGTTCCTGAGGGAACCTGTGTACAAAAATTCCACCTCAAAGGAGCGGCGCGTCCTCGCTGGCCTGCTCACGGGTGTTATGCTACGAGACCTGACACCAAGGGCCTTGGTGGGGTGACGTGCACGGGAGTAGGCCCGCCAGCCAGAGCCTAGCTGCTTGGATTTTTCAGTGCTGCTCGGACTGACCCAATGCAGGCACCATGTCCAGCCCCCGCTCGAGTGAGGCCCGGGAAGATGCCGCGAGCGTGCTCCACGCGAGAAGACGAATGGCTGCCGTGTCTGGCACGGATCAGCCTGAGGTCGGCATGGCCCGTGGGGCGACCACACTGGATTATTCCACGAGCGCGGAGCATGGGGCTTCCACTAGGTGTGGGCATGATCGAGGTTCGATCGTTCCGCTAGCGGGGCATGGGGCTTCTACTAAGGCATGGGCAGGAGCTCTATCAAGAGTATCCGGGGCTTCTAAAGCCATGTTTTGTTCGTACGCGTGGGGGCCATGGCAGAACTAGTGGAGGTATTGGGCATTCTAGGCGTTAAGCACAGGGACCCTGTTATCCATTTGTAGCTGGGCTACGTCAGGCCCGAAGCCACGGGCAGGTCTGTAAGAGCTCTCCCATGTGGGTGGCCCCGTGTGATCTGTGAGCCGGTCGCCGCACAAGATGCCGTCTGGTAGGCTCTCGAGCACCCGGTCCCGCAGGTACCTGCATGTTTACTAATTCCGCAGAAAATAAGAGGAGGCTTCACGCGCCCATCGGACCGCTAATGATCGTTGTGTGAGGGGTGAGGCACCAAGGACCCCAAGGAGGTGATGTGCACAGGAACCGGCCCGTCAGCCAGAGCACACTCACTTGGGTTTGGCAACGCTGCAGGGACGAACCCGAGCATAGGCGTCGCGCCTAGCCCCCAGCCTTGAAACGGTCAGGAGAGGGGTCGCGGACGCGCGTCGTCCTTCGTGGGGGGACACATCAAGCATTCAATAACAAAAGCGACTTAAGCCCATAAAAAAACCAGGTTCATTACACGACCAAAAGGAAGAGGCAGGTGCAGGGACAGACCCTTGCCAGCTTGAGGATGATGCATCCCTTAGGGCGCCCTCAATTTTGAACAAACCAAAAAGTCACCCAGCAACATGTTGTTGTAGGAGCATCGGGTCGCTCGATGAAGCTCCTGAGGCCTTGGGGGCTAACAAAGGGCTGAAGGCCCATGAGGCACCATAGTGAGTTGTGCCAACCTTTGGAAGGTGGTTCCGGCGTTCTCCAAACCAAAGGTCACGTAGGTGTAGTTAATGGCAAGTCCCCTGCTCAGGCAGACACGCAACATCCAAAATAGGTCCTAGGAACAGACCATGTTGAGGCTCGCGAAGCCAACCCACATGCGCACTTTGTCGCACCTCTTAGGGATGGCAACTGGGTTGGCAGGGCGTGCGGGGCGACGCTCGCCTCAGATGGCCCTAGCTTCTCATAGCTGGTAAATCTCTTGGGTAATGAACTCTTGTGTCTCTGGTGCCCGGCGTCGTTTCTCATTGCTTGACGAGGCATGCGCGAAGGCACTCCGCCAAATGGTGCCCTAGCACCTCCCTTGGCACACCGGCCAGGTCAGACACTTTTCAGGTGGAAACCCCCGAACCTGCTCGAAGGGAGGCGCCGGGCGCGCCTTCCTATGTGGGGGGAAGGCAAGAACCAACGGCTAGGGAAGGGCCCGTAGTGTCGTGTCAGTTGCCGCCTTCTTCGCCTTGGTGTGACCTTGAGAGGGTGTAGCTGCTTCTTTCTTGTGGGCGTGGCCTTGGGAGGACTGGCATCGTCCTCGCCATCCGAGTGCACGGCCTTGTCAGCCTTGTAGGCGCACTTGAGGGAGCAGACTGCGTCCTTCTCGTTGCAGGCGATGGTGATGACGCCGATGTAGCCAGGCATTTTGGGAACGTTGTAGCTATGAAGGATTTGCTGCCATGAACATGGCGAGTGCCATATACCCCAGGATGGCATTGTACGGGAGGTCGATGTGCGCTACATCGAAGTCGACGAGCTTAGTGCAGTAGTTGTCACGGGTGCCAACAGTGACGGGAAGGCGCACTTGCCCCAGGGGGATGGTGGACCCATCCGTCACCCCGGAGAAGGGCCTGATCGACATTAGCTGCTCATAGGGCACCTAAAGCGTCCCGATGGAGATGATGTTGAGGCCGCCCCCTCCGTCGATGAGGGTCTTGATGACCACGACGTTGCTAATGGTGGGGGTGCTAAGCATTGCGAGCGCGCCGGCGGCGGCCATGGACTTGAAGCGGTCCTTGGAGTCGAAGGTGATGGTGTGCTACGACCGCGTGAGGGGCCGCGTGGCCTCAGGCCTTGGAAGGGTAGCATTCACCTCATGGGAGAACTGCTTGAAGAGGCAATTGGACGTGGGGCCATGGGCTCCCCCGAGGATGCAGGCTAACGTGCTAGGCTCCTAGTAGCCCCAGTCCCTTTGTCATGCTGATTGGTGTCGTTCCTCCAGGGTGGTGGTGGTAGCGGCGGAAGGGCAGCGTTGGCCTGAGGGTGCACCTCGCGATGCTGATGGCGCCAGCACCCTCACGAGGCTGGTCGTGCCAGGTCTAGCGCTGGTTGGCGTTACGGCTGTCCCATCGGCCGTCGCTGCGGCCCCCTCCACGTCCGAGGCCACGGTCGTTGCGGTCTCCATGGCGGCCCAAGTGCTCATCGCGGAGTGATTTGAGCTCCTGGCAGTCTTCGGTGTTGCGAGTGTGCATGTTGTGGTAGACGCAAAACGGGCGGTTGTCCTTCTCGGGCTCGTCGCGGTCACGGCCGCGCTTCTGCTCGGGCTCTAACATGGCAGGGCCCTTGTGCCTGACCTCCTTGCCCTTGGTCTTGTCGTCGAGCGCAATGTCAGGGTTGTTGTGGATGAAGAGGCGACCCTCTTCGGCCTTGGCGCACTTGTCAGCGAGGTTAAACAATTCCAGCGCCGAGCTCAGGTTGTCATTGATGGCGAGCTTCTCGCGCATCCTGATGTCCATGACGCCAGAGGAAACGCCGAGATGATGGCCTCATCTGAGGCGCGTGGAATCTTGTGGGAGACTGTTGGAAATATGCCCTAGAGGCAATAATAAATTGGTTATTATTATATTTCCTCGTTCATGATAATTGTCTTTTATTCATGTTATAATTGTGTTATCCGGAAATCGTAATACATGTGTGAATACATAGACCACAACATGTCCCTAGTAAGCCTCTAGTTGACTAGCTCGTTTATCAACAGATGGTCATGGTTTCCTGACCATGGACATTCGATGTCATTGATAATGGGATCACATCATTGGGAGAATGATGTGATGGACAAGACCCAATCCTAAGCAAAGCACAAGATCGTGTAGTTCGTTTGCTAGAGCTTTTCCAATGTCAAGTATCATTTCCTTAGACCATGAGATCGTGTAACTCCCGGATGCCGTAGTAGTGCTTTGGGTGTACCAAACATCACAACGTAACTGGGTGACTATAAAGGTATACTACAAGTATCTCTGAAAGTGTCTGTTGGGTTGACACGGATCAAGACTGGGATTTGTCACTCCGTATGACGGAGAGGTATCTCTGGGCCCACTCGGTAATTCATCATCATAATGAGCTCAAAGTGACTAAGTGGTTGGTCACGGGATCATGCATTACGGTACGAGTAAAGTGACTTGCCGGTAACGAGATTGAACGAGATATTAGGATACCGACGATCGAATCTCGGGCAAGTAACGTACCGATTGACAAAGGGAATTGTATACAAGATTATGTGAGTCCTCGACATCATGGTTCATTCGATGAGATCATCGTGGAACATGTGGGAGCCAACATGGGTATCCAGATCCCGCTGTTGGTTATTGGCCGGAGAGTCGTCTCGGTCATGTCTGCATGTCTCCCGAACCCGTAGGGTCTACACACTTAAGGTTCAGTGACGCTAGGGTTGTAGAGATGCTAGTATGCGGTAACCCGAAAGTTGTTCGGAGTCTCGGATGAGATCCCGGACGTCACGAGGAGTTCTGGAATGGTCCGGAGGTGAAGAATTATATATAGGAAGTCCAGTTTCGGCCATCGGGAAAGTTTCGGGGGTCACCGGTATTGTACCGGGACCACCGGAAGGGTCCTAGGGGTCCACCGGGTGGGGCCACCTATCCCGGAGGGCCCCATGGGCTGAAGTGGGAGGGGAACCAACCCCTGGTGGGCTGGTGCGCCCCCCTTGGGCCCCCCCTGCGGCTAGGGTTGGAAACCCTAGGGGTGGGGGGCAACCCACTTGGCTTGGGGGGCAAGCCACCCCCTTGGCCGCCGCCCCCCTTGAGATCCCATATCCAGGGGGCCTCCCCCCCCCCTTGGCCCTATATAAAGAAGGGGGAGGAAGGGAAGCCGCACCTAAGTCCCCGGCGCCTGCCTCTCCCTCTGCAACACCTCTCCCTCTCGTAGAGCTTGGCGAAGCCCTGCCGAGATCGCCGCTGCTTCCACCACCACGCCGTCGTGCTACTGGATCTCCATCAACCTCTCCCTTCCCCTTGCTGGATCAAGAAGGAGGAGACGTCTTCCCCAACCATGCGTGTGTTGAACGCGGAGGTGCCGTCCGTTCGGCACTAGGATCATCGGTGATTTGGATCACGACGAGTACGACTCCCGCAACCTCGTTCTCTTGAATGCTTCCGCGCGATCTACAAGGGTATGTAGATGCACTCCCCTATCTCGTTGCTAGATGACTCCATAGATTGATCTTGGTGAAGCGTAGAAAATTTTTATTTTCTGCAATGTTCCCCAACAGTGGTATGCACGAGTAGAACACAAACTTGTTGTGGGCGTAGATGTTGTCAATTTTCTTGCCACTACTAGTCTTATCTTGCTTCGGTGGCATCGTGGGATGAAGCGGCCCGGACCGACCTTACACGTACGCTTACGTGAGACAGGTTCCACCGACTGACATGCACTAGTTGCATAAGGTGGCTAGCGGGTGTCTGTCTCTCCCACTTTAGTTGGAGCAGATTCGATGAAAAGGGTCCTTATGAAGGGTAAATAGAAATTGGCATATCACGTTGTGGTTTTACGTAGGTAAGAAACGTTCTTGCTAGAAAGCTATAGAAGCCACGTAAAAACATGCAACAACAATTAGAGGACGTCTTACTTGTTTTTGCAGCATATGCCTTGTGATGTGATATGGCCAAAAGGATGTGATGAATGAAATATATGTGATGTATGAGATTGATCATGTTCTTGTAATAGGAATCACGACTTGCATGTCGATGAGTATGACAACCGGCAGGAGCCATAGGAGTTGTCTTTATTTTTTGTATGACCTGTGTGTCATTGAATAACGCCATGTAAATTACTTTACTTTATTGCTAAACACGTTAGCCATAGAAGAAGAAGTAATCGTTGGCATGACAACTTCATGAAGACACGATGATGGAGATCATGGTGTCATGCCGGTGATGAAGATGATCATGGCGCCCCGAAGATGGAGATCAAAGGAGCAATATGATATTGGCCATATCATGTCACTATTTGATTGCATGTGATGTTTATCATGTTTTGCTTCTTATTTGCTTAGTACGACGGTAGTAAATAAGATGATCCCTTATAATAATTTCAAGAAAGTGTTCCCCCTAACTGTACGCCATTGCGAAAGTTCATTGTTTCGAAGCACCACGTGATGATCGGGTGTGATAGATTCTAACGTTCACATACAACGGGTGTAAGACAGATTTACACATGCAAAACACTTAGGTTGACTTGACCAGCCTAGCATGTACAGACATGGCCTCGGAACACAAGAGACCTAAAGGTCGAACATGAGTCGTATGGAAGATACGATCAACATGGAGATGTTCACCGATGATGACTAGTCCGTCTCACGTGATGATCGGACATGGGCTAGTCGAGTCGGATCATGTATCACTTAGATGACTAGAGGGATGTCTAATCTGAGTGGGAGTTCATTAAATAATTTGATTAGATGAACTTAATTATCATGAACTTAGTCTAAAAACCTTTGCAAAATGTCTTGTAGATCAAATGGCCAACGCTCATGTCAACCTCAACTTCAACGCGTTCCTAGACAAAACCAAGTTCAAAGATGATGGCAGCACCTATTCGGACTGGGTCCGGAACCTGAGGATCATCCTCATAGCTGCCAAGAAAGCATATGTCCTAGAAGGACCGCTAGGTGAAGCACCCATCCCAGAGAACCAAGACGTTATGAATGCTTGGCAGTCACGTGCTGATGATTACTCCCTCATTCAGTGCAGCATGCTTTACATCTTAGAACCGGGGCTCCAAAAGCGTTTTGAGCAACATGGAGGATATGAGATGTTCGAAGAGCTGAAAATGGTTTTCCAAGCTCATGCCCGGGTCGAGAAATATGAAGTCTCCGACAAATTCTACAGTTGTAAGATGGACGAAAATAGTTCTGTCAGTGAGCACATACTCAAAATGCCTGGGTTGCACAACCGCTTGTCCCAGCTGGAGATTAACCTCCCGGACGAGGCGGTCATTGACAGAATCCTCCAGTCGCTCCCGCCTAGCTACAAGAGCTTTGTGATGAACTACAATATGCAGGGGATGGTGAAAACTATTCCTGAAGTATTTTCAATGCTGAAATCAGCAGAGGTGGAAATCAAAAAGGAACATCAAGTGTTGATGGTCAATAAAACCACTAGTTTCAAGAAAGGCAAGGGTAAGATGAACTTCAAGAAGGACGGTAAGGGAGTTGCCGCGCCCGGTAAGCCAGCTGCCGGGAAGAAGGCAAAGAATGGACCAAAGCCTGAGACTGAGTGCTTTTATTGCAAGGGAAAGGGACACTGGAAGAGGAACTGCCCCAAATACTTAGCGGACAAGAAGTCCGGGAACACTAAAGGTATATGTGATATACATGTAATTGATGTGTACCTTACCAGTGCTCGTAGTAGCTCCTTGGTATTTGATACCGGTGCGGTTGCTCATATTTGTAACTCAAAGCAGGAGGTGCGGAATAAGCGGAGACTGGCGAAGGACGAGGTGATGATGCGCGTCGGGAATGGTTCCAAGGTCGATGTGATCGCCGTCGGCATGCTACCTCTACATTTACCTACGGGATTAGTTTTAAACCTCAATAATTGTTATTTAGTGCCAGCTTTGAGCATGAACATTGTGTCTTGATCTTGTTTAATGCGAGATGGCTACTCATTTAAATCCGAGAATAATGGTTGTTCTATTTATATGAGAGATATGTTTTATGGTCATGCCCCGCTGGTCAATGGTTTATTCTTAATGAATCTCAAACGTGATGTTACACATATTCATAGTGTGAATACCAAAAGATGTAAAGTTGATAACGATAGTCCCACATACTTGTGGCACTGCCGCCTTGGTCACATTGGTGTCAAATGCATGAAGAAGCTCCATGCTGATGGACTTTTGGAGGCTCTTGATTACGAACGAATCATTTGACACGTGCGAACCATGCCTTATGGGCAAAATGACCAAGACTCCATTCTCCGGAACAATGGAGCAAGCAACCAACTTATTGTAAATCATACATACTGATGTGTGCGGTCCAATGAGCGCTGAGGCTCGCGGAGGATATCATTATGTTCTCACTCTCACTGACGACTTGAGTAGATATGGGTATGTCTACTTGATGAAACACAAATCTGAGACCTTTGAAAAGTTCAAGGAATTTCAGAATGAGGTAGAGAATCAACGTGACCGAAAGATAAAGTTCTTATGATCAGATCATGGGGGAGAATATTTAAGTCACGAATTTGGTACGCACTTAAGGAAATGTGGAATCGTTTCACAACTCACGCCGCCTGGAACACCTCAGCGTAACGGTGTGTCAGAACGTCGTAATCACACTCTATTGGATATGGTGCGGTCTATGATGTCACTCACCGATTTACCACTATCATTTTGGGGATACGCTCTAGAGACAGCTACATTCACTTTAAATAGGGCACCATCTAAGTCCGTTGAGACGACACCGTATGAATTATGGTTTGGGAAGAAACCTAAGCTGTCGTTTCTAAAAGTTTGGGGATGCGATGCTTATGTCAAGAAACTTCAACCTGAAAAGCTCGAACCCAAGTCGGAAAAATGCGTCTTCATAGGATACCCTAAGGAAACCATTGGGTATACCTTCTACCTAACATCTGAAGGCAAGATCTTTGTTGCCAAGAACGGGTCCTTTCTGGAGAAAGAGTTTCTCTCGAAAGAAGTAAGTTGGAGGAAAGTGGAACTTGATGAAGTACTACCTCTTGAAAGTAGCGCAGCTCAGGAAGATGTTCCTGTGGTGCCTGCATTGACTAGAGAGGAAACTAATGATGATGATCAAGGTACTTCGGATCAAGTTACTACTGAACTTCGTAGGTCCACGAGGACACGTTCCACACCAGAGTGGTATGGCAACCCTGTCCTGGAAATCATGTTGTTAGACAATGGTGAACCTTCGAACTGTGAAGAAGCAATGGCGGGCCCAGATTCCAACAAATGGCTTGAAGCCATGCAATCCGAGATAGGATCCATGTATGGAAACAAAGTATGGACTTTGACAGACTTGCCCGATGATTGGCGAGCGATAGAAAACAAATGGATCTTTAAGAAGAAGACGGACGCGGACGGTAATGTTACCATCTATAAAGCTCGACTTGTCACTAAGGGTTATCGACAAGTTCAAGGGGTTGACCACAATGAGACTTTCTCTCCCGTGGCGAAGCTGAAGTCCGTCTGAATCATGTTTGCAATTGCCGCATACTATGATTATGAGATATGGCAAATGGACGTCAAAACGGCATTCCTTAACGGCCATCTTAAGGAAGAATTGTATATGATACAACTAGAGGGTTTTGTCGATCCTAAGAATGCTAACAAGGTATGCAAGCTCCAGCGCTCCATCTATGGGCTGGTGCAAGCATCTCGGAGTTGGAACATTCGCTTTAATGAAATGATCAAAGCGTTTGGGTTTATGCAGACTTATGGAGAAGCATGTGTTTACAAGAAAGTGAGTGCGAGCTCTGTAGCATTTCTCATATTATATGTGGATGACATACTTTTGATGGGAAATGATATAGAACTTTTGGACAGCATTAAGGCCTACTTGAATAAGTGTTTTTCAATGAAGGACATTGGAGAAGCTGCTTACATATTAGGCATCAAGATCTATAGAGATAGATCGAGACGCCTCATAGGTCTTTCACAAAGCACATACCTTGATAAGATATTGAAGAAGTTCAATATGGATCAGTCTAATAAAGGGTTCTTGCCTATGTTGCAAGGTGTGAAATTGAGCTCGGCTCAATGTCCGACCACGGCAGAAGATAGAGAAAAGATGAGTGTCGTCCCCTATGCCTCAGCCATAGGGTCTATCATGTATGCCATGACATGTACCAGACCTGATGTAAACCTTGCCGTAAGATTGGTAGGAAGGTACCAAAGTCATCCCGGCATGGAACATTGGACAGCGGTCAAGAATATCCTGAAGTACCTGAAAAGGACTAAGGACATGTTTCTCGTATATGGAGGTGACGAAGAGCTCGTCGTAAAGGGTTACGTCGACGCTAGCTTCGACACAGATCTAGATGACTCTAAGTCACAAACCGGATACATGTATATTTTGAATGGTGGGGCAGTAAGCTGGTGTGGTTGCAAGCAAAGCGTGGTGGCGGGATCTACATGTGAAGCGGAGTACATGGCAGCCTTGGAGGCAGCGCATGAAGCAATATGGGTGAAGGAGTTCATCACCGACCTAGGAGTCATACCTAATGCGTCGGGGCCGATAACACTCTTCTGTGACAACACTGGAGCTATTGCCC
The DNA here is from genome assembly GCA_963921465.1 of Triticum timopheevii. Lineage (NCBI taxonomy): Eukaryota > Viridiplantae > Streptophyta > Magnoliopsida > Poales > Poaceae > Triticum > Triticum timopheevii. The sequence goes on from OY997266.1 coordinate 372,076,519, forward strand.
TTGCCAAGGAGCCTAGGTTTCACAAGAAGACCAGCCACATCAAGCGTCACTTCAACTCCATTCGTGAAAATGTTCAAGATGGAGACATAGATATTTGCAAAGTGCATACGGATCTGAATGACGCAAATCCGTTGACTAAACCTCTTCCACGAGCAAAACATGATCAACACCAAAATGCTATGGGTGTTCGATTCATCACAATGTAACTAGATTATTGACTCTAGTGCAAGTGGGACACTATTGGAAATATGCCCTAGAGGCAATAATAAAATGGTTATTATTATATTTCCTCGTTCATGATAATTGTCTTTTATTCATGCTATAATTGTGTTATCCGGAAATCGTAATACATGTGTGAATACATAGACCACAACATGTCCCTAGTAAGCCTCTAGTTGACAAGCTCATTTATCAATAGATGGTCACGGTTTCTTGACCATGGACATTGGATGTCATTGATAATGGGATCACATCATTCGGAGAATGATGTGATGGACAAGACCCAATCCTAAGCATAGCACAAGATCGTGTAGTTCGTTTGCTAGAGCTTTTCCAATGTCAAGTATCATTTCCTTAGACCATGAGATCGTGTAACTCCCGGATGCCGTAGGAGTGCTTTGGGTGTACCAAACGTCACAACATAACTGGGTGACTATAAAGGTATACTACAGGTATCTCCGAAAGTGTCTGTTGGGTTGACACGGATCAAGACTGGATTTGTCACTCTATATGACGGAGAGGTATCTCTGGGCCCACTCGGTAATGCATCATCATAATGAGCTCAAAGTGACTAAGTGGTTGGTCAAGGGATCATGCATTACGGTACGAGTAAAGTGACTTGCCGGTAATGAGATTGAACGAGGTATTAGGATACCGACGATCGAATCTCGGGCAAGTAACGTACCGATTGACAAAGGGAATTGTATACGGGATTACGTGAATCCTCGACATCATGGTTCATTCGATGAGATCATTGTGGAACATGTGGGAGCCAACATGGGTATCCAGATCCCGTTGTTGGTTATTGGCTGGAGAGTCGTCTCGGTCATGTCTGCATGTCTCCCGAACCCGTAGGGTCTACACACTTAAGGTTCGGTGATGCTAGGGTTGTAGAGATGCTAGTATGCGGTAACCCGAAAGTTGTTCGGAGTCCCCGGATGAGATCTCGGACGTCACGAGGAGTTCCGGAATGGTCCGGAGGTGAAGAATTATATATAGGAAGTCCAGTTTTGGCCATCGGGAAAGTTTCGGGGGTCACCGGTATTGTATCGAGACCACCGGAAGGGTCCCGGGGTCCACCGGGTGGGGCCACCTATCCCGGAGGGCCCCATGGGCTGAAGTGGGAGGGGAACCATCCCCTGGTGGTCTGGTGCGCCCCCCCTTGGGGCCCCCTGCGCCTAGGGTTGGAAACCCTAGGGGTGGGGGGCAACCCACTTGGCTTGGGGGGCAAGCCACCCCCCCTTGGCCGCTGCCCCCCCTTGAGATCCCATCTCCAGGGGGCCGGCGCCCCCCCCCCCCTTGGCCCTATATAAAGAAGGGGGAGGGAGGGCAGCCGCACCTAAGTCCCTAGCGCCTCCCTCTCCCTCTGCAACACCTCTCCCTCTCGTAGAGCTTGGCGAAGCCCTGCCGAGATCGCCGCTGCTTCCACCACCACGCCGTCGTGCTGCTGGATCTCCATCAACCTCTCCCTTCCCCTTTGCTGGATCAAGAAGGAGGAGACGTCTTCCCCAACCGTACGTGTGTTGAACGCGGAGGTGCCGTCCGTTCAGCACTAGGATCATCGGTGATTTGGATCACGACGGGTACGACTCCCTCAACCCCGTTCTCTTGAATGCTTCCACGCGATCTACAAGGGTATGTAGATGCACTCCTCTATCTCGTTGCTAGATGACTCCATAGATTAATCTTGGTGAAGCGTACAAAAAAAATTATTTTCTGCAACGTTCCCCAACAGACACCTGGCTGAAACGCTGGATGAACTTGCAAAGGATCTCACCAGGGCACTGTTTCATACGCCGCAGGTCCTTGACGGTGAGGGGGCGATCGTGCGTGCCCTTGAAGTTAGCGATGCACTGGTCGCAGAGCTCGCTTCACGAAGATATTGACTCCTTGGACAGGTTCATGAGCCAGAAACGTGCGCCGTCCTTGAGCGCCATGGGGAACCAGTTTGCCATGACCTTGTCTTTGTCGTTCGCCGCCTCAATGCTTATGGCGTAGAGCCGATGGAACTACGTGGGGTCGGGAACGTCGCGTAGCGAGGGGGCACCTCTGGCGTGAACTTAACAGGCCACACCATCTGGCGCAGCTCGCGAGTGAAAGCTCGGCAACCCACACTGCTTGAAGGAACTCCGCGCGTGAGGGCAACTCGGTTCTGGCGCCTGGCTACCGTGGCCTCTTGGACGATTGTGTTGGGGAACGTAGTAATTTCAAAAAAAAATTCTACGCACACACAAGATCATGGTGATGTATAGCAACGAGAAGGGGAGTGTATCTTCATACCCTTGAAGATCGCTAAGCAGAAGCGTTTATCAACGCGGTTGATGTAGCCGTACGTCTTCACGATCCGACTGATCCAAGTACCAAACGCATGGCACCTCCGAGTTTTGCACACGTTCAGCTCGATGACGTCCTCGCCTTCTCGATCCAGCAAGACGGGCGAAGTAGTAGATGAGTTCCGGCAGCACGACGGCGTGGTGATGGTGTTGGTGAAGAACAATCTTCGCAGGGCTTCGCCTAAGCACTACGGAAACTATGATGGAGGATAAACTAGAGGGGACGGGGTTGCTGCACACGGCTTGGTGTTTCTTGATATGTCTTTGGTGCTAGCCCTGCTCCTCTATTTATATGTTGAGCCTTGGGGTCGAAACTTGGAGTAAAAGCCTCCATAAAGTCGGTTTCACCCGAAAGGCAAGAGTCCTTCTCGGACTCCAGGGCCAGACGCCAGGGTTCCCGGCGTCCGGACCCAGACGCCAGCGACCCTGGCGTCTGGCCCCTGGACTCCGCAAAACTTCCTTTTGCGCTTTCCAAAAACCTTGTGGGCTTTCCCCTTTGGCCCAAATAACGTATTCTCGTACCCAAACATTTCGGAAAACATCCGGAACCCCTTCCGGTGAATTCCGGAACCCTTCCGGAGATCAAGCACTATTATCCCATATATCAAACTTTATCTCCGGACCATTCCGGAGTTCCTCGTCATGTCCATGATCTCATCCGGGACTCCGAACAACATTCGGTTACCAACATGCATAACTCATATAATACTATATCGTCAACGAAACGTTAAGCGTGCGGACCCTACGGGTTCGAGAACTATGTAGACATGACCGAGACACGTTTCCGGTCAATAACCAATAGCGGGACCTGGATGCCCATATTGGCTCCCACATATTTTACGAAGATCTTTATCGGTCAAACCGCATAACAACATACGCTGTTCCCTTTGTCATCGGTATATTACTTACCCGAGATTCGATCGTTGGTATCCAATACCTAGTTCAATCTCGTTACCGGCAAGTCTCTTTACTCGTTACGTAATGCATCATTCCGTAACTAACTCATTAGCTACATTGCTTGCAAGGCTTATAGTGATGTGCATTACCGAGAGGGCCCAGAGATACCTCTCCGACAATCGGAGTGACAAAACCTAATCTCGAAATACGCCAACCCAACATGTACCTTTGGAGACACCTGTAGAGCTCCTTTATAATCACCCAGTTACGTTGTGACGTTTGGTAGCACACAAAGTGTTCCTCCGGCAAACGGGAGTTGCATAATCTCATAGTTACAGGAACATGTATAAGTCATGAAGAAAGCAATAGCAGCATACTAAACGATCAAGTGCTAGGCCAACGGAATGGGTCATGTCAATCACTTCATTCTCCTAATGATGTGATCCCGTTAATCAAATGACAACACATGTCTATGGTTAGGAAACATAACCATCTTTGATTAATGAGCTAGTCAAGTAGAGGCATACTAGTGACGTTATGTTTGTCTATGTATTCACACATGTATCATGTTTCCGGTTAATACAATTCTAGCATGAATAATAAACATTTATCATGAAATAAGGAAATAAATAATAACTATATTATTGCCTCTAGGGCATATTTCCTTCAGTCTCCCACTTGCACTAGAGTCAATAATCTAGTTCACATCGCCATGTGATTTAACACCAATATTCATATCTGTATATGATTAACACCCATAGTTCACATCGTCATGTGACCAACACCCAAAGGGTTTACTAAGGTGTGATCATGTTTTGCTCGTGAGAGAAGTTTAGTCAACGGGTCTGTCACATTCAGAACTGTATGTATTTTGCAAATATTCTATGTCTTATAATGCTCTGCACGGAGCTACTCTAGCTAATTGCTCCCACTTTCAATATGTATCCAAATTGAGACTTAGAGTCATCTGGATCGGTGTGAAAGCTTGCACCGATGTAACTCTTTACGACGGGCTCTTTTATCACCTCCATAATCGGGAAATATTTCCTTAGTCCTCACTAAGGATATTCTTGACCAATGTCCAGTGATCTATTCCTAGATCACTATTGTACTCCCTTGCCAAATTCAGAGCAAGGTATACAATAGGTCTGGTACACAGCATAGCATACTTTATAGAACCTATGACTGAGGCATAGGGAATGACTTTTCATTCTCTTTCTATTTTCTACCATGGTCGGGTTTTGAGTCTTACTCAACTTCACACCTTGCAACACAGACAAGAACTCCTTCTTTGACTGTTCCATTTTGAATTACTTCAAAATCTTATCAAGGTATGTACTCATTGAAAAATCTTATCAAGCGTCTTGATCTATCTTATAGATCTTGATGCCCGATATGTAAGCAGCTTTACAGAGGTATTGAAAAACTTTTATTCAAGTATCCTTTTATGCTATCAGAAATTCTATATCATTTCCAATCAACAATATGTCGTACACATATAATATCAGAAATGCTACAGAGCTCCCACTCACTTTCTTGTAAATACAGGCTTCTCCAGAATTCTGTATAAAACCATATGCTTTGATCAACTCATCAAAGCGTATATTCCAACTCCGAGATGCTTGCACCAGTCCATAGATGGATCGCTGGAGCATGCACACTTTGTTAGCACCTTTAGGATTGACAAAACCTTCTGGTTGTATCATATACAATTCTTCTTTAATAAATCTATTAAGGAATGTAGTTTTGACATCCATTTGCCAAATTTCATAAAATGTGGCAATTGCTAACATGATTCGGACAGACTTAAGCATCGCTACAGTTGAGAAAATCTCATTGTAGTCAACACCTTGAACTTGTCACAAACCTTTTTGCGACAAGTTGAGCTTTGTAGATAGTAACACTACTATCAACGTCCGTCTTCCTCTTGAAGATCCATTTATTTTCTATAGTTTGTCGATCATCGGGCAAGTCCACCAAAGTCCACACTTTGTTCTCATACATGGATCCCATCTCAGATTTCATGGCCTCAAGCCATTTCGCGGAATCTGGGCTCATCATCACTTCCTCATAGTTCGTACGTTCGCCATGGTCAAGTAACATGACTTCCAGAATAGGATTACCGTACCACTCTGGTGTGGACCTTACTCTGGTAGACCTACGAGGTTCAGTAGTAACTTGATCTGAAGTTTCATGATCATTATCATTAGCTTCCTCGCTGATTGGTGTAGTTGTCACAGGAACCGGTTCTTGTGATGAACTACTTTCCAATAAGGGAGCAGGTACAATTACCTCATCAAGTTCTACTTTCCTCCCACTCACTTCTTTCGAGAGAAACTCCTTCTCTAGAAAGGATCCATTTTTAGCAACGGATATCTTTACCTTCGGATCTGTGATAGAAGGTGTACCCAACAGTTTCCTTTGGGTATTCTATGAAGACGCACTTCTCCAATTTGGGTTTGAGCTTATCAGGATGAAACTTTTTCACATAAGCATCGCAGCCCCAAACTTTAAGAAACGACAACTTGGGTTTCTTGCTAAACCACAGTTCATATGGTGTCGTCTCAACGGATTTAGATGGTGCCCTTTTAACGTGAATGCAGTTGTCTCTAATGCATAACCCCAAAATGATAATGGTAAGAGACATCATAGATCGCACCATATCCAATAAAGTGCGGTTACGACATTCGGACACACCATAAGGTTGTGGTGTTCCAGGTGGCGTGAGCTGTGAAACTATTCCACATTGTTTTAATTGAAGACCAAACTCGTAACTCAAATATCCGTCTCCGTGATCAGATCGCAGAAATTTTATTTTCTTGTTACGATGATTTTTCCACTTCACTCTAAAATTCTTTGAACCTTTCAACTATTTCAGACTTATGTTTCATTAGGTAGACATACCCATATCTGCTCAAATCATCTTGTGAAGGTCAGAAAATAACGATACTTGCCACGAGCATCAACACTCATTGGATCCCATACATCGGTATGTATTATTTCCAATAAGTCAGTAGCTTGTTCCATTGTTCCGGAGAATGGAGTTTTAGTCATCTTGCCCAAAAGGCACGGTTCGCAAGCATCAAATGATTCATAACCAAGTGATTCCGAAAATCCATCTTTATGGAGTTTCTTCATGCGCTTTACACCGATATGACCCAAACGGCAGTGCCACAAATAAGTTGCACTATCATTATTAACTTTGCATCTTTTGGCACCAATATTATGAATATGTGTATCACTACGATCGAGATCCAACAAACTATTTTCATTGGGTGTATGACCATTTGAAGGTTTTATTCATGTAAACAGAACTACATTTATTCTCTGATTTTAAATGAATAACCGTATTGCAATAAACATGATCAAATCATATTCATGCTCAACGCAAACGCCAAATAACATTTATTTAGGTTTAATACTAATCTCGAAAATATAGGGAGTGTGTGATGATGATCATATCAATCTTGGAACTACTTCCGACACTCATCGTCACTTGCCCTTCAACTAGTCTCTGTTTATTCTGTAACTCCTGTTTCGAGTTACTAATCACAGCAACCGAACAAGTATCAAATACTCAGGGGCTACTATAAACACTAGTAAGGCACACATCAATAACCTGTATATCAAATATACCATTGTTCAATTTGCCATCCTTCTTATCCACCAAATATTCAGGGCATTTCCGCTTCCAGTGACCATTTCCTTTGCAGTGTAAGCACTCAGTTTCAGGCTATGGTCCAGCTTTGGGCTTTTTCGCAGGAGTGACAACTTGCTTGTCTTTCCACTTGAAGTTCCATTTGTTTCCCTTTGCCCTTCTCTTGAAACTAGTGGTCTTATCAATCATCAACACTTGATGCTCTTTCTTGATTTCTACCTTCGTCGATTTCAACATCACGAAGAGCTTGGGAATCGTTTACGTCATCCCTTGCATACTATAGTTCATCACGAAGTTCTAGTAACTTAGTGATGGTGACTAGAGAATTCTGTCAATCACTATCTTATCTGGAAGATTAACTCCCACTTGATTCAAGTGATTGAAGTACCCAGACAATCTAAGCACATGCTCACTAGTTGAGCGATTCTCCTCCATCTTTTAGCTATAGAACTTGTTGGAGACTTCATATCTCTCAACTCGGGTATTTGCTTGAAATATTAACTTCAACTCCTGGAACATCTCATATGGTCCATGACGTTCAAAACGTCTTTGAAGTCCCGATTCTAAGCCGTTTAAACATGGTGCACTAAACTATCAAGTAGTCATGCTTTTGAGCTAGCCAAACGTTCATAATGTCTGCATCTTGTCCTGCAATAGGTTTGTCACCTAGCGGTGCATTAAGGACATAATTCTTCTGTGCAGCAATGAGGATAAACCTCAGATCACAGATCCAATCCGCATCATTGCTACTAACATCTTTCAACACAATTTTCTCTAGGAACATATCAAAATAAACATATGAAAGCAACAACGCGAGCTATTGATCTACAACATAATTTGCAAAATACTACCAGGACTAAGTTCATGATAAATTTAAGTTCAATTAATCATATTACTTAAGAACTCCCACTTAGACAGACGTCTCTCTAGTCATCTAAGTGATCACGTGATCCAAATCAACTAAACCATGTCTGATCGTCACGTGAGATGGAGTAGTTTCAATGGTGAACATCACTATGTTGATCATATCTATTATATGATTCACGTTCGACCTTTCGGTCTCCGTGTTCCGAGGCCATATCTGTTATATGCTAGGCTCGTCAAGTTTAACCTGAGTATTCCGCGTGTGCAACTATTTTGCACCCGTTGTATTTGAACGTAGAGCCTATCACACCCGATCATCATGTGGTGTCTCAGCACGAAGAACTTTCGCAACGGTGCATACTCAGGGAGAACACTTCTTGATAATTTTAGTGAGAGATCATCTTAAAATGCTACCGTCAATCAAAGCAAGATAAGATGCATAAAGGATAAACATCACATGCAATCAATATAAGTGATATGATATGGCCATCATCATCTTGTGCTTGTGATCTCCATCTCCGAAGCACCATCGTGATCACCATTGTCACCGGCGCGACACCTTGATCTCCATCGTAGCATCGTTGTCGTTACGCCATCTAATGCTTCTACGACTATCGCTACCACTTAGTGATAAAGTAAAGCAATTACAGGGCGTTTGCATTTCATACAATAAAGCGACAACCATATGGCTCCTGCCAGTTGCCGATAACATCGGTTACAAAACATGATCATCTCATACAATAAAATATAGCATCACGTCTTGACCATATCACATCACAACATGCCCTGCAAAAACAAGTTAGACGTCCTCTACTTTGTTGTTGCAAATTTTACGTGGCTGCTACGGGCTTAGCAAGAACCGTTCTTACCTACGCATCAAAACCACAACGATAGTTCGTCAAGTTAGTGTTGTTTTAACCTTCGCAAAGACCGGGCGTAGCCACACTCGGTTCAACTAAAGTGAGAGAGACAGACACCCGCCAGTCACCTTTAAGCACGAGTGCTCGTAACGGTGAAACCAGTCTCGCGTAAGCGTACGCGTAATGTTGGTCCGGGCCGCTTCATCTCACAATACCGATGAACCAAAGAATGACATGCTGGTAAGCAGTATGAATTGTATCGCCCACAACTCACTTGTGTTCTACTCGTGCATATGATATCTACGCATAAAACCTGGCTCTGATACCACTGTTGGGGAACGTAGTAATTTAAAAAAAATTCCTACGCACACGCAAGATCATGGTGATGTATAGCAACGAGAAGGGAAGTGTATCTTCATACCCTTGAAGATCGCTAAGCGGAAGCGTTTATCAACGTGGTTGATGTAGTCGTACGACTTCACGATCCGACCAATCCAAGTACCGAACGCACGGCACCTCCGAGTTCTGCACACGTTCAGCTCGATGACGTCCTCGCCTTCTCGATCCAGCAAGACGGGCGAAGTAGTAGATGAGTTCCGGCAGCACGACGGCGTGGTGACGGTGTTGGTGAAGAACAATCTCCGCAGGGCTTCGCCTAAGCACTACGGAAACTATGACGAAGGATAAACTAGAGGGGACGGGGTTGCCAGCACACGGCTTGGTGTTTCTTGATGTGTCTTTGGTGCTAGCCCTGCTCCTCTATTTATATGTTGAGCCTTGGGGTCGAAACTTGGAGTAAAAGCCTCCACAAAGTCGGTTTCACCCGAAAGGCAAGAGTCCTTCTCGGACTCCAGGGCCAGAAGCCAGGGTTCCCGGTGTCTGGACCCAGACGCCAGGGACCCTGGCGTCTGGCCCCTAGACTCCGCAAAAATTCCTTTTGCGCTTTCCAAAAACCTTGTGGGCTTTCCCCTTTGGCCCAAATAACGTGTTCTCGTACCCAAACATTTCGGAAAACATCCGGAACCCCTTCCGGTGAATTCCGGAACCCTTCCGGAGATCAAGCACTATTATCCCATATATCAAACTTTATCTCCGGACCATTCCGGAGTTCCTCGTCATGTCCATGATCTCATCCGGGACTCCGAACAACATTCGGTTACCAACATGCATAACTCATATAATACTATATCGTCAACGAAACGTTAAGCGTGCGGACCCTACGGGTTCGAGAACTATGTAGACATGACCGAGACACGTTTCCGGTCAATAACCAATAGCGGGACCTGGATGCCCATATTGGCTCCCACATATTTTACGAAGATCTTTATCGGTCAAACCGCATAACAACATACGCTGTTCCCTTTGTCATCGGTATATTACTTACCCGAGATTCGATCGTTGGTATCCAATACCTAGTTCAATCTCGTTACCGGCAAGTCTCTTTACTCGTTACGTAATGCATCATTCCGTAACTAACTCATTAGCTACATTGCTTGCAAGGCTTATAGTGATGTGCATTACCGAGAGGGCCCAGAGATACCTCTCCGACAATCGGAGTGACAAAACCTAATCTCGAAATACGCCAACCCAACATGTACCTTTGGAGACACCTGTAGAGCTCCTTTATAATCACCCAGTTACGTTGTGACGTTTGGTAGCACACAAAGTGTTCCTCCGGCAAACGGGAGTTGCATAATCTCATAGTTACAGGAACATGTATAAGTCATGAAGAAAGCAATAGCAGCATACTAAACGATCAAGTGCTAGGCTAACAGAATGGGTCATGTCAATCACATCATTCTCCTAATGATGTGATCCCGTTAATCAAATGACAACACATGTCTATGGTTAGGAAACATAATCATCTTTGATTAATGAGCTAGTCAAGTAGAGGCATACTAGTGACGTTATGTTTGTCTATGTATTCACACATGTATCATGTTTCCGGTTAATACAATTCTAGCATGAATAATAAACATTTATCATGAAATAAGGAAATAAATAATAACTTTATTACTTCCTATAGGGCATATTTCCTTCAGATTGGTCCTGGCGCTAGCACTGCTGCTCGAGGAGCACGCGCACATCAGGCAGCGCGCGGTGGACGATATGGCAGCTAGCCTCATCTCGGGCCGGTGGCGGCGCTCCATGGGGTTGGTCGTGCAAACGCCCATCACGTCGGGGCTCCCCGAGGTCGCCGCGCAAGTGGGATGGTGGAGGCCCACCGTGCACCATATCCCAAGCTCGAGACGGCGGAGGACGGAACAAATGGGAGGGCGTCGGGGCTTTCCCGGCGGTGTTGATGAGTTAGGTCATGCGTCCAAGCCAGGCATCATAGCCGACGCCAGGCGGGCGGTAGCGGAGCAGCTTTCACGCCATGAGCAGCGCCGCCTGCGTGTTCGGCGGCCCACACAGTCAAGGGAAGAAGAGGCCATGGCAGTGCAACCATCGGTCTGCACGGAGGGGTGCATATAGGAGTCTTGCTGCTCATGGGCAGCGGGGTCGGTGGCAGCAGGAACCGCGACGTCGGCAGAGTGGCGGCTGTTGCTGTGGCCTGCAGGATCCGTTTGGGCGACGCGAGCTGCCTGGCGCTCGGCACGCGTGCTTCGAGCGTCAGCCATGGAGTTGACGAAGCAGGAGCCGAAACAGAGCGGAAGAACAGCCGCGCACCCCTACCTGGCGTGCCAAAATGTCGGAATCAGGGCTTCGGGGACCCAAGAGGTTCGAACTCTGGGGTGCGCTTGTTCCTACCGCCCTACTCTGCCCTCAAGAGCTCACGGCCACGCTACGGCGAGCACGAGCTAAGGAAGAAGAAAGAATGATGAACACGGCAGTTACCCAGGTTCGGGCTACCTTGCGGTGTAAAACCCTACTCCTGTTTGTCTGAATTGCTTGGCGAGAGAGGGATTACAAGCGTTGGTCTCTAGTTGCCAATGAGTCTCCTTTTTTTCTCTGCGGTGGCACCTTGTCCTCTTCTTATCTTGCCTCTAGTCCCCTTCCCCCGAAAACACCAGGCAGGATGGGTTGCCACAACGACCAGTTTGAAGGGGGCAAGGTTGCAACTTATCCTGACTAAAGGTGGTCTTCGCCTACAAAAGTCTCCTGCCGTGACGCGCCGGTGGGCTCGGGAATGACATCCGCCCTGACGCACCCGTTGTCTTGGTCTTCTTGCACCGATCAAGCAACCTTTGGAGATTGCTTTGGGAACTGGTGGCTAGCCTTGCTCCGTTAGCACGAAAGAGAAAAGCCTACTCATCCACGCCTACTGGCACGACCTCTAGCATTGCTTGTCACCCAACGCGTCACTCACCCACGTGAAGACTCTGGACCGCACGACCGAGCCTGGCGGCTCATGACTTGTTCGCCTCCGGGAGGGGACTCGGGAGGCAGCCTCGGGGGACGGCCTCACGAGGCTCCTGGCAGCGCCTCCGACCTGCCTGGGGCGCCCGCTGACGTGTACCTCACGAGGGTCTTGTTCGTGAAACTCAGTGGTGGGTCGTCCGCCCGGCTCAAGTCATGCGCCGCGTATTGGGCCGCAGACAGACGTACCTGGGTAACCCCAGTCTCACGGGCCTGACACTTGCGAGGAACTCGTTTAGGATAGATCTCCTAGTTTTGGGGACTCTACGTTCCCTGATTTTACTTTTCATGCCCTTGTAAATGACCTTGCGATTATTTGAGAAATAAAGTTTTGATGTTTCAAGAAAAAAAGACTGTCAACTTGAAATTGTGAGGGGACAGCCGAAACATAATTTCTCTTTGATTGACCGACCTGGTATTGAACACCAATTTAAACACTCACCCGTAAATAAAAGAAATAACGTTACTATTATGAAAGAAGAGCAGCATGACAAAAATTGCGGTCACGTACGTCCCGCCCTTTGTTGGTCCCTATGCAAGGAGCGAGGCATAGAGGATATGGTTCCAGGTGTCGGGCAGGCCGGCAAGGCACCAGTGGCTGCAGTCGTTGCTCGGGTGGCCGCCGCTGTACGCCGACGGGTGCGCGTCCCTCCTCAGCTGCGACAGCAGCGTGATGTCCAACAGGAACACCGGCTTCGACATGCCGCCGAGCGCGTTCCGCACCGCGCCCTGCGCCGGAAGCGGCCCGCCCGGGTACGTCGGCCCCGCGATCGGCCGCGTCTGGTGTGCGCAGCTGCTCGAGCTCTCCCCCCACTGCGCTCCACTGTGTAGCACGTAATTTTGAACAGGTCAGTGTTTTTAAACGTGGTACTACTCTATGGGGGAGTTGGGCTCTAGGGGTGTGGGCTTACTTGAAGTGTGTCGGAGAGATGCCCTGGAAATAGACCTTGGTCTTGGAGGTGTCCACGTTTGAGTCCACCCATCTGGCCCACGTGGACATCCCCTTGGAGAAGGCTGTGAGCCGGTCCATGTCTTTCATGACCTGAGCCCCATCTTGCACATAGTCCCATCTGGTTTCATGGAAGAGATATACAAAATGCCGTCAATAAACACAAGAACGATCTTATGTAGTACTATGTGCTTGCGCAAGAAAGTGTAGTGAGTCTTACGGTTGGTCCTTGCCGGTGTGGGTCCACCAGTGCCAAGTGTTGAAGACGAGCATGTCGGTGCCGAGCCACGCGTCGCCGGAGATGGAGTCGAGCTTCAGCACCCGGCCGATGGACTCCTCGACGATGTCCACCAGGTAGGTGCTCCGGTAGTACGCCACCGACAGCCCGTAGTCCTGCACGAAGCGACAAGCGCACGTCAGCCGCCAGCGCGTCGTCTGGCACCAAACTTTGGTGGATCGCGCCGTGCACCTCGACGTAGTTACTCCTCCATGCACGGTCACGTCGGACCATCAACGTGCACAAGTTTCCAAACCTGTCGGCGCCGATACGGCGGACGCGGCCATAAAACCGGCAGGTACGCCGATCCATCTCCGCTTGTCTGCGTCCGCGGCTACGCTGTGCGTCTCACTGTCGCGCTGAATAACGATGAAACGGCAGGTGCGATGTCATCGACGCCGTAGCGGTGCCTGCGTTTGCCGGATAAGACCAAACCCGAGCTCGTGGACCATGGTTTAGGACTCCTACTACTTCAGTGATTCCTTTTCCAAATTGCCCGTGACTTCGCAAGTTGGTGAACTGCAAAGCACCGCGATTTGCCGATCCGGCGGTGTGCTGCATATGTCAGCGGTCGTTCGTTATTCCGCGGGCCCGCGTCATTCATCTTTTTGCCGGAAATTATGGGTTGGCGCTAGTTGCGCACAAGGGAGTGAGGGCAACCACGAGGCTAGGACCGGAAGGGCTACCCAAGCTGGTGAGATTATTGCCCAGGAAACGAGTGATTGAGAGTCGTCCTCATCATCTGCAGTGCTAAGTGCCGTCTAGTGGCAAGAATCGGCACCAAACATATAGGTGTTTTAATGCACTGGACCATCTTTTCCATCGAATGGGGAGTAGTATATATATTTTATGAAGCTGCTGCAAGTAGTATCTATACCCGTATATAGTGCGTGAATTACTTTGAATGTTGTTCATTGGATGAGCTAATCCGGCGACCGGCGTTACATAGATGGCAACAGTACTTATGTTGGATATATTTTTGCGGGGAAAGTCAAGGTGGTACAATAAACAGAAGAAGTTTTGGATATCATCTTTCACTCCATCGAATTCTACGTCATAATTTAGAAGGTCTCAGAATAGAGCTTAAGCATAATACACAAACCTCAAGACACAAACATTTCTCCTTCGTTCTAGAATCTTTCATATTTTAATTATTCAAACTTTTCTTTTAAATGAATTAATGTTCTTTGTTTTTTACTTTATGCTTTACAATCCACAATATTCACGAACCTTAAAACACATTAAGAATAGAATCTTCTATACTTTCGCTATTCAAACACACTTTGAAGGACATTCATGCGAAGCCATTAGACCACAAGGCCTTCTCGGAAGATATATAAGATATCGCACGAAACATCTCACGCTCAAGGATGTGGTTGTGAATTCCCATGAGGTTTGGTCAGTGAATTGCATGGCATCCTAATCGAAATCTACAGCTCGTGGACACCCTCACCACTATCTCCACTTCATCATGTCGGTGATCACCCATCGTTGTGCTGATCATATGAATGTAGTTCTTCCTTCTACAGGTGTTAGCCCTAATGTGAAAACAATTCATGTTCTCACCCACCTGCTTGTGGTTGTTGATCTGCTTATGTGATCTTTTGAGGACCACATGGCCAATGAACCTCTCCTTCAAACGTTGCCGACCCATGCAACACTTTGCAAGAACTAGAACCCATTGTAACTATGACGAAAGATGAGTTATTCCGATGTTGTTAAACAGTGGCTTGTTGTGTGTACGTGCGCGAGGTTTGAGGTGATGTGCTATGACGGATTGGACTGCCAAATCGTGCTTCGAGTACCTCTAGTGTGATCCTCTTGTGGGGGTTTGCCCTCCAATCGACCATCCCTCTAAAACTACGGAAATGTATTAACTCGGTGATCCTTTGCTCTTTTCGTTGTACCTAGCTCGAAATAAATTGCCGGGTCTTCAGGAATAGCTCTCTCCTCATGGGAGCAGTTGTAGAGAACATTCGAGGACATTGTAATGAGTGGAAGAAGGCGGGAAACATTAGTCTTAAGTGAGTGATCCCTTAATTGTGTCTAGGATTCGAGGCCCTTGGGCTGCCCGCTTGTGGCACTCATCCTCAAACTTGTAATTGACAATTGCTTTTATCTTTCTTTTTTGAAACAGAGGCAAAAGATTTGCCCCTTCCATTAATTAAGAAGAAATTTAGAAGGTGTTACAAACGGCATGGTTACACACAGTCTCACCTTCCTGACATCAATTTACCTAAATGTTAGACACCTGCGGTGGACCAAAGAGCAACCTCTTCCTTGATGATGGAGAGTAGGATTGGTGGTGGCGTGGACTTGTGCTAGAAGACCCGTGAGTTATGCTCGTTCCAAACAACCCAAGAAGAGAGCATAGTTAGGGAAGCCATGAGCCATGACCTCTCTGTTAGGTGATAAGGCTCCGACATGCTGGTCCACCAAGCTTGGATGGAAGGAGTGGTGCTCCACGATGAAGGGTCAATGGAGTGGAGATGGAGCCACTCCTTAATCATACCCTAAATACTAATGGTGAAGCATCACTTGAAGAAGAGACGATGGATGAATTCAGGCTCCCTCTTGCAAAGGGGACATGTGCTGGGCGCCCTTGTTTTTTGCAATCTATCAGCAGTCGAAGCTCAATTTTGGATAGCTAACCAAGTTGACCTTCGGGAAGGAGGGGGGCTTTCCACACCTTCAACTCCATGCACGAAGTAGCGAGGCCAAGAAATCGCACCTTATAAGCGGAAGCCGCAGAGTATTACCCGCAAGCCGATGCTTCCATGTGATGTCATTCTCCATACCCATAATAAGATAAACATCACCCAATTGGACCCAAAGGGAGACAATTTGCCGAATGTGCTCAATAGTCCAATTGTCGGGTGGCCTGATTTTGAAGAGCCATGCACCTCTTTCACGGCCTCGGCCACTTTCCACTTCTTTGTGTTGGACACATCGTAAATCAAAGGCGCGGCCTCCCTAGGTCGCACCCCATGGGAGTCCCAGAAATGTGTCCGCTCCCAATTGCCAATGATTATAAGGCCCATTTCTTTTGCCAGAATCTGGGGATTTTCCCAGAATCCGACTCCTACCCAGCTTCTCCCAAAATCCCAGATTCTGGCAGAAGAACTGGGCCTAATGATGAAGGTGTAGAATACATTGCCAATGATGATAATGGTGGAGGTGTAGAAAAAGTCAAGATCTGTCGTCATCACAAGGGCTCCTTCTTTCCATTCCAACCGGTTTTAGTTGGGTGCCGACTTGCAGATTCTTCCCGAGGGCCACACCTGCAAAGCCGCACGTTCCACCCTTGGACGTAGGAGTGGAGCAAAATGTTCACCGGTAAATCCCGCGAGACTGTCCCTGACTCCCTGCTTGATGCGCTTGGCAGGACGCGGTGACCTAAGGTTTAGTACGTTGGGTAGGCCTAGTGTATATTTCGTTTTTCTTTCAACCAGCAAACAACCTACAGGAGTACTATGCTGTAGTTTCTTGACCATCGATCTGGTGGAGCCGAGAAATTCTCACGTGCCGAGTCTCTCCCAAATGGAATCTGGAGTCATAGAAAAAAGAAGATCGCCTTCCATCTCGAGGAGCAAAGAGTTTGACCCTGGTTTGGTTCAGTAGATCACGGGATGATACCACCAATCAGCAAAGCACCAAAGAAAGAAGTGGCAGGAGAGATGGTGGACACATGGTGCCCCTCTGCGCTGTCGCCCATGGCGTCTGGTTCCCACACCCCACCCCCGCCCCACGATACGATTTCTACCATCACCGACCCCGCGCAGTCATGTGATGTGCGAGTGCAAGCAAGGGAAGGAAGCGGCTCGTTGGTTTGGCACTACGCTGGACGGATGAAGGAGCTACTTCTACTTGTATCTCCTCGCGCGGGAGAGGAGACAACCCCGCTGTTCCACCGGTGGTGCCCCAAAGCCAGCGGCCGGGACGCCAAAAGGCCAGCACAAAGCACGTCCCTTTTCCAAAGTGCGTGCGGCTGCGCATAATCTATCAACCACTCGTCGTCAAGGAACTACCAGTGTCAACGAAAACAGTTTGGCCAATTCATGCTTTCACAAGTTATGACTACTACTCCTAGGAGAGGCTAACCAGAATGTTGTGCACTACAGTACTTTCTTCTGTACTGGTGCTGATGCAATGGAAGGGAGGGATGGCTAGTGACTGACATCGAATCTGAGCTGGAATATGCAGGGACGGCACGGACCTGGAACGTGACGGTGGAGACGGGGTTGCCCCTGCTGTAGCTGGTCCTGGAGGCCGGCGCGGCCGCGTGCAGCATGCACACCAGCGACTCCCATTGGTTCAGGCTGATGGAGTCCCCCACGAACAGTACCTTCTTCCCCTTCCATCTGCTCAGCAAGTCCCGCCCGTCGAACCTGGTGTGGCGGCCATGGCCAGGCATGAGCAATGCGCCATTTCGTTAGCGGCCTTCGTTTCTGCCGTCGGTCCCGGACTAGCGTACGTACATACCTCGGGAGCTCGCAGGAGGCGGGGCGCCACCGGTACTTGAGGTAGAGCTTGTCGGGGCGGCCGTACTTCTGGCAGTCGAACTCCGGCTCCACGAAGGGGCAGCCCGCCGCGTCGTACATCGGCAGCGCCTCGTCGTACACCCAGCTGCCCTGGAACATGTTGCACGACGCCATCCCGCTGCCGGCGTGGCTCCCTCGCGGACCCGGTCGGTGCTGCCTCGTGCTGCCGTGCCTCGGCTTCGACGGCGGCTTGTGCCGGATGGCCAGGGTGGACGTGGACGTGTTCGCCGCGGCGGCGCCTGCGTGCAGCGAGCACGCCAAGGCGGCGAGGAGGAAGAGGCATAGCTTGTGCCGCGGCCGCTCGGGGACCATTGCTCGCTCGGCGCTATGGAGTGACGAGCTGGGGACGGCGGGGCGGGGTGAGCTAGCTAACCAGTGACGGACAGTGAGCTTTATAAGGTGCGGGACGAGTTTTTTTTACGCCTTTTATCGGGTCAGCTTTTCTGGGTAACTCGGGCTAGATTCTTGCTCTCTCTCTCTCTCTCTCGCTAGCAGGTGGGGCTAGCACCGACGAAACGAGATTTCCTCGTCAGGCTGACGATGCTCTGGCAATCAGACATGGTGGTCCGGGCAGTCCGCGGCAAGGTTCTAAAGATTCAATCCTATGGGAAGATTACCCATTTTAGGGCCTCTTTGATTCTAAAAAGATTACCGGTTTTAGGGCCTCTTTAGTTCTAAAGATCCTAAAGATTGCCGTTTTTAGGGCCTCTTTGATTTGCAAGATTCTAAAAACACGAGAATAAAAGAACATTGGGTTGAAATGTCACGCTCATGTCAATCTTACTAGGTTTTGATTTGTTCGACTGCATCATAAAAAAACAAAATATTCTTTTAAAAAAGTTTGAGTGGATACGAGAAATCCTATGAAAAGTCGTACAAAGAAATCCTTATGAAAAGGGTGATGCTACGCGTCGGCCGGTAGATAAAACAAAAACATCCATCGTCTCTGAAGCCATCTGATTGACATAAAAAAAGTTAGATATCCTCAAAACATGTGTGTCGCGAATTGTAACAAGCTGGTTGTTGCGATATTCACTCTGCAACATGAGCTTCGTTGCAAAACACCCTAAAGCGTATTTCCTTAAGCGTTATTTTTGCAACAAACAGCGGCAGAGCTATGTGGTTAGCTGGAGGGGGGAGGGGGGGCTATGGGCCCCCAGCCTTGTAGATATTCCTGAAGATTTTTTTATTTGAAGGGTTTAGATTAGGAAAAAAATTAGTGTTTGCCCCCCCCCCCCCAACTCTTCATCTTTTGCGTTTGCCCCCCCCCCCCCCCCCCCCACCCAATGTTTTCTATCTAGCTCCGCCACTGGCAACAAAGGTCATGTTATAGAAATTTTATTCGCAATATTGGTGGGGCGATGAGGCGGATCAAAGACGGATGCATTGGCTTGCTTGGTGGAAAATGTGTATCCCAAAGAAATTTGGTGGAATGGGCTTTAGGGATATCCACTGTTTTAACCTTGCCTTGTTAGCTAAGCAAGCATGGCGACTAATTGAGAACCCAGATTCTCTCTGCGCTACCGTGTTGCGTGCAAAGTACTTTCCATCAGGAGATTTGTTGAACGCGGAGTTGAAGAAAGGGAGCTCTTTTACATGGCAGAGTATATGGGCTGGGATTAGTACATTAAAACGTGGTCATATATGGCGTGTAGGAGATGGAACTAATATTGATATCTGGAAAGACGAATGGATCCCAAATAGTGCACCACGTAAAGTTGTAACTAGAAGGGGTTGCTACCTCTTGAGCACTGCGTTGGATTTCCCCGAAGAGGAGAGGATGATGCAGTAAAGTAGCGTAAGTATTTCCCTCAGTTTTTGAGAACCAAGGTATCAATCCAGTATGAGACGACGCACAAGTCCCTCGTACCTACACAAAACGATAGCAACTCGCAACCAACGCTTAGGGGTTGTCAATCCCTTCACGGTCACTTACGAGAGTGAGATCTGATAGAGATAATATTTTTGGTATTTTTGATAGATAGATGAAAAGTAAAAGTAAAGGCAAAGTAAAAACAAAGCAAGTAAATAAAGAGATATAGATTGATATGATGAGAATAGACTCGGGGGCCATAGGTTTCACTAGTGGCTTCTCTCAAGAGCATAAGTATTCTACGGTGGGTGAACAAATTACTGTTGAGCAATTGACAGAATTGAGCATAGTTATGAGTATATCTAGGCAATGATCATGTATATAGGCATCACGTCCAAAACAAGTAGATTGAAACGATTCTGCATCTACTACTATTACTCCACTCATCGAACGCTATCCAGCATGCATCTAGAGTATTAAGTAAAAACAGAGTAACGCCGTAAGCAAGATGACATGATGTACAGGGATAAATTCATGCAATATGATAAAAAAACCCATCTTGTTATCCTCGATGGCAACAATACAATACGTGCCTTGCAACTCTTTCTGTCACTGAGTAAGGACACCGCAAGATTGAACCCAAAGCTAAGCACTTCTCCCATTGCAAGAACCAATCTAGTTGGCCAAACCAAAAAGGATAATTCGAAGAGACTTGCAAAGATAACTCAATCATACATAAAAGAATTCAGAGAAGAATCAAATATTTTCCATAGATAATACTGGATCATAAACCCACAATTCATCGGCCTCAACAAACACACCGCAAAAAGAAGATTACATCGAATAGATCCCCACGAGAGAGGGGGAGAACATTGTATTGAGATCCAAAAAGAGAGAAGAAGCCATCTAGCTACTAGCTATGGACCCGAAGGTCTGAAGTAAACTACTCACACTTCATCGGAGGGGCTATGGTGATGATGTAGAAGCCCTCCGTGGTGGATGCCTCCTCCGGCGGAGCTCCGGAACAGGCCCCAAGATGGGATCTCGTGGATACAGAAGGTTGCGGCGGTGGAATTAGGTTTTTGGCTCCTGTTCTGATCGTTCGGGGATACGTAGGTATATATAGGAGGAAGGAGTACGTCGGTGGAGCTTCGAGGGGCCCACGAGGTAGGGGGCGCGCCCAAGGGGGGGCGCACCCTCCACCCTCGTGACCCCCTCGGGAACTGCTTGGAGTAGGGTCCAAGTCTCCTGGGTCACGTTCGGTTGGAAAATCACGATCCCGAAGGTTTCATTCCGTTTGGACTCCGTTTGATATTCTGTTTCTTCGAAATACTGAAAAAGGCAAAAAAAACATCAATTCTGGGCTGGGCCTCCGGTTAATAGGTTAGTCCCAAAATTAATAGAAAAGTGGAAAATAAAGCCCAATATAGTCTAAAACAGTAGATAAAGTAGCATGGAGCAATCAAAAATTATAGATACGTTGGAGACGTATCAGGGGTCAAAACATCTTTAGATCAAAGAGCAATTTTCATAATTAAATTCCTTGAGATCCAAAATAGTGGGTTTAGCAATATCACGGTTTTTATTTATTTCAATCCCACTTTCATCAATTTCATCATCAAGATCTAGAAACTCCGAATTCTTAGAACGCCTTCTAGGTAAAGGAAGATAATATATAGATTCATCAAGATTCATATTGCAAAACAAAGATTTAATGGGGGACACATCAATAACTTTTAGATCTTCATCTTGATTTTCATAGGGAGTGGAAGAACACGCTTTAATAAAGGCATCTTTGGAAGCACACATCCTAGCGGTTCTTTCCTTGCACTCATCAATGGAAATTCTCATGGCTTTGAGAGACTCATTGATATCATGCTTAGGAGGAATAGATCTAAGCTTTAAAGAATCAATTTCAAGAGAAATTCTATCAACGTTCCTAGCCAAATCATCAACTTTAAGCAATTTCTCTTCAAGCAAAGCATTAAAATTCTTTTGTGAATTCATAAACTCTTTAACACTACTCTCAAATTTCGAGGGCATCTTATTAAAATTTCCATAAGAGTTTTTGTAGGAATTTCCATAATTATTAGAAGGATTACTAGGATACGGCCTAGGATTAAAATTCTCTCTATACGCGTTGTTTCCAAAACTATTCCTACCAACAAAATTCACATCCATAGATTCATTATTATTCTCAAGCAAAGTAGATAAAGGCATATCATTGGGATCAAGAGGGGTATTTTTAGGAGCAAACATCTTCATAAGTTCATCCATCTTTTCACTCAAAACATTGATTTCTTCTATAGCATGCACTTTTTTACTAGAAGATCTTTCGGTGTGCCATTGAGAATAATTAGCCATAATATTATCAAGCAATTTGGTAGCATCACCTAACGTAATTTCCATAAAAATGCCTCCCGCGGCCGGATCTAAAAGATTTCTAGAAGCAAAATTCAATCCGGCATAAAATTTTTGTATGATCATCCATAAATTCAAACCATGAGTAGGGCAATTGCGAAGCATTAATTTCATTCTTTCCCAAGATTGGGAAACATGCTCATGATCAAGTTGTTTAAAATTCATGATATCGTTCCTAAGAGTGATAATCTTAGCAGGAGGAAAATACTTAGAGATAAAAGCATCTTTGCACTTGTTCCAAGAGTCAATACTATTTTTAGGCAAAGATGAAAACCAAACTTTAGCACGATCTCTAAGTGAAAAATCAATTCTGGGCTGGGCCTCCGGTTAATAGGTTAGTCCCAAAAGTAATATAAAAGTGGAAAATAAAGCCCAATATAGTCCAAAACAGTAGATGAAGTAGCATGGAGCAATCAAAAATTAAAGATACGTTGGAGACGTATCAGGGGTCAAAACATCTTTAGTAGGGTGAGCGACCTTATTGATCCTATCACAAATCACTGGGATGTGGATTTAGTGAGGCTGACCTTTTGGCAGGTGGATGTTCAAAGGATTCTTGCTATCCCTTTATCATCTTCTGGCATGCAAGATTTTGTTGCTTGGAACCTGACTCGTAAAAACACCTTTTCTGTGTGCTCAGCATATTATGCAGAATGGGAGGGCCAATATGGCGAAAGTTTAAACATAGGACATCAAGCTTTTGGTATCAAACCACATCTAATTTGGGATAAAATCTGGGGTCTCAAAGTGCTAGCGAATCGTCATATTAAAGTGAGCGGGCAATGCCCAGTCCGTGAGATTGGAGCGGAAGACATTAAGCATCTCCTGTTCAAGTGTAGCCAAGCAAAGCACGTATGGAAAGCATTGGGTATTGATGACTTAATTGAGAAACTTTGTCTTGCTCATCGTCTAGGACATGCTATTCTAGAGGAATTGTTGTACTCAAGCCCTAATCAGTCTATGATTTTGGGACAAGCCCCACTGGCAGAACTTGTTACAGTGGCATGTTGGTATTTATGGTGGGAAAGAAGGCAAATTAGTCGTAATATCCAGGTGCAGTCCCCAGAAAGATCTGCGATAGCAATCAAGTGTTATCTTCAAACTTCAGGTCTGCTACCGTTCCTAATGCAAGGGTGAGAAAGGAGAGATGGGCTCCTCCAACAGGTGATTGTGTCAAGATAAATGTTGATGCTTCCTTTGACCCAGACATTTTGAGGGGAACTATGGGTGCAGTCATTCGTGATAAAAAGGGGAAGTTCATCGCCGCGTGTAATGCACGTTTGGATATGGTTCAAGATGTTTTGTCAACTGAAGCCTTGGCGCTCAAACACGACTTGTTCTTAGCTGAATCCATGGGTTGTAATAGAGTTGTTGTGAGTTCTGATAATAGAGAATTAATAGAAATTATGAGGAATGAGAGGCCCCCTACAGGTATTGCGGTAGCGATTTATCATGATTGTTTTTCTATGGAGTCAGACTTTGTTAGGGTTAAGTATGAGCATGCGAATAGGGAAACAAATTCTGTAGCTCATGAACTAGCACAATTAGCGAAATTCCAGACCAGTAGGGTCTGGATGGATGATCCTCCCCCCTCTATTGTACCTCTCATGGTGAATGATGCAACATTATTATCTATTGAATAAAGAGGTCTTTCTGAGGTCAAAAAAATTGTTTATCACCTTGTTCATCTTTTGCAACATAAATGATGTTGCGGAAGGAGTTCTGCAAAAGAGATTGTGTTGCAGAACTGTTTTTGTCTTAACATTTTTACAATGTCGATGATGTTGCAAAGAACGTTTGCAACATAGGTAATGTTGCGGAAATCGTGCAATGAAATGATGTGGAGAAAACACCATTGTTGCCGATGTTCTCCGCCATTTGCAACACCGCTGTTGCAAATGGTAACGAGGATTTCAGTATACTGAGCAAGTGATGACTCAGGAGGATACCGATGCATCCGGGGTTTTGTAAAGTTTCGCAAAGAAAGGGGAACATCACATGATAACCAAAGGTTCACTCGAATATCATTCGTGTGCTCATAGGGTTTGATATGGACGTCAAGGTTCTGTTGTTGGTCATTGAACAAACTGTATCATTCATGTCTACGAGTTACCAAACCTACGGGGTCACAGGCTTAAGGCAATCATGATCTGCTGAGTGTTAGTAGGACAACAGTGATGAGAATATATCTATGGGATTGTTTTATTAATATTTGGAATAGTTCCGAGAGGACCCGGAAGCGTTTCCAGGTCACCGAAAGGGTTTCAGAGTTTATCAGGCAATACCGGGTATTCCCCATAATTATATATAGGTGAAAATTGTTTTCGGTCATATTAAATTATATATAAAAGGATCTAATAATAATTATAAGTCTTTTATTAATTTCAATGGGGCTTAAAATGCCAAGTGGTGTGAAAGGATCGATATGGTTGACTAGAGGGGGGGGTGAATAGGCAACTAACAATTTTTAAGCTTTTCTTTACCAAATTAAACTTTGCAACAAAATAGGTTGTCTAGATGTGCAACTAGGTAAGCAACCTATATGATGCAATGACAACTAGCACACAAGCAAGCAAAGGATGTAAAACAAGTAGGCTTGCAAAAGTAAAGGCACGAAATAACCAAGAGTGGAGCCGGTGGAGACGAGGATGTGTTACCGGAGTTCCTTCCTTTTAAGGGGAAGTACGTCTCCGTTAGAGCGGTGTGGAGGCACAATGCTCCCCAAGAAGCCACTAGGGCCACCGTATTCTCCTCACGCCCTCGCACGATGCGAGATGCCGTGATTCCACTATTGGTGCTCTTGAAGGCGGCAACCGAACCTTTACAAGCAAGGTTGGGGCAATCTCCACAACAATTGGAGGGTCCCAACGACAACAACACCACGAAGCTTCACCACAATGGAGTATGGCTTCGAGGTGACCTCAACCGTCTAGGGTGCTCAACACCCAAGAGTAACAAGATCCGCAAGGGATAAGTGGGGGGAATCAAATATCCTGTGGTGGAAGTGTAGATCGGACCCTTGTCACCCAATCCCGAGCAAATCAACAAGTTTGATTGGCTAGGGAGAGAGATCGGGCGAAAATGGAGCTTGGAGCAACAATGGAGCTTAGAGGTGGAAGAGGTGGTCAACTAGAGGTAGAAAACACCCCTTATATAGTCGTGGGAAAAATCCAACCGTTATCCACATGTTCAGCCCGCGACACACGGTACTACCGCTCCAGGGGCGCGGTACTACCGTGAGGCTGCGCGGTACTACCGTGGAGGACCACGGTACTACTGCGACAGCAGCACAGGCCGGAACAAGCCTGACTAGGCGGCAGTACTACCGCTTGCGCGGTACTACCGCACCCCCTTGCGGTACTACCGCAAGGCAGGAGGGTCACGACCTGAGAAGGGCGCGGATGAAATAAATTACATCCGTGCCTACTTCCGCTGAAACTGGGTTGGGACAAAAACCCGACGCGGTACTACCGCTCGCGAGGCGTGGTACTACCGTGGCGGACGCGGATGTAAAAAATTACATCCGCGCCTACTACCGTGAAACTGCGGTACTAGGTCGGAGGGCCACGGTACTACGACTCCTAGGGGGCGGTACTAGTGTGGGCCCCCGCGGTACTACCGCGCTGGACGAGCGGTACTACCGTGGTGGGCGCGGATGTAAGAAATTACATCCGCCCCTACTACCGCACCGGAGCGGCACAAGGCCTGGGTGCCGCGGTACTACCGCTCCAGAGGGGCGGTACTACCGTGCCACACAGCAGTACTACCGCTTGTACCTGCAGTACTACCGCAAGTACAGCAGTAGTCGCCAGGATTCCACACAACCAAGATAACGAAGGGCAGCTCCAAAGTGCAGGGAAAGGAGGGACAAGTGTACGTGTTGATTCCACCCAAACCTTTCCGACGCGGACCCCCTCTTAATAGTACAGCTCTCCTACGACTCAACTCCACCAAAGAGAAACGTAGAACAACGCCGACTTCAATAGTCTCCGAGGGGCACCGAATTGTCTTGTGCCTAGTGATGAAGTATCTGAGAGACTCAAGGCACACGATTAGTTCGCAAGGGCATTGTCATCAATCACCAAAACACTTAAGGGATAAATATGCCCTTACAATCTCCCCCTTTTTGGTGGATTGATGACAACATCGGATTTGCGCATAGATAAGATAATTGAGAGCAGGGGCAAACCCCACCTCTCTAAAATATGGACGGGCTCCCCCTAGATGTGTGCACTTTAGATGAATGCTTTGGACTGCATAGCACACAGACTAGGATCAACACTCCCCCTATATTTTAGAGACCAAGGCATGATAATAAGCATAGCATAGCATGATAATAAGCATAGCATAGCATAAAGATAGCACAATATAACACAAGCTTGCTAGGATAGATAGAGTGCATATGTCTTACACCATACGAAGTAAAGAAACCAAAGTTCGAATGAGAAAGCAGCAAATGGTTCAACCAAGAAAGCAGCAAACATACGACACGCACGACTCGCAAACTCGCAAATCCCTACACTCTCTCCCCCTTTGGCATCAAGACGCCAAAAAGGCAGAGAGGACACCTACACACATGAGGTGGCTCAAGCAGAGGACTCGTCCCAGCCCTCTCCGTTGGTCTCCTCGGCAGCTGGGGTGGTCTCCTCGACATCGTCCTCAGACTCAGTCCACTTGTAACCTTGCTTCTCCATCCACTCGGCCTCAGGAGTGATGCGCTCCTCAGACCCGCCAGACACTTCCTCACCATAGAGCTGCAAGATCTTGTTGTGCCGGCGACGACTCTCCTTGGACTCCACGTGAGTCCTGTACTGCCCCTTGGCTTGCATGCAGAACAGTGTCTTCATCTTGTCCTTCAGCTTCTGGGCCCATGATGGCATAGGGGCACTCTGGGAAGGCCTAGCAGCACGGCCCTCAGCAACATCCTCGGCGCCAGCATCCTCCTCATCAACAGCAGCCCGAGCAGCAGACGCATCGGCACGAGTAGCGGTGTTGGCCCAGTTGGATTTGATACGCAGACAGATGGGCTCATGGCGAATCCAGTCAGGAGCAAGGAACTCCTCATCAGGGTACATCTTCTCCCAAGTCTTCGAGATCAGCCGAAACAGATAGGGCCCATAGATAGGCACCTTGCGGTTGAACACTGCAAACCGAATCTCACACCACATGATGTGGGAGATATCAAGTGGCTGAGACTGAGTCGAACGAGCCTCCTGGCAAATGAGCATCATATCCACCATATATGCATGAACCTTGTCTTTGTCACCGATGCGTGGGAACAAGGAGTTGCGGAAGATGCGATACATGATATCCAGAAAGGGGTTGAGTACCAAAGTTGTCTTGCCATTGGCGAGCGCCTTCTCAACCATGAATGGGGTAAGCTTGTCCTTGTTTGCAGAATCAGCATTGCCATGGGGGCGAACACCCACTAGAGTGTTAAGCCCATCATCAGGAACCTGAAGCAAATCCATGAACTCCTTCCAGGTAGCAGACAGTTGGCGGCCATTGGTCATCCAGGTCATCCTCCTTTCTTCATTAGGGTGAAAGTACACTGAGGCAAAGAACTGATAGATAATCTCAGGGTCATAGTCCAGGTGGAAAGAGATCACATGCTCAATGCCAAACTGCTCCACCAAGTCCAGAGCCTCTCCAAAGTAGTCACGGAACTTGTCCTTCCTCATGTGGTGCATATCAATCCACTTCACCTCCACATAGGTATTCTGCTTGTTCTTGATGACATCCAAATAGATGTTGGTCTGTGTCTTGTTCCAGAACAGCTCATAGCCTCTGACAGTGGAACGCGGATGCACATAAGGGTGAAGCTGCCTGAGACGAACATAGTCAGTGGGGGCGATCTCATCCATGCCCTTAGCGGGCTCCTTGTGCTTGCTAGCAGAGGTCTTGACATTGCGCTTGGAGGCAGACGATCCCTCTGGAACTTCTCCTGGGTTGCGCAGACGCTTGGAGCCAGTGTCACGACTGGGATTGGACCGGCGAGAGCCACCACCTGAGACACACACGCAAAGCACCAAAGACGCGAAGAAGATCAATGCAAAGGCCACGAAAAAGCACAGGAAACACATAGAAGGCATACGAGAAAGTTGGCATGCGATAGATGTGAGCCATGGTAGAACTGCAACTGTCTGCGGTACTAAAAGGTTAGTACTGCTCCAAACGCGGTAGTACCGTGCGAGGTCACGGTAGTACCGTGGCTGGAGCGGAAGTAAGCTCTTAGTACCGCACAGGGCGCGGTAGTACCGCTCCCGAAGGGCGGTAGTACCGTGCAAGCGGTAGTACCACGCCATACGGGCGGTAGTACCGCGTCACGTCAGATCTAACTGGTGATTTGAATCTGAAAAGAACCGCGAAACAACGGCAGTGCTACGGTGATCAGATCTAGCGCAAGACAACAATACAAGTATAAACCCTATGCAATACCACACTCCTTCATCCTACTCTTGCAGAGATTGAGCCTATGAATCTCAAGAACACACAAGCCTCCCCCAAAACCTAGAAGCACCAAACGCAATCAACACGGAGAGGGAGTTGGGGAAAAATCTTGGTCCATAGCAAGAGCACGTGGTGGGGAACGATCCCACCGGTCGGAATCACGGGAGGGCAGCCGGTGGAGGAGATCCAGCGACAAACGCCGGCTCCGTTCTTGAGCGAGGGAGAGGAGGAGACGACGTGGAGAGAGAGGACACGAATGGGTATGGGGAGTTAGAACTCCCCCTGCCTGTCCTTATCCCCACGCGCTCGAACCGGCGCGGTAGTACCGCGTATCATCGCGGTAGTACCGCTCGGGCGGAAGTCCCGCGCCGAGGCGGTAGTACCGCTCAACCAGGCGGCAGTAAAAAATTACTGCCGCATGGTGACGGTAGTACCATGCTCCCTCCAGCGGTAGTACTGTGGCTGGCTGCGGTAGTACCGTAGCTGGCCGCGGTAGTACCGTGAGCTCAAGTTACCGTAGGTTTCAAACATGAGAAGAAAAAAGGCCTTTGCACGGGAACTTTTCACACACAAGAAACCACAAGAACACGCATAGACCAGAGGTAAAAAGACAACAAGAAACCACCAAGTGACAAAGCCTCTCGAGTAGAGAGGGCAGTGGCCGAAGCCACCTATGTTTGAGTTGGATGGTATGGCACCGCGAAGAATTATCCTTGGGCTCCATGACCAAAACTCTTCTTTGAAGCACAAGTACCATCAAAAATGGCTAATGTGAAAGAGGTGATCTATTTATGCATAATGGGGGGATGGAGAGTTCATTGAGAGAACAACACTCCCCCTATGTCCATGCCTACACCTAAACTAGACAACAAGTTGAGTGTGGTGGGGGGTGCACGGTTTCAAGTCACATTGCTCAAATCAATGATATTTAGCTCATGCCTTAACTCGTGAAATCTTGCTTCATCCAAGGGCTTCGTGAAAATATCTGCAAGGTTATCATGAGTGTTGACATACTTGAGCTCGATCTCCCCTCACCTAATGTGATCCCGGATGAAGTGATACCGAATCTCAATGTGCTTCATCTTGAAGTGTTGCACCGGGTTGAGAGAAATCTTGATGGCACTTTCATTATCACACCAAAGAGGCACTTTGTCACAAATGACACCGTACTCCTTTAAAGTTTGCCTCATCCATAGGAGTTGAGCACAACAACTACCGGCAGCCACATACTCCGCTTCGGTAGATGAGAGAGACACACAACTTTGCTTCTTGGAAGACCAACTTACCAAAGAGCAACCAAGAAATTGGCACCCTCCGGAAGTGGACTTCCTATCCACTTTGTCTCCCGCCCAATCGGAATCCGTGAAACCTTCAAGCTTGAAGTTTGCTCCTCTTGGGTACCATAAGCCAAAGTTTGGGGTATGAGCCAAATATCGAAAGATTCGCTTGACCGCCACAAAGTGGCTTTCCTTTGGTCCGGCTTGAAAACCAGCACACATCCCCACACTCAACATGATATCCGGTCTAGATGCACAAAGGTAAAGCAAGGAGCCAATCATGGAGCGATATACCTTTTGATCCACCGCTTTACCATTGGGATCGATGTCAAGTTGGCACTTGGTAGGCATTGGTGTAGTAGCCGGCTTGACATCACTTAGCTTGAATCTTTTTAGCATGTCTTGAGTGTATTTGGCTTGGTTGATGAAGGTTCCTTCTCTTCTTTGTTTGATGTCAAAACCAAGGAAGAACTTCAACTCTCCCATCAAAGACATCTTGAACTTGGAGGTCATGAGAGCGGCAAATTCCTCATTGAAAGCTTTGTTAGGAGAACCAAAGATAATGTCATCAACATATAATTGGCATACAAACAACTCCCCGTTGACCTTCTTAGTAAAAAGAGTGGGGTCGATTAGCCCCACCTCAAATCCACGATCTTGTAACAACTCGGTAAGGTGGTCATACCACGCACGTGGGGCTTGTTTAAGGCCATAGAGTGCCTTATCGAGTTGATACACATGATCCGGAAAGTAGGGATCCTCGAACCCGGGGGGTTGCTTGACATAGACCAACTCATTAATAGGACCATTAAGAAAAGCACTTTTCACATCCATTTGTTGCAACTTAAAGTTGTGATGGGAAGCATAAGCAATCAACAAACGAATGGATTCAAGACGAGCAACGGGAGCAAAGGTTTCACCGTAGTCGATACCCTCGACTTGGGAGTAGCCTTGTGCTACCAATCTCGCCTTGTTGCGAATGATGTTCCCATGAGCATCTTGCTTGTTCTTTAAGATCCACTTGGTTCCAATGACGTTGTGGTTCCCCGATGGTCTTGGCACCAATCTCCACACCTTGTTGTACTCGAAGTTGTTGAGTTCTTCATGCATGGCATTGAGCCAATCCGAGTCTTCGAGCGCCTCATAGACCTTTTGGGGTTCAACATAAGAGACAAACGCGTGATGTTCACAATATTTTGCTATTTGTCTACGAGTGCTTACCCCTTTCTTAGGCTTCCAACCACATTTTCCATGAGATGGCCTTGGGTGGTGAGCTTGGAAGCAATCTTCGCAGCACGACGCTCTAATTCCTCCTTGGATGTGGAAGGAGGAGGGTTGACTTGATCATCTTGAGCGCCGTCTTGAGCTTGTTCTTGATCTTGAGGTTGCTCTTGATCTTGAACTTGCTCGAGGGGGAGAACTTGACCTTGGGCATCATTTAGAGGTTCACCACCATCTTAAGGTTGATCTTGCCCTTGGTCTTGTTCACGAGGTTGAGGGCCTTCACTTTGTTCTTCGGAAGCGTGTGGGTCTTGATGAGGTGATGGCTCTACTTGAGTAGAGCATTGTCCTTCTCCTTCGGCCAAAAGGGGTTCCTCAATGGGCAGGATTTGACCAATACCCATTCTTCTTATAGCTTGGGGAGGAATTTCATCACCTACATCACAAGTACCACTTTGCTCCACTTGGGAGCCGTTATTTTCGTCAAACTCCACGTTACACGTCTCCTCAATGAGTCCGGTGGACTTGTTGAGGACACGGTAAGCATGAGAGTTTGTAGCATAACCAACAAATATGCCCTCATGAGCTCTAGCCTCAAATTTAGACAAACGAACACCTTTCTTGAGAATGAAACACTTACAACCGAACACCCAGAAGTACTTGAGGTTGGGTTTGTTGCCGGTGAGTATCTCATAAGGAGTCTTGTTCAAGCCTTTGCAAAGATAGAGCCGATTGGATGCATGACATGCGGTGTTGATGGCTTCGGCCCAAAAGTTGTATGGAGACTTGAACTCCGCCATCATGGTCCTTGCCGCATCCATCAACGTCCAGTTCTTCCTCTCCACAACACCATTTTGTTGAGGGGTATATGGTGCAGAATATTGATGCTTGATCCCCTCATCACTAAGAAACTCATCCAAGGTGTAGTTCTTGAACTCGGTGCCGTTGTCACTTCTTATTGTCAAGATCTTTGCATCATGTTGACGCTGAGCTTCATTTGCAAAGTCGATGACGGTTTGTTGAGTCTCACTCTTCCTCTTTAAGAAGTATACCCAAGTGTATCTTGAATAATCATCCACAATCACCAAGCAATACCTTCTCCCTCCAAGACTATCAAAAGATGGAGGCCCGAAGAGATCCATGTGAAGGAGCTCCAAGGGTCTCTTCGAGTAGATGATGGTTGAAGGAGGGTGAGCCTTTTCATGAAGCTTTCCTTCGATACAAGCACTGCAAGCACGATCTTTGGCAAAACTAACATTTTTTAGTCCACGAACATGGTCCCCCTTGAGAAGACTTTGCAAAGATCTCATATTGACGTGGGCTAAACGGCGATGCCAAAGCCATCCCACGTCAACTCTAGCCATTAGGCATGTCGCGGTCTTAGTGGGTCGGTCCGAAAAGTTAATCACATAGAGACCGTTCTCGACATGCCCAACAAAGGCTACTTTAAGAGTCTTGCTCCACAAGAGGGCCACGGTATCAATATCAAAGAATGTAGCAAAGCCCATGAGTGCAAGTTGATGAATGGAAAGTAAATTGAATGCAAGGGACTCAACAAGCATGACTTTCTCGATCGTTAGATCATGAGAAATGACAACCTTGCCGAGACCCAATACCTTAAAATGTGATGCATCACCCCACTTGACATTGGTGGGCATAGATGGAATCTCTTGCATGTCCACCACCAAGTCCTTGCTCCCGGTCATATGATTTGTTGCTCCACTATCGAGCAACCATGATCCCCCACCGGAAACAAACACCTACACGAGATCAATGCTTGGTTTTAGGTACCCATTTAGTAATGGGTCCTTTGATGTTAGTAACAAGGGTCTTGGGAACCCAAATAGACCATTCAATGTACTCATAAGAAGAACCAACAAATTTAGCATAAACATGTCCATCACTAGCACGGCATAACACATATGACGGGTTAAAGTCGCCGGCTTTGTTTGAGGAAATGCTTTTGCCCTTTTGGACATCAACTCCCTTCACTTTCTCCTTCTTCTTCTTAGGAGCACCCTCTCCCTCTTTCACAAACGTTTGTTTGAGAGGAGGAGGACGTTTGGTCTTGTTCTTCTTCTTCTTCTTGCTCTTGGACTTGGGTGCAAACCCAATTCCTTCTTTGGCCACAACTTCCTTTTGATTGCTCAAAAGGTCGTTGAGGTTCTTCTCACCTTGAATGCAAGTCACAAGGCCTTTCTCAAGTTGATCCTTCAACTTGGCATTCTCCTCCACAAGATGCACATGCTCACAACATGGGTTAGTAGCACATGCGTTATCAATTAATACCATATGAGGAAAGGTGGCCTTTTCCTTGATTAGCTTAACTTGGAGTTGAGCATGAGACTCTTTGAGGTTAGCATGAGTACCCTTCAAGACCTTGTGGGCCTTGTCAAGTATCTCAAACTCCTCTTTGAGTCTAGCAGGATCAACCCCAAGTTTAGCCTTCTCGGATGTTAGCACACGAGACACGACAAGAGCATGATCAAGATCTTTCTTTAACATAGCATGGTCATCATTGTGTGACTCCTCAAGAGTCAGATGATGCACACACTCTTCCTCAAGAGCATTAGAGAGATCCGATATCTCATCGGCATAGTCACGACTATGACCTTCCATCTTGGAGATGGTTTCTTCGTGAGCCTCGATCATGTCATTGGCCTCACCAAGTTGTTCCAAGAGAGCAACAAAGTGCTTCTTGGACTTTCCCTTGAGCTTACTCATAAAAGACTCAAATTCATTCACTTCCTCATTAGACTCAACATGTTCATCAATGCAATCCTCCAAGGAGGGATTAGTAATGATGGTGGTTGTGATGTTTGGGGTTACCTTGTTTGAAGCTTTAGCCATGAGGCATCTGGCGGTGATGTTTTCGTTGGGTGATTCGAAGAGAGACACCCGAGGAGTAGTAGCAATGGCAACGGACGCCATGCCCATTGCTTATTCATTTTCATCATCATCGTCATCCTCTTGGTATTCTTCTTGAACTTGGCGAAGTTGTTCTTGTTGGGGAAGGACTTAGCTTTGTCTTTTTGAATGAACTTGCCACCGTTGTCTTCCCGCTTCTTGTAAGGACAATCCGCAATGAAATGGCTCACATTGCCACAGTTGAAGCAAGTTCTAACTCGTTGCTTGCCCTTGACGCCACTTGAGTTGTTCTTGTTGAAGTTGGGTCTTGAACTCTTCTTGCTCCAAAATTGTCTTGAAGCAAGGGCCATGTGCTCATGGTAATCAAAACTTGGTGTCTTCGGGGTTGCTTTCCTCATCTTCCATTTCTTCCTCTTCTTCCATAGTAACCTTGGCCTTCAAAGCAAGATTAGGCTTCTTTGCTCTTTGAGACCGGAGCACCGCATTGTCGGCGGTCTTGTCCAAGATGCTCATTGCAACGAACTCATCCAACACTTCACTTGAGGTCATGGAGTGGAAGTCCGGTCGTTGACGAAGGACGGAGGACATGGCCTTGTTGTAGGGCATCGTGGCCTTGAGGAACTTCCGCTTGATCCAATTGTCATCCGTGTCCTTGCTTCCATGATCTCGAAGTGCGACCGCGAGTTTGGTCACTCTTTGGAAGAGCTCGCGAGGTTCTTCATCTTCTTTCATTGCAAACTCATCGGCTTCATCTTGCACCACTTCATAGTTGGAGCGTTGAATGCTAGCACTTCCACGATAGAGACCCTCGACACATTTCCATGCTTCTTTAGCCATGACATGGGGTCGAAGATGAGGGAGATCTTCGGGAAGGATTGCATCTTGGATGATGAAGAGAGCACTCTCATTGAATTGATTGTCCATGGCTTCTCGAGGGGTGAAGTTGCTTGGGTCATGAGGATAAAAACCTTCTTCAATGATTCTCCAAAGGTTAGTGTTCACATGTTTCAAATGACGCTTAAAGCGATAGACCCAAGAATCAAAATCTTCATGTTTCTCATATTTAGGAGGAGGACCGGCATGATTCAAATGAGTGGAGGGGATTGGCCCTCCATAAATTGGAGGTTCCACATGGGCAAAGATGCCGGTACCATTTCTACCACTAATAGAAGGACTCTTATCAATGTTAGCTTCCCCGTTGTCGGAGGGAGCATCCGTCACCTTGTTGGTGGGATCACCCACTTTCATCAGCGAGGTAGATTGTTTAAGTCCTTCTAGGAATTCCTTAAACATGTCCTTGACCTCGGTCGTCATGGAGGTTTTCAATGTTTCCAAAGCCACATTGAATTCCTCATGTGAGATCGAGTTACCCCCATCTCCCGTAGATGAGATCGGGTTCGCACCGGAGTGCTCTCCCACTTCATCTACGACATCAACCATACTCTTTGGACGTTAAAGTCCTTAAAAAGAGATGAGGCTTTGATACCAATTGAAAGGATCGATATGGTTGACTAGAGGGGGGGGGTGAATAGGCAACTAACAATTTTTAAGCTTTTCTTTACCAAATTAAACTTTGCAACAAAATAGGTTGTCTAGATGTGCAACTAGGTAAGCAACCTATATGATGCAATGACAACTAGCACACAAGCAAGCAAAGGATGTAAAACAAGTAGGCTTGCAAAAGTAAAGGCACGAAATAACCAAGAGTGGAGCCGGTGGAGACGAGGATGTGTTACCGGAGTTCCTTCCTTTTAAGGGGAAGTACGTCTCCGTTAGAGCGGTGTGGAGGCACAATGCTCCCCAAGAAGCCACTAGGGC
This sequence comes from Triticum timopheevii, assembly GCA_963921465.1. Lineage (NCBI taxonomy): Eukaryota > Viridiplantae > Streptophyta > Magnoliopsida > Poales > Poaceae > Triticum > Triticum timopheevii. The sequence goes on from OY997266.1 coordinate 372,112,345, forward strand.
CACCGTATTCTCCTCACGCCCTCGCACGATGCGAGATGCCGTGATTCCACTATTGGTGCTCTTGAAGGCGGCAACCGAACCTTTACAAGCAAGGTTGGGGCAATCTCCACAACAATTGGAGGGTCCCAACGACAACAACACCACGAAGCTTCACCACAATGGAGTATGGCTTCGAGGTGACCTCAACCGTCTAGGGTGCTCAACACCCAAGAGTAACAAGATCCGCAAGGGATAAGTGGGGGGAATCAAATATCCTGTGGTGGAAGTGTAGATCGGACCCTTGTCACCCAATCCCGAGCAAATCAACAAGTTTGATTGGCTAGGGAGAGAGATTGGGCGAAAATGGAGCTTGGAGCAACAATGGAGCTTAGAGGTGGAAGAGGTGGTCAACTAGAGGTAGAAAACACCCCTTATATAGTCGTGGGAAAAATCCAACCGTTATCCACATGTTCAGCCCGCGACACACGGTACTACCGCTCCAGGGGCGTGGTACTACCGTGAGGCTGCGCGGTACTACCGTGGAGGACCACGGTACTACTGCGACAGCAGCACAGGCCGGAACAAGCCTGACTAGGCGGCAGTACTACCGCTTGCGCGGTACTACCGCACCCCCTTGCGGTACTACCGCAAGGCAGGAGGGTCACGACCTGAGAAGGGCGCGGATGAAATAAATTACATCCGTGCCTACTTCCGCTGAAACTGGGTTGGGACAAAAACCCGACGCGGTACTACCGCTCGCGAGGCGCGGTACTACCATGGCGGGCGCGGATGTAAAAAATTACATCCGCACCTACTACCGTGACATTGCGGTACTAGGTCGGAGGGCCACGGTACTACGACTCCTAGGGAGCGGTACTACCGTGGGCCCCCGCGGTACTGCCGCGCTGGACGAGCGGTACTACCGTGGTGGGCGCGGATGTAAAAAATTACATCCGCCCCTACTACCGCACCGGAGCGGCACAAGGCCTGGGTGCCGCGGTACTACCGCTCCAGAGGGGCGGTACTACCATGCCACACAGCGGTACTACCGCTTGTACCTGCGGTACTACCGCAAGTACATCAATAGTCGCCAGGATTCCGCACAACCAAGAAAACGAAGGGCTGCTCCAAAGTGCAGGGAAAGGAGGGACAAGTGTACGTGTTGATTCCACCCAAACCTTTCCGACGTGGACCCCCTCTTAATAGTACGGCTCTCCTACGACTCAACTCCACCAAAGAGAAACGTAGAACAACGCCGACTTCAATAGTCTCCGAGGGGCACCGAATCGTGTTGTGCCTAGCAATGAAGTATCTGAGAGACTCAAGGCACACGATTAGTCCGCAAGGGCATTGTCATCAATCACCAAAACACTTAAGGGATAAATATGCCCTTACATGCACACCTGGAACCTATCCCCTGATCGAAAGAAGAAGCAGAAGAAGGACTCCAAAACAAGCAGGCATCGCTCTCGCGTCTAGATCATCGCATAACCTGTACCTGCAACTGTTGTTGTAGTAATCTGTGAGCCACGAGAACTCAGCAATCCCATTACCATGGGTATCAAGACTAGCAAAGCTTAATGGGAAAGGAAGGGGGTAAAGTGGTGAGGTTGCAGCAGCGGCTAAGCATATATGGTGGCTAACATACGCAAATAAGAGCGAGAAGAGAGCAAGCGGAACGGTCGTGAAGCTAGCAATGATCAAGAGATGATCCTGAACTCCTACTTACGTCAATCATAACACAGAAACCGTGTTCACTTCCCGGACTCCGCCGAGAAGAGACCATCACGGCTACACACGCGGTTGATGCGTTTTAATTCGGATCTGGGGTCAAGTTATCTACAATCGGACATTAACAAATTCCCATCTGCCACATAACCACGGGCACGACTTTCGAAAGATAATACCCTGCAGGGGTGTCCCAACTTAGACCATGATAAGCTCTCGCGATCAACGAAGGATATTCCTTCTCCCAGGAAGACCCGATCAGTCTCGGAATCCCGGTTTACAAGACATTTCGACAATGGTAAAACAAGACCAGCAAAGCCGCCCAATGTGCCGACAAATCCCGATAGGAGTTGCACATATCTCGTTCTCAGGGCAACATCAGATGAGACTAGCTACGAGTAAAACCAGACTTCGAGTTTCCCCGAGGTGGCCCCGCAGGCAGCTCAGTTCGGACCAGCACTTAGAGAAGCACTGGCTCGGGGGGGGGGGGGGGGGGGCTAAAATAAAGATGACCCTCGGGCTCCGGAAACCCAAGGGAAAAAGGGCTAGGTGAGGCAAATGGTAAAACCAAGGTTGGGCCTTGTTGGAGGAGTTTTATTCAAAGCGAACTGTCAAGGGGGTCCCATAAATCACCCGACCGCGTAAGGAACGCAAAATCCGGGAACATAACACCGGTATGACGGAAACTAGGGCGGCAAGAGTGGAACAAAACACCAGGCATAAGGCCAAGCCTTCCACCCTTTACCAAATATATAGATGCATTAATAATATAAGAGATATTGTGATATCCCAACATAATCCTATCCATCATGGAGCAATCTTCAACTTCACGTGCAACTAACAACGCTATAAAAGGGGTTGAGCAAAGCGGTAACATAGCCAAGCAACGGTTTGCTAGGAGGGTGAAAAAGGTTAGAGGCTGACATGGCAATTTGGGAGGCTTGAAGAGCAAGTGATAGGTAGCGTAACAATGCGATAGAACGAAGCAACTAGCATAGCAATGATAGTAATGAGATCCAAGGTGACGGTCATCTTGCCTGAAATCCTGCTAGGAAGAAGAACGAGTCGATGAAGTAGACGAACCAACATAGTCGAACGAATCCTCACAACTCCAGAATGAAACCGAAACTAACGAGAGAAGCAACCCGGAAAGAAGCAAACAATATGGTAAACAACCATCACAAAGACATGGCATGATGCACAATCAAGTATGATGCATGTCCGGTTTAATGAGGCATGGCATGGCAAAGTGCAACAAACAATACTACAAGTTAAGTGGAGCTCAATATGCAACGAGTTGCATATTGACAAAACACCACATTGACATATTTAGTTCAATCCCGTTTAAGCTACCAAACAATATTAAATGTTGTAAAACATGGCAAGAGGTGAAGCATAATAAAACTACCTATCTAGGCAAGTTTAAATGAGGCCGGAACAACGAACAACAATTCTGGAAAAATCCCATATGTTATTTAGCAATTTAACGCAAACAACAATTTTAACCATTTAAATGTTGCTAACATGATGCGGATGACATATGCAAGTTTTATGCAATTTTTATGAAAATGTTGACATCTAATATGACAGGGAGCATTTGGTCACCATGGCAGAACAAAAGGGGTGCCACGGCAACGATAACAGAAATGGTGCCACGGCAACATTCCGATGATCCGACAACTCGTCGAGATGTCGGTGCAAAAGAAAGTGTGCGGATGTGTGGAACACGCAAGAGATGGGGAGTGATCCCAGATACCGGGTGTCACACATGACGATGGCAAGGCAAAAGAGGGGCATCGCAAGCGACAATTCGATCACGGTGCAAACACGGGCATCTCATACATCACTCATGCATTCGTTCACGGGCGGTCGTCTCGGGGTTATACATTCGAAGCGTCGAAGGAAGTAGTGGTACACGTGGAAGTAGTCATTCTCACGACGGTAGTGGAAGTAGACGTTCACGGGTCGTCGTGGGAAGTAGTCGTACACGGCAACGGTAGAGGTACTCGCGATCTTGGCGACGGTAGTGGTACATGTCGTAGTGGAACTTGGCGATATCTGAGACGGTCTTGCGTATCCGTGCATAGTGGTACTTGGAGACAGTGATTCTTGTGCTCACAAAACGGCAAGGAGACACAAAACGCAGAGGCCGAAGATGGCAGAATGGCAGCAGGCAGATAGAGGGCCGACGAGAGGATGCAGGCGAGGTGGCTGTCCATGGCAGCGTCGGGTAGGGCTCGAGCTCGAACTCGAGGCAGAAGGGAAGGAGAGGGCGCGTGGGGTCTGCTGGAACTGCAGGTCATCGGCGAGGAGGCTAGGGATGCGGATGACTGCGCGCGAGAAGAGCAGCGGCAGCAGGGCGCGGTCGAGACAAAGCAGAGGCTGGGCTCTGGCCCGGGCCCGGGCTTCGGCAAGGGAAGCAGCGGCCAACGGCGAGCTGGGGCACGAGGCACGGAGACCTAAGGGCGCGACTGCAGTGGAGGGAGGCGGCCATGGCGCGGCCGTGAGCGCATAGCTCGGGTCGCGGGCGAGGAGGAGAATGAGAGATGGGGCGCAGAGGAGGTTGGAGGTCGCGGGCGAGGAGGAGTCAGGGAGGAGAAGGGGCGCGTAGCTCGTCGCGGTAGGTGAGCACGGCCAGCTGTTGCACGAGGCGCCACGGGGATCGAGCGCGAGGAGCTGTCGGTCCTCTCCGTGTGTGTTCGTGGCGGTGGAAGGAGGATGGAGGGGATGGAGGAGGGAAGGCAGCGAGCAGAGGGATCGTGAGAAGGGTTCGCTAGGGTTAAGCGGGCGCGGCTGGGCCTTGGGCCCTGGGCCGGATGGATACAAGTGGTGGCTGGGCTTCTCTCTCTCACCCACTCTAAGGAAAATAAAAACAAAACAGAGATAAGAAAGAAAAGAAAGATAGGTTAGGGGAAAAAGTTGGACACGCGGATAATTTTCCCGGACTCACAAAAATGAGCTTGATCCAAGAAAATAGAAGTTGGCACGAATGCAAGATTAAATTCAAACTCATTTGATTATAAATCAAATGGGTTTGAACTAGGACATGGTAAAAGGAAGGTCCAAAAATGTTGGGAATTTTGGTGGAGCTCCGGAATATGATGAAAGAATATGTTATGATCAATTCCAAATAATGGAATATTTATTATAGCTCCCTAATATTGGGAGGATATGTTATAAAGAGAAATCACCCTTGTGAATATCCCTCAATTTAAATGGACCGAGGATCCACACGATTTATTTAGTAGAGTTTTTGAAAGGGTTGCATGATGAGAAGATGCAATGCAAATGATGCAATGATGAATGCATGACATGGCCAAAATGCAAAACGAAAGACAAAAACCCAACCACGGAGAAAATATCATATCGCATCTCCGGAAACGGCAAGAGTTGGAGTTACGAATATGGAAAGTTGTATCCAGGGCATTACAACACTCCACCACTGCGAGAGAATCTCGTCCCGAGATCTAGGATGGCACCGGAGAGAAAAGGAAGAGGAAGATAAGAGATAAACTAAGTTGCTTCTTTGACAAACGAGTGAAACCAATGAACCTCGAGAGGTTGAAAACTAGAAAGAATAACACAATAGAGTTGTACGAAATTGAGAGCATTCCAGTAGAAAAGAGAAACAAGGAACACCATGTTACCGTTGGAGGTTGCAAAGCTATGAATGATGAGCACAATAGACAAAAAATTGAAACCACTCTGGTTGAAATGAGATAAGAATGAATAAGAATGATATAATTGTGACAGCACTCCGACTGTAAATGGAAGGAATTGAACATGAACTTGACAAGATGAGAGGATACTTGTTGAAATAAACAACACCCTTCCTCCAGAACTATTGAAAGAATGGCACAAGGGGTTCAGGCAGCACTCCGGTTGAGAAGGGGGGCAAAACTTGATGAGATGAAAGAACTTGAATGAGAACACAACACACCGGTTAAATGTATGAGCAAGAAAATAACGTGATCTTGACAAAATGAGGTGATGGGTGAAGAGAGCAACATCACAATGCCTCCGGAAGAAATATTAAAATATAAATCATTTGAATAACAGAATGGAGAAGAAAATGCCAACCTCTGCCACAAATGAGCTTGGAAAGCACCCTTCCAAGAAGGTTACAACGGGGTTGTTGGAAAACCAACAACGAAACGAATGAGCTTGCAGTGGACTTATGGAAAACGTCTCAAAATTATGAGGTGAAATTCTGCCACTAACAAAAACAATAGATTGGATTGAGGTCAACAAAGAGAAGAGAGACTTATTTCACCGAGAGGATAAATGAAGAACTTGGGGTCATTTATAAGCACCATAAATAGCAACATTCCTTAGGGAAGGCTTAAGGTGAAACCTTTACCAAGATAACTCCAATGGAGGGATTAATGGATTTAGAGTACCTTATTCTTGACAACATGTGACTCATGAAACATGAATGGAAATTGTCAAGAATGATATAATGCCATCTCGGAGATAAGGTAGAAGGAATTGCACTTCGAAATGCAAGAAGAAGAATACTTGAACTCCTCAGGAAAAACATGTGTTGGGAACCATGTTTATTTTAGAGTATAGCTTGGCGGGTCATAACTTCAAGCGAAATCTTGAAGAACAATTGAAGAATGAAAAGAATCCTTGATGAACCATCATGTAGAGCCTCCATGAAGAACTCCGGTAATAGAAGGATGATAAAAAGAAAGAGAAGTTGAAAACACAAGGTGAAGCCTTGCGATGATTTAGATGGAGCTTCGCGACGATAATGCGGAAAACTTGGAACTCCGGAAAAGAAAAGATGAAGCATCTCGAACCGAGAAATGTGACAAGATGAACAACTCTGGAAAGAAGAAACTAGATCACTTGGATGAAACAATAATAAGAATTACGTTATGCGTATCCTTCACCAATATAAATTGATGACAAGCAATGGATTTAGCATACTACTTATTCTTCTTGAAAAGGATTGAGAAGTGAAATATCACAAACTTGAGAAGGTCTTCATGAACCACCGGTAGGATTGAAAGAACGAATGAATTAAAATGATAATCAAGGAAAAAGAATCTTGAACGAATCACCATAAGAATTCAAAATGACTGATGAAAGAGAAAGAATCACCGGGAAGAATTAGAAGAACAAATATGCTTGAGGGGATTTAGATGCAAAAGAAAAAAGAGATCATGAGCTGTTTAGAGGATATTTGAACGATTCACCGATAAGATTTGGAGAACGATAGCTACACGCTGAGAATGAAGAATTATGACATGATGGCCTTCGGATGATCGAGAAAGGAAGCAACTCCTGAAATGCGCCGGATGATTGAAAAGAATTCTCACAATCGAAAAAAATTATGAGAGGATGGCATCAAGCTAGAAATACGCATCTTTGGAAGGACGAGTAAGGATTTAAGAGGAACTCTTCTTCGGTCTTCAAATGACGACGGGAAACACCACCAAAATATGTTGAGACACTCCGGGGAAACGAAAGGCGAAGAGGTTGAGCCAACAATGAAAAATGATAAATTTGAGATCAATCTTGGAAAAACAGCTGACTGATGAGATTCATTCTTATGTCAAACTTGGAAATGAATTTGAGAATCGCTCCTGATAATTCGAAGAGTCAAGTAAGATCCTGGGAAAAGACCTGTGGGTTAGGGCCCACTCAAAAGAAAACACCGTTGAAAATGATTTTAAAGAGAGATTGCACCAGTTGAATTAAATGGCTTGAATGAGATAACAATCTCCAAATGGCTTGAACGGATTAAGAATGGAAACACAAATCTTATGAGATATCTTGAGCACTTCGGATAAGAATAGAGAGAGGTGAACAATTAAGAGGTGCACCGACATGGGAAAACATTTGAAACGAGGAAAGGGATATAATCAACACCGAAAGCTTGAATTAAATCCACCGGAGAAGAAAAATAACGAAGAATAGTGAACTCAAAGCTCCGTTAGTATCTTCCTGAGAATCACCGGATAAGAACATTGACGGGAAAAAAATGGAGAAACTTCACATCCATAAGATGGATACTTGATTAAGATATCTGAGTCCTTGAAGAAAAGGGTGGGAGGGCGGGAAAACAAAGGCAACTTGGGGACGGATGAAACGGATACCGTTGAGAAAACTTAGAATTGATCTCACAAATGTTGAAATGATCGGATCCACTTGAAGAGAACCACACCGTTGGAAAGAATTGACATGACAATCTCGATGATCAAAAGGATTAGTATTCACATAGCAACATGAGAACACCGCTTGAAAGGTACGGAATCAACACTTGACATTGAAGCAACTCAAATACCACAACTCAAAACAAAACAAGGATTTGGCTTGCAGAATAAGCCGGAAACAAACATATGATAGAGATTTACCCAATCCCATATCATGCATCTGTCGGAAAGATATTCTAGGAGCTACTTGAATTCCCACCTATAAACTCCCGAAACTTTCTGGTTATGCAATCTGGTGTTGGGGATACAGGGGAAGCAATATATCTCACCCAAACTAACAATCCCTACATCCAGCTGTATCCATCCGTCAACACATAACCAAGAAAACTCCGGAAATCGTGTACCTCAACCTTCGAAAAGCATCCGTTATACAAGCTATGGCAATACTCCCGAACTCCCCAGTACTGGGTGGCGTCGAGGTTATGTCACCAACAACTGCATAAAAGAGATTTTCGATGTCGGCAAAACTCAGGTATTCCAAAACTGCAACGATAAAATTGTGACGACAACACCTCGGAGCTCAACTCCCCGGGACACTGCCACAACCCCTAAATGTCAGGAGGCACCAAGAACAATGTTCTTGTCACAAGAATATCGGAACGATTCCAAGATACCCGCGTGATCCTAAAAAAATAGTGAAATTTGAGGAGAGGACAGACAAAACATCTACGTCAAGAGTCCTCACCAGAGCGACGAAGGGGGCTAAGGAGTAAAAAGAATCCTACTCTCCGATATATATAATCCTAAGACTCAAAATAGTTTTCTTCTAGACTCAACAACGGCCAACAAACAAGGGGGCTCCTATGGTCGGTCGAGGCTCTAATACCAACTTGTCACGCCCAATATGCGACCCTATCCAAAAGGAACTCGAAGGTCCCACCAAGGATAGACCCGCATATTGAAACGCTTTTGCAAGGTGGATATCATTACATCAACATTACATAATAGATGGGGATACTTACATAAGGCATACAATGCCACACGAATACAACATCATCTTACAAGAGATCAACATCCGACTACGGATGGAACACAAACAGAAACTCAAACGACATCCACCCTGCTAGCCCAGGCTGCCGACCTGGAACCTATCCCCTGATCAAAAGAAGAAGCAGAAGAAGGACTCCAAAACAAGCAGGCATCGCTCTCGCGTCAAGATCATCGCATAACCTGTACCTGCAACTGTTGTTGTAGTAATCTGTGAGCCACGAGGACTCAGCAATCCCATTACCATGGGTATCAAGACTAGCAAAGCTTAATGGGAAAGGAAGGGGGTAAAGTGGTGAGGTTGCAGCAGCGGCTAAGCATATATGGCGGCTAACATACGCAAATAAGAGCGAGAAGAGAGCAAGCGGAACGGTCGTGAAGCTAGCAATGATAAAGAGATGATCCTGAACTCCTACTTACGTCAATCATAACACAGAAACCGTGTTCACTTCCCGGACTCCGCCGAGAAGAGACCATCACGGCTACACACGCGGTTGATGCGTTTTAATTCGGATCTGGTGTCAAGTTATCTACAACCGGACATTAACAAATTCCCATCTGCCACATAACCGCGGGCACGGCTTTCGAAAGATAATACCCTGCAGGGGTGTCCCAACTTAGCCCATGATAAGCTCTCACGATCAACGAAGGATATTCCTTCTCCCAGGAAGACCCAATCAGTCTCGGAATCCCGGTTTACAAGACATTTCGACAATGGTAAAACAAGACCAGCAAAGCCGCCCGATGTGCCGACAAATCCCGATAGGAGCTGCACATATCTCGTTCTCAGGGCAACATCGGATGAGACTAGTTACGAGTAAAACCAGACTTCGAGTTTCCCCAAGGTGGCCCCGCAGGCAGCTCAGTTCGGACCAGCACTTAGAGAAGCACTGGCCCGGGGGGGCTAAAATAAAGATGACCCTCGGGCTCCGGAAACCCAAGGGAAAAAGGGCTAGGTGAGGCAAATGGTAAAACCAAGGTTGGGCCTTGCTGGAGGAGTTTTATTCAAAGCGAACTGTCAAGGGGGTCCCATAAATCACCCGACCGCGTAAGGAATGCAAAATCCGGGAACATAACACCGGTATGACAGAAACTAGGGCGGCAAGAGTGGAACAAAATACCAGGCATAAGGCCGAGCCTTCCACCCTTTACCAAATATATAGATGCATTAATAATATAAGAGATATTGTGATATCCCAACATAATCCTGTCCATCATGGAGCAATCTTCAACTTCACCTGCAACTAACAATGCTATAAAAGGGGCTGAGCAAAGCGGTAACATAGCCAAACAACGGTTTGCTAGGAAGGGTGAAAAAGGTTAGAGGCTGACATGGCAATTTGGGAGGCTTGAAGAGCAAGTGATAGGTAGCGCAGCAATGCGATAGAGCGAAGCAACTAGCATAGCAATGATAGTAATGAGATCCAAGGTGACGGTCATCTTGCCTGAAATCCCGCTAGGAAGAAGAACGAGTCGATGAAGTAGACGAACCAACATAGTCGAACGAATCCTCACAACTCCGGAACGAAACCGAAGCTAACGAGAGAAGCAACCCGGAAAGAAGCAAACAATATGGTAAACAAACATCACAAAGACATGGCATGATGCACAATCAAGTATGATGCATGTCCGGTTTAATGAGGCATGGCATGGCAAAGTGCAACAAACAATACTACAAGTTAAGTGGAGCTCAATATGCAACGAGATGCATATTGACAAAACACCACATTGACATATTTAGTTCAATCTCGTTTAAGCTACCAAACAATATTAAATGTTGTAAAACATGGCAAGAGGTGAAGCATAATAAAACTACCTATCTAGGCAAGTTTAAATGAGGCCGGAACAACAAACAACAATTCTGGAAAAATCCCATATGTTATTTAGCAATTTAACGCAAACAAAAATTTTAACCATTTAAATGTTGTTAACATGATGCGGATGACATATGCAAGTTTTATGCATTTTTTATGAAAATGTTGACATCTAATATGATAGGGAGCATTTGGTCACCATGGCGGAACAAAAGGGGTGCCACGGCAACGATAACGGAAATGGTGCCACTGCAACATTCCGATGATCCGACAACTCGTCGAGATGTCGGTGCAAAAGAAAGTGTGCGGATGTGTGGAACACGCAAGAGATGGGGAGTGATCCCGGATACCGGGTGTCCCACATGACGATGGCAAGGCAAAAGAGAGGCATCGCAAGCGACAATTCGATCACGGTGCAAACACGGGCATCTCATACATCACTCATGCATTCGTTCACGGACGGTCGTCTCGGGGTTATACCTTCGAAGCGTCGAAGGAAGTAGTGGTACATGGGCCGTAGTGGAAGTAGTCATTCTCACGACGGTAGTGGAAGTAGACGTTCACGGGTCGTCGTGGGAAGTAGTCGTACACGGCGACGGTAGAGGTACTCACGATCTTGGCGACGGCAGTGGTACATCCCGTAGTGGAACTTGGCGATATCCGAGACGGTCTTGCGTATCCGTGCATAGAGGTACTTGGCGACAGTGATTCTTGTGCTCACGAAACGGCAAGGAGACACAGAACGCAGAGGCCGGAGATGGCAGAACGGCAGCAGGCAGATAGAGGGCCGACGAGAGGATGCAGGCGAGGTGGCTGTCCATGGCAGCGTCGGGTAGGGCTCGAGCTCGAACTCGAGGTAGAAGGGAAGGAGAGGGCGCGTGGGGTCTGCTGGAACTGCAGGTCGTCGGCGAGGAGGCTAGGGATGCGGATGACTGCGCGCGAGAAGAGCAGCGGCAGCAGGGCGCGGTCGAGACGAAGCAGAGGCTGGGCTCTGGCCCGGGCCCGGGCTTCGGCAAGGGAAGCAGCGGCCAACGGCGAGCTGGGGCACGAGGCACGGAGACCTAAGGGCGCGACTGCAGTGGAGGGAGGCGGCCATGGCACGGCCGTGAGCGCATATCTCGGGTCGCGGGCGAGGAGGAGAAGGAGAGATGGGGCGCAGAGGAGGTTGGAGGTCGCGGGCAAGGAGGAGTCAGGGAGGAGAAGGGGCGCGTAGCTCGTCACGGTAGGTGGGCGCGGCCGGCTGTTGCACGAGGCGCCATGGGGATCGAGTGCGAGGAGCTCTCGGTCCTCTCTGTGTGTGTGCGTGGCGGCGGAAGGAGGATGGAGGGGATGGAGGAGGGAAGGCAGCGAGCAGAGAGATCGGGAGAAGGGTTCGCTAGGGTTAAGCGGGTGCGGCTGGGCCTTGGGCCCTGTGCCGGATGGATAAAAGTGGCGGCTGGGCTTCTCTCTCTCACCCACTCTAAGGAAAATAAAAACAAAACTGAGATAAGAAAGAAAAGAAAGAGAGGTTAGGGGAAAAAGTTGGACACGCGGATAATTTTCCTGGACTCACAAAAATGAGCTTGATCCAAGAAAATAGAAGTTGGCACGAATGCAAGATTAAATTCAAACTCATTTGATTATAAATCAAATGGGTTTGAACTAGGACATGGTAAAAGGAAGGTCCAAAAATGTTGGGAATTTTGGTGGAGCTCCGGAATATGATGAAAGAATATATGGTAAGGTTGGAGACCAAGAATTAAGATAACAAAGGCATTGGGACAATTTGCAAGTGTGTTATGATCAATTCCAAATAATGGAATATTTATTATAGCTCCCTAATATTGGGAGGATATGTTATAAAGAGAAATCACCCTTGTGAATATCCCTCAATTTAAATGGACCGAGGATCCACACGATTTATTTAGTAGAGTTTTTGAAAGGGTTGCATGATGACAAGATGCAATGCAAATGATGCAATGATGAATGCATGACATGGCCAAATTGCAAAACGAAAGACAAAAACCCAACCACGGAGAAAATATCATATCGCATCTCCGGAAACGGCAAGAGTTGGAGTTACTAATATGGAAAGTTGTATCCGGGGCGTTACACTTGCCCTCCCCCTTGTGGTGCCCCTCATCTCCACATAACCGATATATACTTGAGATATTGGCCCTTTTCTGCACACAAGTTTTTGAGCCTCCTCTAGTTGTTCTAGTTACAGTTATAGTTGGTCTTAGTTGACTAATTAGAGCTAGACTAATCCTTCATAATTAGAAGCCCTGTGTGGTTCCAATCTCCTCTCTTTAATTCTCCGGTGACAATTAGCCCTGGGCGGCGAATGTTGGGAAACGTAGTAATTTCAAAAAAAAATCCTACGCACACGCAAGATCATGGTGATGCATAGCAACGAGAGGGGAGAGTGTTGTCCACGTACCCTCATAGACCGTAAGCGAAATCGTTATGACAACGCGGTTGGTGTAGTCGTACGTCTTCATGATCGACCAATCCTAGTACCAAAAGTACGACACCTCTGCGATCTGCACAAGTTCAGCTCGGTGACGTCCCACGAACTCACGATCCAGCAGAGTATTGAGGGAGAGTTTCGTCAGCACGACGACGTGATGACGGTGATGATGAAGCTACCGGCGCAGGGCTTCGCCTAAGCATTACGACGATATGACCGAGGTGGATTATGGTGGAGGGGGGCACCGCACACGGCTAAGAGATCAATGATCAACTTGTGTGTCTATGGGGTGCCCCCCTCCCCCGTATGTAAAGGAGTGGAGGAGGGGGGGGGCCGGCCCTCTCTATGGTGCGCTCTAGGGGAGTCCTACTCCCACCGGGAGTAGGATTCCCACCCCCTTCCGGGTAGGAGTAGGAGAGGAAGGAAGGAGGAGAGAGGGAGGAAGGAAAGGGGTGCCGCCCCCCGTCCCAATTCGGATCGGGCTTAGGGGGGCGCCCCCTCCTAGGCCGCCTCCTCCTCTCTCCCACTAAGGACTCCCCTTTCCTACTCCTACTAGGAGGGGGAAAGGAAGGAGGAGAGGGAGAAGGAAAGGGGGGCGCTGCCCCCCTTCCCTAGTCCAATTCGGACCAGAGGGGGAGGGGGAGTGCGGCCTACCCTGGCCGGCCCTCTCTCTCTCCACTAAGGCCCATCTGGCCCATTAGTTCTCCCTGGGGGTTCCGGTAACCCTCCGGCACTCCGGTTTTCTCTGAAATCACCCGGAACACTTCCGGTATATGAATATAGCTGTCCAATATATCAATCTTTATGTCTCGACCATTTCGAGACTCCTCGTCATGTCCGTGATCACATCCGGGACTCCGAACTATCTTCGGTATATCAAAACACATAAACTCATGATAATACCGATCGTCACCGAACGTTAAGCGTGCGGACCCTACGGGTTCGAGAACTATGTACACATGACCGAGACACGTCTCCGGTCAATAACCAATAACGGAACCTAGATGTTCACATTGGCTACCACATATTCCACGAAGATCTTTGTCGGTCAAACCGCATAACAACATACGTTGTTCACTTTATCATCGGTATGTTACTTGCCCGGGATTCGATCGTCGGTATCTCAATACCTAGTTCAATCTCATTACCGGAAAGTCTCTTTACTCGTTCCGTAATGCATCATCCCGCAACTAACTCATTAGTCACATTGCTTGCAAGGCTTGTATTGATGTGTGAGAGAGTCCTGGATTAGGGGGTGTCCGGATTGCCAGACTATAGCCTTTGGCAGGACTCCTGGACTATGAAGATACAAGATTGAAGACTTCATCCCGTGTCCGGATGGGACTTTCCTTGGTATGGAAGGCAAGCTTGGCGATACGGATATGTAGATCTCCTACCATTGTAACCGACTCTGTGTAACCCTAACCCTCTTCGGTGCCTATATAAACCGGAGGGTTTTAGTCCATAGGACGAACAACAATCATACCATAGGCTAGCTTCTAGGGTTTAGCCTCTCTGATCTCGTGGTAGATCTACTCTTGTACTACCCATATCATCAATATTAATCAAGCAGGAGTAGGGTTTTACCTCCATCGAGAGGGCCCGAACCTGGGTAAAAACATCGTGTCCCTTGTCTCCTGTTACCATCCGCCTAGACGCACAGTTCAGGACCCCCTACCCGAGATCCGCTGGTTTTGACACCGACATTGGTGCTTTCATTGAGAGTTCCTCTGTGTCGTCATCTTTAGGCCTGATGGCTCCTCTAATCATCAATAACGATGCGGTCCAGGGTGAGACTTTTCTTCCCGGACAGATCTTTGTATTCGGCGGCTTTGCACTGCGGGCCAATTCGCTTGGCCATCTGGAGCAGATTGAAAGCTACGCCCCTGGCCATCAGGTCAGATTTGGAAGTTTGAACTATACCGCTGACGTCCGCGGAGACTTGATCTTCGACGAGTTCGAGCCACAGCCAAGCGCGCCGCACTGTCACGATGGGCATGATCTAGCTCTGCCGCCGAACAGTGCCCTGGGGACCGCACCAGTGTCCGCTCCGACCCTTAGCTCGGAGCCGACTGCGCCGATTGAGGACGGGTGGCTGGACACCGCCTCGGGGGCTGCGATCTCTACGGCGATTGAGCCGTACACCAACCCTGTCCTTTGCGAAGCTCGTGACTCCAAGGTGCCGGACTCCACTCCGGACTCCGAATCTTCCGCACCCCCGCCAATCGAATCCGATTGGGCGCTGATCATGGAGTTCACTGCCGCGGACATCTTTCAACACTCGCCCTTTGGCGACATCCTGAATTCACTAAAGTCTCTCTCTTTATCAGGAGAGCCCTGGCCGGTCTATGGTCAGGAAGGTTGGCATGCGGAAAGCGAAGAAATTCAAAGCCCACCCACCACCCACATCGTAGCCACTGTCGATGATTTAACCGACATGCTCGACTTCGACTCCGAAGACATCGACGGTATGGATGACGATGCAGGAGACGACCAAGAACCAGCTCCTACAGGGCAGTGGAAGGACACGTCGTCATATTACATATATATGGTGGACATCCCAAAAGATGGGAATGACGATGGAACAACGGAGGATGACCCCTCGAAGAAACAGCCTAAGCGCCGGCGTCAGCGGCGCCGCTCTAAATCCCGCCACAGCAAAAACGGCGATTCCGGCACGGGAGACAATAACACCCCGGACAGTGCCGAAGAAAACCCCCTCCAGCAGGATTCAGTGCAGGAGGATGGAGAAGCCAGCCCTCATGAGAGAGAGGCAGACAGAGAGGTAGAGGATGATAATTACATGCCTTCCTCCGAAGACGAGGCAAGCCTCGACGACGATGAATTTGTCGTGCCTGAGGATCCCGTCGAACAAGAGCGTTTCAAACGCAGGCTTATGGCCACGGCAAGCAGCCTCAAGAAAAAGCAGCAATAGCTTAGAGCTGACCAAGACTTGCTAGCTGACAGATGGACTGAAGTCCTTGCGGCCGAAGAGTATGAACTCGAACGCCCCTCCAAGAGCTACCCAAAACGTAGGCTGCTACCCCAATTAGAGGAGGAAGCACCTAAACCTACATCACCAGCGCATGATACGGCCGACCGGCCACCTCGTGGCCGCGACAGAGAGGCCTCTCGGCCCCCCAC
This sequence comes from Triticum timopheevii, assembly GCA_963921465.1. Taxonomy (NCBI): domain Eukaryota; kingdom Viridiplantae; phylum Streptophyta; class Magnoliopsida; order Poales; family Poaceae; genus Triticum; species Triticum timopheevii. The sequence goes on from OY997266.1 coordinate 372,128,670, forward strand.
TCAAGCCGCACCCCGGCGCCGCTCAAAAAGTACCAAGGCACGGGGAAATGCACCAGACCTGCGAGATATATTGGAGGGCAAGGCAAGGCAAATAAGATCGATCTACGGATTGCGTGGGCGCCTCACTACACGAGACGATAACCGTCATGCCGGATACAGCAAATACGGCCGAGCCGAACACAGCAGACAAAGCTCATTTGAGCTACGTCGTGATATAGCCCAGTACAGGGGCGCCGCACACCCACTATGCTTCACAGATGAAGTAATAATCCGGGCCCGTCCAATTTGGACCGAATACTCGATCGCCCGTGCCAGATACATGGCACCCCCGAAAAACCAGCCAACCACACCAACAGGGATTGTTGGGTGTTCAAGCAGGCAGGCAAGTTAAATGCCGAAAACAATGACAAGGGGCTGCATAGCGATGACGAGCAGGAGCCCCGACCGCCGAACAATAGAGGACAGAAGGGTTTCCCCCCACAAGTGTGGACGGTGAACATGATATATGCAACCCACAAACCCAAAAGGGAGCGGAAGCATGCACTAAGGGACGTATATGCGATGGAGCCAGTCGCCCCAAAGTTCAATCCGTGGTCCTCCTGCCCGATCACTTTCGATCGAAGGGACCACCCCACTAGCATCCGCCATGGCGGATTCGCCACATTGGTCCTAGACCCAATCATTGACGGATTTCACCTCACCAGAGTCCTGATGGACGGCGGCGGCAGCCTAAACCTGCTTTATTAGGATACAATGCGCAAAATGGGCATAGACCCATCAAGGATTAAACCCACAAAAACGACCTTTAAAGGCATCATACCAGGTGTAGAGGCCAACTGTACAGGCTCAGTTACACTTGAAGTGGTCTTCGGATCCCCGGATAACTTCCGAAGCGAGGAATTAATCTTCGACATAGTCCCGTTCCGCAGCGGCTATCACGCACTGCTCGGACAAACCGCATTTGCAAAGTTCAATGCGGTGCCGCACTACGCATACTTCAAGCTCAAGATGCCAGGCCCTCGAGGAGTCATTACGGTCAACGGAAACACCGAACGCTCACTCCGAACGGAGGAGCATACGGCGGCCCTCGCGGCGGAAGTAAAAAAGCAGCCTCTCAAGGCAATTCTCGAGTCCGGCTATTCAACGTTCGGACACCGTCAAGCGCGCCCGGAGTAACCTACAACAAGACCGCCTGGCACGTTCCGAGCACGCGTAGCAATGCGGCCCCAACCCCAGCCCTCACGAAATTGCGAAACCAGTACTACACGTACATAATTACGCTCTGGAAATACCATGGGCATAGGGGGAGGGGCACGACCACGGCAGGCCCAGAATGCGGCTCAACCGCACCAGGGGCTCCCGATTGTGTCATTTTTTTTCTTATTTTCAGGACTCCGTTCTCAAGAAGCCCCGTCCGGCAGTAGAATAGCCGAACACACAATGCAACAGCCAGGGAAGCAGAAAGCTACGACGAGTGTCCAGGTGGTCTCTATAACGAGCAGTATACTTGTTTCACATATCATCCCGCAGCTCGCCCCTGGAGGGGGACATGTCAAATAGTCCCGTCCATTGCTTATCGCACTATTTGTATCATTCTGCTTTTACCGCAGCCCTTTTTAAAAAAACAATACATAGCTTCTGCCTATTATTGCATTCCTTTTTTTATCTATATATGTTCACTTATGACATGTTGCATCCGTACAATTTGGTACGGCCAAATACACCAGGGGCTTAAGTACCCCAAAATATGGTGTGATAAGTCCGAACACTTTCACAAGTGTGGCACCCCGAACTTATAGCATTATATGCATCGGCTCTGAATCATGTCTTGGGTCAATAGTTGGGTTTGCCCGGCTCCCATGTTTTGGTACCTTATGTTCCGTTATATCGGCTAAGGTAGCGCTGAGAGAACCACTGCGATTGTGCCCCGGTTGAGCTGGGTTAAGCACCTCAGTGGAGAAAGCTAAAACTGGCCGTCATGATAGGGCGAGAGCCGGTCGCTGTTCGAGAGGTTTTCGAGTCCCTAAAGACTTATGCCGCTTAGAGCAAGGAGTCGGCTTTGTCCGGCCCAGGCGTGGATAGCGCCCCGAACTCGGTCTTCCGAATACTAGGGGCTTCGCCGAAATTTAAAATTATAGAATTCTATGGCTAAGTGAGAGTGTTCAAGCATTATAGCCCAGTTGCCTCGTTCGTTGCGTTGAGCGCCTCCCTCGAAGGACCCACGAATGGGAAAAAGAGCGATCAAGTTTATCCCGAACACCCCAGCACTCATGGCATGGGGGCAGAAGCCGACGACTCGCCATCTCTCAAATTTAATAAACGGCCGCACAGAGGGTAATATTTTAAATTCACAAGCGTTGCTTAGTACATATGAACAAGTTTTCAGCGTACAGGATAACAAATGCGAGTTTACTCAAAAATTACATCTTTGAAGCATTCACCCGCCATAAGGCGGCACCCTTCAGGACGCCCTCATAATACATCTCGCGCTTGCGATACTCCCTGCCTGGCGGTGGTCTGTCCGTCACAAGCTTCTCAGCGTCCATCTTGCCCCAGTGCACTTTAGCACGGGCAAGGGCCCTACGGGCACCTTTGATGCAGACGGAGCGCTTGACGACTTCAATCCATGGACAGGCATCCACTAGCCACCTCACCAGCCCGAAGTAGCTCCCAGGCATGGCTTCCTTAGGCCACAGCCGAACTATGAGGCCCTTCATAGCCTATTCGGCCACCTTAGGGAGCTCGACCAGCTGCTTCAGCTGGTCGCTCAAGGGCACCGGGTGTCCGGCCTCAGCATACTGAGACCGGAACACCTTCTCCGTCGAGCTCCCCTCCTCGGCTCGGTAGAACGCGGCAGCATCGGACACACTACGGGGCAGATCTGTGAATGCTCCTGGAGAGCTCCGGATTCGGGTAAGTAATAAGTAATTCACTTTCACGTGCCTGCTTTGCATAAAGAATGCCTTACCCGCTGCTATCTTCTTCATCGCTTCAATTTCCTGGAGGGCTTTTTGGGCTTCGGCCTTAGCGGCTTTGGCGCTCTCAAGGGCCAAGGCGATCTCAGACTCTCGAGTCTTTGAGTCACGCTCCAAACTCTCGTGTTTTTCCACGAGAGCCTGGAGCTCTTGCCGCACCTCCGCCACCCGCGCCTCCTGCTTCTCTCGCTCGGTGCGCTCCGCGGCCGCATTGCTTTCGGCCTTGGACACCGCTTCCTTCAGGGTCGCCACCTCGTTCGTGGCCCCTGCAATACTCACGTTATTCCTGACATTTTTTGCAACCACATCTTTTATATACTTCCATAAGGTATTACTTACCTTCCTTGTCCTCGAGCTGCTTTTTGGCAAGGCCGAGCTCGTTCTCGGACCGCTCGAGGCTCTGCTTCAATGCATTGACTATTGGGGAACGTAGCAGAAATTCAAAATTTTCCTACGTGTCACCAAGATCTATCTATGGAGAAACCAGCAACGAGGGGAAGGAGAGTGCATCTACATACCCTTGTAGATCACTAAGCGGAAGCGTTCAAGAGAACGGGGTTGAAGGAGTCGTACTCGTCGTGATCCAAATCACCGGAGATCCTAGTGCCGAACGGACGGCACCTCCGCGTTCAACACACGTACAGCCCAGTGACGTCTCCCATGCCTTGATCCAGCAAGGAGAGAGGGAGAGGTTGAGGAAGACTCCATCCAGCAGCAGCACGATGGCGTGGTGGTGGTGGAGGAGCGTGGCAATCCTGCAGGGCTTCGCCAAGCACCGCGGGAGAGGAGGAGTACTTGGGAGAGGGGGAGGGCTGCGCCAGAACATGGGGTGCGGCTGCCCTCCCACCCCTCCACTATTTATACGTAGGGGGAGAGGGGGCCGGCCCCCCTAGATCCCATCTAGGGTTGGGGGCGGCGGCCAAGGGGGGAGGAGTGCCTCCCAAGTCAAGTGGAGGCCCTCCCCCTTAGGGTTTCCCCCTTCCCATGCGCATGGGCCTTGGGGGGGCTGGTGCCCCTGGCCCATTAAGGCTAGGGCGCCCCCTACAGCCCATGCTACTGTATTGGACGTGGTGGAACAATTTCCGGACCTCCGGACCCCTCCGGAACCTTCTGGAAGCTTCCCGGTACAATACCGAAAAAACCCGAACTTTTCCCGGAACCCGAACAACAACTTTCCATATATAAATCTTTACCTCCGGACCATTCCGGAACTCCTCGTGACGTCCGGGATCTCATCCGGGACTCCGAACAACATTCGGTAACCACATACAAACTTCCTTTATAACCCTAGCGTCATCGAACCTTAAGTGTGTAGACCCTACGGGTTCGGGAACCATGCAGACATGACCGAGATGTTCTCCGGTCAATAACCAACAGCGGGATCTGGATACCCATGTTGGCTCCCACATGTTCCACGATGATCTCATCGGATGAACCACGATGTCAAGGACTCAATCGATCCCGTATACAATTCCCTTTATCTAACGGTATTGTACTTGTCAGAGATTCGATCGTCGGTATACCAATACATTGTTCAATCTCGTTACCGGCAAGTCTCTTTACTCATTCCGTAACACATCATCCCGTGATCAACCCCTTGGTCACATTGTGCACATTATGATGATGTCCTACCAAGTGGGCCCAGAGATACCTCTCCGTTTACACGGAGTGACAAATCCCAGTCTCGATTCGTGCCAACCCAATAGATACTTTCGGAGATACCTGTAGTGCACCTTTATAGCCACCCAGTTACGTTGTGATGTTCGGTACACCCAAATCATTCCTACGGTATCCGGGAGTTGCACAATCTCATGGTCTAAGGAAATGATACTTGACATTAGAAAAGCTTTAGCATACGAACTACGATCTTTGTGCTATGCTTAGGATTGGGTCTTGTCCATCACATCATTCTGCTAATGATGTGATCCCGTTATCAACGACATCTAATGTCCATGGTCAGGAAGCCGTAACCATCTGCTGATCAACGAGCTAGTCAACTAGAGGCTCACTAGGGACATGGTGTTGTCTATGTACCCACACATGTATCTGAGTTTCCTATCAATACAATTATAGCATGTATAATAAACGATTATCATGAACAAGGAAATATAATAATAACTAATTTATTATTGTCTCTAGGGCATATTTCCAACAGTCTCCCACTTGCACTAGAGTCAATAATCTAGTTCACATCGTCATGTGATTAACATTCACACGTCACATCGCCATGTGACCAACATCCAAAGAGTTTACTAGTGTCATTAAACTAGTTCACATCATCATGTGATTAAGACTCAATGAGTTCTTGGGTTTGATCATGTTTTGCTTGTGAGAGTGGTTTTAGTCAACTGGTCTGTACTTCGCAAATCTCTAGGTCATTCTGTAAATGCTGCTTCCACGCTCCACTTGGAGTTATTCCAAATGGTCGCTCCACTATATGTATCCGGTTTGCTACTCAGAGTCACTCGGATAGGTGTTAAAGCTTGAATCAACGTAACCCTTTACGCTGAACTCTTTATCACCTCCATAATTGAGAAACATGTCCTTATTTACTCCAAGGAAAATTTTTTGACCGCTGTCCAATGATCCATTGCTGGATCATTCTTGTACCCCTTGACTGACTCATGGCAAGGCACACTTCCGGTGCGGTACACAACATAGCATACTGTAGAGCCTACGTCTAAAGCATAGGGGACGACCTTTGTCCTTTCTCTCTTTTCTGCCGTGGTCGAGCTTTAAGTCTTAACTTCATACCTTACAACTCAGGCAAGAACTCCTTCTTTGACTGATCCATCTTGAACACCTTCAAGATCATGTCAAGGTATGTGCTCATTTTGAAAGTACCATTAAGCGTTTTTGATCTATCATTATAGATCTTGATGCTCAATGTTCAAGTAGCTTAATCCAGGTTTTCCATTGAAAAACAATTTTCAAATAACCCTATATGCTTTCCAGAAATTCTACATCATTTCTGATCAACAATATGTCAATAACATATACTCATCAGAAATTCTATAGTGCTCCCACTCGCTTCTTTGGAAATACAAGTTTATCATAAACTTTGTATAAACCCAAAATCTTTGATCATCAAAGCACACATTCCAACTCCGAGATGCTTACTCCAGTCCATGGAAGGATCACTGGAGCTAGCATACCTTTTAGCATCCTTAGGATCGACAAAACCTTTCTGATTGTATCACATACAACCTTTCCTTTACGAAAACTGGTAAGGAAACTCGTTTTGACATCCATCTGCCCGATTTCATAAATGCAGCTAATGCTAACATGATTCCGACGGACTTAAGCGTCGCTACGGATGAGAAAATCTCATCGTAGTCAACTCCTTGAACTTGTGAAGAACTCTTCGCCACAAGTCGAGCTTCATGGACGGTGACATCACCGTCCATGTCCGTCTTCTTCTTAAAGATCCATTTATCTCAATGGCTTGCCGATCATCGGGCAAGTCCACCAAAGTTCAAGCTTTGTTCTGATACATGGATCCTATCTCGGATTTCATGGCTTCTAACCATTTGTTGAAATATGGGCCCACCATTGCTTCTCCATAGTTCGTAGATTCATTGTTGTCTAGCAACATGACCTTCAAGATAGGATTACTGTACCACTCTGAAGTAGTACGCATCCTTGTCACCCTACGAGGTACGGTAGTGACTTGATCTGAAACTTCATGATCACTATCATAAGCTTATACTTCAATTGGTGTAGGCGCCACAGGAACAACTTCCTGTGCCCTGCTACACACTAGTTGAAGTGACGGTTCAATAACCTCATCAAGTCTCCACCATGCTCCCACTCAACTTTCCGAGACAAACTTTTCTCGAGAAAGGACCCGATTCAAGAAACAATCCCTATTGCTTTCGGATCTGAATTAGGAGGTATACCCAACTGTTTTGGGTGTCCTATGAAGATGCATTTTATCCGCTTTGGGTTCGAGCTTATCAACCTGAAACCTTTTTCACATAAGCGCCGCAGCCCCAAAATTTTAAGAAACAACAACTTAGGTTTCTCCAAACCATAGTTCAAACGGTGTCGTCTCAACGGAATTACGTGGTACCCTATTAAAGTGAGTGCGATTGTCTCTAATGCCTAACCCATGAACGATAATGGTAATTCGATAAGAGACATCATGGTACGCACCATATCCAATAGGGTGCAACTATGATGTTCGGACACACCATCACACCATGGTGTTCCAGGCGGTATTAGTTGTGAAATGATTTCCACAATGTCTCAATTGCATACCAAACTCATAACTCAGATACTCATCTCTATGATCATATCATAGACATTTTATCCTCTTGTTACGACGATTTTCAACTTCACTCTGAAATTACTTGAACCATTCAATAATTCAGACTTGCGTTTCATCAAGTAAATATACTCAGTATCTACTCAAGTCATCCGTGAAGTAAGAACATAACGATATCCACTGCGTGCCTCAGCACTCATTGGACTGCACACATCAAAATGTGTTACTTCCAACAAGTTGCTATTTTGTTCCATCTTACTGAAAACGAGGCTTTTCAGTCATCTTGCCCATGTGGTATGATTTGCATATCTCAAGTGATTCAAAATCAAGTGAGTCCAAACGATCCATCTGCATGGAGTTTCTTTATGCGTATATACCAATAGACATGGTTCACATGTCTCAATCTTTTCAAAAACGAGTGAGTCCAAAGATCCATCAACATGGAGCTTCTTCATGCGTTTTATACCAATATGACTTACATGGCAGTGCCACAAGTAAGTGGTACTATCATTACTATCTTATATCTTTTGGCATGAAAATGTGTATCACTACGATCGAGATTCAATAAACCATTCCTTTAGGTGCAAGACCATTGAAGGTATTATTCAAATAAATAGAGTAACCATTATTCTCCTTAAATGAATAACCGTATTGCGATAGACATAATCCAATCATGTCTATGCTCAACGCAAACATCAAATGACAATTATTCAGGTTTAATACTAATCTTGATGGTAGAGGGAGCGTCCGATATTTGATCACATCAAACTTGGAAACACTTCCAACACATATCGTCAGCTCACCTTTAGCTAGTCTCCGTTTATTCCGTAGCTCTTTTATTTCGAGTTACTAACACTTAGCAATCGAACCGGTATCTTAATACCCTGGTGCTACTAGGAGTACTAGTAAAGTACACATTAACATAATGTATATCCAATATACTTCTATCGACCTTGCCAGCCTTCTCATATACCAAGTATCTAGGGCAATTCTGCTCCAGTGGTTGTTCCCCTTATTAAGAAGCACTTAGTCTCGGGTTTGGGTTCAACCTTGGGTTTCTTCACTAGAGCAGCAGCTGATTTGCCGTTTCATGAAGTATCCCTTCTTGCCCTTGCCCTTCTTGAAACTAGTGGTTTCACCAACCATCAACAATTGATGTTCCTTCTTGATTTCTACTTTCGCGATGTCAAACATCGCGAATAATCATTATATCTATCCCTGATATGTTATAGTTCATCACGAAGCTCTAGCAACTTGGTGGCAATGACTTTGGAGAAACATCACTATCTCTGGAAGATCAACTCCCACTCGATTCAAGTGATTGTCGCACTCAGACAATCTAAGCACAAGCTCAACGATTGAGATTTTCTCCCTTAGTTTGCAGGCTAAGAAAATCGTCGGAGGTCTCATACCTCTTGACGTGGGCACGAGCCTGAAATCCCAATTTCAGCCCTCGAAACATCTCATATGTTCCGCGACATTTCGAAAACATCTTTGGTGCCTCAACTCTAAACCGTTCAACTGAACTATCACGTAGTTATCAAAACGTGTATGTCCGATGTTCGCAACATCCACAAAAGACGTTTGGGGTTCAGCACACTGAGCGGTGCATTAAGGACATAAGATTTCTACTGTCCGCATAATCGCTACTGTCAACTTTCAACTATATTTTCTCTAGGAACATATCTAAACAGTGGAACTAAAGCGCGAGCTTACGACATAATTTGCAAAGATCTTTTGACTATGTTCAGGATAATTAAGTTCATCTTATGAACTCCGACTCAGATAGACATCCCTCTAGTGATCTAAGTGATTACATGATCCGAGTCAACTAGGCCGTGTCCGATCATCACGTGAGACGGACTAGTCATCATCGGTGAACATCTTCATGTTGATCGTATCTACTATACGACTCATGCTCGACCTTTCGGTCTCTTGTGTTCTGAGGCCATGTCTGTACATGCCAAGCTCGTCAAGTCAACCTAAGTGTTTCACGTGTGTAAATCTGGCTTACACCCGTTGTATGTGAATGTAAGAATCTATCACATCCGATCATCACGTGGTGCTTCGAAACGACGAACTTTCGTAACGGTGCACAGTTAGGGGGAACACTTTCTTGAAATTTTAATGAGGGATCATCTTATTTACTACCGTCGTTCTAAGCAAATAAGATGCATAAACATGATAAACATCACATGCAATCAAATAGTGACATGATATGGCCAATATCATTTTGCTCCTTTTGATCTCCATCTTCGGGGCTCCATGATCATCATCGTCACCGGCATGACACCATGATCTCCATCATCATGATCTCCATCATCGTGTCTTCATGAAGTTGTCTCGCCAACTATTACTTCTACTACTATGGCTACCAGTTAGCAATAAAGTAAAGTAATTACATGGCGTTGTTTAATGACACGCAGGTCATACAATAAATTAACACAACTCCTATGGCTCCTGCCGGTTGTCATACTCATCGACATGCAAGTCGTGATTCCTATTACAAGAACATGATCAATCTCATACATCACATATCATTCATCACATTCTTCTTGGCCATATCACATCACATAGCATACCCTGCAAAAACAAGTTAGACATCCTCTAATTGTTGTTTGCATGTTTTACGTGGCTGCTATGGGTTTCTAGCAAGAACGTTTCTTACCTACGCAAAAGCCACAACGTGATATGCCAATTGCTATTTACCCTTCATAAGGACCCTTTTCATCGAATCCGATCCGACTAAAGTGGGAGAGACTGGCACCCGCTAGCCACCTTATGCAACAAGTGCATGTCAGTCGGTGGAACCTGTCTCACGTAAGAGTACGTGTAAGGTCGGTCCGGGCCGCTTCATCCCACAATATCGTCGAAACAAGATTGGACTAGTAACGGTAAGCATATTGAACAAAATCAACGCCCACAACTACTTTGTGTTCTACTCGTGCAAAGAATCTACGCAATAGACCTGGCTCATGATGCCACTGTTGGGGAACGTAGCAGAAATTCAAAATTTTCCTACGTGTCACCAAGATCTATCTATGGAGAAACCAGCAACGAGGGGAAGGAGAGTGCATCTACATACCCTTGTAGATCGCTAAGCGGAAGCGTTCAACAGAACGGGGTTGAAGGAGTCGTACTCGTCGTGATCCAAATCACCGGCGATCCTATTGCCGAACGGACGGCACCTCCGCGTTCAACACATGTACAGCCCGGTGACGTCTCCCATGCCTTGATCCAGCAAGGAGAGAGGGAGAGGTTGAGTGTCGGTGTCAAAACCGTTGGATCTCGGGTAGGGGGTCCCGAACCGTGCGTCTAGGCGGATGGTAACAGGAGACAAGGGACACGATGTTTTTACCCAGGTTCGGGCCCTCTCGATGGAGGTAAAACCCTACTCCTGCTTGATTGATATTGATGATATGGGTAGTACAAGAGTGGATCTACCACGAGATCAAGGAGGCTAAGCCCTAAAAGCTAGCCTATGGTATGATTGTTGTAATGGTTGTCTGTCCTACGGACTAAAACCGGTTTATATAGACACCGGAGAGGGCTAGGGTTACACAGGGTTGGTTACAATGGTAGGAGATCTACATATCCGTATCGCCAAGCTTGCCTTCCACGCCAAGGAAGGTCCCATCCGGACACGGGACGAAGTCTTCAATCTTGTATCTTCATAGTCTTGGAGTCCGACCGATGATGATAGTCCGGTTATCCGGACACCCCCTAGTCCAGGACTCCCTCAGTAGCCCCCGAACCAGGCTTCAATGACGATAAGTCCATCGCATATATAGTCTTCGGCGTTGCAAGGCGGGTTCTCCTCCAAATTCCATGTGTTTGCCGAATAGTGTCCGGCTCCCTTACAAATGTTGCGCTCCTTGGCTTCCACGCCCAATAATGGCCCTCTTCCACGCGTCGCATGAATGTGAAAAGCCAGGGTATCTTTTATGTTTTACCCCCTAGCTGTGCAAACAATCTGCCTATAAGAGAGGCAAGAATCCAGATCCAAATCACACCATCTTCCTTCCGCGAGTACTCATCGGAGCGCTTCTGACCAAAAATCCATTCCATCATGGACCGTCGACGCAGCTCCTCCTCTCGCGCTCCCAGCCCTCTGCCAGGAGATTGGAGGAGATGTTCTGTCCCGCACAACGAGCTGGTGACGCTCCAAGCAGAGGGATACCTTCCTCCGGCCTTTATGGTCCCGGTTCGAGCCGGGCTAGCCACCTACAAAGGTGGGAAGCAAGCGGAGGCCACCCCTAGTCCCAACAAAGGGGAGCGGGTATGCTTCGTCCCCTATCTGATAAGGGGGCTTGGATTTCCTGTACATCCGTTCCTCCGTGGGCTTCTGGAGTTCTACAGACTCCAGCTCCATCATCTCACGCCCGCCTCTATTCTGCATATCGCGGGTTTCGTAGGTCTTTGCGAGCTATTCCTGGGCATCGAACCCCACTTTGCGCTGTGGAAGAGGCTATTCTGCCTCGTACCCCGCTTTCACGAGGGGTCAATATATCAAGTGGGCGGTGCCGAAATATGGCGCATCGCCGGGACCGGATATCCATCCGGAACCCCTAAGAAGGCGTCCGAAGACTGGCCTTCAAAATGGTTTTATGTAGAAGACGCTCCACTGCCGAACCCTGTTCGGATCGGCCTTCTGGAGTTCAGCAATGCTCCTCTGAAGAAACGCCTGAGTTGGCGCCCGCGGAGCCCTCAGCTGGAGGAAAACAAGATCGTCCATTATTTGATGGGCCGGATAAGGTTACTGGCCCATTCCGGACTAACCATGATTGGAGTCATGGCCATGTGCATTATGCGGGGGGTGCAGCCGCTGCAATACAGGGGCCACCCCATGTGGGGTTTCAACGGGGAGAATGATGCCACTCGTCATGGCCGCCAAGGGCCGGGATCGGCCGAAGATCTGGTGAAGATTCTGTCCGGCCTGTACAAGGTGTTGGGGAACGTAGTAATTTCAAAAAATTTCCTACGCACACGCAAGATCATGGTGATGATATAGCAACGAGAGGGGAGAGTGTTCGTCCATGTACCCTCGTAGACCGTAAGCGGAAGCATTAGCACAACGCGGTTGATGTAGTCGTACGTCTTCACGATCCGACCGATCCAAGCACCGAACGTACGGAGCCTCCGAGTTCAGCACACGTTCAGCTCGATGACGATCTCCGGCCTCCGATCCAGCAGAGCTCCGGAGATGAGTTCCGTCAGCACGACGGCGTGGTGACGATGTTGATGTTCTACTGGCGCAGGGCTTCGCCTAAACTCTGCGACGATATGACCGAGGTGGAATATGGTGGAGGGGGGCACCGCACACGGCTAAGGAACGATCCGTAGATCAACTTGTGTGTCATGGGGTGCTCCCCTGCCCCCGTATATAAAGGAGCAAGGGGGAGGAGGCGGCCGGCCAAGGGAGGGCGCGCCAGGGAGGAGTCCTACTCCCACCGGGAGTAGGACTCCCTCCTTTCCTAGTCCAACTAGGAGACCTTCCATGTAGTAGGAGTAGGAGAGAATGAAAGGGAAGAGAGAAGGGAAGGAAGGAGGGGGTGCGGCCCCTCCCCCTAGTCCAATTCGGACTAGGCCTTCGGGGGGGGGGGGGCGCAGCCTGCCCTAGGCAGCCCCTCTCTCTTTCCCGTATGGCCCAATAAGGCCCAATACTTCTCCCGGCGAATTCCCGTAACTCTCCGGTACTCCGAAAAATACCCGAATCACTCGGAACCTTTCCGAAGTCCGAATATAGTCGTCCAATATATCGATCTTTACGTCTCGACCATTTCGAGACTCCTCGTCATGTCCCCAATCTCATCCGGGACTCCGAACTCCTTCGGTACATCAAAACTCATAATAAAACTGTCATCGTAACGTTAAGCGTGCGGACCCTACGGGTTCGAGAACTATGTAGACATGACCTAGAACTATTCTCGGTCAATAACCAATAGCGGAACCTGGATGCCCATACTGGTTCCTACATATTCTACGAAGATCTTTATCGGTCAAACCGCATAACAACATACGTTGTTCCCTTTGTCATCGGTATGTTACTTGCCCGAGATTTGATCATCGGTATCCAATACCTAGTTCAATCTCGTTACCAGCAAGTCTCTTTACTCGTTACATAATGCATCATCCCGTAACCAACTCATTGGTCACATTGCTTGCAAGGCTTATAGTGATGTGCATTACCGAGAGGGCCCAGAGATACCTCTCCAACAATCGGAGTGACAAAACCTAATCTCGAAATACGCCAACTCAACATGTACTTTCGGAGACACATGTAGTACTCCTTTATAATCACCCAGTTACGTTTTGACGTTTGGTAGTACCCAAAGTGTTCCTCCGGTAAACGGGAGCTACATAATTCTCATAGTTACAGGAACATGTATAAGTCATGAAGAAAGCAATAGCAATATACTAAACGATCAAGTGCTAGGCTAACGGAATGGGTCATGTCAATCACATCATTCTTCTAATGATGTGATCCCACTAATCAAATGACAACACATGTCTATGGTTAGGAAACAAAACCATCTTTGATTAATGAGCTAGTTAAGTAGAGGCATACTAGTGACACTATGTTTGTCTATGTATTCACACATGTATTATGTTTCCGGTTAATACAATTCTAGCATGAATAATAAACATTTATCATGAAATAAGGAAATAAATAATAACTTTATTATTGCCTCTAGGGCATATTTCCTTCAGTCTCCCAGTTGCACTAGAGTCAATAATCTAGTTCACATCGCCATGTGATTTAACACCAATATTCATATCTGTATATGATTAACACCCATAGTTTACATCGTCATGTGACCAACACCCAAAGGGTTTACTAGAGTCAATAATCTAGTTCACATCGCTATGTGATTAACACCCAAAGAGTACTAAGGTGTGATCATGTTTTGCTCGTGAGAGAAGCTTAGTCAACGGGTCTGTCACATTCAGAGCCGTATGTATTTTGCAAATATTCTATGTCCACAATGCTCTGCACGGAGCTACTCTAGCTAATTGCTCCCACTTTCAATATGTATCCAGATTGAGACTTAGAGTCATCTAGATTGGTGTAAAAGCTTGCATCGTTGTAACTTTTTACGATGGGCTCTTTTATCACTTCCATAATCGAGAAACATGTCCTCAGTCCTCACTAAGGATATTCTTGACCGCTGTCCAGTGATCTGCTCTTAGATCAAAATTGTATTCCTTTGTCAAACTCAGAGCAAGGTATACAATAGGTCTGGTTCACAGCATAGCATACTTTATAGAACCTATGACTGAGGCATAGGGAATGACTTTTCATTCTCTTTCTATTTTCTGCCATGGTCGGGTCTTGAGTCTTACTCAACTTCACACCTTTGCATCACAGGCAAGAACTCCTTCTTTGACTGTTCCATTTTGAACTATTTCAAAAATTTATCAAGGTATGTACTTATTTGAAAAAATCTTATCAAGCGTCTTGATCTATCTATATAGATCTTGATGCTCAATGTGTAAGTAGCTTCACCGAGGTCTTGCTTTCAAAAACTCTTTTCAAAACACTCCTTTAAGCTTTGCAGAATAATTCTACATTATTTCCGATCAACAATATACTTATCAGAAATGTTGTAGTGCTCCCACTCACTTTCTTGTAAATACAGGCTTCTCCAAAAGTCTGTATAAAATCATATGCTTTGATCAACTCATCAAAGCGTATATTCCAACTCCGAGATGCTTGCACCAGTCCATAGATGGATCGCTGGAGTTTGCACACTTTGTTAACATCTTTACGATTGAAAAAACCTTATGGTTGCATCATATACAACTCTTCTTTAATAAATTCATTAAGGAATGCAGTTTTGACATCCATTTGCCAGATTTCATAAAATGTGGCGATTGCTAACATGATTCGGACAGACTTAAGCATCGATACGAGTGAGAAAATCTCATCGTATTCAACCCCTTGAACTTGTTGAAAACCTTTTGCAACAAGTCGAGCTTAGTGGATAGTAACACTACTATCAGTGTCCGTCTTCCTCTTGAAGATCCTTTTATTTAACATGGCTTGCTGATCATCGAGCAAGTCAATCAAAGTCCATACTTTTTTCTCATACATGGATCATATCTCAGATTTTATGGCCTCAAGCCATTTCGCGGAATCTGGGCTCATCATCGCTTCCCCATAGTTTGTAGGTTCATCATGGTCAAGTAACATGACTTCCAGAATAGGATTACCGTACCACTCTGGTGCGGATCTTACTCTGGTAGACCTACGAGGTTCAGTAGAAACTTGTTCTGAAGTTTCATGATCAATATCATTAGCTTCCTCACTGATTGGTGTAGTTGTCACAGGAACCGGTTCTTGTGATGAACTACTTTCCAATAAGGGAGTAGATATAGTTATCTCGTCAAGTTCTACTTTCCTCCCACTCACTTCTTTCGAGAGAAACTCCTTCTCTAGAAAGGATCCATTTTAGCAACGAATATCTTGCCTTTGGATCTGCGATAGAAGGTGTACCCAACAATTTCCTTTGGGTATTCTATGAAGATGCACTTCTCCGATTTGGGTTCGAGCTTATCAGGATGAAACTTTTTCACATAAGCATCGCAGCCCCAAACTTTAAGAAACGACAACTTGGGTTTCTTGCTAAACCACAGTTCATATGCTGTCGTCTCAACGGATTTAGATGGTGCCCTTTTAAACGTGAATGCAGCTGTCTCTAATGCATAACCCCAAAACAATAGTGGTAAATCAGTAAGAGACATCATAGATCGCACCATATCCAATAAAGTGCGGTTACAACGTTCGGACACACCATAACGTTGTGGTGTTCCAGGTGGCGTGAGTTGCGAGACTATCCCGCATTGTTTCAAGTGTAGACCAAACTCGTAACTCAAATATTCTCCTCCACGATCAGATCGTAGAAACTTTATTTTCTTGTTACGATGATTTTCCACTTCACTCTGAAATTCTTTGAACTTTTCAAATGTTTTCAGACTTGTGTTTCATTAAGTAGATATACCCATATCTGCTTAAATCATCTATGAAGGTGAGAAAATAACGATATCCGCCACGAGCCTCAACATTCATTGGACCACATACATCTGTATGTATGATTTCCAACAAATCTGTTGCTCTCTCCATTGTTCTGGAGAACGGAGTTTTAGTCATCTTTCCCAAAAGGCACGGTTCACAAGCATCAAATGATTCATAACCAAGTGATTCCAAAAATCCATCTTTATGGAGTTTCTTCATGCGCTTTACACCGATATGACCCAAACGGCAGTGCCACAAATAAGTTGCACTATCAATATTAACTTTGCATCTTTTGGCATCAATATTATGAATATGTGTATCATCACGATCGAGATCCAACAAACTATTTTCATTGGGTGTATGACCATTGAAGGTTTTATTCACGTAAACAGAACAACAATTATTCTCTGATTTTAAATGAATAACCGTATTGCAACAAACATGATCAAATCATATTCATGCTCAACGTAAACGCCAAATAACATTTATTTAGGTTTAACACTAATCCCGAAAGTGTAGGGAGTGTGCGATGATGATCATATCAATCTTGGAACTACTTCCAACACTCATCGTCACTTCCCCTTCAACAAGTCTCTGTTTATTCTTTAACTCCTGTTTCGAGTTACTAATCTTAGCAACCGAACAAGTATCAAATACTCAGGGGCTACTATAAACACTAGCAAGGCACACATTAATAACATGTATATCAAATATACCCTTGTTCACTTTGCCATCCTTCTTATCTACCAAATATTCAGGGCATTTCCGCTTCCAGTGACTATTTCCTTTAAAGTGTAAGCACTTAGTTTCAGGCTATGGTCCAGCTTTGGGCTTCTTCGCAGGAGTGACAACTTGCTTGTCTTTCCACTTGAAGTTCCCTTTCTTTCCCTTTGCCCTTTTCTTGAAACTAGTGGTTTTGTCAATCATCAACACTTGATGCTCTTTCTTGATTTCTACCTTCGTCGATTTCAACATCACGAAGAGCTCGGGAATCGTTTTCGTCATCCCTTGCATACTATAGTTCATCATGAAGTTCTACTAACTTGGTGATGGTGACTAGAGAATTCTGTCAATCACTATCTTATCTGGAAGATTAACTCCCACTTGATTCAAGCGATTGAAGTACCCAGACAATCTGAGCACATGCTCACTAGTTGAGCGATTCTCCTCCATCTTTTAGCTATAGAACTTGTTGGAGACTTCATATCTCTCAACTCGGGTATTTGCTTGAAATATCAACTTCAATTTCTGGAACATCTCATATGGTCCATGACGTTCAAAACGTCCTTGAAGTCCCGATTCTAAGCCGTTAAGCATGGTGCACTAAACTATCAAGTAGTCATCATATTGAGCTAGCCAAACGTTCATAACGTTTGCATCTGCTCCTGCAATAGGTCTGTCACCTAGCGGTGCATCAAGCACATAATTCTTCTGCGCAGCAATGAGGATAAACCTCAGATCACGGATCCAATCCGCATCATTGCTACTAACATCTTTCAACACAGTTTTCTCTAGGAACATATCAAAATAAAAATATGAAAACAACAACGCGAGCTATTGATCTACAACATAATTTACAAAATACTACCAGGACTAAGTTCATGATAAATTTAAGTTCAATTAATCATATTACTTAAGAACTCCCACTTAGAAAGACAACTCTCTAGTCATCTAAGTGATCACGCGATCCAAATCAACTAAACCATGTCCGATCATCATGTGAGATGGAGTAGTTTTCAATGGTGAACATCACTATGTTGATCATATCTACTATATGATTCACGCTCGACCTTTCGGTCTCCGTGTTCCGAGGCCATATCTGTATATGCTAGGCTCGTCAAGTTTAACCTGAGTATTCCGCGTGTGCAACTGTTTTGCACCCGTTGTATTTGAACGTAGAGCCTATCACACCCGATCATCACGTGGTGTCTCAGCACGAAGAACTTTCGCAACGGTGCATACTCAGGGAGAACACTTCTTGATAATTAGTGAGAGATCATCTTAAAATGCTACCCTCAATCAAAGCAAGATAAGATGCATAAAGGATAAACATCACATGCAATCAATATAAGTGATATGATATGGCCAACATCATCTTGTGCTTGTGATCTCCATCTCCGAAGCACCGTCATGATCACCATCGTCACCGGCGCGACACCTTGATCTCCATCGTAGCATCGTTGTCGTTATGCCATCTATTGCTTCTACGACTATCGCTACCGCTTAGTGATAAAGTAAAGCAATTACAGGGCGTTTGCATTTCATACAATAAAGCGACAACCATATGGCTCCTGCCAGTTGCCGATAACTTCGGTTACAAAACATGATCATCTCATACAATAAAATATAGCATCACGTCTTGACCATATCACATCACAACATGCCCTGCAAAAACAAGTTAGAAGTCCTCTACTTTGTTGTTGCAAATTTTACGTGGCTGCTACGGGCTTAGCAAGAACCGTTCTTACCTACGCATCAGAAACCACAACGATAGTTCGTCAAGTTGGTGCTGTTTTAACCTTCGCAAGGACCGGGCGTAGCCATACTCGATTCAGCTAAAGTAAGAGAGACAGACACCCACCAGCCACCTTTAAGCACGAGTGCTCGTAACGGTGAAACCAGTCTCGCGTAAGCGTACGCGTAATGTCGGTCTGGGCCGCTTCATCTCACAATACCGCCGAACCAAAGTATGACATGCTGGTAAGCAGTATGACTTGTATCGCCCACAACTCACTTGTGTTCTACTCGTGCATATAACATCAACACATAAAACCTAGGCTCGGATGCCACTGTTGGGGAACATAGTAATTTCAAAAAAATTCCTACGCACACGCAAGATCATGGTGATGATATAGCAACGAGAGGGGAGAGTGTTCGTCCACGTACCCTCGTAGACTGTAAGCGGAAGCGTTAGCACAACGCGGTTGATGTAGTCGTACGTCTTCACGATCCGACCGATCCAAACACCGAACGTACGGAGCCTCCGAGTTCAGCACACGTTCAGCTCGATGACGATCTTCGGCCTCCGATCCAGCAGAGCTCCGGAGATGAGTTCCGTCGGCACGACGGCGTGGTGACGATGTTGATGTTCTACCGGCGCAGGGCTTCGCCTAAACTCT
This sequence comes from Triticum timopheevii, assembly GCA_963921465.1. Taxonomy (NCBI): domain Eukaryota; kingdom Viridiplantae; phylum Streptophyta; class Magnoliopsida; order Poales; family Poaceae; genus Triticum; species Triticum timopheevii. The sequence goes on from OY997266.1 coordinate 372,148,047, forward strand.
GCAACGATATGACCGAGGTGGAATATGGTGGAGGGGGGCACCGCACACGGCTAAGGAACGATCCGTAGATCAACTTGTGTGTCATGGGGTGCCCCCTGCCCCCGTATATAAAGGAGCAAGCGGGAGGAGGCGGGCGGCCAAGGGAGGGCGCGCCAGGGAGGAGTCCTACTCCCACCGGGAGTAGGACTCCCTCCTTTCCTAGTCTAACTAGGAGACCTTCCATGTAGTAGGAGTAGGAGAGAAGGAAAGGGAAGAGAGAAGGGAAGGAAGGAGGGGGTGCGGCCCCTCCCCCTAGTCCAATTCGGACTAGGCCTTGGGGGGCGCGCAGCCTGCCCTAGGCAGCCCCTCTCTCTTTCCCGTATGGCCCAATAAGGCCCAATACTTCTCCCGGCGAATTCCCGTAACTCTCCGGTACTCCGAAAAATACCCGAATCACTCGGAACCTTTCCGAAGTCCGAATATAGTCGTCCAATATATCGATCTTTACATCTCGACCATTTCGAGACTCTTCGTCATGTCCCCAATCTCATCCGGGACTCCGAACTCCTTCGGTACATCAAAACTCATAATAAAACTGTCATCGTAACGTTAAGCGTGCGGACCCTACGGGTTCGAGAACTATGTAGACATGACCTAGAACTATTCTCGGTCAATAACCAATAGCGGAACCTGGATGCCCATATTGGTTCCTACATATTCTACGAAGATCTTTATCGGTCAAACCGCATAACAATATACGTTGTTCCCTTTGTCATCGGTATGTTACTTGCCCGAGATTTGATCGTCGGTATCCAATACCTAGTTCAATCTCGTTACCAGCAAGTCTCTTTACTCGTTATGTAATGCATCATCCCGTAACCAACTCATTGGTCACATTGCTTGCAAGGCTTATAGTGATGTGCATTACCGAGAGGGCCCAGAGATACCTCTCCAACAATCGGAGTGACAAAACCTAATCTCGAAATACGCCAACTCAACATGTACTTTCGGAGACACATGTAGTACTCCTTTATAATCACCCAGTTACATTGTGACGTTTGGTAGTACCCAAAGTGTTCCTCCGGTAAACGGGAGCTACATAATTCTCATAGTTACAGGAACATGTATAAGTCATGAAGAAAGCAATAGCAATATACTAAACGATCAAGTGCTAGGCTAACGGAATGGGTCATGTCAATCACATCATTCTTCTAATGATGTGATCCCACTAATCAAATGACAACACATGTCTATGGTTAGGAAACAAAACCATCTTTGATTAATGAGCTAGTCAAGTAGAGGCATACTAGTGACACTATGTTTGTCTATGTATTCACACATGTATTATGTTTACGGTTAATACAATTCTAGCATGAATAATAAACATTTATCATGAAATAAGGAAATAAATAATAACTTTATTATTGCCTCTAGGGCATATTTCCTTCACAAGGGGGAGAAGGAGGACTTCCTCCAGACGAGCCCATTGAATGGGTTCTCCATGAACAACCCTCGGAGCTGGGTAAGCGGATGTTCATTTATCCGACCCACGCTTTCAAAGTTAAGTACCTTACTTTATGGTTTTGACGCAGGATCTGCGCCGGACTGTGGAGAACATACATAGTCCGGGCCCACAACCCGAGGATCGAGAAAGATCCCTTGATCTGTCCTCCGAAGAGGATCCGGACATAAAGGTGGAGCTAATTGACGGGGTGTTTCACCAGCTCAGCACGGATAATGCTCTAGTCGCCATTACGGATGACTACCCCGGCCTATCTCCGGCTCCCCAGGTGATTGTGACCGAAGTCCTGACACCATTATTTCATCCTTGCGCATTTCTGACCACCGTATACAATGGTGTCTCGCAGGAGGTACCTTCCAGGCGGGAAGCCGAACCCGCGGCTGCTGACCCACAGGGGTCAGTCCGGCCCCGCAGGCGGAAGAGGGGTGCGGTGCAAATCGAAACGTCACCGCAACGGTATAGCTCGCGACCATTATTTAGGACAAAGTTCCTAGGACGTGTTTGAATGCTCATGACTTTTGCAGGAGAAAGAGTGCTCGCCGGACTGCGGGCGGAGAGGTTGCCAACCAAGCCTCTGCCAGCCAGGCTCCAACACCTGGTCTGGAGGGGGAGGCGAGCGCAAGGTGTGAGCCGGATACTCCTCCAACGGAGGACGCCGACAGACTGTCCGCCACCAAGTCTGAGGTGGAGAGCGCCATGAACCATAGGCGTCGCCGGACAGTTTTTCGTGACGCGTGCTTCTCCCCTGAGGCGTTGAATGCCTTTAATGCGGGGGACGCGCACCTCCGTGCTGCTCAAGATGGTTTGACCAGAGCCACGGAGCAGTATGTAAAAGACATACGGGTAAGAGAATTTAATAGTTATATATGCTAGTAGCCCCCGAGACTTAAAGTAGTTATGTTAACTGATTTAAGGATCATTTGAAATGCAGGATCTTACCGAGAAGAATACCCAACTATCTCAGGAGCTGCTAGAGTGCAAGGCCCAACTTGAGGCTGCACTTGCTGCCGCAGGAGGGAACACAGAGGCCCCTCCTGGTAACGCATCTTCTTTTAAATATAAGCGCTATGCGGCGTGCGCGCAAGTCTAATAATGACATTGCAGGTGCTGCCGGACAAGATCCGGACAGGCAGGAATTGCTGCGCCAGCTGAAGGCCGGCGAGAGGGTGCTGAATAGAGTGCAGCAGGAAAGGAACAAGATCCAAGATGCGCACGCCCAGCTTGGAGAAGAGCTAAAAGGCGTTCGAGTCGAGCTGTCCGGCTCCGTCAACGAAAATCAGCGGCTTCGTCGCGGCATCTATAGTAAGTGCTTGAGCGGACTCCTTTGAAAAGAAGAGTTCGGCGAGGAAGTCAATTGACAAAATATGTCTTGTAGGTATACTCACATGTCGCCCTGCGGAGGAGATGCCCATATCAATGGGTGATCAACTTCCCGAGCTGTTGCAACTGCTCGAACGAGTTCGGCAGGCGATGAGCGGCGTCATCCAGGCTTTATGGCCAGCCCTCTCCCCACCCGAGGGCTTTGGGGAGCTTGCGGAGAAGCTTCAGGGAGTGCGGCAGCGCTTCCGTTTATGGAAGATTTTGGCCTGCCGCCAAGGTGCCAGGGAGGCTTGGGCCATGGTGAAGACGCGGTACAAGAAGGCGGATCCCAACCACATGGCCGAGGTCGGACCGGTGGGGCCCGATGGGAAGGAGATCCCTGTGAGTTTAGTATACAGCCAAGTAGAGTTGGCTGCTAAATTTTCCCAACGGGACTGTAAGTTAGACAGCCTGTTAGACGGGATTGAGGAGGAATACAGTCAGTAGATTTGACAATGTATTTTAAAATGACATGTGAAATGCCTTCTAGCCGGATTTTAGATCGTTTGTCTTTGCCGACCTTTTCGCTTCAACCTCGGGACCCTAGAGTCCGGAGTGTGTCCGAATACCTTCTCAGTTAAGAAACAACCGGGGTATGCATGGAGACCAGGCGTAGGGGTCATTAGTGCTTTATCAGACAAGTGCCCAACTAGTTATGTTATATTACATGGTTAGTAAGAAACATCTTCCAGGGAGAATAGTTCTGTTAAGGGTTCCTTTCCCTGGGAGGCATGCCCTAAAGTGCATGTCCGGACTGCGAAGAGAGCAGGAAAACATCTGGGGGCAGATAAATAAATGGGTAAAAAATCATCTTTCAAGTCACCGACCGAATATTCCCTTAAGAACGCTAGCTTTCGGCTTCACCCAGTCTGAGGTACACATCCGGCTGACCCGGCAGTAACAATCGCAGAGGTGCTCCCTTTACCTCCTAGCCGAACAATCGGGAACGTAGGGGTAAGCACAGGAGCCAGGCAACCCAGCTTGGCCAAAACTTAAGTCATATCGATGCATACAATGGTGAATAAAAGGTACATGTGGAAGTATGACACATGTGCTAGGCATGAAGCCCTTATAAGTAAGCTTCTGGTAAAGAAGCCCCCAGGTATAATGAGTGCGGATAGCACATCAAGTGTGTGCGAACAATGCGCAAGTAGGCCTTTAAGGGATTTTATGAAAAGGGTGAGAGAAAAGAGAGAAACAAAAGACAGCTGAAGTGTAAAAATTTGGACGGGGGAAGGAGACGAACTCTTAGTCTGGCGCTAGGTGTAGAATCTTCGGAGGCGAGCTGCGTTCCATGGGTTCGGCTCGAGTCGGTTGTGCGATGCATTTCGTAGACGGTATGCTCCGCCGGTCAGGACTTGATCGATAATGAAGGGGCCCTCCCATTTGGGCTTGAGCTTGTCCTTTTTGTTGTCCGGCAGGCGTAGAACTAGTTCGCCAACATTGTAAGTCTTAGCCCGTACTTCTCTGCTTTGATATCTTCGAGCCTGCTGCTGATAGAATGCGGAACGAGCCTTGGCGACGTCGCGTTCTTCCTCCAATGCGTCCAAGCTGTCCTGCCGATCCAGCTCGGCTTCTCTTTCTTCGTACATGCGCACTCGAGGTGAGTCATGAATGATGTCGCAGGGCAAGACTGCCTCTGCGCCGTATACCATAAAAATGGTGTGAATCCGGTAGTACGGTTGGGTGTTGTCCGCAGCCCCCAGAGTACGGAGTCAAGCTCCTCTACCCAGTGCGTGTTAGATTCCGTAAGGGACCGCACTAGTCTGGGTTTGATGCCGCTTATTATTAGACCATTTGCTCGTTCCACTTGACCGTTGGTTTGAGGATGATAGACTGAAGCATAGTCGAGCTTAATGCCCATATTTTTGCACCATAATTTAACCTCATCGGTCGTGAAGTTCGTGCCGTTATCGGTAATGATGCTATGGGGGATGCCATAACGGTGTACTACCCCGGATATGAAGTCTATCACTGGTCCGGACTCTGCCGTTTTAACTGGCTTGGCCTCTATCCATTTGGTGAATTTGTCCACCATGACAAATAGGTACTTTTGCTTGTGGGTTCCCCCTTTAAGGGGTCCAACCATGTCAAGCCCCCAGACCGCGAACGGCCAGGTGATGGGTATAGTATTGAGGGCGGTGGGTGGCATATGGCTCTGATTAGCAAAGAGCTGACAACCGACGCATCTTTGGACTAAGTCCTGAGCATCTACCCGGGCCGTCGGCCAATAAAATCCTGTACGGAATGCCTTTCCTACAAGGGCCCGAGCTGCGGCATGGTGTCCGCCTAGTCCGGCATGAATTTCAGCCAGAAGGTTTCGCCCTTCCTCTTCGGAGATACACCTTTGAAGGACTCCGGTTGTGCTTTTCTTATAGAGTTCTCCCTCGTGGACCTTGTAGGCTTTAGATCGCCGAACTATGCAGTGGGCCTCATTTTGGTCTTCGGGGAGTTCCTGCCTAAGTAAGTAGGCTAGGAATGGCTCTGTCCACGGGGCGATTACTGCCATTATTTCGTGGGCTGAAGGTGTTATTTCATCGGCTGAGTCGCCGATTATGTCAGATTGTTCTGTGTTGGATGGTGCGGCTGCTTCCGGGTTGTTATTTCCGGACTCCTCTTCCCATAGTACGGATGGCTTAAAGAGCCGTTCCAGGAAGATGTTTGGAGGGACAGCGTCGCGTTTCACGCCGATGCGTGCCAATACGTCGGCTGCTTGGTTATTATCCCGGGCTACATGGTGGAATTCAAGTCCTTTGAACCGAGCTGACATTTTTAGGACAGCGTTACGGTAGGCTGCCATTTTCAGATCCTTGGCGTCAAAGTCTCCATTTACTTGGGATATTGCCGGGTTTGAATCCCTGCACACCTCTAGGCGTTGAATGCCCATGGAGATTGCCATCCGGAGGCCATGTAGGAGGGCCTCGTATTCGGCTGCATTGTTGGAGTCCATGTACATTATCTGAAGTACGTATTGGACTGTGTCCCCGGTTGGGGACGTCAATACGACGCCAGCCCCCAAGCCGGCCAACATTTTGGAGCCGTTGAAGTGCATAATCCAATTGGAGTATGCGCCATACTCTTTAGGGAGTTCGGCTTCAGTCCATTCAGCGACAAAGTCAGCCAAGACTTGCGACTTTATAGCTCGCCTGGGTTTGTAAGTTATATCAAATGGTAAGAGCTCAATGGCCCATTTTGCAATCCTGCCGGTCGCGTCGCGGTTGTTTATAATGTCGTTGAGGGGCACTTCGGAGGCCACTGTTATCGAACACTCTTGAAAGTAGTGTCGGAGCTTCCGGGATGCCATGAACACCGCATACGCTATCTTTTAATAGTGCGGGTAACGGGACTTGCAAGGAGTTAAGACAGTGGATACATAGTACACTGTTTTTTGAAGAGGGAATTTATGCCCTTCTGTTTCTCGTTCGACGACGAGTACCGCGCTTACAACTTGATGTGTTGCCGCGATGTATAACAACATTGGTTCGCCCAGGTTAGGCGCAGCCAGGACCGGATTTGTTGCCAGTATGGCTTTTATTTCTTCGAGTCCGGCAGTGGCGGCATCCGTCCACTCGAAGTGTTCGGTGCGCCTGAGGAGGCGATAGAGGGGCAATGCCTTTTCTCCCAAACGGGAGATAAAGCGCCTTAGAGCTGCCACGCATCCGGTCAATTTTTGTATTTGTTTGAGGTCTTTTGGAATATCCAGATGTGACAGAGCTTGGATCTTGGCTGGGTTTGCTTCAATTCCTCTACCGGATACAATGAAGCCCAGGAGCTTTTCGGCTGGTACGCCAAAAATGCATTTTTCCGGATTCAGCTTGATGTCATATGCTCGGAGGTTGTCGAATGTGAGCCTCAAATCGTCTACTAGAGTCTCGACATGTTTGGTTTTGACGACTACGTCGTCTACGTATGCCTCTACTGTTTTGTCGATCTGGGTAGCCAGACATGTCTGAATCATGCGCTGATATGTTGTGCCGGCGTTTTTGAGTCCAAAGGGCATCGTGTTGAAGCAGAATGGTCCATATGGAGTAATGAATGCCATTGCGGCTTGGTCCGGTTCTGCCATCTTGATTTGATGGTAGCCGGAGTATCCGTCAAGGAAGCACAATGAATCGTGCCCTGCAGTAGCATCGATTATTTGGTCAATGCGGGGAAGGGGGAAGGGATCCTTTGGGCAGGCCTTGTTGAGGTCTTTAAAATCGACGCATGGGCGCCAGGATTTGTCCTTCTTTGGTACCATTACCAGGTTTGCTAGCCAGTCCGGATGTTTGATGTCTCTGATGAATCCGGCTTCCAGTAGTTTGGCTAGCTCTTCTCCCATTGCCTGTCTTTTGGGTTCGGAAAATCGCCGAAGAGCCTGTTTGACTGGCTTGAATCCTTTTAGGATGTTTAGGCTGTGTTCTGCCAATCTGCGTGGGATTCCTGGCATATCTGAAGGGTGCCAGGCAAAGATGTCCCAATTTTCCCAAAGGAATTCTCGCAGTGCGGCATCTACATCAGGGTTCAACTGTGCCCCGATGGAGGCCGTCTTTGTTGGGTCCATTGGATTGACCTAGAATTTGACTATTTCATCCGCTGGTTTAAAGGAGGTGGACTTGGATCTCTTATCGAGTATCACATCGTCCCTATTCACCGTAGAGCGCAGCGCAGTGAGTTCTTCTGCCGCTAGGGCTTCGGATAGTGCCTCCAGGGCTAATGCGGCTGTCTTGTTTTCGGCGCGGAGTGCTATGTCCGGATCACTAGCGAGAGTGATTATTCCTCCGGGCCCAGGCATCTTAAGCTTCATGTACCCATAATGGGGTATGGCTTGAAAAATTGTGAACGCCTCTCGTCCTAATATAGCGTGATATCCGCTGTTGAACGGGGCCACTTGGAACGTGATCTCTTCGGACCTGTAATTGTCCGGCGAGCCGAACACCACATCAAGTGTGATTTTTCCTGTGCAGCGCGCTTCCCGGCTAGGGATTATTCCTCTAAAGGTTGTGCTGCTTCGCTCAATGCGGCTCCAGTCTATTTCCATTTTTTGAAGGGTTTCCTCATAGATGAGGTTTAGTCCGCTGCCGCCATCCATGAGTACCTTGGTAAGACGAAAGCCGTCCACTATTGGACTGAGGACCAATGCGGCTGGTGCTCGGGCTGTTCGAAATTTAGGTTCGTCGCTGGCGTTGAAGGTGATGGCCGTGTCGCTCCATGGATTTGTTGTTGCTACTTGGTAGACTTCGGCGAGGCTGCGGATTGTTCGTTTTCACATATTATTTGATGCGAAAGTCTCGAAGACTGTTGACACCGCACTGGTACTATTGGAGTGGTTTTCCAGGGCTAGAAGCTCCTTGCCACTTTTGGCCACCTACCGCAATATCCAACATGCTCGAAGGCTGTGTGTTGGGGTGGCGCCTTCTGTACTGTGAATTTTACAGGGTCCGCTGAGCCATCCCTCCAGTACGGTTCAGTGCCCTTTATGGGGTTTTTGCTTTTTGGTTTTTGTACCTAGTGCCTGAGTGTGATGCACCCTTTTGTTACGGACTAGGGTTGTATTCGGGGCCGGATTGTCCCAAAACTTAGTTTCGGTTTTCCGGAAACTCTCCATCGCACGGTACTTTTGTACTATGGACGCCAGGTCGGCGAATCGTGTAATTTCACGGCGACTGACAGCGTTCAAGATTCCCTCGTCCGTGCAATTATTGCAGAAAATTGAAATTGCGTTTTCCTCTCGGCAGTCCTTTATCCTGTCCATAACCAGGAGGAATCTGGCCCAGTAATGATGTACTCTTTCAGCGGGCTCTTGCCGGATTTGAGATAGATCGCATATGTCTGGGTGGGTGGGTGGGTGGAATTAAGTCTGGAATCCTACCCATCTCGAGGCTCAAGGGCCGAGAAGTTTCCGAATTTGGAAGCTTGGATCGTTGGACGTTGTCCAACGAGTCCGGTCCGATGCCTGACTTTAGGTTCAGTGCTTGATCGAAGTCCGTCCCCCCGCGGGAATCCGGCATGGAGGGTTCGGAAGCCCGGATATGACTAGTTTTCAATACAGGAGAAGAGTCGCCGCGTTGTTCCTCTACCACCGCAACGTGGTGGGTAACCTGGGGAGAGTTAATCTCTCTCAGATCGGTTTTAAGCCCAATCTGATTGTAGTCTGTAGCGACTCCCAGGGCGGCGCTGCGATCCAAGAGTTCATTTACGGACGAGAGCTCTATTGGATCCAGCTGCTCGGCGAATTCCGAGTTGACGTGAAGATTTCTTTTGATGACCCGAGAGGTCATCATCGAAGCGGTGGCCGAACAGGCGGTCATGAGAAAACCACCCAGCCGGATAGTTTGGCCGGCGGCCAAGGCTCCTTTGGCGAAGATACTGTCTTTGAAGACGGGAAGAGGCATCCTTCCTATCGGTGACGGCACAGAGGAACTCTCAATGAAAGCACCAATGTCGGTGTCAAAACCGGCAGATCTCGGGTAGGGGGTCCCGAACCGTGCGTCTAGGCGGATGGTAACAGGAGACAAGGGACACGATGTTTTTACCCAGGTTCGGGCCCTCTCGATGGAGGTAAAACCCTACTCCTGCTTGATTGATATTGATGATATGGGTAGTACAAGAGTGGATCTACCACGAGATCAAGGAGGCTAAGCCCTAAAAGCTAGCCTATGGTATGATTGTTGTAATGGTTGTCTGTCCTATGGACTAAAACCCTCCGGTTTATATAGACATCAGAGAGGGCTAGGGTTACACAGGGTTGGTTACAATGGTAGGAGATCTACATATCCGTATCGCCAAGCTTGCCTTCCACGCCAAGGAAGGTCCCATCCAGACACGGGACGAAGTCTTCAATCTTGTATCTTCATAGTCTTGGAGTCCGGCCGATGATGATAGTCCGGCTATCCGGACACCCCCTAGTCCAGGACTCCCTCATTGAGGAAGACTCCATCCAGCAGAAGCACGACGGCGTGGTGATGGCGGAGGAGCGTGGCAATCCTGCAGGGCTTCGCCAAGCACCGCAGGAGAGGAGGAGTACTTGGGAGAGGGGGAGGGCTGCGCCAGAACATGGGGTGCGGCTGCCCTCCCACCCCTCCACTATTTATAGGTGGGGGGACGAGGGGGCCGGCCCCCCTAGATCCCATCTAGGGTTGGGGGCGGCGGCCAAGGAGGGAGGTGTGCCTCCCAAGTCAAGTGGAGGCCCTCCCCCTTAGGGTTTCCCCCTTCCCATGCGCATGGGCCTTGGGGGGGCTAGTGCCCCTGGCCCATTAAGGCTAGGGCACCCCCCCTACAGCCCATGCTACTGTATTGGACGTAGTGGAACAATTTCCGGACCTCCAGACCCCTCCGGAATCCTCCGGAACCTTCTGGAAGCTTCCCGGTACAATACCGGAAAAACCCAAACTTTTCCCGGAACCCGAACAACAACTTTCCATATATAAATCTTTACCTCCGGACCATTCCGGAACTCCTCGTGACGTCCGGGATCTCATCCAGGACTCCGAGCAACATTCGGTAACCACATACAAACTTCCTTTATAACCCTAGCGTCATTGAACCTTAAGTGTGTAGACCCTACAGGTTCGGGAACCATGCAGACATGACCGAGACGTTCTCCGGTCAATAACCAACAACGGGATCTGGATACCCATGTTGGCTCCCACATGTTCCACGATGATCTCATCAGATGAACCACGATGTCAAGGACTCAATCGATCCCGTATACAATTCCCTTTGTCTAACGGTATTGTACTTGCCCGAGATTTGATCGTCGGTATACCGATACCTTGTTCAATCTCATTACCGGCAAGTCTCTTTACTCGTTCCGTAACACATCATCCCGTGATCAACCCCTTGGTCACATTGTGCACATTATGATGATGTCCTACCGAGTGGGCCCGGAGATACCTCTCCGTTTACACGGAGTGACAAATCCCAGTCTCGATTCGTGCTAACCCAACAGATACTTTCGGAGATACCTGTAGTGCACCTTTATAGCCACCCAGTTACGTTGTGACGTTTGGTACACCCAAAGCATTCCTACGGTATTCGGGAGTTGCACAATCTCATGGTCTAAGGAAATGATACTTGACATTAGAAAAGCTTTAGCATACGAACTACGATCTTTGTGCTATGCTTAGGATTGGGTCTTGTCCATCACATCATTCTACTAATGATGTGATCCCGTTATCAACGACATCTAATGTCCATGGTCAGGAAATCGTAACCATCTGTTGATCAACGAGCTAGTCAACTAGAGGCTCACTAGGGACATGGTGTGGTCTATGTACCCACACATGTATCTGAGTTTCCTATCAATACAATTATAGCATGGATAATAAACGATTATCATGAACAAGGAAATATAATAATAACTAATTTATTATTGTCTCTAGGGCATATTTCCAACGTTGACCTCCGCAGTCAGTGCGGCAGAGGTCAGCAGCGCAGCCTGCATTCCCCATATTGACATACTTATGTTAGACTCCTGTGTACATCTTTTTAGATCATCAGTTCGGCTTTTCTTTCCGAACACCAAACTGAGCATCAAGGGCTACTGTCTATGCGGTAATATTTTTACATATCTTAAATACATACCTCAAAGCCTGTTAGAAGGCTGGCACAATCTTCAGTCAGCCCGCTCTTGGCGGAATGAACTTTCTGGATCACCACACTCATAACAGTGCGGTGCTCCTCGTCGATGGAGGCGCCGTTAAGCGCCTCCAGCAAATTATCTGGTGCCTCCGGTTGGACGGAGGTCACCGATGTCGCAGTCTCGCCCTTCTTACGAAGGGGCCGCCTGCCGGACTCTGTAACCACTGAAGGTTCCGGTGCGGAGTCCGTCCCAGCGCCGGACTTAGAGCCCTTTGGGGTTTTATCCCCCTTGCGACTGGAGTCCGGGAGGTTGCCTTGCGGCGCCTCCTGGACCACCTCCTCCTGGCTGGGCCCCTTTTGGGACCCCACCTTGGCGTCACCCGCAGCGCGAGGAGAGGAGGCAGCCGGAACTGAGGTGCTATTCACGTCCGACGGATCCAGGGAGCCGCTCGTTGAAGCGTCGAGCCCGTCCTTGGGCGGGCTGCAGGGTTATATTCGGCGTTAGGAGATTCTGTGCGACAAATGAAATGCCATGAGTTATTCTGGCATCCGGACACTTACGATTTCGCCAGGGGCTTAGCCCTCGGTGGCCACTCCTCTTTGCCGTCGTCGACGTTGGTGGAATAGTCCGGAGGAAGGGTCCTTCCCTTCTTGGACCCTCCGGCCTCCCCAGTTGGGGCGGCCTTCCTTTTCTTCTCTCCCCCCGCTGGGGGAGAGGCCTCTTTTTCCTCCTCCTCGTCTTCGCGGGAGGAGTCCGCCTCGAAGTCATCGGACGATGAGTCCGACAACACCTGGCGCCGGGAACTCCTTCGAGTTCCCATGGCCTTCTTCTTGGACTTCTTCTCCGGCACCACGTGAGGTGCCGGAACCAACAGCCCTGTTAATCGGGCGTCCGCTGGGTCTTCTGGCAAGGGAGCCGGACAGTTAACCTGCCCGGACGTCTTTTGCCAGGCCTGTCAAAGGTAAGGGAGTTTAGATCCCGCATAGAGTCAAACTATGAAGAACAAGTGTCCTGTAAAGGGTAAAATAACTTACCTCGCTGGCTTGACGCTGCGAGCTGAATCCGTGATCTTCAGTAGCGGATGCGGGAGCCTCGGCGCCCTTGAACAGCACCTTCCAGGCATCTTCGTATGTAGTGTCGAAGAGCCTGCTCAAGGTTTGGTGCTGTGCCGGATCGAACTCCCACAAGTTGAAGGCCCGTTGTTGGCATGGGAGGATCCGGCGGATGAGCATGACCTGAACTATGTTGACAAGCTTGAGCTTCTTGTTCACCAGGTTTTGGACGCAAGTTTGGAGTCCGGTCAGCTCTTCCGAATTACTCCACGTCAGGCCCGTCTCCTTCCAGGAGGTGAGCCGTGTAGGGAAGCCGGATCGGAATTCGGGGGCCACCACCCATTAAGGGTCACGCGGCTCGGTGATGTAGAACCACCCCGATTGCCACGCCTTTATGGTCTCCACGAAGGAGCCCTCGAGCCATAGGACGTTGGCCATCTTGCCCACCATGGCACCTCCGCACTCCGCTTGGCGGCCGCCCACTACCTTCGGCTTGACATTGAAGGTCTTCAGTCATAAGCCGAAGTGGGGCTGGATGCAGAGGAAGGCCTCGCACACGACGATGAATGCCGAGATGTTAAGGATGAAATTCGGGGCCAGATCGTGGAAATCCAGGCCGTAATAGAACATGAGCCCCCGGACAAATGGGTGAAGTGGAAAACCTAGTCCGCGGAGGAAGTGGGTGAGGAACACCACCCTCTCATGGGGCCTAGGGGTGGGGATAAGCTGCCCCTTGTCGGGGAGCCGATGTGCGACGTCACTGGACATGTATCCGGCCTTCCACAGCTTTTTGATGTGCCCCTCCGTGACGGAGGAGACCATCCACTTGCCTCTCACTCCGGACATGGCTGGGGACGGTTGAGGCGAGATGTGCGGACTTGGGCGCTGGAGCTCGAGTGCATGGAAATGGATGAGCAAAGGAGGAAGAAGGCATAGGTAAAAAGGTGGATCCTTACCCCCTTATATGAACGGACGAAGCTATTCGTCCCCACCAGCCTAGTAAAACTCGCTTATCTCCCAAGTGCCATAATCAATGGCGCGGTTGGGTTACCCATGCCCGTATTGATGAGAATCCCGGAATCAGGGGACACGATCTCTGCTTTAACAAGACGTGCCAAGGAAACCGCCTCGCTAAACGCGCTGAGGTGGGACAGTAAAAACGATTCGAATAAAGGCTTGGCCGTGGTGTGATGTCACGCCACGGAATACGTTAGCAGATTGAATTTGTGTAAATATTATACTCCCTATGGTGGTATGTGGGACTTATTTTGCAGAGCCGGACACTATCCTTGTGTTCAAAATCTTCTATGAAGTATTCGGAGGAGGAACCCGTCTTGCAATGCCGAAGACAATATGTGCGCCGGACTCGTCATCATTGAAGCCTGGTTCAGGGGCTACTGAGGGAGTCCTGGATTAGGGGGTGTCCGGATGGCCGGACTATAACCTTTGGCCGGACTCCTGGACTATGAAGATACAAGATTGAAGACTTCGTCCCGTGTCCGGATGGGACTTTCCTTGGCGTGGAAGGCAAGCTTGGCGATACGGATATGTAGATCTCCTACCATTGTAACCGACTCTGTGTAACCCTAACCCTCTTCGGTGCCTATGTAAACCAGAGGGTTTTAGTCCGTAGGACGAACAACAATCATACCATAGGCTAGCTTCTAGGGTTTAGCCTCTCTGATCTCGTGGTAGATCTACTCTTGTACTACCCATATCATCAATATTAATCAAGCAGGAGTAGGGTTTTACCTCCATCAAGAGGGCCCGAACCTGGGTAAAAACATCGTGTCCCTTGTCTCCTGTTACCATCCGCCTAGACGCACAGTTCAGGACCCCCTACCCGAGATCCGCCGGTTTTGACACCGACAATGTGCATTACCGAGAGGGCCCAGAGATACCACTCCGACAATCGGAGTGACAAATCCTAATCTCGATCTATGCCAACTCAACAAACACCATCGGAGACACCTGTAGAGCATCTTTATAATCACCCAGTTACGTTGTGACGTTTGATAGCACACAAAGTGTTCCTCCAGTATTTGGTACTTGCATAATCTCATAGTCATAGGAATATGTATAAGTCATGAAGAAAGCAATAGCAACATACTAAACGATCGAGTGCTAAGCTAACAGAATGGGTCAAGTCAATCACATCATTCTCTAATGATGTGATCCCGTTAATCAAATGACAAGTCATGTCTATGGCTAGGAAACTTAACCATCTTTGATTCAACGACCTAGTCAAGTAGAGGCATACTAGTGACACTCTATTTGTCTATGTATTCACACATGTACTAAGTTTCCGGTTAATACAATTCTAGCATGAATAATAAACATTTATCATGATATAAGGAAATATAAACAACAACTTTATTATTGCCTCTAGGGCATATTTCCTTCAGTCTCCCACTTGCACTAGAGTCAATAATCTAGTTTACACAATAATAATTCTAACACCCATGGAGTCTTGGTGCTGATCATGTTTTGCTCGTGAGAGAGGCTTAGTCAACGGGCCTGCAACATTTAGATCCGTGTGTATCTTGCAAATCTCTATGTCTCCCGGATGGAATTGAAGCGTCTCTTGATGTGCTTGGTTCTCTTGTGAAATCTGGATTCCTTTGCCAAGGCAATTGCACCAGTATTATCACAAAAGATTTTCATTGTACCCGATGCACTAGGTATGACACCTAGATCGGATATGAACTCCTTCATCCAGACTCCTTCATTTGCTTCTTCCGAAGCAGCTATGTACCCCGCTTCACATGTAGAGCCTGCCACGATGCTTTGTTTATAACTGCACCAACTGACAGCTCCACCGCTCAATATAAATATATATCCGGTTTGAGTCTTAGAGTCATCCGGATCAGTGTCAAAGCTTGCATTGATGGAACCATTTACGACGAGCTCTGTGTCACCTCCATAAACGAGAAACATATCCTTAGTCCTTTTTAGGTATTTTAGGATGTTCTTGACCGCTGTCCAGTGATCCACTCCTGGATTACTTTGGTACCTCCCTGCTAAACTAATAGCAAGGCACACATCAGTTCTGGTACACAACATTGCATACATGATAGAGCCTATGGATGAAGCATAGGGAACACCTTTTATTTTCTCTCTATCTTCTGCAGTGGTCGGGCATTGAGTTTGACTCAACTTCACACCTTGTAACACAGGCAAGAACCCTTTATTTGCTTGATCCATTTTGAATTTCTTCAAAACTTTATCAAGGCATGTGCTTTGTGAAAGTCCAATTAAGCGTCTCGATCTATCTCTATAGATCTTGATGCCCAATATATAAGCAGCTTCACCGAGGTCTTTCATTGAAAAACTCTTGTTCAAGTATCCTTTTATGCTATCCAGAAATTCTATATCATTTCCAATCAACAATATGTCATACACATATAATATTAGAAATGCTACAGAGCTCCCACTCACTTTCTTGTAAATACAGGCTTCTCCAAAAGTCTGTATAAAACCATATTCTTTGATCACACTATCAAAACGTTTATTCCAACTCCGAGATGCTTGCACCAGTCCATAAATGGATCGCTGGAGCTTGCACACTTTGTTAGCATCCTTTGGATCGATAAAACCTTCAGGTTGCATCATATACAACTCTTCTTCCAAAAATCCATTCAGGAATGCAGTCTTTACATCCATTTGCCAAATTTCATAATCATAAAATGCAGCAATTGCTAACATGATTCGGACGGACTTAAGCATTGCTACGAGTGAGAAGGTCTCATCGTAGTCAACTCCTTGAATTTGTCAAAAACCATTCGCAACAAGTCGAGCTTTGTAGACAGTAACATTACCGTCAGCATCAGTCTTCTTCTTGAAGATCCATTTATTCTCGATGGCTTGCCGATCATCGGACAAGTCAAACCAAAGTCCACACTTTGTTCTCATACATGGATCCCATCTCAGATTTTATGGCCTCAAGCCATTTCGTGGAATCTGGGCCCATCATCGCTTCCTCATAGTTCGTAGGTTCGTCATGGTCAAGTAACATGACCTCCAGAACAGGATTACCGTACCACTCTGGTGCGGATCTTACTCTGGTTGACCTACGAGGTTCGGTAGTAACTTGATGTGAAGTTACATGATCATCATCATTAGCTTCCTCACTAATTGGTGTAGGAGTCACTGGAATAGATTTCTGTGATGAACTACTTTCCAATAAGGGAGCAGGTACAGTTACCCCATCAAGTTCTACTTTCCTCCCACTTACTTCTTTCGAGAGAAACTCCTTCTCTAGAAAGGATCCATTCTTAGTAACGAATGTTTTGCCTTCGGATCTGTGATAGAAGGTGTACCCAACAGTATCCTATGGTATCCTATGAAGACACATTTCTCCGATTTGGGTTCGAGCTTATCAGGTTGAAGCTTTTTCACATAAGCATCGCAGCCCCAAACTTTAAGAAACGACAACTTTGGTTTCTTGCCAAACCATAGTTCATAAGGTGTTGTCTCAACGGATTTAGATGGTGCCCTATTTAACGTGAATGCAGCCGTCTCTAAAGCATAACCCCAAAATGATAGAGGTAAATTCCTAAGAGACATCATAGATTGCACCATATCTAGTAAAGTACGATTACGACATTCGGACACACCATTACGCTATGGTGTTCCGGGTGGCGTGAGTTGTTAAACTATTCCGCATTGTTTCAAATGAAGACCAAACTCGTAACTCAAATATTCTCCTCCATGATCAGATCGTAGAAACTTTATTTTCTTGTTACGATGATTTTCCACTTCACTCTGAAATTCTTTGAACTTTTCAAATGTTTCAGACTTATGCTTCATCAAGTAGATATACCCATATCTGCTCAAATCATCTGTGAAGGTGAGAAAATAACGATACCCGCCGCGAGCCTCAATATTCATCGGACCACATACATCAGGATGTATGATTTCCAGTAAATTTGTTGCTCGCTCCATTGTTCCGGAGAACGGAGTTTTAGTCATCTTCCCCATGAGTCATGGTTCGCAAGTACCAAGTGATTCATAATCAAGTGATTCCAAAAGTCCATCAGAATGGAGTTTCTTCATGCGCTTTACACCAATATGACCCAAACAGCAGTGCCACAAATAAGTTGCACTATCATTATCAACTCTGCATCTTTTGGCTTCAATATTATGAATATGTGTATCACTACTATCGAGATTCAATAAAAATAGACCACTCTTCAAGGGTGTATGACCATAAAAGATATTACTCATATAAATAGAACAACCATTATTCTCTGATTTAAATGAATAACCGTCTCGCATCAAACAAGATCCAAATATAATGTTCATGCTTATCGCTGGCACCAAATAACAATTATTCAAGTCTAAAACTAATCCCGAAGGTAGATGTAGAGGTTGTGTGCCGACCGCTATCACATCTACTTTGGAACCATTTCCCACGCGCATTGTCACCTCGTCCTTAGCCAATCTTTGCTTAATCCGTAGTCCCTGTTTCGAGTTGAAAATATTAGCAACATAACCAGTATCAAATACCAGGTGCTACTGCGAGCATTAGTAAGGTACATATCAATAACATGTATATCACATATACCTTTGTTCACCTTGCCATCCTTCTTATCCGCCAAATACTTGGGGCAGTTCCGCTTCCAGTGACTAGTCCCTTTGCAGTAGAAGCACTCAGTCTCAGGCTTAGGTCCAGACTTGAGCTTCTTCACTTGAGCAGCAACTTGCTTGCCATTCTTTTTGAAGTTCCCCTTCTTCCCTTTACCCTTTTTCTTGAAACTGGTGGTCTTGTTGACCATCAACACTTGATGCTCCTTCTTGATTTCTACCTCCGCAGCCTTTAGCATTCCGAAGAGCTCGGGAATTGTCTTATCCATCCCTTGTATGTTATAGTTCATCATGAAGCTCTTGTAGCTTGGTGGTAGTGATTGAAGAATTCTGTCAATGACACTATCATTCGGAAGATTAACTCCCAGTTGAATCAAGCGATTGTTATACCCAGACATTTTGAGTATATGCTCACTGACAGAACTATTCTCCTCCATCTTGCAGCTGTAGAACTTATTGGAGACTTCATATCTCTCAATCCGGGCATTTGCTTGAAATATTAACTTCAACTCCTGGAACATCTCATGTGCTCCATGACGTTCGAAACGTCGTTGAAGTCCCGGTTCTAAGCGTAAAGCATGGCACACTGAACTATCGAGTAGTCATCAGCTTTGCTCTGCCAGACGTTCATAACATCTGGCGTTGCTCCTATAGCGGGTTTGGCACCTAGTGGTGCTTCCAGGACGTAATTCTTCTATTCAGCAATGAGGATGATCCTCAAATTACGGACCCAGTCCATGTAGTTGCTACAATCATCTTTCAACTTAGCTTTCTCTAGGAACGCATTAAAATTCAACGGAACAACAACACAGGCCATCTATCTACAACAACATAGACATGGAAAATACTATCAGGTACTAAGTTCATGATAAATTAAAGGTCAACTAATCATATTACTAAAGTACTCTCACTTAGATAGACATCCCTCTAATCATCTAAGTGATCACGTGATCCAAATCAACTAAACCATGTCGGATCATCACGTGAGATGGAGTAGTTTTTAATGGTGAACATCACTATGTTGATCATATCTGCTATATGATTCACGCTCGACTTTTCGGTCTTAGTGTTCCGACGCCATATCTGCATATGCTAGGCTCGTCAAGTTTAACCCGAGTATTCTGCGTGTGCAAAACTGGCTTGCACCCTTTATATGTGAACGTAGAGCTTATCACACCCAATCATCACGTGGTGTCTCGGCACGACAAACTTTCGCAACTGTGCATACTCAGGGAGAACACTTGTACCTTGAAATTTAGTGAGAGATCATCTTATAATGCTAATGTCGAACTAAGAAAAATAAGATGCATAAAGGATAAACATCACATGCAATCAATATAAGTGATATGATATGGCCATCATCATCTTGTGCTTTTGATCTTCATCTCCAAAGCACCATCATGATCACCATCGTCACCGGCGCGAAACCTTGATCTCCATCGTAGCATCATTGTCATCTCGCCAACTATTGCTTCTACGACTATCGCTACTGCTTAGAGATAAAGTAAAGCAATTACATGGCGATTGCATTTCATACAATAAAGCGACAACCATATGGCTCCTGCCAGTTGCCGATAACTCTGTTACAAAACAAGATCATCTCATACAATAAAACTTTGCATCATGTCTTGACCGTATCACATCACAACATGCCCTGCAAAAACAAGTTAGACGTCCTCTACTTTGTTGTTGCAAGTTTTACGTGGCTGCTACGGGCTGAGCAAGAACCGTTCTTACCTACGCATCAAAACCACAACGATTTTTTGTCAAGTATGTGATGTTTTAACCTTCAACAAGGACCGGGCGTAGCCACACTCGATTCAACTAAAGTTGGAGAAACTGACACCCGCCAACCACCTGTGTGCGAAGCACGTCGGTAGAACCAGTCTCGCGTAAGTGTACGCATAATGTCGGTCCGGACCGCTTCATCCAACAATACCGCCAAATCAAAGTATGACATGCTGGTAAGCAGTATGACTATTATCGCCCACAACTCACTTGTTCTCTACTCGTGCATATAACATCTACGCATAAATCTGGCTCTGATACCATTGTTGGGTAACGTAGTAATTTCAAAAGAAATCTACGCACATGCAAGATCATGGTGATGCAAAGCCACGAGAGGGGAGAATGTTGTCCACGTACCCTCGTAGACCGTAAGCGGAAGCTTTATGAAAACACGGTTGATGTGGTCGTACGTCTTCATGATCGACCGATCCTAGTACCGAAAGTACGGCACCTCCGCGATCTGCACACGTTCAGCTCGGTGACGTTCCACAAACTCACGATCCAGCAGAGTGTCGAGGGAGAGTTTCGTCAGCACGACGGCGTGATGACGGTGATGATGAAGCTACCAGCGCAGGGCTTCGCCTAAGCACTACGATGATATGACCGAGGTGGATTATGGTGGAGGGGGCACTGCACATGGCTGGAAACAATCAACTTGTGTGTTCTAGGGTGTCCCCCTACCCCCGTATATAAAGGAGCAAGGGGGGAGGCCGGCCGGCCCTTGGGGCGCGCCAGGAGAGGAGTCCTCCTCCTAGTAGGAGTAGGACTCCCCTTTCCTACTCCTACTAGGAGGGGGAAAGGAAGGAGGAGAGGGAGAAGGAAAGGGGGGCGCACGGCCTGCCCTGGTCGGCCCTATCTCTCTCCACTAAGGCCCATGTGGCCCATTAGTTCTCCCGGGGGGGTTCCGGTAACCCTCCGACACTTCGATTTTCTCTGAAATCACTCGGAACACTTACGGTGTCCGAATATAGCCGTCCAACATTTTCGAGACTCCTCGGTACATCAAAACACATAAACTCATAATATCGATCATCACTGAACGTTAAGTGTGCAGACCCTACGGGTTCGAGAACTATGTAGACATGACCGAGACACATCTCCGGTCATTAACCAATAGCGGAACCTGGATGTTCATATTGGATCCCACATACTCTAGGAAGATCTTTATCGGTCAAACCGCATAAAAACATACGTTGTTCCCTTTGTTATCGGTATGTTACTTGCCTGAGATTTGAGCGTCGGTATCTCAATACCTAGTTTAATCTCGTTACCGGCAAGTCTCTTTACTCTTTTTGTAATGCATCATCCCGCAACTAACTCATTGGTCACATTGCTTGCAAGGCTTGTATTGTTGTGCATTACCGAGAGGGCCCAGAGATACCTCTCCGACAATCGGAGTGACAAATCCTGATCTTGATCTATGCCAACTCAACAAACACCATCGAAGACACCTGTAGAGCATCTTTATAATCACCCAGTTACGTTGTGACGTTTGATAGCACACAAAGTGTTCCTCCGGTATTCGGGAGTTGCATAATCTCATAGTCATAGGAATATGTATAAGTCATGAAGAAAGCAATAGCAACATACTAAACGATTGAGTGCTAAGCTAACGGAATGGGTCATGTCAATCACATCATTCTCTAATGATGTGATCCCATTAATCAAATGACAACTCATGTCTATGTCAAGGAAACTTAACCATCTTTGATTCAACGAGCTAGTCAAGTAGAGGCATACTAGTGACACTCTGTTTGTCTATGTATTCACACATGTACTAAGTTTCCAGTTAATACAATTCTAGCATGAATAATAAACATTTATCATGATATAAAGAATATAAACAACAACTTTATTATTGCCTCTAGGGCATATTTCCTTTAGCGAAGTGATGTCGGATCGTGAAGGTTGCACACTTGCAACCAAGTAGAGAGGTCATGCTTTCGGTCTTCGGTTTGAGGGACTATTCGTGGGCGGTACGAGGTATCGATCATCGATGGTTCGAGGGACTGTACGATCTACACTGATGCATTCCTCTTCTGCTGTAACTCGGTGATGCTCTGGCTGGAGAAGCGCTGCCGGGTCATGAAGGCTACACGCTTGCAACCAAGTAGAGAGACCGTGCTTTCGCTCTTCGGTTCGAGGGACTATTCATGGGCGGTACGAGGGATCTACACCGGCACGTTCTTCTTCTGTTGCAACTTGGTGACGGCAACGATCATGATCCCAACCCGTTATCCATCTTCATATTGATCTTGGATGACCGTAGGCGCGAAAAATTTGTTTTGTACTACTCCCAACATGAATGCCTTCATTGAACATGATCTAGTTTTGAACATTCTTAAAATGATCCCAGGTTTGAGTGATTATCGACACTGTATGCAAGAGTCGACATGCCTGGCCATTTATCAGGATTGTTTGACCAAGAAAACCCTTGAAAATGCAAAAAAAATGAAAACTAAAACAACTTGGCGGCATGCCTTAAATTGGTCATACAAGGCCATTAACAAAAATTGGGGTCATTTCAAAGATGTCGAGAAACAACATGCTCTCAGGCGGAGCCTTATGGCCTACCCGGACACCCTCTGTTGAACATGTTCTAGTTTTGGACACTAATGAAATAACCCAAAAAATTTGCAATAGGTGGGCATCCCCATGGTAGGCATCCATGCCAGGTTTGATCGAATACGACACCGTATGCAAGTTGTGTCACGTCCGACCATTTTTCACCAAGAAAACTATATAAAATGCAAGAAGTGTCAAAAAAATCAAACAACTTATCATGGTGCCTTTAATTGGTCATAGAAACTAGTGGGAAAAAATTGGGGCCATTTGAAGAATGTCAAGAAACAATGTGCTCTCAGAGGGAACTTTTTGGCCAACCCGAATACCCTTCACTAAACGGGGTCTATGTTCGGACAACCTTCAAAAGACCCCAACTTTTGCAAGCAGGTGATATTTTTCATGGTAGTCATCGATGTCAGGTTTGAACTAATTCTAACATTGTATACTAGTTGCAACATGTGCAGCCTTCTATTGATCTTTGTTGACCGGGAAAAATTCAGAAAATGCAAAAATTGTCAATACTAAAAACAACTTGGCATGGTGCCTTTAATTGGAAGCTACTGGAAAAAATGGGTCATTTCATGGATGGCAAAAAACCGTGCTCCCAAACGGAGCCTTCTGGCCTACTCGAACACACTCCATTGAACATGGTCTATCTTTGGACATGCATGAAATGACCCCAAATTTTGTAGTAGGTGGGCATGTCAATTGTAGGCATTCATGTCAGGTTTAAACGAATTCCGGCACCGTATGCAAGTTGCCTCACGTCCGGCTATTTATCGGCCATTTTTTCACTGAGAAAATGCAAGAATTGTCGAAAACTCATACAACTTGGCATGGTGCCTAGAATTTGTCATAGAAGGCCATGGAAAAACCTAGGGACATTTCAAGAATGTCAGGAAAACAACACGCTATTAGACAGAGCCATCTGGCGTACCCGAATTGAACATGGCGTTTTTTTGGACATTCATGGAATGACCTCAACTTCTCCAGGCGGGTGGACATGCCCACGGTAGGCATCCATGCGAGGTTTGAACGAGAAAGTATTTCAAATCATAATTTAAACAGGTACTTAAAATTGTTATTTTAATTTTCCATGTTTCTGCGCTCGACAATGGACCGGCCCAGTCGGTCCCATGAATAAAACATTTAATTCGTAATTTTTTTCTCAAATTTGTAAACTTTTTCAAACAGGTTAATTTTTTTCAGTTTCTTGAACTTTACTGTCAAATCATGAACTTTTTTTCAAATCGATAAACTTTTTTCAGTTTCTTGAACTTTATTGTCAACTTCATGAACTTCTTTTCAAATCAATGAACTTTTTCAAACCGATATTCATATTTTCAAAATCGTTTGGGAAGTTCAGAAAATGTTCATGCTTTTAAAAAATGTCTTTGTTCAATTTTTCACAACTATTAGAAAAATGTGCGGTAGTCAAAAAATGTTCATGTCTTCAAATTCCGTTTGGCAATTTAAAAAATGTTTTGTTTTTAGAAATTGTTCAGGAAAATTTCAAAAAATGTTCATCTTATGTTCCTGTTTCTGAATTTGGTCGCCAATTTATTTATTTATTTTCAAATTTCGGATTGAAGTTTCAAAAAATGTTCGGTTTCCAAAGAAAATTGGAATTATAATTTTTTTTAAATAAGTCATGAAGTTTGAAATGATGTTCATAAATTTTTTAACAAACTTTAAAAAAGCTTGCGAATTAATAAAATATATTTTTTGAAACAAACAAGGGGAAAAAGCAAAAAGAAAAACGAAAAAATCCTGAAGAAAAATGGACAAACACAAAAGGCAGATCGGAACACGTGTTTTTCTTATTAACGTTATGTTTCTAATAAGAACGAGGAAATAAGTAAATTAGCACAATGGGTAGTTGTCTAAAGGTGGAGTGTCGGGTTCGAA
Source organism: Triticum timopheevii (assembly GCA_963921465.1). NCBI lineage: Eukaryota > Viridiplantae > Streptophyta > Magnoliopsida > Poales > Poaceae > Triticum > Triticum timopheevii. The sequence goes on from OY997266.1 coordinate 372,172,369, forward strand.
TCCCAGCAATCATGTTGTCTTTTTTGAATTTTAAAAGTTTTGAAAGAAAGAAAAAAAAATGGGCCATGCCCAATAACAGGCATATACATCCTGCGGGCGGCCCACCGTACATACAATAGTGGATAAGATTTGTCAAAGGTCAGTATTGCGCTTTATACATTTAGAGTATGGTTAATAGTACAGTCAGCTGATGGCTATATGACATTGCCATGTCATCTATAGCCAACATTGTAGCCTTCAAGTATAATAGTAGATATAAAGATGTGCCAACATACTCAAAAAAGTATTCTATACTGGGGTCTGTGCTCTTGACAAGCAGTGTTTCCAGTCTAGCTGTGTCAAATCGGGTGTGAAGTGTCCTTCTAGGTTCTGGCTGGTAGAGCAGAGGACTGAAAATCCTCTTTAGTTTCACGCATGGGACTCTAAATCCCAATTGCGCTAGCTCTATGGTTCGATTCCACAACCGAACGAACAATGAATGAATGTGGGCGGTCAACCAGGTAAGCCTGTGCCCAGGAAAGAAAGAACTAGGGAGGGATTGAGAGAAGCTTTCACAGTGGAAAATGCAAAAAAAGCATATCGTTCTTAGAAATTATGGAATTTTACTCAGTTAGAGCTATGGTTTAGCATCAAGAGGGAAGTTTTGTAAAAGCAACAGGAAGATTATTAAAAGCTTGCGGTAAGAAGGGGTTTCGTTCTAGTGCCCGGAAATAATATTCCAAAGCCTTTGTATGCTCTCCATTGCTTGTGTGTATAAGGCCTATGTTATAGAGTAATCCTTAACTTTTCGAGGAATCCTTCATCAGTGGTTGTGAATGACTGACTTTTTCAATCCTTTCGACCTTGGTTGCACCGCAAGCAATCGACCCGGATCATTCAATACGACAGTATGAACACGATACCAAGGCAAACCCATGGAAATACCCCTTTAGCAAAGAAAAATAGACACGATGTCGCTTTATTTTATCGAATTCGCAGGAATGGGTATTGAGAGGAGGATCACCATGGCCAAAACAGCTCTTGTCAGCGACAAACTCAAAGTCCTATTAGAACTCCCGCGCTTGCTCCTTTGGAGCCAAATGGATCCGAATTTCGGTAAACCGAGGAAGAGGACAGATCTATCCTGATGGTAGCAAGAGTAACAATACAGCTCTTCCATAGTGCCTAGGAGCACGTGCTGCAGCCGGCTCTTATTCTGTAGCCGGCTCCTCTTCTCTTCCCTCCATGTCAGCAGAAAAATAATATTTTAACCCTTACAGCCTGCTTACATAAGCTTATTATACTTGCTCTTAGTGAGGGGTACCGAGGCAAGCTCTAAAAACATTGGTATGTACACTGTATGGCCCAAGGAAATGGTCCCATCAATTATAAGGCTTTATGTTCAATGTAAAGAGGTCAATGGCGCCGGTATCCACTCTAGCCTTTGTTGTTCCCCAAGTATCGTAAGTGTGAATTGCCTTCACATTTTACTATTGAACTTATTAATTTCATATCATCCAATATTTATTATTGTTTCTTTTCTTCAAGTATGCTTGTTGGTAACTGTTACTCACGTTGTTGATTTTATCTAGGATGTTATTGGAAGGGCTACAGATGTTGCTCTAGGGTGGTTAAAGGGAGATACATTGTGATGGCTCAGGTTAGATTCCTTTATTTCAAAGGGAGATACAGATGTTGCTCTAGAGTGATCAAAGGGAGATACATTGTGATGGCTCAGGTTGGATTACTTTATTTCAAAGGAGTATTTGACTCATTGACTATGCATTGGTAGAGAAACATGCACTCATTTTTTTTATTCTGCATCAATGTAGATTGAGGTCCTTGGAAATAAGGGTCAGGAGATCGTCAATTAGAGTGTGATCGAGTTTGTGGACTCTCTAAACCCATTCATGCACGCTCGTGGAGCGGCCTTCATGGTTGATAACTGCTCCACAATCGCTCGCTTGTGCTCAAGGAAGTGGGCTCCATGCTTCGACTACGTCTTGACCCAACAAGCTTTTGTGACTGTCGACAAGAATGTATCATTAAACCAAGTCTCATCAGCAATTTTATGTCCGGCCCTATGTGGCGCTATTGAAGTTTGTGCTCAGTTGAGGCCCATTGTGGACATCTCCGTGACTGCTGATGTTGATTTTGTGTGACCAGAACTCCGACGGTCTTCCTAAAGTCGGTTTGATATGATCTTTTTGTGGGTGTATTTCTCTATTCTTATAAAAAATCGAGTTAACGATGATGGTATGCCTGTCATCTTTCAATATATACCGTCCGATCTATATCTAACGGATAAAAAGCAAAGTATGGCAATTTTGTAAAAGAATACCCGCACCTCTCTCGTTCATCCTTATCTCCCATAACTTCATTCTTGAGTAATTAAAAAAGAAAGCCTCTAAAACAATCTGGCATGGTGGCCGGCGTCGTTCATCCACATGCCTCCGCTAAGTCCGACCACCGATCAATCCCCACCGCGCCCCACTCCTCCACACATTATCTCTCATCTTTCTCGAGATATCATTTTTTCGATGAAATTCTCGAGATATCATCAGTTTTTACACATAGGATTACTCCTACATGGGTCAATCATAACAGGTGTTTTGTAAAAAAATGCATCTTGGTATTCCAAGCAATGCACGGGAATCTAAGAACTAAAAGTGGGTGCACCGCAAGGATTCAAACCAGCGACCTACTGGTTGAGGGCACGCTGCACTAACCACTAGACCACCTTCACCTTATGTGCTTAGTTACATTTATTCATTCTTTTCCTTCTTGTGTCTTTTCTCCTTTTTTCTATTTTCTATTATATTTCTTATTCGGAACAATTTTGTTCTTTTGTCCTTTTTTGTGCACTTTCCTCGAGTTCGTGAATTTTTTTCGTTTGCTGTGAACATTTTTTGTGAATCTTTTTGAATTAGTGAACTTTTTTCAAATTGAAAAACTTTTTCGAAAGTTGATGAACTTTTAAAAAAATCGATGAATTTTTTTCCAAATTCTGTGAACTTTTTTGGAACAACTTCATCGAATTTGAAAAAAGTTCATCAAATTTAGAAAAAAAAGTTCATCAACCTCTTTAAATTTGAAAAAAGTTGAGCGAATTTGGAAATAAAGTTCATCGATCTCTTAAAATTTAAAAAAAAATCGAATTTGGAAAATACGTTCATCGACATTGAAATAAAGTTCATCAATTTTTTTAAAAAAATCATGCATTTAAGAAAAGAACAAGAAAAAAAGAAGTTCTGTGAACTAAAGAGAATAAAAGGAGAAAAGGAAGTATGTTGACACATTAGATCGGAGGTGGCCTAGTGGTTACAGCCGTACGTTGTAACTCGAGAGGTCTTGATTTTGAAACCGGCGGGCGCCACTTAGGAGCTCGCCGTGGAGTGTCTGTCTGTTTTTTTTTAGTCTGCATATAAGATTTGGTCAAAGTCAAACTTTGATAACTTTGACTAAGTTTATAGAAAAACATATCAAGATTCACAATATGAAATCAATAGTTTTAGATGCATCATGAAATTAATTTTTATACCATAAAGCTTTAGTATTGTAGATGTTGATATTGTCTTCTATAAAATTGGTCAAACTTCATAAAATTTGACTTTGACCAAATCTTATATGCAGACTAAAAAAACGGAGGTTGTACGCTCTTGACCCAGCAAGCTTTTTGTGACTGTCGACAAGAATGCATCAATAAACCAAGACGCATCAGAAATTTTATGTCCGACCCTATCCATGGCTATTGAAGTTTGTGCTCAGCTGAGGCCCACTGTGGACATCTCCGTGACTTCTGATGCTGATTTTGTGCGACCAGAACTCCGACAGTCTTTTAAAGTCTGTTCTGCAGGATCTTTCGGTGGGTGTATTTTTGAAACTGCTATATCAGTGTATATATGCGTCCGAACTATAATGCACTTGCTATCTCAGAACCTGAAGGAGCAACAAGTTGAATGTAGGACTGTCGCGGTTTTGTTGTCGGTCAACTAGTTCGGAAGAATTAAACTGGGAGTTTAATTTGAATGTATGTAGTACTCCGTATATGTTTTATCATTTTATTATACCCTGTGAGTGCTGCTGACCTTTCGTACTGGTTATTTGCTTCCTTTGCCTGAAGAAGAAGTGGGCTCACTCGGCTTCTGAAGATGGCTCTGAGCATGTTATTTCTGTGGTCAAAGTTGACCATGTTGATATTGATTTGCTTCTGAATCCTGTCTGTCCAAGCAGAACGTATTTCTATTTTGACAAATATTTCCGCGGTACTTTTCGAGTTATAACACTGTTTGACGAGATGATTTCCGTTCTCTTTTGTCTTGTTGGTCTCGAAGATGCTGTCAGTCTTCAGTGAAACTGACGAGTACGGGAATCCTACGTGGCGCCTCATTCTGAAAGCATGGATTGCTACGGAGAGCTCGGATCCCATACAAAGATGAAGGAAGGGATTTGACGTCGCCAGCAAACGCAGAATTCTCAATCGCACTTTCCAAATTCCCGCAAAATGCTGACAGCGACTCGATTCTCACGGTGCAAAACTGACCAATGGAGCAGCAATACCACACCCGCGCGTTGCCGGCTCTCCGGACTCCACAAAGCAAGCGTTTCAGGTCGCAACACACAGAAGTAGACAACGCGACCCCTCCCTTCGCCATGATCGTCACGCCGAACCTCCCCGCGCCGAAGCTAAACTCCTAAAGCCCAACGATGAATTCGAGGACACACGGTCCGTGACATGACTCGTTTGGTCATGCCTCCTGCTTCGTCTCCACGCCTTATAAACCTCCCACGGCCGGATGCAATGCAACCTCAGACACAAGCACACACGACACGAGCACCTAATTGACGAAGCTTGCTAGCAGCTAGCCATGGCCGAGAGGGAGGGAGCAGTGGTGAAGAAGGGGCACGAGGAGGGCCTGAAGCTGGCGGCTTCGCTGCTGGAGGAGTTCGGGCTGCCCCTGGGCCTGCTGCCGCTGGCGGACGTGATCGAGGTCGGCTTCGTGCGCGCCACCGGCTACATGTGGATCGCGCAGCAGAAGAAGGTGGAGCACCGCTTCAAGATGGTGAGCAAGCAGGTGAGCTACGACGTGGAGATCACCGGCTACGTCAAGACCAAGTGCATCAAGAAGCTCAAGGGCGTCAAGGCCAAGGAGCTCATGCTGTGGCCGCCGGTCAACGAGATCACCGTCGACGACCCGCCCACCGGCAAGATCGTCTTTAGGAGCCTCGCCGGCGTCACCAAGACCTTCCCCGTCGAGGCCTTCGCCGCGGGCCAGTAGGCGCGCCCGGGCCGCACCATTTCCGTATTTATACCGCGGCTTTGGCTTCGTTGAAGACTACTACTACTACCTGGCGCCGGGGTACTGGCTACTGAAGCGGCTGCATTCGTTTAATTTCGCGAGTTTGTTGTTCTCAAGGCTACGATCAAGCCTTGTACTATCGTATCGTTACAAGTGTGTGTCAGTGTGTGCGTTGTACTTTCAACCGTGCTTATAAACGGGTTTGGTGGATTCTACTTCTTTTTTTACGAATACACAACTTACGTATCATTCATTGATAGAAGAAGTTAAAACTAGTACAAGATGTGGTACAACACATAACACAGACGAGGGCGTGAGCATGGTATCCGAAGCAAAGAGACATGGGATGCTTGGCCCAAACAAAGAAAAAAAACATGGTTAAACTCGCCATCCTGAGAACTAGCCCAAACCAATAACACGACGACCAACATCTCCAGATCCAGAACCGAGCACACCGCGAGCAACCAAGACGATGCCTTCACGAAGGAGAATGACGCCGAGACGCCATCGCCGTCCGATCCGGATAACCGGACCTAGGATTTCCCCTGATGCCCGAAGAGGGGCACAGACAACGGCCGTGACAACGCCTCCAAGAAGGGGACGGCACCCGCAGGTGTCCCCGCTGCCGGAAAAGATGCAAGGATTTTGCCTTGGCCTGAGTCAGAGCAATCCCAAGCCATCGGAGCACGAATCGAAGAAGAAGTCGGGCATAGGCCTGAACCATGACCACAGGAATGGGAGCGACACCGGACGCGCAAGCAACGAAGCGATGGAGGGACAAACGGGGCACGGAGGTGGGCGGCTGGGCGGCTTGGCGAAACGGGAAGCGGTGGAGGATGTGACGATGGCCGGAGGCCCGAGCAAGCCAGGATCCAGAGTGGGGTGCAAATTTGGGTCACCGGGACCGAAGCAGCAAGGACGTCGACAAGTCCGAGGAGCTGGAAGGGGGGGCAGCTCCTGGAGCAAGCCAGAATTGATCTGACCGGGACACGGATTTCCTTCTGCGAGATGTCGATCGGCACAGTTGCCAACAAAAAATACTGCGCACATCACGCCGGTAGAGCTTGCTTCGGCATCGCTTGGCATGTCAGTGGTTGATAATACAGTGCTATCATAAGCACGTCGTGTAACTTAAGGGGAGACAACAAAACATGTTGTAAGGTTATTTTTTAGTCTTATATAACTAGATATCTAAAAATACACCGTAGAATATATTGTTGGTAAGACATCATCTCTTAATTAAGAGAAGACATGTCTTACGATTTCCCTCTCTCCTCCACAACCGTCATTGATGGATCGATCAAAAAATATTATTTTTGAGGCAATCAATCGTATTTTTCGTATGAGTGACATGCACCTAGAGACCCCCTATGGATGCACAGGGGATGCACAGCACAGGCGCTCGAGTGAGCGTGGGAGGGTGCGGCGTGGCGGCTTGAAGGGCTCCACGCCTGAGCCCTCCTTTTCTTTTATTGTGGGTATTCTTCCTTCGTTCCAAAGAACTCGTGTGCTGCACCAACTGTGATGCTTGTGACGCGTACAGCGCCGGTTGTGCACTTGTGTGCGTTTTCTGGTTTTCTCTGTTTTTTGTTTTCTCCAGTTTCTTGTTTCTTGCAGTATTTTTTTGATTTTTTCTTGTGCACGGACGTGCTTCACACAGGAGTATAGATGTGTTTCAAGCAGGAGCATAGTTTGCGCCTCACATTAGGAGCACAAGTTACTACTGGGTCAGAGCACTGGGTTAATTCAAGTTGAGAATACATGTTTGTGTGGTTGGAAGCAAGCATGTTAGTACTGGTTAGGAGCACAAGTTGGGAGCAGAAATTACTACCAGGTAGGAGCATAAATTCGTGTAAATGGGAGCATGCATGTTGCATGTTGGTACTAGTTGAATGCACAACTTTTTTTTTTTAAAATAAAACTTCAACTTTATTAGTTAGAAATAATTGTTACATCGTTCATAAGAAGAGGTACAATATCCTTCATAGGCTCCTCAAACCAATCCCTAGTGGCTGAAATTTTTGCTAACCTAGCTATTTCATGGGCCATTCTATTTGCTTCCCTATTACAGTGTTCAAATTTAACTATAGGAAAATCACAAGCCAAAAAATAACAATCATAAAAAAGTGCAGCTGCGGCTCCCGCCGAGTGTCCTCTATTCTTCGGATTAGTTTAAGTTGGGAGCACACATTCGTATAGTTGGAATTACGCAGGTTGGTACTGGTTGGGAGCACAAATCACTACTAGGTGAGAACACGGGTTAGTTCATGTTAGGAGCACAAATTCGTGTGGCTGGAAGTATGCATGTTGGTACTAGTTGGGAGCACAAGTTACTACTAGATTGGAGCACGAGTTTATGTTGGAAGCACATGTTAGTAGTGGTTGAAAGCATAGATCTCCCAGAAAAATTACATCCAAACCTATCATCATGATAACAAATTTTGAAGATCTCAACACAAGGAACGGAACAACGCAAACATTTCATAATCTAGACCACGATTTAAGAGATACTTTGTTTATAAAAAGTGGACTAGAAAAGCACAAACAAACCCATCCATCCTTCCCTCGGTGGACCAGGACTCTCAAATTGCAATAAGTGATGAACATTTTATGCGTTACTTGCCACCATCAGAAAAAATGAGGGTAACCTTTGCATGGGGTACCCATTAATTAGTGATATCATAGGAGCGCTCCCATTCCACGCGCACAGCGTTGAGTGAAGTGAAGGGAGCAACTAGTTAACGTGTGCCCTCAGTGAGGGTCATTTTTCGTGTCTGGAAAGCCCTCCAACGCCCCATGTGGTAATGCCGCGCACCGCCACATATCGCATGTTGGACTTGGACGTCTTCTCTGACGGATCGCTTTTTCCCTCTTTTTTTTTTGGGTTTTCTTGGTTTTTAGGTTTTTCTGGGTTCTTTCTGGCTCTTTTTTTATTTTGATATTTTTTTCCTTTACATTTCATTTTTCTGTTTTTTATTTTCATAAATCGATAATAGGATGTGTTATGTTTCTACGGCGGGCACGGTTATGCTTTCATATGGAGTACATATGTGGTCCCATGTGGAGCATACCGCGCGGGAGCACACCTAGGCTCCACGCGAAAACATGAGTGTGTAATTCACTTGGAAAGCAGACTTGTGCTTCCACGGGAAGCACATGTGTGCTTCTCTCTCTGTAGGAGCACAAGCTAGTTTACTGAGAAGCACAAATTAGTACAATTTAAAAGCACACGTTAAACCGGAAAATGTTTGTGGAAATCTATATACATGTGATCTAGTTTTAAAGATTTTGATACGAGGAATGCACTAATGAAAACGCTTTGTACTTTGGAGGTATGTTCATGAGATATTTTATTTTGAGAAAACAAGACTAATAAACTATAAAGAAGTCCATCCATTCCTTTCACGTGGAAACGAAATCCCATCATAACTATTTAGTTGCAAAAAGTGATACACATGCGGTGCCACTTGACCGGAGGAGATACAAATGATATTTACAAAGGATACGACTTAATTAGGGATTTTAAATAGAGAGCATTTGGTATGCAGTGTTCACACCTTCCCATCGCTTCGGTAGTGGGTCGTCGCATATAGCGTTCCCTTGTGCATCGGTTTTGGGATGCTTCTCAACGCTTCCGTTCCAGTTTTTTCTTTCTTTTTCTCATTTCTTGTTTTTCTGTGGGGTTTTATAATCCAGTTTTTCTTCTTATTTTTTTTCAAAAACTAACATTTTTATATTCATGAATGTTTTTTCAAGCTTGTTAAAATTTTCCGAATTCATGAACATTTTTAATTTGCAAACATGTGTTGAATTCACAAACCTTTTTTTCGAATTTGTGTTTTTTAGTTCTTAAACATTTTTAAATTGGCAATTATTTTATCAAATTTGCGAACATTTCTTGATTTTGTAATTTTTTTGAATTCGTGAATATTTTTTGAATTCATGAACATTTTTGGAATCCACGAATAAATTTCAAACTCACAATTACTGATGAATATTTTTTGATTGCACCAATTGTTTAAAGAAAATAACAGAAAAGCCGACACATATGCACATGTGTTTCAACGGAAAAAAAAAGTAGCGTGTCCATCAAAACATTCATCAGTGCATTATAACTACATCTGAACAGTGACACCCGAAGACGGCGGGTAAGCGAACTCCGAGATCTAGTATTATTTTTCTTGTAAAAAACAAAATTCAGATCAATTATTCAGCTCTTAGACTTCGGAAGAATAAATTTTAAAGACAAATTTGGCAGTGGACAGACAAGTAGGCGGCTCATGTATATACTCCTACTCCTAGTTAGCCTCCATCGATGCCAGGAAGTTAATACACGCACATCTTTGATCGTTATGCATGTGCCATGCTTTTTTTTTTCCTGTCCGCTATTTTTCCCACTTTGAAGGAATTCAAGCATATGGCTTTTCCTCTGGCTAAATTCCCATGAAATCTCTCATTGACACATGCATGTTGTGGGCACCGGTGAATTTAATTTCTTCGTTTTCCTCAAGTAAACATAACCCACACCGTATCCTCTGTTTGTTGATTGTTCAAGTTACTCATGGGTATATGAATAGGTGGAATTTAATGTAAAGAAGTGAGGTGAGACTATTGATTGATAAACAAAATCTATCCTTTAGCATCTGAGTCCGAGGATCTCGTGTCAGGTGGAGGCCGAGCCGAGCGACTTACATGGCCCAGCCCAGCGAAGATGTACGAAGCATTTTCTTTTTTATAAAACATTCCACTGTGTTTTATAAATCAAAGAACATTCGACTGTGTTTTCGTCTTGTAATATAGTCCAGGAGTATAGAAGCTCGAATACCGAGGCTCACATCTCACTAAACATGCTTTACACACTCAGGTTTGGCCCAGGGCGGGCGAAGCTAGAACCTGTTCATCATCCCATGCTTCCTAATTTTTGTAATCAAACAACAACGTGATGGTTCCTAATTTTCGGATGCAAAGTGAAGATCCTGTTCATAGTGTCTACAGATTTTCTGCCGGTATAAGGGAATGGAGGAAGTATTTCTTTGCTAAGTTAGGGGTTAAATAGGACCCAGATTCGCGGCATTATAACCGAGAAACTTGAAGATTGCTACTCTCTCCGTTTCACTTTACAAGTCCTGCGCGTATGCCTAGGTTGCCAATTTTATCACCCTAATATAATCTATATAACACAAAAATTATACCTTTTAAAAATAGAACATTTAAAGTTTATATTGGTATGTTTTTTTAATATATGACTTGTATTAGGTTGGTCAAATTGACGACCTAGAAGTACGCGCACGCCTTGTAAACTAAGAGAGAGGAAGTAACATTTTCGAAATAGACTTTCATGCTACATTATAAATAAAACACCAGCCAAATTTGTAGTAGAAGTTACCTAAGTGCAGTAAAAGATAAAAGGTAAGGTCCGCCGGGGCAACAACACGACATGTCAAAAAGAAAAGAAGAGAAAAGTCAAATATGACCACGAAAAGATGAGTAGTCAACTGCTAGCAGGTGAAGCAAACTACCGGAAAACATCCTAAAGACCATCCAACATACTGGCAGCCGGTCCATATCTGTCTTGCTGCAAAAAAATGCTACTCCCTCTGTCCCATAATATAAGAGCGTTTTTGACACTACGCTCTTATATTATGGGACGGAGGGAGTAAAATTTAAACACGGGATCAGAAGCATGTCGCAAGAAGGCCTTGTTATGAATAGTCGACAAGATACATGTCATCGCTGTGAATACCAACCAAAAGCGACGCCTCCAACTATCGGTAATCGCCCAGCTCCAACGCCTGCCACTCAGCCTCTGAACCTCACAAACATATACTTCCATCGCAAAATAAGTGACACAAGTTAGTACAAACTTGAGTCACTTATTTTGGGACGGAGGCAGTAATTTCGAAGGAAGCAGGCTGCAGGATAGGTGAAGAATATGGGTCTTGGATTCAGGACACCACAAAAAGAGGACAATGGACATAACGTCTAACTCATAACAGCAAGCTCATTTGTTGGCCAATAGCGGAGGGGTTGCGTTTTGCTGTTTTATCCGGGTGTCATTACCGGCCTGCACCCCGGGTGTCATTACCGACCTGCACCCCGAGCCTAGCTGAACATAATAGTAATGATTCTGTGTTGTCCTATATAATAAATAAATAAACAATTGGTAATTCTAAGCAAAGCGAAAGCGCAGGTTACAAAACCAAATGCCGGTACATCGACATCTTCATGACATTTGCACATTGTGAGAAGAGACCTAGATAATGGAAATGCACGCTACAAATCAAAATTTGGCTGCATCACCCTGTATAAGCCATTTGTGTTATATTAGATCAGACCTGTTTTAACTTAGACAAGTGCTTCACAAGTAAAAGTGGCTCGTCATGGGCAGAAGGAAGATCCGTTGACTCGAACATATCTTCCTTTTAGCGCAAAGTTTACGCCTACTTGTTATAACCTGCCTGTGGAAATCAAGGAGTTTGTGGTTAGCAAAGGAAAACCATAGCATAGGAATTTATACCAACAGATGGGGTCAAATATATTTTTACATGGGGTTTCCCGTGATTGGTCAGATACTACCAGGCATAGTTCTCCTAAGAACTTGCTTTCCCAGGTATATATCCAAGTAACCCTGCAAGACAAGATTTTGTAGATTGTTTAGCCGAGTACAACAAAACTAATCCCTCCGATCCATATTAATTGTCGCTCAAATGGACGTATTTCAATGCTAGATACATCCATTGGAGCGACAAGTAATATGGATGGGAGGGAGTAGCATTCTTGCTATAAACAGGAAGAGCATAGGCTACCACCTGAACGAGTTGTTCTACACTCTGAGATTCCTCTGCAAAAAACCTAAAGATGGCTGCTTCTGTACGAGGCACCTTTGGGCCCAATGTCAAGGCCACTTTATCCACGGCTTTCCTCGCTATAATTTTGTGGACCTCACGAGATAAGAGGCCTTCTTCCCACAGAGGCCTTAAGATATTTTTTATGAATTCGCCGAGGGCACATTTGAATGCTGTGATACTTTCTTCATCAGTACTTAGTTTTGGTGGCCCACTATGTGAATCACAGATCCGCGAACCATTTGCAATCTCACTTTCGTAAATTCCGCCACTAAATTCATTCTTTTCAGATTGTTTAAACTGTTTTCCCTGCACAGCAGTCCCACTAAAGGCTGAAAAGCACTGACTTGTATCCTCCCCAGTTGCCTGATTAATCGCTTCCTTTGCACTATGTGAATCAGAGATCCGTGACCCATTTGCAACCGTTCTTGTGCAACTTCCTCCGACAAATTCATTCTTCTCTGGTTGCTTAAACTGTTTTTCGTGCACAGCAGTCCCACTAAAGGCGGAAAAGCTCTGACTAGTATCCTGCCCAGTTGCCTGATTAACCGCGCCCTTTGCACTATGTGAATCAGAGATCCGTGAACCATTTGCAACCATTCTTGCGCAAATTCCTCCAACAAATTCATTCTTCTCTGGTTGCTTAAACTGTTCTTCCTGCACAGCAGGCCCACTAAAGGCGGAAAGGCTCGGACAAGCATCATGTGGTTCCGAACCGTGCCCAGTTACTTGATTAATCACTTCTTGAGATGCCTCGAATTCTTCTTCATCTGCGATCATACTAGGCAAACAATTTAAGTCTGGTATTGTAAAACGTGGGGTGCAATCAGCTGGTCTAGCAACATCAGGTATTTTTATGCCAACATCAGATAGGCAGGAAATCTGTCGATTTGATGTCACTTCAAGAACTCCAGGTGGCTGATAATCTTCCTTTGTTCCTTTATCATTTTCAGAGTCTGCCAGAGATAAAGACACTTGCCTCTTTCTTCTGAAATTCATGGTATCTTGTCGGATGTCTCTGCAATCACCTCCACTGGAACAAATTTTTATGACTCTGCAGTCAGTTCCACTGGAGCAATTGACAGACTTCTTCCCTTTCTCCAATTCTAAAGTAGTTTTACTGCACTGATTGGAACACTCTGACCCACAGACCTTCACATTACCATCATCAGGAGAGCAAACTGCAAGACTTCTTTGATCCAGCAGTGTTGGACCTGTTATCAAACTGGGCATTTGTTCAAACCATTTGGCACCATCGCCTTGTGCTGCTTTCCTTTTAATTTCACAGCCGATGCCCAGTTTATATTTTCTCCCATCATCCAAATGATTGCCAGTCTCGTGCTGAGAAACATTCCGATACACACTACTATCAGGATAAGTAGCTGCTTGATCTACCTTACTAATATCTGCCCAGTTGTTCCGTCTAGTTTGTTTCTTGCTAGTATCAGAACAACTGTTGTGACTAGTTTGTATCATGCCATTTGGATGAACAGTTGATGGTAGACAGCATGGAAGTTTATTCTCTTCCTTTTGCTGCATGATTTCACCTGGATGTGGTTCTTGCAAAACCTCCAGATTGCACTTCAGCCCTTGCTTGGCTGAGCTTTTGTTGTAGTTTGTACCACTGAGGCATCTGAAGGGCTGCTCTGTATTTATCATTGCTCTTCCCTCACCACGGTTTTGTACTCCATCAAGCGACGTTGCACCTCTACATTTTTGGGAATTCTCCAATTCAGTATCATTTTCAGCCGCACTTTCTGAGTTCCCAGAAGCACTCTCAGATGCATTGACATTTTCATCATCACTTTCTGAGCTACAAGAAGAAGCAGACCATTCATGCCTCGCAGTACCTGTTTGATCTAGTTTTTTAGCTTCAGCGCTGCTTTCCTTCCTTAATCTTCTTCTTCTCCAAATATCTAGACATTCGCGAAGTAATTCAGAATGAGAAGTATTATCAGCTTGCTTTGTATGCACGCCCTTCTCCATATGAGTGACTGAGAGATTCTGCAGGTTACATGTCGAAACGTCTCCAGTTCTTGTGTTTCGAGGTCTTTTGGTACAACCAACAACACTTGGCTGCTTGTCAGATACTAATTTCATGTTGCTACTCCCTTTTGGCTCATTAGATGAAGCAATGGTTTTGCTGCTGTACTTGGGACATAACACATGTGAGTTTTCATTAGACTTTGTTGAGCCACAGCATGTAGCAGCAGCGGCCCGAATATTCTTCATTAGATGGCAGTTCCCTTCTGCTCCATTATGATCTACTTCATCGTTTGTTTCAGCATTTTTCTCCCAATTGTCATTTCTCATCGTATCAGAACCACTACGATGTACCTCATGATGCAGATGCTCATCCTGCTCACGACGTGAACATAATCCTTTAGGGTGCCCCTCATAAATCATACGCTTCTTAGCTTTCTCTCCGACCAGCTGACCTCCATACCTTTTGTGTCTACTGTTCTCAGCTTCCTGTTCAAACGGTTGTTCTCCAGATCTTGCCTGCCGACTGCTTCTCCCATGTTTACCAACACAAGGCACACTGGAATTGTTTTTCTGAGAACTCCATCTTGCCGGTTTTGTTTTTAACCTCTTGCCATGATAAGCATTCCTGCAATTTCTAATGCCCAACCTATCATGAAAATCCTCACGGAGTGAAAGCTCAGGTTGCCTAGGATGGATAGTGCGCAGTTTTTTTGAATTTTTTATAGTGTGCAATTTCTTAAATGGCTTCTTGGTGTAAGATTTCCTTTGTTCATCCCTATGACGCAACCGACTAGCTGAGGTGTGATCAGGATTATTGTCAGTGTAGAAACTGTCCATGTAAGCCCGATGCCGTGCTTCATCTATCTCAGAAAAATGGTCAACTGGAAAGTAAGATGGCAGATATTGGTCCGCTTGATAAGGTCCATTCTGAGTGCTACTTCCCCCGTTAAACTGACAAACCTTCCCAAGGGCTACCGTATCATGAATATGTCCATCGGCCCCTTTTGCATAATCACAAACACAATCAAAGGATGGACTAGTCCTCTCAGTCCTGCAATATAAGAAATATAAATCATTAAAGGCCTCCTGATGGAGAAATTCGAAATAATTGGAATAGGACAAATACAGGAATGAGACGTCGCATACTATGGATTTTAAAAGATGCCTTCCAATGATTCGTAAGAAAAATAAATGCATGACATTTTGAGGAATGAAAAGGGAGTGGAAAGTGGAAACATATAGAGTGACAGCCAATTGAACTTCTAAAAAATTGAATGAGGTTTGATGTCATGTTGGTTTTCTTATGGAATCGAGGTCATAGGAAAAAAATTACATAAGAAATTTGACGACCCCAATCATAAGATCCAAAGGGCGGCCCTTATCAGAAAACCATTTTTAAAGCTTGGAGAGTACTCCAAAACTAGATGATAGCCCACACGTTGCTGCGGGGATTGCTTCCAATATATTCAATGAGATTTTGTTATATGAATATGAATTTTTTGAATAATAATATAAGACTGAAACTGAAAATACATATGATTATGTATAGTATAACTAAAAAAATATTGAATAGTAGCATAATATAATTAAAGCATTTGAGCCATTTTGCATGCATGGTTGCATGTTGAGGTGGGTCTTTTCCCATGCATGATTGAATGTTGAGATAAATATGTTAGTTGGGGTCACCTACTTAGTTGTATAGGATTCTAAATGGTACAAAATGCATCCATCATTGAAAATTCCTGTAGCAGTTACCAAATATTCTACCTTATCTCTGAATCATGGAATTCCATCAAGAAAGATACGTGTAAAGCTGAATAACATGATGACCATGACACGAAAAAGTTAACACACTAATGAAAATCATAACCTGTTGGGTATATACACAGGGTACCTCAAGTTTGCACTGCTATGGGGTTGCTCCCTTGTTGCTTGTTCTCTTTGACGAAGGGTTAACTGCTGCCAATCATATTGCTCACTGCAGCTATATCCTCCCGAAATGAATCCAAAGGGTAGCCTATTTGATCCCATTAATTCCGCAGCTGATGAAATGAGATGACACTGGCAATGCTCACCCCTATATTATATAGATGAGACCGAGAAGTTGTTGTATTCTTACTTCCTGATGTAAAGCTTCCGGAAACCAAAAAAATGAGAATGAATTCAGCTCAAAGGTGCTGCCCGTTAAAGGAAAGTCTGAATTTACCATAAGAGATAAAATTTCAAAAGTTAAACTGTATTAAAAGGAGGCACCTACCAATAAGATCTTATCACCATATCCGATTCTGCATGATTTATGCTTCCATTAGCCCTTTCACACTTTGTGCTTTCTACCTAGCAACAATTACAACACAATCATTAGATGGTTTCCTGCAACGCGTCGCCTGCTAGACCATATAGCAGATCAAATTGCAGGTCCCTTTCAAGGATTATACTTTCTGGGCCCTATTTCCAAAACTTAATCCTACACTATCAGCACCAGGAAACAGTTAGGGGTGCAATTAAATCATGGAAGTGTCTGGTCAAAAAAGAAATTTCAGTAATATGACTACAAGATATCTATGATCTAGGAACAAATACATAGGCATCGCATAAAGCATGTGTAAGTTATGTTCCTAATTGCTTATTTTGCATTGCAAAATATTGTTGGAATTATTGTGACCGGATCATTGCCGAAAGTAGATTGCGAGACGATTTTGTTAACGAGGTTCAGCGCGCTCCTCCCCACATATGAAATCAACATGATACACCGATGACAAAGGACAGCATCTCGACCACCACTCCACGCTCGGTTTGGTCATCCCTACCCCAGGCACCTGGACCACCCCCGTTGTGATCTTGGGCCTGTTTGGATCACAGTCGGGAGCAGCCTTGCCAAATTTTTGGTCGTTGACTGACTGGTTGGTGTATATTGGTTTGAAGCCAATTTTTTGGATATACGCCAAGGTTTTGGTCGGCCCTTTAGTTCTATGCTGGTTCGTTGGCGAGCCCACGGCGGTAAATATTGCGCCAAAAAGTTGGTGAGCCGTGATTTGGCAAGGCAGCCACGGGCAGCATCCAAACAGCCCCCTTGTATCTAGCCTACCAGCTACGTCTTTTGGCTACCTCGCCGTGGCGTTACATATTTGGCTCGGGTTACATGCATTCAACTCGAACATCTAACTCTCCGCATATGCCAAGTCCAACTGTAACCTTGTACACATATTCAACACCAATTCCAATGAACATCATACCGGTAATGTCTAAATACTGGCATCATGCTTAATTCTTTGATCATTCAACGAATATATGATCTTGTATCAAGCCTACCAGCTTCGCGTTTTGGCTACCTCACCGTGGTGTTACATATTAGACCCCAGGTTGCATGCTTTCAACTCAAACATCTAACTCTCCGCATATGCCAAGTCCAACTGTAACCTAGTACACATATTTGACACCAATTCCAACAAGCACCATACCTGTGAAGTCTGAATACTGGCAGCATGCTTAATTCTTTAATCATACCTGGAAAGTCTAAATACCTGTATCTTATGTTGGTAGATAATTAAAGGCATATATAGCCTGAACCTATATATGCTACTGTCCTTGCCTCTTCCATTGGGGAATTAAATCAATATAACCAAAATAGTAGAAATGGTCCTCAAAAGTCAGCTAGCAATACATGATAGATTTTCAATAAAAAGTCACACGTGCTGGAAAACAAATGACAAATCATAAACCGGAAGTAAAGAGATCAAAAGCTGCTCTAGTGCTGCTCACGTAAGCTTCATTACTATTGGGTTTCATTGTCATCGTATAGGTTGAGTTTAAACGTGTTTCATGTGATGGTAAGCACTATCAGAACATAAGTTATGGGATTCTTTTAGCTAACTCAATGCTCAAAATAAACTAAGTGAATAGGACCTAGCCAATGGTTTGCATAAGATACATTCCTATGTGTGCTATAAATTGCCTGCATTGCAAACTAATATACACCGCAACAACTAAATGCATTTATAACTGATTTGTTTTGTGTGCAAAGGACTTTGTACAAACTATCTGGACTAACCGAATCACTTTTTTCCAAGACTTTGCTATTGCAACCATTTTTTAGACTACCAACCAATCGTGTGATAGGGTTAAGTAAATTCAGTCATCTGTCTCAGAATGCTATTGAGACAATATTTGCAATAAGTTCTAATCAGCAGTTCTACAACATTGTCCGGCTGAAAATTATCACTGCCTTGTCGATTGCATAAACAACATAGATGACTTTGGAGTTAAAGTTGGCTAAGTTACTCTCATAGTTCGCTAGTATTTTTTTTGCTAGTTTAGCACACTGAAATTACTTCTAATAAACACACTGATCATACTGCGTTAATTAATATTTATGTAAACAACCATGATCAAGTTCGCCACACGACAGAGAATTCACTTGAAACATACTCTCTACAATAATATTTAACAGGCAATGGAGATTTAGATCCCCACTATTTTTACAAACACAGTAATAAGTTAATCCATGAGCATTCCTATCAAGAATGCTCTAGTGAAAATCATGTTAATTTTCATGCAAAAAAGATATGAGCAGACCATCATTGTGAAAATAGTTTGCACTTGTCAGAGAGAAGGGTAACACAATGAAGCGAATAATGGTTATGCAACTAACTAATCAGCAGTTAACATATTATAGCCTCATAGCCTCATACTAGTAAATTCAATTAAATTTCAAATTGGAAAAATAATATTATTTAGTATTCTTTTACTATGGCCGAAAGAATAATTAAGCACAACATAAATTATGTTCACACTTACAAGACTGTTGCTGCACAACATTATATACCATGAAGTTTACTGAACAGAGGGAATAAACCTTCCTTTTCTTCTTTATAATCAAGAAGAAAAGACATTCAGTTAATAAAGAAATAATCAATTAAACTATGAAAGACTATCGTGTGATCTCTACAAATAGGCTGTTTTTACAACAAACTATCCACAACGAAAGCATCACTATCTAAATATAAAAGCACAATTTTTATCCATCCGCAGGTAAGGATGCCATCCGAAATCTCATTTGGCCATCCATTTATCATTGACTGGGAGATTGGATTACAATCCGAGGAGCAAAGTTTATGTATCATTGTGTGAGTGAAGCATTATATTGGTTACTCTGCAAAGCTGATCCAGTAGAACCATATTACGTTCCTTGTGCTCAAAATTAAAAAAAAATGTAGACCATTGGGTGATCTATCTAGGAGGTGCTTCAAAAACAAGCGGGAGTCACCAGCTGGAATAAAGAGGTGTCCTATCCCAACCACCCCCTAGTACTTATATATGAGTTCAATGTTCATACCTGTCTCTTCCTTGCCCTAACTAAACAGATCCCATGTCTTCTGCCACCGCCAAATACTAGCAAATGAACGACCAGCAGCGTCAGTGTCAGCGTTGTGTTGGCGACAATTTCTCGTTCCTCTTCTGAGTTTCCACCTCACTCATCTACCGGGGGCAATTAAATCTGGCAGCACAAATGCTGGGAAGGTGAGTCTGGCAGTGGCGCAACCGGCACCTCAACTCCAGCCTGTAAACACACCTCACAGGGCCGGATCATGACGGACCACTACCATCGAACGCCTAGCCTTATACTCCAATATAAATTAGCACTACAAACTCAACGCCGTGCACTCAGTCTCACAAGTAGAACAGTCAAGCGAGGGAAGCGTCGATATGCACAAAACGAGTTAGTTGAGCAACAGAAAGGGTGCTGCACCTTGTGACCACATTGCATTGCAAGCACAAAGAAAGCGTTTGCCAATATGTAACATCAATCAGCTACTGTTGTTTTTGAAGTTAAAATTAAAATTCCAATTGAGGCCAAACAGACATGAAGACCGGATCTCAGGGATGAAATATTTTTACCTTCACCCAGCAAAAGATAGCTGTGTCTGGAAATTTGTCCTGGCGTCAAGTCCTCACGCGTGACAAATTAACCTGCAAAGAATAAGATTAGAAATCAGAAGGAGTAGCAGGGTCTATTATCGCGACCCTACGTACAGCCCCACCATCTATTTTCAATGGTTCTAAGTCCTCGTTGACTCGAATACGAACTCTTCTTTATTATATTGTCGGGAGTAGGTTCAAAGTCCACTTAGGATCGAATTTGTGTCCGTATTTACTAGTCGGAATTTCTCTTCCGCATTTCCTTGGGGAAAAAACTCGAAATAGAACTCGGAAAGAATGCAAAGGAGGAGATTTTACAGGAAAGAGTACATCAGAACGGCAAAAATAAATCGATCTTTTAGGGGGAAAAGAGCGCAAAGAACCGAAAATCTGGACACGTGGAGGGGGGCGGGGGGGAGGGGGTGTGGGGAGAAGAACGCGAAGAACTAGAGCGATCGGCGGCGCCTTGTTGCGCCGGAAAGTAAACCCTCAAAACCCTAACATCAGCATTGCGTCAAGAGTGATTAAAGAAAGACGGGGACGATCGCCCTTACCATCACAATGCAGCGCGCGCAATCTTTTCTGGGGAGGAACCTTGGAGAGCGCTGCCGCCGACGGGGAGGACGAGAAGCAGGGGGTGGCGGCGGAGACCAACGAAGAGAGCAGGGAATCGAGCGAGCGCCGGGGATTAGCTCTGTGAGACCAAAGGGGGGGAGAGAGAGAAGACGTGCGGGAGGAAGGCGGTCGCGTGCGTCGACATTCGGGCCCCCCTTAGTCACGTCGCTACGCCGGGTCTCCGCGCAATTTTGCCCAGTAAAAAACAGTACCATGACCAAGAACTTGGCATTACTAGCCGGACGATCTGTCTGGGAGCGGACGTAATTTTCATCGCAAATTTCTTTTAAGCATTTTTATGGTAAAATTGGGGTGCCTAAGAACCACCATCAGAGTCTCTAGACTAAAGCTACCTTGCCCCGTGATGACGCTATACAGCTCAGGGTGGACGTCGACCGACTTGCTCTCCCTAGTGGTGGTTGCCACCTTCTTCACAACCTCGGTCATGTTGTGAAACGCGGTCAGCTCCTCCATCAAGCCAGCCCTCTTCCTCTACCTATCCAGCACATGAACGTGATTCGCAGCCTTCTCAGGAACATCAAAGTTGATGTTGTTTGGCCACTATGGCATAGGCGAATCGAGTGGCTGACTAAAGTCCATGACATGCTTGTTGGAAATATGTCCTAAAGGCAAAAATACTGTATTATTATATTTCCATTTCCATATTTAAGAGTTTATATTTCATGTTATAATTGTTGTGACTTTGGAATATGTGATTCAGTGGAAAACTCATATGCACGTGTGGAATGATAAACGGCAAAGTATAGTTTTTCGGTCTTGTCTCTAAGACTGGTTCAAGTGTTGTTCGTGATCATGTTTTCCGGATCTCAGGATATCATTAAGTATAACGATAGTCCTGAAACAATATTGAGAGTATGACGTTAGAAGAACGATCATATTGAATCGACTCAATCTTGTTTGTTATACTTAAAGGTAATATCGTCTGAAATCATTTGTTATAACACAGAGTGTTAGCATGTGTTTTAGTTCCTCAGACCATGAGAGTATCATAGTCACTTCTTGCCGTACCGTGGAATTCGGGGTTGCTCAAACGTCATCAATAACATGGTGATCATAACGACAACTTACGGTTCATCAGAAAGTTTGACAAGGGACTAAATAGCTCGAGAGTGGGATTTGCCCCTCCGACAATGGAGAGATACTCTTAGGGCCTTCTCGGTGTGACAACATCCATCATAGTCTGGCCAGACACAGGTGACTATGTCATGGGGATACCGGAACACTCCAATGAGAAAGAAGAACAAAATCGGCAATGGGATCAGCCGTATAATGTGCATGACTCGGGAGGATACCGATCCACCACGGGTTTTGTAAAGTATCGTGAAGCAAAGGGAACATCACATAAAAACCAAAGGTTCACCTGAATGTCATTTGTGTAATCATAGGGATCGATATGGATGTCCACGGTTCCGCTATCAGTCATTGAACAAAGGGATTTCGTTCATGTATATGATTTACTGAGCCTACGGGTCACAAGCTTAAGCTAATCACAATCTACTGAATATTTGTAGGACAAGAGTATTTATTTGTGGAATTGTTTTATTAATATTCAGAATAGTTTCGAGAGGAACCAAAAGCATTCAGGGGTCACTAGAAGGGTTTCGGAGTTTATCGGGCAATACCGGGTATTACTGATAATTAATATATAGGTGGAAAATGTTTCAAGAGATGTTAAATTGTATATAATATGCTCTAGTAATTGTTAGAGGGGTTTTATATTTAATTTAATATCAACGCGCATAAAAAGGCCAAGTGGTAGAGGGGGAATTGGGCCACCAAGGCCCGTATAGGGGAGGCACCCCCTTTTCCCCTTATGGGAGGATGAATTGGACAAGATGGAGAACCCCCCCCCCCCCGGGGGGGGGGGGGGGGGGCTAGCGTAAGGGGAAGGAAATCCTTCCCCTTGTGTGGCGCTGCCTCCTCCCCTCCCAACATATATATACTTGAGGTATTGACAGTATTTGAAATACAAGTTTTAGGGCCTCCTCTAGTTCTAGTTCTTGTTGATCCCAGTTGATCAATTAGAGCTTGACCTTGATCTCTAATCCTCATAATTAGAAGTCCGGTGTGGTTCTAATCTCCTCCCTCTAATTCTTCGGCAATGATTAGCTCTGGACGACGAAGCGCTGCCGGATCGTGAAGTCTGTACGCTTGCAACCAAGTAGAGAGGTTCTACTAGGTTTCCCAACAGTGGCATCATGAGCGGTTCTATGAGTAGATGCAGGTTTCAATATAGATCACATGTGGATGTGAGGGTTTGATGTTCTTGTTATGCTTCCCTCGAGTGTTGCTTCGGTTCAGTTCATTGACGGCATGATGTAAGCTTTGTACAAGGTTCTGACAATTGATCGGCTTTGGTTGTCGACGATCTGCTAACAGTTTCTTGGGCTTCATCATAGTCAATAATAGTGAACTGTCGCGTACACAAGAGGGCGAGGAAGATGAATGATCTTCTGGGGGTCATGCGTATTAGACAAAGTTTAGTGTGGGACTATAGATTTTTAATTAAGTCTCTTCCCTCACATGCACCCCGAAAGTTAATCTAGCAACAAGACTTATCAACTCGATTGTGCATGTAGGTAGTTAGTATTATCCGAAAACCCTAGCAACCACGAAAATAAAATTTGCCGAACAGATTAGAGGACGTCTAACTTGGTTTTGCAGGTTTGCATATGATGTGGTATAGGATGTCTAACTTGGTTTTGCAGGTTTGCATATGATGTGGTATAGGATGTCTAACTTGGTATTGCAGGTTTGCATATGATGTGGTATAACCTTGGTCATGACAATAGTTTTTGTATGAGATGGTTATATGTTTTAAGTGGTCCGTGTGTCATGACATGATGGCTGGAGCCACGAGATTGCCACCTTTATGTAATGGACGTAGAGATAGCCTACAGGTTACACGAAGGACCCGGAGCTTCACCAGGCACAGGAGAACAAAATTGGTGCCACGGCGGTAGTTTTCAAAATCATCGCCACGGTAACAAATTCGGAGAAAACTTCATGAAGACCTCAGAGGACCATGGAGACGTTCTCGGCGCCCAGGGCTATACCATATCATGCTATTATGAATTGCCTGAGATGTTTGTCCCTTTGTTGCTTGCTCCCTTTGATTGCAAAGTAGTCAATTATAAGGGTGGTCTCTCATAGCTAAAATCAAGATTAAAACGTGCTCTTCCTAGTGTTGCAACTATTTACAACATTTAGCATTTCAGAGTATGTTATGTCCACATGAGTACAAATGGGATGAGAAGTGTAAAACGTAGATGGCCAGACCGTGTGTGCAGATAACACTCGGTTGTCTTGAAGTTCTGGCAGAATCGTTCTGAGCCCGGGGCATGAAGCATCAAAAGATGAACAGGAGTCATATGGAGATATGATTGGCAAAAGTCTGGCCACTGATACGTCTCCAACGTATCTATAATTTTTGATTGTTCCATGCTATTATATTACCCGTTTTGGATGTTTAATGGGCTTTACTAAGCACTTTTATATTATTTTTGGGACTAACCTATTAACCGGATGCCCAGCCCAAATTGCTGTTATTTTTGCCTATTTCAGTGTTTCGTAGAAAAGGAATATCAAACGGAGTCCAAACAGAATGAAACCTTCGGGAGAGTTATTTTTGGAACAAACGCAATCCAGGAGACTTGGAGTGGACGTCAAGAAGCAAACGAGGAAGCCACGAGGCAGGGAGGCGCCCCCCAGGGGGTGGGTGAGGGAGTCCGGGATTAAGGGGTCCTCGGACAGCCGGATTATATACTATGGTCGGACTGTTGGACTATGAAGATATAGGATTGAAGACTTCGTCCCGTATCCGGATCGGACTCTCCTTTGCGTGGAAGGCAAGCTTGGCAATTCAGATATATAGATTTCCTTCTCTATAACCAACTCTGTGTAACCCTAGCCCCTCCGGTGTCTATATAAACCGGAGGGTTTAGTCCGTAGGACCAGAACAATCAGAATCATAGGCTAGCTTCTAGGGTTTAGCCTCTACGATCTCGTGGTAGATCAACTCTTGTAATACTCATATCATCAAGATCAATCAAGCAGGAAGTAGGGTATTACCTCCATCGAGAGGGCCCTAACCTGGGTAAACATCGTGTCCCTCGCCTCCTGTTGCCATTAGCCTTAGACGCACAGTTCGGGACCTATTGGAGATATTACCACTAGGCGTAAACCGGCCTACTTGGGCCGGGTTAACTTCATTAGTGGTATAAGCAGACAAAGGCCCAAGGCCTGTAGTCGGTTCAGAACCTGTAGCCGTAAACCGGCCTGATGTATAACTTGTATTGTAAGTTAGGAATAGAGAGATACCAACCGGGATACGAGTATGAACCGGTTGGGACTCTATGGACCGACGGGCATCACTCGTGTATATAAGGGGACGACCCAGCGGCGGTTCAAGACAGACAACCACAACTCGAGCCTAGGCGAAGCTTGTTTGCTCCCTAGCCATCGAGATCACATCAATTCCATCACAACTAGACGTAGGCTTTTACCTTCATCGAAGGGGCCGAACTAGTATAAACCCTCGTATCCGCTTTAACCCCTTCAAGTAAACCCGTAGCGATGGCTCCACGACTAAGTCCTTTCACTATGACATCTGCCGTGACAAATCCACGACAGTTGGCGCCCACCGTGGGGCTATCGCACGATGGTTTGACGATCTTGGAGGGCAAGCTCAAGGGACTCGAAGGCTATGTTGTGGGCCGGATGACCAAGATTCGTCGTGGCAGGATCTACATCGACGACGCAGGATGGGGTCCCGAGGCCGATTCGATCGAGTACGGGTACCGGGTCCCCTTTGGTGGCATACACGTTTTCATTGGCAAAATCGGTGAGCCTGGGCCTGAGCCGGACATCTGCACCGACCTCATCGAGACGGCTCAGCGTGCGAGATCTACCCAGGCTAAACCGGCCGTGAAGCGTGTCTTCGTTGGAGTCGTCCACGAAGGAGAGCGTGAGGACGAATCAGAACACGGTAGCGAGACCGTCGTCTATTCCGGTGACGAGTCCTCGACCGGAGAGACCGAATTGCTGTACCAGTTGCAAGACGACCAGATTAGGGGCTGTTCCGATGGCGACAGTATTCCGGATCCCCCAGGCCAAGTCAACCGGGTTGGAATATTCATGGCCGGCACACAGGCGGCGAATCACTCTTCGACCGCCGCAGCAATGCTCTCCGGATCAACAGCGGCAGCGGCAGCAGGGGCAGGAGGCCTTGTGCGCCCGCCGGTTCAAGTTCTATCGGGTCTATTTGATGCACTAGCCGCGCTTATGGCAGAGGCCAATCCGGCGGATCAGGAGGCCCATGATGCAAAGATTGCAAAGGTGAGAGAGCAGATCATGCAAGCCAAAGCGGATCTGGCAGCAGAAAAAGACAGGATGGCTGCAGAGCGGGCCGCTTTGGATGCCCAGGCCTATAAACTCATGCTTGACCAGAACGCATCACAGGAGGTTTTGAAGCGGAAGCACAGATCGCGCCTGCCGTTAGGGTTTGACCCCCGAAATCTCTTTCACACTCTAGGAGGTGGACCCAGTAATCCGCCGCAGTACCTGGAGACAAACCGGATTGAGGCACCAGGACCAGGGGTGACGGTCCAACCTCGCCTGATGGAGCCTCCTCAACAGAACATTGTGGTTCCTCCGCCGGTCCAGACACCCCCGGATCATTATTCTAATCCTATGGACAACCTTGTTGCAGCTGCCGCGCGATTAGAGGCTATTCCAGTTGAAGGGGACTCTCCGCAAGCGATAGAGACGCGCCGGGTTAAGGAGCTTCTCCGGACCGCATTGATTCAGCAGGAAGCATATTCGTACAGCCGTGATCGGATTCACTCCACGCCCCGTCCAAGCCGGAGCTATAGCAGGTGCATGGATGAACTGGCCATATCAAGCAATGCGCGAGGCCGTGAAGCGGCCCGTGGCAATAACCCTGCCGGTGGAGTTCGCGATGCTCAGGATGTGGTGGACCGGGCCCGGGCACGAAGGGAGGCCGAGTTAGCAGCACAGAATGATGCGGGTCAACTTACACCGGTTCGTCCTACCACCTCCGCCGGACCAGGGGTTGCATCCGCTTTGGGAGTGCCTTGTTTAATCCCCGCTTTACGCAATGTACGCCTGCCCAAAGATTTCAAGGGTCCGCGCAAGGTGCCAAATTACACCGCTGATTTATCTCCCGAAGCGTGGGTAGAGAGTTATGAGATGGCCATGGAGATGCTAGATGTGGATGAGACCGCGTGTGCGAAATACTTCACCATGATGCTTGAAGGCACGGCTCGTACTTGGTTGAAGAGCCTGCCGCCCAATTCTATCAGCTCATGGGCCCAGTTGCGGGCCCGGTTTATCCAGAATTTCAAGGATACATGTAAGCAGCCCAAGTCCATAGTAGACCTGGCGGCTTGTGTCCAGGAGGACGGAGAATCAACGACCCATTGGGTGCGCCGCGTTTCAGAAGTTTTGCACTCGTCTGACAGGATCAATGCTGACTCTGCGATCTTAACACTGGAAGGCAACTGCCGGTTTAAGCCTTTAAAATTGAAGCTGGGACGCATGAAACGGTTCTGTAATGACATGGGAACTCTCATGGCCGCTTTAGTGAAGTATGCTGATTCGGACAGTACCAAGGATCCCGAGACTGATGATGATGAAGCAGGGAAGGGAAAAAAGAATAGCAACTCCAAGCAGCAGCAGTACAAACCGGCGGGTCATGGAAACGGAGGCAAGCGCAAGGCGGATGGCAGCATGGACTTTGTGGCCAACACCAATGCACAGGACAGGGGGCAGCGGCACAGAGGTAAAGTGGCAAATCGTAATGGGGCTCCCAATCCTAACGCAAACCGTTTGAATTATTTGTTGAATCAGCCTTGCCCAAAGCACGGGACGAAGGAGGCGCCGGCTAACCACCTTTGGAAGGATTGTTATATTATGCAGGAGTTTAAAAACTCTAATGCCTTCCGGTATGACCACGGGTCAGGTGGCGGATCAGGATCCGGTTTCCATGGGCTGGGTCACGATGGAGCTTCCAGTTCAGGTCTCAATCAGGGCGGTCACAACAACCAGAATAATCAGAATGGCCAGCAGCGGCAGCAGCAGCAGTCGGGTTATCAGAGCCAGCCAAAACAGTTGAACAATGGGCAATATCATGTTTTCACAACTAGCTTGGATAAACGCGACCGGAAACTCCACAAGTGAGCGGTGAATTCTGTTGAACCGGCCTTACCACGTTACTTGCGCTGGTCGGAGCAGCCTATCGTGTGGAGCAGAGAGGATCACCCGCCCCGGGTTGATAATCCGGGCCAGCTAGCATTAGTGGTAGATCCTCAGGTGGGGGGTTATAAATTCACCAAGGTACTCATGGATGGAGGAATCAGTATTAACATACTATACTATGAGACATTCCGCCGCATGGGTCTAACAGACAAGGATCTCAGACCGTCTAATACGGTGTTCCATGGTGTGGTGCCGGGCAAATCTGCATATCCTGTTGGTAAGATAGCCCTGGATGTGGCTTTTGGGGACGAGCACGACTCCCGGTCAGAAAAACTAACATTTGAGGTGGTGAAGATCCGGAGCCCGTATCACGCCTTGTTTGGCCGGCCGGCTTATGCCAAGTTCATGGCGCGGCCTTGTTATATCTACTTACAGCTCAAGATGCCGGGTTACAAGGGGACAATAACGGTTCATGGGAGCCGTAGGGTCGCTTTGGAATGTGAGGAAGGTGATGCGGCTTATGCAGAGTCGGTTTGTGCCACGGAGGAGTTGAAGTACTATAAGGACAATGTTGATCCGGCGAATATGACTCCTTTGAAGAAGCCAACTACAGAGCATGATTCGGATCTGAATTTCAAATCGGCAGCTGAGACCAAGCTTGTTGACTTCGTGCCCGGCGATTCGTCCAAGCAGTTCACTGTCAGTGCCAATCTGGATCCCAAATAGGAAAGCACGCTCATCGAGTTCATCCGTGAGAATCGGGACATCTTTGCATGGAAACCGTCCGACATGCCAGGTGTACCGAGGGAACTCGCTGAGCACACTCTTAATGTGGATCCTAAGTATAAACCGGTGAAACAATTCCTCCGCCGGTTTAACGAATAAAGGCGCAAAGCCATTGGAGAGGAAGTGGCCAGGCTTTTAGCAGCTGGCTTTATCATTGAGGTGTTCCATCCAGAGTGGCTTGCTAATCCGGTGCTGGTTCTTAAGAAAAACGGCACTTGGCGTATGTGTGTGGATTACACAGATCTTAACAGGGCCTGTCCAGCGGATCCTTCTGCCCTCCCCCGCATTGACCAGATCATTGATGCCACGGCGGGTTGTGAGCGTTTGAGTTTTTTGGATGCATACTCTGGATATCATCAGATCAAAATGGCGGTTAAGGACCAGGAGAAAACAGCGTTTATTACTCCCTTTGGAGCCTTCTGCTATGTATCTATGCCCTTCGGGCTCAAGAGTGCCCAAGCCATCCTATCAACGGTGTGTACAGAATTGCCTGCATAAACAGATCGGCCGCAATGTGCATGCCTATGTGGATGATATTGTAGTGAAGTCAAGGCAGAAGGAGACGTTGGTGGATGATTTGAAGGAAACCTTTGACAACTTGCGAGTGTACAAGATGATGCTTAATCCGGCCAAGTGTGTCTTTGGTGTTCCGGCAGGCAAGTTACTGGGATTTCTGGTGTCTAACAGAGGAATTGAGGCTAATCCGGAGAAGATTACGGCTATTACCTCCCTGGCTAAACCGAAGTGCATTAACGATGTTCAACGTTTGGCGGGCCGCATCACCGCACTGAGCCGGTTTATCAGCCGCCTCGGAGAAAAGGCCATCCCCTTGTACCAAATGCTGAGAAAGACAGACCATTTCGTCTGGAGTCCGGCTGCTGATGAAGCATTTGAGGACTTGAAGCGGGAATTAGCCAATCCGCCTGTTCTTGCAGCTCCGGTCGACAAGGGGCCACTATTATTATACGTAGCAGCCAATGCTCGGGCAGTTAGCATGGCTATTGTGGTGGAACGCAAGGAGGCAGGCAAGGAATATCCGGTTCAGCGGCCGGTTTATTATATCAGCGAGGTGCTTATTGAATCCAAGCAAAGGTATCCGCATTGGCAGAAGCTGGTCTATGGTGTTTTCATGGCCAGTCGGAAGTTGAAGCAGTATTTTCAAGGGCACCCCATCACAGTGGTCAGTTCAGCTTCCTTGGGTGATATCATACAGAACCGGGAGGCGACTGGCCGGATTGCCAAGTGGGCTATAGAGCTTGGGCCACACGGACTGAAGTATGTACCTCGGATGGCGGTGAAGTCTCAAGCACTTGTTGATTTCATCAATAACTGGACGGAGTTACAAGCACCAGAGGAGAAGCCGAATCACACATATTGGACTATTCATTTTGATGGATCCAGGCAATTGGAAGGCTCGGGGGCTGGAGTCGTATTAACTTCCCCACGAGGTGATAAGTTTTGTTATGTTCTCCGCTTAATGTTCCCTTGTACTAATAATGCAGCTGAGGACGAAGCCTTGCTCCATGGTCTCCGGATGGCTAAAGAGATGAACTTAAGCCGGGTTAAGTGCTTCGGTGACTCGGACCTCGTGGCTCAACAGGTGTCTGGCACTTGGGATTCTAAGGACCCGCTCATGGCTGCATATCGTCGGGAAGTGGATAATATTGCAGGTTGCTTCAAGGGTTATCAAGTGGATCATGTGGACCGTCGGAAGAATGAAGCGGCGGACGCTTTAAGCTGGTTGGGTTCTCAGCGCAAACCGGTCCCGCCTAATGTCTTTCTGGACGTGTTGCACAACCCATCAGTCCAGCTCCCAGGTGAAGCGGATTTGGCTATTCCTAATCCGGGGGCTCAATTGGTGGCAGCCCTGCATGTTATTCCGGATTGGACAGTTCCTTATCTTGCGTACATGAACCTGGGGGAGTTACTAGAGGATGAGATTCTAGCCAGGCAGATAGTCCGGCGATCCAAGTCTATGACGATTGTCAATGGTGAATTGCATCATTGCAGTGTATCAGGGGCGTTTCAACGTTGTGTTTCTCCTGAGGAAGGCTGTGAAATCTTAAGAGAAATCCATGAAGGGGATTGCGGACACCACGCCGGTTCAAAGTCTCTGGTGGCAAAGGCGTTTCGTCACGGGTTTTACTGGTTGACAGCGCATGCTGATGCGGAGGACTTGGTTAAACGGTGTGATGGATGTCAGAAATTTTCAAGGCGTGCTCATGTGCCGGCTCAAGAATTGAGGATGATTCCAATAACGTGGCCGTTTGCAACTTGGGGGCTGGATATGGTCGGACCTTTTAAAAGATCCAAGGATAAGAAAACCCACCTTTTGGTGGCAGTTGACAAATTTACCAAGTGGGTTGAAGCGGAGCCTGTCAGCAAGTGTGATGCAGCAACAGCGGTGCAGTTCATCAAAAAGGTGATTTTCCGGTTTGGCTTTCAACACAGTATCATTACTGACAATGGTACCAATTTATCCAAGGGCGCTATGAAGAAGTTCTGTGAACGTGAGCACATCTGACTTGACGTATCGTCAGTGGCACACCCCCAGTCCAATGGACAGGCAGAGCGAGCTAGTCAAGAGATCTTGCGAGGCATCAAACCCCGGCTTACGGTCCCATTGCAAAGGACACCAGGATGTTGGGTTGAAGATCTACCATCTGTGCTATGGAGTATCAATACTACGCCAAACCGATCCACAGGATGCACACCATTTTTCATGGTCTACGGAGCAGAGGCAGTTCTCCCTAGTGATATCCGGCACGATTCACCTCGTGTGGCAGCTTATGTTGAAGCGGACAATGAGACAGCACAGCAAGACGCTTTGGACCTATTGGACGAGGAGCGTGATATAGCGGCTGCCCGTTCGGCGATTTACCAACAAGATCTTCGTCGCTATCACAGTCGCCGGGTTAGAACCAGAACTTTTCAAGAAGGAGATTTGGTGCTTCGACTCATCCAAGACCAGACAGATATGCACAAGTTATCCCCACCTTGGGAGGGACCTTTCGTGGTCAGCAAGAATCTGCACAAACGGGTCGTACTATCTGATTGATATTCGAGAGAATCAAGACTCACGCACATCAGAGGAGGAGACCAACAGGCCGTGGAACATAGCTTATCTTCGGCCTTACTACACTTGAGCCATCGGCTCTATCTATGTACATATCATGACAGTGTATATATTATCTTTGATATAATACAACCGGAGCCTCAGCTAAAGCGGGGTCTCTGCCTTTCTTATCATGCGTGGTTACATGGAGTGGCTCTGTTTTTAAAGCGGCCTCCGTTTTACCCCTTGACATTTGCTTTTTATATATCACTTGGGGCCTTGGTCGTGTCCGAACCAATGCGACACCTCTTGATAGGCGACAGCCACCAGATCACTTGGGGACATGGTCAAGTCTGAACCAGTCACGCCTCTTGATCGGCCTAAGGCCACAAAATCACTTGGGGGCCTGGTCAAACCCGAACCATTGCCACGCCTCTTGATTTGGCATATATGCCACGAATCATTTGGGGACCTGGCTGACTTGAATCATTGTCACTCCTATTGGGGGCTTGGTCCTGTCCGACCATGGTAACACCATCTGGTCAGCTCAGTATAGCATATTTTTGCAAACGGTTTTTATCATTGCCTTTGCTTCCATGTTATTTTCATGGCTTGATTGTTCTTTGTTTTTGTTGGATTTCTTTTATGTCAACAAACACCTTTTTTCCGGTTCAGCCGATGGATTTGATTCCCCTTTAATCCGAAGAAGTATGTCCGGTTTACCTTTTCCTGTTAACATCATGGAGTAACAAGGGGGCTTGTATTGATTCAGTACGGTTTATACAGGAGCTGTTTTCTCCCCCCTTATTGACGGTAATGGTTTATAAAACCTCCGCTTCAAGCTTGGCTAAACCAGCTTCATGCCCAGACATGGCAGGTATTTTGTATCACCTATTTGTTACATTACTGATACACATATCAAGATCATAAACCGGCTGGCGGTATAACCGCCACCGAAGTTCAAATTTTTCTGATTGCAGGAAATATGAATTGAAGTTTTTCGAACAAAAGCTTCAGTACTTATGCACGAAGGCATATTCAAGGCAGAAGTATTAACTATCCTATTACAAGGCAACACGGTGCCCAAATAAGATCATTGTTCTTTTGGAAAGATGCCAAAGACAGCTATCCAAACTGGCTTCCGGTTCAAGCCTGCTCCTCATCATCCGCCGCTTCAGCTTCCTCGTCTCTACCCATTGGCTGGAAATCAACAGTGGTCCAGTCGATTCCCATTAAAGCTTGGAAAACAGCCTCTTCATGGATCAGGGAAGACGGTTCAATATCAGGAGCGTAAGTATGCTTACGGATTGGAGGAATCAGATTCTCCGCTTCAAGAGTTGGGGCAGGCACTCGCTTGTTCTGATTGTTGTATTGCGCTTGATAATGCGTCAAGTCTGCCTCTTCAGCTAATTGACAAGCCAGAGGTCGCACTGCACGGTTTATTACCCTCAGATCATCTTCGTTAAATTCAGAGCCATCTTCCTTCAGGCTGGGATAGCCTTGAGACGCTTCCATAGGGTCAAAATCTGGCACCCATGCCTTTGCCCGGATCAAGGCGTTAATAGCTCCGGTTCGAGCAGCGGATTTTTTCAGCTCCTCAATCCGGGCCGAAAGCGTCGACAACCTGTTAAGAGTGTCCTGGATTAAAGAAGGTGCCGGGTTGTTATGAGAGGCTGTGGTAATGATCCGCTGGGCTCCGGTATATAACTGTTCCACCAAGGTGTAGGCAGCCTTCAGTTTCTTTCGCACATCGTTTCCTAAGTGCCCGATGCGTGTGCCTACAACAATATAGGGACGGTCTCAAACCGGATTTATACGACAACAGGTTCAAATTATCACAGAAGTTAAAAGGAGCTTACCAAAGATCGCAGCGGTCATGGAGTGTATTTGTCGCTTTACGGCCGTAAGTTCATCCACCACCGGTTTAAGGGCAGCTTCAGCATTTTCCGCTCTTTTGGTTAAAGCGGCCTTCTCAGTGGCCCAATCAGCCCGCTCTTTTTTGAAGCCTTCCTTCAGCTGTTCAGTGATGCTCAAGGCGCTGGTTAGTTCTTCCCTTGCCTTGTCTATTTCAGCCTGTTGGGTTTTCAAGACCTCCTGCAAATCGGCAATCCAGTCCTCCTTGATTCTCACCTCAGCCTGCATACAGACAGCGTTTACCTTTAAACAAGCGGTCCAAGAAATTGAAGTATCAACCCCATAACAAAGTTATACGCCTGATACTTGGGGGCTAATGCGCCTTCAATTTTTATATATTACTAGATTGCAAAGTCCCAAGCTTAATACAGGTATTCAACTTGGCACTTGGGGGTTAATGGCTATTTGATCAAAATATGTTCTAAGTTTTCTATCGGAGCCCCGGTTTAATTATGCTAAGTTAAGCCGGCCCTTGGGGGCTATACTGATGGATTTCAAAGTGTTGAGGATTGTGTTCAAGTCCCGGTTTGACGAAGGTTACAAACCGACCCTTGGGGGCTAGGAGGATTGATACAATGGCAGTAAGTAAAGAAGTAAGTTACCTCAAATTTATCCCTCATCATCTTTACCAAACCAGCTTCACAGTCACGGCTAGTATAAAGCCGGTTTAAATAGCCGGAATGAAGATCTTGGGCACTCAGAGCAGCATATGTCTCCAGTTCAACATCCCATTTTCCTTTGTTCAGAGCGGAAAAATCCTCTTTTATGGTATGCTTGGTTAAGGTGACAGGATTCCTGGGTTCAAAGCGGCCTACACCGGTAATCACAACGTCATCATCTTTGGATTCACCGGTTTGTGTTGGTGCGGTCGGTTTGTCAGCAGGACTGTGGGATTTCTCAATCCGGGCGGAGCTGGCAGGCGGGTCAGCAGAGACTGAAGTTTTAATAGGCCTCTCTTCAGGAATAGAATCATCTTGCAAAGGAGGATCATTGGGAATATCTTCAGGGGCAAACTCTTCAAGATCTGGCGCTTTGTCATGTTCTGGGGCTACATCTTCTTGAGCCGCTTTATCCAGGCGGGCCTTCTTGCTTGGTTTCGGTTTGGCCCTGAAAGGAAAACAAAGAGTCAAGAAAAAGCATAAGCCATTACACAGTATACTGGAAGCATATGTTCAGTTTAGCTTACCCAAGAACTATTTTCAATGGCGGCAGCTGAGTGGCCGACGATTCACCAGAAGATGAATGAGAAGTAACCTGATAATCGGAGTCGGATGGATTAAGAGGTTGATGGAAGAAACCCGCTTTAGGATTTAAATCAATAAAAAGGTCAGGAGACCTCAGAGCGGCGTTTTCGAACCGGACTGTTTGGTAAACCGGCGGAGGTAACTACCTGGCCAATGTGCCGGGTTGTGCGGCGAGCTTCATGTTGCTGAGTCTTCATAAGAAATTTGGGATCCAAATAAGCAAGAGGATGAGAAAATTTAACTTTCCAGTTTGCTTGGCGAAATTTTGGCAAAGGCAAGATTTCTGAATCGGAAGAGAGAATAATTACCTCAGCAAATTCCGCATTGCTAGCTTCGGCGTCGTCCTGACAAGCATCATCATCAATAAGGCGTGTAAAAAGTAAGCCAAGTGAATCAAGTTCTACCTCAAGGTCCGGGTTACCCACATCATCATCAATAGCTGGATCAGATGAAGCGGTGGTTTTTCTCTTGTGAGCTGGCTTCTTGATAACCTTGGTCTTGGGCCGGGTTGACCGCCCTGCTTTCTCCATTTTGTCTTGTGGAAGCTTCTTGCTCCAAAACGGATTATCGCCCTGGATCAGCAGTAATCAAATATCAGACGGATAAAGCGGTAACAGGGTCAACAATAGAGCAATTAAAATCTTACCGCTGGCGGTTTGTTGGTGGTGCAGTAAGGGAGCAGGCCGGTTTGAGCACAGAGGTGCTCCGGTTCATTCAACATCTTCTTTACAGAATCTGTGACTTCATCGTTGGAGAGTTGGATTTTGGTGTGTCGGAGTGGGTCATCGACGCTATCAGCATATTTGCACATCAAACTAGGGCGCCGGCTCAGAGGCAGTATGCTCCATGATATCCAACAGCGTGCAAGGTCTATTCCCGTTAAACCGTTGGCCATAAAGGCTCGGAGCTTGGAAAGTTGCAGAGCATATTTAATTCTTTCCTTGGCGTTTAGTCTTTGTGGAAAAGGGTGAGTGTTGCTGAGCCATTCCGGACGGAAGCCAGGCAAGGGATTTTCATTATCAGGGGAGGTATCCTTGCAATAAAACCAAGTTGCATTCCACTCCTTGGGGTGAGTATGGAGTTTGACGTGGGGATAGGTGATCTCCTTCCTCTTCTGAATGGCCATACTGCCCAATTCAGTATTGGGGCCGTCAGTAAACTCAGTGCGACAGTTTAAGTGGAAGCAATCTCTAAACAACTCGACTGAAGGCTCCTCTTGAAGGTATACCTCAGAGAGCACTTGAAAGTGACATAGATTGGTAACAGAATTGGGGCCAATATCCTGTGGACGGAGCTGAAAATTGGCTAACACATCCCGGTAAAATTTAGAACCGGGCAGTTTGAAGCCCCGGGCCAAGTGATCTGCGAAGACCACAACCTCTCCTTCCTGGGGTGTGGGAGGACATTCATCTCCAGGAACCCTCCAGTGGATCGTATCTTTATTGTCTAAAGCGCCGATCAGGACTAGATCGTCCAACTGTGATTCTGTGACGCGAGAGGGAACCCAATTGCACTCATATTGTTTGGCCATGGCGAGATCTACAAGAAATAGGTGAT
This sequence comes from Triticum timopheevii, assembly GCA_963921465.1. Classification (NCBI taxonomy): domain Eukaryota; kingdom Viridiplantae; phylum Streptophyta; class Magnoliopsida; order Poales; family Poaceae; genus Triticum; species Triticum timopheevii. The sequence continues at coordinate 372,208,805 of OY997266.1, forward strand.
CCGGTTCAAGAATATGCTGGATAAAAGAAGGTGTTGATCTAAACTACGATAAACCAGAGGCAATACCTATAAACCGGTCTTCTACAATGCGGCATCATATGGATTCTGGCGGTTCAACCAGGGGACTAATGGTATATACCGGTTTAGTAACTTTTTTCTATGGTAAGTTAAACCGCCTGACCTAAGCATCGGAAGCAATTGAAGCTATGGACAACTAGGTACGCAGAAACAGGTTTCACAAGATCTTATTACAGCCGCGGATCTACCGCGAGCTCACAAAAATAGAAAATATTCCGAAGAGTAAGGCAGAACGGAAGTGAACCATTGAGCGGGTATGTGCGTGAGATCTATGGACTTAGATGAGAAATTACAGGCGGATGCTTAGAGATTACTACTAAACACAGCAGGGGTTCACAGATTCATTCAAGAGTCAGAGAACAAGAATGAGCAAGCGATGAACACAACACGAACATGGAACCCTAAGAACAGATCTAGGTCAAGAAGTGGAGAAAGCTTACCGGAAACGGAGAAGATGCGGAAAGATACCGCAATGTTCTGGTGCGTTCAGGTTGATGCAGCGGCCCAAGACGAGGCAGAGGTCGACGGCGGTGGCGGAGCTCCAAGGCTGGCGACGCGAGGAAGACGAAGAAGAAGGGACGAAGGGAAAGGAAAGGAGATGACCCTTCAATCTTATTTATAAGGCAACAGAGTTAGGTCAAGCGCGCGGATCCAGGAGCTATTATTAAAGGAGGGCGTTATAAATGACAAATTTCATGATGACGTCATGCCGGTTTATAGCAACCAAAAATGATGACGACATGGCGGTTTACCAATTACCAGAAGATGTCTAAGACACAAGATTTTGCGAAGGATTGACATGAACCGGTTCAAATCAATCTGGGGCCTAATGTTGGGGATATTACCACTAGGCGTAAACCGGCCTACTTGGGCCGGGTTAACTTCATTAGTGGTATAAGCAGACAAAGGCCCAAGGCCTGTAGTCGGTTCAGAACCTGTAGCCGTAAACCGGCCTGATGTATAACTTGTATTGTAAGTTAGGAATAGAGAGATACCAACCGGGATACGAGTATGAACCGGTTGGGACTCTATGGACCGACGGGCGTCACCCGTGTATATAAGGGGACGACCCGGCGGCGGTTAAAGACAGACAACCACAACTCGAGCCTAGGCGAAGCTTGTTTGCTCCCTAGCCATCGAGATCACATCAATTCCATCACAACTAGACGTAGGCTTTTACCTTCATCGATGGGGCCGAACTAGTATAAACCCTCGTGTCCGCTTTAACCCCTTCAAGTAAACCCGTAGCGATGGCTCCACGACTAAGTCCTTTCACTAGGACATCTGCCGTGACAAATCCACGACAGGACCCCCTACCCGAGATCCACCGGTTTTGACACCGACATTGGTGCTTTCATTGAGAGTTCTACTGTGCCATCGCGATAAGGATCGATGGCTCCTTCAATCATCTTCAATGACGTGGTCCAGGGGGAGGTTTTCCTTCCCGGACAGATCTTCGTATTCGGCGGCTTCATACTGCAGGCCAACTCGCTTGGCCATCTGGAGCAAATCGATAGCTACGCCCCTGGCCATCAGGTCAGGTTTGGAAGCTTGAACTATACTGCTGACATCCACGGAGGCTTGATCTTCGACGGATTAGAGCCTATGTCAGGTGTGCCGAACAATCACGACGAGCATGACTTAGATCAGCCATCGGACAGTGTTCGGGAGATCGCGCCTGCGGCAGCCCCGGGAATCAATCAGGAGCAGATTGTGCCATCCGAGGACAGGTGGATGGACCCCCCCCCCCCCACGGAGGATGCACACTCATCGACCTTGGAGCCGAACACTGACCCCACCTCCTATGAGGTCGGTATCGTCGGACCCTCGGACTCGTCTCCGGCTATAGGATCCGAACCGCGTACGTCTGTGCCTATCGAATCTGATTGGGCACCGGTCATGGAGTTCACCTCCGCGGATATCTTTCAGCACTCGCCCTTGGGTGATGTGCTAAATTCATTAAGGTCTCTCTCCTTGTCAGGAGACTCTTGGTCGAACTATGTCCGGCTCGAGTGGGAAGCGGACGGCGAAGAAATTCGTTCCCCACCCACCACCCACTTAATAGCCACTGTCGATGATTTTACCGACGTGCTTGACTTCAACTCCGAAGACGTCGACGGTATGGACGACGATGAAGGAGAAGAACAGGAACCACCGCCTATAGGGCGCTGGACAGCCACCTCATCATAGGATATATACATGGTGGACACCCCTAAAGAAAGCAATGGCGGTGAGGCAAAGGAAGATAATCCCCTGGAGAAGCAATCTAGGCACCGGCGTCATAGGCGCCGCTCCAAGCCCCACCATAGCAAAAATAATGATACCGGCACAAGAGATGATAACAATCCGGATGGTGCCGAAGAGGAAAACAATCCTGCCCAGCCAGGCTTCGAGCAGGCCGAGCAAGAAGATGGGCAAGCTAGCCCCAAGGAACAAGTAACAGATGGAGAATCAGAGGATGATAAGTACATGCCTCTCTCCAAAGACGAAGTGAGACTTGGCGACAAAGAATTCATCATGCCTGAGGATCCCGTCGAGCAGGAGCGCTTCAAGCGCCGGCTTATAGCCACTGCAAAAAGACTGAAGAAAAAGCATCAACAGCTTCAAGCTGATCAAGATCTACTAACTGATAGATGGACCGAGGTCCTGGCTGCTGAGGAATACGGACTCGAGCGCCCTACCAAAAGTTACCCAAAGTGTAGGTTGCTACCTCAACTCGAGGAGGAGGCTTTAAAGCCCACACTACCAGCGCATGATGCGGCTGACCGGCCACCCCGTGGCCGAGACAAAGCGGCGTACCAGCCCGAAGACCAGACCGCACCCCGTCGCCAATCAAACAATAATACTAAGGCCCAGGGCTACACGAAGGACCTGCGAGACGTATTGGAAAATAAAGCAGGACAGTCAAGATCGATCTACGGATCACGGGGGCGCGCCACAACGCGTGACGATGACCGTCACGCCGGATACAATAAACGAAAGTCTGGCCGGGCCGACTACAACAGACCAGACTCATTTGAACTACGTCGGGATGTAGCTCGGCATAGAGGCACCGCACACCCCCTATGCTTCACTGATGAAGTAATGGATCATGAATTCCCAGAAGGGTTTAAACCTGTGAACATTGAATCATATGATGGCACAACAGACCCCGTGGTATGGATTTAAGATTTTCTCCTACACATTCACATGGCCCGCGGTGATGACTTACATGCCATCAAGTACCAACCACTTAAGCTCAAAGGACCGGCTCGGCATTGGCTGAATAGCCTGCCAGCAAGCTCCATTGGCAGTTGGGAGGACCTGGAAGATGCATTCCTTGACAACTTCCAGGGCAATTACGTGCGACCACCGGATGCTGATGACTTAAGTCACATAACCCAACAGCCCGTAGAGTCAGCCAGGAAATTCTGGACTCGGTTCCTAACTAAAAAGAACCAACTTGTTGACTGTCCGGATGCCGAAGCCTTAGCAGCCTTCAAGCATAACATCCGTGACGAATGGCTTGCCCGACACCTCGGCCAAGAGAAGCCAAAGTCCATGGCAGCCCTAACGACACTCATGACCCGCTTTTACGCGGGCGAGGACAGCTGGCTGGCTCGTAGCAACATCACACCAAAAAACTCTGGCGATTCAGACGCTAGAGACAGCAACGGCAAGCCACGACCCAATAGACACAAGCGTCACAACAATGGCGACAACGCCGAAGACACGGCAGCGAATGCCGGATTCAGATGCTCTAAATCCGTACAACAAAAAAAATCCATTCAAAAGAAACAATCCGGGCTCGTCCAGTCTGGACCGCATACTCGATCGCTCATGTCAAATCATGGCACCCTCGATAAACCAGCCAACCACACCAACATAGAATGCTGGGTGTTTAAACAGGCCGGCAAGTTGAATGCCGAAAACAAGGAGAAGGGGCTGCATATCAATGACAACGAGGAGCCCCGGCCGCTGAACATAGGAGGACAGAAGAAATTCCCTCCCCAGGTGAAAACGGTAAATATTATATACGCAACCCATATTCCCAAGAGGAAACGGAAGCGTGCACTAAGGGACGTCTATGCGATGGAGCCAGTCGCCCCAAAGGTCAACCCATGGTCCTCTTGTCAGATCACTTTCGATCGTAGGGACCATCCTACCAGTATCCGTCATGGCGGTTCGGCCGCATTGGTACTCGACCCCATCATCGACGGATTCCATCTCACGCGAGTCCTTATGGATGGTGGCAGCAGCCTGAACATGCTCTATCAGGATACAGTGCATAAAATGGGCATCGACCCCTCAAGGATCAAGCCCACAAAATGTTGGAGAACGTTGCATAAAATAAAAAATTTCCTACGTTCACCAAGATCAATCTAGGAGTTCATCCAGCAACAAGAGAGAGGAGTGCATCTACATACCCTTGTAGATCGCGAGCGGAAGCGTTCAAGAGAACGGGGTTGAAGGAGTCGTACTCGTCGTGATCCAAATCACCGGAGATCCTAGCGCCGAACGGACGGCACCTCCACGTTCAACACACGTACGGTCAGTGTGGCGTCTCCTCCTTCTTGATCCAGCAAGGGGGAAGGAGAGGTTGATGAAGATCCAGAAGCACGACGGCGTGGTGGTGGATGCAGCAGGGATCCGACAGGGCTTCGCCAAGCGTCTACGGGAGGGAGAGGTGTAGCAAGGGGGAAGGGAGGCGCCAAGTGCAAGGGTGCGGCTGCCCTCCCTCCCCCCCTCTTTATATAGGGTCCCCAGGGAGGCGCCAGCCCTGGAGATGGGATCTCCAAGGGGGGCGGCAGCCAGGGGGGAGGCTTGCCCCCCAAGGCAAGTGGAGGCGCCCCCCCCCACCCTAGGGTTTCCAACCCTAGGCGCAGGGGGGCCCAAGGGGGGGCGCACCAGCCCACCAGGGGCTGGTCCCCTCCCCACTTCAGCCCACAGGGCCCTCCGGGATAGGTGGCCCCACCCGATGGACCCCCGGGACCCTTCCGGTGGTCCCGGTACAATACCGGTGACCCCCGAAACTTTCCCGATGGCCGAAACAGCACTTCCTATATATAATTATTCACCTCCGGACCATTCCGGAACTCCTCATGACATCCAGGATCTCATCCGGGACTCCGAACAACTTTCAGGTTACTGCATACTCATATCTCTACAACCCTAGCGTCACCGAACCTTAAGTGTGTAGACCCTACGGGTTCGGGAGACATGCAGACATGACCGAGACGCCTCTCCGGTCAATAACCAACAGCGGGATCTGGATACCCATGTTGGCTCCCACATGCTCCTCGATGATCTCATCGGATGAACCATGATGTCGAGGATTCAATCAATCCCGTATACAATTCCCTTTGTCAATTGGTACGTTACTTGCCCGAGACTCGATCGTCGGTATCCCAATACCTCGTTCAGTCTCGTTACCGGCAAGTCACTTTACTCGTACCGTAATGCATGATCCCGTGACCAGAAACTTGGACACATTGAGATCACTATGATGATGCATTACCAAGTGGGCCCAGATATACCTCTCCGTCACACGAAGTGACAAATCCCAGTCATGCCAACCCAACAGACACTTTCGGAGATACCCGTAGTGCACCTTTATAGCCACCCAGTTACGTTGTGATGTTTGGCACACCCAAAGCACTCCTACGGTATCCGGGAGTTGCACAATCTCATGGTCTAAGGAAATGATACTTGACATTTGGAAAAGCTCTAGCGAAATGAACTACACGATCTTTGTGCTATGCTTAGGATTGGGTCTTGTCCATCACATCATTCTCCTAATGATGTGATCCCGTTATCAATGACATCCAATGTCCATAGTCAGGAAACCATGACTATCTGTTGATCAACGAGCTAGTCAACTAGAGGCTTACTAGGGACTTGTTGTGGTTTATGTATTCACAGACGTATTACGATTTCCGGATAATACGATTATAGCATGAACAATAGACAATTATCATGAATAAAGAAATATAATAATAACCATTTTATTATTGCCTCTAGGGCATATTTCCAACAGTCTCCCACTTGCACTAGAGTCAATAATCTAGTTACATTGTGATGTATCGAACACCCATTGCGTCCTGGTGTTGATCATGTTTTACTCTAGGGAGAGGTTTAGTCAACGGATCTGCTACATTCATGTCCGTATGTACTTTACAAATATCTATGTCTCCATCTTGAACATTTTCATGAATGGAGTTGAAGCGACGCTTGATGTGCCTGGTCTTCTTGTGAAACCTGGGCTCCTTGGCAAGTGCAATAGCTCCAGTGTTGTCACAGAAGAGTGTAATCGGCCCCGACGCATTGGGTATGACTCCTAGGTTGGTGATGAACTACTTCACCCAGATTGCTTCATGTGCTGCCTCCGAGGCTGCCATGTACTCCGCTTCACATGTAGATTCCGCCACGATGCTCTGCTTGCAACTGCACCAGCTTACTGCCCCACCATTCAAAATATACACGTATCCGGTTTGTGACTTCAAGTCATCCAGATCTGTGTCGAAGCTAGCGTCGATGTAACCCTTTACGACGAGCTCTTCGTCACCTCCATATACGAGAAACATGTCCTTAGTCCTTTTCAGGTACTTAAGGATGTTCTTGACCGATGTCCAGTGTTCCATGCCGGGATTACTTTGGTACCTTCCTACCAAACTTACGACAAGGTTTATATTAGGTCTGGTACAGGTCATGGCATACATGATATACCCTATGGCTGAGGCATAGGGGACGACACTCATCTTTTCTCTATCTTCTACCGTGGTCGGGCATTGAGCTGAGCTCAATTTCACACCTTGCAACACAGGCAAGAACCCCTTCTTGGACTGATCCATATTGAACTTCTTCAATATCTTATCAAGGTATGTGCTTTGTGAAAGACCTATGAGGCGTCTTGATCTATCTCTATAGATTTTGATGCCTAATATGTAAGCAGCTTCTCCAAGGTCCTTCATTGAAAAACACTTATTCAAGTAGGCCTTTATGCTATCCAAAAGTTCTATATCATTTCCCATCAAAAGTATGTCGTCCACATATAATATGAGAAATGCTACAGAGCTCCCACTCACTTTCTTGTAAACGCAGGCTTCTCCATAAGTCTGCATAAACCCAAACGCTTTAATCATCTCATTAAAGCGAATGTTCCAACTCCGAGATGCTTGCACCAGCCCATAGATGGAGCGTTGGAGCTTGCATACCTTGTTAGCATTCTTAGGGTCGACAAAACCTTCCGGCTGCATCATATACAGTTCTTCCTTAAGATGACCGTTAAGGAATGCCATTTTGACGTCCATTTGCCATATCTCATAATCATAGTATGCGGCAATTGCTAACATGATTCAGACGGACTTCAGCTTCGCTACGGGAGAGAATGTCTCCTCGTAGTCAATCCCTTGAACTTGTCGATAACCCTTAGCGACAAGTCGAGCTTTATATATGGTAACATTACCATCCGCGTCCGTCTTCTTCTTAAAGATCCATTTGTTTTCTATTGCTTGACGATCATCGGGCAAGTCTGTCAAAGTCCACACTTTGTTTTCATACATGGATCCTATCTCGGATTGCATGGCTTCAAGCCATTTGTTGGAATCTGGGCCCGCCATCGCTTCTTCATAGTTCGAAGGTTCACCGTTGTCTAACAACATGATTTCTAAGACAAGGTTGCCATACCACTCTGGTGCGGAATGTGTCCTTGTGGACCTTCAAAATTCAGTAAGAGCTTGATCCGAAGTATCTTGATCATCATCATTAACCTCCTCTCTTGTCGGTGCAGGCACCATAGGAACATCTTCCTGAGCTGCGCTACTTACCGGTTCAAGAGGTAGTACTTCATCAAGTTCCACTTTCCTCCCACTTAATTCTTTCGAGAGAAACTCTTTCTCCAGAAAGGACCCGTTCTTGGCAACAAAGATCTTGCCCTCGGATCTTAAGTAGAAAGTATACCCAATGGTTTCCTTAGGGTATCCTATGAAGACGCATTTTTCCGACTTCGGTTCGAGCTTCTCAGGTTGAAGTTTCTTGACATAAGCATCGCATCCCCAAACTTTTAGAAACGACAGCTTAGGTTTCTTCCCAAACCATAATTCATACGGTGTCGTCTCAACGGATTTAGACGGTGCCCTATTTAAAGTGAATGTAGCTGTCTCTAGAGCGTATCCCCAAAATGATAGCGGTAAATCGGTAAGTGACATCATAGATTGCACCATATCCAATAGAGTGCGATTACGACGTTCGGACACACCATTTCGTTGAGGTGTTCCAGGCGGCGTGAGTTGTGAAACGATTCCACATTTCCTTAAGTGTGTACCAAATTCGTGACTTAAATATTCACCCCCACGATCTGATCATAAGAACTTTATCTTTCGGTCACGTTGATTCTCTACCTCATTCTGAAATTCCTTGAACTTTTCAAAGGTCTCAGACTTGTGTTTCATCAAGTAGACATACCCATATCTACTCAAGTCATCAGTGAGAGTGAGAACCTAACGATATCCTCCGCGAGCCTCAACGCTCATTGGACCGCACACATCAGTATGAATGATTTCCAATAAGTTGGTTGCTCGCTCCATTGTTCCGGAGAATGGAGTCTTGGTCATCTTGCCCATGAGGCATGGCTTGCATGTGTCAAACGATTCATAATCTAGAGACTCTAAAAGTCCATCAGCATGGAGCTTCTTCATGCGCTTGACACCAATGTGACCAAGGCGGCAGTGCCACAAGTATGTGGGACTATCGTTATCAACTTTACATCTTTTAGTATTCACACTATGAATATGTGTAACATTACTCTTGAGATTCATTAAGAATAAACCATTCACCAGCGGGGCATGACCATAAAACATATCACTCATGTAAATAGAACAACCATTATTCTCGGATTTAAATGAGTAGCCATCTCGAATTAAACGAGATCCTGATACAATGTTCATGCTCAAAGCTGGTACTAAATAACAATTATTGAGGTTCAAAACTAATCCCGTAGGTAAATGTAGAGGCAGCGTGCCGACGGCGATCACATTGACCTTGGAACCATTCCCGACGTGCATCGTCACCTCATCCTTCGCCAGTCTCCGCTTATTCCGCAGCTCCTACTTTGAGTTACAGATATGAACAACCGCACCGGTATCAAATACCCAGGAGCTACTACGAGCATTGGTAAGGTACACATCAATTACATGTATATCACATATACCTTTGGTTTTGCCGGCCTTCTTATCCGCTAAGTACTTGGGGCAGTTCCGCTTCCAGTGTCCGCTTCTCTTGCAATAAAAGCACTCAGTCTCAGGCTTGGGTCCATTGCTTGACTTCTTCCTGGCAACTGGCTTACCAGGCACGGCAACTTCCTTGCCGTCCTTCTTGAAGTTCTTCTTACCCTTGCCCTTCTTGAACTTAGTGGTTTTATTCACCATTAACACTTGATGTTCCTTTTTGATCTCCACCTCTGCTGATTTCAGCATTGAATATACCTCCGGAATGGTCTTTTCCATCCCCTGCATATTGAAGTTCATCACAAAGCTCTTGTAGCTTGGTGGGAGTGACTGGAGGATTCTGTCGATCACCGCGTCATCCAGGAGATTAACTCCCAGTTGAGATAAGCGGTTGTGCAACCCAGACATTTTGAGTATGTGCTCGCTGACAAAACCATTCTCCTCCATCTTACAACTGTAGAACCTGTCGGAGACTTCATATCTCTCGACCCGGGCGTGAGCTTGGAAAACCATTTTCAGCTCTTGGAACATCTCATATGCTCCGTGCTGCTCAAAACGCTTTTGGAGCCCCGGTTCTAAGCTGTAAAGCATGCCGCACTGAACCAGGGAGTAATCATCACTACGCGACTGCCAGGCGTTCATAAAGTCTTGAGTTGCTGGGAAAACGGGTGCTTCACCTTGCGGTGCATCTAGGACATGTGCTTTCTTGGCAGCTATGAGGATGATCCTCAAGTTCCGGACCCAGTCCGTATAGTTGCTGCCATCGTCTTTCAGTTTGGTTTTCTCTAGGAACGCGTTGAAGTTGAGGGCAACATTAGCGTGGGCCATTTGATCTACAAGACATATTGCAAAGATTTTGGACTAAGTTCATCTAATCAAATAATGAACTCCCGCTCAGATAGACATCCCTCTAGTCATCTAAGTGATCCATGATCCGAGTCAACTAGGCCGTGTCCGATCATCACGTGAGACGTTCTAGTCATCCTCGGTGAACATCTTCATGTTGATCGTATCTTCTATACGACTCATGTTCGACCTTTCGGTCTTCCGTGTTCCGAGGCCATGTCTGTACATGCCAGGCTCGTCAAGTCAACCTAAGTGTATTGCATGTGTAAATCTGGCTTACACCCGTTGTATTCGAATGTTAGGATCTATCACACCCGATCATCACGTGGTGCTTCGAAACAACGAACCTTCGCAATGATGCACAGTTAGGGGGAACACTTTTCTTGAAATTATTATGAGGGATCATCTTATTTACTACCGCCGTTCTAAGTAAACAAGATGAAAAACATGATAAACATCACATGCAATCAAATAGTGACATGATATGGCCAATATCATATTGCTCCTTTGATCTCCATCTTCGGGGCGCCAAGATCATCTTCGTCACCGGCATGACACCATGATCTCCATCATCATGATCTCCATCATCATGTCTTCATGAAGTTGTCACGCCAACGACTACTTCTACTTCTACGGCTAACGTGTTTAGCAATAAAGTAAAGTAATTTACATGGCGTTCTTCAATGACACGCAGGTCATACAAAAATAAAGACAACTCCTATGGCTCCTGCCGGTTGTCATACTCATCGACATGCAAGTCATGATTCCTATTACAAGAACATGATCATCTCATACATCACATATATCATTCATCACATCCTTTGGCCATATCACATCACAAAACACTTGCTGCAAAAACAAGTTAGACGTCCTCTAATTGTCGTTGCAAGTTTTTACGTGGCTTCTATAGGTGATCTAGCAAGAACGTTTTCTTACCTACGTTAAAGCCACAATGTGATTTTCCAACTTCTATTTACCCTTCATAAGGACCCTTTTCATCGAATCCGCTCCAACTAAAGTGGGAGAGACAGACACCCGCTAGCCACCTTATGCAACTAGTGCATGTCAGTCGGTGGAACCTGTCTCACGTAAGCGTACGTGTAAGGTCGGTCCGGGCCGCTTCATCCCACAATACCACTGAAGCAAAATAAGACTAGTAGTGGCAAGAAAGTTAACAACATCTACGCCCACAACAAATTGTGTTCTACTCGTGCAAAGAGAACTACGCATAGACCTAGCTCATGATGCCACTGTTGGAGAACGTTGCATGAAATAAAAAATTTCCTACATTCACCAAGATCAATCTAGGAGTTCATCCAGCAACGAGAGAGAGGAGTGCATCTACATACCCTTGTAGATCGCGAGCGGAAGCGTTCAAGAGAACGGGGTTGAAGGAGTCATACTCGTCGTGATCCAAATCACCGGAGATCCTAGCGCCGAATGGACGGCACCTCCGCGTTCACACACGTACGGTTAGCGTGACGTCTCCTCCTTCTTGATCCAAAAAGGGGGAAGGAGAGGTTGATGAAGATCCAGCAGCACGTCGGCGTGGTGGTGGATGCAGCAGGGATCCGACAGGGCTTCGCCAAGCGTCTACGGGAGGAAGAGGTGTAGCAAGGGGGAAGGGAGGCGCCAAGTGCAAGGGTGCGGCTGCCCTCCCTCACCCCCTCTTTATATAGGGTCCCCACGGGGGCGCCGGCCCTGGAGATGGGATCTCCAAGGGGGGCGGCGGCCAGGGGGGAGGCTTGCCCGCCAAGGCAAGTGGAGGCGCCCCTCCACCCTAGGGTTTCCAACCCTAGGCGCAGGGGGGCCCAAGGGGGGGTGCACCAGCCCACCAGGGGCTGGTCCCCTCCCCACTTCAGCCCACAGGGCCCTCCGGGATAGGTGGCCCCACCCGATGGACCCCCGGGACCCTTCCGGTGGTCCCGGTACAATACCGGTGACCCCCGAAACTTTCCCGATGGCCGAAACAGCACTTCCTATATATAATTATTCACCTCCGGACCATTCCGGAACTCCTCATGATGTCCAGGATCTCATCCGGGACTCCGAACAACTTTAGGGTTACTGCATACTCATATCTCTACAACCCTAGCGTCACCGAACCTTAAGTGTGTAGACCCTACGGGTTCGGGAGACATGCAGACATGACCGAGACGCCTCTCCGGTCAATAACCAACAGCGGGATCTGGATACCCATGTTGGCTCCCACATTCTCCTCGATGATCTCATCGGATGAACCACGATGTCGAGGATTCAATCAATCCCGTATACAATTCCCTTTGTCAATTGGTACGTTACTTGCCAGATACTCGGTCGTCGGTATCCCAATACCTCGTTCAGTCTCGTTACTGGCAAGTCACTTTACTCGTACCGTAATGCATGATCCCATGACCAGACACTTGGACACATTGAGCTCACTATGATGATGCATTACCGAGTGGGCCCAGAGATACCTCTCCGTCACACGGAGTGACAAATCCCAGTCTCGATTCGTGCTAAACCAACAGACACTTTCGGAGATACCCGTAGTGCACCTTTATAGCCATCCAGTTACGTTGTGACGTTTGGCACACCCGAAGCACTCCTATGGTATCCGGGAGTTGCACAATCTCATGGTCTAAGGAAATGATACTTGACATTTGGAAAAGCTCTAGCGAAACGAACTACATGATCTTTGTGCTATGCTTAGGATTGGGTCTAGTCCATCATATCATTCTCCTAATGATGTGATCCCGTTATCAATGACATCCAATGTCCATAGTCAGGAAACCATGACTATCTGTTGATCAACGAGCTAGTCAATTAGAGGCTTACTAGGGACTTGTTGTGGTCTATGTATTCACACACATATTACGATTTTCGGATAATACGATTATAGCATGAACAATAGACAATTATCATGAATAAAGAAATATAATAATAACCATTTTATTATTGCGTCTAGGGCATATTTCCAACACAAAAACCACCTTCAAAGGTGTCATACCAGGTGTGGAGGCCTGTTGCACGGGCTCAATCACATTGGAAGTGGTCTTCGGATCTCCGGACAATTTCCGAAGCGAGGAGTTAATCTTCGACATCGTCCCCTTCCGCAGTGGCTACCATGCACTGCTCGGATGAACCGCATTTGCCAGATTCAATGTGGTACCACATTATTCATATCTCAAGCTCAAAATGCCAGGACCTCGCGGGGTTATAACAGTTAATGGAAACACAGAGCGCTTGCTCCGTACGGAGGAGCACACTGCGACCCTCGCAGAAGAAGTACGAAACAACTTTCTTAGGCAAACAGCCAATTCGGCGATAAAGAACCCGGACACCGTCAAGCGAGTCCAGAGTACCCCGCAACAGGATCGTCCGGCACGTCCAGAGATCGACTAGCAATTCGGCCTCCGTCCTAGTCCCAGTCAATCAGCAAAATTTGTGCCGCGCGTACATAACTACACGCTTAAAATACCAAGGGCATAGGCGGAGGCACGGCTAAGACACGGTCCACAATGCAGTTCGACCGCCCCAGGACCCACGCATTTTTACACCCTTTTTCTTTCAGGTCCCTATCTTCGGGAGGCTCTTCCAATAGACCAACTATCGGACACATAGCGGGACGGACACGCCAAGAAGACAAGAAGCTTGGGCGTACAAGGGAATCCTTAGGTGGTCTCTGATAACGATCGTTATACCTGTTTTACATACCCGCACTCAGCTCGCTCCTGGTCAGGATGTGTCAAACAGGCCTATTTTCCTTATCGCACTACTTGTATATGTACGCTTTGACGTATTATTTGAATAACAAGGGAAAATAGCGTACAACGTCAGTTTACACATTTATTTACCCCTTTCCTTTACTGCTTATTTATTACACTCGTGCATTTTGGTACGCCCAGTTTGCCAGGGGCTTCAGTGTACCCCATAACATGGCAAGAAAAGTCCGAACACTTTTGATAGTGCAGCACCCTAAACTTATAGCATTATATGCATCAACTCTGAATCATGTCTTGAGTCAATAGTTGGGTTTGCCCGGCTCCTATGTTTTGGTACCTTACGTTCCGCTATATCGGCTAAGGTAGCACAGGGAGAACTACTGCGATTGTGTCCCGGTTCTTCCAGATGAGCAACTTAGTAGAGAAAGCCGAAAACTGACTATCATGATGAGGCGAGAACTGGTCACTGTTCAAGAGGTCTCAAATCCTTAAAGATTTTTCCGCTCCAGGCGAGGAATCGGCCTTGTCCGATTTAGGCGTATATAGCGCCCCAAGTTCGGCCTTCCGAATACTAGGGGCTTCGCCAACATTTAAAATTGTAGACTTCTATGGCCAAGTGAGAGTGATAAAGCTGTATAGTCCGATTGCCTTGTTCGCTGCGCTAAACACCTCCTTAAAAGGACCAAAAATTTGGATAAAGAGTGTTTGTATTTATCCCGAACACCCCAGTACTCAGGATTTTATAAACGGCCGCACAAAAGGTAATATTTTAAATTAACAAGCACCATATAGCGCACATGAACTCGTTTTCATATTATAGGATGCTATGAGTACATTCATTCAAATATTACATCCTTATCACATTCATCCGCCACAAGGCGGCCACCCTTAATGACATTGTCATAATACTGTTTGGGGTGGCAATGCTCCTTGCCCTTCGGTGGCCCCTCTGTAATCAGCTTTTCGGCATCCATCTTCGCCCAGTGCACTTTCGCATGGGCCAAGGCCCTGCGTGCACCTTCAATGCAGACGGACTGCTTAATGACTTCGAGCCGCAGACAGGCATTTACCATCCGCTTGACAAGGCCGAAGTAGCTGCCGGGCAGGGGCTCACCAGGCCACAGCCAGACTATGAGGTCCTTCATGGCCAGTTCGGCCGCCTTGTGAAGTTCGACCAGTTGCTTCAGCTGATCGCTCAAAGGCATTGGATGTTCGGCCCCAATATACTGGGACCACAACAACTTATCCGTCGAGCTCCCTTCCTCAGCTCAGTAGAACTCCGCGGCATCAGAGATGCTGTGCGGCAGATCTGCAAATGGTCCTGGAGAGCTCCAAATTCGGGTAAGTAAAAGGAAAGTCTCCTTCACATGCTTGCTTTGCATAATGAATGCCTTACCCGCCGCTATCTTCTTGGCCGCCTCAATCTCCTGGAGGGCCTTCTGGGCTTCGACCTTGGCGTCTTGCGCGCTCTCGAGGGCCTTCACAAGCTCCGACTCTTGCGTCTTGGAGTCACGCTCCAAGGACTCGAATTTTTTGACAAAGTCCTGGAGCTCTTGCTGGACCTCATCAACCCGAGCCTCCTATTTTTCGCGCTCGGTGCGCTCCTTGGCCGCTTTGTCTTTGACCTCGAACAGCGCCTTCTTAAGGGCCGCCACTTCGGTCATGGCCCCTATCATATACATGATGCTTCTATTAGCGTCAACAATTTTTCCTTTATGTGACATTCAGATAGTGTATCACTTACCTTTGTTCTCCTCGAGCTGCCTCTTCACGAGGCCGAGCTCTTCCTCGGCCCACCTCAGGTCCTGCTTCAGTCTAGAGACCTTCGCTGTACGGGCGGCAGCAGCCAGCAGCAACGCCTGCTTATTCATATAGACATAATATGATTAGACTCATGTGGAGGTTATTTGATCCTCTGTTCGGCCTTTCTTTCCGAACACCAAACAGAGCATCAGGGGCTATCTTAATAACCCACAAGTGTAGGGGATCGCAATTGTTTTTGATAAGTAAGGGTGTCGAATCCAACGAGGAGCTAAAGGTAGAATAAATATTCCCTCAAGTTCTATGGACCACCGATACAACTCTACGCATGCTTGACGTTCGCTTTACCTAGAACAAGTATGAAACTAGAAGTACTTTGTAGGTGTGAAAGGATAGGTTTGCAAGATAATAAAGAACACGTAAATACAAGCTAGGGGCTGTTTAAATAAAGATGCAATAAAGTAAATATTAGTAGATAGCTTTTTGTTACGAGAAAGTTATTTGTCCAAGGCAATCGATAACTAGACCGGTAATCATTGTTGTAATTCTATTTGAGGGAGAGGCATAAGCTAACATACTTTCTCTACTTGGATCATATGCACTTATGATTGGAACTCTAGCAAGCGTCCGCAACTACTAAAGATTCATTAAGGTAAAACCCAACCATAGCATTAAAGCATCAAGTCCCCTTTTATCCCATACGCAAACAACCTACTTACTCGGGTTTGTGTTTCAGTCACTCACGCAACCCACCATATGCAAATCATAAACATATTGCAAACCTTACAGCGGGAATCCCTCACGCTTGCGCGACACGGAGGGCACAATAGGACAACACCAATAATAAAACATGCAACTCAAACCAATCATAGCAATTCATCAATCACCGATAGGACAACAAAAATCTACTCAGACATCATAGGGTGGCAACACATCATTGAAAAATAATATGAAGCATAAAGCACCATGTTCAAGTAGAGGGTACAGCGGGTTGTGAGAGAGCGGACCGCTGGATATAGATGGGGGAAGGTGATGGAGATGTTGGTGAAGATGACGACGGTGTTGGTGAAGATCGCGGTGATGATGATGGCCCCCGGCGGCGTCCCGGCGCCACCTGAAGCAAGGGGGAGAGAGCCCCCCTTCTTCTTCTTCCTTGACCTCCTCCCTAGATGGGAGAAGGGTTTCTGAAAGTGCAACTATCCCTAGGTGGTTTTGGTAATTCATAACACATATAGCTCATTGAGCTAATGCTATTCCAAGACTATTATTTCAGGAAAGCTCAATGAATGGCATGGCATGGATGATGAAAGTGGATCCCTCAAAATACTAAGGACAGAGGATTGGCTCAAGCTCAAAAGCTCAAGACTCTTCATTTTATATTTTAGTGAGCCAAGATCACATTGAGTCTATAGGAAAAGCCAATGCTATCAAGGAGGGATGAGGTGTTGCTTAATGAGCCTCTTGCTTCATGTGCTTAGTGATATGCTCCAAAACCCTCAGCTACCTACTCACATCCACAAATGACCTAAACCCAAAGCCAAAATTGGTCACACCGATTCTTCCTATTCGGCGCCACCGATTTCAAAATTCATAGCCACTGCCACAAACCCTAAGCAAATCGGTCTTACCGATAGGGATCTCAGTCTCACCGAGATGGGATTGTAATCTCTCTGTTTCCCGTCATAATGTTTCGGTCTAACCGAAGTGAGCGATCGGTCCCACCGAGATTGCAATGTAAACTCTCTGTTTCCCTTTTGTAACATTTCGGTCTCACCGAAAAGAGCAAATCGGTCCCACCGAGTTTACCTGACCAACTCTCTGGAAAGCTTATTACCAAAATCGGTCTTACCGAGTTTGTGTAATCGGTCTTACCGAGATTACGTTATGCCCTAACCCTAACCGAATCGGTCTCACCGAGTTGCATGTCAGTCCCACCGAAAATCCTAACGGTCACTAGGTTTGCTAAATCGGTCCGACCGAGTCTGCTGAATCGGTCCCATCGAGTTTGGTAAATTGTGTGTAATGGTTATATTTTGTGTGGAGGCTATATATACCCCTCCACCTCCTCTTCATTCATGGAGAGAGCCATCAGAACAAACCTACACTTCCAACTTACCATTTCTGAGAGAGAACCACCTACTCGTGTGTTGAGGCCAAGATATTCCATTCCTACCATATGAATCTTGATCTCTAGCCTTCCCCAAGTTGCTTTCCACTCAAATCTTCTTTCCATTAGATCCAAAACCTATGAGAGAGAGTTGAGTGTTGGGGAGACTATCATTTGAAGCACAAGAGCAAGGAGTTCATCATCAACGCACCATTTGTTACTTCTTGGAGAGTGGTGTCTCCTAGATTGGCTAGGTGTCACTTGGGAGCCTCCGACAAGATTGTGGAGTTGAACCAAGGAGTTTGTAATGGCAAGGAGATCGCCTACTTCATGAAGATCTACCGCTAGTGAGGCAAGTCCTTCGTGGGCGACAGCCATGGTGGGATGGACAAGGTTTCTTCTTCGTGGACCCTTCGTGGGTGGAGCCCTCCGTGGACTCGCGCAACCGTTACCCTTCGTGGGTTGAAGTCTCCATCAACGTGGATGTACGATAGCACCACCTATCGGAACCACGCCAAAAACATCCGTGTCTCCAATTGCGTTTGAATCCTCCAAACCCTTCCCTTTACTTTCTTGCAAGTTGCATGCTTTAATTTCCGCTGCCTATATACTCTTTGCATGCTTGCTTGAATAGTGTGATGATTGCTTGACTTGTCCTAAGATAGCCAATATCTGCTAAACTCTAAAATTGGGAAAAGGTTAAGTTTTTAATTGGTCAAGTAGTCTAATCACCCCCCCTCTAGACATACTTCAAGGTCCTACAAGTGGTACCAGAGCTTTGATCTCCATTTGCTTTGATTTCCATAGCTTTTGGTGGTCATAGCCTTGGTTTCACAACCTAGGAGAGTATGGCGTCTAGCGAGGGAAATTATCACCGTAGAGGTCCGTACTTTGATGATACTAATTTTGCTAGTTGGAAGCATAAGATGAAAATCCATATTCTCGGACATAACCCCGCCGTTTGGGCAATTATTTGTATTGGCTTGCAAGGTGAATTCTTTGATGGGAGAGAGCCAAACCGTGAAGCTAATGCGGAAGAATTAAAGATGCTGCAATACAATGCTCAAGCTTGTGATATCATCTTCAACGGATTGTGCCCCGAAGAATTCAACAAAATCAGCCGTATTGAGTCTGCAAAGGAAATTTGGGACACTTTGATTGATATGCATGAAGGTACCGAATCCGTCAAGGAATCCAAGTTGGATGTGCTCCAAAGTCAGCTTGACAAGTTCAAAATGAAGGATGGTGAAGGTGTTGCTGAAATGTACTCTAGGCTTGCTCTTATCACAAATGAGATTGCCGGCTTAGGGAGTGAAGAGATGACCGACAAGTTCATCATCAAGAAGATCCTAAGAGCATTGGATGGAAAGTATGATACCGCGTGCATGTTGATCCAGATGATGCCAAACTACAAAGATCTCAAGCCAACCGAAGTCATTGGAAGAATTGTTACTCATGAGCTGTCACTCGAGGATAAGGAGGAATTTCACAACAAGTCAAGTGGTGCTTACAAAGCCTCAAGTGAAGTCCCCACATCATCAAGTGAGAAACAAGCCTTCAATGAAGAATTGAGCTTAATGGTGAAGAACTTCAACAAATTCTACAAGAGTAGAAGCAAAGAAAGAAGCTCCAAGTCAAGGTCTTACAATGACAAAAGATCTTCTAGTCGAGAGTGCAATTGCTACAATTGTGGGAGACCCGGACACTATTCCAATGAGTATACGACACCCTACAAAAGAAGAGAAGATTCTCCAAGAAGAAGGAGCAAAAGAGAAGAATCACCACCAAGAGAGAGGAGGAGTAGAGATGATAGTTATGAACGAAGACCCTCACGGAGAAGCAAGGATTCGGAAAGGAAGGACAAGTCATCAAGGAGCTACACAAAACGAAGACATCAAGCTCATGTTGGTGAATGGGTATCCGGCTCCGACTCCGACAATCACTCCAAGAGAAGCTATCACTCCGACTCCGAATATACTCAAGATGAAGGTGTTGCCGGTCTAGCACTTGTGTCAACCAACTCCTATGACATATTTGACTCACCAAATGAAGGAATTGGAAGATGCTTCATGGCCAAAGGTCCAAAGGTAACACATCCTGAGTATGTTGATTTCAATAGTGATGAAGATGACTTGCTTGTGGATGATGATTTACTTGTTGACAACTCTAGTGATGAATACTATGATGAAACGTCAATTAATCATGCTAATCAAGATAAAACAAATGACAATGATAAGGAGAATATTGAGCTTCTAACTAAAGAACTAAACACTCTTAAGTTGGCTCATGAAACTATCCTCAAAGATCATCGAGAACTTTTAAGGGCTCATGAGAAGTTACGCTTTGAAAAGCTCAATCTTGAGCAAGAGCATGAGTTCTTAAAGGCAATCAATGATGATCTCCGTAAGAAAAGTTCTTCTTACATTGCCAAGCATTTACTCTTATCTACTTACATGCCTCAAGTCAAGTCTAGTAACAAGTGCAAGAAAGATACTTCCTCTAGTAGTAACAATAACAATGTCAAATCCAATATTGTTGCTTCTAGTAGTTCTCTTGATTCCACTAATGATTCTCTTAGCCAAGTTACACTTGAGCAAGAAAACAGCTTATTGAAGGGAATTATAGAGAAAGGTGTTTACAAGAGCCTTGCCGGGAGTAAGCAATTCGAGGAAATTGTACGCAAGCAAGGAAGGCACCGGAAGAATCAAGGTGTTGGTTTTGAACGAAAGTTCAATGCCAATGGAGTTGAGTGGGAAGAAGATCAATACCCCAAGACAAAGTTTGTTTCTCAACAAGAGAAGTATGATCCTACTTCCTTCAAGGGAACACAAGCACAAGATGATCTTCCACCACAAGACCACAAGAACAAAGGCAAGGACAAGCTTCAAGAAGAGATTGATGCATTTGAAGAAGCACCTAAAGCCTCGTTCAAGTGGGTTCCCAAGACTACGTCAAGTTCTACTTCATCAAGTACAACTACAACTCCAAGGATTCCCATCAAGATGATGTGGATCCCGAAGAAGAAGAACTAGAGAGTTCTTGAGGGTGACTCCGCCAACATTCTTCACTCATATCATTATGGCAAGAACAAGTGCAATCAACTTCCACACCTTGCACTAGTCCAAGGAGTCACAAACCCTCATGTTGGTAAGACAAGGGACAAGGTAACCTAATGATTTCATGGACATCATTTTGTGTGTGCATCACTCTATGTCTATGGATATTCTTGTTTGTTCCTTGTGGGACTAACCCATGTAGGTAAGTTGAAAGTGCAACTCACTCCAAAGGATTGCTCCAAATGATCTACATCACCATTGAGCATCCACATCTTCAACACCTACATGAAGTCATTATCGACAAAACCCAAGGTTAGTTCATCCCTCTAAGGGGGGATCTCACATCTAGGGGGAGCTTAACTCTAAGAATTGAGTCAAAGCAACTCTAATGGTGTGAACACATCAATGCATTATGTAAAAGTGCTAACCCCACTTGAGCTTAAACGATGAGTATGACCTATGATCAAATGTTCTCATTTGACTCCTAAGTCAATATACTCATATATAGATGACCTAGTCATCGCCAATTGTTTGATAGATGCTAGAATTGGTTGTGCATGCTTTGCCACATATTTCATTTGCCATCTTATTGTGTGAGCATGTTGGTGCATATTTTACTCATTCAAGGACATCCACTTGTTGTTTTGATTGATTGGCTTCTTTTCTTTTTGCCAAGTGGATGGACAAGAATGCCTAAGAACCCTCTCTAGCCATCTATGCTTTTCTCGTCTCAAACTCTATTCATGCTACATCACAAAATTTGATCAAGTCAGATTCGAACCACTCTGTGTGAGGAGCACTCGGAGTCCCCGATTCGGCATAGACTTAAACTTCCAAAACCTCTTTGTGATTCTCGATCTGACTGATTCCTCCATTTCGGTCCTACCGAGATCATTAAGTTGATCTAAGTTTTCAATCTCGGTGCAACTGATTTGAACTTTTTGATCACACCGATTTGCTGTAACTGTACACAGTTATGCATCTCGGTGCCACCGAGTTGTTCCACTCGGTCACACCGATAGGGTCGGGCTATATATAGTCATGGGCAAAAATTTGGAAATTCCTCCGAACCCCCTCGCCCACGCAATAGCTCGCTCTGCCATCGAAGGTCTCCGGATCATCTCCTTGTGGCTAGCCGCCTCCAGTAGCTGGTCTCCGCCGCCGTCAACGGATTTCGCCCCCGCCGTTGCCGCCGTAGCGAGTTCATCGCCAATCTAGGGTATGGACTCGATCACTGTGCTATCCTCGTCTGATTCCTAGCACATTGTGTTCTTATTGATTCTTGCCAGGATTGAAACACTCCTATCCACTCAATGCAATCCGTAGATTAGATTAGATTCAAAATTTTAGGGTTAGGTTTCCGCCGAAACCATCTCGGACCCACCGAGTTGAAAAACTCGGTCCCACCAATTTGGCTTATGCCATTGCACTAGTAACTCTCGGTCTGACCGAGAATTGCTAATCGGTGCGACCGATTTTAGGACTTTGTGAAACCCTAGCAGTCTCGGTGCCACCGAACTGTGACTCGGTCCAATCGAGTTCATCAGTTTAGGTTCCAAAACTACTTCGGTATCACCGAGTTTGAAAATCGGTTGATCCGAAATGCTTTCTGTGGAAAACTAAAACTGAATTTTTGAATCATTCTTTTGCAAAAATCTCTGCATTTTGTGATGCTCATCCACTCTATCTCATCTATAACTCTTCACAGGGTCAGCAGTCAGTGTATGCAGCATGTCAGACCAGAGTGACAACAGGTCAGAAGAGCAGATTGACATGAGCAAGGGCACTAGTCCCTCAAGTTCTACAGATGAAGGAAGCAGAAGCATTCCTAGCAACCTGCCTAAGGCTGCTACTAGGCAAAGGAGGAAGAGAACCTCAGACTCAGAGGATGAGGACTATAAAGCTGAAGAAGATGAGGCTACTTCCAAGAAAGTAGTGCTCAAGAAGGAATATGGCTCATCACATAGCACAAAGCCTGGACTGAAAAAGAAAGTTCCTGCCAAGAGGACACCAATGCCCAAGGCCAGAAGGTCCACTCAAGTGCCAGAACAGACTGAACCCAAAGAGGCACCTGAAAAGAAAGTCACATCTTCCAAACCCAAGAAAGTTCCCACTGGAGAAACAATGAAGTTTACCATTGAATCAGAGGATGAAGGTGCTCAGGACAAGAAGAAGAAGAGAGCAAGAACCACAACTGCCCATGTTCTTGGAAAGCCCTCTATGAGAAGAGATTCAGAAGAGGAAGAAGTGGTTGTTGCACCAGCACCCAAGGCACCAAAGCTTATGGGTGATGCTATTAGATCAGGGGCTGCAACATCTAAGCCCAAGGAAGCACCCAAAGCTGCCTCCAAGGCCAAGCTTGCACCAAGGAGGAATACTAGGAGTATTCTAGCTGCTGAGAAGAACAAGGCCCAAGTGCCAAATGTTGCTGATGAAGAAGATGAAGAAGGACAGGTCCTAAGGAAGCTCAAGCCCAAGATACCAGACCACAATGATGCCCATCCTATGGCTGAGGACATGAGGATCAGGAAGGACTCAGGGTTGAGGCTTTGGAGGATGGAAGATCCATATGCCTCAAGGAGAAGAACCGCTGTTGACTACAGGTTCCATACAAAGGAACAACAGGACTTCTATGAGACAATCTTGTTGGATAAGAAGCCCATAGTTTGTGATATGAGGTGGGTCGACTGGACCTACATCAAGGACAATGAAGAGCACTATCCTGGAGTGCAAGACAGCTTTGTTGCTTGTGGAGTTGTTGATTTTGTTGGGCAAAAGCTCACCAACTGGAATGATGAACTTATCATGCAATTCTACTCCACAACACACTTCTATCCAGATGGAAGGATAGTATGGATGTCTGAAGGTACAAGGTACCAGTCCACTATTGAAGAATGGGCAAGTCTGATCAATGCCCCAAAGGAAAATGATGACCTAGACATTTATGCCAAGAAGAAGATGGACCACAATTCCATGGCACACATGTACAAGGAGATCCCAGACAAGGCCATTGAGACACATAAGTTTGGATTAGTCCACTTCCTTCTGTCAGGACTGCCAACCATCAATTGGATCCTAAGGCATACCTTGTTGCCTAAGTCTGGTGACCACAACATGATCAGAGGGCATGCCATCAACATGTTGCATGTGTTTGATGTGCCACAGAAATTCAAAGTCATGAGCCTTATGATTGAAACCATTAAGAGGATTGCAGCAGATCAGAAGAGGAGCTGTGGATATGCCCCTCAGATTCAGGAGTTGATTAACTCAAAGATGGGCACAGGGAAATATCAATTGGATAAGGAACATTTTCCACTTTATCCAGACTTTGAGGACAATGAGGTTGTCATGAATGAGAATGATCCATCATAAGTTCAAGCTCAAGAGAAGAAGGAGAAGGCAAGGAAGGAGAAGGCTGCCAAGATGCCAACTCAAGAGGAGGCATCTGAGTATTTCTTGAAGAACAAGCAGGAGCAGCTTGGTTACTTAATAGCATCAACTCTGAGGATTGAGAAGGGACTGGCCACCCTCACTCAGAATCAGGAGAGCTTGGAAAGAATCATGGAACTCAAATTCCATGACCTTGATGTCAAAGTAACTGAGATTCAATCTATTGTGGAGCAGCTGCAGGATGACATGCAGGAGAGGCAGGGCAAGACAACTACAAATGTGTTTGCCAGAGTGCCCAGAGCCCAGAGGTCAGTTGCAGTGCCTGTGACAGACACTAGAGAAACATCTTCTGCACCAGCTACAGCCCCTACTGCTCCAGTGCAACCAGCTCCAGCATCAACTCCAGTACCCTCTACTTCAACTGAAGCCTTCATTCTTGGAGTTACCCGGACACCACCACCTGAAGATCAAGCCCGAGAGACGATCTAGCACTATGCATTTTCTATGAACTTTTTGGTAACTTGTTGCCAAAGGGGGAGAAAAATGTATAGATCATAGGCTTCGAGAGAGAGTGTTGCTTTTGTTCTCTCTTGCTTTGTTTGGTGGTTAAAACTTGTTTGCTTTTGATTGCCTGAGATACTATGCTTGTGAGACATTGATGATCATGTGTTTGATCATAAGCTACACTTATGCATGATTGATGATATTATCTTATCTATCCTATGTGATCATTCACTTTGCTTGGTGATGAGTGCATGTATTCAATATTTATTATTTTGAGCGCTCCACCAAGATGTATGTGACATGGAAGAGTAACCCATGAGCCTAATTCATTGCACTTGCAGTCGAAAGCAAATCCTAAACTATGCACAAATTTAGGGGGAGCCCTTGCTTATCACATACTTCTCAAAGCGACGATGTTACTCAATCTTATTATCATTTGTCGAAGCTTTGATCTATATGTTGTCATCAATCACCAAAAAGGGGGAGATTGAAAGTGCAACTATCCCTAGGTGGTTTTGGTAATTCATAACAACATATAGCTCATTGAGCTAATGCTATTCCAAGACTATTATTTCAGGAAAGCTCAATGAATGGCATGGCATGGATGATGAAAGTGGATCCCTCAAAATACTAAGGACAAAGGATTGGATCAAGCTCAAAAGCTCAAGACTCTTCATTTTACATTTTAGTGATCCAAGATCACATTGAGTCTATAGGAAAAGCCAATACTATCAAGGAGGGCTGAGGTGTTGCTTAATGAGCCTCTTGCTTCATGTGCTTAGTGATATGCTCCAAAACCCTCAGCTACCTACTCACATCCACAAATGACCTAAACCCAAAGCCAAAATCGGTCACACCGATTCTTCCTATTCAGCGCCACCGATTTCAAAAGTCATAGCCACTGCCACAAACCCTAAGCAAATCGGTCTTACCGATAGGGATCTCGGTCTCACCGAGATGGGATTGTAATCTCTCTGTTTCCCTTTGTAACGTTTCGGTCTAACCGAAGTGAGCGATCGGTCCCACCGAGATTGCAATGTAAACTCAACATTTCGGTCTCACCAAAAAGAGCAAATCGGTCCCACCGAGTTTACTTGACCAACTCTCTGGAAAGCTTATTACCAAAATCGGTCTTACCGAGTTTGTGTAATCGGTCTTACCGAGATTACGTTATGCCCTAACCCTAACCGAATCGGTCTCACCGAGTTGCATGTCAGTCCCACCGAAAATCCTAACGGTCACTAGGTTTGCTAAATTGGTCCGACCGAGTCTGTTGAATCGGTCCCACCGAGTTTGGTAAATTGTGTGTAATGGTTAGATTTTGTGTGGAGGCTATATATACCCCTCCACCTCCTCTTCATTCGTGGAGAGAGCCATCAGAACAAACCTACACTTCCAACTTACCATTTTTGAGAGAGAACCACCTACTCGTGTGTTGAGGCCAAGATATTCCATTCCTACCATATGAATCTTGATCTCTAGCCTTCCCCAAGTTGCTTTCCACTCAAATCTTCTTTCCATCAGATCCAAAACCTATGAGAGAGAGTTGAGTGTTGGGGAGACTATCATTTGAAGCACAAGAGCAAGGAGTTCATCATCAACGCACCATTTGTTACTTCTTGGAGAGTGGTGTCTCCTAGATTGGCTAGGTGTCACTTGGGAGCCTCCGACAAGATTGTGGAGTTGAACCAAGGAGTTTGTAAGGGCAAGGAGATCGCCTACTTCGTGAAGATCTACCGCTAGTGAGGCAAGTCCTTCGTGGGCGACAGCCATGGTGGGATGGACAAGGTTTCTTCTTCGTGGACCCTTCGTGGGTGGAGCCCTCCGTGGACTCGCACAACCGTTACCCTTCGTGGGTTGAAGTCTCCATCAACGTGGATGTACGATAGCACCACCTATCGGAACCACGCCAAAAACATCCGTGTCTCCAATTGCGTTTGAATCCTCCAAACCCCTCCCTTTACTTTCTTGCAAGTTGCATGCTTTAATTTCCACTGCCTATATACTCTTTGCATGCTTGCTTGAATAGTGTGATGATTGCTTGACTTGTCCTAAGATAGCTAAAATCTGCTAAACTCTAAAATTGGGAAAAGGTTAAGTTTTTAATTGGTCAAGTAGTCTAATCACCCCCCCTCTAGACATACTTCAAGGTCCTACAGTTTCCCCTCTGGTCCTTGGCTCCCATGGCGTGGGAGGGGCGAGAGCCCCTCCGAGATTGGATCTATCTCTCTGTTTCTGCGCTCTCAGATTCTACCCCTTCACCGTTTCTTAAATATCCGGAGATCAGTAACTCCGATTGGGGTGAATCTTTCGCCCAGATCTTTCTCATAAAATTAGCTTTCTTGCGCCAAAAGAAGAGCGTAAACCGCCTTACGGGTGGCCCACGAGAGCCCAGGCCGCGGCCAGGGGGGAGGGCGCGCCCCCCTGTCTCGTGGCCACCCCGGACACCATTTTGCGTTGATTTTACTTCCCAAAAATCATAAATGTTCCAAAAAAAATCTCCATCCGTTTTTATCCCGTTCGGACTCCGTTTGATATTGGGTTTCTGCGAAACAAAAAACATGCAACAGACAGGAACTGGCACTGGGCACTGGATCAATATGTTAGTCCCAAAAAATAGTATAAAAAGTTGCCAAAAGTATATAAAAGTTGAATAATATTGGCATGGAACAATCAAAAATTATAGATACGACGGAGACGTATCAGCATCCCCAAGCTTAATTCCTACTCGTCCTCGAGTAGGTAAATGATAAAAAAGATAATTTTTGATGTGGAATGCTTCCTAGCATAATCTTGATCATATGTCTAATCATGGCATGAATATTAAGACACGAGTGATTCTAAGCAATAGTCTATTATTTGACATAAAAACAATAATACTTCGAGCATACCAATAAAGCAATCATGTCTTTTTTAAACAACATGGCTAAAGAAAGTTATCCCTACAAAATCATATAGTCTGGCTGTTGCTCTATCTTCATCACACAAAGTATTTAATCATGCACAACCCCGATGATAAGCCAAGCAATTGTTTCATACTTTAATAATCTCAAACTTTTTCAACTTTCACGCAATACATGAGCATGAGCCATGGACATAGCACTATAGGTGGAATAGAATATGATGGTGGGGGTTATGTGGAGAAGACAAAAAGGAGAAAGTCTCACATCGACTAGGCGTATCAACGGGCTATGGAGATGCCCATCAATAGATATCAATGTGAGCGAGTAGGGATTGCCATGCAACGGATGCACTAGAGCTATAAGTGTATGAAGGCTCAAACTGAAACTAAGTGGCTGTGCATCCAACTTCCTTGCTCATGAAGACCTCGGGCATTTGAGGAAGCCCATCATCGGAATATACAAGCCAAGTTCTATAATGAAAATTCCCACTAGTATATGAAAGTGAAAGCATAGGAGACTCTCTCTATGAAGAACATGGTGCTACTTTGAAGCACAAGTGTGGTAAAAGGATAGTAGCATTGTCCCTTCTCTCCTTTTCTCTCATTTTTTTATTATTTTTTCTTTCTTTTTGGTGGGCTTCTTTGGCCTCTTTTTTTATTTGGGCTTCTTTGGCCTCTTTTATTTTTCATGAAGTCCGGAGTCTCATCCCGACTTGTGGGGGAATCATAGTCTCCACCATCCTTTCCTCACTAGGGCAATGCTCTAATAATGATGATCATCAAACTTTTATTTACTTACAACTCAATATCTAGAACAAAGATATGACTCTATATGAATGCCTCCGGTGGTGTACCGGGATGTGCAATGATCTAGCATAGCAATGACATCAAAAAATGGACAAGCCATGAAAACATCACGCTAGCTATCTTACGATCATGCAAAGTAATATGACAATAAATTCTCAAGTCATGTATATGATTATGATGGAAGTTGCATGGCAATATATCTCGGAATGGCTATGGAAATGCCATAATAGGTAGGTATGGTGGCTGTTTGAGGAAGATATAAGGAGGCTTATGTGTGACAGAGCGTATCGTATCACGGGGTTTGGATGCACCGGCGAAGTTTGCACCAACTCTCGAGGTGAGAAAGGGCAATGCACGGTACCGAAGAGGCTAGCAATGATGGAAGGGTGAGAATGTGTATAATCCATGGACTCAACATTAGTCATAAAGAACTCATATACTTATTGCAAAAATCTACAAGCCATTGAAAACAAAGTACTGCGCGCATGCTCCTAGGGGGATAGATTGGTAGGAAAATACCATTGCTCGTCCCCGACCGCCACTCATAAGGAAGACAATCAATAAATAAAATTGTGCTCCAACTTCATCACAAAGCGGTTCACCATACGTGCATGCTACAGGAATCACAAACCTCAACACAAGTATTTCTACTGATCCACAACCACCCACTAGCATGACTCTAATATCACCATCTTTATATCGCAAAACTATTGCAAGGAATCAAACATACCATATTCAGCGATCTACAAGTTTATGTAGGATTTTATGACTAACCATGTGAATGACCAATTCCTGTCATCTCTCTAAATAGATATAAGTGAAGCAAGAGAGTTTAATTCTTTGTACAAAAGATATGCCCACACTCTAACAAGTATAAGTGAAGCAAAAGAGCATTCTACAAATGGCGGTTTTCTATGTGAAGAAAAACAGGCAATCCAAACTTCAAATGATATAAGTGAAGCACATGAACCATTCTATAAAGACATACTCAAAATATTTAAGTGAAGTGCAATGAGCATTCTATAAAATCAACCAAGGACTATCTCATACCAGCATGGTGCATAAAAGAAAAATGAAAACTAAATGCAAAAGACGCTCCAAGACTTGCACATAATGCATGAACGAAACGAATTCGAAAACATACCGAAACTTGTTGAAGAAAGAGGGGATGCCTTCCGGGGCATCCCCAAGCTTAGACGCTTGAGTCTCCTTGAATATTTACTTGGGGTGCCTCGGGCATCCCCAAGCTTGAGCTCTTGCCTCTCTTCCTTTTTCTCATATCGAGAGATCCCCGATTAGACACTACACCCACACAAAACTTCAACAGAAAACTCGGTAAGATCTGTTAGTATAAAAAAGCAAATCACCACTCTAAGTATTGTAACAAACCAATTCATATTTTGTTTTTGCATTGTGTCTACTGTAATATAGCTTTTCCATGGCTTAATCCACTGATATAAATTGATAGATTCATCAAAACAAGCAAACTATGCATCAAAAACAGAATCTGTCAAAAACAGAACAATCTGTAGCAATCTGAACATCCACCATACTTCTGGTACCCCAAAAATTCTACAAAAATTAGGAAAAATAAATAAGTTGTATATAAAGACAGTGCAAAAGGAATCAGAACCAATTGACGTTCCAGTTAAAAAATGTAAAATCGTGCACTACAGCCAAAGTTTCTGTCCTGCACCGTACAAACCAACAAGCATTGTAAACATCCTAAAGGCAAACCTTGGCACATTATTTTTATAATACAATGGAATTGAACAAGGGGATAATTATTTTTGTTGAAAAGTTTCTGTAATCAAGATTCACAAAGTTTCCGTGAGCATGAACAAAGTTCAAGGCTAGCTCCCACTTCAACAATGCTTGTCTTTCTCACTTTCACTTTCCTTTTTGAAAAGTTTTTAGGTTCCCCTCTTTATTTTTGTGTTTTTAAACTATATAAAAGCACTCAACAGAAATAAATGACTCTCTAAAACTTCCGGGTTGTCTCCCTGGCAGCGCTTTCTTTAAAGCCATTAAGCTAGGCATTAAGTGCTCAAGTAATGCATCCACCCGGATCCCAAGGTATATCAAAGCCAATTTTAATTAACAATGATTTGTAATTTAGTAGTGAGCACAAAGTAACATATAGCATGCAACAACAAAGTCTAACTCTCTTCCTATGCATTGACATGTCATAAAAGAACAATTCATGCACACACAGTAAAGGCCAATGCATAGTATAAGCAGTTTCTTGCAATTTCATAGTATGGGAAACATAGAGAGGTGGAGAAATAGTTCCTCTCTCATAATAATTGCAAGTAGGAGCAGCAAGCGCATGCATATTACATTCATCAAAATTATCATGTGCAACGGTAAATGGCAACCCATCAATGTAATCCTTAATAAGCACAAACTTCTCCGATAAAGTGTGGTTGGGAGAATTCAAAAAGATAATAGGACTATCATACGTGGGTGCAATAGCAACAATCTCATGTTTAACATAAGGAACTATAGCAAGTTCATCTCCATAAGCATAATTCATATTGGCATCCTGGCCACAAGCATAGCAAGCATCATCAAAAAGGAATATTTCAGACAAATTCAAGGGATCATAGCAATCATCATAGCAATCATCCTTCGGTAAGAACGAAGGGGAATTAAACAATGTATGACTTGGAGGGTTACTCTCATTAGAAGGTGGGCACGGGTAGCTAATCCGCTCTTCCTCCTTTTGTTCTTCGCTCTCCTCGTCATCTTTTTCATCCAATGAGCTCACAGTTTCATCAATTTCTTCTTCCATAGCTTCCTACAAAATATTAGTCTCTTCTTGGACAGTGGAGACTTCCTTCATAAAAGCATTAATATAGTAATTGTATTCATAATTTTCATAGCAATATCTAAGTATAGCAAGATTTTCAGGCCTACAAACTGCGTCATCAAAATCATCAAACGACTTTAACATAGATTCAATCTCATAAGCACCCATAAAAGCAACAAATTCTTCTATTTTTTCCACATCATAGTAGTCATATCTACCATTAGCATCAGAAGCCAAGGTTTCATTATCATTGAATTTGCATGAAAAGGGAAGGTGTGGATCCTCCACCCTAGAGCAACAAGTATAATCATGCATCACACATAGTTGACGAGCATACCAATGCAAAATAATAAATTGATCCCATAATAGTTTCCCTTTTTGTATCGAGTGATAATCCCTAAAGTATTCACGTTGATCCAACGTGTCTCCCATTATAAAGTTGAATGGGGTTTTCTCAGGATTATCAAAGTAGTACATAATATCTTTCGCATAATGAGAATCGAGGGTTTTAGGAGTTACCCCATCCTCATGAGTAGCAAGTACAGCTAATTTTTTTGGTATTTTGCGTTCCATATCCATAACTAAAGATAGATAACAACTTAGAACAGCAAATAAAAATTACTTAGTGATAAAGCAA
The DNA here is from genome assembly GCA_963921465.1 of Triticum timopheevii. Taxonomy (NCBI): domain Eukaryota; kingdom Viridiplantae; phylum Streptophyta; class Magnoliopsida; order Poales; family Poaceae; genus Triticum; species Triticum timopheevii. The sequence continues at coordinate 372,240,612 of OY997266.1, forward strand.
ACAAGCACACACGAGAATATTCACCCCACGCTATGACTCCCCGGCAACGGCGCCAGAAAAAGGTCTTGATAACCCACAAGTGTAGGGGATCGCAACAGTTTTCGATAAGTAAGAGTGTCGAACCCAACGAGGAGCTAAAGGTAGAATAAATATTCCCTCAAGTTCTATCGACCACCGATACAACTCTACGCACGCTTGACGTTCGCTTTACCTAGAACAAGTATGAAACTAGAAGTACTTTGTAGGTGTGAAAGGATAGGTTTGCAAGATAATAAAGAACACGTAAATAAAAGCTAGGGGATGTTTAAATAAAGATGCAATAAAGTAAATATTAGTAGAGAGCTTTTTGTTACGAGAAAGTTATTTGTCCAAGGCAATCGATAACTAGACCGGTAATCATTGTTGTAATTCTATTTGAGGGAGAGGCATAAGCTAACATACTTTCTCTACTTGGATCATATGCACTTATGATTGGAACTCTAGAAAGCGTCCGCAACTACTAAAGATTCATTAAGGTAAAACCCAACCATAGCATTAAAGCATCAAGTCCCCTTTTATCACATACGCAAACAACCTACTTACTCGGGTTTGTGTTTCAGTCACTCACGCAACCCAACATATGCAAATCATAAACATATTGCAAACCCTACAACGGGAATCCCTCACGCTTGCGCGACACGGAGGGCACAATAGGACAGCACCAATAATAAAACATGCAACTCAAACCAATCATAGCAATTCATCAATCACCGATAGGACAACGAAAATCTACTTAGACATCATAGGGTGGCAACACATCATTGGAAAATAATATGAAGCATAAAGCACCATGTTCAAGTAGAGGGTACAACGGGTTGCGGGAGAGTGGACCGCTGGATATAGATGGGGGAAGGTGATGGAGATGTTGGTGAAGATGACGGTGGTGTTGGTGAAGATCGCGGTGATGATGATGGCCCCCGGCGGCGTTCCGGCGCCACCGGAAGCAAGGGGAGAGAGCCCCCCTTCTTCTTCTTCCTTGACCTCCTCCCTAGATGGGAGAAGGGTTTCCCCTCTGGTACATGGCTCCCATGGCGTGGGAGGTACGAGAGCCCCTCCGAGATTGGATCTATCTCTCTGTTTCTGCGTTCTCAGATTCTACCCCTTCACCGTTTCTTAAATATCCGGAGATCCGTAACTCCGATTGGGGTGAATCTTTCGCCCAGATCTTTCTCATAAAATTAGCTTTCTTGCACCAAAAGAAGAGCGTCAACCGCCTTACAGGTGGCCCACGAGAGCCCAGGCCGCGCCCAGGGGGGAGGGCGCGCCCCCCTGTCTTGTGGCCATCCCGGACACCGTTTCGCGTTGATTTTACTTCCCAAAAATCATAAATATTCCAAAAAAAATCTCCGCCCGTTTTTATCCCGTTTGGACTCCTTTTGATATTGGGTTTCTGCAAAACAAAAAACATGCAACAGACATGAACTGGCACTGGGCACTGGATCAATATGTTAGTCCCAAAAAATAGTATAAAAAGTTGCCAAAAGTATATAAAAGTTGAATAATATTGGCATGGAACAATAAAAAATTATAGATACGACGGAGACGTATCAGGCTACTGTCTACACTGTGATATTTTCTCATAATTTAATTACTTACCTTAAAGCCTGTTAGGAGGCTGGCGCAGGCTTCGGTCAATCCGCTTTTGGCGGACCGAACCTTCGCAATCACCGTACTCATGAGAGTACGGTGTTCTTCATCAATGGAAGCGCCTTGAAGCGTTTCCAGCAAGTTGTCCAATGCCTTTGGATGGACAGAGGTCATTGGCACAGACGGCTCGCCCCCCTTAGCGAGGGGCTGCCTGCCTGAAACCGGAACCACGGGAGGTTCCGGTGCAGTATCCGGCTGGGGGCCAAGCTTGCTGCGGCCCCCCTCATCAGAATCAGTGGGGATCTCCCCCCATGTGCTCGGCATCGGGGGTTTCGCCTTGAGGCGCCTCCAAAACTATCTCCCCCCTGGCCCGGTATCCTCTGAGATAACACTTCGGTGTCCTTCGCGGGCCGGGGAGTGGAGGTCGTCGGGAGCGAATCATTGTTCATCGTCGACGAGCTCAAAGACCCATCCGATGAGGATAGGTCGATGCGGGCTTTGGACGGACTACACGAACACATTTTAACATGATAAGAAGCCATAAAGCTAAACATGCCAGAAGTATTATGGTATCTGGATACTTACGACTTCGCCAGGGGCCTGTCCCTGGGTAGCCACTCCTCGTTGCTATAGGCAGCTGTTGTGGAGTGGTCCGGAGGGAGGGTCCTTCCCTTCTTGGACCCTTCAGGCTCCCCAGATGGGGTGGCCTTCCTTTTCTTCTCCCCCTCGGTTTGGGGGAGAGGGTTTTCCTCTTCCTCCTCCTTGTTTTCGTTCGAGGAGTGCGCCTCGGTGTCTTCGGACGACGAGTCCGATACCACCTTGCGCCGAGGACCTTTCTTGGTCCCCGTGGCCTTCTTCTCCGACATGTCATAAGGCGCCGAAAACAGCATCTCTGTTAGGAGAACCGTCGCTGTGCCTTTGGGTAGTGGAGCTGGGCAGTCGATCCGCTTCACTGTCGCCACCTAGTCCTGTTAAGATTGGTGGGAAGGCTTAAATTCCTTTCACGAATATATTAGGGGAACGAGCATCTTGTAAAACATAGAAAACTTACCGGATTGGTGGGCCGCTTTGCACTGAGCCCGCGATCTTCGGTAACGGGAGGAGGTACCTCGGCGGCCTTGAACAACACCTTCTAGACGTCCTTACGCGTCGTGTCGAAGAGCTCTCGCAGCTTCTGGTGTTCGGCCGGGTCAAACTCCCACATATTAAATGCTCGTCTTTGGCACGGGAGGATCCGGCGGAAGAGCATGACCTGGACAACGTTGAGAAGCTTGATTTTCTTGCTTATCATATTCTTGACGCAATTCTGGAGTCTGGTCAGCTCCGCTGGCTCTCCCCAGGCTAAACCTTTCCTTTTCCAAGAGGTAAGCCGCATGGGGATGCCAGATCAAAATTCAGGGGCCGCCGCCAAGTTGGAGTCGCGCGGCTCGGTGATGTAGAACCACCGCGATTGCCACCCCTTCACGGTCTCCACGTAGGAGCCTTCAAGCCAGTTGACATTAGGCATCTTGCCCACCATGGCACCTCCGCACTCCGATTGCTGGCCGACCACTATCTTCAGCTTCACTTTGAAGATCTTCATCCATAGGCCGAAGTGGGGCTTGATGTGGAGGAAAGCCTCGCACACGACGATAAACGCCGAGATGTTGAGGATGAAGTTGGGGGCTAGATCGTGGAAGTCCAGCCCATAATAGAACATGATCCCACGGACAAATGGGTGGAGGGGAAATCCCAGTCCACGAACGAAGTGGGTGAGAAACACAACCCTCTCGTGGGGTTCTGGAGTAGGGATGATCTGCCCTGTGTCCGGGAGCCGGTGCGCGATGTCTGCGGCCAAGTATCCGGCCTCCCGGAGCTTTGTGATGTCCTCCTCCGTAACGGAGGAGGCCATCCACTTGCCTCCCGCTCCGGACATGTCTGGAGTGGCTTTACGGAGAAGGTGAGAACTTGGGCGCTAGAGCTCGAGAGTGCGAGAATGGATGAGCTAAGGAGGAAGAAGGCGTGGGCGAAAAAGGGGGATCTCTATCTCCTTATAAAGGTGGTAGAAACTGTGCGCCTCCCCACTTGGCCGTTAAAATCACTTATTCCCCAAGCGCCACGATTGATGGCGTGGTTGGGTTACCCATGCCCGTATTGATGAGAATCCCGCGATAAGGGGACACGATCTCTGCTTTGACAAGACGTGTCAAGGAAACCGCCTCGCAATATGTGCAGTAGCTGGTTGTGAAAATGGTTCGAATAATGACCGGGCCGTGGCGTGATGTCACACTATGAAAAGATGTCAGTAGATTAGATTTGTGTTGTATTGTTCTCTCCACGGTGGTATGTGGAATTTGTTTTGTAGAGCTGGACACGACTCTCGTGTTCAAAATCTTCTATGGAGTATTCGGAGAAGGAACCCGCCTTGCAATGCCGAAGACAATCTGTGCGCCGGACTCATCATCATTGAAGCCTGGTTCAGGGGCTACTGAGGGAGTCCGGGATTAAGGGGTCCTCGGACAGCCGGATTATATACTATGGCCGGACTGTTGGACTATGAAGATACAAGATTGAAGACTTCGTCCCGTGTCCGAATTGGACTCTCCTTTGCGTGGAAGGCAAGCTTGGCAATTCAGATATGTATATTTCCTTCTCTATAACCACTCTGCGTAACCCTAGCCCCCTCCAGTGTCTATATAAACCGGAGGGTTTAGTCTGTAGGACCAGAACAATCAGAATCATAGGCTAGCTTCTAGGGTTTAGCCTCTACGATCTCGTGGTAGATCAACTCTTGTAATACTCATATCATCAAGATCAATCAAGCAGGAAGTAGGGTATTACCTCCATCGAGAGGGCCCGAACCTGGGTAAACATCGTGTCCCCCGCCTCCTATTACCATTAGCCTTAGATGCACAGTTCGGGACCCCCTACCCGAGATCCGCTGGTTTTGACACCGACAGTGGGCGCGCCCCCCACCCTCGGGGCTTCCCTGACCGAATTCCTTTGCCTATATATATCCACATACCCTGAAAACATCCAGGAGCACCATGAAACCCTATTTCCACCGTCGCAACCTTCTGTACCCGTGAGATCCCATCTTGGGGCCTTTTCCGGTGCTCCGCCGGAGGGGGAATCAATCATGGAGGGCTTCTACATCAACGCCATAGCCTCTGTGATGAAGTGTGAGTAGTTTATCACAGACCTTCGGGTCCATAGTTATTAGCTAGATGGCTTCTTCTATCTCTTTGAATCTCAATACAAAGTTCTCCTCGATCTTCTTGGAGATCTATTCGATGTAACTCTTTTTGCGGTGTGTTTGTCGAGATCCGATGAATTGTGGGTTTATGATCAAGTTTATCAATGAGAAATATTTGAATCTCCTCTGAATTCTTTTATGTATGATTGGTCATCTTTGCAAGTCTCTTCGAATTATCAATTTAGTTTGGCCTATGCTATGTCTTGAGCTTGCGTTGGTTTTCCTTGAAGAGGAAAGGGTGATGCAGCAATAGTAGCATAAGTATTTCCCTCAGTTTTTGAGAACCAAGATATCAATTCAGAAGGAGGCTCCTCAAAAGTCCCACGCACCTACACAAACAAATAAAGAACTCGCAACCAACGCAATAAAGGGGTTGTCAATCCCTTCACGGCGACTTGCGAAAGTGAGATCTGATAGAGATAGTATTATAAGATAAATATATTTTTGGTATTTTATAATATAGATGCAAAAAGTAAAGATGCAAATAAAAGTAGATTGAAAGCTTATATGATAAAAGATAGACCCGGGGGCCATATGTTTCGCTAGTGGCTTCTCTCAAGATAGCATAAGTATTACGGTGGGTGAACAAATTACTGTCGAGCAATTGATAGAAAAGCGAATAATTATGAGATTATCTAGGCAGGATCATGTATATAGGCATCATGTCCGCAACAAGTAGACCGACTCCTGCCTGCATCTACTACTATTACTCCACACATCGACCGCTATCCAGCATGCATCTAGAGTATTAAGTTCATAAGAACAGAGTAACGCATTAAGAAAAATGACATGATGTAGAGGGATAAACTCAAGCAATATGATATAAACCCCATCTTTTTATCCTTGATGGCAACAATACAATACGTACCTTGCAACCCTTTCTGTCACTAGGTAAGGACACCGCAAGATCGAACCCAAAGCTAAGCACTTCTCCCATGGCAAGAAAGATCAATCTAGTAGGCCAAACCAAACTAATAATTCGAAGAGACTTGCAAAGATTACTCAATCATACATAAAAGAATTTAGAGAAGATTCAAATATTTCTCATAGATAAACTTGATCATAAACCCACAACTCATCGAATCTCGACAAACACACCGCAAAAAGAGTTACATCGAATAGATCTCCACAAGAGAGGGGGAGAACATTGTATTGAGATCCAAAAGGAGAGAAGAAGCCATCTAGCTAATAACTATGGACCCGAAGGTCTGTGGTAAACTACTCACAACTCATCGGAGGGGCTATGGTGTTGATGTAGAAGCCCTCCGTGGTCGATTCCCCTCCGGCGAAGCGCCGGCGAAGGCTCCAAGATGGGATCTCGCAGATAGAGAAGGTTACGGCGGTGGAAATTGTTTTTCGTTGGCTCCCTGGATGTTTTCGGGGTACGTAGGTATATATAGGAGGAAGAAGTACGTCGGTGACTGCTCGTGGGGCCCAGGAGACAGGGGGCGCGCCCAGGAGGGGTGGGCGCGCCCTCCTATCTCCTGGCCGCCTCGATTGCTTCTTGACTTGCACTCTAAGTCCTCTGGAACACGTTCGTTCCAAAAATCATGCTCCCGAAGGTTTCATTCCGTTTGGAATCCGTTTGGTATTCCTTTTCTTCGAGATACTGAAATAGGCAAAAAACAGCAATACGGGCTGGGCCTCCGGTTAGTAGGTCAGTCCCAAAAATGATATAAATATGTAAAGTAAAGCCCATAAACATCCAAAAGGGGTAATATAATAGCATGGAACAATCAAAAATTATAGATACGTTGGAGACGTATCAAGCATCCCCAAGCTTAATTCCTGCTCGTCCTCGAGTAGGTAAATGATAAAAACAGAATTTTTGATGTGGAATGCTACCTAGCATAATTCTCAATGTAATTTTCTTTATTGTGGCATGAATGTTCAGATCCAAATGATTCAAATAAAAGTTCATATTGATAAAAAAAATAGTAACACTTCAAGCATATTAATCAAAGCAATCGTGTCTTCTCAAAATAACATGGCTAAAGAAAGTTCATCCCTAGAAAATCATATAGTTAGGCTATGCTTCATTTTTGTCACACAAAGATGTTCCCAAATTCTACTCCCCAGATGACAAGACAAGCAATTGTTTCGTACTTAAATAATCTCAAACTTTTTCAACCTTCACGCAATACATGAGCGTGAGCCATGGATATAGCACTATGGGTGGAATAGAATATGATGATGGGGATTTTGTGGAGAAGACAAAAAAGGAGAAAGTCTCACATTGACGAGGATAATCAACGGGCTATGGAGATGCCCATCACTTGCTGTCAACATGAGGAGTAGGGATTGCCATGCAACGGATGCACTAGAGCTATAAATGAATGCTCATCAAAAGAAAACTAGTGGGTGTGCATCCGACATGCTTGCTCACGAAGACCTAGGGCATTTGAGGAAGCCCGTCGTAGGAATATACAAGCCAAGTTCCATAATGAAAAATTCCCACTAGTGTATGAAAGTGACAACATATGAGATTCACTATATAAAAAACATGGTGCTACTTTGAAGCACAATATATGAGACTCACTACACTACAAAAAAAAGACACATCCGTGACATTTTGGGCCGAACGAATTTTTTTCTGTCATACATATGACACTTCTATGACGATAATTGTGACAAAACCCGGTATCATCATAGATGTGGTGGGCTCCTACTTCTATGACAAAAAATCATGACAAAAAATGGGCTTTTCGTCCTGGGCGGGCCGGAGACGCAGCTGCATGACATTCTTTGGGCCGTCCATGACGGAAAAAACCGTGGTAGAAGCACGGGGGAGGAAAATTTCAGGGAGTTGCCGGTTACGGTGGGAGAGCGATGCGCGTTTCTCTCGTATATGTACGCGCGTGTTTGCGAGGCGTTGGCTCTAACTAAACCCGAGCGAGGCGTTGGGCTCTAACTGAACCCGAGCAATTGCACAGCAGGCTACGCGTTACTGAACCCGAGCGATCGATCGATGGCTGTTAACTAAATCCGATGGAGCGATTCCTTCGCTACTGCTGCTAACTGAAGCCGATCGATGCTGCCTCTGGGTTGAACAGTGAGCGTTGCGGGGGGTTTGGATGAATAGTGAGCGGTGGCGTTGCCTCTGGATGAACATGAACCCGTGGTGTGGAGGGCTGGATGAACAGTAGACGGTGGAGGGGTGGCCGTGGAGGGGTGGTTGAACAGGACTCCGTGGTGTGGAGGGCTGGATGAACAGTAGACGATGGAGGAGTGCCCGTGGAGGGGTGGTTGAACAGTAGCCGGTGGAGTAGCGCACGGTGGAGGCTGGATGAACAGGAGCCCGTGGAGGCTGGAGGAGGTCGACGGTAGCCCGTGGAGGCTGGAGGAGGTCAACGGTGGAGATGAACAATATCCCGTGGAGTCCCGTTTTGCGGTACACCACACCCCCCGTTTCGACCGTAGCGCTCCAACACAAGTCCGTTTCATCCGTTTTGCGGTACGCCACACCCCTCCCGATCAACAGGACCCCAATTTCGACCGTAGGAGGTCCGTTTCCTCCGTTTTGCGGTACGCCACGCCTCTCCCGATCAACAGGACCCCCGTTTCGACCGTAGGAGGTCCGTTTCCTCCGTTCTGCGATACGCCAGGCCCCTCCCGATCAACAGGACCCCGTTTCGACCGTAGGAGGTCCGTTTCGTCCATTCTGCAGTACGCCAGGCCTCGTTTCCATCGCCTATTCTGTCCAAGCCGGTTGGCTCCCACGCGTTCGGTTGCCTCCCGATGAACACGACGCATTCCGTTGCCTCCCCGTGAACACGACGCATTCCGTTGCCTCCCCATGAACACGACGCATTCCGTTGCCTCCCCATGAACACGAGCCCTTGCTGTATGTATGCGCGATTAGGCATTCGAGACCCCGCCCGTATGTACACATACGTGGCCGTATTTTCTTTCTTGCACCCTGGCCGCTGTGCGTACGTGTACATGCTACGTGCGCGCCTCTACTACGACACGTACGCGCCTCTACTACGACACGTGCGCGCCTCTACATCGACCAGTATATATGTACGTACAAGTTCGCGACCAGAATGACAAAGCTACGTACGCTTCGACCAGGTGGGTCCCGATTGTCAGGCAGTTCCTTGCGTGCGAAAATGTAGCTGGTGGGTCCCAGCAGTCAGAGGGACGAATCGTTTTTTTTCCCGGACGCACTTCCTTTGCGTGCGAAGATGCAGCTGGTGGGTCCCAGCAGTCAGGGGGGCGAATCGTTTTTTTTGCCTGGACGCAATTCCTTGTGTGCGAAGATGTAGCTGGTGGGTCCCAGCAGTCAGGGGGGCGAATCGTTTTTTTGCCCGGACGCACTTCCTTGCGTGTGAAGGTGTAGCTGGTGGGTCCCAGCAGTCAGGGGGAAACGTTTTTTTCGTGAAATATGGTGGCCCGTCCGGTGGGTCCCCGCTGTCAGGTGGAGGAATAATTATTTTGCGCGTAATAAGGAGACACTTCCTTGCTGCGGCCGTGGACCCAGCTGTCAGCCTCTCCACGTACAGTCCACGTCCGATGGAAGCCGTCCCTTGACCACATTGACCATGCCGCGCCGAGAGCACCAGGGCGCTGGACGACGGCGAGGCCTAGGAAGGGGACGATGTGGAGCCGGGGAAGACGCGGTAGTGGATGCCCACGCGTAGAGGAGTACGAGGGTTCACTGGTTCGCTGCGGTGTGAGGCTGCCGTCGCCGCAGAATAACAGGGGGTGTGGGTGAGTAGAGGGATGGCCTGGCCAATGGTGGGAGTAGTAGGGGGCGGTGAGGCCTCCGCCGCATCGTAGCCGGCCATGGGAGGCAGGAGCACGAGGCACGACCGACGCTGGTTTGGGCGGCTGGAGCAAGAAGACTAGAGGTTGAAGAAGCACTACGGCCGTTGGATGGACATCGTATGGTCACTGGAGCTAGAATCATGCATATTGACTAAGTTGACAAAGCCCTCTGTCCCCGTCAACTTAGTAGGCCCACAATTCAGCCTACCACTATACTAGGTCCCAGCTAACAAGGGGGAGTATTCATTTTTTTATGCGTAATAAGGAGGCACTTCCTTGCGTGCGAAGATATAGCTGGTGGGTCCGAGCTGTCAGCGGCGGTAATGTTTTTTTCACGAAATACTGAGGCCCTTTCGGTGGGTCCCTGATGTCAGGTGGACGAATCATTATTTTGCGCGTAATAAGGAGGCATTTCCTTGCGTGTGGCCGTGGACCCAGCTGTCGGCCTCTCCACGTACAGTCCACTTCAGATGCATGTCGGTCGTTGACCACGTTGACCAGGCCGCACCGAGAGCACCAGGGCGGTGGACGATGGCGAGGCCTAGGAAGGGAACGACACGGAGGCAGGGAAGACTCAGCAGTTGTTTCCCACGCGGAGGGGAGTACGACTGAACGAGGGTTTACTGGTTCGTCTGCCGTCGCCGGAGAATAACAGCAGGTGTGGGTGAGTAGAGGGATGGCTAGGCCAGCGATGGGAGTACGGTGGGGCGGTGAGGCCTGCGCGGCAGCATAGCCGGCCGCGGGGAGGAGGGAGCAGGCAGTCTCGCCGGTGCTTGTTTGAGCGGCTGGAGCAGGAAGAGCAGAGATTGAAGAAGCACGACGGCCATTGGATGGCCATCCAACAGTCACTGCTTGTGCGTCAACCTTTTTTTTAGGAAAGCCTCAAATCTGTGGAAAACAGCATACATCCCATCTGCCATTATTTGTAATAATTTACAGCCCATTTGCTGATTCTTAAGTTTTTTTGGAGCCCATATTCTTTTTGTTAGCATTACAGCCCATATTGTGGCCACGGTTAAAAAATTATACGAAATTTTGCATATTTCGGTGCGGTCCGAACTGTTTTTAATCCCGAAATTTCGACTCACATTCAAACTGATTTTAAAACTAAATGTATATCAATATAAAATCCAACAAATTCTCCACGCATAAAAGTTAATGTAATTTGAAATCTCAAAATGAGAAAAAAAAGATATTTGAAAGTAATTGCCGCTTTGATGTGTTTTAAAAATGTATAGCCTATTTCTCATTACTGATGGGCCATTTTCTCGGCCAGCCGAATGAAAGCTCTCCTCGTCTTGAAAGATTTGCAGCCTAACAGGCCTGACAAAGCGACTTACTTGGCAAATCACAAAAAACTGGGCTGTGGCCGTGGACCCAGCTGTCAGCCTCTCCACGTACAGTACTCTTCCGATGGAAGTCATTCCTTGACCATGTTGACTACGCCGCGCGGAGAGCACCACGGCGGTGGACAATGGCGAGGCCTAGGAAGGGGACAGCGCGGAGGGGGGGAAGACGCGGCAGTGGAAGCCCGCGCGGAGAGGAGTACGAGGGTTCACTTGTTCGGCTGCGGTGTGAGGCTGCCGTCGCCGCAGGCCCTGGCCTGCGGTGGGAATAGTAGGGGCGGTGAGTCCTCCGCGGTAGCACAGCCGGCCACGGGAGGCAGGAGCATGAGGCACGACCGGCGCTGGTTTGGGCGGCTGGAGCAAGAAGACCAGAGGTTGAAGAAGCACTACGGCCGTTGGATGGACATCGTACGGTCACTGGAGCTAGAATCGTTCATATTGACTAAGTTGACAAAGCCCTTCATCCCCGTCAACTTAGTAGGCCCACAAGTCAGCCTCCCACCAAGGTGGGTCCCAGCTAGCAGTGGGAGTATTCATTTTTTTGTGCGTAATAAGGAGGCACTTCCGATGGGTCCGAGCTGACAGCGGGGGGGGGGGGGACTTTTTTCGTGAAATATGGTGGCCCGTCAGGTGGGTCCCAACAGTCAGGGGGCAAACGTTTTTTTCGCAAAATACGGTGGCCCGTCCAGTGAGCCCCTGCTGTCAGTTGGAGGAATCATTATTTTCCACGTAATAAGGAGGCACTTACTTGCTGCGGCCGTGGACCCAGCTGAGACTCTCCACATACAGTATACTTCCAATGGAAGTCGTTCCTTGACCACGTTGACCTCGCCGTGTTCCGTTGCATGCATGCGTCCATGGGCGTGGTGCGTCCCCACTGTCAGCCACTCACGTACAGTCATCTTTCGATGACTCTCGGTTGTTGACCACGTTGACCACACCGTGCCGAGCGCACCCAGACTGGAATGACCCGGAGATGGGGAAGACGGGGCAGTGGAGTCGCAGATGGAGAGGAGTGGGAAACTTCACTGGTTTGGGTTCGCGGCAGCACAACTGCGGTGCCGCCCACGGGAGACAGGAGCAAGAACAGAGGTTGAAGAAGGAGCACGGCTCTTGGATTAACATCCAACGGTCCAGCTGCTAGAATCATTTGTTGATTAAGTTGACAAAGCCGTGCGTACATGTCCGCTTAGCAGGCCCACAAGTCAGTCACCAAATCTGACGGGTCCCAGCTGTCAACGGGATGAATAATTTTTTTCGCAAAACAAGGAGGCACTTCCTTCCGTGGGAAGATACATCCGGTGGGTCCCAGCTGTCAGGTGTAGGAAACATTTTTTTCCATCTCAATAAGGAGGAACTTTCCTTGCGTGCGACCATGGACCTCGTGGGTCCCAGCCGTCAGGCTCTCCACGTACAGTCCTCTTCCAATGACTCTCGTTTGTTGACCACGACGCACCGAACACAGTGAGGCGATGGACGGCGGCGAGGCCTCGGACGGGAACGACTCGGAGATGGGAAAACGCGGCAGTGGAGTCGCAGATTGAGAGGAGGAGAAGGGTTATAACTGGTTATGTTGCAATTCATATCAAACTCAGGTTCACAGGACACGTTCATATTCATAGCCAACATTCACTATCAACAACTCAAAAGATTCATATATACACAAGCTCAGCATATCTATGCATCCAAATGATTGATAGATCACACGACAATATTCATACATAATTCACAATAAGATTCAGATATACACATGTTCAGTATGTTTATGCATCCAAATGATTGAGATCACAGCCAATATGATCCATGGATGAACTTTAATTACCTAGGGTACAGACTGGTAAATGGTGTTCAATCAGAGGTACTTCTTGCTAAAATTAGTTCTTGTACGAGTAAACTTTCGAGTACATAAGAGGCAGCACAGACAATCTGAACTTTGCTTGTAGGTTTATCCTCAAATAGTGGCCTCGTGCCGACGGAGGTTTGAGCAACTTGGCCACTACTTTCATCCAACTAGTTTACTGGCTCATCTTGGTCCTGTATCTCGCCAAAATTCTACATTGCAGACGAGAAAGGAGGCGGTTGATAAAATGAACCACCCAAATTTTTTGTACAATTCAACTGAAATGGAGCATCCTTGGCGTGCAGACTGATTAAGTCCCAGATGAATATACGCGTCAACCAACTTGTCTGGAATCTTTAGACTCCATGCCATATAGTTTGCTACCATATGTGCCGATAACCAAAAGGCACAAGTTGGGGCCAAAGACTGGACTGTGTTTTTCTGGGCTATGCACCAAGCAATATTTTTGGCGTTCACTCTCCTAATACTTGGAGTTTGACAATTGGTTGACGCCGGTTGATACTCGAATGAATATAGGCACTTCTTGTCAACATCGATGCTTGTCTGAGTGAACTTTGGAGTACATAGCAGCAGCATAAGTACCTGTCCATCTGATCATTTTGTGCAGTTCTACTGAAATCACCCGATGTAATGATTTGCCTGCGAGTTCAGGCTCCAAATTACTCCTTTATGAAATCGGCAAACAGTAGCACAATACCAAATTACCAATACATATGATAGGCACAATAATTAGGATAAAGACCAGTACCAACCTCTGTGAGGTAGCATATCAATTACTATTTCCTTTGACTGGAAGCCGAGATAAGCCAAGCGACTGACAGCAAAGGAAGAAAGCAAGCAGAGATTAGCGACTGACAGGAAAGGACGGAAGCTGTCGAGGCAATGAAGCACCCAAAGTTTTTGTGCAGTTCAACCAAAATCGAGCATCCCTGGTGGCACATATATTGAGAGAGTGAGATTACTGTAATAGTGGGACTAGTTGATGAAACATACACTAACAAATAGAAGCACCCTCATTATCTTAATGGGTAAAGTTAGCAACATAGTAGTCTTGCTTAAAGAGAGGTATTAGTTTATTTAATAAGTTCCAATTAGCTCAACTCAACACTCAAAGCATTGCCATTTATCATAGGTTGCAAAACTTAAAAGTGCAAAGATAAAGGAGTTTCTCATGACAGTAGCACGATACAATAGAGATGACATCAAACTAATATGGATGAAGGCCTTAGGCCCGTACCAACCTGAGAAAAAAAATCTTATTCATGTAGTCCCATAAGAGAAGATAAAGCACTCACTGGAATCACACAATAGTATATATTTTTGTGCACTTCAAATGTATGGTTGAAATCACTCTTGTTTACCAGTGTTGAGATTGTATCGAAAGATTATCAAGAACTTCCAGCAGAGTTAAAGCACTGGTGGGATACAGTTCATTGTATTGTCTTGTGTAGTTCCACTAAAATGTATGATTGGCACAACATGATCCCTGTTTGCACAAGTAGGAACAAGGTGAAACCTTCATTAGCTTAGTGAGAAAGGATAGGAATACATTAGCATATTACTCAAACAGTAGCATCAAATTCATGATGGACAATACGCAAAACATTGCCTCATTGAACCAATGGCAATAAATTGACATGCAAAACAATAGCACTATTATGTCATGACACTAATAATATTCCCTCCCTGCTCCACCACATGATTCACCTCCATAGACAAACATTCACACGTACATGATTTAGCATAGGGTCCTACTAAAGATTTGTTTAACTCCAACAGGAAAATTAGGCAGTAATAAATTAGTGGTACTTAAGTACTCCTAATTAATTAAGTGAGATAGAAGAAGTGGAAGGGCTCCCTGGAGGATCGTCTCACATGTAAGGTAGTCGTTGCTGGAGCCCTTGAATAGCCTCGACTGAGGCCTCTGGCTTCAGCAAGATCGCCTTGGCACTATTTATTCTTCTTCTTCTTCCTCTTCATGCTATGTTTCTCTTTCTCCTCACCAGTTGGTGAAACCAAGTACATGATTGGCCTTCTAATTCAGAATTGGTTTTGTCAGTGAGGGAGTACAAGTGTACTAGTAAAAAACAGCATTATTTTCTCATGGCAGTCGGAAAATAGAGATGAACACATGCATTAAATATCATTCTTACCTAAAGGAAGGTTATGGCGCCAATATGGATGATGAGGATTGGAACACAGATCTCCCTTTGTGCAGTTCCACCAAAATGAACCAACTGTTCCATTTGACATTCCAGTTAAACAGCACAAAAGTCACTTCTTTTAAGAAGAGTTTTGTGCAGTGCACCAAAAGGTCACAACAGCAACCAGGTGATTTGGATATCCCTGTTTGCACAAAAAGGCATAGAGGAATAGTCAGAGTCTCAAACAATTACAGGCAAAAACATTTGGCTAAACTTGTCAGAGTCTCAAACAATTACAGGCAAAAACAGTGGCATGGCTTCATTTTTACCAGGGACATTATATTAAGAACAGCTAAGGCTGCGTTCGGTTCACAGGTTTGGTGCAGGATTTTCGTAGGAACACAATTCCTACCATATTCTTTCCCTTCCAACCGTTCGGAACACGGGAAAGGTGAATAGTGTTTCATAGGAAAGCTGGTCTGGTAGTACTGATTCCATCGGATTAGAAACATCCACGCGCTGCTCATTTTTTGGGCGGAAGCCCGAGGCAGGCGCTCGCTGCCATTTGTTAGACAGGTTGCTGTGCTGTGTTTGCGGAATAAAAAATCAACCTATGTGTGGTACGTGAGATAAGGACAAGAGTAGTCACTGTGCAACTGAATAAACAAATAACATCTCATGCTACCAAGCATGCTACTCTAAAAAAACAAATTTGTACATTTCGTAGTCCATCCAAACACATTCTCTTGAGAGCTTCCTCCGGTTCGCCGTTCCATAGTTTTATACCTACATTCCTTTCCTATTCCCCTATTTTCATCAAGACCTATGTTTTCTGCCCTTTTATTCCGACTGGAGCCTAAATATTTGGTATAAGGGCATGGGACAGTGGGTGCACCAGCAGTACAACACCATGTACATAAACAGGGGCATAAAGTGGTGATTCATAGTTTGTTGCCTCGAGAAACAAACATCCAAGAAACATATCTGGGTTGGTCCCATTTTTGTTCACTCTAGCCACCTACTCCTATGTGTGGATAGCAAATCTAGTCCTGGTCATACCACTGTGTACAGCGTTACCCCTATATTTCCCTTTTCGACCAAGAGACCGGTTGGATGACCAGTCTGTACTACTTTCATCCCCTTTGCTTCCTGTTTGTACCAAGTCCGATGTACATACTAAATTCCCCCACTCCCACTTTATTTCAATGACAAGTATTTTCGGACGGAGGGAGTACAAGATTCGACTCCATGAAGTAGCTTTACCTCTAACAATAGAAAAAAAAATAGGTGACGTTGGACCATCCGATCAAGAGGGGCTGAGAAGTAGAAAATGATGCACATGCAGCAATGTAGCAAGCTGGGGAAGTAGAGCTAAGGCGGTTCCGAATGAAGATATACCTGAAGGTCGTCGGGATGTGGATAGGTGGGCGGCGGAAGGCCGGATCTGCCACAGGCAACGACGAAGGGATCGGAGGACCTCCCGCGCCGGCGCTCGGCTAGAGATAACGGTGCGGCCGGCAGTGGGTCTCCTTCCTCGTTGTCGACGACGGCCTAAACGCTGCCCCTCCTCCCCTTCACCGGCAGAGGGGGATACGTCCGGATCTGTAACCAGGGTGAGGATAGAAAGCCAGTGTTTTTTGAAGGGAGAAAGACAGGGTTACTACCCCTATCTTGTTTAGATCTGGAGAGGATGAGAGTGTGTGAATAGAGCAGCCCTAGCACGCAAGCGCGGAGGTTCCGGCCTATATATAAGTAGTGGGGTAGTTTTCCTTTTTCACTCCATCAAAACAATCGTTTAAAATTGTGTACTATACTACATGCCAGGTCGCGGTTCTTTTAGTTGTTGATTGTTTTTTGAGATAGCTACCCGCTTGTTCCAAGTGGTGTTACGGTGTGCCAGGTCGCACTTTGTATCGTTCAAGTCTGGTAGTACTAAAAGTCCCTCCATTAAATGAACAACCACCCCCTCATAAAAATTGTGAACAAGCCCACGGCTAAAATTAGCGGAAAAGTGGGTTGCCCCAACATGCATTATTATTTATATTTTCTACTCACTCTGTTCCTAAATATAAGTCTTTTTTATTAGCCACACCTAAGACAAGAATTTTTTTATTAGCAGTGAACCCCACATGTCATAGACACAAAAATTGTGGCAAGATTCCCTTAGGCAAGCCAAAGTGTGTCTAACAATTTGAGCAACTCAGGTTAGGCAAGTGTGGCAAGTGTGGGAAAAATAATGTGGCAACATAATACAAACATAGTCACAATCCAAACAGCCCCGTGATTTTTTGTGACATGCATGAAAATTTGGTTAGTTAAATTTATAGTCAAAATTTGGCAAGGTGCATCAAATCAACACATGCAAGCATCAAAAGGAAAGTCATGGCATGCATGCATGCGTTGTACTCCCTCCGTTTTGAAATATAAGTCTTTTTAGAGATTGCAACAAGTGACTACTCCCTCCGTTCCTAAATGTAAGTCTTTTTAGGGATTCCACTACAAACTACATACGGATGTATATAGACATATTTTAGAGTGTAGATTCACTCACTTTGTTTCGTATGTAGGAGTAGTTCATAGTGAAATCTCTAAAAATACTTATATTTTGGAACGGAGGGAGTACATACAAAGCAAAATATGTCTACTCCCACATACGAAGTAGCCCATTTGAAATGTGTAAAAAGAGTTTTATCGAATGCAGTGCTTTGATGTGTCACGTCAACTCGTACAAGCCCGAGAAATTTGATTACTACGACGCCCTCTCCCTCGCGGACTGAGCTCTGGTGCCTTAACTGCACCTGCCTTTGGCTGCATGACAGGTGGGCCAACCACCTGTTGGGCCCACCTATCATGGACGCAAAGCCAGGAGCAGTAAGTAGAAGCTTTTGCTACATGCTATCCCTCCCGCACGAGGTGGACAGACATGCAGCAGTGGATTCGATACTGTAGAAGTAGGAGTAACATCATTGTTCGTCTTCTCGAAGAGGCGAAGAGCCAAGTGCAAACCGAACGTGGCAGTTGCGAACGCTCGCGTGGTGCGGTTCCTTGGAGTACTAGCCAGGCTCTTGCATGAGACAAAATTGCTATTGTTTAACAATTAAACTCCATTATCCATTGGTTGATACTCATTCTGCATAGGTCCACGCGCTTAGCACCGTTTCCTCCTGGGGTCACCAATGTTTATTTGCTAATTAATAGCATTCCATGCAATGAACTAGCCATTGCAAGTCATTAAAAGCATGCACACCTCTCATCTCTTATTGGTTGATACGTATGTCAAGAAACAAGGTAGAAGTTAATGCACCACGCCTAAGTGTTTTGGGACTATTTGGTTTTCGTAAGATGACTTACACACCTAGACGGAGGGAGTAGTATAGACCTGTAAACCGGAAAGGATTACTCCCTCCGTCTAGGTGTGTAAGTCATCTTAGGTTGCGCACCGCGACCAAGGTGGAGGGGAAAACAAGGGAACTTAATGTCTTTTTGCTAATTAATAACATTGCATGCAATGAACTAACCACTGCATGTCGTGTTTGGTTTCTCAAGTCATTTAAAACATGCATGACCCACATCTCTTATTGGTTGATATGTCACGAAACAAGAAACGAGATGAGAGTTAATGTACCGTGCCTAAGTGTTTTGGGATTATTTGGTTTTCGTAAGATGACTTACACACCTAGACGGAGGGAGTATTTGCCTTTCTGGAGATTTCAACAAGTGACTAGACTTCGGCTAAAAAAAACAAGTGACTAGACTACACCGTGTGCAGTACCCCCTCCCCTCCGGTTTATAGGGCTCAAATCTCAAATCTCATGAACCAAGGCATTTTGCGATTGGAGGAATGTATCTCATACTTTACAAAACTACCCAAATTAAACTCATGCATTAATTATGTAGTTCTCTCATTTTCCTCTCCGCCTTGGTCACGTTGCACAATATTGAGGCTAGCCATAGTGGGAGTGACTTAGGTAGTAACTTAACACATCTCAAGACAATTTTGCTTATGTGGCAAGTATTTAATGAGGAAAGAGGTGCTTGTGGTAACATAATATGTTACTGTAACATAGCGCTTTCCGAGGCAAAATGAGTCTATGAGATAATAAATGAAGCAATCTATGATACTACTACTATGTTACTTTGCACTATGGAGGTAGTAACTTACACTAGTGTTATATGCATGATACTAGTCTAAGTTACTCCCCACTATGACCAGCCTGAGAGAGTGCTTTGATATGTTTTAGTCTCATGACTAAAAGTAGTGGGACTAAAACTTGTTAGCCTCATCTATGCTTGGATCCAAATACTAAAGAGACTAAAATCAAGTTAATGACATTTCAAAGCATCCGGGCCCGCGTGCCATCCACCAAATCACAGCAAGGTGCTACAGTCGAGACTAACCTGTCACCCCGGTGTGGCCGGCATGACCCGTCACAAAACTCACACCTTTACCAACAGTGGTAATGTGGCCTCCAAGTTGGACTGGACGAAGCAGCCATCATTTCATTGGAACGCTCGTTCAAGCCCTTTCTTCCCTTTCTTGAAGAAAACCTCACTCCAGGCTACTCACTTCTGCCATTTTTCTTCTCTACCGACGAAGGGAAGGTGGGCGAATCAGCTATGCTGCTATATTTTCATTCCAATAATCTTCTTTTTGCGAAGCACCGACCGATTCTCACATCCTATTCTTTTCCTGTTTTCATTGCGATTGTGGTTTCCTTTCGATTGCTTTTTGTTTGTCAGTTCATTGGTGGATCCTGGAGCACTAGGCAAAGAGTTGCCGGCGGACAACCCACTGGAGACAGTGATCTCCAGGAAGCGAGCACTGACCAACGAGTTGACCATGTTGGCGGGCCAACCCATGGAGACGAAGAACTCCAAGAAACAAGCACTGGCCAAAGAGTTGAGGACGTTGGCGGATGAACTCCTCAAAGAAAGTTGGAAGAATAGCAAGGGCCCCACCGTGCCTACCCCAGGAGCTCTGATTGCCACCTATGTGAGGCTCAAGACCGAGTTTGAGGAGATAGTCGCCGTTGAGAAGCAGTATTCCCCTGGGAAGGTGATGGCCCCATCGAGGACGAGGAGATGGCCCCCGGAGGGATGAGATCCCCCGGTGAGCTGCACAAGGTAAAAAATAATGGCTTATTACCATAGTTGTGGTTTTTGATTATTTGCAATGTGCTTGCTTTTTGATTATTTTCAATGTGCTTGCTAATATGTTAGTGTTGTGCAGGTGCCGGTGGTTGTCCTTGATGATTCCGATGTCGTGGCCCATCCTGTTGGCATCGCCCCGGAGATCAATTTCAATGCCGCTGTCCATCCTATGGACATCGCCCTAGAGATCGATTCCGATGTCGCGATCAGTCCTATGGACATCGCCCCAGAAATCGATTCCCATGCCGCTGTCTGTGCTGTGGTCATTGCCCGAGAGATTGATGACAAGAAGTAGTTGGTCGTGCTAATCCTTCAGGGTAGTTTGCATTGCCCTGTGTTTAACTACCAGAACGATGCGTGTTATCAAACCATCTTAGGGCTAGTACACTGTCTTGTGTGGGCGGATCTTGCTACTTTTGTTTGATAGTGAATCATGCGAACCCTCTCTGAGATATGGAAACAGATGTATCCTCACCAACTTTTGATGTAATATATGGCATGCTTAGATGTAACTTTGAACTGTTTATCATATCAGCAGGGCTTGTTTGATGATTCTTGGTGTTAGTAGGCTAGCTACTGTGCGAGCTATAGTACTTGCAAAACACTCACCGAAGAGAAACGTTGGGGCTGATGAGCTCGTCGTACGCTTATACTTATCCCTCGTCGATCGACCAATCGCCCTAGCTCCTAAAATTGTAGGCTTAGCGATTGATCAGACAATAGTCGACATACATTCAGGCCTCATTTGGTTCATATGGTAGGAAAATCGTAGCAAAAGTACAGAGAACGTGCAACACAAAATCGTAGCAGTGCAGAGACATACTCCCTCCGTTCCAAAATAGATGACCTAGGCGGGCTAGTTTGGCCTAGTGGGTTTCAGTGATATGATGTGGTACAGTGCCGTCGAGTCTTCGCCTGTGGTAGCAGTATTGCGGGTATAGTAAGTTTTCTTGAAGAAGCGGAATTCAACGAAGTCATGATGGTTCCTTCATCCGAACAACTTACGGTGGTAAAGGTTGGGCCTGCGATATGATCGGGGTAGACCAGGATAATTTTGTGCATGGCAGGTGGACCAGGATGGTCGACGTCCCACATGTCGGCAAATGAAAGTATTCTTTTCGATATAGAGGACGAGCAATGAGTATTCATTGTTTATTTTTGATGAAAGCTATTGTCTCCACTGTTACTCCTTGACTTTGTCAATGCCTCTCTCTGCTCCACATAAGCGGGGACTACTTGCTATGCATGCAGCAGGCAGCTGGCGTCTTGAGGGGCCAGGGCCGTGAGAGCGGGCTCCGGAAGCGGTCCAGACTCCAGCATGGCCCACCTCACATTATCACCATATATTTCTTGGAGTCCGTGTGCGGCGGGCGGGCGATCTCTTCTCCCTCCCCCGTTTCTCTCTTCTCAGCCGACGCCCGCGGAGCGATTAGATTTCGGCTATCGACGGTTTATTCAATTACGGTCCCACATGTCAGTGAAACTGCAAGACAACGCGTGTCCCCTTTGGTGAGCGGCGTGCGAGCCGGACTGTCGGGGTTGCGACGCGTACGAGTCGTAAGTGTGCCGCCTTTTCCTTTAGAACTTGCGAAGCGTAACATTTTCGCCAGATCGATCGGTAGAAATCCAGAACAAAATGACGAGGGCCGTGCTTTCCCTCTCGTTAGGCGGGCTAGTTCGAGTGATATGACGTGCTACAGTGCCGTCCACTTGCTCCATTTTTATGTAAGCAAGAGTTTACACTCGTACGCGGGAGGAGTACGAAACACCGCGGATCTGATTTTGATCGAGGGATAACTGTTCCCTGCCAAATAATGGAGGATTGTTACCGATTATAGCATGATAGTTAGGGCATCTCCAGCGCTGGCCCACAAATTGACACCGGCATCTGTCCGAGGACACTGATGGATGCCATCCGATGCTGCCCGCATACCTTTCGACAACTATATGAACTAACCGGACGAAATTCGTGCAAACAAAGCAAATTTCAAATTAACCGGATGAAATTCATTACATTTCGAAAACTTTTCCTACAAACTGGACGAAATTCATTACATATTTCACACAAACCGTACTAAACCTACTGTAAACCTAATCTAAATGATCGCCGGCGCCCGACCACCAAGTCCGGCCATGAACCCGAGAAAGCAGGCCATTGCCTTTGCCTCCTCCTCATCCGCTTCGATAACCTTCTCCTCCGGCCGGAGCACAAGGTTATGAAGATTTCCGCCTCCACGTCACAGCCAAGCGGCTAATCGGTCGCCGATGTTTACCCCACCAAGCTTGGCGTCGACTGAGTGGAGTAGCGGTGGCCTTCCCGGGACCAGAGCGGCGGCGACCTACCATGCACTACTCTTCCTCGCTGCCGGCTGCGCCCGCGCACGCGCGCCAGCTTCATGGTCGTGGCGGCGGAGGGCAGCCCGGGGGGTGCCGGCGATCTCCTTCGTTTGCTCCTACGATAGTATGTCGAAGAGAGCTTTGGAGTGCGCCCGGAGCGGAGCCGCCGATGTCCCTCGTCTGCTCCTGCGACTGTACGTCCAAGAGAGCTTCGGAGCGCCACGAGGCCATGGTTGAAGTGGTGCCGACAGAAGGAAGGGACCGAAGGAGAATAAGTGTGGGTCTTTGGCTATGGCTGGGAGCTGGGGCTCAAGTTAATATAGCGGGCAAATGGCAATGAGCCGCGGCAGACGGATGGACAACTGGCGCCGGAGTAGGTTCGTCGGGCATGAATGCAGACGCTGCTTCAGTGACTTAACTGCAGATGCGTTTGGGTGTCTGACATGTGGGCCCAAAGGGCGTCTGGCCCGCATGTCAGTGACACACCAATTGCACCTGCAGTTAAGTCCAGTGAATGCGGCATTGACATTCTGGAGAGACGGTGACCGTTTCAGGCGCATGCAGACTGTTTGACTGGTCAACCATACAAATACGGAGCTATACGCTGAGCCAGCGACCGTATAATCACCATATCTCGTATACAATGATCAAAGTGAGCTATCAAGACAAGTTCGATGACCGCCAATGCATTTTACCTGGTAATAAATGACCAGGATTGAAGGGGAATCCTAATTTGCTTCGTATTCTGTCCTTGAGCTCTTGACAAACCAATGCACTATACGGTTGTCCCGCCACTCCACCCCAGAGCTCTCTCACCAAGCTTCGTTCATGCCACCGCGCCGCACACTAACCGGTAAGGCAGCGATGGCATCCCGCCGCGCCGAGTTCCTTGCCGCCCACGAACGCACACAAAATGGTAGGGAAGCGATGGCATCCTGCCGTGCCGAGTTCATCGCCGCTCGCGACCTCACAACTATGTGGGAGGAATTTGAAGATGCCAAGGCCGAATGGGCGGTAGAGCAAGAGGAGGCCAAAGCCGCACAGAGGGAGCAGAAAAGTCAGAAAGCACTCAAGAAAAGAGAGGCCCGCCGCCGCAAGAAAGAAAAGGACGCACGCGCTGCTGCGGAGAGGTCGGTGGAGATCCAAGCACGGTGGGGTGTCGCTGACAAAGCCGGGAAGGAGAACGACGGCGTCTGGCCAGCATGTGAGAAGTAGTAGTACTAGTAGTTAGTGTGTGTGTCTGTGCCTGAGTACGAGCATGTACCAGTACTACTAGTTACTACTATAGTTTTTAGAGCAAATTACCTGTACATTAGCCTAGACTAAGTGGAAAAATTCCTATCCTATGCATCAAATGGCATCTCTTTCTCTATAGGAATTGAGATGCATGTCATCTCACTTCCTATGATTTTCATATTCCTATCCTATGAACGAAAGGAGGCCTCTGTTGGAGTAAATACTGTAGCTAGAAGTACTGCTGGTATAGTAGTTTTCTTCAAGAAGCGGAATTCAACGAAGTCATGATGGTTCCTTCGTCCGAGCAACTTCAAAGTGGGAAGTGGGCCTGTGATTTGACGGCTCAGTAGTCATTGTTACTGCGGCGCGACGACCTGGGTGACTCTCCCTTGGAGTTCTGCGTGCATGGCAAGTGGACCAGGATGGTCGACGTCCCACATGTTGGCGAACGGAAGTATTCTTTCCGATATCGAGGAGCAAGGAAACCGCGTGGTATACTATCACTGCTGATTGGTTCGCAAAAAAAGTATCACTGCCGATTTATAATTATTTTTTATTTCTGATGAATGCTAGCGTTTCAACTCTTACGACGAAGGGTGCCAAACACGGCATGTGCTGATTGTCCCACACGTCAGCGAAAGGAGTGGGACATGAACAGCGTGGTAGAGCCCAGCGTAAAAAAAAGCATGGTAGAGCGTCTCCACTTCTTCCACTTCTGGGTCGGAGACCACACCAAGTAGTACTTAGCTGTATGAACGATACAAAGTGCGACCTAGGGAGAAAGACACGTCTAGTTGGAAGGTCTCGGGGCATACACGTAAACAAATATAAAAGTTAATATGTGCCTCCAACTAATATAGTAGTAGTAGAGTACTTAGACACGTACTCCATAACATCACCGTGCATTGCACGTACAACATTTAGTGGTAGTACGTAGTAAGAGACAAATGCCGCCCAAGAGTTCCCTTCTCGACCTACTTTTGGGTGTTTGGTAGAGTGTATGGAGGGTGCATGAGTCCACACTAGTTTAGCACAAATACACTAGAGGCATGCATGAAGAGAGCATGCATGAAGAGGGGTGTTGAGTTGAGTATGCATGAAGAGGGAACAACTATGCTGAGACGAGAACGCAACCAAACACACCCTGTATGCCACACATGTTCATACCATTTGTGCCTTTCCACTTCACTTACTGCGCTACATTACTCAAGTTCGTACATCCACTCCTGGGTACATGTCCGTCTCGTAGTTCCAGTGCCACGTGTTCTTCATATAGATGGAACGATTGTTGCATAACACGTGCGCCTTGATGCTAGATGTCTCGCGTGTTGGCAAAAGGATGAACAAAGCTCACATAAAAAAAATAGAGTGGAAGAACATAGATTCCGGACGACCGAGAAGGAGCAAGGAACCTCGTGGTGGAGCATCTGCACTCATAATATTTAATATTATTTAGCGATATAAAATTAACCAATCATCTCCACAGTGGACTGGAAGAGTACGAAACACGGCAACCCAGTGTAGTTACATCATACTAGTACATGGCTAACCCACGCTATCACCATATTTCTTGGCTTCCGTGCGACACCTATCTCTAGTAAACCAGCAGCTTGTATCGCTTCTCCCTCCTCGTCTCTATCAAAGTGCGGCGGGCTGGCGTTTTTGCCATCTATTGAGGTCGGTTAACTATCACATGTTAGCGACATGCCAAGAGCATTCTAAAAAAATCCTTTCACGTTCCGTTTTCAAAAATAAAAAATACTTTCACGTACGAATTTGCCTGTATGCTTTGAGCAACTTGCATGTCCTATACTGCTCCTGTTTGATACTCTAACTTAGCTAGAGGTTAGACTAACTCATGACTAACCCTGAACTAACTGTAGCCAAAGAGGTGTTTGGGTGACAGGGTTAGATTGACAATAAATGCACTTCATGGAGAGAGAAAAGTGATTTTTCAGTGGTCCCAATGAGAACTATCTCCAGTTAGCACCTCTTGGGTGGGATAGTTTTTTTGGTGGGTTCGGTGCAACTTGCTTCAATTTAAACCCTCATGCTTGGATACTTTAGGGCTATTTGAGCCCCAACTAGCTCAAACTAACTCTAACCCATGGATCCAAACAGGGCCAATGGCCAGTCTCGACGCGGAGCAGTCGCGTGCACCGGGAAGCGGCGCTCTCTCGGCCGTTGCGCCACTTCAAAGCCGGCGCCAGTGAGAGGTCACCTCCGCTCTGGCCGGGCATTAATGCGGCACTGACGCTCTAGGTGATGCTTACCATTTCACGCGGGAAGCGCGTGCTGGCAAGGGAGTATAGGTTTTGAACCGTTTCAGGTGTAGTAGTAATGGTAGTTTGCAAAACTACTCAATTATTGCACTCAATTTCCTAAGAAATTATGGTAAAAAACGTTACTCCACAACCCGCTTCCCTTCTGCTTCCTGCTCGTGATTTACGTGGCCATGTTAACGTGGTTGTGTCAAAAAAATGTCACTTCCTGCTCGTGATTTGCATTATATAATTACAAGCAAGATTCTCGTGCATTGCACGAAACATCAATATGCATTTTTTTACAAAACACCTGTTGTGATTGACCCATGCAGGAGTAATCCCATGTGTAAAAACTAACGATATCTCGAGAATTTTATCGGAAAACTGGTATCTCGAGAATGTCATCAAAAAAATGAAAGATGAAAGATAAGGCGAGGAGGAGTGGAGCGTGGTGGTGACTGGTGGTCGGAATGGGCGGAGGCATGGGGATGGACGGCGCCGGCAGGCGGCAACGGCCACCATGCATGCTAGATTGTTCCCGAGACTTATTCCTTTTTTAATTGTTGAGAAATGAGGTTGCGGGAGATAATGATGTGGAGAGAGGTGCGGGTATCTTTTGTAAAATTATCATAGTTTGCTTAATATCCGTTAGATATAGATCATACGGTCTGTATTACAAGATGGTAGGCACACCATCATCGCCAATTCATTTTTTAGGGTATACAGATGATAAGTTTGTTGACTACTAAAGTAAAGTGGAATCTGTCCATGTTATGCAAGTAAATAAAGGTGATTGTTTATCATACGGGTAAGGTTGGATGAAGGGTGGTAGGAACAAATGCTCCGCCTAGAGCATGTGTGTGTGAGATGGAGTCTTAGTGTGTGTGGTGTGTGTGTGTGTGTGTGTGTGTGTGTATGTGTGTGTGTGTGTGAGAGAGAGAGAGAGAGAGGAGAGAGAGAGATGGAGTCTTAGTTTGTGTGTGTGTGAGAGAGAGAGATGGAGTCTAAGTGTGTGTGTGGGGGGGTGCGTGAGAGAGAGAGAGAGAGAGAGAGAGAGAGAGATGGAGTCTTAGTGTGTGTGTGTGTGGGGGGGGGGGGGTGCGTGCGTGCGCGCGCGTGTGTGTCCCGGGGTCCTCTGTGGCGGATGTAATTTAAGTGTGCATGGCTTCATCATAGAGAGGTGATGTGTATGCCAGAGGCCACCAACGATGGGGTGCGAGAGAGAAAATGCCCGTAGGAAGGAAGAGAAGGTGCGTGCGCGTGAGAGGAGTCGACATCGAGAGAACGTGTTTGTTCGAGAAACACCACGGAAGACTACTATATATTGATGGTGCATGTAGGCGGGAATTAAACAAAGGGATGGTCTTATTGGTTTCGGGGATATAGGGGAAGAGTGAGAGGCGCGCGGGGCGGGGGGGGGGGGGGGGGGTAGCCAGAAGGAGATTATTAAGTGTGAGTGTGTGTTTTGCCCATCCAGGCGGAAGTTATGTGCACAAAAGAGGAGAACGATTCGATGTGGCGTTAGGATTGAGGGTAATTAACTACGTATGGAGACATAGAGACCTTCAACGTGCATGTGTGAGAGGTATACATGTATACGTGGGATGTGTGTGTGTGTGTGCGCGCGCGCATGATCGAGATAAAAGAAAGAAGACATAAGTCCTAAGATCAACGACATGGGAGAGACGGATCGGTATGACAATATGCATGCATGTGAGAATGCAGGGAAGAAGGCCCGGCAATTGAGCATGTGTTTTTGTCTTTAAGAGATAGTGGCGTGGGCTGGAGCATGCATCTATGGCGAGTAGAGGGGGTGAGGCGCAACGATTGTGCAAAAGAGATCAACCTATAAATGCATATGTATGGATAGACATATATAGTGTGGGTGATAGGAAGCAAGACTCCGTGCGAGAAAGAAATGTTGATGGAGAAACTACAGATAGATACAGAGATGGAGATGCTAGCTAGAGAGACATCCGTTAGTTTGGATGTCGGAGATGACCGTCGGGTGGTTCAAAGGGTGAAGTTATATATGTGTGTGAGAGGGCACTTGACTGCATGCATGTAGAGAGAAACATATGTAGTGTGCGTGATAGGAATCAAGAGTGAGGGCGAGAAAGAAGGTTGATGGATAAACAGATAAATAGAAAGATAAATATGCTAGCTAGTGCGCGATAGAGATAGGAGTCGAGTGGATCAGAAGGCTGGGTCATGTGTGTGGGTGTGAGAGAGATAGAGAGAGGGTGCATGTGAGTCACATACAAACAAATATCAGAGAGAAATGAGATCCAGAGAGACAGAGTTTTGTGTCTGCGAGAGAGAAAGATATTTCACAACGAGAGTGATAGCTAGAGAGACATATGAGGGAACGCAAGATATCTCTAGGGAGAGAGGGTGTGTTTGAGCGACATACAAGAGAACAATGGAGAAATATGAGACCCTGGGAGACAGAGTTTGTGTTTGTGTGTGACAAAGAGATATTGAAGAGGAAGAGTCATAGGTTCTCATATCTAAGGAGCGAAAGACATCTCTGTATATGGGGTGTGCGAGTGGCACACATGGGAATAGTTGAGAGAAATGAGACCCCGGGAGACAAAGTTTTGTGTTTGTGTGAGAGAAAGAGATTCCACATGGAGAATCATAGCTAGAGACACATAGCAAGGAGCGAGATATACTTAGAGAGAGAGATAGAGTGATGAAGGTCGATGGAGAGAGTATCGTCAGTGTGTTACGAAGATAAAAGATCATTTTCGACATACAGGTAGCACGAGAGATGCCTGAGAGACGATGAACGCGTATAAGTCCAGAGAGATAGTCCTATATAAGCATGAGTGATAGCTATATGAGACGAATATCTGGATTAAAGGGGATTCAAATATTTAAACTGGAGATCATGACATCAATAATATCATAACGCAAATTGGTGTATCAAACATGCATATTCATTTGAATTTGGTCACACGTGTAATGTTATATAGTTTATCAATATTGCTGATCCATAGATTCTTCAATTACAAACAATGCATGGTTTATATGCAATTAGTGTCTAAACGGGATTACACTATATGTTGCGTGTGTGAAACACATTATACATGTTTGAGAAGTTAAAAAAAAACCCCGCATGAAACACACATTAATTGGAGACAGTTAGCAAGGAATGCATACATTGGATTTCAACATAAAGTGGTTTCAAATATTTGAAAATCCAAATTGATGGATACAACCTTATGAATCTGAGATCATGCCATTTGTAAACCATATTTATGTATAAATGGTGTTGTGCTTTTGAAAGTATATATGTAAAAAAATGATGTATATAGAATGTAATTCCAATTGAAAATGGATCCCGCCCGAAAAAAAATAGTAGAATACAAACGGGATTCGAATTGAGTTGGCACGGTAAACGTGCACTATGCAAAATTTGAACGAAGCGGGGAAAGTCACAGTAACCGCCCGAAACCAAAATCTGCGAGATGGAAATCACTACTACCTATCCCTGCCGCGCAAAGCCTATCTGCTGGATTTCTATAGGTTTCGATAGGGGTAGGTTTGTAATTTCACCCAAACGTGACGTAACCGCCTCTCACCCGGATTCATACACGGTGGGCGCCAAAACACAGTGTGCCCTCGGCCGAAATCGACTCCCTCCCCGATTCATATTCATACACGGTGGGCGCCAAAAACAAACTCTCGTCGGCAAATATTTGGTGTATGCGAGATTACCGTCCTATCCCCAACCGACTAATGTTGCTGTGATGTAGTAGAAATTTGAAACGGGGGCTAAGTTTGTAAATTTCCTCGCATTTGAGACAAGTGCGCCCTGATTACATGGCTCGCCCGTTCCTCTCTACCTCTCTTTTCCCCATTCATACTCCATGGGCGTCAAAACACCCTCTCCACCCCACCCTCCTCCGTCCGCCGCCGTCCGCCACCCCATTCACCGCCGTCCTCCTCCACCATGCTGGAGCTGATACCCCGACGCCGCCGTCCATTACAAGAGATCGACCTCTCTCATCCACGCCTTCAGACCGGGATCCTTGCATCCCGTCCTCTCGCTTCATCCCCGCCGTCGTCCACCTTGCCGGCGCCGCTCCTACGACCGTCTCGTCCATCGCGCCCCGTCGCCACTGTCTACCCTTCTAGATCTGCTTCCACGCCACCGACAGCCATCGCTACCGCAACACCGTCAAATTCTCACCAGATGCGTACACGGCGCCGCACCAGAGGCGGTACTCTTTCGTATCTGCTCAACTTATTCACAACAAGAAAATAGATCGCCACTGCTTTACTCTGATTTCTTGTCTTGGTTGCGAAGTTGCCTTTGTCCGGTTTGCACCTTTAGATCCTCCATGGCACGCTCAACACTATACTCCCAATGCTTATGGTTTTCCCCTTTTATATTCCACACTAGTTAAATCACAGTAGACTAAATTTCAAAATTGGGTCAGTCGATTTTTCAGAGCTCACCGGAGTTCGCCGGTGCGATCCAAGGGGCTCGGGTGGTTGTGGGGCCTCGCGAAGAAAACTTGACGCGGGTGGGGGGTGGGGGTGGCGGAGGAACACAGGCGGTGGGGGCTGGTGGTCCGGCCGGCGGCCCGTGCGGTGTTCTATATGGGAAGAATCACAGACGAGGAAGAAGAAGGGTTAGGAGACGTAGGATCTTCATCCAACCGCCTAAAATGGTCGAGAGACAGCTGGGAGTTGGATTCTTAATGCGCTCTGGTTCATCATGTGTGGGCACTGCGCAACCAACATTTTATTATCCAAAATCTGCTTGCTCTTCTTTACCATGTTCGATAGTGCTGGCCTGTACGTGATCGATAGGCTTTCAATTACTAGCGGCAATACAACACCATATTTTCAAGCCAGTTCCACTTTCCCGATTTATATATCGTGGTTATGGTGTACCCCTGTTATGTACACTATGATCTGCCTAGTTGTTGTGTGCTCTTGTTATCATGGTTTGGCAATAAACTATCTATACAGTATATTATGAACCTATCATCTTCCAGCTACCCTTACTTCTGGAGCCTTTTTTTGTGTACTTGTGGCAGATTATATAAATGCACGCACGATATTACAGCAGACATGAGTTCTCTCATTAGAATCCAGTGATAGCACATAAGTGTTTACAGAGCCCCTATATTAGAATATCATCTGCATTACGAAGATAATCTCACAACTATTTATGTTTTCATGGTTCCCAGATATTATACGCAATTACAATGAATATCAGAATCTGCGCATCAGAAGAATATTATGGAACACTGCAATGACTTACAAAATTAGCACCAAGGCATTGAGTGCCATTTTGGAAGCAATGAAACTCGTACGCTCCCCACCTGTTGATTCTTGTTCAGAATATCATTCTAATGACTATTCTAACCTCGAGGAGTCAAAGGCAGATGGCCTGTCCTGTTCACCCATCAAGGTGCCTGTTCTAATTTGGCAAGGTTTTATTGATTGCACGTATCTTGCATATGTTGTCTTGCATTTCTTCTACTTTGTTGCACCACCATCTGCTTAGTTTACTCATCATATAACTCGAGATGCTATGCCCATCCACTATCAATACATATTCCATCTGTCATCATACCATGTTTTTCCACTCAAATGTTGTTCTTGTGCATAAGACATCAAAAAGGAAGAGGGTGATTGCCGAACCTGAAGGAGCACCAGCAAAGTCCTTGAAAAACATGGTGGTGCCGGAGAAATCAGACAGCGCCGCACTTATATTGGCTGTACAACCAATGACACAAAACATAGGACCGACTCTAGCAGACTGTACCCATACTTCACTGGCCACACCACTAGCCCCACCATACAAGACCTGCACTCCAGCAAAAGGTATACCGATTTCATTTGCCATAACACTAGCCGTACCACAGAAAAATCCCACTCCAGCAAAAAGTACAGCAAGTCCACCGGCCGAAGACCTATCCCAACTGCAGAGACGGCCAATTCCTGTAGATTGGAACCCCATTCCATTTATTCCCAGTTTAAAAGACAATGCTTTCAATGTTGTTAGGGACTACGTGCATATATTCCCATCATGGGAAGATTATAGTGAAGACAAACACCATTTTCACATCTTCCTGTCCAACTTACGTGTAAGTGCTATTATTCATGGTTATTATTTTCCTGTTTTCTGCTGATCGAACAGATCAATGATTTACATTACATTGTTGTAACTAGGTGAGGATCAATCTGGATAGTCATGACGAGCAAAGCTTGCTTGTGCTTTTCAAGGAAGCATTGCAGCAGTATCAGTGTTACCTGAGGAAATCACACTTTGATGTCAAGTCCATAAACGAATTTCCGGTGAAGTCTCCTGTGCTAAATTTAGAAGACATTGAATGGAAAAACCTTGTTATGCACTGGTCTCATTCCCAGGATGAGGTACTGTCTATGAAATCACATGACAATTTGAACTTCTACTTTTCCGCATGTGCCTTACGGATCTTTTTTGCAGGAAATCAGCTTGAAGAAGAATTCTGGTTTGAAAAGAATGACATGATATCGCAAATATGCTGCCTGCTACTTTGCTCTTGTTAATACCTGTTGTCCTGTATCACTGTACTTGCATACATACCTGGTTCATTATGTGACAGCAATATGCATGATAGCTTGCTTATCAATTGTTCGCTCCAAATTATCTGATCTGTATGAATGGTTACATTACTGTAGAATATATCCAATGCCAATGAACTTTTTTTAGCTCTGCATTGTTCTTGTAAGTACATGCTGTCCTTTATGAGTGTACTTATATTGACAGATAGTTGTTCATGTACCATCACTCTGCAGCTTATTTTCCTTTGCCCTCCATTTTCTACACATCAGATCTATATTTACTCTTACCATAAGGTTGGTACTGAAGAAGTTTAGCTGTGCATTGCTCTTGGCTATGCCTTTTGCCTGTATCGCTGCACATACATTTATAGCTACTTGGTTATGTAGCATCACTCTTCATCTTATCTTAAATATTCTCCATTTTTTCGTATATTATCACATCTATACTTACTCTTAACAAAATGTAGAATAAAGGCAATGCTTATGAAGAACATTCTGTGCTAAACTTCTTGAATTGCCCCCCCATCAGCATGGACAAGGGCTTTATAGAGCCTGTCTTCACCAGTAATGTAAGTTTGTCCTTCTCAAGCCTTCAAACTTTGTTGTGTATATTTGGTTAGGCATGACTGCAACAGCTGTTTATTTTTGGTGTTTGCATCAAATTGCATGTTTAAAGTTTATTATGTAGTTCATAAACAAAAGTTTGTCCTTCTCAATTTAAGTTTTCAGTTGTACAACCAAGTTCCTTCTTCATACCATGTAAATTAAACTATACAGAGCAAGTGATCTTCTTTTGCATTGCATGTCTGCTTCTGTTCTTCATCCGTAATCCAATGGTGTGGTGAACCTACCCACTATAGCACAATGTCATATTCTGCAATGTCTTAACTATGAACAATGTCATATCATTCTAATATTATTTAAACCGCCTCTTTATTTGCCAATCTGAAATGGGATAAATTGACAACACACTAACCATTGATACTTATGAGTTCTTGATCTATAATCCAGTGGTGTCGTGAAGCTCCCAACTCCTTCACAATGTCAATTCCTGCCATGTCTTGACCTGAACAATACCATATTGTGTTAATGCAATTTTAAACCGTGTCACTTTATTCGTCAGTAAGAAATGTGATGAATTGTCAGCACTGATACTTTTATGTGCAAAACCTGTCATCTGTCTGCTTGTTTATCTTTCAAAGTGAGGAAGATATAAGTGTTGAACAAGTGCAGTCTCATCATCTTGCTCAGCTGCTTGCGCTGCAGCTCCCCAGCAGGGCTAACCTTTCTTGAACTCTATTGAAGTGCTGTCGGTTTTGTATATTATTTTATCGGCGTGTTTATTTGCACTGGTGGCAATCTTTGATGCCCAGTGTATGTAATCTGCTGTCTGCTTGTGCTTTATTATCATAGTGGTGAACTTTGATGCCCACTGGATGTAATATGCCGTAATTTCTTTATTGTATAGTCTAGGTTTTTTCTTATTCACGATGCTGCAGTTATGTTACTGTATATATATCCTGTCTTCGCAGTAAACCAGCCAAACCGTAAAATTACGGTACATAATCGGGCCGTCATGCAATCACGATGTATGATCCGCATCATGGGCCCCGTCAAACTGGCCCACTAGTAGATTCGGGCCTTTAATAGGCCGAGTAACCCCCGGCCCTCTTTTCGCAAGAAAACTCAATGGGCTTTTAGGAGGCTGAGAAGTAGGCTAGGCCTGAAACGTGCCGAATGGCTCATGGGCCGGCGGCAGCCCGAAATGGACCCCGGCCCATGATTGTGTGAATCAATTCACGGGCTTTTAACAGGCCAAAGTTGTCTCGGCCCTTGTTTGACCCAGTCAGATATCGGCTCCGAGCAGGCCGGATGCAAACCGGGCCGTAGTTAGGCCCAACTATATGACGGGCTTTTAATAGGCCGAAATTAATATAGGGCCGAAATGTTAAATGGGCCCTTAACAGGCCGAATCTAATATCACGCCGAATTACTAAATCGGCCTTTAGCAAGTGGGCCCAAAAGCATAGCGTCTAGTCAACGGGCCGAATCTGATATGGGCCATAATTGAGCCCAAAGCCTCTTAAAGGGCCGGACCTGATCTGGGCCATGATTTGGCCCAGAAAGTGGGAGGCTTTTAACGGGCCGAATCTTATATGGGCCATTACTAGGCCCGGAACGTGGCAGGCCATTAATGGACCGGATCAATTATGGGCGGCATTTGGCCCAAAACATGGCAGCCTGTTAATGGGCCGGCCTACTAGGGTCCTCAAAATCTTGTGGGCCTACAACTGGGCCGGCCCATTAATGTTGGTGAAATCTCTTGGGCCTTTAGCTAGGCCGGCCCATTATGACCCGCAAGAATTTTGTGGGCCTTTACCTGGGCCGGCCCATTATGGCACACAAAAATCTTGTGTGCCTTTACCTGGGCCGGCCTATTATGGCCCGCGAAATCTTGTGGGCCTTTAGCTGGGCCAGCCCATTATAGTCCGCAAAATCTCGTGGGCCTTTAACTGGGCCGGCCCAATATGGCCCGCCAAATCTTGTGGGCCTTTAGTTGGCCGGCCCATTTAAACTTGATTGGCCGTGCCACGTGTCGACGTATCATAGGCGCCTTCTATCCAATGAGTGGATGACATCTGTCCCAACGATGAGCCGACACGTGTTTCCTCCAGCCAATGATGATTTTACATGTGGAAAATCCCCATTGGTCGGGGCTGTTAACGGGTTATCGGATCCAAAACCCGACCCGGTGGCTTAATGGCGTTTCGTTACGGTGGATGCCACGTGTCGGTCACCCTTGACGAAAGCACTTCTGTGACGCGCGGTTTATCGTTATGGAAGTGGACACTTCCGTGACGATAATTTTGGTAATGTCATCGAACACTTCTACGACAGCACATGTATGACTATCTTGATTCTGTCATAAATTTGTCATGGATGTACATAAATGACAAATAACGCGACCTACTATGACAAACACGTATCATCACGGAAGTGTATTTTTTTGTAGTGCTACATGAAGAACAAGGTGCTACTTTGAAGGACAAGTGTGGAAAAAGAGATAGTAACATTGCCCCTTTTTATTTATTTTCTTTTATTTTCTTTTTTCGTTGGCCTTTCTTTTTTTCTTCTTTTGGCCTTTCTTTTTTTTTCTTTTTTTCTTTGGGACAATGCTCTAATAATGATGATCATCACACTTTTATTGATTACAGCACATGAATTACAACTCGAAACTAGAACAAGACATGACTCTATATGAATGCCTCCGGCGGTGTACCGGGATGGTGCAATGAATCAAGAGTGACATGTATGAAAAATTATGCATGGTGGCTTTGCCACAAATATGATGTCAACTACATGATCATGAAATGGCAATATGAAAAAAGTAATGTATGTCATGATGATGAATGGAACGGTGGAAAGTTGCATGGCAATATATCTCGGAATGGCTATGGAAATGCCATAATAGGTAGGTATGGTGGCTGTTTTGAGGAAGATATAAGGAGGTTTATGTGTGATAGAGCATATCATATCACGGGGTTTGGATGCACCGGCGAAGTTTGCACCAACTCTCAAGATGAGAAAGGGCAATGCACGGTACCGAAGAGGCTAGCAATGGTGGAAAGGTAAAAGTGCGTTAATCCATGGACACAACATTAGTCAAAAGAACTCATATACTTA
Source organism: Triticum timopheevii (assembly GCA_963921465.1). Classification (NCBI taxonomy): domain Eukaryota; kingdom Viridiplantae; phylum Streptophyta; class Magnoliopsida; order Poales; family Poaceae; genus Triticum; species Triticum timopheevii. The sequence continues at coordinate 372,276,836 of OY997266.1, forward strand.
TTGCAAAAATTTAGAAGTCATCAAAAATCAAGCACTACACGCATGCTCCTAGAGGGATAGATTGGTAGGAAAAGACCATCGCCTCGTCCCCAACCGCCACTCATAAGGATGCACAAGCCAGGTACACTTCATGTTTCAAATTTGTTACACAACTTTAACCATGCGTGCATGCTACGGGACTTGCTAACTTCAACACAAGCATTCCTTAAATTCATAATCACCCAACTAGCATGACTTTAATATCACTACCTCCATATCTCAAAATAATTATCAAGTATCAAATTGATCATAGCATCCAATTCACTTTCTATGATAGTTTTTATTATACCCAACTTGGATGCCTACCATTCTAGGACCAATTTATAACCATTGCAAATACCATGATGTTCTAAGAGAGTCTCAAAATAATGTAAGTGAAGCATGATAGACTAGCAATTTCTACAAAATTAAGCCACCGCCGTGCTCTAAAAGATATAAGTGAAGCACTAGAGCAAAAACTATCAAGATCAAAAGATATAAGTGAAGCACATAGCATATTCTAATAAATTCTAATCAAGTAGGCTTCTCCCAAAAGGTGTGTACAGCAAGGATGATTGTAGTAAACTAAAAAGCAAAGACTAATATAATACACGGCACTCCAAGCAAAACACATATCATGTGGCGAATAAAAATATAGCTCTAAGTAAAGTTACCAGTGAACGAAGACGAAAGAGGGGATGCCTTCCCGGGGCATCCCCAAGCTTAGGCTTTTGGCTATTCTTGAATATCTTGGGGTGCCATGGGAATCCCCAAGCTTAGGCTCTTGCCACTCCTTATTCCATAGTCCATCAAATCTTTACCCAAAACTTGAAAACTTCACAACACAAAACTCAACAGGAAATCTCATAAGCTCCATTAGTGAAAGAAAACAAAACCACCACATAAGGTACTGTAATGAACTCATTCTTTATTTATTTTGGTGTTAAACCTACTGTACTTCAAGTTCTCTATGGTTCATACCACTTAATACTAGCCATAGATGCATCAAAATAAGCAAACAACACACGAAAAACAGAATCTGTCAAAAACAGATTAGTCTGTAGCAATCTGTAACTAATGCAAACTTCTGGAACTTTAAAAATCCTACCAAAATAGGAAGTCCTGGAAAATTTGTTTATTTATTAGCAGCAAAAATGATCCACGCAAAATCACGTTTTCGTGATTTAACAAAACTAAATTCGTGCGTGCAAAGTTTCTGTTTTTCAGCAGAATCAAATTAACTATCACCATAGGCACAAACACTGATTAAAACATAAAAACACATCTAAACAGAAGGTAGATGGAGAATTTATTACTAAACAGAAAGAAAAACAAAAAACACAAATAAAATTGGGTTGCCTGCCAACTAGCGCTATCGTTTAACGCCCCTAGCTAGGCATAAAAGCAAAGATAGATCTAAGTAGTGCCATCTTTGATTTTCAGTTTTTTAGCGGAGTAATGCTCGAATCAAGGAGGTTCTTTACGTTTCCCTTCATACTCGGAAATTTTTAGATCTAAAGAATCCAGGCGCTTATTGCAAAGAGTAATCAGCATATTCATGCGGCAAAGATTTCTGCTAACACTTTAAAGAGGCTCAAGAGACTTCTGTAATATTTTTGTTAGTTCGCAAATCTTCCCAAACACTTGTGTTTCTTCTTGGGTAGGATGTGGTCCTCCCTTTTGAGGTAGTGTTCCCACTATTCCCTCTATAATTTCATGTGCAATAATAGGATCAATTTCAATAAAATTTCCCTTGGCAATTCAATCCAAAAGTTGTCTATGCGTCATATTTAACCCAACATAAAAATTGCGAAGAAGAATTCTAAAGTTCACCTCGATAAGATTCCATCATCCTATACCAAGCATATTTTAAGTTTTCTCCTTGACTTTGCTTGAAGTGAAGAACTTAAAATTCGGGAGACATAGGAGCAGATAAGGAATTAGCCATAACGACAAGGCAAATGAAAGAGAGAAGAAGATTGGGAAAGAGAGGGCGAATAAAACGGCAAGGATGAAGTGGGGGAGAGGAAACGAGAGGCAAATGACAAATAATGTAAATGTGAGGGAGATGAGTTTGTGATGGGTACTTGGTATGTCTTGACTTGAGCGAAGACCTCCCCGGCAACGGCGCCAGAAATCCTTCTTGCTACGTCTTGAGCTTGCGTTGGTTTTCCTTGAAGAGGAAAGGGTGATGCAGCAATAGTAGCGTAAGTATTTCCCTCAGTTTTTGAGAACCAAGGTATCAATCCAGTAGGAGGCTCCTCAAAAGTCCCACACACCTACACAAACAAACAAAGAACTCACAACCAACGCAATAAAGGGGTTGTCAATCCCTTCACGGCCACTTGCGAAAGTGAGATCTGATAGAGATAGTATGATAAGATAAATATATTTTTGGTATTTTATAATATATATGCAAAAAATAAAGATGCAAATAAAAGTAGATTGAAAGCTTATATGATAAAAGATAGACCCGGGGCCCATAGGTTTCACTAGTGGCTTCTCTCAAAATAGCATAAGTATTACAGTGGGTGAACAAATTACTGTCGAGCAATTGATAGAAAAGAGAATAATTATGAGATTATCTAGGCATGATCATGTGTATAGGCATCACGTCCGCAACAAGTAGACCGACTCCTGCCTGCATCTACTACTATTACTCCAAACATCGACCGCTATCCAGCATGCATCTAGAGTATTAAGTTCATAAGAACAGATTAACGCATTAAGAAAGATGACATGATGTAGAGGGATAAACTCAAGCAATATGATATAAACCCCATCTTTTTATCCTCGATGGCAACAATACAATACGTGCCTTGCAACCCTTTTTGTCACTGCGTAAGGACACCGCAAGATTGGAGCCAAAGCTAAGCACTTATCTGATGGCAAGAAAGATCAATCTAATAGGCCAAACCAAACTGATAATTCGAAGAGACTTGCAAAGATTACTCAATCATACATAAAAGAATTCAGAGAAGATTCAAATATTTCTCATAGATAAACTTGATCATAAACCCACAATTCATCGGATCTCGACAAACACACCGCAAAAAGAGTTACATCGAATAGATCTCCACGAGAGAGGGGGAGAACATTGTATTGAGATCCAAACAGAGAGAAGAAGCCATCTAGCTAATAACTATGGACCCGAAGGTCTGTGGTAAACTACTCACAACTCATCGGAGGGGCTATGGTGTTGATGTACAAGCCCTCCGTAGTCGATTCCCCCTCCGGCGGAGCGCCGACCAAGGCTCCAAGATGGGATCTCGCGGATACAGAAGGTTACGGCGGTGGAAATTATTTTTTGTTGGATCCCTGGATGTTTTTGGGGTACGTAGGTATATATAGGCGGAAGAAGTATGTCGGTGGCCGCTCGTGGGGCCCAGGAGACAGGGGGCGCACCCAGGAGGGGTGGGCTCGCCCTCCTATCTCCCGTCCGCCTCGATTGCTTCTTGACTTGCACTCCAAGTCCTCTGGATCACGTTCATTCCAAAAATCACGCTCCCGAAGGTTTCATCCCGTTTGGACTCTGTTTGGTATTCCTTTTCTTCGAAATACTGAAATAGGCAAAAAACCGCAATAAGGCTGGGCCTCCGGTTAGTAGGTTAGTCCCAAAAATGATATAAATATGTAAAATAAAGCCCATAAACATCCAAAAGGGGTAATAGAATAGCATGGAACAATAAAAAATTATAAATACGTTGGAGACGTATCAGCCTACTAGATTGATCTTTCGTGCAATGGGAGAAGTGCTTAGCTTTGGGTCCAATCTTGCGGTGTCCTTTCCTAGTGACAGCAGGGGTAGGAAGGCACGTATTGTATTGTTGCCATCGAGGATAAGAAGATGGGGTTTATACCATATTGCTTGAGTTTATCCCTCTACATCATGTCATCTTGCCTAATGTGTTACTCTGTTCTTATGAACTTAATACTCTAGATGCATGCTGGATAGCGGTCGATGTGTGGAGTAATAGTAGTAGATGCAGGCAAGAGTCAGTCTACTTGTTGCGGACGTGATGCCTATATACATGATCATGCCTAGATATTCTCATAACTATGCTCTTTTTTATCAATTGCTCGACAGTAATTTGTTCACCCACCGTGATACTTATGCTATCTTGGGAGAAGCCACTAGTGACACCTAGGGCCCCCGGGTCTATTTTCCATCATATAGGTTTCCGATCCATCTTATTTTGCAATATTTACTTTCCAGTCTATATCATAAAAATACCAAAAATATTTATCTTATTATTATATCTATCAGATCTCACTTTTGCAAGTGACCGTGAAGGGATTAACAACCCCTTTATCACGTTGGTTGTGAGGTTCTTGTTTGTTTGTGTAGGTACGAGGGATTTGCGTGTAGCCTCCTACTGGATTGATACCTTGGTTCTCAAAAACTGTGGGAAGTACTTATGCTACTTTGTTGCATCACCCTTTCCTCTTCAAGGGAAAACCAACACAGTGCTCAAGAGGTAGCAAGAAGGATTTCTGGCGCCGTTGCCGGGGAGGTCTACGCACAAGTCAAGACATACCAAGTACCCATCACAAACTCTTATCCCTCGCATTACATTATTTGCCATTTGCCTCTCATTTTCCTCTCCCTCACTTCACCCTTGCCATTTTATTCTCCCTTCTTCTGTTTGTCTTTTCGTTTGCTTTGATGTCTTACTTGGCTCGTTTGCTTGTTTGGTTGGAATAGTTGTTTATTTATTGCTAAACAGAGAACCGAAGATCTATGGATCCTCATCCGCTTGCCAATCTTTTTAAGAGATCAAATTATGATGAACCAAATCCTATTTATTTGAGTGTACTAGATTATCTTTATGAGGTTTTGCTTGAAATTCGTGAATCTGAAAATTGTGATGAAGAAATTTATGAAGAGATTCACGATAGCTACTTGAATAAAAAGCATGATTGAAATGATTTTATTTTAAATTTTGTTGATTTCAATTCTGCTAATAATACCCAAAATCCTAAGCTTGGGGATGCTAGTTTTGCTATGTCTACTACTTGTTGCAATGATCATGATTGGGGCGACTCTTCTTATGATCTTGAAAATTTATTTAAGCCCCATGATGAATATCAGATTGATAATAGTGTTTGCAATAATATTGAAAGTGGGTTTGGAAGAGTGTCAACTTTAGATCCCACATATTTGGAGAATGTTCGATCTTATGGTATTTTTGATAAAAGTGGGTTTGGAGAGGTCATGACTTTAGTTAATGATAATCCCACTATTTTGGAAGAGTGTTGTAACACCCCGGATGTAACTTTCCATCTTTGTAACTCCAACTCTTGCCATTTTCGGCTATGTGCTATGATATTTCCCTCCGTGGTTGGGTTTTTATCTTTTGTTTTGCATTTTGTTCATGTCATGCATCTCATATCATGTCATCATGTGCATCTCATTTGCATACGTGTTCGCCTCATGCATCCGAGCATTTTCCCCGTTGTCCGTTTTGCATTCCGACACTCCCATGCACCGGTGCCCCCTCTTGTCTCTTTTCGTGTGCGGGTGTTAAAAACGTTCTCGGAATGGACCGAGGCTTGCTAAGTGGCCTTGGTACACCACCGGTAGACCACCTGTCAAGTTTCGTGCCATTTGGAGGTCGTTTGATACTCCAACGGTTAACCGCTTAACCGCAAAGGCCTCTTTTGGGTTGCAGCCCAACACCCCTCCAAAACAGCCCAATAACCCATCTAAGTCACTTCCATGCTCTCCGTCGTCGGATCACGATCGTGTGGGTGAAAACCTCACTCCATTTGGAGCCTCCTAGCTCCTCCTACCTATAAATATGTGCCCATCCCCGAATTTTTCGGGCAAACCCTAGACAAACCGCTCCCCTCACGCCGCCGGACATGTCCGGATCGGGCCGGACGCGTCCGCCTGCCGCCGCCCGGCGAACTGGCCGCCGCCCACCGCCGCTGGCCCGCCCGAGCCCGGGTCGGGCCCCCGAAGCCCGTCCGCCGCCGCGCCCGCTCGCGCGCCCCCGCGCCGCCGCTGCACGCTCCGGCGCCCGTCGCCGCCGCCGTCCCGCAGCCGCCGCCGGCCTCCGCCGTCCCGGACGCCTGCTGGCGCCCTGGTCAGCGCCGGCTGCCGCCCCGGTCGCCTCCCGTGCCCGTGACCGCGCTGGCCGCCGCCCTCCGCGCTCCGCCGCGCCGCCGGCTCCCGCCGCTGACCGGCGCCCGGATCCGGCCGCCCCGTCCTCATCTCCGGCCCAACTCCGGCGAGCTCACTCCGGCCGACCTCGATCCACGCGCCAGATCCAGATCGGGTCAAAACTTAGGTTGACTTTGAATTTCCACCAAGTCTGCACATTATCATGCCATTTTCATCGTGTCATAATTTTGCACCCGTGGCTCCGTTTTGGGCGTGTAGCAAACCAATTGTTCGCCTCGATGAGTACATCATTTAATCTCATTTCATCATTTTTATTTGAGCTCATCTTGATGCCCGAAATGCTGTTGGAAGAGGGCTATGTGATGTTAGTTTCAGATTCTTATCAAAACATGCACTTTTGTCATTTTTGCCATGATTGTTGTGTGCATCTTATGGACTTGAGCCCTACATATGTTTTGAACTATGCCATGCAATCTTTACAGGGGTGTATGCCATGTATTTTTGTGATCAATGTGGTGACTAGCACAAGCATGTAAACTAGGCCTCGTAATGTTGCTGATTTCAGTCCCTGTTCTGCTGTTATTTTTATGCCATGTAAACTCTATGCTACAGAGAGATCCATGCTTATTTTGAGATACTTCAGTAAGGATGTTTTGAACATATGGTTATTCTCTATCCATTCATGCCCCTGGTTGCAATTATGGAGTAGTCCATCATGTCATTTTCGTGCTCTACTTTTGCTATAAAATGTTTCCTGGCAGATTGTTTACATGATATTCAATTTTGCCAAGGTTGTTGTAGATGATCCTTGCATGCTATGATCTTGTTCTTGCCATGTTTAGTTTCATAAACATGTATTCTTGCTGGTGCTATGATTATCTTGTCATGCAATGACTTGTGGTGAGTGAATCGAGCTCGCGAAGATGCCTTCATAATTCTGTCAATGCCATGCCCTGTTTGCTGAATCTGTTAACGAAACTTGCTATGTTTACATGGGTGCAATCATATCTTCTGATCCTTTTTGGCTGATGGTCAGTAAGGGACTTTTATCTATGCTTTGAGTAGAATCATGTCATGCCTTGTTTTGCTATTATAAGTTCCTGTAGCATGTTGATTACTTGCTCTGAACATTGCTACCTGATGCTGTTTATGCCATATCCAACCTGATATCTTTTGTACTTTTGCCATGCTTGTTTGAACCTGTTATGGTATGATTCAGCCGTAGCTCAATGTTCCTCTTTTGTCAAGCATCTCCTGTAGATCACTGTCATATGCTTTGTTATTATGTTGGGGTGATGTAGCATAGTTTCTTGTTGCATGCTAAGTAGCATCGTGCTGTTAATCGCAGATTTGTGTCATTCTTGTTTTGCTTGCCATTTGCAAACCGTGCATCCGATTCCGGTGATCTTTATATCGATTTCAACCGAAATCATCTCATCTTTCTAGTGGCATACTTGGGTTGCCAAGTTGATGCCTTGTTAATCACTTTCCTTCCGTAGCATGCATAAGCATTGCATATCACATCTCGCATATCATGCCATGTTTTGCATCATGTTGCTTGTGCATTGCACCGTGATTTATTGTGGTTCCATTGCTTGTGTTCTTGATTTGGGTAGAGCCGGGAGACGAGTACGTGCACGAGGAACCTGTTGAGTATGCTAACGAGGATCAAGCTTTCGACAACTCTGAGAACTTTGCAGGCAAGATGACCATACCTTCGATATCACTTCTATCTTTGCTTTGCTAGTTGCTCGCTCTATCGCTATGTTAGCTCTACCTACCACTTGTTTATCATGCCTCCCATATTGCCATGTCAAGCCTCTAACCATCCTTTCCTAGCAAACCGTTGTTTGGCTATGTCACCGCTTTTGCTCAGCCCCTCTTATAGCGTTGCTAGTTGCAGGTGAAGATGAAGTTTGTTCCTTGTTCGAACATGGATACCTTGAGATATCACAATATCTCTTGTTTAATTAATGCACCTATATACTTGGTAAAGGGTGGAAGGCTCGGCCTTATGCCTGGTGTTTTGTTCCACTCTTGTCAACCTAGTTTCCGTCATACCGGTGTTATGTTCCTTGATTTTGCATTCCTTATGCGGTTGGATGATTTATGGGACCCCCTTGACAGTTCGCTTTGAATAAAACTCCTCCAGCAAGGCCCAACCTTGGTTTTATCATTTGCCACCTAAGCCTTTTTCCCTTGGGTTTTCGCGAGCCCAAGGGTCATCTTTATTTACCCCCCCGGGCCAGTGCTCGTCGTGAGTGTTGGTCCAACCTGTCAGCCGCCGGTGGCCACCAGGGGCAACTCTGGAATGGCCTATCGGAAGTTTGGACAATCCGGCGTGCCTTGAGAACGAGATATGTGCAGCTCCTATCGGGATTTGTCGGCACATTCGGGAAGCTTTGCTGGTCTAGTTTTACCATTGTCGAAATGTCCTGCGAACCGGGATTCCGAGACTGATCGGGTCTTCCCGGGAGAAGGTATATCCTTCGTTGACCGTGAGAGCTTATGATGGGCTAAGTTGGGACACCCCTACAGGGTATTATCTTTCGAAAGCCGTGCCCACGGTTATGAGGCAGATGGGAATTTGTTAATGTCCGGTTGTAGAGTACTTGACACTTGACTTAATTAAAATGCATCAACCGCGTGTGTAGCCGTGATGGTCTCTTCTCGGCGTAGTCCGGGAAGTGAACACGGTTTGAGTTATGTATGACCGTAAGTAGTTTCAGGATCACTTCTTGATCACTTCTAGCTTGTCGACCGACGCGTTGCTTCTCTTCTCGCTCTCACTTGCGTATGTTAGCCACCATATATGCTTAGTGCTTGCTGCAGCTCCACCAGATTATCCCTTTTCCTACCTATGAGCTTAAATAGTCTTGATCTCGCGGGTGTGAGATTGCTGAGTCCCCGTGGCTCACAGATTCTACTAAAACAGATGCATGTACTGAGGATACTAGCGCAAGTGGCGCAATCGAGCTCAAGTGGGAGTTTGATGAGGACCTTGGTCGTTACTATGTTTCGTTTCCAGATGATCAGTAGTGGGCCCAGTCGGGACAATCGGGGATCTAGCATTTGGGGTTGTCTTCTTTTCATTTGGATTTGACCGTAGCCGGTCTATGAGTGTATTTTGAATGATGTATGAACCTTAAATTATGTATTGTGTGAAGTGGCGATTGTAAGCCAACTCTCTTTATCCCATTCTTGTTCATTACATGGGATTGTGTGAAGATGACCCTTCTTGCGACAAAACCACTATGCGGTTATGCCTCTAAGTCGTGCTTCGACACATGGGAGATATAGCCGCATCGTGGGCGTTACAAGTGTCATCTTCACATGCATGTGGATCGTGTTGAGAATATGTTATGTGATAGCTATTTGTTGAATTTGCCTATGATCCTACATGTAATTATTATGAGAGAGGATAATATGGTCGTAGAAATTTTTATCTTACTAAATTACTCTCGTCATGTTGAGATGGCTATCATCTCTTTCTTCTTCCTTACATATGCTAGTTTTTGCTTGCCTTGCAAATTTGTTTGCTTATAATATGCCTATGCATATGAAGTATGTTAGACTTAGATGTGTTTGTCACGTGTTTCATGATTCTCTCTTTGCACTTCAATTCTTGTCTTTCATGTGAGCATCATTAAAATTATCAATGCCTAGCTAAAAGGCTTTAAAGAAAAGCGCTTGTTGGGAGACAACCCAATATTTTTCCTTGCTTTTATTCAATAAATAATCCATCTAGCCTCTGGTTAGATGTGGTTTTATTTTTTAATTAGTGTTTGTGCCAAGTAGAACCTATAGGATCATCTACGGTGATAGTTAATTTGATCTTGCTGAAAAACAGAAACTTTTGCGCGCACGAGAATAATTTTAATAAATCACAGGAGCGTTATTTTTAGTTGATTATTTTTGCAGAAGATTAATAGATAAATTTCCTAGGACTTCCTATTTTGGTAGAATTTTAAGGTTCCAAAAGTATTTGAAAGTTACAGATTGCTACAGACTGTTTTGTTTTTGACAGATTCTGTTTTTCGTGTGTTGTTTTCTTAATTTGATGCATCTATGGCTAGTATCGGGGGGTATTAACCATAGAGAAGTTGGAATACAGTAGGTTAAACACCAATATAAATAAAGAATGAGTTTATTACAGTACCTTAAAATGGTGGTTTGCTTTCTTGCACTAACGGAGCTCATGAGATTTTCTGTTGAGTTTTGTGTTGTGAAGTTTTCAAGTTTTGGGTAAAGATTTGATGGATTATGGAATAAGGAGTGGCAAGAGACTAATCTTGGGGATGCCCAAGTCACCCCAAGGTAAAATTCAAGGACAACCAAAAGCCTAAGCTTGGGGATGCCCCGGAAGGCATCCCCTCTTTCGTCTTCGTCCATCGGTAACTTTACTTGAGGCTATATTTTTATTCACCACAAGATATGTGTTTTGCTTGGAGCGTCTTGTATGATATGAGTCTTTGCTTTTTAGTTTACCACTATCATCCTTGCTGTACACACCTTTTGGGATAGACACACATGATTCGGAATTTATTAGAATACTCTATGTGCTTCACTTATATCTTTTGAGCTAGACAATTTTGCTCTAGTGCTTCACTTATATCTTTTTAGAGCACGACGGTGGTTTTATTTTGTAGAAATTATTGATCTCTCATGCTTCACTTATATTATTTTGAGAGTCTTTTAGAACAGCATGGTATTTGCTTTGGTTATAAAATTGGTCCTAATATGATGGGCATCCAAGTTGGGTATAATAAAAACTATCATATAGAGTGCATTGAACACTATGATCACTTTGATACTTGATAATTGTTTTTAGATATAAAGGTGGTAATGTTAGAGTCATGCTAGTTGGGTAATTATGAAATTGAGAAATACTTGTGTTAAAGTTGCCAAGTCCCGTAGCATGCACGTATGGTGAACGTTGTGTGACAAATTTGAAGCATGGGGTGTTCTTTTGATTGCCTTCCTTATGAGTGGAGGTCGGGATCGCGCGATGGTTAACTCCTACCAACCCTTCCCCTAGGAGCATGCGTAGTAGTACTTTGCTTCGAGGGCTAATAAACTTTTGCAATAAGTATATGAGTTCTTTATGACTAATGTGAGTCCATGGATTATACACACTCTTACCCTTCCATCATTGCTAGCCTCTACGGTACCGTGCATTGCCCTTTCTCACCTTGAGAGTTGGTGCAAACTTCGCCGGTGCATCCAAACCCCGTGATACGATACGCTCTATCACACATAAATCTCCTTATATCTTCCTCAAAACAGCCACCATACCTACCTATTATGGCATTTCCATAGCCATTCGGAGATATATTGCCATGCAACTTTCCACCGTTCCGTTTATTATGACACATTCCATCATTGTCATATTGCTTTTGCATGATCATGTAGTTGATATCGTATTTGTGGCAAAGCCACCTTCATAATTCTTTCATACATGTCGCTCTTGATTCATTGCATATCCCGGTACACCGCCGGAGGCATTCACATGGAGTCATATTTTGTTCTAAGTATTGAGTTGTAATTCTTAAGTTTTAAATAAATAAAAGTGTGATGATCTTTGTTATTAGAGAATTGTCCCAAGTGAGGAAAGGATGATGGAGATTATGATTCCCCCACAAGTCGGGATGAGACTCCGGACTTTATGAAAAATAAAAGAGGACAAAGAAGCCCAAATGAAAAATAAAAGAGGCCAAAGAAGCCCAAATAAAAAAGAGAGGCCAAAGAAGCCCACCAAAAATAAGGAAGAGCAAAAAATGAGAGAAAAAGAGAGAAGGGACAATGTTACTATCCTTTTTCCACACTTGTGCTTCAAAGTAGCACCATGATCTTCATGATAGAGAGTCTCCTATGTTGTCACTTTCATATACTAGTGGGAATTTTTCATTATAGAACTTGGCTTGTATATTCCAATGATGGGCTTCCTCAAAATGCCCTAGGTCTTCGTGAGCAAGCGAGTTGGATGCACACCCACTTAGTTTCTTTTGTTGAGCTTTCATACATTTATAGCTCTAGTGCATCCATTGCATGGCAATCCCTACTCCTCGTATTGACATCAATTGATGGGCATCTCCATAGCCCGTTGATTAGCCTCATCAATGTGAGACTTTCTCTTTTTTTGTCCTTTACACACAACCTCCATCATCATATTATATTCCACCCATAGTGCTATATCCATGGCTTACGCTCATGTATTGCATGAGAGTTGAAAAAGTTGAAGCGCGTTAAAAAGTATGAACCAATTGCTTGGCTGAAACCGGGGTTGTGCATGATGGGAGTATTTTTTGTGACGAAAATGAAGCATAGCCTAACTATATGATTTTGTAGGGATAAGCTTTCTTTGGCTATGTTATTTTGATAAGACATGATTCTTGTTAGTATGCTTGAAGTATTACTATTTTTTATGTTAATATGAACTTTTATCTTGAATCATTTGGATCTGAACATTCATGCCAAATTAAAGAAAATTACATTGAGAAATATGCTAGGTAGCATTCTACATCAAAAATTCTGTTTTTATCATTTACCTACTCGAGGACGAACAGGAATTAAGCTTGGGGATGCTTGATATGTCTCCAACGTATCTATAATTTTTTATTGTTCCATGCTATTATATTACCTGTTTTGGATGTTTAATGGGCTTTACTAAGCACTTCTATATTATTTTTGGGACTAACCTATTAACCGGAGGGCCAACCCAAATTGCTGTTTTTTGCCTATTTCAGTGTTTCGCAGAAAAGGAATATCAAACGGGGTCCAAACGGAATGAAACCTTCGGGAGAGTTATTTTTGGAACAAATGCAATCCAGGAGACTTGGAGTGGACGTCAAGAAGCAAACGAGGAAGCCACGAGGCAGGGAGGCGCGCCCCAGGGGGGTGGGCGCGCCCCCCACCCTTGTGGGACCCTCGTGGCTCCCTTGACCGACTTCCTTCGCCTATATATATCCACATACCCTGAAAACATCCAGGAGCACCACGAAACCCTATTTCCACCACCGAAACCTTCTGTACCCGTGAGATCCCATCTTGGGACCTTTTTCCGGCGCTCTGCCAGAGGGGGAATCGATCACGGAGGGCTTCTGCATCAGCGCCATTGCCTCTCCGATGCAGTGCGAGTAGTTTATCACAGACCTTCGGGTCCATAGTTATTAGCTAGATGGCTTCTTCAATCTCTTTGAATCTCAATACGAAGTTCTCCTCGATCTTCTTGGAGATCTATTCGATGTAACTCTTTTTGTGGTGTGTTTGTCGACATCCGATGAATTGTGGGTTTATGATCAAGTTTATCTATGAGAAATATTTGAGTCTCCTCTGAATTCTTTTATGTATGATTGGTTATCTTTGCAAGTCTCTTTGAATTATCAGTTTGGTTTGGCCTACTAGATTGATCTTTCTTGCAATGGGAGAAGTGGTTAGCTTTGGGTTCAATCTTGCGGTGTCCTTTCCCAGTGACAGCAGGGGCAGCAAGGCATGTATTGTATTGTTGCCATCAAGGATAAAAAGATGGGGTTTATATCATATTGCTTGAGTTTATCCCTCTACATCATGTCATCTTGCCTAATGCATTACTCTGTTCTTATGAACTTAATACTCTAGATGCATGCTGGATAGCGTCCTATGTGTGGAGTAATAGTAGTAGATGCAGAATCGTTTCGATCTACTTGTCGCGGACATGATGCCTATATACATGATCATGCCTAGATATTCTCATAACTATGCACTTTTCTATCAATTGCTCGACAGTAATTTGTCCACCCACCGTAATACTTATGCTATCTTGAGAGAAGCCACTAGTGAAACCTATGGCCCACGAGTCTATTTTCCATCATATAAGTTTCCGATCTATCTTATTTTGCAATCTTTATGATACGTCCATTCTGCATCATGCTTTTATGTCGATATTTATTGCATTATGGGCCATTATTACATGTTATGTCACAATACTTATGGCTATTCTCTCTTATTTTACAAGGTTTCACATGAAGAGGGAGAATGCCGGCAGCTGGGACTCTGGGCTGGAAAAGGAGCAAATATTGGAAACCTATTCTACACAGCTCCAAAAGTCCTAAAACTCCGTGAAAGTCATTTTTGGAATTAATAAGAATTATTGAGCAAAAGAAGTACCAGAGGAGGCCCACACCCTGGTCACGAGGGTGGGGGGGGGGGGGGGCGCCCACCCCTACTGGGCACGCCCCCTGCCTCGTGGGCCCCCTGGTGGCCCTCTGGTGCCCATCTTCTCCTATATGAAGTCTTTTACCCTGGAAAAAATCATAAGCAAGCTTTTGGGACGAAACTCCGCCGCCACGAGGCGGAACCTTGGCGGAACCAATCTAGGGCTCCGGCGGAGCTGTTCTGCCAGGGAAACTTCCCCCCGGGAGGGGGAAATCATCACCATCGTCATCACCAACGATCCTCTCATTGGGAGGGGGTCAATCTCCATCAACATCTTCACCAGAACCATCTCCTCTCAAACCCTAGTTCATCTCTTGTATCCAATTTTTGTACCTAAACCTCAGATTGGTACATGTGGGTTGCTAGTAGTGTTGATTACTCCTTGTAGTTGATGCTAGTTGGTTTATCCGGTGGAAGATCATTTGTTCAGATCCTTAATGCATATTAATACCCCTCTAATCATGAACATGAATATGCTTTGTGAGTAGTAACATTTGTTCCTGATGACATGTGTGAAGTCTTGCTATTAGTAGTCATGTGAATTTGGTATTCATCCGATATTTTGATGAGATGTATGTTGTCTCTCCTCTAGTGGTGTTATGTGAACGTTGACTACATGACACTTCACCATTATTTGGGCCTAGAGGAAGGTATTGAGAAGTAATAAGTAGATGATGGGTTGCTAGAGTGACAGAAGCTTAAACCCTAGTTTATGTGTTGCTTCGTAAGGGGCTGATTTGGATCCACTAGTTTCATGCTATGGTTAGGTTTACCTTAATACTTCTTTTGTAGTTGCGGCTGCTTGCAATAGGGGTTAATCATAAGTGGGATGCTTGTCCAAGAAAGGGCAGAACCCAAGCACCGGTCCACCCACATATCAAATTATCAAAGTAACGAACGCGAATCATATGGGCGTGATGAAAACTAGCTTGACGATAATTCCCATGTGTCCTCAGGAGCATTTTTCTCATTATAAGAATTTGTCCAGGCTTGTCCTTTGCTACAAAAAGGATTGGGCCACCTTTCTGCACCTTATTTACTTTCATTGCTTGTTACCCGTAACAAATTATCTTATCACAAAACTATCTGTTACCTACAATTTCAGTGCTTGCAGAGAATACCTTACTGAAAACCGCTTGTCGTTTCCTTCTGCTCCTCATTGGGTTCGACACTCTTACTTATCGAAAGGACTACGATAGATCCCCTATACTTGTGGGTCATCAAGTCTTTTTTCTGGCGCCGTTGCCGGGGAGTGAAGCGCCTTTGGTGAGTGGAACTTGGTAAGGAAACATTTATATAGTGTGCTGAAATTTACTGTCACTTGTTACTATGGAAACTAATCCTTTGAGGGGCTTGTTCGGGGCATCTTCGCCCTGACCAGTAGAGCAAATAATTGCTCCTCAACCTACTGAACCTACTGAAAATGTTTACTTTGAGATTCCTTCGGGTATGATAGAGAAACTGCTAGCTAATCCCTTTGCAGGAGATGGAACATTGCATCCCGATTTACACCTTATCTATGTGGATGAAGTTTGTGGATTATTTAAGCTTGCAGGTATACCCGATGATGTTGTCAAGAGGAAGGTCTTCCCTTTATCTTTGAAGGGAGATGCATTGACATGGTATAGGCTATGTGATGATACGGGATCTTGGGACTATAAACGATTGAAATTGGAATTTCACCAGAATTTCTATCCTATGCATCTTGTTCATCGTGATCGTAATTATATATATAATTTTTGGCCTCGCGAAGGAGAAAGCATCGCTCAAGCTTGGGGGAGTCTTAAGTCAATGTTATACTCATGCCCCAATCATGAGCTCTTAAGAGAAATGATTATTCAAAACTTCTATGCTCGGCTTTCTCTCAATGATCGCACCATGCTTGATACTTCCTGTGCTGGTTCTTATATGCTGAAGACTATTGAATTCAAGTGGGATTTATTGGAAAGAATTAAACACCAACTATGAAGATTGGGGTTCCGACGATGGTAAGGAGTCAGGTATGACACCTAGGTTTGATTGTGTTAAGTCTTTTATGGATACCGATGCTTTTCATGGATTTAGCACTAAATATGGACTTGACTCTGAGATAGTACCTTCTTTCTGTGAATCTTTTGCTACTCACGTTGATCTCCCTAAGGAGAAGTGGTTTAAATATAATCCTCCCATTGAAGTAAAAGTAGTTGCACCTGTTACAGTTGAAGAAAAGATTATCACTTATAATGATCCTATTGTTCCTACTACTTATGTTGAGAAACCACCTTTCCCTATTAGGATAAAGGATCATGCTAAAGCTTCAACTGTTATTCGTAATAGTAATACTAGAACGTATACACCTCCTGAGCAAATTAAAGTTGAACCTAGTTTTGCTATTGTTAAAGTTCTCTTGGCTAATAATATTGATGGGCATGTCATTTACTTCTGTGAGGAAGCTCCCAATATTGCTAAACCCGATGCTAAGATACATAGACCTATTGTAGGCATGCCTGTTATTTCTGTTAAAATAGGAGATCATTGTTATCATGGCTTATGTGATATAGGTGCTAGTGCTAGTGCAATACCTATTTCCTTATACAATGAAATTATGCATGATATCGCAGCCATGAGTTAGAAGATATTGATGTTACAATTAAGCTTGCCAATAGAGATACTATTTCACCAGTTGGGATTGTTAGAGATGTTGAAGTCTTGTGTGGGAAAGTTAAATACCCCGTTGATTTTCTTGTTCTTGGTTCCCCACAAGATAGCTTTTGTCCCATTATATTTGGTAGACCCTTCTTGAATACTGTTAATGCTAGGATTGATTGCAAAAAGGATGTTGTTACTATTGGTCTGGGGAATACGACGCATGAGTTTAATTTTGCTAAATTTCGTAGACAACCCCATGATAAAGAATTGCCTAGTAAAGATGAAATTATTGGTCTTGCTTCTATTGCCGTGCCTCCTGCTGTTCCGTTAGAATAGTATTTGCTAGACCATGAAAAAGATATGTTTATGAATGAAAGAAGGGAAATAGATGAAGTATTCCTTAAGCAGGTTCCTATTCTGAAACACAACTTACCTGTTGAAATCCTAGGGGATCCTCCTCCACCCAAGGGTGATCCCGTGTTTGAGCTTAAACCATTACCTGATACTCTTAAATATGCTTATCTTGATGAAAAGAAGATATATCCTATTATTATTAGTGCTAACCTTTCAGAGCAGGAAGAGGAAAGATTATTGAAAACTCTGAGGAAGCACCGTTCCGCTATTTGATATACTCTTGATGATCTTAAGGGCATTAGTCCCACTCTATGCCAACACAAAATTAAATTGGACGAAGATGCAAAACCAGTTAGAGATCATCAATGACGGTTAAATCCTATGATGAAAGAAGTGCTAAGAAAGGAGATACTAAAGCTCCTTGAGGCAGATATAATTTATCTCATTGCTGATAGTGATTGGGTAAGTCCTGTCTATTGCGTCCCTAAGAAGGGAGGTATTACTATTGTTCCTAATGATAAAGATGAATTGATTCCGCAAAGAATTATTACAGGTTATAGGATGGTAATTGATTTCCTTAAATTAAATAAAGCTACTAAGAAAGATCATTACCCTTTACCTTTTATTGATCAAATGCTAGAAAGACTATCCAAACATACACATTTCTGCTTTCTATATGGTTATTCTGGTTTCTCTCAAATACCTGTGTTAGCGGATGATTAATCAAAAACTACTTTTACTTGCCCTTTCGGTACTTTTGCTTATTGACATATGCCCTTTGGTTTATGTAATGCACCTGCTACCTTTCAAAGATGCATGATGGCTATATTCTCTGACTTTTATGAAAAGATTTGTGAGGTATTCATGGATGATTTCTCCATTTATGGATCCTCTTTTGATGATTGGTTGAGCAACCTTGACCGAGTTTTGCAGAGATGCAAAGACACTAGTCTCATCTTGAATTGGGAAAAGTGCCACTTTATGGTTAATGAAGGCATTGTCTTGGGGCATAAAATTTCTGAAAGAGGTATTGAAGTTGATAAAGCTAAAGTTGATGCTATTGAAAAGATGTCGTGTCGCAAGGACATTAAAGGTATAAGAAGTTTCCTTGGTCATGCCAGTTTTTATAGGAGGTTCATTAAGGACTTTTCTAAAATCTCTAGGCCTCTCACTAATTTATTACATGAAGATATTCCTTTTGTCTTCGATGATGATTGTATAGATGCATTTGAAATACTTAAGAAAGCTTTGATCGCTACACCTATTGTTCAACCACCTGATTGGAACTTACCCTTTGAAATTATGTGTGATGCTAGCGATTATGCTGTAGGTGTTGTTCCAGGGCAAAGAGTTGATAAGAAACTAAATGTTATTCAATATGCTAGTAAGACTCTAGACACTGCTCAGAGAAATTATGCTACTACTGAAAAGGAGTTCTTAGCAGTTGTATTTTCTTGTGATAAGTTCAGACCTTATATTGTTGATTCTAAAGTAACTACTCACACTGATCATGCTGCTATTAAATATCTTATGGAAAAGAAAGATGCTAAACCTAGACTTATTAGATGGGTCCTCTTGCTCCAAGAATTTGATTTGCATATTATTGATAGAAAGGGAGCTGAGAACCCCGTTGCAGACAACTTGTCTAGGTTAGAGAATGTTCTTGATGACCCACTACCTATTGATGATAGCTTTCCTGATGAACAATTAGCGGTCATTAATGCTTCTCGTACTGCTCCATGGTATGCTGATTATGCTAATTACATTGTTGCTAAATTTATACCACCTAGTTTCACATACCAACAAAAGAAAAAGTTCTTTTATGATTTAAGACATTACTTCTGGGATGACCCACACCTTTATAAAGGAGTAGATGGTGTTATTAGACGTTGTGTACCTGAGCATGAACATGAACAGATGCTACACAAGTGTCAATCCGAACTATATGGAGGACACCATGCTGGAGATAGAACTGCACATAAGGTATTGCAATCCGTTTTTTATTGGCCTAATCTCTTCAAAATGCCCGTAAGTTTGTCTTGTCTTGCGATGAGTGTCAAAGAATTGGTAATATTAGTAGAAGTCAAGAAATGCCTATGAATTATTCTCTTGGTATCGAACCATTTGATGTTTGGGGTTTTGATTATATGGGACCTTTTCCTGCCTCTAATGGATATACACATATTTTAGTCGCTGTTGATTACATTACTAAGTGGGTAGAAGCTATTCCAACTAGTAGTGTTGATCATAACACCTCTATTAAGATGCTTAAAGAAGTTATTTTTCTGAGGTTTAGAGTCCCTAGATATTTAATGACTGATGGTGGTTCACATTTTATTCATGGTGCTTTCCGTAAAATGCTTGCTAAGTATGATGTTAACCATAGAATTGCATCTCCTTATCACCCACAGTTTAGTGGTCAAGTAGAGTTGAGTAATAGAGAGTTCAGATTAATTTTGCAAAAGACTGTTAATAGGTCTAGAAAGAATTGGTCCAAGAAACTTGATGATGCATTACGGGCCTATAGAACTGCATATAAGAATCCTATGGGTATGTCTCCGTATAAAATGGTTTATGGAAAAGCATGTCACTTACCTCTTGAACTAGAACATAAGGAATATTGGACTATTAAAGAGCTCAATTACGATTTCAAACTTGCCGGTGAGAAGAGGTTATTTGACATTAGCTCACTTGATGAATGGAGAACCCAAGCCTACGAGAATGCCAAGCTGTTTAAAGAAAAAGTCAAAAGATGGCATGAAAAAAGGATACAAAAGCGTGAGTTTAACGTAGGTGATTATGTGTTGCTATTCAACTCTCATTTAAGATTCTTTGCAGGAAAACTTCTCTCTAAATGGGAAGGCCCTTACGTTATCGAGGAAGTCTATCGTTTCGGTGCCATAAAAATCAACAACTTTGAAGGCACAAGTCCGAGGGTGGTGAACAGTCAAAGAATCAAACATTATATCTCAGGTAACCCTATAAATGTTGAAACTAATATCATTGAAACCGTAACCCCGGAGGAATACATAAGGGACACTTTCCACAACGTTTCAGACTCCGAAAAGGAATAGGTATGTGGTACGGTAAGTAAACCGACTCCAAAACAAATCTAATAGCAATTTTTCTCCGTTTTGGAATATTTAAGAAAAAGGAAAATAAGAAGTAGTCCGGAAAGGCCACGAGGCCTCCACGAGGGTGGAGGGCGCGCCCACCCTTACTGGGCACGCCCGCCTGCCTCGTGGGCACCTCGTGTGCCCTCTAGACTCTGTTTTCTTGCACGATACTTCTTTTGGTCGGTAAAAATTCATTATATAATCTCCCGAAGGTTTTGACCACCGTATCACGGAAAAAACTTATGTTTTCGTTTGGAGCTGTTTTTCTGACAGATCTAGAGCACCATGACGTCTCCAAGCGCTCCTAAAGACAAGTTTTTCGAGAGGGTTATCAACCCCTATCTTGCGGAGGTGCTGCAACACCCTCAAACCATTGAGATGCGTGAGGGGGTGCTGCACATCCGCGATGTGGCGGGACCAAGGCGTACCGGAAGCGTAGAGACAAAGCTCGAAGCTATGGAACAACAAGTTTTCAAGTGCCAAGGGATGGTGGAGCGTGGACTTAATGCCAACAAGATGATGATCGCGGAGTTCACTAACAACCACAAGGTGGACGCCAAGAACATTGGGGAGACCATCTTCAGCCTTCATGAGAAAATCGAGCACCTCCAAGCCCAGATATATGACCTGCAAAACCAAAACTGTGAGTATGAATATAGATTCAAGAGGATGAGTTTGGCTGCAGATTTGAGTATTCCGAAGACTCGATCAACCTTATATGATGGTGAGCCTATGACTGGGGAGACGGACAACAAGCCTACATCATCAACAAATCCTTCTTCACCACCTCCGAGGACATAATCACATGGGTATGGGCACTCCTCTTGGCAATTGCCATGCTTGGGGGAGTTGCCCCGGTATCGTATCACCATCACACTCCTATCTTTATCGTTTTTCTTTGTTTGATCCTTTCGGTAATATCTTGATCTAGTAGAATAAAGTTTTGGTATGAATTAGTTTTGAGTTTTGCTTTGTGATCCCTCTATGTAGTCGAGTCCGTGAGCTATATATAATAAAGATTATTGTTGAGTTAAGGGCTTTGCTATCTTGCTATGATCTTGAGTGCATAAAAGAATAAAAAGAAATAAAATAGTTCATATTGATCTTATGGATAGTAATGACTTCACATATAAAGAGTATGAGGCTTAAAAGTTGTTGGGAGTTGACAAACATAGTTTTGGTCATCGTTGCAATTAATAGGAAGTAATAAAGAAAGAGAAGTTTTCACATATAAATATACTATCTTGGACATCTTTTATGATTGTGAGCACTCATTAAAGTATGATATGCTAAAGAGTTGATGTTGGACAAGGAAGACAATGTAATGGGTTATGTTTTCTCACATCTTAGTTAAAGTACATTGTCATGGATCGTCCAACAAGTTGAGCTTACCTTTCCCCCTCATGCTAGCCAAATGCCATGCACCAAGTAGAGATACTACTTGTGCTTCCAAATATCCTTAAACCCAGTTTTGCCATGAGAGTCCACCATACCTACCTATGGATTGAGTAAGATCCTTCAAG
Organism: Triticum timopheevii; assembly: GCA_963921465.1. Taxonomy (NCBI): domain Eukaryota; kingdom Viridiplantae; phylum Streptophyta; class Magnoliopsida; order Poales; family Poaceae; genus Triticum; species Triticum timopheevii. The sequence goes on from OY997266.1 coordinate 372,298,795, forward strand.
CAAGTTGTCATGTTGCAAGCAATAAAAATTGCTCTCTAAATATGTATGACGTATTAGTGCGGAGAAAATAAGCTTTATACGAACATGTGATACGAAAGTAATAAAAGCGACGGACTGCATAATAAAGGTTCATATCACAAGTGGCAATATAAAGTGACGTTCTTTTGCATTAAGATTTCATGCATCCAACCATAAAAGCACATGACAACCTCTGCTTCCCTCTGCGAAGGGCCTATCTTTTACTTTATGTCTCTTACATTATGCAAGAGTCAAGGTGATCCTCACCTTTCCCTTTTTCATATTATCCTTTGTGGCAAGCACCTCGTGTTGGAAAGATCCTTATATATATATATATATATATATATATATATATATATATATATATATATATATATATATATATATATATATATATATATATATATCCAATTGGATGTAAGTTAGCATGAACTATTATTGTTGGCATTACCCTTGAGGTAAAACGTTGGGAGGCAACACTATAAGCCCCTATCTTTCTTTATGTCCAATTAAAACTCCAGAACCATAAGTACTGCGTGAGTGTTAGCAATTGTGAAAGACTATATGATAGTTGAGTATGTAGACTTGCTGAAAAGCTCTATTATTGACTCTTTCCGATGTTATGATAAATTACAATTGCTTAAATGACTGAGATTATAGTTTGTTAGTTCTCAATGAAGTTTCTAAATCATACTTGACATTGTGAATAGATTTTACTTGAGCATAAGAAATCATATGACAATATATATATATATATATATATATATATATATATATATATATATATATATATATATATATATGTTGCTGTTACAAGAATGATCATGATGCCCTCATGTCCGTATTTTATTTTTATCGACACCTCTATCTCTAAACATGTGGACATATTTTTCGATGTCGGCTTTCGCTTGAGGACATGCGAGGTCTAAGCTTGGGGGAGTTGATACGTCCATTTTGCATCATGCTTTTATATCGATATTTATTGCATTATGGTGTTGGAAATATGCCCTAGAGGCAATAATAAATGGTTATTATTATATTTCTGTGTTCATGATAATTGTCTATTATTCATGCTATAACTGTGTTATCCGGAAATCGTAATACACATGTGAATACATAGACCACAATAAGTCCCTAGTGAGCCTCTAGTTGACTAGCTCGTTGATCAACAGATAGTCATGGTTTCCTGACTATGGGCATTGGATGTCATTGATAACGGGATCACATCATTGGGAGAATGATGTGATGGACAAGACCCAATACTAAGCATAGCTCAAAGATCGTGTAGTTCGTTTAGCTAGAGCTTTTCCAATTGTCGAGTATCATTTCCTTAGACCATGACATTGTGCAACTCCCAGATACCGTAGGAGTGCTTTGGGTGTACCAAACGTCACAACGTAACTGGGTGGCTATAAAGGTGCACTACGGGTATCTCTGAAAGTGTCTGTTGGGTTGGCACGAATTGAGACTGGGATTTGTCACTCCGTATGACGGAGAGGTATCTTTGGGCCCACTCGGTAATGCATCATCATAATGAGCTCAATGTGACCAAGTGTCTGGTCAAGGGATCATGCATTACGGTACGAGTAAAGTGACTTGCCGGTAACGAGACTAAACGAGGTATTGGGATACCGACGATCGAGTCTCGGGCAAGTAACATATCGATTGACAAAAGGAATTGAATACGGGGCTAATTGAATCCTCGACATCGTGGTTCATCCGATGAGATCATCGAGGAGTATGTGGGAGCCAACATGGGTATCCAGATGCCTCTGTTGGTTATTGACCGGAGAGGCGTCTCGGTCATGTCTGCATATCTCCCGAACCCGTAGGGTCTACACACTTAAGGTTCGGTGACGCTAGGGTTGTAGAGATATTAGTATGCAGCAAACCGAAAGTTGTTCGGAGTCCCGGATGAGATCCCGGACGTCACGAGGAGTTCCGGAATGGTCCGGAGGTGAAGAAATATATATAGGAAGTGCTGTTTCGGCCATCGGGAGAGTTTCGGGGGTCACCGGTATTGTACCGGGACCACCGGAAGGGCCCCGGGGGTCCACCGGGTGGGGCCACCTATCCCGGAGGGCCCCGTGGTCTGAAGTGGGAGGGGAACCAGCCCCTGGTGGGCTGGTGTGCCCCCCTTGGTCCCCCTGCGCCTAGGGTTGGGAACCCTAGGGGAGGGGGCGCCTCCACTTGCCTTGGGGGGCAAGTTCCCCCCTTGGCTGGCGCCCCCCCTAGGAGATCCCATCTCCTAGGGCCGGCGCCCCCCCTGGGGACCCTATATAAAGGAGGGGGAGGGAGGGCAGCCGGACCCTGCATCTTGGCGCCTCCTTCTCCCCTTGCTACACCTCTCCCTCCCGCAGACGCTTGGCGAAGCCTTGCCGGAACCCTGCTGCATCCACCACCACGCCGTCGTGCTGCTGGATCTTCATCAACCTCTCCTCGCCCCTTGCTGGATCAAGAAGGAGGAGACGTCACGTTGACCGTACGTGTGTTGAACGCGGAGGTGCCGTCCGTTCGGCGCTAGGATCTCCGGTGATTTGGATCATGACGTGAACGACTCCCTCAACCCCGTTCTCTTGAACGCTTCTGCTCGCGATCTACAAGGGTATGTAGATGCACTCCCCTCTCTCGTTGCTAGGTGAACTCATAGATTGATCTTGGTGAACGTAGGAAATTTTTTATTTTATGCAACGTTCCCCAACAGTGGCATCATGAAGTAGGTCTATGCGTAGTTCTCTTTGCACGAGTAGAACACAATTTGTTGTGGGCGTAGATGTTGTCAACTTTCTTGCCACTACTAGTCTTATTTTGCTTCAGCGGTATTCTGGGATGAAGCGGCCCGGACCGACCTTACACGTACGCTTACATGAGACAGGTTCCACCGACTGAGATGCACTAGTTGCATAAGGTGGCTAGCGGGTGTCTGTCTCTCCCACTTTAGTTGGAGCGGATTCGATGAAAAGGGTCCTTATGAAGGGTAAATAGAAGTTGGCAAATCACGTTGTGGCTTTAACATAGGTAAGAAAACGTTCTTGCTAGAACACCTATAGAAGCCACGTAAAAACTTGCAACAACAATTAGAGAACGTCTAACTTGTTTTTGCAGCAAGTGTTTTGTGATGTGATATGGCCAAAGTTGTGATGAATGATGAATGATATATATATGTGATGTATGAGATCATGTTCTTGTTATAGGAATCACGACTTGCATGTCGATGAGTATGACAACCGGCAGGAGCCATAGGTGTTGTCTTTATTTTTGTATGACCTGCGTGTCATTGAAGAACGCCATGTAAACTACTTTACTTTATTGCTAAACGCGTTTGCCATAGAAGTAGAAGTAGTCGTTGGCGTGACAACTTCATGAAGACACGATGATGGAGATCATGATGATGGAGATCATGGTTTCATGCCGATGACGAAGATGATCATGGAGCCCCGAAGATGGAGATCAAAGGAGCTACATGATATTGGCCATATCATGTCACCATTATGATTGCATGTGATGTTTATCATGTTTTTCATCTTGTTTACTTAGAACAACGGTAGTAAGTAAGATGATCCTTCACACTAATTTCAAGAAAAGTGTTCCCCCTAACTGTGCACCATTGTGAAGGTTCATTGTTTCGAAGCACCACGTGATGATCGGGTGTGATAGATCCTAACGTTCGAATACAACGGGTGTAAGCCAGATTTACACACGCAATACACTTAGGTTGACTTGACGAGCCTAGCATGTACAGACATGGCCTCGGAACACGGAAGACCGAAAGGTCGAGCATGAGTCGTATAGTAGATACGATCAACATGAAGATGTTCACCGATGTTAGCCAGTCCATCTCACGTGATGATCGGACACGGCCTAGTTGACTTGGATCATGTTTCACTTAGATGACTAGAGGGATGTCTGTCTAAGTGGGAGTTCATAGATAATTTGATTAGATGAACTTAATTATCATGAACTTAGTCTAAAATCTTTACAATATGTCTTGTAGATCAAATGGCCAACGCTCATGTCCACCTGAATTTCAACGCATTCCTAGAGAAAACCAAGCTGAAAGACGATGGCAGCAACTATACGGACTGGGTCCGGAACCTGAGGATCATCCTCATAGCTGCCAAGAAAGATTATGTCCTAGAAGCACCGCTAGGTGAAGCACCAATCCCAGAGAACCAAGACGTTATGAATGCTTGGCAGTCTCGTGCTGATGATTACTCCCTCGTTCAGTGCGGCATGCTTTACAACTTAGAACCAGGGCTCCAAAAGCGTTTTGAGCGACACGGAGCATATGAGATGTTCGAGGAGCTAAAAATGGTTTTCCAAGCTCATGCCCGGGTCGAGAGATGTGAAGTCTCTGATAAGTTCTTTAGCTGTAAGATGGAGGAAAACAGTTTTGTTAGTGAGCACATACTCAAGATGTATGGGTTGCACAACCGCTTGACTCAGCTGGGAGTTAATCTCCCGGATGACGCGGTCATTGACAGAATTCTCCAGTCGCTCCCACCAAGCTACAAGAGCTTTGTGATGAACTTCAATATGCAGGGGATAGAAAAGACCATTCCTGAGGTATATTCAATGCTGAAATCAGCAGAGGTAGAGATCAAAAAGGAACATCAAGTGTTGATGGTGAATAAAACCACTAAGTTCAAGAAGGGCAAGGGTAAGAAGAACTTCAAGAAGGACGGCAAGGAAGTTGCCGCGCCTGGTAAGCCAGTTGCCAGGAAGAAGTCAAGCAATGGACCCAAGCCTGAGACTGAGTGCTTTTATTGCAAGGGAAGTGGTAACTGGAAGCGGAACTGCCCCAAGTACTTAGCGGACAAGAAGGCCGGCAAAACCAAAGGTATATGTGATATACATGTAATTGATGTGTACCTTACCAGTGCTCGTAGTAGCTCCTAGATATTTGATACCGGTGCGGTTTCTCATATTTGTAACTCAAAGCAGGAGCTGCGGAATAAGCGGAGACTGGCAAAGGACGAGGTGACGATGCGCGTCGGGAATGGTTCCAAGGTCGATGTGACCACCGTCGGCATGCTACCTCTACATTTACCTACGGGATTAGTTTTGAACCTCAATAATTGTTATTTAGTACCAGCTTTGAGCATGAACATTGTGTCAGGATCTCGTTTAATTCGAGATGGCTACTCATTTAAATCCGAGAATAATGGTTGTTCTATTTATATGAGTGATATGTTTTATGGTCATGCCCCGCTGGTGAATGGTTTATTCTTAATGAATCTCGAGCGTAATGTTACACATATTCATAGTGTGAATACCAAAAGATGTAAAGTTGATAACAATAGTCCCACATACTTGTGGCACTGCCGCCTTGGTCACATTGGTGTTAAGCGCATGAAGAAGCTCCACGCTGATGGACTTTTAGAGTCTCTAGATTATGAATCGTTTGACACATGCGAGCCATGCCTCATGGGCAAGATGACCAAGACTCCGTTCTCCGGAACAATGGAGCGAGCAACCAACTTGTTGGAAATCATACATACTGATGTGTGCGGTCCAATGAGCGTTGAGGCTCGCGGAGGATATCGTCATGTTCTCACTCTCACTGATGACTTGAGTAGATATGGGTATGTCTACTTGATGAAACACAAGTCTGAGACCTTTGAAAAGTTCAAGGAATTTCAGAATGAGGTAGAGAATCAACGTGACCGAAAGATAAAGTTCCTACGATCAGATCGTGGGGGGGGGGGGATATTTAAGTCACGAATTTGGTACGCACTTAAGAAAATGTGGAATCGTTTCACAACTCAGGCCGCCTGGAACACCTCAGCAAAATGGTGTGTCCGAACGTCGTAATCGCACTCTATTGGATATGGTGCGATCTATGATGTCACTTACTGATTTACCGCTATCATTTTGGGGATACGCTCTAGAGACAGCTACATTCACTTTAAATAGGGCATCGTCTAAATCCATTGAAATGACACCGTATGAATTATGGTTTGGGAAGAAACCTAAGCTGTCATTTCTATAAGTTTGGAGATGTGATGCTTATGTCAAGAAACTTCAACCTGAGAAGCTCAAACCCAAGTCGGAAAAATGTGTATTCATAGGATACCCTAAGGAAACCATAGGGTATACTTTCTACTTAAGATCCGAAGGCAAGATCTTTGTTGCCAAGAACGGGTCCTTTCTGGAGAAAGAGTTTCTCTCGAAAGAATTAAGTGGGAGGAAAGTAGAGCTTGATGAAGTACTGCCTCTTGAAACGGTGAGTAGCGCAACTCAGGAAGATGTTCCTGTGGTGCCTGCGCCGACAAGAGAGGAGGTTAATGATGATGATCAAGATACTTCGGATCAAGCTCCTACTGAACTTCGAAGGTCCACAAGGACACGTTCCGCACCAGAGTGGTACGGCAACCCTGTCATGGAAATTATGTTGTTAGACAACGGTGAACCTTCGAACTATGAAGAAGCAATGGCGGGCCCAGATTCCAACAAATGGCTTGAAGCCATGCAATCCGAGATAGGATCCATGTATGAAAACAAAGTGTGGACTTTGATAGACTTGCCCGATGATCGGGGAGCGATAGAAAACAAATGGATCTTTAAGAAGAAGACGGACGCAGATGGTAATGTCACCATATATAAAGCTCGACTTGTCGCTATGGGTTATCGACAAGTTCAAGGGATTGACTACGATGAGACATTCTCTCCCGTAGTGAAGCTGAAGTCCGTCCGAATCATGTTAGCAATTGCCGCATACTATGATTATGAGATATGGAAAATGGACGTCAAAACGGCTTTCCTTAATGGTCACCTTAAGGAAGAACTGTATATGATGCAGCCGGAAGGTTTTGTCGACCCTAAGAATGCTAACAAGGTAAGCAAGCTCCAGCGCTCCATTTATGGGCTGGTGCAAGCATCTCGGAGTTGGAACATTCGCTTTAATGAGATGATTAAAGCGTTTGGGTTTATGCAGACTTATGGAGAAGCCTGCGTTTACAAGAAAGTGAGTGAGAGCTCTGTAGCATTTCTCATATTATATGTGGATGACATACTTTTTATGGGAAATGATATAGAACTTTTGGACAGCATAAAGGCCTACTTGAATAAGTGTTTTTCAATGAAGGACCTTGGAGAACCTGCTTACATATTAGGCATCAAGATCTATAGAGATAGATCGAGACGCCTCATAGGTCTTTCACAAAGCACATACCTTGATAAGATATTGAAGAAGTTCAATATGGATCAGTCCAAGAAGGTGTTCTTGCCTGTGTTGCAAGGTGTGAAATTGAGCTCAACTCAATGCCCGACCACGGCAGAAGATAAAGAAGAGATGAGTGTCATCCCCTATGCCTCAGCCGTAGGGTCTATCATGTATGCCATGACCTGTACCAGACCTGATATAAACCTTGCCGTAAGTTTGGTAGGAAGGTACCAAAGTAATCCCGGCAAGGAACACTAGACAGTGGTCAAGAACATCCTTAAGTACCTGAAAAGGACTAAGGACATGTTTCTCGTATATGGAGGTGACAAAGAGCTCGTTGTAAAGGGTTACGTCGTCGCTAGCTTCGACACAGATCTGGATGACTCGAAGTCACAAACCGAATACGTGTATATTTTGAATGGTGGGGTAGTAAGCTGGTGCAGTTAGAAGCAGAGCGTCGTGGTGGGATCTACATGTGAAGCGGAGTACATGGCAGCCTCGGAGGCAGCACATGAAGCAATCTGGGTGAAGGAGTTCATCACCGACCTAGGAGTCATACCCAATGCGTCGGGGCCGATTACACTCTTCTGTGACAACACTAGAGCTATTGCACTTGCCAAGGAGCCCAGGTTTCACAAGAAGACCAGGCACATCCAGCGTCGCTTCAACTCCATCTGTGAAAATGTTCAAGATGGAGACATAGATATTTGTAAAGTGCATACAGACCTGAATGTAGCAGATCCGTTGACTAAACCTCTCCCTAGGGCAAAACATGATCAACACCAGAACGCAATGGGTGTTCGATTCATCACAATGTAACTAGATTATTGACTCTAGTGCAATTGGGAGACTGTTGGAAATATGCCCTAGAGGCAATAATAAATGGTTATTATTATATTTCTGTGTTCATGATAATTGTCTATTATTCATGCTATAACTGTGTTATCCGGAAATTGTAATACACATGTGAATACATAGACCACAACAAGTCCCTAGTGAGCCTCTAGTTGACTAGCTTATTGATCAACAGATAGTCATGGTTTCCTGACTATGGGCATTGGATGTCATTGATAACGGGATCACATCATTGGGAGAATGATGTGATGGACAAGACCCAATACTAAGCATAGCTCAAAGATCGTGTAGTTCGTTTAGCTAGAGCTTTTCCAATTGTCGAGTATCATTTCCTTAGACCATGAGATTGTGCAACTCCCGGATACCGTAGGAGTGCTTTGGGTGTACCAAACGTCACAACGTAACTGGGTGGCTATAAAGGTGCACTACGGGTATCTCCGAAAGTTTCTGTTGGGTTTGCACGAACCGAGACTGGGATTTGTCACTCCGTATGATGGAGAGGTATCTCTGGGCCCACTCAGTAATGCATCATCATAATGAGCTCAATGTGACCAAGTATCTAGTCACGGGATCATGCATTACGGTATGAGTAAAGTGACTTGCCGGTAACAAGACTAAACGAGGTATTGGGATACCGACGATCGAGTCTCGGGCAAGTAACGTACCGATTGACAAAGGGAATTGAATACGGGGTTAATTGAATCCTCGACATCGTGGTTCATCCGATGAGATCATCAAGGAGTATGTGGGAGCCAACATGGGTATCCAGATCCCGCTGTTGGTTATTGACCGGAGAGGCGTCTCGGTCATGTCTGCATATCTCCCGAACCCGTAGGGTCTACACACTTAAGGTTCGGTGATGCTAGGGTTGTAGGGATATTAGTATGCAGCAAACCAAAAGTTGTTCGGAGTCCCGGATGAGATCCCGGACGTCACGAGGAGTTCCGGAATGGTCCGGAGGTGAAGAAATATATATAGGAAGTGATGTTTCGGCCATCGGGAGAGTTTCGGGGGTCACCGGTATTGTACCGGGACCACCGGAAGGGTCCCGTGGGTCCATTGGGTGGGGCCACCTATCCGGGAGGGCCCCGTGGGCTGAAGTGGGAGGGGAACGAGCCCCTGGTGGCCTGGTGCGCCCCCCCTTGGCCCCCCCTGCGCCTAGGGTTGGGAACCCCAGGGGAGGGGGCGCCTCCACTTGCCTTGGGGGGCAACTTCCCCCCTTGGCCGCCGCCCCCTAGGAGATCCCATCTCCTAGGGCCGGCGTCCCCCTGGGGACCCTATATAAAGGAGGGGGGAGGGAGGGCAGCCAGGCCCTGCATCTTGGCGCCTCCTTCCCCCCTTGCTACAACTCTCCCTCCCGCAGACGCTTGGCGAAGCCCTGCCGGAACCCTGCTGCATCCACCACCACGCCGGCGTGCTGCTGGATCTTCATCAACCTCTCCTCCCCCCTTGCTGGATCAAGAAGGAGGAGAAGTCACACTGACTGTACGTGTGCTGAACGCGGAGGTGCCGTCCGTTCGGCGCTAGGATCTCCGGTGATTTGGATCACGACGTGAACGACTCCCTCAACCCCGTTCTCTTGAACGCTTCCGCTCGCGATCTACAAGGGTATGTAGATGCACTCCTGTCGGTGTCAAAACCGGCGGATCTCGGGTAGGGGGTCCCAAACTGTGCGTCTAGGCGGATGGTAACAGGAGACAAGGGACACGATGTTTTTACCCAGGTTCGGGCCCTCTCGATGGAGGTAAAACCCTACTCCTGCTTGATTAATATTGATGATATGGGTAGTACAAGAGTAGATCTACCACGAGATCAAGGAGGCTAAACCCTAGAAGCTAGCCTATGGAATGATTGTTGTCATGGTTGTTCATCCTACGGACTAAAACCCTTCGGTTTATATAGATACTGGAGAGGGCTAGGGTTACACAGAGTCGGTTACAATGGTAGGAGATCTACATATCCGTATTGCCAACCTTGCCTTCCACGCCAAGGAAAGTCCCATCCGGACACGGGACGAAGTCTTCAATCTTTTATCTTCATAGTCTTGGAGTCCGGCCGATGATGATAGTCCGGCTATCCGGACACCCCCTAGTCAAGGACTTCCTCAGTAGCCCTCGAACCAGGCTTCAATGACGACGAGTCCGGTGCTCATATTGTCTTCGGCATTGCAAGGCGGGTTCTCCTCCAAATTCCATGTGCTTGCCGAATAGTGTCCGGCTTCCTTGCAAATGTTGCGCTCCTTGGCTTCCGCGCCCAATAATGGCCCTCTTCCACGTGTCGCATGAATGCGAAAGGCAGGGTATTTTTACGTTTTACCCCCTAGTTGCGCAAATAATCTGCCTATAAAAGAGGCAAGAATCTAGATCCAAATCACACCATCTTCCTTCCGCGAGTACTCATCGGAGCGCTTCTGACCAAAAATCCACTCCATCATGGACCGTCGACGCGGCTCCTCCTCTCGCGCTCCCAGTCCTCATCCAGGAGATTGGAGGAGATGTTCAGTTCCACACAAAGAGCTGGTGACGCTCCAAGTGGAGGGATACCTTCCTCCGGCCTTTATGGTCCCGGTTCGAGCCGGGCTAGCCACCTACAAAGGCGGAAAGCAAGCGGAGGCCACCCCTAGTCCCTCCAAAGGAGAGCGGGTGTGCTTCGTCCCTTATCTAATAAGGGGGCTCGGGTTTCCCATACATCTGTTTCTCCGGGGGCTTCTGGAGTTCTACGGACTCCAGCTTCATCACCTCACACCCGCCTCTATTCTGCACATCGCGGGTTTCGTGGCTCTTTGCGAGCTATTCCTGGGCATCGAGCCCCATTTTGCGATGTGGAAGAGACTATTTTGCCTCGTACCCTGTTCTCACAAGGGGTCAATATATCAAGTGGGCGGAGTCGAAATATGGCGCATCGCCGGGACCGGATATCTATCCGAAACCCCAAAGAAGGCGTCCAAAGACTGGCCTTCGGAATGGTTTTATGTAGAAGATGCTCCGCTGCCGGACCCAGTTCGGATCGGCCTCCCGGAGTTCAACAAGGCTCCTCTGAAGAAACGCCTAAGTTGGCGTCCGCGGAGCCCTCAACAGGAGGAAGACAGGAGCGTCCATTATTTGATGGGCCGGATAACGTTGCTGGCCCATTCCGGATTGACCATGATTGGAGTCATGGCCACGTGCATTATGCGAGGGGTGCAGCTGCTCCAATATAGGGGCCACCCCTTGTGGGATTTCAACGGGGAGAATGATGCCACCCGTCATGGCCGCAAGGGGCCGGGATCGGCCGCAGATCTGGTGAAGATTCTGTCCGGCCTGTACAAGGGGGAGAAGGAGGACTTCCTCCAGACGAGCCCATTGAATGGGTTCTCCATGAATAACCCTCGGAGCTGGGTAAGCGGACGTTTATTTATCCGACCCGTGCTTTCAAAGTTAAGTACCTTACTTTACGGTTTTGACGCAGGAACTGCGCCGGGATGTGGGGAGCATACATAGTCCGGCTCCACAACCCGAGGATACAAGAAGATTCCTTGATCCGGCCTCCGAAGAGGATCCGGACATAAAGGTGGAGCTAATCGACGGGGTGTTCCACCAACTCAGCATGGACAATGCTCTATTCGCCATTACGGCTGACTACCCCAGCTTATCTCCGGCTTCCCATGTAATTATGACCGGAGTCCTGACACCACTACTTCGTCCTTGCATATTTCTGATCACCGTATACAACGGTGTCTCGCAGGAGGTGCCTTCAAGGCGGGAAGCCGAACCCGTGGCGGCTGACTAACAAGGGTCAGTCCGACCCAGCAGGCGGAAGAGGGGTGCGGTGCGAATCGAAACGTCACCGCAACGGTATAGCTCGCGACCATTGTTTAAGGAAAAGATTCCTAGGAGGTGCATTAATGCTCATGACTTTTCCAGGAGAAAGAGCGCTCGCCGGACTGTGCCCGGAGAGGTTGCCAACCAAGCCTCCGCCAATCAGGCTCCAACACCTGGTCCAGAGGGGGAGGCAAGCGCAAGGCGCGAGCCGGATACTCCTCCAACGGAGGATGCTGACAGGCTGTCCGCCACCAGGTCTGAGGTGGAGAGCGCCATGAATCATAGGCGCCGCCGGACAGTTCTTCGTGACACGTGTTTCTCCCCCGAGGCGTTGAATGCCTTTAACGCGGGAGACACGCACCTCCGTGCCGCTCAAGATGGTTTAACCAGAGCCACGGAGCAGTATGTAAAGGACATACGGGTAAGGGATTTTAATAGTTGTATATGCCAGTAGCCCCCGAGACTTAAAGTAGTTAAAATAACTGATTTAAGGATTATTTGATATGCAGGATCTCACGGAGAAGAATACCCAATTATCCCAGGAGCTACAAGAGTGCAAAGCCCAACTTGAGGCCGCACTGGCTGCCGCAGGAGGAGACACAGAGACCCCCTCCGGTAACACATTATTTCAAAAAGATAAGCGGTGTGCGGCGTGCTTATAAGTCTAACAATGATATTGCAGATGTTGCCGGACTTGATCCGGACAAGCAACAACTACTGCGCCAGCTGAAGGCCGGCGAGAGGGTGCTTATGAAGGTCCAGCAGGAGAGGAACAAACTCCAGGATGCCCACGCCCAGCTTGGAGAAGAGCTGAAAGGTGTTCGGGCCGAGCTGTCTGGCTCCGTGAAGGAGAATCTGCGGCTTCGTCGCGGCATCTATAGTAAGTTCTTGAGCGAACTCTTTTGAAAAGAAGAGTTCGGCGAGGAAGTCAATTGACAGAAATATGTCTGTAGGTGTGCTCACAGGTCGCCCTGCGGAGGAAATGCCCGGTTCAACGGGTGACCAACTTCCCGAGCTGGTGCAACTGCTTGAACGTGTTCGGCAGGCGATGAGTGGCGTCGTCCAGGCCTTATGGCCGTCCATCTCCCTACCCGAGGGCCTTGGAGAGCTTGCGGAGAAGCTTCAGGGAGCACGGCAGCGCTTCCATTTATGGAAGATATCGGCCTGCCGTCAAGGTGCCAGGGAGGCCTGGGCCATGGTGAAGACGCGGTACAAGAAGGCGGATCCAAACCACATGGCCGAGGTCGGACCTGTGGGGCCCGATGGGAAGGAGATCCCTATGAGCTTAGTGTACAACCAAGTAGAGTTGGCCGCTAAGTATTCCCAACAGGACTGTAAATTAGACAGCCTGTTAGACGGGATTGAGGAGGAGTACAGTCAGTCGATTTGACGATGTATTTAAAAGGACATGTAAAATGCCTTCTAGCCGGATTGTAAATCATTTGTCTTTGCCGACCTTTTTGCTTCAACCTCGGGACCCTAGAGTCCGGAGTGTGTCCGAATACCCTCTCGGTTATGAAAAACCGGGGCATGCATGGAGACCAGGCGTAGGGGTCATTAGTGCTTTATCAGACAAGTGCCCAACTAGTTATGTTATATTACATGGTTAGTAAGAAACATCTTCCAGGGAGAATAGTTCCGTTAAGGGTTCCTTTCCCTGGGAGGCATGCCCTAAAGTGCATGTCCGGACTGCGAAAAGAGCAGGAAAACATCTGGGGGAAGATAAATAAATAGGTAAAAAAATCATCTTTCAAGTCACCGACCGAATATTCCCTTAAGAACGCTAGCTTTCGGCTTCACCCAGTCTGAGGTACACATCCGGCTGACCCGGCAGTAGCAATCGCAGAGGTGCTCCCTTTACCTCCTAGCCGAACAATCGGGAATGTAGGGGTAAGCACAGGAGCCAGGCAACCCAGCTTGGCCAAAACTTAAGTAATATTGATGCATATAATGGTGAATAAAAGGTACATGCGGAAGTTTGACACATGTGTTGGGCATAAATCCCGTAAAAGTAAGCTTCTGTTAAAGAAGCCCCCAGGTATAATGAGTGCGGGTAGCACATCAAATGTGTGCGAACAATGTGCAAATAGGCCCTCAAGGGCTTTTATGAAAAAGGTGGGAGAAAAGAGAGAAACAAAATACAGCTGAAGTGTAAAAATGTGGACGGAGGAAGGAGACGAACTCTGAGTCCGGCGCTAGGCGTAGAATCTTCGGAGGCGGGCTGCATTCCATGGGTTCGTCTCGAGTCAGTTGTCCGATGCATTTCGCAGACGGTATGCTCCGCCGGTCAGGACTTGGTCGATGATGAAGGGACCTTACCATTTGGGCTTGAGTTTGTCCTTTTTCTTGTCCGGCAGGTGTAGAACTAGTTCGCCAACATTGTAAGTTTTAGCCCGTACTTCTCTGCTTTTATATCTTCGAGCCTGCTGCTGATAGAATGCGGAACGAGCCTTTGCCACGTCACGTTCCTCCTCCAATGCGTCCAAGCTGTCCTGCCGATCCAACTTGGCTTCTCTTTCTTCGTACATGCGCACTCGAGGTGAGTCATGAATGATGTCGCAGGGCAAAACTGCCTCTGCGCCGTATACCATAAAAAATGGCGTGAACCCGGTAGTACGGTTTGGCGTGATCTGCAGCCCCCAGAGTACGGAGTCGAGCTCCTCTACCCAGTGCGTGTTAGATTCCGTAAGGGACTGCACTAATCTGGGTTTGATGCCGCTCACGATTAGACCATTTGCTCGTTCAACTTGACCGTTGGTTTGAGGGTGATAGACTGAAGCGTAGTCGAGCTTAATGCCCATATTTTTGCACCAGAGTTTAACCTCGTCAGCCGTGAAGTTCGTGCCGTTATCGGTGATGATGTTGTGGGGGACACCGTAACGGTGTACTACCCCGGATATGAAGTCTATCACAGGTCCGGATTCGGCCGTTTTAACTGGCTTGGCCTCTATCCATTTGGTGATTTTGTCCACCATGACCAATAGGTATTTTTGCTTGTGGGTTCCCCCTTTAAGGGGTCTAACCATGTCAAGCCCCCAGACCGCAAACGGCCAGGTGATGGGTATAGTTTTGAGGGCGGTGGGTGGCATGTGGCTCTGATTAGCAAAGAGCTGACAACCGACGCATCGTTGGACTAAGTCCTGAGCATCTGCCCGGGCCGTCGGCCAATAAAATCATGTACGGAAGGCCTTACCTACAAGGGCCTGGGCTGCAGCGTGGTGTCCGCCTAGTCCGGCGTGAATTTCAGCCAGAAGATTTCGCCCTTCCTCTTCGGAGATACACCTTTGAAGGACTCCGGTTATGCTTTTCTTATAAAGTTCCCCCTCATGGACCTTGTAGGCTTTAGATCGCCGAACTATGCAGCGGGCCTCGTTTTGGTCTTCGGGAAGTTCCTGCATAATTAAGTAGGCTAGGAATGGTTCCGTCCACGGGGCAATGACTGCCATTATTTCGTGGGCGGAAGGTGTTATGTCATTGGCTGAGCCACCGGTTGTGTCAGAATGTTCGGTGTTGGGCGGTGCGGTTGGTTCCGGATTGTTGTTTCCGGACTCCTCTTCCCATACAACGGATGGCTTAAAGAGCCGCTCCAGGAAGATGTTTGGAGGGACGGCGTCGCGCTTTGCGCCGATGCGTGCCAACAAGTCGGTCGCCTGGTTATTATCCCGGGCTACATGGTGGAATTCGAGTCCTTCGAACCGAGCTGACAGTTTTAAGACAGCGTTACGGTAGGCTACCATTTTCGGATCTTTGGCATCGAAGTCTCCGTTTACTTGTGATATTGCGAGGTTTGAATCCCCGCGTACCTCGAGGCGTTGAATGCCCATGGAGATTGCCATCCGGAGACCGTGTAGAAGGGCCTCGTATTCGGCTGCGTTGTTGGAGTCTGTGTACATTATTTGAAGTATGTATTGGACTGTGTCTCCGGTTGGGGACGTCAAAACGACGCCAGCCCCCAAGCCGGCCAACATTTTAGAGCCGTCGAAATGCATGATCCAATTGGAGTATGCGCCATACTCTTTAGGGAGTTCGGCTTCAGTCCATTCAGCGACGAAGTCAGCCAAGATTTGCGACTTTATAGCTCGCCATGGTTTGTAGGTTATGTCAAATGGTAAGAGCTCAATGGCCCATTTTGCGATTCTGCCCATCGCGTCGCGGTTGTTTATGATGTCGTTGAGGGGTACTTCGGAGGCCACTATTATCGAACACTCTTGAAAGTAGTGTTGCAGCTTCCGGGATGCCATGAACACCGCGTATGCTATCTTTTGATAATGCGGGTACCGGGACTTGCAGGGAGTTTTCAAGAGGGAATTTATGCCCTTCTGTTTCTCTTTCGACGACGAGTACCGCGCTTACAACTTGATGTGTTGCCGCGATATATAACAACATTGGTTCGCCCAGGTTAGGTGCGGCAAGGACCGGATTTGTTGCCAATATGGCCTTTATTTCTTCGAGTCCGGCAGTGGCAACATCCGTCCACTTGAAGTGTTTGGTGCGCCTGAGGAGGCGATAGAGGGGCAATGCCAGGCGATAGAGGGGCAATGCCTTTTCTCCAAAACGGGAGATGAAGCGGCTTAGAGCCGCCATGCATCCAGTCAATTTTCGTATTTGTTTGAGGTCTTTTGGAATATCCAGCTGTGACAGAGCTCGAATCTTGGCTGGGTTTGCTTCAATTCCTCTACCGGATACAATGAAGCCCAGGAGCTTTCCAGCTGGTACGCCGAAAACGCATTTTTCCAGGTTTAGCTTAATGTCATATGCTCGGAGGTTGTCGAATGTGACCCTCAAATCGTCTACTAGAGTTTCGACGTGTTTGATTTTGACGACCACGTCGTCTACATATGCCTCTACTGTTTTGCCGATCTGGGTAGACAGACATGTCTGAATCATGCGCTGATATGTTGCGCCGGCGTTTTTGAGTCCGAAGGGCATCGTGTTGAAGCAGAATGGTCCATATGGAGTAATGAATTCTGTTGCGGCTTGGTCCGCCTCCGCCATCTTGATTTGATGGTAGCCGGAGTATGCGTCAAGGAAGCACAATGAATCGTGCCCTGCAGTAGCATCGATTATTTGGTCGATGCGGGGAAGGGGGAAAGGATCCTTTGGGCAAGCCTTGTTGAGGTCTTTAAAATCGACACATAGGTGCCAGGATTTGTCCTTCTTTGGTACCATTACCAGGTTTGCTAGCCAGTCCGGATGTTTGATGTCTCTGATGAATCCGGCTTCCAATAGTTTGGCTAGCTCCTCTCCCATTGCCTGTCTTTTGGGTTTGGAAAATCGCCAAAGAGCCTGTTTGACTGGCTTGAATCCTTTTAGGATGTTTAGGCTGTGTTCTGCCAATCTGCGTGGGATTCCTGGCATATCTGAAGGGTGCCAGGCAAAGATGTCCCAATTCTCCTGAAGGAATTCTCGTAGTGCGGCGTCTACATCAGGGTTCAACTATGCCCCGATGGAGGCCGTCTTTGTTGGGTCCGTTGGATGGACCTGGAATTTGACTATTTCGTCCGCTGGTTTAAAAGAGGGGGACTTGGATCTCTTATCGAGTATCATATCATCCCTGTTCACAGTAGAGCGCAGCACAGTGAGTTCCTCCGCCGCTAGGGCTTCGGATAGTGCCTCTAGGGCTAATGCGGCTGTCTTGTTGTCGGTGCGGAGTGCTATGTCCGGATCACTGGCAAGCGTGATGGTTCCATTGGGCCCCGGCATTTTAAGCTTCAAGTACCCGTAATGGGGTATGGCTTGGAAAATTGTGAATGCCTCTCGTCCTAATAAAGCGTGATATCCGCTGCTGAACGGGGCCACTTGGAATGTGACCTCCTCGGAACTGTAATTGTCCGGCAAGCCGAACACCACATCAAGCGTGATTTTTCCTGTGCAGCGTGCTTCCCGGCTAGGGATTATCCCTCTAAAGGTTGTGCTGCTTCGCTCAATACGGCTCCAGTCTATTTCCATTTTTCTTTTATCCTGTTCATAACCAAGAGGAATCTGGCCCAGTAATGATGTTCTGTTTCAGCGGGCTCTTGCCGGATTTGAGATAGATCGCATATGTTTGGGTGGGTGGGCGGAATTGAGTCTGGAACCCTGCCCATCTTGAGGCTCAAAGGCCAAAAAATTTCCGAATTTGGAAGATTGGATTGCTGGACGTTGTCCAACGAGTCTGGTCCGATGCCTGACTTTAGGTTCAGTGCTTGATCGACGTCCGTCCCTCCGCGGGAATCCGGCATGGAGGGTTCGAGAGTCCGGACATAACTAGTTTTCAATACAGAAGAAGAGTCGCCGCGTTGTTCCTCTACCACCGCAACGTGGTGGGTAACCTGGGGAGAGTTAATCTCTCTCAGATCGGTTTTAAGCCCAATCTGATTGTAGTCTGTAGCGACTCCCAGGGCGGCGACGCGATCCAAGAGCTTGTTTACGGACGAGAGCTGTATTGGATCCAGCTGCTCGGCGAATTCCGAGTTGACGTGAAGATTGCTTTTGATGACCCGAGAGGTCATCGTCGAAGCGGTGGCCGAACAGGAGGTCATGAGAAAACCACCTAGCCGGATAGTTTGGCCGGCGGCCAAGGCTCCTTTGGTGATGATACCGTCTTTTAAAGACGGGAAGAGGCATCCTGCCTGGTCGCGACGACATAGAGGAACTCTCAATGAAAGCACCAATGTCGGTGTCAAAACCGGCGGATCTCGGGTAGGGGGTCCCGAACTGTGCGTCTAGGCGGATGGTAATAGGAGACAAGGGACACGATGTTTTTACCCAGGTTCGGGCCCTCTCGATGGAGGTAAAACCCTACTCCTGCTTGATTAATATTGATGATATGGGTAGTACAAGAGTAGATGTACCACGAGATCAAGGAGGCCAAACCCTAGAAGCTAGCCTATGGAATGATTGTTGTCATGGTTGTTCGTCCTACGGACTAAAACCCTCCGGTTTATATAGACACCGGAGAGGGCTAGGGTTACACAGAGTCGGTTACAATGGTAGGAGATCTACATATCCGTATTGCCAAGCTTGCCTTCCACGCCAAGGAAAGTCCCATCCGGACACGGGACGAAGTCTTCAATCTTGCATCTTCATAGTCTTGGAGTCCGGCCGATGATGATAGTCCGGCTATCCGGACACCCCCTCGTCCAGGACTCCCTCAACTTCCCTCTCTCGTTGCTGGATGAACTCATAGATTGATCTTGGTGAACGTAGGAAATTTTTTATTTTATGCAACATTCCCCAACATATGGGTTGTTATTACACGTTATATCACAATACTTATTGCAATTCTCTCTTATTTTACAAGGTTTTACATGAAGAGGGAGAATGCTGGCAGCTGGGATTCTGGGCTGGAAAAGGAGCAAATATTGGAAACCTATTCTACACAGCTCCAAAAGTCCTGAAACTCCATGAAAGTCATTTTTGGAATTAATAAGAGTTATTGAGCGAAAGAAGCACCAGAGGGGGCCCACACCCTGGTCACGAGGGTGGGGGGCGCGCCCACCCCTACTGGGCGCGCCCCCTGCCTCGTGGGCCCCCTGGTGGCCCTACGGTGCCCATCTTCTCCTATATGAAGTCTCTTATCCTGGAAAAAATCATAAGCAAGCTTTTGGGACGAAACTCCGCCGCCACGAGGCGGAACCTTGGCGGAACCAATCTAGGGCTCCGACGGAGCTGTTCTGCCGGGGAAACTTCCCTCCGGGAGGGGGAAATCATCACCATTGTCATCACCAACAATCCTCTCATCCGGAGGGGGTCAATCTCGGTCAACATCTTCACTAGCACCATCTCCTCTCAAACCCTAGTTCATCTCTTGTATCCAATCTTTGTACCTAAACCTCAGATTGGTACCTGTGGGTTGCTGGTAGTGTTGATTACTCCTTGTAGTTGATGCTAGTTGGTTTATCCGTTGGAAGATCATTTGTTCAGATCCTTAATGCATATTAATACCCTGCTGATCATGAACATGAATATGCTTTGTGAGTAGTTATGTTTTTTCCTGAGGACATGGGTGAAGTCTTGCTATTAGTAGTCATGTGAATTTGGTATTCGTTCGATATTTTGATGAGATGTGTGTTGTCTCTCCTCTAGTGGTGTTATGTGAACGTCGACTACATGACACTTCACCATTATTTGGGCCTAGAGGAAGGCATTGGGAAGTAATAAGTAGATGATGGGTTGCTAGAGTGACAGAAGCTTAAACCCTAGTTTATGCGTTGCTTCGTAAGGGGCTGATTTGGAACCACTAGTTTCATGCTATGGTTAGGTTTACCTTAATACTTATTTTGTAGTTGCGGATGCTTGTAATAGGGGTTAATCATAAGTGGGATGCTTGTCCAAGAAAGGTCAGCACCCAAGCACCGGTCCACTCACATATCAAATTATCAAAGTAATGAACGCGAATCATATGTAGCTTGACGATAATTCCCATGTGTCCTTGGGAGCGCTTTTCTCATTATAAGAATTTGTCCAGGCTTATCCTTTTCTACAAAAAGGATTGGGCCACCTTGCTGCACCTTATTTACTTTCATTGCTTGTTACCCGTTACAAATTATCTTAGCACAAAACTATCTGTTACCTACAATTTCAGTGCTTGCAGAGAATACCTTATTGAAAACCGCTTGTCATTTCCTTCTGCTCCTCGTTGGGTTCGACACTCTTACTTATTGAAAGGACTATGATAGAACCCCTATACTTGTGGGTCATCACTTTACTTTCCAATCTATATCATAAAAATACCAAAAATATTTATCATATTATTATCTCTATCAGATCTCACTTTTGCAATTGACCGTGAAGGGACCGACAACCCCTTTATTGCGTTGGTTGTGAGGTTCTTGTTTGTTTGTGTAGGTACAAGGGATTTGCGTGTAGCCTCCTACTGGATTGATACCTTGGTTCTCAAAAACTGAGGGAAATACTTACGCTACTTTGCTGCATCACCCTTTCCTCTTCAAGGGAAAACCAACGCAGTGCTCAAGAGGTAGCACCCACTAGTCAAAATTCTCATCATCAGTGATGTCCGCATCAATGGCTGAGAATAAGATCAGGATATTGAATCACTCACTATCAATTATGAGAGATATTGATTTGAGTGGGAGTGACTTTATGTTAAAATTTGTTTAATCACTAGTGCAAGTTTAATTATGAATTATGTCTAAAAGTGAATCTTGTGTTTATAGTTGTAGATCAATGGCTCTTAATAGTTTTAATTTAGCACCTCTGTCCAAGAAAGAAAAGGTTGCCACAAATGGTGGAAACTAGAGGACTGGATCCACACTCTGAGATATGTTCTCAGAAGTGCTAAGAAAGAATGTGCTGGATCAATCACTTGGTGAATACCCAATGTGTTTATCTCTCGCAAGAATGATTTTAGTGTTATCAAAAGTGTAATGCTATCATGCATGGATCAAGTATTACTGAAATGTGATCAACAACTCGGTACCATCGAGATTGTTGGGGCACTCGAAGTTCTGTACCACAAAGATCTAACTGAAGTTCATGAGATGACTGAAGCAATGGATGAGTGCAAGATAGCTAAAGTTGGTGAGGAAGGTGTCAGGCTTGCAGACTATTATGATAGTATTAATGCAATGGAAATTGATTTTTCCAAGACATCAGAGAATGATTTGACCCTTACTTTGCTTTATGAAGCGATGCTCAACACCAATGAAATCAGGACGCAAAACTATCAAAAGTTGCTCGTGAACAAAATAGAAAGTTTCAAAAGGAAGTGCAACACCAAGAGGAACAAGGGTGGAGCTTCTTGCGAGACTATATGTTTCTACTTCAAAGAGAAAGGACACTAGAAAAGAAATTGCTTGAAGTATCTGGCAGATAAGAAGAATCCATCTTCTGATAGAGGTATAAAACTTATACAAATTAATGTTATTGATATTCTACTCACCGAAAGTTCCGAGTCATGGGTATTTGATATCGGATCTGTTGCTAATATTTGCAACACAATGCAGGACTGCGAAATGTTTGAAAGCTGAGAAGAAATGAAGTTGTGATGCGTGTCGGGAATGGTGATGGGATCGCTGCTCAAGCCGTCGGTGCCATGTCTTTAAGTTTACCTTTAGGATTGATATTAGAACTAAGTAGCAGACTGAGGCATAGCCTAGTGGTGGAAAGGGGATGATGCCTTCCCACCCACCCAGGTTCAAGGCATGGTACTTGTAATTTGGGTTATTGCACCAATTATACTGTAGGGGCTCCCTTACAATCTTTCTGTCAAAAAAAATATATTAGAACTAAGTAATTGTTATTTCGTTCTGGAGTTATGTAAGAACATTATCTCTGGATCATGTTTGATAAATGACGGTTATTCTTATAAATCGGAGAACAATGGTTACCCAATATATTATAAGGATGTGTTTTATGGATTTGCACCCATGATTGGTGGATTATTCATATTAGATCTTGAACGTGAAAAGGTTATCTATAACATTGATGCTAAACGTCTTAAGAAGACTGATAGTACCACTTATATGTGGCACTGCCGTCTTGGTCATATCAGAAAGAAACGTATGCAAAAGCTTAATAAAGATGGAGTGCTAACATTCAATCACTGTCACCAATCTATAAAGGCTTCGTGATGAACTATAATATGCAAGGGATGAACAAGACAATTCCTGAGCTCTTCGCAATGCTAAAGGTTGCGGAGGTAGAAATCAAAAAGGAGCATCAAGTGTTGATGGTCAACAAGACCATTATTTTCAAGAAAAAGGGAAAAGGGAAGAAGGGGAACGTCAATAAGAATGGCAAAAAGGTTGCTGCTCAGGAGAAGAAACCCAAGTCTGTACCTAAGCTTGAAACCGAGTGCTTCTACTGCAAAGGGACTGGTCACTAAAAGCGGAACTGTCCCAAGTATTTGGCAGATAAGAAGGATGGGAAAGTGAAAGGTAAATTTGATATACATGTTATTGATGTGTACCTTACTAATGCTCGTAGCATCGTCTGGGTATTTGATACTGGTTCTGTTGCTCATATTTGCAACTCGAAATAGGGGATGCGGATTAAATGAAGATTGGCTAAGGACGAGGTGATGATGTGCTTTGGAAATGGTTCCAAGGTCGATGTGATCGCCGTCGGCATGCTACCTCTACATCTACCTTCGGGATTAGTTTTAGACTTGAGTAATTGTTATTTGGTCCATGCGTTGAGCATGAACATTATATCTAGATCTTGTTTGATGCGAGACGGTTATTCATTTAAATCAAAGAATAATGGTTGTTCTATTTATATGAGTAATATCTTTTATGGTCATGCACCCTTGTTGAGTGGTCTATTTTTATTGAATCTCGATCATGATGATACACATATTCATAATATTGAAGCGAAAAGATGCAAAGTTGATAATGATAGTGCAACTTATTTGTGGCACTGCCGTTTGGGTCATATTGGTGTAAAGCGCATGAAGAAACTCCATGATGATGGACTTTTGGAATCACTTGATTATGAATCACTTGGTGCTTGCGAACCATGCCTCATGGGCAACATGACTAAAACTCCGTTCTCCAAAACAATGGAACGATCTACTGACTTATTGGAAATAATACATACTGATGTATGCGGTCCAATGAGTATTGAGGCTCGTGGCGGGTATCGTTATTTTCTTACCTTCACAGATGATTCGAGCAGATATGGGTATATCTATTAAATGAAGCATAAATCTGAAATGTTTGAAAGAATTTTAGAGTGAAGTGGAAAATCATCGTAACAACAAAATAAAGTTTCTACAATCAGTTCGTGGAGGAGAATATTTGAGTTACGAGTTTGGTCTTCATTTGAAACAACGTGGAATAGTTTCACAACTTACGCCACCTGGAACACCACAACGTAATGGTGTGTCCGAACGTTGTAACCATACTTTATTGGATATGGTGCGATCTATGATGTCTCTTACTGATTTACTGCTATAGTTTTGGGGTTATGCTTTGGAGACGGCTGCATTCATTTTAAATAGGTCACCATCAAAATCTGTTGAGATGACGCCTTAGGAACTGTGGTTTGGCAAGAAACCAAAATTATCATTTCTTAAAGTTTGGGGTTGCGATGCTTATGTGAAAAAGCTTCAACCTGATAAGCTCGAACCCAAATCGGAGAAGTGCGTCTTCATAAGATACCCAAAGGAAACTGTTGGGTACACCTTCTATCACAGATCCGAAGGCAAGGTATTCGTTGCTAAAAATGGATCCTTTCTAGAGAAGGAGTTTCTCTCGAAAGAAGTGAGTGGGATGAAAGTAGAACTTGATGAGGTAATTGTACCTTCTCCCAAATTGGAAAGTAGTTCATCACAGAAATAAGTTCCAGTGATTCCTACACTAATTAGTGAGGAAGCTAATGATGATGATCATGAAACTTCAGATCAAGTTACAACAGAACCTCGTAGGTCTTCCAGAGTACGATCCGCACCAAAGTGGTACGGTAATCCTATTCTAGAAGTCATGTTACTAGACGATGATGAACCTATGAACTATGAGGAAGCGATGATGAGCCCAGATTCCACGAAATGGCTTGAGGCCATGAAATCTGAGATGGGATCCATGTATGAGAACAACGTGTGGACTTTTGTGGATTTACCCGATGATCGGCAAGCCATAGAAAATAAATGGATCTTCAAGAAGAAGATTGACACTGATGGTAATGTTACTGTCTACAAAGCTCGACTTGTTGCAAAAGGTTTTTGAGAAGTTCAAGGAGTTGACTACGATGAGACTTTCTCACCCGTAGCGATGCTTAAGTCTATTTGCATCATGTTAGCAATTGTTGCATTTTATGATTATGAAATTTGGCATATCGATGTCAAAACTGCATTCCAGAATGGATTTCTGGAAGAAGAGTTGTATATGATGCAACCAGAAGGTTTTGTCGATCCAAAGGGTGCCAATAAAGTGTGCAAGTTCCAGCGGTCCATTTATGGACTGGTGCAAGCCTCTTGGAGTTGGAATAAACACTTTGATAGTGTGATCAAAGCATATGGTTTTATACAGACTTTTGGAGAAGCCTGTATTTACAAGAAAGTGAGTGGGAGCTCTGTAGCATTTCTAATATTATATGTGGATGACATATTGTTGATTGGAAATGACATAGAATTTTTGGATAGCATAAAAGGACACTTGAATAAGAGTTTTTCAATGAAAGACCTCGGTGAAGCTGCTTACATATTGGGCATCAAGATCTATAGAGATAGATCAAGACGCTTAATTGGACTTTCACAAAGCACATACCTTGATAAAGTTTTGAAGAAGTTCAAAATGGATCAGTCAAAGAAAGGGTTCTTGCCTGTGTTACAAGGTGTGAAGTTGAGTCAGGCTCAATGGCCGACCAACGCAGAAGATAGAGAGAAAATGAAAGTCATTCCCTATGCTTCAGCCATAGGTTCTATCATGTATGCAATGTTGTGTACTAGAAGTGATGTGTGCCTTGCTATAAGCATAGCAGGGAGGTACCAAAGTAATCCCGAAGTGGAGCACTTGACAGCGGTCAAGAACATCCTGAAATACCTGAAAAGGACTAAGGATATGTTTCTCGTTTATGGAGGTAACAAAGAGCTTGTCGTAAATGGTTACGTCGATGCAAGCTTTGACACTGATTCGAATGACTCTTAAGTCGCTATCTGGATACGTATTTTTATTGAATTGTGGAGCTGTCAGTTGGTGGAATTCCAAGCAAAGCGTCGTGGAGGGATCTACATGTGAAGCGGAGTACATAGCTGCTTCGGAAGCAGCAAATGAAGGAGTCTGGATGAAGGAGTTCATACCCGATCTAGGTGTCATACCTAGTGCATCGGGTCTAATGAAAATCTTTTGTGACAATACTGGTGCAATTGCCTTGGCGAAGGAATCCAGATTTCACAAGAGAACTAAGCACATCAAGAGACGCTTCAATTGCATCTGTCATCAAGTGTCGGAGGGAGACATAGAGATTTGCAAGATACATACGGATCTGAATGTTGCAGACCCGTTGACTAAGCCCCTTCCACGAGCAAAACATGATCAGCACCAAAACTCCATGGGTGTTAGAATCCTTACTTTGTAATCTAGATTATTGAATCTAGTGCAAGTGGGAGACTGAAGGAAATATGCCCTGGAGGCAATAATAAAGTTATTTTTTATTTACTTATTTCATGATAAATATTTATTATTCATGCTAGAATTGTATTAATCGGAAACTTAGTACATGTGTGAATACATAGACAAAACAAAGTGTCCCTAGTATGCCTCTACTAGACTAGCTCGTTAATCAAAGATGGTTACGTTTCCTAACCATAGAGATGTGTTGTCATTTGATGAACGGATCACATCATTAGGAGAATGATGTGATGGACATGACCCATCCGTTAGCTTAGCATTATGATCGTTACAGTTTTAGTGCTACTGCTTTGTTCATGATTTATACATGTTCCTCAGACTATGACATTATGCAACTCCCAAATACTGCAGGAACACCTTGTGTGCTGTCAAACGTCACAACGTAATTGGGTGATTATAAAGATGCTCTACAAGTGTCTCCGAAGGTGTTTATTGGGTTGACATAGATCGAGATTAGGATTTGTCACTCCATGTATCGGAGATGTATCTCTGGGCCCTCTCGGTAATGCTCATCACTATAAGCCTTGCAAGCAATGTGATTAATGAGTTAATTGCGGGATGAAGCATTACGGAACGAGTAAAGAGACTTGCTGGTAACGAGATTGAAATAGTTATGATGGTACTGACGATCAAATCTCGGGCAAGTAACATACTGATGACAAAGGGAACAACGTATGTTGTTATGCGGTTTGACCGATAAAGATCTTTGAGGGAGTCCTGGACTAGGGGGTGCCCGGATAGCCGGACTATCATCGTCGGCCGGACTCCAAGACTATGAAGATACAAGATTGAAGACTTCGTCCCGTGTCCAGATGGGACTTTCCTTGGCGTGGAAGGCAAGCTTGGCGATACGGATATGTAGATCTCCTACCATTGTAACCAACTCTGTGTAACCATAGCCCTCTCCGGTGTCTATATAAACCGGAGGGTTTTAGTCCGTAGGACACACAACCATTACAACAACCATACCATAGGCTAGCTTCTAGGGTTTAGCCTCCTTGATCTCGTGGTAGATCCACTCTTGTACTACCCATATCATCAATATCAATCAAGCAGGAGTAGGGTTTTACCTCCGTCGAGAGGGCCTGAACCTAGGTAAGAACATCGTGTCCCTTGTCTCCTGTTACCATCCGCCTAGACGCACAGTTCGGGACCCCCTACCCGAGATCCGCCTCTGAAGATTCTACGCCTAGCACCGGACTAAGAGTTCGTCTCCTTCCCCCGTCAAAATTATTACACTTCAGCTGTCTTTCGTTTCTCTCTTTTCTCTCACCCTTTTCATAAAAGCCCTTAAAGGCCTACTTGCGCATTGTTCGCACACGCTTGATGTGCTATCCGCACTCATTATACCTGGGGGCTTCTTTACCAGAAGCTTACTTATAAGGGCTTCATGCCCAGCACACGTGTCAAACTTCCACATGTACCTTTTATTCACCATTATATGCATCGATATGACTTAAGTTTTGGCCAAGCTGGGTTGCCTGGCTCCTGTGCTTACCCCTACGTTCCCGATTGTTCGGCTAGGAGGTAAAGGGAGCACCTCTGCAATTGTTACTGCCGGGTCAGCCGAATGTGTACCTCAGACTAGGTGAAGCCGAAAGCTAGCGTTCTTAAGGGAATATTCGGTCGGTGACTTGAAAGATGATTTTTTACCTATTTATTTATCTTCCCCCAGATGTTTTCCTGCTCTTTTCGCAGTCCGGACATGCACTTTAGGGCATGCCTCCCAGGGAAAGGAACCCTTAACGGAACTATTCTCCCTGGAAGATGTTTCTTACTAACCATGTAATATAACATAACTAGTTGGGCACTTGTATGATAAAGCACTAATGACCCCTACGCCTAGTCTCCATGCATGCCCCGGTTTTTTTCTTAACCGAGAAGGTATTCGGACACACTCCGGACTCTAGGGTCCCGAGGTTGAAGCGAAAAGGTCGGCAAAGACAAACGATCTACAATCCGGCTAGAAGGCATTTTACATGTCATTTTACAATACATTGTCAAATCGACTGACTGTATTCCTCCTCAATCCTGTCTAATAGGCTGTCTAATTTACAGTCCCGTAGGGAGTATTTAGCGGCCAACTCTACTTGGCCGTACACTAAACTCACAGGGATCTCCTTCCCATCAGGCCCCACAGGTCTGACCTCGGCCATGTGGTTGGGATCCGCCTTCTTGTACCGCGTCTTCACCATGGCCCAGGCCTCCCTGGCACCTTGGTGGCAGGCCGATATCTTCCATAAACGGAAGCACTGCCGCGCTCCCTGAAGCTTCCCCGCAAGCTCTCCAAGGCCCTCGGGTAGGGAGAGGGACGGCCATAAGGCCTGGATGATGCCACTCATCGCCTGCCGAACACGTTCGAGCAGTTGCACCAGCTCGGGAAGTTGGTCACCCGTTGAACCGGGCATTTCCTCTGCAGGGCGACCTGTGAGCACACCTACAGACATATCTCTGTCAATTGACTTCCTCACCGAACTCTTCTTTTCAAAAGAGTTCGCTCAAGCACTTACTATAGATGCCGCGACGAAGCCGCAGATTCTCCTTCACGGAGCCAGACAGCTCGGCCCGAACACCTTTCAGCTCTTCTCCAAGCTGGGCGTGGGCATCCTGGAGTTTGTTCCTCTCCTGCTGCACCTTCATAAGCACCCTCTCGTCGGCCTTCAGCTGGCATAATAGCTGTTGCTTGTCCGGATCAAGTCCGGCAACATCTGCAATATCATTGTTAGACTTATAAGCACGCCGCACACCGCTTATCTTTTTGAAATAATGTGTTACCGGAGGGGGTCTCTGTGTCTCCTCCTGCGGCAGCCAGTGCGGCCTCAAGTTGGGCTTTGCACTCTTGTAGCTCCTGGGACAATTGGGTATTCTTCTCCGTGAGATCCTGCATATCAAATGATCCTTAAATCAGTTATTTTAACTACTTTAAGTCTCGGGGGCTACTGGCATATACAACTATTAAAATCCCTTACCCGTATGTCCTTTACATACTGCTCCGTGGCTCTGGTTAAACCATCCTGAGCGGCACGGAGGTGCGCGTCTCCCGCGTTAAAGGCATTCAACGCCTCGGGGAGAAACACGCGTCACGAAGAACTGTCCGGCGGCGCCTATGATTCCTGGCGCTCTCCACGTCAGACCTGGTGGCGGACAGCCTGTTGGCATCCTCCGTTGGAGGAGTATCCGGCTCGCGCCTTGCGCTTGCCTCCCCCTCCGGACCAGGTATTGGAGCCTGATTGGCGGAGGCTTGGTTGGCAACCTCTCCGGGCACAGTCCGGCGAGCGCTCTTTCTCCTGGAAAAGTCATGAGCATTAATGCACCTCCTAGGAATCTTTTCCTTAAACAACAGTCGCGAGCTATACCGTTGCGGTGACGTTTCGATTCGCACCGCACCCCTCTTCCGCCTGCTGGGTCGGACTGACCCTTGTTGGTGAGCCGCCACGGGTTGGGCTTCCCGCCTTGAAGGCACCTCCTGCGAGACACCGTTGTATACGGTGATCAGAAATATGCAAGGACGAAGTAGTGGTGTCAGGACTCCGGTCATAATTACATGGGAAGCCGGAGATAAGCCGGGGTAGTCAGCCGTAATGGCGACTAGAGCATTGTCCATGCTGAGTTGGTGGAACACCCCGTCGATTAGCTCCACCTTTATGTCCGGATCCTCTTCGGAGGCCGGATCAAGGAATCTTCTTGTATCCTCGGGTTGTGGAGCCGGACTATGTATGCTCCCCACATCCCGGCGCAGTTCCTGCGTCAAAACCGTAAAGTAAGGTACTTAACTTTGAAAGCACGGGTCGGATAAATAAACGTCTGCTTACCCAGCTCCGAGGGTTATTCATGGAGAACCCATTCAATGGGCTCGTCTGGAGGAAGTCCTCCTTCTCCCCCTTGTACAGGCCGGACAGAATCTTCACCAGATCTGTGGCCGATCCCGGCCCCTTGCGGCCATGACGGGTGGCATCATTCTCCCCGTTGAAATCCCACATGGGGTGGCCCCTATATTGGAGCGGCTGCACCCCTCGCATAATGCACGTGGCCATGACTCCAATCATGGTCAATCTGAAATGTGCCAGCAACCTTATCCGGCCCATCAAATAATGGAGGCTCCTGTCTTCCTCCTGTTGAGGGCTCCGCGGGCGCCAACTTAGGCGTTTCTTCAGAGGAGCCTTGCTGAACTCCGGGAGGCCGATCCGAACTGGGTCCGGCAACGGAGCATCTTCTACATAAAACCATTCCGAAGGCCAGTCTTCGGACGCCTTCTTTGGGGTTCGGGATAGATATCCGGTCCCAGCGATGCGCCATATTTCGGCTTCGCTCACTTGATATATTGACCCCTTGTGAGAACGGGGTACGAGGCAAAATAGTCTCTTCCACAGCACAAAATGAGGCTCGATGCCCAGGAACAGCTCGCAAAGAGCCACGAAGCCCGCGATGTGCAGAATAGAGGCGGGTGTGAGGTGATGAAGCTGGAGTCCATAGAACTCCAAAAGCCCCCGGAGAAACAGATGTATGGGAAACCCGAGCCCCCTTATTAGATAAGGGACAAAGCACACCCGCTCTCCTTTGGAGGGACTAGGGGTGGCCTCCTCTTGCTTTCCGCCTTTGTAGGTGGCTAGCCCGGCTTGAACCGGGACCATAAAGGCCAGAGGAAGGTATCCCTCCGCTTGGAGCGTCACCAGCTCTTTGTGCAGAACTGAACATCTCCTCCAATCTCCTGGATGAGGACTGGGAGAGCGAGAGGAGGAGCCGCGCCGACGGTCCATGATGGAGTGGATTTTTGGTCAGAAGCGCTCCGATGAGTACTCGCGGAAGGAAGATGGTGTGATTTGGATCTGGATTCTTGCCTCTCTTATAGGTAGATTATTTGCGCAGCTAGGGGGTAAAACGTAAAAATACCCTGGCCTTTCGCATTCATGCGACACGTGGAAGAGGGCCATTATTGGGCGTGGAAGCCAAGGAGCGCAACATTTGCAAGGAAGCCGGACACTATTCGGCAAGCACATGGAATTTGGAAGAGAACCCGCCTTGCAATGCCGAAGACAATATGAGCGCCGGACTCGTCGTCATTGAAGCCTGGTTCGAGGGCTACTGAGGAAGTCCTTGACTAGGGGGTGTCCGGATAGCCGGACTATCATCATCGGCCGGACTCCAAGACTATGAAGATACAAGATTGAAGACTTCGTCCCGTGTCCGGATGGGACTTTCCTTGGCGTGGAAGGCAAGCTTGGCAATATGGATATGTAGATCTCCTACCATTGTAACCGACTCTGTGTAACCCTAGCCCTCTCTGATGTCTATATAAACCAGAGGGTTTTAGTCCGTAGGACGAACAACCATGACAACAATCATTCCATAGGCTAGCTTCTAGGGTTTAGCCTCCTTGATCTCGTGGTAGATCTACTCTTGTACTACCCATATCATCAATATTAATCAAGCAGGAGTAGGGTTTTACCTCCATCGAGAGGGCCCGAACCTGGGTAAAAACATCGTGTCCCTTGTCTCCTATTACCATCTGCCTAGATGCACAGTTCGGGACCCCCTACCCGAGATCCGCCGGTTTTGACACCGACAGGAGTGCATCTACATACCCTTGTAGATCGCGAGCGGAAGCGTTCAAGAGAACGGGGTTGAGGGAGTCGTTCACGTCGTGATCCAAATCACCGGAGATCCTAGCGCCGAACGGACGGCACCTCCGCGTTCAACACACGTACAGTCAGTGTGACGTCTCCTCCTTCTTGATCCAGCAAGGGGGGAGGAGAGGTTGATGAAGATCCAGCAGCACGACGGCATGGTGGTGGATGCAGCAGGGTTCCGGCAGGGCTTCGCCAAGCGTCTGCGGGAGGGAGAGGTGTAGCAAGGGGGGAAGGAGGCACCAAGATGCAGGGTCCGGCTGCCCTCCCTCCCCCCTCCTTTATATAGGGTCCCCAGGGGGGCGCCGGCCCTAGGAGATGGGATCTCCTAGGGGGGCGGCGGCCAAGTGGGGAAGTTGCCCCCCACGGCAAGTGGAGGCGCCCCCTCCCCTGGGCTTCCCAACCCTAGGCGTAGGGGGGCCCAAGGGGGGGCGCACCAGCCCACCAGGGGCTCGTTCCCCTCCCACTTCAGCCCACGGGGCCCTCCCAGATAGGTGGCCCCACTCGGTGGACCCCCGGGACCCTTCCGGTGGTCCCGGTACAATACCGGTGACCCCCGAAACTCTCCCGATGGCCGAAACATCACTTCCTATATATATTTCTTCACCTCCGGACCATTCTGGAACTCCTCGTGACGTCCGGGATCTCATCCGGGACTCCGAACAACTTTTGGTTTGCTGCATACTAATATCTCTACAACCCTAGCGTCACCGAACCTTAAGTGTGTAGACCCTACGGGTTCGGGAGATATGCAGACATGACCGAGACGCCTCTCCGGTCAATAACCAACAGAGGGATCTGGATACCCATGTTGGCTCCCACATACTCCTCGATGATCTCATCGGATGAACCACGATGTCGAGGATTCAATTAACCCCGTATTCAATTCCCTTTGTCAATCGGTACGTTACTTGCCCGAGACTCGATCGTCGGTATCCCAATACCACGTTTAGTCTTGTTACCGGCAAGTCACTTTACTCGTACCGTAATGCATGATCCTGTGACCAGACACTTGGTCTCATTGAGCTCATTATGATGATGCATTACTGAGTGGGCCCAGAGATACCTCTCCATCATACGGAGTGACAAATCCCAGTCTTGATTCATGCAAAGAAAAATGGAAATAGACTGGAGCCATATTGAGCGAAGCAGCACAACCTTTAGAGGGATAATCCCTAGCCGGGAAGCACGCTGCACAGGAAAAATCACACTTGATGTGGTGTTCGGCTCGCTGGACAATTATAGGTCCGAGGAGGTCACGTTCCAAGTGGCCCCGTTCAGCAGCGGATATCACGCTTTATTAGGACGAGAGGCATTCACAATTTTCCAAGCCGTACCCCATTACGGGTACATGAAGCTTAAAATGCCCGGGCCCAATGGAACCATCACGCTTGCTAGTGATCCGGACATAGCACTCCGCACCGACAACAAGACAGCCGCATTTGCCCTAGAGGCACTATCCGAAGCCCTAGCGGCGGAGGAACTCACTGTGCTGCGCTCTACGGTGAACAGGGATGATGTGATACTCGATAAGAGATCCAAGTCCACCTCTTTTAAACCAGCGGACGAAATAGTCAAATTCCAGGTCCATCCAACGGACCCAACAAAGACGGCCTCCATCGAGGCACAGTTGAACCCTGATGTAGACGCCGCACTACGAGAATTCCTTCGGGAGAATTGGGACATCTTTGCCTGGCACCCTTCAGATATGCCAGGAATCCCACGCAGATTGGCAGAACACAGCCTAAACATCCTAAAAGGATTCAAGCCAGTCAAACAGGCTCTTCGGCGATTTTCCGAACCCAAAAGACAGGCAATGGGAGAGGAGCTAGCCAAACTATTGGAAGCCGGATTCATCAGAGACATCAAACATCCGGACTGGCTAGCAAACCTGGTAATGGTACCAAAGAAGGACAAATCCTGGCGCCTATGTGTCGATTTTAAAGACCTCAACAAGGCTTGCCCAAAGGATCCTTTCCCCCTTCCCCGCATCGACCAAATAATCGATGCTACTGCAGGGCACGATTCATTGTGCTTCCTTGACGCATACTCCGGCTACCATCAAATCAAGATGGCGGAGGTGGACCAAGCCGCAACGGCATTCATTACTCCATACGGACCATTCTGCTTCAACACGATGCCCTTCGGACTCAAAAACGCCGGCGCAACATATCAGCGCATGATTCAGACATGTCTGGCTACCCAGATCGGCAAAACAGTAGAGGCATATGTAGACGACGTGGTCGTCAAAACCAAACACGTCGAAACTCTAGTAGACGATTTGAGGCTCACATTCGACAACCTCCGAGCATATGACATTAAGCTGAACCCGGAAAAATGCATTTTCGGCGTACCAGCCGGAAAGCTCCTGGGCTTCATTGTATCCGGTAGAGGAATTGAAGCAAACCCAGCCAATATCCGAGCTCTGTCACAGCTGGATATTCCAAAAGACCTCAAACAAATACAAAAATTGACTGGATGCGTGGCGGCTCTAAGCCGCTTCATCTCCCGTTTGGGAGAAAAGGCATTGCCCCTCTATCGCCTCCTCAGGCGCACCAAACACTTCGAGTGGACGGATGCTGCCACTGCCGGACTCGAAGAAATAAAGGCCATATTGGCAACAAATCCGGTCCTGGCCGCACCTAACCTGGGCGAACCAATGTTGTTATATATCGCGGCAACACATCAAGTTGTAAGCACGGTACTCGTCGTCGAAAGAGAAACAGAAGGGCATAAATTCCCTCTTCAAAAACCAGTGTACTACGTATCCACTGTCTTAACTCCCTGCAAGTCCCGGTACCCATATTATCAAAACATAGCATACGCGGTGTTCATGGCATCCCGGAAGCTGCGACACTACTTTCAAGAGTGTTCGATAATAGTGGCCTCCGAAGTACCCCTCAACGACATCATAAACAACCGCGACGCGACGGGCAGAATCGCAAAATGGGCCATTGAGCTCTTACCATTTGACATAACCTACAAACCATGTGGAGCTATAAAGTCGCAAATCCTGGCTGACTTCATCGCTGAATGGACTGAAGCCGAACTCCCTAAAGAGCATGGCGCATACTCCAATTGGATCATGCATTTCGACGGCTCTAAAATGTTGGCCGGCTTGGGGCTGGCGTCGTTTTGACGTCCCCAGCCGGCGACATAGTCCAATACGTCAAATAATGTACACAGACTCCAACAACACAGCCGAATACGAGGCCCTTCTACACGGTCTCCGGATGGCAATCTCCATGGGCATTCAACGCCTCGAGGTACGCGGGGATTCAAACCTCGCAATATCACAAGTAAACGGAGACTTCGATGCCAAAGATCCGAAAATGGTAGCCTACCGTAACGCTGTCTTAAAACTGTCAGCTCGGTTCGAAGGACTCGAATTCCACCATGTAGCCCGGGATAATAACCAGGCGACCGACTTGTTGGCACACATCGGCGCAAAGCGCGATGCCGTCCCTCCAAACATCTTCCTGGAGCGGCTCTTTAAGCCATCCGTTGTATGGGAAGAGGAGTCCGGAAACAACAATCCGGAACCAACCGCACCGCCCAACACCGAACATTCTGACACAACCGGTGGCTCAGCCAATGACATAACACCTTCCGCCCATGAAATAATGGCAGTCATTGCCCCGTGGACGGAACCATTCCTAGCCTACTTAATTAGGCAGGAACTTCCCGAAGACCAAAACGAGGCCTGCTGCATAGTTCGGCGATCTAAAGCCTACAAGGCCCATGAGGGGGAACTTTATAAGAAAAGCACAACCGGAGTCCTTCAAAGGTGTATCTCCGAAGAGGAAGGGCGAAATCTTCTGGCTGAAATTCATGCCGGACTAGGCGGACACCACGCTGCAGCCCAGGCCCTTGTAGGTAAGGCCTTCCGTACATGATTTTATTGGCTGACGGCCCGGGCAGATGCTCATGACTTAGTCCAACGATGCGTCGGTTGTCAGCTCTTTGCTAATCAGAGCCACATGCCACTCACCGCCCTCAAAACTATACCCATCACCTGGCCGTTTGCGATCTGGGGGCTTGACATGGTTGGAACCCTTAAAGGGGGAACCCACAAGCAAAAATACCTATTGGTCATGGTGGACAAATTCACCAAATGGATAGAGGCCAAGCCAGTTAAAACGGCCGAATCCGGACCTGTGATAGACTTCATATCCGGGGTAGTACACCGTTACGTTGTCCCCCACAGCATCATCACCGATAACGGCACGAACTTCACGGCTGACGAGGTTAAACTCTGGTGCAAAAATATGGGCATTAAGCTCGACTACGCTTCAGTCTATCACCCTCAAACCAACGGTCAAGTTGAACGAGCAAATGGTCTAATCGTGAGCGGCATCAAACCCAGATTAGTGCGGTCCCTTACGGAATCTAACACGCACTGGGTAGAGGAGCTTGACTCCGTACTCTGGGGGCTGCGGACCACGCCAAACCATACTACCGGGTTCACGCCATTTTTTATGGTATACGGCGCAGAGGCAGTTTTGCCCTGCGACATAATTCATGACTCACCTCGAGTGCGCATGTACGAAGAAAGAGAAGCCGAGTTGGATCGGCAGGACAGCTTGGACGCATTGGAGGAGGAACGCGACGTGGCAAAGGCTCGTTCCGCATTCTATCAGCAACAGGCTCAAAGATATCAAAGCAGAGAAGTACGGGCTAAAACTTACAATGTTGGCGAACTAGTTCTACGCCTGTCGGACAAGAAAAAGGACAAACTCAAGCCCAAATGGTAAGGTCCCTTCATCACCGACCAAGTCCTGACCGGCGGAGCATACCGTCTGCGAAATGCATCGGACAACTGACTCGAGACGAACCCATGGAATGCAGCCCGCCTCCGAAGATTCTACGCCTAGCGCCGGACTCAGAGTTCGTCTCCTTCCTCCGTCCACATTTTTACAATTCAGCTGTATTTTGTTTCTCTCTTTTCTCCCACCTTTTTCATAAAAGCCCTTGAGGGACTATTTGCGCATTGTTCTCACACACTTGATGTGCTACCCGCACTCATTATACCTAGGGGCTTCTTTAACAGAAGCTTACTTATACGGGCTTTATGCCCAACACATGTGTCAAACTTCCGCATGTACCTTTTATTCACCATTATATGCATCGATATGACTTAAGTTTTGGCCAAGCTGGGTTGCCTGGCTCCTGTGCTTACCCCTATGTTCCCGATTGTTCGGCTAGGAAGTAAAGGGAGCACCTCTGCGATTGCTACTGCCGGGTCAGCCGGATGTGTACCTCAGACTGGGTGAAGCCGAAAGCTAGCGTTCTTAAGGGAATATTCGGTCGGTGACTTGAAAGATGATTTTTTACATATTTATTTATCTGCCCCCAGATGTTTTCCTGCTCTTTTCGCAGTCCGAACATGCACTTTAGGGCATGCCTCCCCGGGAAAGGAACCCTTAACGGAACTATTCTCCCTGGAAGATGTTTCTTACTAACCATGTAATATAACATAACTAGTTGGGCACTTGTCTGATAAAGCACTAATGACCCCTATGCCTGGTCTCCATGCATGCCCCGATTTTTCATAACTGAGAGGGTATTCGGACACACTCCGGACTCTAGGGTCCCGAGGTTGAAGCAAAAAGGTCGGCAAAGACAAATGATTTACAATCCGGCTAGAAGGCATTTTACATGTCATTTTAAATACATCGTCAAATCGACTGACTGTACTCCTCCTCAATCCCGTCTAACAGGCTGTCTAATTTACAGTCCCGTTGGGAATACTTAGCGGCCAACTCTACTTGGCCGTACACTAAGCTCACAGGGATCTCCTTCCCATCGGGCCCCACAGGTCCGACCTCGGCCATGTGGTTTGGATCCGCCTTCTTGTACCGCGTCTTCACCATGGCCCAGGCCTCCCTCGCACCTTGATGGCAGGCCGATATCTTCCATAAATGGAAGCGCTGCCATGCTCCCTGAAGCTTCTCCGCAAGCTCTCCAAGGCCCTCGGGTAGGGAGATGGACTACCATAAGGCCTGGACGACGCCACTCATCGCCTGCCGAACACGTTCGAGCAGTTGCACCAGCTCGGGAAGTTGGTCACCCGTTGAACCGGGCATTTCCTCCGCAGGGCGACCTGTGAGCACACCTACAGACATATTTCTGTCAATTGACTTCCTCGCCGAACTCTTCTTTTCAAAAGAGTTCGCTCAAGCACTTACTATAGATGCCGCGACGGAGCCGCAGATTCTCCTTCACGGAGCCAGACAGCTCGGCCCGAACACCTTTCAGCTCTTCTCCAAGCTGGGCGTGGGCGTCCTGGAGTTTGTTCCTTTCCTGCTGCACCTTCGTCATCACCCTCTCGCCGGCCTTCAGCTGGCACAGTAGTTGTTGCTTGTCCGGATCCAGTCCGGCAACATCTACAATATCATTGTTAGACTTACACGCACGCCGCACACCGCTTATCTTTTTGAAATAATGTGTTACCAGGAGGGGTCTCTGTGTTTCCTCCTACGGCAGCGAGTGCGGCCTCAAGTTGGGCCTTGCACTCTTGCAGCTCCTGGGACAGTTGGGTATTCTTCTCTGTAAGATCCTGCATATCAAATGATCCTTAAATCAGTTACTCTAACTACTTTAAGTCTCGGGGGCTACTGGCATATACAGCTATTAAAATCTCTTACTCGTATGTCTTTTACATACTGCTCCGTGGCTCTGGTCAAACCATCTTGAGCAGCATGGAGGTGCGCGTCCCCCGCGTTAAAGGCATTCAACGCCTCAGGGGAGAAGCACGCGTCACGTAAAACTGGCCGGCGATGCCTATGGTTCATGGCGCTCTCCACCTCAGACTTGGTGGCCGACAGTCTGTCGGCGTCCTCCGATGGAGGAGTATTCGGCTCGCGCCTTGCGCTCGCCTCCCCCTCCAGACTAGGTGTTGGAGCCTGGCTGGCAGAGTCTTGGTTGGCAACCTCTCCGCCCACAGTCCGGCGAGCACTCTTTCTCCTGCAAAAGTTATGAGCATTCAAACGCCTCCTAGGAAATTTGTCCTAAACAATGGTCGCGAGCTATACCGTTGTGGTGACGTTTCGATTTGCACCACACCCCTCTTCCGCCTGCGGGGCCGGACTGACCCCTGTGGGTCAGCCGCCGCAGGTTCGGCTTCCTGCCTTGAAGGTACCTCCTGCGAGACACCATTGTATACGGTGGTTAGAAATGCGCAAGGACGAAATAATGGTGTTAGGACTTCGGTCACAATCACGTGGGGAGCCGGAGATAGGCCGGGGTAGTCAGCCGTAATGGCGACTAGAGCATTATCCATGCTGAGCTGGTGAAACACCCCGTCAATTAGCTCCACCTTTATGTCCGGATCCTCTTCGGAGGACGGATCAAGGGATCTTTCTGGATCCTCGGGCTGTGGGTCCGGACTATGTATGCTCTCCACAGTCCGGCGCAGATCCTGTGTCAAAACCATAAAGTAAGGCACTTAACCTTGAAAGTGTGGGTCGGATAAATGAACATCCGCTTACCCAGCTCCGAGGGTTGTTGATGGAGAACCCATTCAATGGGCTCGTCTGGAGGAAGTCCTCCTTCTCCCCCTTGTACAGGCCGGACAGAATCTTCACCAGATCTTCGGCCGATCCCGGCCCTCGGCGGCCATGACGAGTGGCATCATTCTCCCCGTTGAAATCCCACATGGGGTGGCCCCTGTATTGCAGCAGCTGCACCCCCCGCATAATGCACGTGGCCATGACTCCAATCATGGTCAGTCCGGAATGGGCCAGTAACCTTATCCGGCCCATCAAATAATTGACGCTCTTGTCTTCCTCCAGCTGAGGGCTCCTCGGGCGCCAACTCAGGCGTTTCTTCAGAGGAGCATTGCTGAACTCCGGGAGGCCGATCCGAATAGGGTCCGACAGTGGAGCATCTTCTACATAAAACCATTCTGAAGGCCACTCTTCGGACGCCTTCTTAGGGGTTCCAGATGGATATCCGGTCCCGGCGATGCGCCATATTTCGGCACCGCCCACTTGATATATTGACCCCCCGTGAGAGCGGGGTACGAGGCAGAATAGCCTCTTCCATAGCGCAAAGTGGGGCTCGATGCCCAGGAATAGCTCGCAAGGAGCTACGAAATCCTCAATATGCAGAATAGAGGCGGGCGTGAGGTGATGGAGCTGGAGTCCGTAGAACTCCAGGAGCCCGCAGAGGAACGGATGTACAGGAAATCCGAGCCCCCTTATCAGATAGGGGACGAAGCATACCCGCTCCCCTTTATTGGGACTTGGGGTGGCCTCCGCTTGCTTCCCACCTTTGTAGGTGGCCAGCCCGGCTCGAACCGGGACCATAAAGGCCGGAGGAAGATATCCCTCCGCTTGGAGCGTCAGCAGCTCGTTGTGCGGGACAGAACATTTCATCCAATCTCCTCGCAAAGGGCTGGGAGCGCAAGAGGAGGAGCCGTGTCGACGGTCCATGATGGAATGGATTTTTGGTCGGAGGCGCTCCGATGAGTACTCGTGGAAGGAAGATGGTGTAGTTTGGATCTGGATCCTTGCCTCTCTTATAGGCAGGTTATTTGCGCAGCTAGGGGGTAAAACATAAAAGATACCCTGGCCTTTCGCATTCGTGCGACGCGTGGAAGAAGGCCATTATTGGGCGTGGAAGGCAAGGAGCGCAACATTTGTAAGGGAGCCGGACACTATTCGGCAAGCACATGGAATCTAGAGGAGAACCCGCCTTGCAACGCCGAAGACTATATGCGCGCTGGACTTATCGTCATTGAAGCCTGGTTCGGGGGCTACTGAGGGAGTCTTGGACTAGGGGGTGTCCGGATAGCCGGACTATCATCGTCGGCCGAACTCCAAGACTATGAAGATACAAGATTGAAGACTTCGTCCCGTGTCCGGATGGGACTTTCCTTGGCGTGGAAGGCAAGCTTGGCAATACGGATATGTAGATCTCCTACCATTGAACCGACTCTGTGTAACCCTAGCCCTCTCCGGTGTCTATATAAACCGGAGGGTTTTAGTCCATAGGACACACAACAATTAGAACAATCATACCATAAGCTAGCTTCTAGGGTTTAGCCTCCTTGATCTCGTGGTAGATCCACTCTTGTACTACCCATATCATCAATATCAATCAAGCAGGAGTAGGGTTTTACCTCCATCGAGAGGGCCCGAACCTGGGTAAAAACATCGTGTCCCTTGTCTCCTGTTACCATCCGCCTAGACGCACAGTTCGCGGTTTTGACACCGACAATCTTCGTAGAATATGTAGGAGCCAATATGAGCATCCAGGTTCTGCTATTGGTTATTGACCAGAAATGTGTCTTGGTCATGTCTACATAGTTCTGAACCCGTAGGGTCCGCATGCTTAACGTTCGATGACAATTTGTATTATGAGTTATGTGTTTTGATGACCAAAGTTTGTTCGGTGTCCCGGATGGGATCACAGACATGATGAGGAGTCTCGAAATGGTCGAGACATAAAGATTGATATATTGGACCATGTTATTGGGACACCGAAAATGTTCCATGTGGTTTCGGGTAAAAATGGATTGCCGGAGGGGTTACCGGAAACCCCTGGGGGAACTAATGGGCCACCATGGGCCTTAGTGGAGAGAGAGGAGGGCTGCCAGGGTAGGGCGCCCCCCCCCCAGCAGTCCGAATTGGACAAGGGAAGGGGGGGCGACGCCCCATTTCCTACTCCCTCTCCCTCTCCTTCCTTCCTCCTCTCTTCCTTGTAGAGGAATCCTACTAGGACTAGTAGTCCTAGTAGGACTCCCTCTCCTTGGCGCGTCCCCCTAGGGCTGGCCGGCCTCCCCTCTCCTCATTTATATATGAGGGCAGAGGGGCACCCTAGAACACACCAAGTCTTCTCTTAGCCGTGTGCAGTGCCCCCCTACACAGTTACACACCTTGATCATATCGCTGTAGTGCTTAGGCGAAGCCCTGTGCCGGTAACATCATCATCACCGTCGCCATGGTGTCGTGTTGACAAAACTCAGCCTCGTCCTCAACTGGATCAAGAGCACGAGGGACGTCATCGAGTTGAACGTGTGCTGAACACGGAGGTGCCGTACGTTCGGTACTTGGATCGGTTGGATTGCGAAGTAGTTCGACTACATCAACCGCGTTACTAAACGCTTCCGCTTTCGGTCTACGAGGGTATGTGGACACACTCTCCCCTCTCGTTGCTATGCATCTCCTATATAGATCTTGCGTGATCATAGGAATTTTTTTGAAATTACCGTGTTCCCCAACACGCACGCCCCTCCATGGCAGGTCCGAATTGGACTAGGGAGGGGGCGGCGCCACCCTCTTTCCTTCTCCCTCTCCTACTCCTTCCCCTCGCTCCCATCTTGCAAAAGGAAGGGGACTCCAACTAGGATTGGGAATCCTAGTTGGACTCCCCCTATAGGCGCGCCCCTCATGGCCGCCGGCCTCCTCCCTCCCTCCTTTATATACGGGGGCAGGGGGCACTCCAAAGCACAATAGACAATCTTTTAGCTGTGTGTGGTGCCCCTCTCGATAGATTAACACCTCGGTCATATCGTTATAGTGCTTAGGCGATGCCCTGCGCCGGTAATATCATCAACACCATCGCCATGCCGTCGTGCTGACGGAACTCTCCCTCAACCCTCTACTGGATCAAGAGCTTGAGGGATGTCATTGTGCCGAACGTGTGCTGAACACAGAGGTGTTGTTCGTTTGGTACTTGGATCGGTTGGATCGTGAAGACGTTGACTACATCAACTGCGTTGCTAAACGCTTCCGCTTTCGGTCTACGAGGGTACGTGGACACTCTCCCATCTTGTTGCTATGCATCTCCTAGATAGATCTTGCGT
This sequence comes from Triticum timopheevii, assembly GCA_963921465.1. Classification (NCBI taxonomy): domain Eukaryota; kingdom Viridiplantae; phylum Streptophyta; class Magnoliopsida; order Poales; family Poaceae; genus Triticum; species Triticum timopheevii. The sequence goes on from OY997266.1 coordinate 372,341,139, forward strand.
GATCGCAGGATTTTTTTTGAATTACTACGTTCCCCAACAGCATCATCCACTATAAAAAAAAGACACATCCGTGACATTTTGGGCCGAATGAATTTTTTTCTGTCATACTTATGACACTTCTATGACGATAATTGTGACAAAACCCGGTATCATCATAGATGTGGTGGGCTCCTACTTCTATGACAAAAAATCATGATAGAAAATGGGCTTTTCATCCTGGGCGGGCCGGAGACGCAGCTGCATGACATTCTTTGGGCCATCCATGACGGAAAAACCATGGTAGAAGCAAGGGCGAGGAAAATATCGAGGTGTTCCCGGTTACGGTGGGTGGTCGGGGCCGAGCGATGCACAGAGGTTTGCGCGTTTCTCTCGTACACACGCATGCGCGTGGGTGTGAGGTGTTGGGCTCTAACTGAACCCGAGCGAGGCGTTCACCTACTGAACCCGAGCGATTGCACTGCAGGCTACGTGTTACTGAACCCGAGCAATCGATCGATGACTGTTAACTGAACCCGATCGAGCGATTCCTTCGCTACTGCTGCTAATTGAAGCCGATCGATGCTGCCTATGGATGAACAATGAGCGTTGCTGGGGGGTTTGGATGAACAGTTCCCGATGGGGGTGGAGGAACAGGACCCCGTGGTGTTGCCTCTGGATGAACAGGACCCCTGTCGATCGAGCCGGTTGGGGCTGGATGAACAGGACCCCATGGAGGGCTGGATGAACAGGACCACCCCGTGGAGGGATGGTTGAACAGTAGCCGGTGGAGGGGTGGATGAACAGTAGCCCGTGGAAGGGTGGTTGAACAGGAGCCCATGGAGAGGGCTGGTTGAACAGTAGCCGGTGGAGTAGCGCGCGGTGGAGGCTGGATGAACAGGAGCCCGTGGATGAACTGGCGCAGGTGGAGGCTGGAGGAGGTCGACGGTGGATGAACAGTAGCCCGTGGAGGCTGGAGGAGGTCAACGATGGAGATGAACAGTATCCCGTGGAGTATCGTTTTGCGGTACGCCACACCCCTCTCGATGAACAGGATGCCCATTTTGACCGTAGCGCTCCAACACAAGTCCGTTTCCTCCGTTTTGCGGTACGCCACACCCCTCCCAATCAACAGGACCCCGTTTCGACCGTAGGAGGCCCAACAGAAGTCTGTTTCCTCTATTTTGTGGTACGCCAGACCCCTCCCGATGAACAGGATTCTGTTTCGACCGTGGCCGGTCGAACACAAGGCCGTTTCCTCCGTTGTGCGGTACGCCAGGCCTCGTTTCCATCGGCTGTTCCGTCAAAGCCCTCCCGATGAACACGATGACGCATTCCGTTCCGACCCAACCGGTTGGCTCCCCATGAACACGACGGTGACGTTGTTTCTCCGTTCTGACCCAGCCGTGTACACGAGCCCTGGCTGTACGTATGCGCGAGTAGGCGTTCGAGACCCCGCCCATATGTACGTATGTGGCCGTATTTTCTTTCTTGCACACTGGCCACTGTACGTATGTGTACATGCTATATGCGCACCTCTACTACGACACGTGCACGCCTCTACATCAACCAGTATGTACGTACACGTTCGCGACCAGAATGACAATGCTACGTACGCTTCGACCAGGTGGGTCCCGACTGTGAGGCACTTGCGAGTGAAGATGTAGATGGTGGGTCCCAACAGTTAGGGGGGCGAATCGTTCTTTTTGCCCGGACGCACTTCCTTGCGTGCGAAGATATAGCTGGTGGGTCCCAGTAGTCAGGGGAAACATTTTTTTCATGAAATACGGCGGCCCGTCCGATGGGTCCCTGCTGTCAGGTGGAGGAATAATTATTTTGCGCGTAATAAGGAGGCTCATCCTTGCGGCCGCCGTGGACCCAGTTGTCAGCCTCTCCACATACAATACTCTTCCGATGGAAATCGTTCCTTGACCACGTTGACCACGCTGCTCCGAGATAACCAGGGCGGTGGACGACGACAAGGCCTAGGAAGGGGAAGACGCGGAGCCGAGGAGCGGCAGTGGAAGCCCGCGTAGAGAGGAGTACGAGGGTTCACTGGTTCGGCTGCGGTGTGAGGCTGCCGTCACGGCAGGGCCTAGCCAGCGGTGGGAATAGTAGGGGGCAGTGAGGCCTCCGCAGCAGCACAGCCGGCCACGGGAGGCAGGAGCATGCGATATGACCAACGCTGCTTTGCGCAGCTGGAGCAAGAACACCAGAGTATGAAGAAGCACTACGGTCGTTGGATGCACATCGTACGGTCACTGGAGCTAGAATCGTTCATATTGACTAAGTTGACAAAGCCCTCCATCCCCGTCAACTTAGTAGGCCCACAAGTCAGCCTCCCACCAAGGTGGGTCCCAGCTAGCAGGGGGAGTATTCATTTTTTTGTCCGTAATAAGGAGGCACTTCCGGTGGGTCCGAGCTGACAGCGGGGGGAACGTTTTTTTTGCGAGATACGGTGGCCTGTCCGGTGGGTCCCAGCAATCGGGGGGAAATGTTTTTTTTGTGAAATACGGTGGCCCGTCCGGTGGGTCCCTGCTGTCAGGTGGAGGAATAATTATTTTCCGTGTAATAAGGAGGCACTTCCTTGCGGCTGCCGTGGACCCAGCTGTCAGCCTCTCCACGTGCAGTACTCTTCCGATGGAAGTCGGTCGTTGACCACATTGACCACGCCGCACCAAGAGCACCACGGCGGTGGACGACGGTGAGGCCTAGTAAGGGGACGACGCGGAGTCGGGGGATGCGGCACTGGATGCCCATGCAGAGAGGAGTACGAGGGTTCACTGGTTCGGCTGCGGTGTGAGGCTATCGTCGCCGCAGAATAACAGGGGGTGTGGGTGAGTGGAGGGATGGCCTGACCAGCGGTGGGAGTAGTATGGGGGCGGTGAGGGCTCCTTGGTAGCACAGCCGGCCACGGAAGGAAGGAGCAGGCGGCACGACTGGCGCTGCTTTGGGCGGCTGGAGCAAGAAGACCATAGGTTGAAGAAGCACTACGGCCGTTGGATGGACATCGTACGGTCACTGGAGATAGAATCATGCATATTGACTAAGTTGACAAAGCCCACCATCCCCGTCAACTTAGTAGGCCCACTATACTAGGTCCCAGCTAGCAGGGGGAGTATTCATTTTTTTTGTGCGTAATAAGGAGGCACTTCCTTGCGTGTGTAGATATAGCTGGTGGGTCCGAGCTGTCAGCGGCGGTAACTTTTTTTCATGAAGTACATAGGCCCTTTCGGTGGGTCCCAAATGTCAGTGGGAGGAATCATTGTTTTGCGCGTAATAGGAAGCATTTCCTTGCGTGCGGCCGTGGACCCAGCTGTCAGCCCTCCATGTACAGTCCACTTCAGATGCATGTCGGTCGTTGACCACGTTGACCACGCCGCGCCGAGAGCACCAGGGCGGTGGACGACGGTGATGCCTAGGAAGGGAACGACAAGGAGCCAGGGAAGACTCGGCAGTTGTTTCCCACACGGAGGGGAGTACAACTGTATGAGCGTTTACTGGTTTATCTGCTGTCGCCGGAGAATAAAAATAGGTGTGGGTGAGTAGAGGAATGGCTAGGCCAGCGAGAGGAGTACCTTGGGGCGGAGAGGCCAATGCGGTAGCACAGCCGACCGCGGGAAGGAGGGAGCAGGCAGTCTCGCCGACGCTTGTTTGAGCGGCTGGAGCAGGAAGAGCAGAGATTGAAGAAGCACGACGGCCGTTGGATGAACATCCAACAGTCACTGCTTGTGCGTCAACCTTTTTTTAGGAAAGCCTCAAATCTGTGGAAAACAGCATACAACCCATCTGCCATTATTTCTAATAATTTATAGCCCATCTGCTAATTCTTAAGGTTTTTTGGGAGGCCATATTCTTTTTGTTAGCATTACAGCCCATATTGTGGCCACGGTTAAAAAATTAAACGAAATTTTGCATATTTCGGTGCGGTCTGAATTGCCTTTAATCTCGAAATTTCAAGTCACATTCAAACTGATTTTAAAATTAAATGTATATCAATATAAAATCCAATAAATTATCCACGCATAAAAATCAATGCAATTTAAAATCTTGAAATGAAAAAAAAGAAATTTGAAACTAATTGCCGGTTTGATGTGTTTTAAAAATGTACAACCCATTTCTCATTACTGATAGGCCATTTTCTCGGCCAGCCGAATGAAGCTCTCCTCGTCTTGAAAGATTTGCAGCCCAACAGGCCTAACAAAGCGACTTACTTGACAAATCACAAAAAAACTGGGCTAGCCATTTTCAGAAAGAAAAAAAACTACTGGGCTGGTCTGTGGTAAACATAAAAGAAAAGGTTGTCTAGACAGCCCAGAGTGCCCCGCACAGCCCAGTTGACACCCTGCTTCCGTCTCAAAAACAAATTAGATGAATGCCACTCCAATTATGACGATTCATAAAAATGCCACTGCAATTTCCAAACTTTGAAAAATGCCACTGCAATTTTTGCAAACTTTGAAAAACGCCACTGTAGTTTACAAATTTTGAAAAATGCCACACGAGACTTCGAAAAATGCCACAGGAAATGGCATGAAATGGCATGAAATGGCATTTTCCAAAGTTTGGAAATTGCAGTGGCATTTCTCGAAAACACTAGATTTGGAGTGGCATTTATCAAATTAACCCAAAACAAAAATAATTGGGCGAGCTGCTGGGTCCATGGTGTCAGCCGCTCATTGTGCAATTGTCTCGTTTATTGACTATGTTGACAATGGCATGGGACCCAGATGTCAGAAATCCATTAGGAATTTTTTATTGGCTTGAAATAAGGAGGCACTTGCTTGCGTACTGCCACGACCTTGGCGGGTCCCAACTTTCATCCTCTCCATGTATAATCATCTCCTGATTGTGTACGCGTCAACTTGGAGGACAAATACAACCCATTTAAAAAAATAACAGCCCATTCCATACGTTCAAATGGAAAGTTCAACATTCAGAGCAAAGTAACAGGTCTGATCCACATATAGAGTACTGAACTTCCACGTTGACAACCATCATAGCCAAGTTAACTATCTACTCCCACTAATACTCTAGTAACGTACAAGTACTAACTTACTCTTAGCTAACTAGACGATGCCGGCCGCCATGTGCGGTACACGCTAAACGCCAGCACCAGCGTCCTCCGCCTTGCCTCGGACTTGCCAGAGGTGCGATAGGGCTCTTTGCTCGCGCGCGTTGGCCCTTTCCATGCCGGCGTGGTCCACCGAAGCTTCGACTTCTAAGCAGGAAACCCACTTGACGAGCTGGTAGTAAAAATCGGCGTCGCGAAAGCGTGCGTACCCGACAGCCTACATGGCTATTTGTCGGGCGCCGGCCTCCACGTAGTCGGCCCAGTTGCGGGCGCTCTGCTCGCGACTCAGAGCGTCTATGCGCTGCTGCTCCATGTCCCGCTGGCGGCGCAAATCGGCGATACGTGATACGTCTCCAACGTATCTATAATTTTTTATTGTTCCATGCTATTATATTACCCCTTTTGGATGTTTATGGGCTTTATTTTACACATTTATATCATTTTTGGGACTAACCTACTAACCGGAGGCCCAGCCCATATTGCTGTTTTTTTTTCCTATTTCAGTATTTCGAAGAAAAGGAATATCAAACGGAGTCCAAACGGAATGAAACCTTCGGGAGCGTGATTTTTGGAACAAGCCTGAAACGAAGAGCTTGGAGTGCAAGTCAAGAATCTCCCGAGGGCCCACGAGATAGGGGGCCACGCCCCCCCCCCCTGTAGGGCGCGCCCCCTGTCTCGTGGGCCCCTCGAGCGGCCACCGACGTACTTCTTCCTCCTATATACACCTACGTACCCCGAAAACATCCAGGAGCACCATGAAACACAATTTCCACCGCCGTAGCCTTCTGTATCCGCGAGATCCCATCTTGGAGCCTTTGCCGGCACTCTGCCGGAGGGGGAATCAACCACGGAGGGCCTCTACATCAACATCCTTGCCATGGGCCTACGGGTCCATAGTTATTAGCTAGATGGCTTCTTCTCTCTTTTTGGATCTCAATACAATGTTCTCCCCCTCTCTTGTGGAGATTTATTCGATGTAAACTCTTTTTGTGGTGTGTTTGTCGAGATCCGATGAATTGTGGGTTTATGATCAAGTTTATCTATGAATAATATTTGAATTTTCTCTGAATTCTTTTATGTATGATTGAGTTATCTTTGCAAGTCTCTTCGAGTTAACAGTTTGGTTTGGCCTACTAGATTGGTCTTTCTTGCCATGGGAGAAGTGCTTAGCTTTGGGTTCAATCTTGCAGTGTCCTTACCCAGTGACAGAAAGGGTTGCAAGGCACGTATTGTATTGTTGCCATCGAGGATAACAAGATGGGGTGTATATCATGTTGCATGTGTTTATCCCTCTACATCATGTCATCTTGCTTAATGCGTTACTCTGTTCTTATGAACTTAATACTCTAGATGCACATAGGAGTCGGTCGATGTGTGGAGTAATAGTAGTAGATGCAGGCAGGAGTCGGTCTACTTGTTATGGACGTGATGCCTATATACATGATCATGCCTAGATAATCTCTTAACTATGCGCTTTTCCATTAATTGCTCGACAGTAATTTGTTCACCCACCGTAATACTTATGCTATCTTGAGAGAAGCCTCTAGTGAAACCTATGGCCCCCGGGTCTATCTCTTATCATATTTGCTTTCAATCTACCTTTATTTGCATCTTTACTTTTTGCATCTATATTATAAAACACCAAAAATATATTTATCTTATCATACTATCTTTATTAGATCTCACATTCGCAAGTGGCCATGAAGGGATTGACAACCCCTTTATTGCGTTGGTTGCGAGTTCTCGGTTTGTTTGTGTAGGTGTGTGGGACTTTTGAGGAGCCTCCTACTGGATTGATACCTTGGTTCTCAAAACTGAGGGAAATACTTACGCTACACTTTGCTACATCACCCTCTCCTCTTCGAGGAAAACCAACGCAAGCTCAATACGTAGCAAGAAGGATTTCTGGCGCCGTTGCCGGGGAGGTCTTCGCTCAAGTCAAGACATACCAAGTACCCATCACAAACCCATCTCCCTCGCATTTACATTATTTTCCATTTGCCTCTCGTTTTCCTCTCCCCCACTTCACCCTTGCTATTTTATTCGCCCTCTCTTTCCCAATCTCCCTCTCTCCTTTCCGTCTGCCTTCTCGTTGCCATGGCTGAATCAGAAAGAACTAAGGGTTTTCTCCCGAGCTCTAGTGCCTTGGACAATCCCTCTATCCTCTCTAAGCTCATGAATAATGATGCTGTGGAAAGACCCACTGGGGTCACCAATTAGAGCTTAAATAATTTTGATGAGGATGACTCTGGAATTTTTCGCTATTTACTTGATGAGTCTTTAAAAGATGCTTGGGATGGGTTATTAAGGATTCGTGCTAGCTATGTGCCTCAATATCAAATTGAAGATTACTTAAAGAGTTTTTATATTGGCTTGCCCGCTTCTTTTAAACAAGTTTTAGATTCTATTTTGAAGGAAGTTTTCTTGAAAGGGATGCTATAGATACTTATGAAATAATGAAAACCACATTTGGGCACCCTATGAATGATAAGGTTGAATCTACTACTCTCTTGTGCTTTTATCAAAATGAAATTATTAAAGAGATAATGTCCAGTGTAGAGGCAAACTTCCGTAACGTGCTTAATATTACCTCTTCCATTAATGACCATGTGCTTATCTTAAATAGAAGAATGAATGCCATAGAGAATATATCATCCTCTTCGAGTGCCAAAGATGGCACTCGTTAGATCTATCCTTGCTTTTCAATGCCTAGCTAGGGGCATTAAACAATAGCGCTAGCTGGGAGGCAACCCAATTTTCTTTATGTTTTTGTTTTTGCTCCTGCTTAGTAATAAATCTTGCATCTATATTCTGGTTAGATGTGTTTTTATCTTTTAATTAGTGTTTGTGCCAAGTAGAACCTATAGGATAACCTACGATGATAGTTGATTTGATTCTGCTGAAAAACAGAAACTTTGCGCGAACGAATATAATTTTGTTAAATCACAGGAACGTGATTTTGCGTTGATTCTTTTTGCTGATATTCAATAAACAAATTTTCCAGGACTTCCTAGTTTGGTAGGATTTTTAGAGTTCCATAAGTTTGCGTTAGTTACAGATTGCTACAGACTATTCTGTTTTTGACAGATTCTGTTTTTCGTGTGTTGTTTCCTTATTTCAATGCATCTATGGCTAGTAATTCAGTCTATGAACCATAAAGAAGTTGGAATACAGTAGGTTTAACACCAAATTAAATAAATAATGAGTTCATTGCAGTACCTTATGTGGTGGTTTTGTTTTCTTTCACTAACGGAGCTTATAAGATTTCCTGTTGAGTTTTGTGTTGTGAAGTTTTCAAGTTTTGGGTAAAGCTTTTATGGACTATGGAATAAGGAGTGGAAAGAGCCTAAGATTGGGGATGCCCATGGCACCCCAAGATATTCAAGAATAGCCAAAAGCCTAAGCTTGGGGATGCCCCGGGAAGGCATCCCCTCTTTCGTCTTCGTTCATTGGTAACTTTACTTGGAGCTATATTTTTATTCGCCACATGATATGTGTTTTGCTTGGAGCGTCGTGTATTATATTATTCTTTGCTTTTTAGTTTACTACAATCATCCTTGCTGTACACACCTTTTGGGAGAAGCCTATTTGATTAGAATTTGCTAGAATACTCTATGTGCTTCACTTATATCTTTTGAGCTTGATAGTTTTTGCTCTAGTGCTTCAGTTATATCTTTTAGAACACGGTGGTGTCTTAATTTTGAAGAAATTGCTAGTCTCTCATGCTTCACTTATGTTATTTTGAGATTCTTTTAGAACAGCATGGTATTTGCTATGATCATAAAGTTGGTCCTAGAATGATGAGCATCCAAGTTGGGTATAATAAAAACTATCATAGAAAGTGAATTGGATGCTATGATCAATTTGATGCTTGATAATTGTTTTGAGATATGAAGGTAGTGATATAAAGTCATGCTAGTTGGGTGATTATGAATTTTAAAGAATGCTTGAGTTGAAGCTTGTGATTCCCGTAACATGCACGTATGGTGAACCGCTTTGTGATGAAGTTGGAGCACAATTTTATTTATTGATTGTCTTCCTTATCAGTGGCGGTCGGGGACGAGCGATGGTCTTTTCCTACCAATCTATCCCCCTAGGAGCATGCGCGTAGTACTTTGGTTTTTGAAGACTTCTAAATTTTTGCAACAAGTATATGAGTTCTTTTGATTAATGTTGAGTCCATGGATTATACGCACTCTTTCACCCTTCCACCATTGCTAGCCTCTCTTGTATCGTGCAACTTTCGCCGGTACCATACACCCACCATTTACCTTCCTCAAAACAGCCACCATACCTACCTATTATGGAATTTCCATAGCCATTCTGAGATATTTTGCCATGCAACTTTCCACCGTTCCGTTCATATGACACGCCTTACTTTTGTCATATTGCTTTTTGCATGATCATGTAGTTGACATTGTATTTGTGGCAAGGCCACCTTCATAATTTTCATACATGTCGCTCTTGATTCATTGCATATCCCGGTACACCACCAGAGGCATTCATATAGAGTCATATCTTGTTCTAGCTTTGAATTGTAAATCCATAAAAGTGTGATGATCTTCATTATTAGAGCATTGTCCTAGTGAGGAAAGGATGATGAAGACTATGATTCCCCCACAAGTCGGGATGAGGCTTCGGACTTTACAAAAAGAAAAAAAAAGAAAAGAAAAGAGAAAGGCCAAAAAGAAGTAAAAAGAAGGCCAAAGAAAAAAAGAGAAAAAAGAAAAAAAAAGGAAAAGAAAAAAATAAAATGAGAGAAAAAGAGAGAAGGGACAATGCTACTATCTCTTTTTCCACACTTGTGCTTCAAAAAAATAGCACCGTGATCTTCATGTTAGAGAGTATCATATGTTGTGACTTTCATATACTAGTGGGAATTTTTCATTATAGAACTTGGCTTGTGTATTCCAATGATGGGCTTACTCAAAGTGCCCTAGGTCTTCGTGAGCAAGCAAGTTGGATGCACCCCACTTAGTTTCTTTTGTTGAGCTTTCATATATTTATAGCTCTAGTGCATCCGTTGCATGGCAATCCCTACTCACTCACATTGATATCTATTAGTGGGCATCTCCATAGCCCGTTGATACGCCTAGTTGATGTGAGACTATCTTCTCCTTTTTTGTCTTCTCCACAACCACAATTCTATTCCACATATAGTGCTATGTCCATGGCTCGCGCTCATGTATTGCGTGAAAGTTGAAAAAGTTTGAGATTATTAGAGTATGAAACAATTGCTTGGATTATCATCGGGGTTGTGCATGATTAAATACGTTGTGTGATGAAGATAGAGCATAGCCAGACTATATGATTTTGTAGGGATAACTTTCTTTAGCCATGTTATTTTGAGAAGACATGATTACTTTGATTAGTATGCTTGAAATATAACTATTTATTATATCAATATGAACTTTTATTTTGTATTCATTTGGATCTGAACATTCATGCCACAATAAAGAAAATTACATTATGAATTATGCTAGGTAGCATTCCACATAAAAAATTTCTTTTTTATCATTTACCTACTCGAGGACGAGTAGGAATTAAGCTTGGGGATGCTTGATACGTCTCCAATGTATCTATATTTTTTGATTGTTCCATGCTATTATATTACCCCTTTTGGATGTTTATGGGCTTTATTTTACACATTTATATCATTTTTGGGACTAACCTACTAACCGGAGGCCCAGCCCATATTGCTGTTTTTTTTGCCTATTTCAGTATTTCGAAGAAAAGGAATATCAAACGGAGTCCAAATGGAATGAAACCTTCGGGAGCGTGATTTTTGGAACAAACCTGATCCGAAGAGCTTGGAGTGCAAGTCAAGAAGCTCCTGAGGGCCCCATGAGATAGGGGGCCGCCCCCCCCCTGTAGGGCGCGCCCCCTGTCTCGTGGGCCCCTCGGGCAACCACCGACGTACTTCTTCCTCCTATATATACGTACGTACCCCGAAAACATCAAGGAGCACCACGAAACAAAATTTCCACCGCTGTAACCTTCTGTATTCGCGAGATCCCATCTTGGAGCCTTCGCCGACACTTTGCCGGAGGGGGAATCAACAACGGAGGGCCTCTACATCAACATCCTTGCCCCTCCGATGAGTTATGAGTAGTTTACCACAGACCTACGGGTCCATAGTTATTAGCTAGATGGCTTCTTCTCTCTTTTTGGATCTCAATACAATGTTCTCCCCCTCTCTTGTGGAGATCTATTCGATGTAAACTCTTTTTGCGGTGTGTTTGTCGAGACTCGATGAATTGTGGGTTTATGATCAAGTTTATCTATGAATAATATTTGAATCTTCTCTGAATTCTTTTATGTATGATTGAGTTATCTTTGCAAGTCTCCTCGAATTGTCAGTTTGGTTTGGCCTACTAGATTGGTCTTTCTTGCCATGGGAGAAGTGCTTAGCTTTGGGTTCAATCTTGCGGTGTCCTTACCCAGTGACAGAAAGGGTTGCAAGGCACGTATTGTATTGTTGCCATCGAGGATAACAAGATGGGGTTTATATCATATTGCATGTGTTTATCCCTCTACATCATGTCATCATGCTTAATGCGTTACTCTGTTCTTGTGAACTTAATACTCTAGATGCAGGCGGGAGTCGGTCGATGTGTGGAGTAATAGTAGTAGATGCAGGCAGGATTCGGTCTACTTGTTATGGACGTTATGCCTATATACATGATCATGCCTAGATAATCTCATAACTATGCGCTTTTCTATCAATTGCTCGACAGTAATTTGTTCACCCACCGTAATACTTATGCTATCTTGAGAGAAGCCTCTAGTGAAACCTATGGCCCCTGGGTCTATCTCTTATCACATTTGCTTTCAATCTACCTTTATTTGCATCTTTACTTTTTGCATCTATATTATAAAACACAAAAAATATATTTATCTTATCATACTATCTTTATTAGATCTCACTTTCGCAAGTGGTTGTGAAGGGATTGACAACCCCTTTATTGCGTTGGTTGTGAGTTCTCAATTTGTTTGTGTAGGTGCGCGAGATTTTTCAGGAGCCTCCTACCGGATTGATACCTTGGTTCTCAAAACTGAGGGAAATACTTACGCTACACTTTGCTGCATCACCCTCTCCTCTTCGAGGAAAACCAACGCAAGCTCAAGACGTAGCAATACGCTGCTCCTCCGCCAGGCGGTCGCGCTCCAACAAGTCCTCAATCTCCACATTGCCATCTAAAGATCGATAGAATGCCTCCTCCCTCCGTCTGCCTTCCAGTGAAAAACCGAACACTAGTTCCGGCGATGACCGCCTCCAGCCTCGCCTATCGCGGACGGGCGGGGGCATGGCGGACATGGTGAGAGCGAGGATAAGTGGCGAGCGACGTCGGGCCAGTGGGGGCTTATGAGGATATGGTGAGTTGGGTCATGGTGCCACCTGAGAAGGCCGAGAAACAATACTTATAGGCGGAAGGTAGAGCAATGGTCATCGAAATTCAATGCATGAGGAGGCATGGCTTAGCGCGCCAGCTTGCCGTGGAAAACTAGAGAAATTGAAATTACGATTGTGCCATCCCATCCCGTCTGTGCTGGGTTGCACGCCGGCATGCATAATGGTCAAACGAGTGCACTCGAATCATCTCCCTCCCTGTCAATAATGATTCCATGGATTTAAAAGGCCCGCAACAATTAAAGCGCATCTTTTTTCGCATCAGTTAGCTATCTTAATTACGGCCGGCTGCATGTAGGCATTCAGAACTGCTCGTAGCCAGTACGCGGAGCAGCATGCAACGAGTCGCAGCTGAGGGCACGCATGCAACCACTTAAATCGCTGGAATTAATAAGGCTTAAACTTCTGCATGCAGTTAATTATTGCCATGCCTTGGTCTTGCTGCTTTGCTCACGGGACTAATAACCCGGATGGAGGGAGTACCTTGGTTGGTGAGATTTTTGAATTAAGCCCTGCAAACCAGAAAGGAGGTACTAGTACGTGTGTGATCTGCTATTTATTCATGTAGGATCGAGTAGGTCATTTCTTGAATTGAACCCTGCAAACCGGAAATGAGGTAGTACATGTGTGCTCTGCTATTTATCCGTGTAGGATCGAGTAGGTCGGATAGTGTATGTGTAGTATCGAGTAGGTCGGATGGTGTACGTGTACGATCGCATTAGTTGATGAACGTTAGCTGGGAGATAAGGCATTTGCGAACGTTTTTGCTGGCAGTTTCTTCAGATTCGCATGGCATTTTCTTCAGAGCAGCTTGTCAGTTTCTTCAGAGGTAGGCATTTTTATAAAAAAACTGCCACTTCGGATCTTGCGTCGCAACTAGAACCGCCAGGAGCGCATTAGTAGGCTAGCTAGTGATCGATCAGTAACTTGTAAACACTGAGTGAACAGAAATAAGGAATTGTTAATGCATCTCAATGATTCACAGATCATATACAAATATGTAGCTCCAAAAGCAAAGATCAGCCACTTCAGATCTTGCGTCGCAACCAAAACCAACTAGTACGATTACCATACATGAGATCAACATGTTAATGCATCTCAATGATTCACAGATCATATACAAATATGTAGCTCCAAAAGCAAAGATATAGAAAAAACATCTGCTCTTCCTACTAACATGGATGCTTCTCTTGGCCAACATTCAGTACAGACTGAAAGACAAATTTGTTTGTGAAGTCTACAATTCCTCTTGCAAACGTAAGTGGTTTCACCAACAGCTGGAACCATGAGAATGAACCACACATAATGGAGGAACATCCACTGCAATATGATTTTGTCTTCTCTATTTCACACGACGAGACTATTTTCGGAATACGAACTTTAACTTAGGCAAAATGATGCCCATTGTATAATCAGACCAAAGCAATGAAGCACCTAGTGTTGGCCAATAAATAGTACAATACTACTTTTCTGCAGTCCATGAAGTGACTATCCAATCTTTCTGTGTCTATTTTCAAATGGCACTGCATGCAGTGACTATACTATTCTCTTGTGCAGTTCAACCAAAATTGTGGCCACTTTGTTTGTTTGCCAAATAGCAACGGGCAGACATCTCTGTCTGCACAAATATCAAGCAGCTAGTAAACATATACCCCACCTTATATTTTCGGTTTAAACATGTCTCTTCCGCTTAGCATTTGTCATGTTTTGCACTGGAGAATTTGATATAGTCATGTTTTGCCCTGGACAATTTAATACTGAATTGATTTGCTGGTTCAGAGCAGAAATATAGCGCCTATTCTTCATCAGACCAAGGATATCCATGTCCGCAGTGATGGAAGAGGTGAAACCGATACAACCGAAATTGAGCATCCAATCATTGAATCCTGTCCTGCACCTCCAATGTAGGTCCACCTTGCCAATAAATTCACATGCAAACCACTAGTATTACTATCTAATGACAGTACAAAAACAGTAGCAAGATAGTAGCAAACCATGTACCTTCATAATGAACAGCTCATAGTGCCACCAATTGGATATAAAGGTTTGGAAGAAAACATGCTCCTAATGTTGAACCAGTTGGACTTTTTGTGCAGTTCCACTAAAATCGAGCATCCCTGTTTGCATAGATATTGAAAGTGTGATTACTGTAAAAATGACACTAGTTGAAGCATAGACTCACAAATATAATCATTCCAATTTCTTAATGGGAAAAGGTAGCAAGACTGTTTCTAACCACCTGTTTGAAGGAATAAATAAGGCAACATCGGCCGATCTCAGAAAGGCATATATAGTTCTTTCTTAAAGAATGATCCACTCTTGACCTTTCCTATTCTTTTAAGCATATTTTGTGCAGTTCAACTAAAATAAAATGACATCACCGCCTTGAAAATTCAGTGACACTATACAAAATGAAATGACTTAACAGTACATCATGTTGTCAGGTATGTAGTCGACATGCATTAGAGACAAACATGCAGACCTCCTCCGATAACATAATGAACATTAATTTTAACAAAGGTGTGACTAGCTTTACCGGGATAATTGGAGTGAACTCTACACCCTCTGTTCCAAAATATACTACAAATATACACTAATCCAGTGGCTAGTGCAACAGTAGAGTAGTTATTTTATTACGGGATATAGTACAATGGTTTTATTGAACATATTTCAATAAACTCTAGCACTGGAAGATTTCTATAAGAATTAACAATACAAAATGTAAAGGTAACAAGTTTCAGCATTGGTATACTAGTTGTGCATGAGCATTACCAAATACAAAAGTCTGAAGGTAACTAGTATTATTAACTAATGACAGTATAAAACATTGCAAACCATGTACCTCCAAGGTAAATATCATTTCGAACTCGGGGGGACCTTAAAAATTGCTATCCCAATCTTGATAATCGATCAAACATAAAAACTTGATCGAACGAATCAAGAGAACAGCCGGAGGAGGAGGTGCCCACTCTTGACCTTTCCTCTTCTCTTCATAATTTTTTGTGCAGTTTAACCAAAATAAAATGACATCAGTGCCTTGGCATTTTGGTGACACTGTACAAAAAAATTAACTTATCTCATGAAAGTGAGGTATGTAATCTATAAGCATTAACAGTGCAAAAATCTGAAGGTAGTAACAAGTTTCATCGTTGGTATACTTGCTGTGCAACAACATTAGAATGCCTTAGCTGAAAAATCTTTAATACATCCACAATCAACAGCTAACCCTGAAATAATCCAGTGACATTAAATGGCATTGCTTAAATTTATTGGTGGCATTAGACTGAGTGCGGCATTAGTTAAATGTGGCATCACTTTAACAGTAGCATTGCTTGACTTGACTGCTGGTGTTATACTAACAACAAAAATGTGGCAATAAGAGCATGGGAGGCCCATTCGGACAGTGGGCACACCAGTACGATGTACCTCCATAGACGCATAGAGTGGTGAGGGAGGTATGGTTGCCCAGAGCAACAAAAATCCAGGCAGCATATGTGGATTACGTCCCATTTTTGTTCTCTTTAGCCACCTTTTTCCTATGTGAGGACAACAAACCAATCGACCTGGTCATTCTCTATTGCGTTGTCATGCCTTTCTACCCTTTATCAACCAAGAGACACGAGACTTGTTCCTTAGCTACTGATTTTCCCCTTTTCAACCTAGATGTGGGTTTGATGCCTACTCTCTTGGACAGTATAGTCTACCTTCCTTTCCTTATTCAACCCAGGCATGGATTAGTCTGCATGAAGTAGGGTTTCCTTTAATAGTGCAAATTAAGGTTTTCGTCTGCGTGACCAGCAGAGCAGAGGATAGCAAATTGGGAAGATGGTGGAGTGCAAAAGATCCACATGCAGCGACATGGCAGATGGGGCAATAGAACAAGGGTATGGTTCAAAAAGAGGTAGCATACCCGAGGGTCGGCGGGAAGTGGCTTCGCTCGTGGTCGTCGTCCTCCGCACACACTATGGCAGCAATCTTGGGGACGGAAGCTGTCGTGGATTTGTCACGGCAGATGTCCTTAGTGTCAGGACTTAGTCGCAAGGCCAACGCATCTATGTGGTAGCTTGAGAGGGGTTAAGTGGGACGAGAGATGCAGGGCGGATCAACACACAAGACAAGGATTTAGACAGCTTCGGGCCCCGGAAAACATCATCCGAAATAGCCCTACATGCTGTTTGTGGCTAGGTCTCATTATCATCACGAGGGAGCCGCCATAAACCGGCTCTCCTCTTTGTGTCTAACCCTAGAGATTATAGCTTGTAGCTTGTAACTTCTAACTTCTAACCTGTCCCTCTTTGGAGAGCCCTGCCCCTCCTTATATATGTTGAAGGGGCGGGTTACATGTGGAGTCCTATTAGGATTAGAACTAGTCTATCTCTAATACAAACCGGATACAAGTCCTGGTCTTAATTCCTTATAAGGCAAATATTCCTTTCCTCTTAAACTGGCCCACAATGGTTGAACCGGCCTTCATGAACCGCCAGACAGGCCACCGGGTCTTGTTGCTCCTCTGGCCCGCCTGCCGGATTACCAATGAACTGTAAATCGTCTGGTCTGTGCAGGCCACCGGTGAATCGCCAAGTCCGGCCGGTTTATCCTTCTGGCTGGTTTACGCCGCGGGGCATATCCCCGACATTAGCCCCCAAGTTTAGCTTGGATTTATCCATGGTAAACTTATGCTGCAAATAAACACCAGAACAAATTTGACAGGTTGTGCTCCAGGTTAAGAATTCTTGTAGACCGGCACTGATTATCCTTAAGTCCTTGTTATTTCCTCCTTCTAGAAAATCCAGGTCAATAACCAGCTTCATACTCAAATTGCTGACATTGGTTTCTCATAGAAAAAATATTGTGAAGAATAATCCACTTGAGTCGGCTTCCAAAGCGCCGGCTTAAGAAATATTGGTCTTGAAATATTCATCTCTTATAAAACTATCACTTGTAGCCCTCAAGTCTTAAGAAGGTAGCATAGCAATAGCTTAAGACTTGCTTCAATATAAATATCACAATCTTGAAGAAATCCAGGTTGCTCATCTCAATCACTAGTCAGAATTGAGTATTCCCCATATGTAGCCCCCAAGTGTCGGGTTGTCATGCTTGCAGTAACCTGGGACTTGTAATTTCCTGATGCTCATAAAAACTTCAACCAGTGTAGCCCCCAAGGGCCGGGTCATTATGCAATAATGAGCAGGGACTTTGTAAATATAATCATGTAATATTTGAACAGCAACGGTGTAGCCCCCAAGGGCCGGCTCAGTAAGATAATATTGGGCTGGGACTTTGATATATACTTCAATGAAAATAACATCATATGATGTAACCCCCATCATGGGGCTTGAATTCACGTCCACAAGGTTAAGAGCCTTGTGCTTTACCAACTGAGCAGTGGACCCTCCAATATAATGAATAAAAAGCTTTATACCTTGAATTGTTTAACAGGAGCAATTGGTAGCCCCCAAGTGCCGGCTCATTATAATGTGATGAGTCGGGTCTTCAATAAGATGAACAAAGAATGACTTTGCATTAGCCCCCAAGTGTCATGGTGCATGCTTGCAGCAACATGAGACTTGCATATTTGATGTAATCTGAACTTTAATAATGTAGCCCCCAATTGCCGGGTTGTAAGCCTGCCGCAACTCGGGACTATTCCTTCAATTGTAGAATAAAAGCCATATCGATTGATAACATAATATCCATTGCGCTAAAGCGACTTTGAAAACCTCAGTCATAATATTAATAACCATAATAAAATTCCAGCCTTGTTGGCCATTCAAGATAATATAATCTGGTATGAAACCTTATTCATCCAATATTATAATGAAAATTCAGCCAAGTTTGGCTATTTGAATAATATAACCCAATCATTTATAAGCGCATGATTCCAATGGCGCAATCCAAATATATACTGGCGACGTATAGTCCAAAGCCAGGCCGGTTTAATAAACACCGGATAATTTCCCATCATATACTGGCGACTTATCGTCTTAAAGCCAGGCCGGTTTAATAAACACCGGATAATTTATAATCATGCTTTATTCAACCTGTGACATTGAATCACATTGCTGGTTTACCAACTTTTTGTAGTAAGGGTGATAACCCCAATCTTGAGTAATGATAACTCCTTTCATACTATGCCGGTTTATGATAAAACCATACCGGGTTGTGACAAACACCGGTTTAACCATATATAATACCGGCGACTCATAGTCAAACCAGACCGGGCTGATAGTCTCCGGATTATAACTTGATCGTGTACTAACAACTTGTAATTGAAAGTCAAGCCGGGTTAATCAACACCGGTTTACTCCATAATAAGATGGTAACATAAAATCAAAAAATCAAACCGGGCAAATAATCTCCGGATTAAGAATTGACCGTGTTCCGTCAATTGACAGTCGAACCGGTCTGCGAATTTTGTCGGTTTAAGAACGCAACAAAGAAGAAATATTTATTAAAGAAAATTTCAAGCAAAGGCAATGATAAAACCGTTTGCAAAAAACATGCTATACTGAGCTGATCAGATGGTGTTACCATGGTCAGACAGGACCAAGCCCCCAATTGGAGTGACAATGATTCAAGTCAGCCAGGTCCCCAAATGATTCATGGCATATATGCCAGATCAAGAGGCGTGGCAATGGTTCGGTTTACATCAATGTGCCGGCTGACTCCCCCGCCCGCACCGCCTTACAAATGCCACGGACAATTCACCTGTCCGTGCCAGCTTGCAAAGCCATCCCGCGTGGGCGCTAGGTCTGAGAGGACGACCTTGTCGTCAGTGCGTGACCTCGGTCACCGACGATGAGTGCGTCAACACTGCACGTCCTTTTCTTCCCCAGTGGATCTGTGACCACCGGTGAGGAGGGAGAGAGAGGCCGTCTTTTTTAGATCTGGAGAGAGGGTGATAGTGTGAGAAGCAAGTGGGCAGCCCTTAGCAAGAAAGCACTGAAGCTCCAGCCTATATATCTTTTTTATACTACTTGTACTAGAGGTGGAGTAGTGGTAGAGTAGTTTATATTTTCTCTGCATACAGTACCAGTTAGTCGTGCTTCAAAACTGAACGGCACGCCATTAAAAAAATAAAGGTCGATAACTAATGTGGTACCTCAGGCCAACGCGGCTAGATCGCATTTTGCACGAGAAATTGCACACCATGTTTCGTTGACATGTGGTCCCATTCCAACATGTCAGTGAGACGACGGCGAGTCCTTTTCTACTAATATTTCCGAACGGATGTGTAGGCCAGGGCGCCTCTTCATGTACCGTGGCAAACTGGCAACCATCCACCGACTCTTCGCATTTCCCTCTTGATTTGGAACTTCTGTCGTACGCTCTTCCTCCCTCCTCCATTTGCCTTCACCCTTCCTTCTGTCATTGTTCGATTGTCTTCTCCATGGAGGGAACAAGCCAGAAACGACCCCGTTATTCTTGCCCCGATCTGAAAGATGACGTGGTGGAGGAACTCATTGATCGGTGCGACGTCATCACCTCGGCTAGCATGGCAGGTTCATTCAAGACCATTCTCGACTCAACTAATAACATCATTACAAGGAACCCAAGGGACCAGGAGCGGTTTGATCTCCCCTATCTTCTTCGCCTTGACCATGCTGACTGGCGCAGGGACGACGGAGGCCTCACCTTGTGCAAGTTGATGCCGCTTGATAATGATACGTATGATGTTCAGATGCCATCACTTGAGGGCAAGGCTTGGGTAGGCGCAAATGGAGATTGGGTTGTTTATATTGGGTACAACTGCGAGTGGGAACTTGTGAATGTGTACACTCGTCACCGGGTTCCACTTCGAAAAATCTCAGCAGACTGCCGAGAGGTTGAGCACACCGGTATCCTACGCACGTTCAAATATGATTATGGTAACTGTCTTCTATGGAAGATATCAATTTGTCCAGTTCCCAACCGCTCTTGGAATTACAGGAACTATGTAGTTGTTGCTATCTTCGACAAGCTTGTTGCCATCCTTCGTGGTTCGACTGGATGGATATTTCTCAAAAATCAGTTTCTGTACACGGATGTGTACTATGATGCAATTCAATACGAGGGTCTTGTGTTTGCTTCCACCACTCATGGCACTGTTTTTGCATGAGATCCTCGTAGTTTCGGTACGTTTGTCTTACACCAAATTATAATTGTTTCATCCACATGCATGCGGGTTAGCAAGTTTCCCTTTACTAATCAACCTTCTTCTTGTGTTTCCAAGGTCCTGTGAACATTCCACCACCTATACTTGAAAACTTTTATAACCAAGGGGGATGACGATGGTGATGATCACGAGCATGAGGACGAGCAGAACTTATATACTCAGTGGCGCCTGGCAACTAATTCCGATGGATCACCTCTTCTTGTCTGTATACAGTGCACTGAGTTTGTTACTACTAAGGGCGCACGTGTTGTCTCCCATGGTCGCACTCTCCGGACCTATTCCAACACTCGTTGCATGGTATTCAGGATGGATACTAGTGTGCTAGCGTCAACACCTTCTCCCTGGTATAGTATTGATAGTCCTGGAGAAAACTCGCTCTTCCTTGGACAAAACTATTCGATGATGATGAAAGGCGATCCAACTGCTATTGACACAACGTTACTACCATTTATGAGAAGCAACTGTATCTATACCTCGGACATTTCGGTGGTTCCCTACCCTGGTACTGATATAGTGGCTGCTTCAGCCTGGATGATCAATCCCGCGTTGGTCTTGAGATTGACAATAGATGGCCCTTCCTAGAGAATCACTTATGGTTCAAAGCAAGCGTTTCCAACGCCGAGGATTGGTTGAGTTGAAGTTCATTTCATTGCTTGTTATTTGTTGTGTGATGAAAACTTTAGTATTTATAATGTATCCGCGTTGTCGTTGTGGGTTGATGACCTGTTGTATGTAATAAAATGATATGCCTATGATAAACTTACTAAATTTATGAATGGCTTTCGAGTCGCTTCTCTAAGTGAGTGCTGCGACGAGGCAAAAAAATATTTTCCGAATACATAATTGTACATGCATTGCAACAGGTTATTGGATGAGGCCAATCAACAATAGTAGTACACTATTTGTACTAGCTTCACATGCTTCGCGCGTCGGGCGGGTGTTTTTACTGTAGCTATGAATCCCATCATCCTAGGTCCTAGGATGAGTCCAGTAGAAATTGCATTCTGATGTTTGGGTTCCAACTTTCAGAACCGCTGCACTATCTCTATGTATACGTATACGTAATACAACAAGTTTTAAACTTGAGACCAGCCACCCACCCTCACAAAGAACACCTTTTAACCTAGCACAGACTCCAGGAAATTTGGCCATAGTGTGAGGTGGGCCATATGTTAATGTGTTCGCTGTACGTAACTAGCACCTCGAATCCTTGATACTACTACCATAAGTAGTAGGAGTAGTAGGGTGGCATGGGACAGAACAAGCATTCACGTCTAGGAGTACGGCACACGCCACCAGCACGACTTCCATCTAACACCATATTTCTTGGAGTCTGTGCTACAACAATCTGTTCAACCTCGTCGTTTCTCTAACTCATGCATCGCACGGCGGGCAAGGGGGGGTTTGCCGATAGTCGGTTTCCTCAACTGCGGTCCCACTTGTAAGGCCAACTCCAACGCATGACCCCAAACGGACCTCCGTTTTGCCCGGATTCTGTCCATTTGGGTAGGGCAATGGGGTTGTGTCCAGGCCATTTCTCGGATGCGGTGGTCGTCCGCCGAACGTGCAGAAGCATCCGGGCCATGTACATTTTTCTTTGCAAACACATATCTTTTTTTCATCATTGATTTTTTGGTACATGGAAATACATCACCAAAATTTTGACTAGAAAAGCAAGACCAAAGAAACCAAGAACCACAAGAATACATTTTCGAAAATATCCAACTTCCATAACTGCTCCTATAAGTTGGATTACTGCCTTCTCGATGCATTCATTGTTGATCTGCGGAGGCTCGATCTTGCGTGCTTCTTTCTTCTTCCAGTGTAAAGAAGTAGACGTTGCTTCCTCGCATCTTGTCTCATGTCTAGCCTCTATTCTATCAACAAGTGCACTAGTCTCATCTCTAGCCTCTATGCTAGCTAAAAGTGCTAGAACATCTACTAAATTGCACTTTATTAATATATCGATGTACTCTTATTCCCAATACCAAAACTTGCATCCATTCTACACAATAAAATTTTAAGTTAACACAACTAGTCTAATCCGAGAGCACAGCCGAAGATTTGGTCGGGTTCTTCCTCCTTTTGCTGACACGTGGGACATCCAGCATCCAGGTCGTGTCATGCAAGAAAATAGAGTGATAGTTGAAGCCACGTGGTGTGCATCTTGGGTTAAACTGTAAATAGAATCTTACTACTCTTGAGTAACTCCAAAAGCATCCACCGAAGATCTTTGTTGGATTTGTTTTTCATCACCAGCACGTCAAGGTGAAAGATGTGCAGGTTCAGTGGGTCCTCTTGCGTTTTCACTGACATGTGGGACCGCATATGAGCAAACAGACAATGGGCTCCGCGCGTCCGCTGGCTGGCTGAGAAGAGAGATAGAGGAGGGCTGAGCATGGACTCCAGGAAATTTGTTCTACGTAACCAGCACCTCGATATAGGCACGATATAGTGGGGTGGCATGGGCCATAACTAGCATTCACGTCTAGCAGTACGGCACACGCCACCCACACGAGTCCCATCCGACACCAATTTTCTTGGAGTCCGTGCTACAGCCATCTCTTCTCCCTCCCGTTTTCTCAGCCATCGCGCGGTGGTCGGGGTGGGGGTTTGCCGATAGTCAGTTTGCTCAACTGCGGTCCCACTTGTAAGTGAAAATGCAACACCGCACGCATTCCCCCTGGAGCGGCGTGCCGGACCAACCGTGTGGGGGTGCAACGCAAACACAACATGCTTTTCCTTTTAAACTTGTAACTTGTAAAATTTGGTTCTGCTCCATGGCGCGACCGATAGATAGAAATAACGATTTTCCCTAGAGTAATGAGAAGTTTGGTTCTGGCGCGGTTCATGCATGGAGTACGTACGAAAATTATGAAGTTGATGCGAAAGGTAAAATAATTACTAGTAGTACCATATACTACTACATGGATTTGACGGAAAGATAAAAATACATACGGATCCATCAACGACATCCTCACGCCCTAGCGCGTCGGGTCACCAACTGACGTGTGAGGAGCAGCGGCGTTGGCGGCGAGCTCAACGTGCTTCTGAACAATGCCGTCCAAGGTTGCCCTGCGGTCCAAGAAGGCCAGCATCCTATCGTCCTCCTCTTGCATGTAGTAGTCCTTGTGGACGATTTGCGCGTAGACGTGGGTGATTATGTCGATGGCGTCTTGCTGCGCCAGGCGCTGCGTGGTGAGCGCGACCTCGAGGTGGACATTCTCCGGCGTGACGGCGGGCAGTCGCAGGGCCACTAGTGCGTCAAAGAGGTTGTCACCATAGTTGTCGTTGAGGGTGTCGGGCATCTCAGAGCCTTGGGCGCGTCGGCCGGAGGCGTACGTCAAGGTCGTCCGCGAGCTTCTTGACGATGGTGAACTTGTCGAGGAAACCGACGAGGACCTCGTTAAACAAGGAGACGAAGCTGTCGTCCAAGCGGCCCCTTGCCCTAGCAGCCTCAAGCACTACCTTGAGACATTCCTCGGTGCCAGGCCGCAGGCCGGTGTCATGGACCATCTGGCACAACCGGCTGATGCTCGCGCTCATCGCCTCCATGGGTCTAGCTTAGCTTGTAGTCAACTGATCTTGCGATTTGAGTGATCACTCTTGCCCTTGGTTAGCGTGCGTAGGTGCGTAGGATTTCGTACTAGATTGGACTGGCGGGGAGCCTTTATATGAGAAGTGCAGACTTCGTTGAATTCACGTGCGTGTTGGCCATCTACTCCTCGGCCCTCTACTGCACCTGCCTTTGGCTGTATGACAGGTGGGCCAGCCACCCGTTGGGCCCACGTGTCACTCACCCAAAGGCAGTTATAGTAAGTCAATGAAGCTGCGTCCCCCTCCGTGCCGGTGCAGTATAGTCAAATCACCGGACCTCTAGTTGGAGCCAAACGCGAGGAGTTTGATGTTTACTGGTTTATTGGTCCCCTTTGCATTTTGCGCCAAGTTTTGACCTTTGATTTAACTAATAAAATGTTAATGCATGTAAACAAAAATGTTGTGTAAGTCACCTTACAAAAACCAAATAATCCCAAAACACTTAGGCACGGTACATTAACTCCCTCCTTGTTTCTTATTTCATGACATATCAACCAATGAGAGATGTGGGTCGTGCATGCTTTCAATGACTTGAGACTACCAAACATGACATGCAGTGTTTAGTTCATTGCATGTAATCCTATTAATTAGCAAAAAGACATTAAGTTTTCTCGCCGATAGGAATAAAACAATACACCATGTATGTATTTACACAGGGAGTAGTACATTTTTTGTGACATGCATTACTAGATATTGCTAGTCAAATACTAAAATCCAGATGGACGTGGTAGTACTCCTAAATCCAGATGGTGGTGCTAGTGGCAGCACCTCTTTCAAAGCACTGAAGAGCATGCTGGGCCATATCCTTTCCGACTATAGTGTCATTCTTCATGTGACCTTCCATGTTCTGAATCCATCGGCCCATCTCCAATTGACTTATCAGTCCCGGAAACATGATTTCATCTCCATTCATCCTCTATTAGTTCCAAGGGTTTTGGGGTGAGATAAGAGAGATAGAGAGGGATACACGCAATACAAACAATAGTTTTGAAGAGACATATTTTATTTTGTGGCTGTCGAAAAAACATCAAACAAATGACAGCTCACAATCATCGCATCTAACGTAAGTATATAACAGGGGTTTGGTCTTCTAAAGGTCAATAAATCTTCAAAGTCGCCAACTCTTCTTGTTCATGTCTCCGATGGCTTCTTCCGATCATGCTTGTCCTTCTCAAGTTCTTTTGCCAGATCATCTCCGTTGACGTGAAGTCTCTCATGACGTCCTTTAATATTCTGGAGTTGCGTTCCAAACTTCTTGGTTTCAACATCCTTGGCATGAACCATGGTCCTACTGTCCTACAGTTCCTGACGAATCTCCGGTATCTCGAGGTTTTGAGCTTGTCTACTTTATGCTTCTGGGTCCTGAGTTCTTCACGAAATGCTCCCTTGTCAAATACGACTTCCTAAAGTTCCACCCTAAACTTCTTGATGTAATACTCCAGATCCTGGTGATACACCAGCTAAGGTTAAAACTTCATCTTTTGCTGACAGGTGCTCCATCAGCCTTCTACCATCCAATCCTTCCGAAGAAATGTATGCTTAACTCAAAACGGTGACAATAGCATAAGCGGGCGATATCATCTTGGATATCCATGTTTCTGCCCTCGTCATTGACATGAACTATCATTCCATAGTTGATATCTCCTGCCTTAGGGTTTTCTTGACAAAACTTTGAGTTTTACGCTCCATGTTCCGGTCTTTCTCCGACACACCTTGATCTCGGGTATTGACAACTTCCATAGTCTGCCAAGTTCCATAAGGATATCCTTCCTAGGTCATACTAATCTGGAAATTCTTCAGAACCTACAAATTCTCCTAGTTTTCGGAGTCCTCAACCATTGTAGTTTCCATCATTGTAATGCACGGTAAAAATCCTCTTTATTCCAAAGTGGTCTTAGTTGTCCGATATCTTGTACTTCTTGGAGTGGTCTCTTCAGTCGAATCTTCGTGTGGTAAAAAGGGGAAAGGGGTATAGTCTAACTATTTGAGATGAGGGGAAAGTATTTGGTAAAGCTTTAGAAAACATGACAGTTGAGGGTAAACCCGGGCATGGGCAGCCCGGCCCGACTACCCGGCCCGAGCCCGGCCCCAAAAACCCGGGCCAGGCCGGGCTTGACATTCGGGTCGGGCTCGGGCTTTGTTTTGCAGCCCGAAAGATAGTTCAGGCCGGGCTCGGGCTTCAATTTTTCTGTATTTCGGGACGGGCTTTCGGGATTCGGGCCGGACTAGCACGTGCGCGTACTAAAAAACAGCAGTCGGGCCGGGCTTTTGGGCTTCGGGCTTGATTTTGGGTCGGGCTCGGGCTTGAAAATTGGGAGTATTCCGGGCTTCGAGCCAGGCTCGGGCTTGAGATATGAAGCTCGGGCTTTTATAAC
This sequence comes from Triticum timopheevii, assembly GCA_963921465.1. Classification (NCBI taxonomy): domain Eukaryota; kingdom Viridiplantae; phylum Streptophyta; class Magnoliopsida; order Poales; family Poaceae; genus Triticum; species Triticum timopheevii. The sequence goes on from OY997266.1 coordinate 372,367,727, forward strand.
CCCGGCCCGAAACCCGGCCCGGCCTGATGTTTGCCCGGGTTTAGTTGAGGGATCTCTTTTGAAAATAAAGTTTTCGAGAAATCCTTTCCTATGGGCTTGCCAATTTCTAGGGGCCACGTCCTACAGTCAACATGTGCTCTGATACCATCTTATAGCGACCCGACCTCACACGGTCAAGTCTCTGTGCTTAAGTGTCATCCCTGGATTGGTATGCTGACACACACAGTACTCGAGGATTTACAACAGAGGTAAATCACATGTATAAAATAACTTAAATCATATTACCTTAATCCATAAAGCGGAAGAAACAACAAGGTTGTGGATTCCCGTCAACACCAACGGCAAAGTTGAGTGTAGAAATCGTAATCCTAACGTATCACTTACTCGTCGTAAGATTCCTGCAACATGAGACATTGCAGCCATGTAGGTCAGTACATTGAATGTACTGGCAATTTCACACTATAGAGCAATGCTGAAAAATGGCTACCACTACATGCATATTTGGCTGGTGGAAGCTCTAGGTTTAATTTTACAGAAAGCTAGTTTTTCCCTACAACAAAGGAATATATTTTATTTAACTACAAAGTTTGTTAAAATCATTGAGAAGGTTCCTCCAACTCAATCCCAAATTAACAACAATAAACCAACAAATTATTTAAGTAACGTGATGAGATCAAATCAATAATTCAAGTACCAGATACTCAAGATGTCCATAACCGGGGACACGGCTAATCATGATTAGTTTTTACACTCTGCAGAGGTTTGCACACTTTTCCCCACAAGACTCGATCTCCTCCATTGGATTTCTCGCACTACATGATGTTTGAGAAATAGATGACCCAGACACAGTCTTTTAGAAGCATTAACTCTTTACTCTGGGTAGACAGAACCACCTACATCCCCTACATCTGCTAGCCTACCACTGAAAGAGGTCACACAACCTACTCAACTATGCCAGAGCCCATAATGGCTTGTGGCTGCACACGGAAGTTTCTAGCATGAATAATCTTATGATCCCTTTGAGCCTGGGTGGCATTCCATAGGGTAATCACACGGGTACTCCGAGATTCCATTGGGCAAGCACTGGGTTCTCCAGGTGCCCGGGCAAACCACTGGGCGCTCCAGGGTGCCCCAACCATTCCACCCAGATGTGAGTTAAAGTAACCACCTTAAGTTTCCATTAATTAAATATAACTCTCGCATCTTTCATGAATCTCACATACCAATCCACGTCTATGAGCATAGCAAAGCAGTATGAGCATAACATATGAATCCCAGGATTTGATAAAATACAATAGGTTCATACCTCAACAACTACTTCCCAATACCCACATGTTATCAATCCTACTCATGCAAGGTTTGAGGGTAAAACTAATGCATAAAAACTGGGTATAGTAAAATATGATCAAAGTGTGAACTTGCCTTGTACTGTTGATGAAGATGATTCACACTCATAATTCCTGATAGTTCTAAAGATCTCGGAAAACTTTGAAAACAAGCAATTAACTCTTGCAACATAAAACAATTTCTAACGGTACCAAAATTGGGTGGAGTTGGCCTTATCAGAAAGTTTAGGTCAAAAGCTTTGATTTGCAAAAAGAATCAACTAAAACGGAGTAACGAAACTCAAGAAACACACAAAATAAGATCGAATACTAATCTGAACTAAACTCAAATTTTAAATTGTCAAAAGCATGTTTAAGTTGGTTTACTGGACAGAGGGGATCGTTACGAAGATTTAGGCGTTGGTTTCATCTAATTTGGATGAACGAGTAAAAAGTTATGGCTATTTAAAAAATCAGGGTCAAACTGTTTTACGAAAGAAAAGTGCTACGGCTAAAAGAATTCTAGTCTTAAAATGTAAACACAGGTATTAATTTATAAATCTAATTATTCTACCGTACACTAGTCTAAAAATAATAACCTATGAAAGTATAAAAAAATATGAAGAAAGATACCTATTAGATAGAGAAAAGACGACTTCAGAGAGAGGAGACGACTTCCAGAATTTCCGCCGGAGAGGAGAAATATATTTTTCTTTAGTGAATCTAGTCAAACCAAAATACATTGATTTAATCCGAATCGTATGATTTTTGGAGGCTCTATGGGTCTATATTTATAGGTGGAAAAGAAGTTTAGAGGTCAATGGCTAGGCGATATGGAACTAAATGTAAACGAAAAGAAAAGAAACAGAGAAGGCGCCTCGCATTGGCCTAAAGGCCTTAGGCGGTTCGGCCGGCCGCTTACTGCTGTAGTGTTTTTTCTTTAAAAAAAGAAATATTTCTAAAAATAATTTTTTTCCAAGCATAACCGAATAAATAAATAAAAACAGTTACGGCTCGTCTACTAACTATGTTGCGCACTTAGGCGACATATAATTACGGCGTACGCGCATTTAAAGAAAAGTTAACAGAAAAGGAACACTAAAATAATGAAAATAAAAATAAAACTGTACGTAGGCATATTATATATCAAAATTTTCAGAAAAAGATTTTCTATGACTTTACATTTTTCTAACGTCAAATAAAATCCACGAAAATTTAAATAAAGCAAACAGTGCTACTAGTTAATTTAAAAACCAAATAAAAATATTCTAAAATACCAAATTTATTTCTCTCCGTTTTTCTAATGTAGGGAATCATATTATCCTGTTTTCCATATATTTTATTTTTGGAGAAAAATAATATGAACAAACCAAATAACTCCAAATTGAAAATAAATTCAAAGGGACTTTAAATTTGATTTCTTCTAAACTTTCAACTCATATTTCATATGTTTTGAAGAAGTCATTTTATCTTCTCTCATGAAAATCATTGAGTTGCTTAAAGTTTCTAAATTGAAAGTATTTCCAAATAAAATTCAAATCTTTTCAAAACCCTTTTTATTTAATTAAATGGAAAAAGTCATATCATCTTCGCTCTAGGGTCTTGTGATGAAATGAATTTGAATTTATGGAGATCAGAAAGAAAAATGAAAGTTTTGGAAAAGTCATTTTATTCCCTCTCATTTAACTTTCAAAAAGTTTCAAATTTCACTCAAGTTCACACAAGCAACCACACCACAATCAAACAATCAATCAAAACTATTTATTTAATATAACATTCCAAAATTTAGAATTTTGGGATGTTACAGGAGTTATACCCAAATAACATTTAGGTAGGTGTGGAAAAGAAACACTTGCTCGATGCTCAATTGTCTAATAGTATAACAGTTTGAAGCCCTTTATACGCACGTGCATTTGTATGTTTCATTATATGCACGGGCATTTTTAGCTCGTGCTCTATAGTTTGAAGCCCTTCCGAGCCGGGTGTTTGTGCCAATTCCTCGTTCTCAGCGGCCACCATTTGTTGACTTGTTTCGTTGTCGGTTAATTTCTGAGAACAATATTAAAAGAATTACCCGTATGTAGGATATAATATAATTAGAATGATTTTGGAAATAGTTGGAAAAGAAAAGTCACTTGTGTATATTCAGAATCTTTGGCCTCTCTATTTGCTATGTTTTCTTCCAGAATAGGTGTATATTGTGGGCTCTCCCTGCAATTATTTTCCTCCACTTCATTATTGTTGAGTATTTCACTTGATTCGTCATCGCTCGGTAGATGAAACACATGGTAGTATAATATTATAATAGAGAGAATATCTTTTTGTTATGATATTGCAAAAAGAATTCACAAACTGATCTGTGGTGTTAGAATTAGAATAGTAACGAAATGTGGAAAGAAAACTTGCCTCTGTCGATTCGCGGATTGTATCTCCATCCTTGGTTATCACAGTATCAAAAAGCATGTTTAGTGGCGATCGGACTGTTTCGACCTTGCTTCATCTCCTCGTCGTCTGGGCTCTACCTGCCTCGAAGGGCTGGCCCGCTCCCAGCCGCGGTCCATCAGACGTCTCACGCCCGGTGCTGCGGGACCGAGCTCGTCTCGCGCCCGGCGGCAAGACCGAGTTCGTCTCGCGCCCGGCGGTAGGATCGAGCTCGTCTCGCGCCCGGTGCTGCAAGACGGGGCGATGGTGGCTAGTTTTGGCCGGCCTATTGGGTCTCAGCGCTGGGGGCTGCTCAAGGGTGGGAATGGCCAAGCATTTACGGTCGTCTCTCTGGTTGGTGTAGCGATGAGTCTTGGGTGAGGTGGCGTCTTGGTCTTGGATGCCGGGGCGGCGACCCTGATGGTGGTAGCCCGGTGCTCCTAGGCAGAGCCCGTGGCTGGGTGCTGCCCGGCTGCCATAGCCGTGTGGGAGGCGTGGTGGCCGGGGTGTGGCATTCGGTGGCGGTGAGTGTTGGCCGGGGTGAAAACATGTTCTATCCCCGGATAGACCGCCGGCGGCGAAGCTCATTCCCTTCAAGGCGTCGTTGCGGCTCTCATTGCCCATTGTGTTGCTCCAGGGGAAACTCTGACCCTCGGGTCGGGCGGTGACGGCGCTCCGGTGTCGTATCTTTCCTGAAGGCGACGCCTTGGTGTCCATGGTTCGTCGTATGCGGCTTCGTCTCTTCGTAGATAGGGTGTTGTTGCTGCGTTCAGCGCCGTTGTATCATGCCTTGGATGTGTGTGTGGGATGACTGCGTTTGTACCTCCGTGTTGATGATTTTTGCTTTATTTATAAAGCGGGATGAAAACCTTTTTCGGTAACTCAGTCTGACATATTAAAGCTGAACCAAAAGTAAAGTTTTATGTGTGGCTCCTTCGGTTCGAGATTGGTGACGGAAAACTATTTCTTTGGTGCGATACGCGGACACGACAAAGCAGGTCACTATGGCCGCCAATGTCACTTGGAACTTGTGGAAGGAACGGAACAAACTTACTTTTGAGGCCATGTTTGAATCACCGTTTATTTTTTGAATACACTTTTAAAAAATACACACCTGCGCCCGTTGTTTCAATTCCGGCTGGAATCTGCACATCGGCTAGTAATTTACAGGTGTAAGTTATACATCTCCATATTGAAATACAACCATTCCAAGCATGGCCTAAAGGGAAAAGGACCTCTCCTGATATGGTGGCTGTGTTGGCCAGAGACGAGACAAAAAAAATTGGGAGGCAAAACCTTAATGTCTTTCTGTAATTTGTTTACTCGCTGTGTTCCAGGTTTCTGTTAGTCCTTTACAAAGACCTGTTAACCTATTCTTGTACTGTGTTTCTTCCTTCTTATAATGAAAAGCAGACACCTACTATTGCTCGTCAAAAGTACAAAAAATCTATTGCAATGATTGTTGTATAGTAATTGCTCTGATTTTCCTCCGCAAAAAGAGATGTTGGGAAGTTTCACGCTCCCCATAGAATGATCACTTCGGGTGGATCTGCGAGCAGGAGTAGACATGCTGAAGAACAGTGCATCCAGGATGATGCGCATCTGTGCTGCGACCAAAGACCGAGAAACTCGCTGGAGAAATGAACAAGGAGTAAAGATGCGTCTTCAGGGGTGTCTTTCTTCAGGTGGAATCATTGTCTTTTGAGTTTATGTTCATTGTTGGAGTCTTCCCCTGCATGGGACTATCTTTTGGTGCTCGTTTGTGAGCAGTCTGGGGGTAGCCCCGTCTGAATTACATACTTATTTGGTGTTGCTGGGTTTTTGTCCTACAGTGGATTATCTTGATGGCGAGTGCTCACAATAGGTTTCCCGGCGGTGCTTGAACTCGCTCTGCCCTCTCCCGCCTCATGTTGTGGACCTGGTTGTATATCCGTTATGTCGTAGTAATGGAAAGGGGTTATGCCCGGTTCAAAAAAAAACAAGCTTCACCAGTACACCCGCAACTAGAATAAACCTCACACTATCCGCTACACAGACAATGCTAACTAATACAGTTAGTAATATTCCAGGATGTTTTCTTTCCAGGTATTTACATCTTTCTTTAGGGCAACTCCAGCGTGCAATCCCAAATGGACGTCCATTTTACCAGGATTCTGTCCATTCGGGTAGGGCAATGGGGTCGTGTCCGGGCCAGTCTTGGGATACGGTGGTCGTGCGCCCAATGCGCGGCCGCATCCCGGTGGCCGCATCCTGTCCGCCTCCTTTTTCAAACGCTTACTTTCGAAATAACCACGCCCTAGTTCAGGCCAGCGGCCCTAGTTCACGCCGGCAACAGAGCCAGCGGCCTACACGTCCTCGCCGGCAACACAGCCAGCGGCCGGCAACAGAGTCAGCCTACAAAATGAATAGTTTGTCGCCGGCAATACTGCCAGCATCCGGCAACACAGCCAACCCCCAAAACGAATAGGTTTCTTGCCGGCACATAGCCAGCAGCCCAGCGGCCGGCACCCATGCCAGCTTCCAAAAAGAACGGCCACAACCGATCAGACGACCTAGTTCAAGCCGTCGGCGTCGAATATCTCCTTCTGCCTGGCCTCGACCCAGCACCTCGTCTTCTCGCTCATCTTGGTCAAGTCCATGCTCATGATCGCAAGGGCCACCTCCTTTGCTTTGGTTGCGACATTGGTGGCCTCGATGACGAGTGCCTCTGTCTGGCTGTGACATTGGCGGCCTCGATGTCAAGCTGCCTTTGCCGGGATGCCTCCTCCATGTCGATCTTCCTCTTCTTGTCCGCCTCCTCCATCTCAAGCTTCTTCCTTTGAAGCTCTAGGTATTGCTTCATTTTCTTGTCCTTGCTTTGTCGCTTTTTCTTGTCCATCACATCATTTTGAGACATCATACTGTGCAAAGTCTCATGCAAGGCCATGGATGACGCATCACGTATGTCGTCCACCTTGGAGTTGGTCTTGGCCCTCGGCCTCTTCAACTCCTCACCATCTCCATCTCCGGCCAACGTGGCCGTCTTTTTGTCTCTCTTCCTTTGAAGTTCACGGTATTGATCTTTGAACTTAGGGCAATTGTTGATGGCCAGCCAACAATGTGTAAGAGTAAATGGCTTGTCATTGTGCTGGGCCTTGAATGCTTCCAAAGATTGAAATGCCTACATGACCAACAAACAACTGAACATGCAAACATATAGAAGGCCGAAGTCTCGTGGTCGTAGCAACGAAAGAACTTGGGTGAGGAGAGCATACCATGTCCCCAATGCCGAGACCACTCATGGGCCGTGCTTCAACACTCTCAAGTGTGGCACAATACTTGTCGCATTGTTGTTGGATGAACAACCACCTCTTTTGAATCAAGGTGATGCCACGGTGTAAGGGCATATTTCACCCTATGTGGTTTTGGTGATTGATGACAATGCATCTTCGGACTAATCATGTGCATTGAGCATTTCAGATATCTCATGTCTAGGCACAAGACGATTCGGTGCCCAATGGAGCCTAGTGAAGACGGCGTTTCTCTACGTTTCTTTTTGGTGGATTTGAGTTGAGGAAAGCCATACTATTAAGATGGGGCCCGCTTCGGAAAGGTTAGGGTGGAATCAACACGTACACGTATGTTCCTTTGAACCACCTTTCCTTTGCTTCTTTGGAGCACCGACCGTCTATCCGTGTCTCTGCAAAATGAAGGACTCCAAGTGGTATTGTGATGTGGCATGCGGTAGTACTACTCAAGGGAGCAGTAGTACCGCAGCGGCCCACGGTAGTTCCGGCCAGGGACGCGGTAGTACCGTGCGATGCAGTAGTACCGCTCCTCATGTGCGGTAGTACCGTGGCCTCTAGCCCAGCATAGTAACACACGCGGAAGTAGTGGCGTATGTAATTTTTTACATCCGCGCCCTACGCGGTAGTACCGCTCCCTGCATGCGGTAGTACCGTGTTGGATTTTTGCACAGATCGAAACTCAGGCGAAGTAGCCACAGATGTAATTTTATTAGTCCGTGCCTTCCCAGGCTAGAAAAACCCTGCCTTGTGGTAGTACCGCAAGGGCGCGCGGTAGTACCGCTTCGGCGGTTCTATCGCTCGTTGCTTCAACGCAATAGGGGCTCGTCTGGCTCCTGCCGCGCAAGCGGTAGTACTGTAGTGCCTTGCGGTAGTACCACAGGCCTGTGCGGTAGTACCGCATGTTTGAGCGGTAGTACCGCATGTCGCGGGCAGAGTAAGTGGGTAACTTTTGGATATTTCCTCTCACTATATAAAGGGGATCTTCTTTTCCGAGTTGACCACCTCTTCCATCCCCAAGCTCCATTGTTGCTCCAAGCTCGATTTTCGCCCAATCACTCTCCCTAGCCAATCAAACTTGTTGATTCTCTAGGGATTGGTTGAGAAGGCCCCGGTCTACACTTCCACCAAGAGAAATTTGATTCCCCCCACTAATCGCTTGCGGATCTTGTTACTCTTGGGTGTTTGAGAACCCTAGGCGGTTGAGGTCATCGCGGAGCCATATTCCATTGTGGTAAAGCTTCGTGGTGTCATTGGGAGCCTCCAATTAAGTTGTGGAGATTACCCAACCTTGTTTGTAAAGGTTCGGTCACCGCCTCCAAGGGCACCAATAGTGGAACCACGGCATCTCTCATTGTGTGAGGCATGAGGAGAATACGGTGTCCCTAGTGGCTTCTTGGGGATCATTGTGCCTCCACACCGCTCCAACGGAGACGTACTTCCTCTCAAAGGGAAGGAAATTCGGTAACACATCCTCGTCTCCATCGACTCCACTCTTGGTTATCTCTCACCTTTACTTGTGCAAGCTTATATTGTGTTGTATCCCTTGCTTGCTTGTGTATTTGTTGTTGTTGCATCATATAGGTTGCTCACCTAGTTGCATATCTAGACCACCTACTTTGATGCAAAGTTTAATTTGGTTAGTTGCCTATTCACCCCCTCCTAGTCTACTATATCGATCCTTTCAATTGGTATTAGAGCCTCTTCTCTTTATTAAGGACTTTACCGTCTGAAGAGTATGGTTGACATCGTAGACAGTGAGGAGGAGCACCCCGGTGTGAATCCATCCTTGTCTACGGCCAATGGGGGATCCTTGGTCTCACTGAGGAATTCAATGCGGCTTTGGACACATTGAAAACCTCCATGACGACAGAGGTCAAAGGCATGTTCAAGGAGTTTCTTGATGGTCTTAAGTTATCCACCACACCGTTGGAAGTGGTCGCTCCCACTAACAAGGTGCTGGATGCTAACTCCGATAAGGGGGGAGCTTCTGGTGATAAAATTCCTTTGCCTAGTGGTAGTAGTGGAAACGGCATCTTTGCCCATGTTGAACCACCTCTTACTTATGGAGGACTGGTTCCCTCCACTCATTTGAATCATGTTGGTCCTCCTCCTAAGTTTCTGAAAAATGAGGATTTTGCTTCTTGGGTCTACCATTTTAAACGTCATCTAAATCATAGTTCTACTAATCTTTGGAGAATTATTGAGCAAGGTTTCTACCCGCATGATCCAAGCAACCTCACTCCTCAAGAAGCCGCGGATCATCAATTCAACGAGTCCGCTCTCTTCATTATTCAAGATGCAATTCCACCCGAAGATATTGCGCATCTCCGACCTTTCACCATGGCCAAGGAAGCATGGCAACATGTGGTTTCCATTTACAAGGGAAGCGCAAGCATTCAACGCTCCAACTATGAAGTGGTGCAAGATGAAGCCAGTGAGTTTGCTATGAATGAAGATGAAGAACCTCGTGAACTCTACCGGAGATTAACCACTCTCGCGGTGTCACTCCGAGATCATGGGAGCAAGGATACAGATGACAATTGGATCAAGCGCAAGTTTCTCAAGGCCATGATGCCCTACCACAAGGCCATGTCATCCGTTATCCATCAAAGGTTATACTTTCATACCTTGTCCTCAAGTGAAGTGTTGGATGCGTTTGTTGCTATGAGAATCTTGGACCAGACCGCCGACAATGCGGTGATGTGCTCTCAATGGGTGAAGAAACCTAACCTTGCTTTGAAGGCCAAGGCTAGTGTGGAAGAAGAGGATGAAGATAAATAAGAGGAGAGTAACCCCGAAGATATAAAATATGGTTATCATGAGCACATGGCTCTCGCTTCAAGGCAATTTTGGAGCAAGAAGAACTCAAGGCCCAACTTCAACAAGAACAACTAAAGTGACACCAAGGGCAAGCAACGTGTGAGAACATGCTATAATTGTGGCAATGTGAGCCACTTTGTTGCGGAGTGCCCTTACGCGAAGCGGGAAGACAATGGTGGCAAGCTTATCCGAAAAGACAAAGCCAAGACCTTCCCCAACAAGAACAACTTCACCAAGAAGACTCCTCCCAAGGGGTTGGTGGCACAAGAAGAGTACAATGAGGATGATGAAGATGGTGAGGTGATGGCGATGGCCTCCATTGCCATTGCCACAATTCCATAGGTGTCCCTCTTCGATTCACCCAACGAGAACATCACCGCCAAGTGCCTCATGGCCAAAGCCACCAACAAGGTAACCCCCAACATCAAAACTACCATCACTACTAATCCTTACTTGATGGATTGCATTGATGAAAGTGAGGGGTCTAATGAGGAAGTAAATGAATTTGAGTCTTTTATGAGTAAGCTCAAGGGTAAATCCAAGAAGCACTTTGTTGCTCTCTTGGAACAACTTGGTGAAGCCAATGACATGATCGAGGCTCATGAATAAACCATCTCTAAGATGGAAGGACATACTCGTGACTATGACGATGAGATATCGAATCTCTCTAATGTGCTTGAGGAAGAGTGTGGTCATCGTTTGGCTCTTGAGGAGACACACAATGATGATCATACTAAATTAAGGAAAGATCTTGATCATGCCCTTGTTGTATCTTGTGTTCTCAATTTCGAGAAGGCTAAACTTGGGGTTGACCATGCTAGACTCAAGGAGGAGTTTGATGTACTTGATAAGGCTCACAAGGCCTTGAAGGGTGCTCCTGCTAGCCTGAAGGAGTCTCATGATCAACTCCAAGTGAATCTAACCAAGGAGAAATCCACTTTTCCTCATATGGTCTTAATTTATAATGCAAATGCTACTAACCCGTGTTGTGAGCACGTGCATCTTGTGGAGAAGAATGCCAAGGTGAAGGAGCAACTTGAGAAAGTCCTTGTGTCTTGCATACAAGGTGAGAAGAACCTCAACGATCTTTTGAGCAATCAAAAGGAAGTTGTGGGCAAGGAGGGAATTGGGTTTGCACCCAAGTCCAAGAACAAGAAGAAGAAGGAAAAGGCCAAACAACCTCTTCCTCTCAAGCAAACTTTTGTGAAGGAGGGAGAGGGTGATCCTAAGGAGAAGAATAAGAACAATGTGAAGGGTGGTGGTGTCAAGAAGGGCATTGCCACTCCTTCCAACAAAGCCGTCGATTTTAACCCCTCTTATGTGCTATGTCGTGCTAGTGATGGGCATGTTTATGCCAAATTTGTTGGTTCTCCTTATGAGTACATTGAATGGTCTATTTGGGTTCCTAAGACCCTTGTTACTAACATCAAAGGACCCATTACAAAATGGGTACCTAAAACCAAGCATTGATATCTTGTAGGTGTTTGATTTCGGTGGGGGGTCATGGTTGCTCGATAGTGGAGCCACAAATCATATGACCGGAAGCAATGACTTGGTGGTGGGCATACACAAGGTCTCATCTATGCCCACCAATGTCGAGTAGGGTGATGCCTCGTCTTCTAAGGTATCGGGACTTGGCAAGGTGGCCATTTCTCATGATCTCACAATCGAGAAAGTCATGCTTGTTGAGTCCCTTGCATACAATTTACTTTCTGTTCGTCAACTTGCAATCATGAGGTTTGCCACTTTCTTTGATATTGATACCATGGCCCTCTTGTGGAGCAAGACTCTTAAAGTAGCCTTTATTGGGTATGTTGAGAATGGTCTTTATGTGATTAACTTTCGGAGCGACCCACTAAGACCGCGACATGCCTAATGGCTAAAGTTGACGTGGGATGGCTTTGGCATCACCGTTTAGCCCATGTCAATATGAGATCTTTGCAAAGTCTTCTCAAGGGGGACCATGTCCATGGACTAACAAATGTTAGTTTTGCCAAAGATCGTGCTTGTAGTGCTTGTATCGAAGGAAAGCTACATGAGAAGGCTCACCCTCCCACGACTATCATCTACTCAAAGAGACCCTTGGAGCTCCTTCACTTGGATCTCTTTGGGCCTCCATCCTTTGATAGTATTGGGGGTAGGAAGTATTTGCTTCGTGATTGTGGATGATTATTCAAGATACACTTGGGTATATTTCTTCAAGAGGAAGAGTGAGAGTCAACAAACCGTCATCGACTTTGCAAATGAAGCTCAACGTCAACACAATGCAAATATATTGACAATAAGAAGTGACAATGGCACCGAGTTCAATAACTACACCTTGGATGAGTTTCTTAGTGATGAGGGGATCAAGCATCAACATTCCGCACCTTACACCCCTCAACAAAATGGTGCGGCGGAGAGGAAGAACCGGACGTTGATGGACGCGGCAAGGACCATGATGGCAGAGTTCAAGTCTCCCTACAACTTTTGGGCCGAAGCCATCAACACCGCTTGTCATGCACCCAATCGGCTCTATCTGCACAAGGGCTTGAACAAGACTCCATATGAGATACTTACCGGTAACAAGCCCAACCTCAAGTACTTCCGGGTGTTCGGTTGTAAGTATTTCATTCTCAAGAAAGGTGTTCGTTTGTCTAAATTTGAGGCTAGAGCTCATGAGGGCATATTTGTTGGTTATGCTACAAATTCTCATGCTTACCGTGTCCTCAACAAGTCCACGAGACTCATTGAGGAGACGTGTAACATGGAGTTTGACAAGAATAACGGCTCCCAAGTGGTGCAAAGTGGTACTTGTGATGTAGGTGATGAAATTCCTCCCCAAGCCATAAGAAGAATGGGTGTTGGTCATATCCTACCCATTGAGGAACCCCTTGTGGCCAAAGGAGAAGGACAAAGTTCCACTCAAGTGGAGCCATCACCACCCCAAGACCCACACGCTTCTGAAGAACAAAGTGAATGCCCTCAACCAAGTGAAGAAGATAAAGGGCAAGATCAATCTCAAGATGGTGGTGAACCATCAAGTGATGCCCAAGGTCAAGTTCTCCCTCCCGAGCAAGTTCAATATCAAGAGCAAGCTCAAGATCAAGAACAAGCTCATGACGATGCTCAAGATGATCAAGTTTCTGCTCCTCAACTATCACTTGAGGAGGAATTGGAGTGTCGTGCTGCCAAGATTGCTTCCAAGCTCACTACCAAAGATCATCTTATGAAGAATGTGCTTGGAAGTTTGAGAAAGGGGTAAGCACTTGTAGACAATTGGCAAAACTATTGTGAACATCACGCGTTTGTTTCTTGTGTTGAACCCCAAAAGGTCTATGAGGCTCTCAAGGATCCGGATTGGCTCAATGACATGCATGAAGAACTCAACAACTTCGAGCACAACAAGGTGTGGAGATTGGTGCCAAGTGGATATTCAAGAACAAGCAAGATGCTCATTGAATTATAGTTCACAACAAGGCTCGTTTGGTAGCACAAGGCTACTCCCAAGTCGAGGGTATCGACTACGGTGAAACCTTTGCTCCCGTTGCTCGCCTTGAATCTATTCGTTTGTTGATTGCTCATGCTTCTCATCATAACTTCAAGTTGCAACAAATGGATGTGAAGAGTGCTTTTCTTAATGGTCCTATTAATGAGTTGGTTTATGTCAAACAACCCCTGGGGTTTGAGGATCCCGAGTTCCACAATCACGTGTACCAACTCGATAAGGCACTCTATGGCCTTAAGCAAGCCCCACGTGCGTCGTATGAGCACCTTATCGAGTTGCTGCAAGATCATGGGTTTGAAATTAGAAAATAAACCCCACCCTTTTTACTAAGAAGGTCAAAGGGGAGTTGTTTGTATGCCAACTATATGTTGATGATATTATCTTTGGTTCCCTTAACAAAGCTTTCAATGAGAAATTTGCCGCTCTCATGACCTCGAAGTTCAAGATGTCCATGATGGGAGAGTTGAAGTTCTTTCTCGGGTTTGAAATCAAGCAGAGAAGAGAAGGAACCTTAATCAACCAAGCCAAATACACTCAAGACATGCTCAAGAGATTCAAGCTAAGTGATATCAAACCGGCTTCCACTCCAATGCCCGTCAAATGCCAACTTGACATAGATCCCAATGGTAAAGCGGTGGATCAAAAGGTATATCGCTCCATGATTGGCTCCTTGCTTTACCTTTGTGCATCTAGACCGGATATCATGTTGAGTGTGGAATTTGTGCACGGTATCAAGCCGCACCTAAGGAAAGCCACTATGTGGCAGTCAAACGAATCTTTCGATATTTGGCTCATGCCCCAAACTTTGGCTTATGGTACCGAAGAGGAGCCAACTTCAACCTTTTGGGCTATTCTGACTCGGATTGGGTGGGAGACAGAGTGGGTAGGAAGTCAATCTCCAGAGGGTGCCAATTTCTTGGTTGCTCTTTGGTGAGTTGGTCTTCTAAGAAGCAAAGTTGTTTGTCTCTCTCGTCCACCAAAGCGGAGTATGTGGCCGCCGGTAGTTTTTGTGCTCAACTTTTATGGATGAGGCAAACTTTAAAGGATTACAGTGTCATTTGTGACAAAGTGCCTCTTTGGTGTGACAATGAAAGTGCCATCAAGATCTCTCTCAATCCAGTGCAACACTTCAAGACGAAGCATATTGAGATTTGGTATCACTTCACCCGGGTTCACATTAGGCGAGGGGAGATCCAGCTCAAATATGTCAACACTCATGATAACCTTGCAGATATTTTCACGAAGCCCTTGGATGAAGCAAGATTTCGTGAGTCAAGGCATGAGCTAAATATCGTTGATTCGAGCAATGTGGCTTGAACTCTTGCACACCCCACCATACTCATATTGTTATCTTGTTTAGGTGTAGGCATGGACATAGGAGGAGTGTTGTTCTCTCAATGAACTCTCCCTCCCCCCATTATGCATAAATTGATTAACTCTTTCACATTAGCCATTCTTGATGGAACTTGTGCTTCAAAGAAGAGTTTTGGTCATGGGCCCAAGGATAATTCTTCACGGTGCCATACCAATTGACTCAAACATAGGTGGCTTCGGCCACCGCCCTCTCCTCTAGAGAGGTTTGGTTCGTGTTTGGTCCTAATTGTCTTTTGCCTTCTTGTTAAGCCATGTTTGTGTTTGAGTTGCCTCGTGTGTGTGCTCGTTTGCGTGTCCGGTCGCTTGAAGGTTGCTTTGCAAAGGTCGTGTTTCTCTGTTTTGTCAAAATGTGCATTTTCTTGGGTTTACGGTACTACTGTGGCAAGCCACGGTACTACCGCAGGAGAGGGGTTGCCCTGTGCGTGCATAGGTGCACCCGCAGCACGGTACTACCGCTTCCATCACGGCAGTATTTTTTACTGCCGCTGGAAGAGCGTACTACCATCCTGTGTGCGGTACTTCCACCCAGGCGGTACTACCGCGATGACCCACGGTACTACCGCGCCGTCGCGAGCGAGTGGGGGTCAAGAGCGGGCAGGGGGACTTCCAACTCCCCCATACCCATTCAACTCGTTTTCCCCACTTCATCTCTCTCTCTCTCTCCTGCCCAAGAACGACGCCGGAGGACCTTGCCGGATCTCCGTCTTCGGCTGCTCTCCTCGTATTCTGAACGGTGGGATCGATCCCCACCTCGCCCTTGCCATGGAATAAGGTTTCTCCCTTAGTCCTTCTCTCTTTGCCTCGTAGTTTTGCTTCTAGGTCTTGGGAGATGCATGTTGTTCTTGAGATTTTTGGCTAAGTCATTGCAAAAGGAGGGTGTAGGAGAGTGCTAGTGCTGTAGAGACGCTAATTGGTATGTTGCAACACGGTAATTTTGATCAATTGTAGTACCGATCCAAATTTGTGGATGTGCCTAGATCCGTTCTTGCCAGATTTAAATCTGTGCGGTACTACCACGACTCCCGTGCGGTACTACCGCTCTGGCTGGATCCGTCTTGTATGGTACTACCGCTCCTCCGGAGCAGTACTACCGCTGGGCACGCAGAAGTAAAAATTTACTTCCGTTCTAAGCACGGTACTACCGTGCCATCCCGGCGCAGTACTACCGCGGCTAGAGCAGATGTAAATTTTTACATATGCCTCATGGTGAGGTACTACCATTGACATCTAAACTACCTTGTTGCAACTACCCAATCTTATTTATACTTGTTTCGTTTGTTTTGGCCTTGGTCTTTGCAATGACCCTTCTCGTTTTTCTCGTGTGTTTTGTGTTGTGTTTCATAACTGGTGGCTCCAATGCCCGTCGCTCGAATCCCAGCCACGACACGGGCTCTAAGTGGCTTCACAATCAAGAAGCACCTGAGGGCTCCAACGCCCAACAACGCAATGTCAAGAAGACCGCCAACAAGTTCAAGGAGCCAACTCTTGGCATGGATGAGATGCCTCAAGCCGAGTTCATCATTCGAAGGAGGATTAACCCTATGTGAATCCTCGTGAGAATGTCAGAGGGAATGAGTTGTTCTGGACCAAGAAGCACAATCTCATCTACATTGATGTGATCAAGTCCAAGCACAACATCTATGTTCCCATGCAGTGGATTGATATGAATCATCTGAGGAAGGACCGGGAATACTTTAGTGAGGCATTGGACTTGGTGACGCAGTTTGGCGTTGAAAATTTTATCACGTTCGACATAGACTTTGACCCGGAGCTTGTGGCACAGTTCTTTGCTTCCTTCCACTACCACACGGATAAGGAGCGGGCTATGACTTGGATGACCAATGGGAAGATGATGTCTGCTAATTGGAAGGAATTCATGGAGATGCTGCATGTTCGTGATGAGGGGCTCGATGTGCCCGTTGGTGCCCGCCCTCACGGCAACCCAGAGTCCGCCAACAAGAACAAGCTTCAACCGTTCCTTGTGGAGAGGAAGTTAGCCAATGGCACGCAGTCTTGGGTGCTCAACCCTTTCCTCGATGTCATGCACCGGATCTTCCGCAACACTCTCTTTCCACGCATTGGTGACAAGGATAAGGTGCATGCTTATATCGTGGATATGATGCTTCTGTGTGAGGAGGCGCGTCATCATGCTACCCAACCACTGGACATCTCTCATATCATGTGGGTTGAGCTTCGGTTTACGGTCTACAATCGCAACATTCCCATCCATGGTCCATACCTGCACCTCCTGATCTTGAAGACTTGGGAGAAGCTCTATCCGGAGGAAGACTTTTCTACTCCAAACTGGGTTCACCATGAGCCTATCAAGCTACGTCAGAAGAACAAGTGGGAAAATACCACTACCAGGGCTAAGGCTGAGGCTACTATGATGAATGTGGATGAGGATGAGGTTGAGGAGGAGGAGGCTGAGGACAGTTCTGCAGGGTACGCTCCTCCATCGACTGAGCCCTCTTGGGCTAAGAAGCTGAAGGTGAAGATGAAGACCTTGTTCTGCATACAGGCCAAGGGGCAGTACAAGACTCATGTTGCTTCCAAGGAGAGTCGCCAGCGCGACATGAGGATCTTGAGAACGTTCGGCGAGATCGTGGAGAGCGGGTCAGAGAAGAACATCACTCCTGAGACTCACTGGATGACCAAGCAGGGCTATCAATGGACCGAGTCAGAGGAGGAGTCCATTCCCGCTGCCGAGACTGATGAGGAGCTTTTTGGGTGATCTCTGCAGAGGATGCTACCACCTGTGTCATACGTGTCCTCTCTGCCTTTTTGGTGTCTCGATACCAAAGGGGAGAGATTGTAGGATTTCCGAGTCATATCTTCATTTCGTTGGACCTTCGTTCGTGTTGTTTTGGTTTGTTGGTTTGCGTTTGTGTTCGTGAGTCCCGGAGACTATCATATGGTGTAAGACATATGCACTCTAGCTTATCTTATTGTATGCTTAGTAGTTCGTGCTATCTTGTGCCCTTTACTTCATGCTCATATACATTGCCTTGCCTCCATGCTTAGTGTCATTTATTTTATAGGCAAGGAATGCCTTGTCTATAAAATATAGGGGGAGTGTTGATCCTAGTATGTGTGTCGTGCAGTCCAAAGCATTTATATAGAGTGCACACATCTAGGGGGAGCATGTCTATATTTTGTAGATGTTGGGTTTGCTTATGTTCATTTTTGTACTCTTATGTGCAAATCCCGTATTGTCATCAATCCACCAAAAAGGGGGAGATTGTAAGGGCATATTTCACCCTATGTGGTTTTGGTGATTGAGGACAATGCATTTGTGGACTAATCGTGTGCATTGAGCATTTTAGATATCTCATGTCTAGGCACAAGACGATTCGGTGCCCCTCGGAGCCTAGTGAAGATGGTGTTTCTCTATGTTTCTTTTCGGTGGATTTGATTCATAGGAAAGACGTACTATTAAGATGGGGTCCGCTTCGGAAAGGTTAGGGTGGAATCAACACGTACATGTATGTTCCTTTGCACCACCTTTCTTTTGCTTCTTTGGAGCATTGGTCGTCTATCCATGTCTTTGCAAAATGAAGGACTCCAAGTGGTATTGTGTTGTGGCATGCGGTAGTACTGCTCAAGGGAGCAGTAGTACCGCAGCGGCCCACGGTAGTACTAGCCAGGGACGTGGTAGTACCATGCAATGCGGTAGTACCGCTCCTCATGCGTGGTAGTACCGTGGCCTCTAGCCCAACACAGTAACATGCGCGGAAGTAGGGGCGGATGTAATATTTTACATCCGCGCCCTACGCGGTAGTACCGCTCCCTGCGTGCGGTAGTACCGTGTTAGATTTTTGCACAGATCAAAACTCAGCGGAAGTAGCCACGGATGTAATTTTATTAGTCCGTGCCTTCCTAGCCAAGACAGACCCTGCCTTGCGGTAGCACCGCAAGCACGCGCGGTTCTACCGCTCCGGCGGTTCTACCGCTCGTTGCTTCTATGCAACAGGGGCTCGGCTGGCTCCTGCCGCACAAGCGGTAGTATTGTAGTGCCTCGCGATAGTACCACAGGCCTGTGCAGTAGTACCGCATGTCGCGGGCTAAGTAAGTGGCTAATGGTTGGATATTTCCTATCACTATATATGGGGGGTCTTGTTCTCCGAGTTGACCAGCTCTTCCATCCCCAATCTCCATTGTTGCTCCAAGCTCCATTTTTGCCCGATCTCTCTCCCTAGCCAATCAAACTTGTTGATTCTCTAGGGATTGGTTCAGAAGGCCCCGATCTACACTTCCAACAAGAGAAATTTTATCCCCCCCCCCCACACTAATCCCTTGTGGATCTTGTTACTCTTGGGTGTTTGAGCACCCTAGATGGTTGAGGTCACCGCGTAACCATATTCCATTGTGGTGAAGCTTCATGGTGTCGTTGGGAGCCTCCAATTAAGTTTTGAAGATTGCCCCAACCTTGTTTGTAAAGGTTCGGTCGCCGCCTCCAAGGGCACCAATAGTGGAATCACGGCATCTCGCATTGTGTGAGGGCGTGAGGAGAATATGGTGGCCCTAGTGGCTTCTTGGGGAGCATTGTGCCTCCACACCGCTCCAACGGAGACGTACTTCCTCTCAAAGGGAAGGAACTTCAGTAACACATCCTCGTCTCCGTCGACTCCACTCTTGGTTATCTCTCACCTTTACTTGTGCAAGCTTATATTGTGTTGTATCCCCTGCTTGCTTGTGTGCTTGTTGTTTTTGCATCATATAGGTTGCTCACCTAGTTGCATATCTAGACAACCTACTTTGATGCAAAGTTTAATTTGGTAAAGAAAAGCTAAAAATTGTTAGTTGCCTATTCACCCCCCCTCTAGTTAACTATATCAATCCTTTCACACGGTCGCTCATAAATTGGTAGGGCGCAAACAACTTTCTTTCATGGAATGTTTTTGAACTCTTGTCCAAAAAACAAGTCCCTTTTGTTGCGCACCGGTCCTTGGATCTTGACTAATCTCCATCCAACATTGGCAAATGAACTTGTCCTCTTCTTGTGAGTATGAACCCGTACGAATGCTCTTCTTCCCTCTTTTGTGCTTCCGCTCTTTGGGTGAGCTCATCGATGAACAATGGCTCGCCCCCAATATCAACACCTTCTTCTTCATCACCATCACCTTCACAATAGATGTCATCATCTTCATGCCACGAGTCACCATGGTCGTAGTCAGCATGGTCGTGGGCCTCATTGTCTTCATCAGCAACGAACTGGGCACGGCCATCCTGACTTTGGGTCTCGCCGGGATCGTAGGCACCGCCATGCCCACCCTCATAGATGACATTCTCCATGAACTGGCTGTAGAAGGGGTCGTCGACCGTTGGTGTTCGTGTTGCCATTTCGTCGAACAGGACGCGGGGCAACATCATGGTGCCCGTAGATGGCGGCTGTGCTTGCTTTCTTTGCATCTCGACGGACGGTCAGCTGTTGCTGCTTAACCCCTAGCATGACATTGAGGTCGATGACGGTCGAGGGGCGCGGGATGGACGGCACGATCACGTCAACGTCCGGCGACCCCTAAAAACGGGTTTGGCCATCGTGCCTTGGCGGGGGGAAACCGGACGACAAAGGCGTGGTCCGCGACGTCAGCGAGGGGCAGTGCTGAGGCCTGGCGACCGACGAGCCTGTGCTCGCCGGGCCAACGGTCGCTCCAGAGAAACCCGCCGGACGGCAAAGCCCAAGCATGAGGAGGGCATGCGCTTTGTTGACGTTGTCCTCCTTCTCGCCGACCTCGGCCTTGCGCCGGGCGGCCTCCACCGCATCCCGCTCAGCGGCGAACTTGACCGCGGCGTTCTTACCCTTGACGACCGCCCTCCGGTTCCTCCTCTTCACCGATTTCCTTTCCATCTTTGCGAGGTCCTCCGGCGTGCATTCCGACCGTGGCTTCCTCGGAGCCTTGGCTGCCTTCTTCTTCACCTTTTCGGGCGGGTCCACGGCCTGGCCGCAGAAATTCGGCGGGGCATTGGCCATTGATATGTCCATTTTGCATCATGCTTTTATATCGATATTTATTTCATTATGGGCTGTTATTACACGTTATGTCACGATACTTATGGCTATTCTCTCTTATTTTACAAGGTTTGACATGAAGAGGGAGAATGCCGGCAGCCGGGATTCTGGGCTGGAAAAGGAGCAAATATTGGAAACCTATTCTGCATAGCTCCAAAAGTCCTGAAACTCCATGAAAGTTATTTTTGCAATTAATAAGAATTATTGAGCGAAAGAAGTACCAGAGGGGCCCCACACCCTAGCCACGAGGGTGGGGGGCGCGCCCACCCTTACAGGGCGTGCCCCCCTGCATCGTGGGCCCCCTGGTGGCCCTCCGGTGCCCATCTTCTGCTATATGAAGTCTTTTACCCTGGAAAAAATCATAAGCAAGCTTACGGGACAAAACTCCACCTCCAGGAGGCGGAACCTTGGTGGAACCAATCTAGGGCTCCCGCGGAGCTGTTCTATCAGGGAAACTTCCCTCCGGGAGGGGGAAATCATCATCATCGTCATCACCAACGATCCTCTCATCGGGAGGGGGTCAATCTCCATCAATATCTTCACCAGCACCATCTCCTCTCAAACCCTAGTTCATATCTTGTATCCAATCTTTGTATCCAAATCTCAGATTGGTACCTGTGGGTTGCTAGTAGTGTTGATTACTCCTTGTAGTTGATGCTAGTTGGTTTATCCGGTGGAAGATCATATGTTCAGATCCTTAATGCATATTAATACCCATCTGATCATGAACATGAATATGCTTTGTGAGTAGTTACGTTTGTTCCTGAGGACATGGGTGAAGTCTTGCTATTAGTAGTCATGTGAATTTTGTATTCGTTCGATATTTTGGTGAGATGTATGTTGTCTCTCCTCTAGTGGTGTTATGTGAACGTCGACTACATGACACTTCACCATTATTTGGGCCTAGAGGAAGGAATTGGGAAGTAATAAGTAGATGATGGGTTGCTAGAGTGACAGAAGCTTAAACCCTAGTTTATGCGCTGCTTCGTAAGGGGCTGATTTGGATCCATATGTTTCATGCTATGGTTAGGTTTACCTTAATACTTCTTTTGTAGTTGCGGATGCTTGCAATAGGGGTTAATCATAAGTGGGATGCTTGTCCAAGAAAGGACAGCACCCAAGCACCGGTCCACCCACATATCAAATTATCAAAGTAACGAACGTGAATCATATGAGCGTGATGAAAACTAGCTTGACGATAATTCCCATGTGTCCTCGGGAGCGCTTTTCTCATTATAAGAATTTGTCCAGGCTTGTCCTTTGCTACAAAAAGGATTGGGCCACCTTGCTACACCTTATTTACTTTCATTGCTTGTTACACGTTACAAATTATCTTATCCCAAAACTATCTGTTACCTACAATTTCAGTGCTTGCAGAGAATACCTTACTGAAAACCGCTTGTCATTTCCTTCTGCTCCTCGTTGGGTTCGACACTCTTACTTATCGAAAGGACTACGATAGATCTCCTATACTTGTGGGTCATCAAGACTCTTTTCTGGTGCCGTTGCCGGAGAGTGAAGCGCCTTTGGTGAGTTGAACTTGGTAAGGAAACATTTATATAGTGTGCTGAAATTTACTGTCACTTGTTACTATGGAAACTAATCCTTTGAGGGGCTTGTTCGGGGCATCTTCGCCCCGACCAGTAGAGCAAAGAGTTGCCCCTCAACCTACTGAACCTACTGAATATGTTTACTTTGAAATTCCTTCGGGTATGATAAAGAAACTGCTAGCTAATCCCTTTGCAGGAGATGGAAATCCCGATTTACACCTTATCTATGTGGATGAAGTTTATGGATTATTTATGCTTGCAGGTATGCCCGATGATGTTGTCAAGAGGAAGGTCTTCCCTTTATCTTTGAAGGGATACGCATTGACATGGTATAGGCTATGTGATGATACGGGATCTTGGGACTATAAACGATTGAAATTGGAATTTCACCAGAAGTTTTATCCTATGCATCTTGTTCATCGTGATCGTAATTACATATATAATTTTTGGCCTCGTGAAGGAGAAAGCATCTCTCAAGCTTGGGGGAGGCTTAAGTCAATGCTATATTCATGCCCCAATCATGAGCTCTCAAGGGAAATGATTATTCAAAATTTTTATGCTCGGCTTTCTCTCAATGATCGCACCATGCTCAATACTTCTTGTGCTGGTTCTTATATGCTGAAGACTATTGAATTCAAGTGGGACTTATTGGAAAGAATTAAATGCAACTCTAAAGATTGGGGTTCCGACGATGGTAAGGAGTCAGGTATGACACCTAAGTTTGATTGTGTTAAGTCTTTTATGGATACCGATGCTTTTCGTGGATTTAGCACTAAATATGGACTTGACTCTGAGATAGTAGCTTCTTTCTGTGAATCTTTTGCTACTCAAGTTGATATCCCTAAGGAGAAGTGGTTTAAATATAATCCTCCCACTGAAGTAAAAGTAGTTGCACCTATTACAGTTGAAGAAAAGATTTATCACTTATAATGATCCTATTGTTCCTACCACTTATGTTGAGAAACCACCTTTCCCTGTTAGGATGAAGGATCATGCTAAAGCTTCAACTGTGGTTCATAAGAGTAATACTAGAACATATACACCCCCTGAGCAAGTTAAAGTTGAACCTCGTATTGCTATGGTTAAAGATCTCTTGGCTGATAATATTGATGGGCATGTTATTTACTTCTGTGATGAAGTTGCTAATATTGCTAAACCCGATGCTAAGATACATAGACCTGCTGTAGGCATGCCCATTATTTCTGTTAAAATATGATATCATTGTTATCATGGCCTATGCGATATGGGTGCTACTGCTAGTGCAATACCTATTTCCTTATATAAATAAATCATGCATGATATTGCACCCACTGAGTTAGAAGATATTGATGTTACAATTAAGCTTGCCAATAGAGATACTATTTCACCATTTCGGATTGTTAGAGATGTTGAAGTCTTGTGTGGGAAAGTTAAATATCCTGCTGACTTTCTTGTTCTTGGTTCCCCACAAGATAGCTTTTGTCCCATTATATTTGGTAGACCCTTCTTGAATACTGTTAATGCTAGGATAGATTGCAAAAAGGATGTTGTTACTATTGGTCTGGGGGATATGAAACACGAGTTTAATTTTGCTAAATTCCATAGACAACCCCACAATAAAGAATTGCCTAGTAAGGATGAAATTATTGGTCTTGCTTCTATTGCCGTGCCTCCTACTGATCCGTTAGAATAATATTTGCTAGACCATGAAAATGATATGTTTATGAATGAAAGAAGGAAATAGATGAAATATTCTTTAAACAAGTACCTATTCTGAAACATAACCTGCCTGTTGAAATCCTAGGGGATCCTCCTCCACCCAAGGGTGATCCCGTGTTTGAGCCTAAACCATTACCTGATACTCTTAAATATGTTTATCTTGATGAAAAGAAGATATATCCTGTTATTATTAGTGCCAACCTTTCAAAGCAGGAGAGGAAGGATTATTGAAAACTATGAAGAAGCACCGTGCTGCTATTGGATATACTCTTGATAATCTTAAGGGCATTAGTCCCACTCTATGTCAACTCAAAATTAAATTGTATGAAGACGCCAAACCAGTTAGAGATCATCAACGCCAATTAAATCCTAAGATGAAAGAAGTGGTAAGAAAGGAAATACTAAAGCTCCTTGAGGCAGGTATAATTTATCCCGTTGCTGATAGTGAGTGGGTAAGTCATGTCCATTGTGTCCCTAAGAAGGGAGGTATTGCCGTCGTTCCTAATGCTAAAGATGAATTGATCCCGCAAAGAATTATTACAGGTTATAGGATGGTAATTGATTTCTGCAAATTAAATAAGGCTACTAAGAAAGATCATTACCCTTTACCTTTTATTGATCAAATGCTAGAAAGACTATCCAAACATACACATTTCTGCTTTCTAGATGGTTATTCTGGTTTCTCTCAACCTGTGTCAGCTGACGATCAAGCAAAGACTACTTTTACTTGTCCTTTCAGTACTTTTTCTTATAGATGCATGCCTTTTGGTTTATGTAATGCACCTGATACCTGTCAAACATGCATGATGGCTATATTCTCTGACTTTTGAGAAAAGATTTGTGAGGTATTCATGGATGATTTCTCCATTTATGGGTCCTCTTTTGATGATTGCTTGAGCAACCTTGTTCGAGTTTTGCAGAGATGTGAAGGCACTATTCTCGTCTTGAATTGGGAGAAGTGCCACTTTATGGTTTATGAAGGCATTGTCTTGGGGCATCAAATTTCTGAAAGAGGTATTGAAGTTGATAAATCTAAAATTGATGCTATTGAAAAGATGTCGTATCCCAAGGACATTAAAGGTATAAGAAGTTTCCTTGGTCATGCTAGTTTTTATAGGAGGTTCATTAAGGACTTCTCTAAAATCTCTAAGCCTCTGACTAATTTATTGCAAAATATATTCCTTTTGTCTTTGATGATGATTGTGTAGAAGCATTTGAAATACTTAAGAAAGCTTTGATTTCTGCACCTATAGTTCAGCCACCTGATTGGAACTTACCCTTCGAAATTATGTGTGATGCTAGCGATTATGCTATAGGTGCCATTCTAGGGAAAAGAGTTGATAAGAAATTGAATGTTATTCAATATGCTAGTAAAACTTTAGACACTGCCCAGAGAAATTATGCTACTACTGAAAAAGAATTCTTAGCAGTTGTATTTGCTTGTGATTAGTTCAGACCTTATATTGTTGATTCTAAAGTAACTATTCACACTGATCATGCTGCTATTAAATATATTATGGAAAAGAAAGATGCTAAATCTAGACTTATTAGATGGGTTCTCCTGCTCCAATAATTTGATTTGTAGATTATTGATAGAAAGGGAGCTGAGAACCCCGTTGCAGACAACTTGTCTAGGTTAGAGAATGCTCTTGATGACCCACTACCTATTGATGATAGCTTTCCGGATGAACAATTAGCGGTCATAAATGCTTCTCGTACTGCTCCATGGTATGCCGATTATGCTAATTACATTGTTGCTAAATTTATACCACCTAGTTTCACATACCAGCAAAAGAAAAAGTTATTTTTTGATTTAACACTTTACTTCTGGGATGACCCACACCTTTATAAAGGAGTAGATGGTGTTATTAGACGTTGTGTACCTGAGCATGAACAGGAACAGATCCTATGCAAGTGTCACTCCGAAGCATATGGAGGACACCACGCTGGAGATACAACTGCACATAAGGTATTGCAATCCAGTTTTTATTGGCCTACTCTCTTCAAAGGTTCCCATAAGTTTGTCTTGTCTTGTGATGAATGTCAAAGAATTGGTAATATTAGTAGACGTCAAGAAATGCCTATGAATTATTCTCTTGTTATTGAACCGTTTGATGTTTGGGGCTTTGATTATATGGGACCGTTTCCTGCCTCTAACGGATATACACATATTTTAGTTGCTGTTGATTACGTTTTTTTTGACCTTAAAGACTGCAGAGCTTACACCCCATAGTATTTTATTGAAAGCAAGACAAAAAAGGACTAATACAAAGATTTCCTCAAGAGGAGGAAAGAACATCAAAAGAAAACTAAAAAGGAGAAAAAAGAACCTACAAAATACAAATGTACAAAGAGGGGCTGTTGATTACGTTACTAAGTGGGTAGAAGCTATTCCAACTAGTAGTGCTGATCGTAACACCTCTATTAAGATGCTTAAAGAAGTTATTTTTCTGAGGTTTGGAGTACCTAGATATTTAATGACTGATGGTGGTTCACATTTTATTTATGGTGCTTTTCGTAAAATGCTTGCTAAGTATGATGTTAATCATAGAATTGCATCTCCATATCACCCACAGTCTAGTGGTCAAGTAGAATTGAGTAATAGAGAGCTCAAATTAATTATGCAAAAGACTGTTAACAGATTTAGAAAGAATTGGTCCAAGAAACTTGATGATACTTTACGGGCCTATAGAACTGCATATAAGAATCCTATAGGTATGTCTCCATATAAAATGGTTTATGGAAAAGCATGTCACTTACCTCTCGAACTTGAACATAAGGCATATTGGGCTATTAAAGAGCTCAATTATGATTTCAAACTTGCTGGTGAGAAGAGGTTATTTGATATTACCTCACTTGATGAATGGAGAACCCAAGCATATGAGAATGCCAGGCTGTTTAAAGAAAAAGTTAAAAGATGGCATGACAAAAGGATACAAAAGCGTGAGTTTAATGTAGGTGATTATGTTTTGCTTTTAAACTCTCGTTTAAGTTTTTTTGCAGGAAAACTTCTCTCTAAATGGGAATGTCCTTACGTCATCGAGGAGGTCTATCATTCCGGTGCCATAAAAATCAACAACTTCGAAGGCACAAATCCGAAGGTGGTGAACGGTCAAAGAATCAAACATTATATCTCACATAATCCTATAAATGTTGAAACTAATATTATTGAAACCGTGACCCCGGAGGAATACATAGGAGACACTCTCCAGAATGTTTCAGACTCCAAAAAGGAATAGGTATGTGGTACGGTAAGTAAACCGACTCCAAAACAGTTCTAATAGCAATTTTTCTCCGTTTTGGAATATTTAAGAAAATAGGAAAAATAAGAAGTAGTTCGGGAAGGACACGAGGCCTCCACGAGGGTGGAGGGCGCGCCCTACCCTACTGGGCGTGCCCCCTGCCTCGTGGGCACCCCGTGTGCTCTCCGGACTCCGTTTTCTTCTTTTGGTCGGTAAAAATTCATTATATAATCTCCCGAAGTTTTTGACCACCGTATCACGCAAAAATCTTCTGTTTTCGTTTCGAGCTGTTTTTCTGACAGTCTAGAGCACCATGATGTCTTCAAGCGCTCCCAAGGACAAGTTTCTCGAGAGGGTCATCAACCCCTATCTCGCGGAGGTGCTGCATCACCCTCGAACCATTGAGATGCGTGAGGGGGTGCTGCACATCCGCGATGTGGAGGGACCAAGGAGTATCGAAGCGTGGAGACAAAGCTCGAAGCGATGGAACAACAAGTTTTCAAGTGCCAAGGGATGGTGGAGCGTGGACTTAACGCCAACCAGATGATGATCGCAGTGTTCACCAACAACCACAAGCTGGACGCCAAGAACATTGGGGAGACCATCTTCAAGCTTCATGGGAAAATCGAGCACCTTCAAGCCCAGATCTATGACCTGCAAAACCAAAACTGTGAGTATGAATATAGATTCAAGAGGATGAGTTTGGCTGCAGATTTGAGGATCCCGGAGACTCGATCATCCTTCTATGATGGTGAGCCTATGCCTTGGAAGACGGATGACAAGCCTACATCATCAACGACTCCTTCTTCACCACCTCCGAGGACATAATCACATGGGTATGGGCACTCCCCTTGGAAACTACCAAGCTTGGGGAGTTGCCCCGATATCATATCACCATCACACTCCTATCTTTACTATTTTACTTAGTTCGATCCTTTTGGTAATATCTTGATCTAGTAGAATAAAGTTTTGGTATGAATTAGTTTTGAGTTTTGCTTTGTCATCCCTCTATGTAATCGAGTCCGTGAGCCATATATAATAAAGTTTAGTGTTGAGTCAAGGGCTTTGCTATCTTGCTATGATCTTAAGTGAATAAAAGAATAAAAGAAATAAAAGAGTTCATATTGATCTTATGGATAGTAATGACTTCACATATAGAGAGTATGATGATTAAAAGTTGTTGAGAGTTGGCAAACATAGTTTTGGTCATTGTTACAATTAATAGGAAGTAATAAAGAAAGAGAGGTTTTCACGTATAAATATACTATCTTGGACATCTCTTATGATTGTGAGCACTCATTAAAGTATGACATGCTAAAGAGTTGATGTTGGACAAGGAAGAAAACGTAATGGGTTATGTTTTCTCACATCTCAGATAAAGTATATTGTCATGGATCGTCCAACATGTTGAGCTTGCCTTTCCCCCTCATGCTAGCCAAATTCCTTGCACCAAGTAGAAATACTACTTGTGCTTCCAAATATCCTTAAACTCAGTTTTGCCATGAGAGTCCACCATACCTACCTATGGATTGAGTAAGATCCTTCAAGTAAGTTGTCATGTTGCATGCAATAAAGATTGCTCTCTAAATATGTATGACTTATTAATGTGGAGAAAATAAGATTTATACAATCGTGTGATTTGGAAGTAATAAAAGCAATGGACTTCATAATAAAGGTTCATATCACAAGTGGCAATATAAAGTGACGTCCTTTTGCATTAAGATTTCGTGCATCCAACCCTAAAAGCACATGACAACCTCTGCTTCCCTCTGCAAAGGGCCTATCTTTTACATTATGCAAGTGTCAAGGTGATCTTCACCTTTCCCTTTTTATTTTATCCTTTGGCAAGCACCTCGTGTTGGAAAGATCCTGGATGATAGTTGAGTAAGTGGACTTGCTGAAAAGCTCTATTCTTGACTCTTTCCGATGTTATGATAAATTGCAATCGCTTCAATGACTAAGATTATAGTTTGTTAGTTCTCAATAAAGTTTCTGATTCATGCTTGACATTGTGAATAGATTGTTACTTGAGCATAAGAAATCATATGACAAAATATAAATATATGTTGCTGTTAAAGAATGATCATGATGCCCTCATGTCCGTATTTTATTTTTATCAACACCTCTATCTCTAAACATGTGGACATATTTTCGATATCGGCTTCCGCTTGAGGACAAGCGAGGTCTAAGCTTGGGGGAGTTGATACGTCCATTTTGCATCATGCTTTTATATCAATATTTATTGCATTATGGGCTATTATTACACATTATGTCACGATACTTATGGCTATTCTCTCTTATTTTACAAGGTTTAACATGAAGAGGAAGAATGCCGGCAACATGGATTCTGGGCTGGAAAAGGAGCAAATATTGGAAACCTATTCTGCACAGCTCCAGAAGTCCTGAAACTCCACGAAAGTTATTTTTGGAATTAATAAGAATTATTAAGCAAAAGAAGTACCAGAGGGGGCCCACACACTGGCCACGAGGGTGGGGGCGCGCCCCCTGCCTCGTGGGCCCCCTGGTGGCCCTCCGGTGCCCGTCTTCTGCTATATGAAGTCTTTTACCCTGGAAAAAATCATAAGCACTCTTACGGGACGAAACTCCACTGCCACGAGGCGGAACCTTGGCGGAACCAATCTAGGGCTCCGGCGGAGCTGTTCTGCCGGGGAAACTTCCTTCCGGGAGGGGGAAATCATCACCATTATCATCACCAATGATCCTCTCATCGGGAGGGGGTCAATCTCCATCAACATTTTCACCAGCACCATCTCCTCTCAAACCCTAGTTCATCTCTTGTATCCAATCTTTGTATCCAAACCTCAGATTAGTACCTGTGGGGGTTGCTAGTAGTGTTGATTACTCCTTGTAGTTGATGCTAGTTGGTTTATCCAGTGGAAGATCATATGTTCAGATCCTTAATGCATATTAATACCCCTCTGATAATGAACATGAATATGCTTTGTGAGTAGTTACGTTTGTTCCCGAGGACATGGGTGAAGTCTTGCCATTAGTAGTCATGTGAATTTGGTATTCATTCGATATTTTGATGAGATGTATGTTGTCTCTCCTGTAGTGGTGTTATGTGAACATCGACGACATGACACTTCACCATTATTTGGGCCTAGAGGAAGGCATTGGGAAGTAATAAGTAGATGATGGGTTGCTAGAGTGACAGAAGCTTAAACCCTAGTTTATGCGTTGCTTCGTAAGGGGCCAATTTGGATCCATATGTTTCATGCTATGGTTAGGTTTACCTTAATACTTCTTTTGTTGTTGCGGATGCTTGCAATGGGGGTTAATCATAAGTGGGATGCTTGTTCAAGAAAGGACAGCACCCAAGCACTGGTCCACCCACATAGCAAATTATCAAAGTAATGAACGCGAATCATATGAGCGTGATGAAAGCTAGCTTGACGATAATTCCCATGTGTCCTCGGGAGCACTTTTCTTATTGTAAGAATTTGTCCAGGCTTGTCCTTTGCTACAAAAAAGATTGGGCACCTTGCTGCACCTTATTTACTTTCATTGCTTGTTACCCGTTACAAATTATCTTATCCCAAAACTATCTGTTAGCTACAATTTCAGTGCTTGCAGAGAATACCTTACTGAAAACCGCTTGTCATTTCCTTCTGCTCCTTGTTGGGTTCGACACTCTTACTTATCGAAAGGACTACGATAGATCACCTATACTTGTGGGTCATCAGCCATAGACGGGGGAGGGGTGGTGGGGGCGGGTCATGGGAGGGTTTGGGGGGAAATGGCGCAAAATGGGGTGCCGGGGTGGTGCTTTGTGCCACCGACGGGCGGGCCAGGGGAGGACAAGCGCGCACGTCCCGCCCGTCCGCGCACTGTCCGTTTCACCCCAAAAGTGGCCCAAACTTGGGTCGGGGATGGGATGAAAGCGGACACAAAATGAACAAAAGTCCGTTTGCGCCCCCGCGCTGGGCCGTCTGGTTTGTCCGTTTTGCCTCAAACAGACGCACCCGGACATGATGGGGTCACGCGCTGGAGTTGGCCTTATAGGACCTTAACTGGTCAGAACTGACTCCTGTGTCGCTCGGGAGGGGCGACCCGGGAGATCCAAGCACCGCTGTCAGGTCTCCCTCCTCGCCAAAACCACCTGCGTCACCGTCGCCGCGGCGCCTGGTGCGGTGGCGGCGGGGCTTGCCCCCGGACGCGACGCTCCTCTCCCATGGTGGCTGGTTCCTCGAGGTGCGTCGAACGACGGATCAACGGGCTGGTTCCTCGAGGTTCCTCGAGGTGCTTGGCTGTAGTCCGGTGGTGGCTGGTGACTGCAACGCGAGGTCTAGGGCGGTCAGTGGCAGGACGCTGATAGCCTTGGCTTGCGGCGGCAACGCTTGAAGCTCCCGATCAGTGGAGGAGTTCAACCTTGAGTAACCCCAGATCTATGGTTGCGGGACGGCGACGACCCCGGTTGCGTGGCGACTGGTGACTGCTGCTGCGCCTGTTGTAGGATCGATCCCCCGCCGTTTGAGCACAATGACGGGAAGAGATTTGTATGAACCGACTTGAGGCAGTGAATGTTGTGAGGCAATGGTGGCATGAAGAATACCCTGTGAGTATATTGTCTCCTGGAGATTCATCCTCCTGGTATGTTGGTCGGTCGGTGATTTGCTGCCACAACAGATGACGACAGAGCAAAACACGGCGTATGGTGGTGTTGTCTCATACAGATTTTCCACAAGTTGCCATCTAGAAGGAAGGTTCAAGACTGCTCGAGCGTCCTGATTGGGGATTTTGGCGATGCTAGTAATCTTCCTCCCCGTCAATGGCTTTGTGTGGCGAGCAGCTCTCATCGCGGCTCGATTGCCTACTTGTGTTGGAATGGTCATCGTTTGCGTGGAATACGTCATGACCGTGCACATATGTTGCTGTCAGAATCGTGGAAAGTGGAGGCGACAACATTGGAGGACTTCAAATTGATGGTGCTTCTCAAGTACCTAATCTCGAGTTTTGGGGTGAAAACCCTAGTTTTGGCCCTAGTTGGTCATACCTGGCAATAGTGGCGCTTTGCGTCGTTACCTTGTTGAAGGTATTCCTTGGAGTTTGTTCAGACTTGATCTTCAGGGTGAAAACCTATGATCTTTCCTTTGTTGGGAATCCGGTGACGGCGGCGCTGACACGTCGTTCCCTTCCTGAAGGCGTTGTTGTTGAAGAATCTTACTCGTAGTCATTATGTTGTCAAGATATGGTTGGTGCCGATGGTTGTTGTTGCTTTTCGTCAATTGTTGTTGTGATCGCTTCAGCATTTTTTTGGCCCGCATAGGCAAGTTTTGGTCTTGTATGACTTTGCTTTTGCCAGTGTGGTCATATGTGTGTGTGGGTTGATGTTGGTTGTGTGGATCCTAGTTATGCAGAGGCTGGGTGTATGCTCATTATGTTTGTATCCCCTTGATGTTTCACTATGAGTCAATTAAAATGCCCTTTTTTGAAAAGGACCTTGACTGGACATACACATCTTAATATCACAGGTTTTGCTTCCCTGCTTAAACGTTGATATGGAAAATATCCTATTTCATTTACATCTTAATATCAGCAGTTCGTTTGCAGGAAGGTGGTGCCGTTGGGCGCCGTGGTGGCCTCGACGGCAGCTAGACCGGGCAAGGATGATGTGTTAGTACAGCTCTAAAGATGGAGTGGTGGCAGTTGGCGGCGGCGGCCTCTGAGAGCGCGCCGGACCGGTGTATGCCCCATACTCGGCAAGTGGCTCGGTTGGGCCCTCAGATCTTAGATGTTGCTTGGCTGTCAGGTCCGTAGTATTAGGCCCGAACTATCAGCATCCCTTTATCAACTAGACAGGAGTAGCGATAGTTGTCGCCTAGACGGTGGCTTCAGACTTACTACTGTATTTTTTGTAAGGTCTTTTGTAAATAATCAATAAAATGGATGTATTGCATCGCTCAGATGCAGAGGTCGGGGTAATCCTCATTCTCTAAAGATATAAAAAAGTTACATCTTAATGTCATGAGTTTTTTTTCCTTTCCTGCTAAACATTGACACGGAAAACAGTCACGACTTGGTGCCCACCGGCTGTGGTGTTCCCCCAATCTATACCGTTGGACTCTGATCGATTTGCAGTGTGGGCTTGGTATTGCAATAATTTAGCTAGATCAAGGAGATCGCAGTAACAACGTGAGAACTATTGTTCTGCAGGCAGGCATAGGGTCCCAATATGGATATCAGATAGCAGTTTGGCACCATGTTTTTCCCACCAACTAGTAAGTGTGCACGTGCAACGCACGTATGCTAATAAACTACAATAAAAACATGAACTTTGTCTTGTGTTTTTACCGGAACATTTAAATGTGTGTCGCCAATGATTTCAATGCAATTATTTATTTTAGATTAAGTCATAGGTCTTGTTTGACCCGTGAAAGACTTCCATTGTTGAAATGTTGTGGTCCCAAAATTTCAAAAAGAAAATGAAAAAAACTCGCGCATGTAACACACGACCAAGTCCCAAGTCTTCACATAAAATTAACGATCACATAAATGTAATGTAATTGTTACTTATTACAAGAATACTTAAAAATAACAACTAATTATTTGATGATGATCCTCTCTCGAAGGTCCATCTTTTGATCCGATCAATGATGCTTCGTTCTAAGACTGGGATATTGTTTAGAACTTCATTCTCTTCATACTTCAAAATATGAACCAAAAATCGCTTCCTCTGTTCAAAATCATCCTACATATGCATTATATAACATTGTTATTAAAAAAACCATGCATAACATGTGTAGAAATGAGCATGGTGTCAATACCTACCTTGGGTACTGGAAAATGTAGCGTCCCATCGTTCCATGAGTGCATTAAATTGAAAACCAAAGAACCAGATAGGGGACTGCATGTATAAAATGTTACATGCGAGTTGAATGAATCAATTAAGATTGTGGTGTATTGAAAGGATTCGTACCCGTATGAGTTTGTGGGAACAACAGGAACTTTCCATCCCCATATCAAAATGTCATCCTTGAAGGCAGGGTTTGCAGCTTGGAGTGCAAGGTTTAGATCGTTGGCCATAGTTTGAAGTATATGCTTTCCGAAAGTGAGTATTGAAAGCGGGTCCAAAATAGAAATAACTTTTTGATGTTGGTCCAAGACAAACAATAAAAATAACCCAAGAATATCACAAGGCAATAAAATCTACAATGATACATGCATTTAGAAATACATCAATCATTATCATTCATTAAGACCAAATAAACAATGAATTTGAATTTAAATCTTACCGCACACATTCCGAGATATGATACTCATTGTTGTCAGGCCAGCTATCAAACAGTAGTGCCAACATAGCAATGTCCATACCGTCACGATGACTTGGGACTCGTGCATAGTGGGACTCGGACTACGATATTGTAAGAAAATATTAGTGGAATGAGGCAAAATGTAAAATGTGATTAAAATAACTTACACAGAATCGTAGATCCATATAGTGTATTGGGACGTCTCGAGCAAGCTGGACGTCGTGGCACGCTAGTATCCTCACAGCCATGTTAAAACAATCAGCATCCATGTACTCATCATTTTTTAATATGTTCTTTAATTGTCTCAAGTTTAAACTAATAGGGTAAGGCTGAGAGCTTTTCATCCATTCACTCATGTGAAAT
This sequence comes from Triticum timopheevii, assembly GCA_963921465.1. Taxonomy (NCBI): domain Eukaryota; kingdom Viridiplantae; phylum Streptophyta; class Magnoliopsida; order Poales; family Poaceae; genus Triticum; species Triticum timopheevii. Next base: position 372,402,581 of record OY997266.1, read on the forward strand.
GGGAATTCTGTCATTATACAAGAGTAATAGTTTATTAGAAACAAAAAATGAACTGCAAAAAAGTGTCTTACTCTAGCATCAGGACATCATCAACCATGCTGATGAACAAGCAAAGTTCATCTATTAAGTCGTTGTTTGTTGGAGTTACAGACGGCGAAAGGATAAATGGTTGTGAGATGAGCTCAACTTGTGACGATGAGTTGGATGCTTTAGGTTTGTTAGGAGGTCTTTCGACAATATACAATCAGTGGGATCCATGTTGGTTTCATCATCATCCAACTCTCGGTTTCTTATATCGTCATAATTGAATTCCGAGTCAACTAAAATGACAGCTAATTTTGTTCTAAAATCTGTCATGTGAACCTAAAGTGAAGTAGTAATAAGGCTTAGTTTTCAAATAATGATACAACACGAAATAATTAGTATCATGATACGATGGAAAATATACCTGTTGGGGAGTGTCAAACAAACTATCTTCCATGAAGTACTCCATGTAATTTAACATCTAGAGACAACACGATGACCTGATGATAAAGAAATTTTGTTATGCTTAATAACAAAAATATTAATAAAAATATTAGTATCATAAAATGATGATGACTGAACCACACTGTCATACCAGACACGCTTGATAAAAAATAAATTGAACAACGGGTTGTCAATCATAGATATAAAAAATAAAACAAAAGAGACACGGCCGATGATACATTTGGTCGATGTATTGTTTAATCTGGGTGGCTTAATTAAGCCACAGAAAAGCAACAGGATGTAACCCGTTGCACTATCACTTTCTCGGTCTCTCCAGGACACTATCACTTTGCTTTCTCCACTCCTCACTTCTTCCTCCGCCAGCCGCCTCCTCTGTAGCACGGCGCCTCCTCTGCAGCAGGCCGCATCCTCTCCCGGCACAACGTCGGCCGGCGCCCTCACCTCCTCCCACCCCACACCACCACCACCACCACACCCACTAGGGCCTCGCCCCTCCCCGCCGTCCCTTATACCCATCACGGCCTCGCCTCGCCCCCTCCTCTCACCACCGCAGCCTTGCCTCGCCTCCAACCCCGCTAATCTTCCCTAGATCGACTCTGCCGCCTCCATCCTACTGTCCCAGAGGAGATCGAGATGCGAGCTGGTCGACATAGTGCAGGAGCAGTCATATCGAATTGGATTGAGATCCAGTGCATGGACATGCCCACCATAACCATCGCCCCCGTTCTTGGCTCAAACAGTCGCTCAACAGGTCGAGTTTGCAGCTCGCGTACGTGCTCTACAGGCCTGATCTCTCTGTCGCCGTTGTTGTCACAATGGCTTGTAATCGACCAGACTACTTGTAGAGGACAGTTGAATATATCCTCAAGTAGGCTTTGTCTCCATTCCTCTGTTTTTCATGCAGCTTCAGTTTGTACACTTAGTAGAACACACTTCCTGAGCAAATGATGGACAAAAACTATTCCAGGTATCACAAAGCGGTTGCTTCAAAGTTCCCACTATTTATATCATAGGTAATGGTAATAGCAATTTCAGTTCTTGTTCTTGATACCTTTAAGTGTGTACAATGATATTTTTACATTGCTTCTTCCAACTACAGGATGGTACAAATTGAGAAGTAAAAAAAAGGTCCAGAGTTATAACTAAATAACATTTATGTAGGTGTGGAAAAGAAACACATGCTCTAAGCTCAATTGCCTAATAGTATAATAGTTTGAAGCCCTTTATATGCACGGGCATTTATAGCTCGTCCTCTATAGTTTGAAGCCCTTCCGAGCTGGGTGTTTGTGCCAATTCCTTGTTCTCAGCGGCCACCATTTGTTGACTTGTTCGTTATCGGTTAATTTCTAAGAACAATATTAAAAGAATTACCCGTATGTAGGATATAATATAATTAGAATGATTTTGGAAATAGTTGGAAAAGAAAAGTCACATGTGTATGTTCAGAATCTTTGGTCTCTCTATTTGCTATGTTTTATTTAAGAATAGGTGTATATTGTGGGCTCTCCGCATAATTATTTTCCTGCACTTCATTATTGTTGAGTATTTCACTTGATTCGTCATCACTCGGTAGCTGAAACACATGGTAGTATAATATTATAACAGAGAGAATATCTTTTTGATATGATATTGTAATATTTTTTTTACAAAGTGATCCGTGGCGTTAGAATTAGAATAGTAATGAAATGTGGAAAGAAAACTTGCCTCTGTCGATTCGGGGATTGTATCTCCATCCTTGGTTATCATAGCCTCAAAAAGCATGTTTAGTGGACCCTCTGTAATGGACTCTTGTGTTGCCTTTGTGGACTCGGGATCTGTATCCTCCTGTATGGTTATCAGCTCATCAATCTGCATATTCTATGTATCCTCCATAATAGATTCTTCTTGTATCGCCTCTGCCGACTCAGTGTTTGTATCCTCGTCTTTCTTTATCACCTCTTCAATCTGCATCTTATCTATATCCTCATCCTTTGCTACCTTGTTGATGTTTTCCTAAAAACCCAAGCATGACACTTTTAGATAGGAAACCTTGCATAGGAAGAAGAGAGATATAAAATGTCTTTACCGTGTTTCTATACAAGACAACTCAAGCAACAGTTGTTTTTACTCTGTATGGCAGTTAATATGAGCCACAATTGATTACCATATGAATTGTTGCCTCTGTAGGATTGAAGTGGTAGTCGTAACACAGTCAGTTGGGAGGACCCAATGGCATAGTCGATATTACTGACATTTTCCTTGTTTCTATCTGGTGTTCTTAATGAATTTGGACAATGAAGTGGAGTCTTGTCCCTCACTATCACATCAACAGGTATGCCTACATCATAACTGTATGTACAATGTTAGTTGTTGACCCACAAATGCTGGTATTATGGTTGGATGTAGGAGAACACATGACCTTTCGCAGGTGGTGTGTGTCGTTGCTGCGTGCTAGCAGACTGCGCACTGGGCCTCTCCACAGTGTCAAAACCTGTCTAAAAAACACTTAATTAACATGATTTTACATGTGATTCATGAATATATGATAGAAAATAGAGAAAATGGAGTAACCAGGCAACATGGCCTCGGGTGGCTTAGATGTAGTGTTGATTCCATTTAGGATAGCAGCGGTAGCTTTCTTACCATCCCTTGCCTCATGTCTTTCCTTTAATATTGCATCCCTGTTTAGTGCATACCTCTCCTTTTCCCTCTGTCTCTTCAGCTCTTTTGGATCTGATTTTTGACCTGCGAGACAATGACATATACTGGATTTACAAGATCTAAGTAGGTAAGAGTAGGTAATATATGTATTTACCTGAATTGATGTTGTTCGTCGGGTCCTGAAAGGGAGTACGTACCCCAGTACGCTGAGACGATGCCATATTGTCTTCTCAGTGGTTCTTCTTGTGAAACACTTATTCAACCCTTCGTTAACTCAGTTTGTTCATGATGTACTGTAAGTATCAAATTTCACAATACAAATTACAGACTGTTAGATTAAAAGAGCAATTTCCTTTATCTTTTGTTGGATCATAAGACGTGCAAATTAAATTGATCTAACAGGTGCACTGGCAGGTCGAGAAGATGCAGGCCACACAGGGTGATGCCACCGGAGGTAGGGCAGCGCGCCGGGCTGAGGACGTTGCAGACAGGGCGAGGGCGGCGTGGCGAGGACGGCGGGGCGAGGAGAGGTAGGGTAGCAAGGCGGGTCGAGAGCGTCGCGGACACCAGCGGCGAGGGCGGCTGGACGAGGCGAGATTCATGGCGTGATGCCGGCGGCGTTGATCGTGGAGGTTTGTGGCGTGGTGTCGGCTCTGATTGCGGAGGCACTGTTTAATTCCCTGGAGGTATCATCACTGGGCTCTGTAGCATCCTGAACGGGGGAGTCTGCCGGCAGAACATTTGTGTTCAACCGTAGATCTGATTGCACTATGGTGGATGTAACGTAGACAGTTGGATGCAACTAAGTGGGTCTGATCGGACGTAGTGGTTATCTTGTGTGCACTTTCTGGGGTGGACGTAAGAGAAATCATGTTTGGTCTTTTAATAGTAGTATAGATAGATTAGATCCCTATTGTAAAGTTTTTGGATGTAGTTTTTTCTAGTGCAACATCCATTTTTTAGAACCAGAATTTTCTTTTCTTTTTTAGATGTGTGTACGCGCACACATTTTTGTATAGAACAAGCATCCATATCTTTTTTTTCTAGTTTTTTTAGCTTTGGCTTTTTGTTAAGTATGTCAGTCTAAAAGAAGTATAGATGGAAATATCTAATTCTAAAAATATCTATTTTATGTGGACTTGCTATTCTCAGCCGACCAAGAATTAGCCAAGTCTTAGTCAACTCGGTAGCAATCGGACCTCAACTTCAAGCGTTGCCTCAGAATACAACTATGTCTTCAAAGCGACAAAGAATTACTAGTTCACTTTTGTTTGTTTTGTTTTTCTCTATTTTCTGGTTTTATTTTTGTGTTCTATTTTATTTATTTTTCATGCTTCTTTTTTATGTTCTTGCAAGTGATTTCCAACAAAAAAAATAGGCGTCCTCGTGACATTGATTTTATTTTTTATTTTTTTACCATTTTCCTTGTTTCATTTTTTATTTATAATCTCTTTTTTATTTGCTTTTTAAAAATTCCTTGTTTCTTTTTTATTTATTTATAATTTTTCTCTTTTTATTGCTTTTAAAACCTTTTTCTCCGGGTTACTCTGATTTGGGAAAGTTACTATGGCAACAATGCACCCACTGACAGACCCGTGGGCTCATTTTGGTGGAAATCCATCATTAAATTGCTTCCTACCTTCAAAGAGATGGCAATCTGCATGGTAGGTCAATGTTCTTTAGCTCTTTTTTGCCATGATAAATGGGCTCATACTGCACTCAAACTTGGAGACAAGGCCCCGGGACCTGACGGTTTCACCTGGAAATTTTTCAAGGTCTGCTGGGACATTATCAAAGATGATGTCATGTTGGTGATCAACAAGTTCTCAAATCTGCATGCGGAAAACTTCCAGTGGCTCAACTCGGCGAATATCGCCCTTATCCCTAAGAAAGATGGCGCCGAAGGCATCTCAGACTTCAGACCCATCAACCTGATACATGCCATTGCAAAGCTCATTGCCAAAATCCTTGCAACACAGTTGGCTCGTCATATGAACAATATTGTCTCCATTGTGCAAAGTACCTTCATCAAAACAAGGAGTATCCACGACAACTTCCTGTATGTCCGGAACTCAGCAAGGAAATTTCAGCGCAAAAAAACTCATATGCTCCTCTTCAAGCTTGACATCAAGAAGGCTTTTGACTCGGTAAAATGAGATTATCTGATGGATCTGCTAACCCACCATGGCTTCCCGAGTCGATTCAAAGGGTGGGTTTTGGCTCTCCTCTCCACGGCCTCCTCCAGGGTTTTGCTCAATGGTATTGCCGGTGACCCGATCAAGCATGGATGTGGCCTTCGATAGGGTGACCCTCTCTCGCTGTTGCTCTTCGTGTTGGCCATTGACCCGTTGCACCACATCTTGGAAAAGGCCGCCTCTCAGGTTCTTCTGCACCCGTTAGGCAGCCGCTTCACGGGCATTAGGGCTTCTTTATATGCTGACGATGCGGCGGTTTTTTGCGCCCCTATCAAGGAGGATGTCAGTTTCATTGCCAACCCGCTCTCCTCCTTTGGTGAATCAACGGGGCTGGTCACCAACTATGCGAAGAGCTTGGTTGCCCCCATCCAGTGCGCAAGTCTGGACCTCAATGACATCCTGCAGCATTTCCCGGTCTGCCGATCATCATTCCCAATTCGCTACTTAGGCCTTTCGCTTGCGATTCGATGGCTCAAAAGGATCCATTTACAGCACCTTGAAGACAAAGCAGTCGGAAAGCTTGCACCTTGGAGAGGGAGACATGTGGCTATTGCTGGCCGAATGGCTTGGTCAAGGCGGTCCTCACGGCAGTGGCCATCTACCATATCACTCCACTAGACATCCCGGTGGAGGTGCTACAGAAATTGGACAATTTGCGAAGAGCCTATCTTTGGGCTGGAACTGACACTGTGTCTGGCGGCAAATGCAAAATTAACTGGGAGCACGTTTGCAGGCCCAAGCAATTTGGGGGCCTGGGAATCCTCAATCTGAAAAAGTTCGCCACCGCGCTCCGCCTTAGATGGCTATGGCTAGAGTGGGATGACCCGCCAAGGGCATGGTGTGGTACTGAGCTCCCCTGTAGAAAGGAAGATCGAGACATCTTTGCGGCTGTCACTAAGGTCACAATTGGTGATGGCTCCAAGGACATTTTCTGGGAGTCTTCTTGGTTGGATGGCATCCGTCCCAAAGACATCGCCCCAAAAATCTTCGAGCTTTCCAGGAAGAAGCGTGGCACTGTTGCTTTGGCCCTCAAGGAGGATAACTGGGTAAATTGGATTGACACAACAGTAGGATTATCCCTAGTCCATCTCGAACAGTTCATTGCTCTGTGGAACATGCTCTTGCCTATCAACCTCCAACCTGGTGTCCTGGACACCATCCTTTGGAAGCTCTCCATTGATGGATCTTACTCTGCCAAGACGGCCTATTTGGCCAAATTTGTTGGACTTGTTCAATCCAACTTGCAAACCATTGTCTGGAAGGCTTGGGCCCCTCCAAAATGTAAAATCTTTGCATGGTTGGTCACACAAAATCCGGTCTGGATGGCGGACAGGCTGCAATGTCGTGGGTGGCCAAACTGTGATCATTGCCCACTTTGCAATCAACTGCGAGAGTCCGCGACACATCTACTGTTCAAGTGCCGCTTCTCCATTCGGGTCTGGAAGGAGGTCCTTGCATGGCTGCACCTTGATGTAGATACCACCCACTAGTTGAACTTTGGCACAGTAAGGTTTTGGTGGGATGGAGTCCTCGCCAACAATGCGCACCCGAGGAGAGCCTTGGCCTCTGTACTACACCTTGTAAGCTGGGAGCTTTGGAAGGAGCGAAATGCACGCGTGTTCAGGAAGGTGGCGCCTGTGGCGTTCATAGTGCGAACTATTAAGGAGGAGGCGTCTATCTGGGCTATGGCAGGCGCCAACCATTTGTGTAATTTGATGCCGCGAGAGTAGGCCTTTGCCCTTTCCGCTTTGGCGGGGCTGTGATGTACTAAACCATACTCTTCTCCTTATTCAATGAAATTGGCAAATCTTTTGCTTCGTTTCCAAAAAAATAGTTCCCAGAGTTGTTCTATTTTGCTTTGACTCAGTAAGAGAAGCTGCAGATTCTGATTCTTTTCAAGAATTATTTCACATACCATTGTCAGTTCAAGCTTTTGCACAGTTTCATCAAGCCAAAAACTACCTAGATAGTAGAATGCTCGTGCATTGCCACGGGCGTTTGAAGTATATCTAGTTGGAGTTATATAAAGATAATGCATGTAAAATTCACATGTAGAGACAATATAATGTGAGCCCAATCAGAAAATAACTGAAGTTCACTTCAGTTGTAATGTAAATTGATAACGAAAAGGCAAATTGACGATGTATACATATAAAGCGATCATCCAACTAAAAACTATTACAAATTAAGATCTACTTGATGCGTCTAAGAAATTTTCGCACAAAATTACGAAAGTTGTCATAGCTTCATTTGCACGAAGTTTGAGCAAGTATAATAAAAACGGTTTCCTCAACTCACACCCATCCCGCACAAGCGATATGTGTAGTTAGCATGAATAATTCACGTGAAAGATCTTAAAACGTGTAAAGGAGAATACTTACCGCACAAACAGGCTTCACAAGTTCTTTACCGTTCCACCAAAGCATTAAAAAAAAGCTAGACACATCCCTCCAATTTCCTAAACTAATATATTTAATGTAGTGAGAACAAAAATAAATGCTTGTATTATGAATTTTATGATAATGAAATATGTTAATTTATTACCCATCTATGCATGGAATACCGGACAAAAAAAGTGTTTTTTTGCATGGAATACGTGTCTCATTTATATCATAAAGATCATAGTACAAACAATGTACATGCTGACCTGGCAAAACTGAGCAATTAGCAGAACGCTAGTCTTTACACAAAGTAACAATAACCAAGAAGTAAAAGTACAAATAAAAGTGAAGAAACCTCTAGGCTTGACACCAACGTCTGTCACCTGTCTCTGGCACCACCATAGCAGCCACCAAAGAAAAAATATGTTGCATTTCTCTATGAGCAAACAACCGTTTTTCCTTTGTTATATAAAAATAGTTGGTTATCCGTAATTTCTTGACTCCGTATAATTTATTTATATAGACTAAGAGAAATTGTCCGACACAAGATAAACATATGCAAGAAGTCCAACATAAACCAAGTATATTCTGTTTCCTCTCTCAAATTTGTGTTTATTTGTATGATATTTTGAATATCGTGAATATGTATAAAAAAAGCTTTATTTGTATGACCCATATTTGATATATATGTTATTTAATTTATTCCTACCCCTCATATGCATCTTTCCTTTTTGACAGGAAACATTGCTCCCTAAAAAAAGACATGAAATGTTGCCGATCCATCTTACTCTCCAACACAGGTGCACAGCCAGATGCAACACTCACTCTCCCGTTCCCCTCACTCTCTCTACTCCCTCTCTCTATCTCTCCACTCCCTCTCCAAATCCCGATCTCGCCGGCATCACCCACCCCCTCGCCCCCACAGCTGCCACAACCGACGACCTCGTCTCTCACCGCTGGCCCCTCTCATCCCCTCCCCTCACCTCATCAGAAAAATGTGAAGGGGGAGATCGAGCAACCGGGCGGTGGCCAGATCCGACCACAACTGGCAACCAATGCCATGCTAAGGTCGCCAGCGCCGTCGTTGAAGGCGGGATTCTTCCACCTCGACAGACATGCTCACGCGCCAGGAGAGGACAAGGGGTCTTCTACTTCTTCCTCGCTCAGCGCCCCTCTCACTACACCATGGGTCGACCTTCCTCCACTCCCACACACGCCATGGACCGAGCTCGATCCCCTCAAGGTCATCTCTTCACCCTTCTCCTCATGTGGCTTAGTGCACCACTAATACTCACCTTCTATCTCCCCCTTTCCTCCTAGATTGAGACCCCCACGTGCTTCCGCTTGGCCGCGTCACTCCACCTCAACATCTCCTCGGGTAAGCAGCAGCACCCCATGGCCATTTCAATTTTCATAGGAATTTTTGTGTGTGTGATGATGGCTTCTCTTATCCATTGCCGACAATCCTCAATAGGAAGGAACAAGTGCCACCGTCGATCCGAAGCTCGTGCCAGGGGAAGGGTGTCGGTGTCAAAACCGGCGGATCTCGGGTAGGGGGTCCCGATCTGTGCATCAAGACTGATGGTAACAGGAAGCCAGGGACACAGATGTTTACCCAGGTTCGGGCCCTCCCGATGGAGGTAAAACCCTACTTCCTGATTGATTAATATTGATGGTATGGGTAGTACAAGAGTAGCTCTACCACGAGATCGTAGAGGCTAAACCCTAAGAGCTAGCCTATGATGGTATGATTGTAATTGTGATCGGCCTTCTAAGGACCAACCTCTCCGGTTTATATAGACACCGGAGAGGGCTAGGGTTTACATGGTGTCGGTTACAAGGAAGGAAACACAATATCCGGATCGCCAAGCTTGCCTTCCACGCCAAGGAGAGTCCCATCCGGACACGGGCCGAAGTCTTGGGTCTTGTATCTTCACGCTTCAATAGTCCGGACGTTGTACACAGTCCGGCAGTCAGGATACCCCCTAATCTAGGACTCCCTCAGTAGCCCCTGAACCAGGCTTCAATGATGATGAGTCCGGCGCGCAGTATTGTCTTCGGCATTGCAAGGCGGGTTCCTTCTCCGAATACTCCAAAGTGGTTATCGAACACGTAGACCGTGTCCGGATCTACAAGATGATCTTTACACACCGTCGTAGAGAGAATAGTATTTTCACAACTGCAATCTGCTGACAACTTTTCTGATGACATGACATGTTATTACGGTCGGATCATTACTCGAACCGTTTTCCCACAACCAGCTACAGCGCATATTACGAGGCAGTTTCTATGACACGTCTTGTCAAAGCAGAGATCATTCCCCTTATCGCGGGATTCTCATCAATACGGGTATGGGTAATCCCACCACGCCATCAATCGTGGCGCTTGGGAAGCAAGCAATTCCCAACGGGCAAGTGGGGAGGCGCACCGCTTTCGTCGCCTCTATAAAGGGATAAGATTCCCACATTTTTACCCAGGCCTTCTTTCTTCCTTGCCCACTCTTGCCCCTCGAGCTCCAGTGCCCAAGCCCAAGTCTTCTCCGCATAGCTAAACATGTCCGGAACAGGAGGCAAGTGGGTGGCTTCCACCGTCAAGGAGAAGCATGTCACAAATCTTCGGGCGGTCGGATACTTGGCTGCAGACATTGCGCGTCGGCTGCCGGACGCTGGGCAGGTCATCCCGACCCCAGGAACCCACGAGAGGGTCGTGTTCGTCGCCCACTTCGTCCGTGGACTCATGTTCTACTACGGGTTAGATTTCCATGATCTAGCCCCGAATTTCGTCCTCAATATCTCGGCGTTCATCATCGTATGCGAGGCCTTCCTCCGCATCCGACCTCACTTTGGCCTATGGCTGCAAACCTTCTGCGTGAAGCCAAAGGTTGTAAACGGCCAGCAAGCAGAGTGCGGAGGGGCCATGGTGGGCAGAATGCCTAATGTCACATGGCTCAACGGTTCCTTTGTGGAGACCGTAAAAGGGTGGCTATCGGGGTGGTTTTAAATCACTGAGCCGCACGACGCCAACTGGGCGGCGGCCCCTGAGTTTCGATCCGGAGCCCCCATGCGGCTTACTTCCTGGGAAAAGAAGGGCCTGTCCTGGGGCGAATCTACAGAGCTGACCGGACTCTAGACCTGCATCAAAAGCATGAGTGACAAGAACATCAAGCTCGTCAACGTGATCCAGGTCATGCTCGTGCGTCGGATTCTGCCATGCCAAAGGCGGGCATTCAATCTGAGTACGTCCCGGCCGAACACCAGATGCTTAAGAAGCTCTATGACATGACACACAAAGGCGCATGGGCGGTGTTTTTCAAGGCCTCCGAAGTACCTCCTCCCACATCCGAGGACCGCGGGCTTCACGCCGCGCGGGCTCCTAGTCAGGTGAGTTCTCAAACTACCACCGGATTCGGTTCTTTCCAATATATTCACGGGAGAACTGTAAGTAGTTATGCATATTAGTTCAGGATTATGTGGAGACAACGGAGCAGGTCTACTGCCCGGCTCCGCTGCCAGAAGGCCCAGCCGATGCTCTCCTGACGAAGATGCTGGTCCCGGCACCGTGCAAGGTGCCGGAGAAGAAGGCCGAAAAGAAGGCCCCGGGGACCCAAAAGGGTCTCCGTCGTAAGGTTGTGCCAGAGGCCTCGTCCGAAGACGACGAGGCGCACTCCTCCCATGAAGGGGGGAGGAAGAAGAATACACCCCATCCGAAGGGGATGAGGGGCCCGGGGAAGCGGACCAAGGGGCCGGAAAAGGCCCTCGGCGTAAGGCCATCATACCCCTGTCGTCTGATGACGACGAGACAGATTCTTCCCGCAGAGGCGGGAGGAACCAAGAAGAAACTCTACCTCCCCGTACTGGGGAGGAGAGAAAGATAAAAGCCGCCCCGGAGGGGGAGGCTGGGGCGTCCAAGAAGGGAAAGGTATCCCTTCCGGACTATTCCGCCACGGCCGCTCACAGCGAGGAGGGGTGGCTGCCCAGGGGAAGCCCTCAGTTCGATCGTAAGTGTCCGCATTCTATCATGATTTCACTTTATAGTTTTTGTATTTATAATGCCGAACATATATGCAGTCCGGCCAGGGCTCACCCCGAGGTATCTTCCTCCGGGTCCCTGAGCGATTCAGCGATAAATTCGCTTCCGACGGCCACTACTCCTCAACCCGTGGATGACACAGAGGTGTTGTCCCGAAGGCTCCCAGAGCGGGGGGAGGTGGCTCTGGAGACGCCCCAAGGCGGGATTCCAGATGTCGGACACGCGGGGTTCAAGATCCTCGCGGATCGTGTCGATGAGAGCCATGGCAAGCCGGGCTCTCAGCCGAACACAGTTCTGGAACCTTTGATGGTTCCGGACTCAGGCAGGCGGCCCCTCGTTAGGGAGGGCGAGCCGTCTGTGCCGAGGACTTCCGTTGCGCATGAGGCACCAGATTGTCTGTTGGAAGCGCTTCGCTGTGCTTCCATGGATGAAGAGCACCGTACTCTTATGAGTACGGTGATTCGGAAGGTTTCGTCCACCAAAAGCGGACTAACCGAAGCTTGCACCAGCCTCCTGACAGGCTTTGAGGTAAGTAATAAATATGTGAAAAATTACCACCCGATAGGTAGTAGCCCCTGATACTCTATTTGGTGTTCGGAAAGAAAAGCCAAACGGAGGGTCAATTATAATCCGCAGGAGTCTAATAATAAGTATTGTTGTGAATAAGCAGGCTGTGCTGCTTGCTGCTGCTACCCGTACTGCCGAGGTTGCCGAACTGAAACGGGACCTGGAGCAGGCGCAGGGAGAGCTCGACCTCACGAAGAGGCAGCTCGAAGAGAACAAGGGTAAGTGATTCCCGCTCTTATGCATTTAAGGATAGGTAAAATTGGTGAGTCTAACACCTAAGTGTCGTGACTATGTAACAGGGGCCACCGCTGTAGTGGCGTCCCTAAAGAAGGCGTTGTCCGAGGCCGAAGACAAGGTGGCCTCTGAATGTAAGGAGCGCGAAAAGCAAAGTGCTAGAGTGGGTGAGGTACAGCAAGAGCTCCGGGACCTCGACAAGAAGTATGAGTCCGTGGAGCATGATTTGAAGATGAAAGAGGCCGAGCTTGCGAAGGCCTTGGTGAGTATGAAGGATGCCAGGGCCGAAGCCGAGAAAGCACAACAGGAAATCCAGGAGGCCAAGAAGATAGCAGCGGATAAGAAGTTCTTTATGCAAAGTAAACATGTGGAGGAGGCGTTTCTTTTACTTACTCGAATTCAGAGCTCTCCAGGGGCATTCGCAAATCTGCCATGCAGCATATCAGACGCTGCGGAGTTCTACAGTGCCCAGGAGGGGAACTCAACGGAGAAGCTATTCTGGTCCCAGTATGCTGGGGCCGAACACCCGATGCCTCTGAGTGACCAACTGAAGCAGTTGGTCGAACTCCACAGGGCGGCCGAACTGGCTATGAAAGGTTTCATAGTCCGGATGTGGCCTGGTGAGATCATGCTCAGTAGCTACTTTGGCCTGATCAAGCGGATGGTGGATGCCTGCCCGCGGCTTGAAGTGATCAAGCGATCCGTTTGCATCGAGGGTGCCCGCCGGGCCTTTGCCCGCGTCAAGGTGCATTGGGGAAGCTGGATGCGGAGCAGCTGGTCAAGGACGGGCCGCCGGAGGGCAAGGCGCATCGCCATCCCGAGATGTACTATGATGGCGTTATGAAGGGTGCTCGTCTCGTGGCTGATGAATGTACCAAGGACACCATTTTTGAATGAATTCACTTCTGTCATGTTTGTATTTTAAGGACGAAGTTACTTGTGCTATGTAGCGCTTTTGTTATTTAAAATATTACCTTCCGTGCGACTATTTGTAAAATGCTGAAAGTAGGCCAGTCGTCGGCTTCCGCCCCCACGTAACTAGTACTAGGGTGTTCGTGGAAAACCCGGACACTCTTTATCCAAATGTTTGGTCCCTTAAGGAGGTGTCCGGCGCAGCGAACAAGGCAATCGGACTATGCGGCTTTATAACTTTCACTTAGCCATAGAAGTCTACAATTTTAAATTTCAGCGAAGCCCCTAGAATCCGGAAGGCCGAATTGGGGCGCTATATACTCCTAGATCGAACAAATCCGATTTATCGCCTAAAGCGGAAAATCTTTAAGGATTTTAAGACCTCTCGAACAGCGACCAGCTCTCGCCACATCATGCCGGTCAATTTTCAGCTTTATCTACTGAGGCGCTCGTCCGGAAGAACCGGGACACAATCGCAATAGTTCTCCCTGCGCTACCTTAGCCGATATAACGGAACGTAAGGCACCAAAACAAGGGAGCCGGGCTATCCCAACTGTAGACCCAAGACATGATTCGGAGCTGATGCATATAGTGCTATAAGTTCGGGGTGCCGCACTGTTGAAAGTGTTCGGACTTTACTTGCCATATTATGGGGCGCCATGAGAAGCCCCTGGCAAACTGACCGTACCAAGGTGTACGGATTCAATATCAAATAAACATTTATAAGAGAAAAAAATGCTCGAGGAAGAATAATAAGCTGATGCTATATGTGATCTCCCATTAACGAATAATATATTTAGGCGTATGTTTACAATGGATGCATTAAGCGGAGATGAATAGGGCTATTTGACATGTCCTATCCGGGGGCAGGCCGTGTACAGATAGATAAAGCAGGTATAATGATCGTAAATGGATTCCACCTGGGTATTTCCTTCCGCGCACAATGACTGTTGCCTCCTTGGATATCTCTCCCAGGTAAGTCCGACAATACGGCTCTTCTGAGGATGCTGCACTAAAGCGATGTCCTGAAAGGTAAGAGGGGAAGATTATGAGGGTATTTGGCGGTTACCCGCGCTATTGACTGAGTCGTTTGTGCGCCTCCGCCCATGCCCATGGTATCTTGAGTGCGTAATTGTGTACGCATGGCATGAATGCTACTTTGATGGGGCTTGAGCGGAGGCCGGACTGCTAATCACGCTCTTGGCGTTCCTGATGATCCTGTTGCAGGGTGCTCTAGACTTGCTTGACGGTGCTTGAGGTCATTGTGGCCAGATTGGAGGTTTGCCGGAGGAGGCCGCATTGTACTTCTGCCGCGAGGGATGCAGTATTCTCTTATGTACGGACAGAGCGGTCCATGTTTCTGTTTACTCTTATGACCCCGTGTGGACCTGGCATCTTGAGCTTGAGGTATGCATAATGTGGTACTGCATTGAATCTAGCGAATGCGGTTCGTCCGAGCAGTGCGTGGTAACCACTACGGAAAGGGATGATATCGAAGATTAAGTCTTCGCTCCGGAAGTTGTCAGGGGATCCTAAGACCACTTCCAATGTTATAGAGCCCGTACAGAGGGCCTCTACTCCAGGAATTACACCTTTAAAGGTAGTTTTGGTGGGCTAGATCCTTGAAGGGTCAATGCCCATCTTGCGCACTATGTCCTGATAAAGCAGGTTCAGGCTGCTACCGCCATCCAGAAGGACACGCATGAGGTGGAATCTGTCGATGATTGGGTCTAAGACCAATGCGGCTGAGCCGCCGTGGCGGATGCTAGTAGGGTGATCCCTACGGTCAAAGGTGATTGGACAAGCTGACCATGGGTTGAACTTGGGGGCGACTGGCTCCATCGCATAGACGCCCCTAGTGCCCGCTTCCGTTCCCGCTTGGGAATGTGGGTGGCGTAGACCATGTTGACCGTTTTCACCTGGGGGGGGGGGATTTCTTTTGTCCCCCCGTGTTCGGACGCCGGGGCTCTTCGTCATCATCGCTGTGCAGCCCCTTGTCCTTGTTTTCGGCATTTATTTCGCCGGCCTGTTTGAACACCCAGCAGTCCCTATTGGTGTGGTTGGCTGGTTTGTCCGGTGTGCCATGAATTTGGCACGAGCGCTCCAGTATGCGGTCCAGACTGGACGGTCCCTGATTATTTCTTTTGAACGGCTTTTTCCGCTGTCCGGACTTAGATCCGCTAAATCCGGCGTTGACTGCCGTGTCTTCAGTGTTGTCACCGTTGTTCCGTCTCTTATGTCTGTTGCGCCATGGCTTGCCGTTAGTATCGCAGCCATCCGAAGTGCTGGAATGTGGCGTGGTGCCGCTGCGAGCCAGCCAGCTGTCCTCACCTGCACAAAAGCGGGTCATTAGTGTTGTGAGGGCTGCCATGGACTTGGGTTTTTCCTGGCCGAGGTGTCGAGCAAGCCACTCGTCACGGATATTATGCTTAAAAGCCGCCAAGGCTTCGGCGTCCGGATAGTCGACTATTTGGTTCTTTTTAGTTAGGAACCGAGTCCAGAATTTCCGGGCTGACTCTCCGGGCTGTTGAGTAATGTGGCTCAGGTCATTAGCGTCTGGTGGTCGCACATATGTGCCCTGGAAGTTATCGAGGAATGCGTCTTCCAGGTTTTCCCAACTGCCAATGGAAGTTGCTGGCAGGCTGCTTAACCAGTGCCGGGATGGTCCTTTGAGCTTAAGGGGAAGATATTTTATGGCGTGTAGATCATCTCCGCGGGCCATGTGAATGTGGAGAAGGAAATCTTCGATCCATACTACGGGGTCTGTTGTGCCATCGTATGATTCGATGTTTACGGGTTTGAACCCTTCTGGGAATTCATGATCCATCACTTCGTCAGTGAAACAGAGGGGGTGTGCGGCGCCTCTGTGCCGGGCTATGTGGCTACGCAGCTCGGATTGGTCTGGGTTGCTGTGTCCGGCCTGGCCGGAGTTGTTGATGATGTATCCGGTGTGACGATCATCGTCGTGCGCTGGGGCACGCCCCCGCGATCCGTAGATCGATCTTGGCTGTCCTGCTTTATTTTCCAGAATATCTTGCAGGTCTTGCCTGTTACCCTGGGCCGTAGTGTATCAGCGTGGGGGTGCGGGCTGGTATCCCGTTTTATCCCGGCCACGGGGTGGCCGGTCAGCCTTTTGGCGCTCGAGTCCATATTCCTCGGCTGCGAGGACTTCAGTCCATCTATCTGTGAGGAGGTCTTGATCAGCTTGGAGTTGCTGCTGCTTCTTCTTCAGGCTCCTCGCAGTGGCTATAAGTCTATGCTTGAAGCGCTCCTGCTCCACGGGATCCTCAGGTACGCCGAATTCGTCGTCACCGAGGCTAATCTCGTCTTCGGAGGGGGGCATGTAGTTGTCCTCCTCCGGGTATCCGTCCGTCGCCTGTTCTTCTGGGCTGACCTGCTCATCTTCCTGTTCGTCCTGCTCGAAGGCGGGCTGGTTAGGGTCATATTCCTCTTCGGCGCCATCTGGATTACTTTCGTCTCCGGGGCCGGTATTGCTGTGGCGGGGCTTGGAGCGGCACCGACGACGCCCATGCTTTTTTTTTCTTCCCGAGGGGTTATCCTCCGTTGCCTCGTCGCCATTAGTTTCCTTCGGAGTGTCCACCATATATATATATATATATATATATATATATATATATATATATATATCATATGAGGAGGTGGCCGTCCACCACCCTGTGAGCGGTGGCTCCTGTAATTCTCCTGCATCGTCGTCCATACCGTCGATGTGTTCGGAATCGAAGTCAAGCACGTCGGTTAAATCATCGATCGTGGAAATGAAGTGGGTGGTGTGTGGGCAACGAATTCCGTCGTCGTTCGCTTCCCACTCAAGCCGGACATAGTTCGGCCCAGAGTCTCCTGACAAAGAGAGAGACTTCAATAAGTTCAGCATGTCGCCAAAGGGCGAGTGCTGAAAGACGTCCGCCGCGGTGAACTCTATTATCGGAGCCCAACCAGGCTCGGCGGGCCCGGGAACGCGCGGACTGGAACCTACATCCGGATATGAATCTGGGGGTCCGGAGTCACAGGCTTCCTCTGAAGGGAGGCCTGTGTTCGGCTCTATCGCCGATGAGGGTACGGCCTGCGGGGCGGGGTCCATCCCTCCATCTCCAGGCAACGCAGTCTGCTCCTGATTTGAGTCCAGGGCTACTGCAGGGGTGATATCCCGAGTATTGTCCGACAGCTGGTTCAGGCCACGCTCGTTGTGACTGTCCGGTGCTCCTGGCGCTGGCCCGAATCCGTCGAATATCAAGTCTCCGTGGATATCCGCCATGTAGTTCAGGTTTCTGAACCTGATTTGATGGCCAGGGGCATAGCTGTCGATCTGCTCCAGATGGCCAAGCGAATTGGCCCGCAGTGCGAATCTGCCGAACACGAAGATCTGTCCGGGGAGGAAAGTCTCGCCCTGGACTGCGTCGTTGATGATGATTGAAGGAGCCATCGAGCCCGACAGCGACGACACAGAGGAACTCTCAATGAAGCACCAATGTCGGTGTCAAAACCGGCGGATCTCCGGTAAGGGGTCCCGATCTGTGTGTCAAGGTTGATGGTAACAGGAAGCCAGGGACACAGATGTTTACCCAGGTTCGGGCCCTCTCGATGGAGGTAAAACCTTATTTCCTGCTTGATTAATATTGATGGTATGGGTAGTACAAGAAGAGATCTACCACGTGATCGTAGAGGCTAAACCCTAAGAGCTAGCCTATGATGGTATGATTGTAATTGTGATCGGCCTTCTAAGGACCAACCTCTCCGGTTTATATAGACACCGGAGAGGGCTAGGGTTTACATGGAGTCGGTTACAAGGAAGGAAACACAATATCCAGATCGCCAAGCTTGCCTTCCACGCCAAGGAGAGTCCCATCCGGACACGGGCCGAAGTCCTGGGTCTTGTATCTTCACGCTTCAATAGTCCGGACGTTGTACACAGTCCGGCAATCCGGATACCCCCTAATCCAGGACTCCCTCAAAGGGATTCCCTCACTGCCTTCTAATTCAAGTTAGTAGCCAACATTTTCAGTGGCGGCGACGGGTGTGTGTGGCGTCGACTACAACCTCCTCTCCGGTGAGTCCATCTCCCATCTCTAGATCACTCTCTTGTGCGGTTGTAGTACCTTGCTTTGTTTCATGGTCATGGGTGGTTTGTTTGTGCTTCTGTGCCTGTGTGTTGCAGTCCAGTTAGCTACTACCCTGGGATAATGTACTGGTAATAAGAAGATTTTACTCTCGTGTCATGGAATAGTTGATTCCTATGTACCGTGACATCCATATTACAAGTTTTGTTGGAGTAGAACAATGCACGACATCCCTATGATTCAGTTCTTAGGGGATGGATGAAAGGTAGTATAAAACACCAAGGAGTGTTGTAATTTTTTTATAGCTGAAACAAGGAGTATAGGTCATACATGGAGTGCAATATAGATGAGTATAAACATGATTAAATGGGTTACGGTAGGTGAGTAAATCTACATGATTAAACAATATTAAATGATTTACAGTACTCCATGATTAGACATGATCACAGGGAGTACAAACATGATCACATGAGTAGGTGAGTATAGATGGAGTATAAAAATGACATCTGAAAGTTTAGGAGTATGTGTTATGCTTGTAGGACTTGCACTGCTGTTTGTAGATGATGCATGTTGTTGTTGTTGCTGCTTGAGTATGATTGTTAGAGCTTCCATTTTGTCGAGTTGTGCAGGATCTGATACTTGTTTATTTGAAAACATATTCTAAAATTATGTTCATAAACATTGTATTCTGAGTTATATTACTTCGCTGATAAGAAGCGCCAACATGCACGTTGAATAAGTTTATAATCTTATTACTAAGCATAAAACAAATTAACGTAGATGATGTCTCACGCGTTGCTACGAAAACCGCATTAAAAGAAATGTATAAGCATGTAGTTAAAAACAACTAAAATTATTGGAAAAAGGAACAAATGTAAGACTATTCTCGGTTTACTTTTTCAAAATAATAAAATTTATGAAGTATGTGGAAAAAAATGATGTATAAAAAGAACTTTTGAATTGAACTTACGACATCATTTCTTCACAAAAATATGAAGCATGAGCTCTATATTTGTAGTTATTCCAATTCTTTAAGATCGGCACTGATTAGCATGCTATAAACAAAGTGCACTACTTAAAATGCTATATAGTATACTACCAGCTAACACTATACTGTATATCATGTGGCTAATGAGTCAGAAATCAAACTGAACTAAAAAGTTCATATGCCCAGGAATTAATGGCCAATGCTACGAATCTGCTGGATGGTTTCTAACAAAATCATCCGCCTCGTAGGTAGTCTGATCTGGCACCAGTGGCCTTTCGATCCCAGCAACACAGTCTGACATCTTCTCTCCTCTCATCCCATCCACCACACGCATTCAGTCTGATGCCTGCATCTCCTCTGAAGATGACGATGTTGCAGAGCAACACAACACCCCGTCGTGGTACCTGCGCCTGCGGCATTGCGGCACCGGAGCCGCCGGTGAGCGCTGCATCGTAGCTCCCAGAGCCAACATTAACCAGCATAGAAGAACATTGTTTTTTGATGGATTAAGAGGATGCAACAATCAGATGAAGGAAGCATATAATATTTAGTGTGTTATCCATTATTTCACTCTAAATCCATGTGAAGGAGAGATGCATAAGGTATTTAAAGTGATGCTAGCATTGGTTGGTCATACAGAGATGGTTCACATGAACGGCCCAACAAGTGCGCACAGATGCACCCTATGTACGTAAATTTGAAGTGAGTGAAGAACACATGCCTGACAAGGATATCAGAGGGCTTCACATACAAGTATTGTGCTCTTCTTATTCAAAGCATCCATCTCTTGCATTCAACAGATGCACACTATCTTCAAAGGAAACGAAAAAACTGAAATCACCTTTCACTATCTTCAATGTTGAATTAATGGAACATGAGAGAGAAGAGGGGGAAAAGGACTTAGATATATGTCAAAGGAAACAAAAAAAAATCACCTTTCACTATCTTCAATGTTGAAGTTCCTTCATAATACCAAAAGACTGAAATCAAGGTTAGTGATTTAACACAACATGCCCATAATTGTGATCATGTAAGCTTCAAGATTTAAAACCTATAAGAAACCCCTTAAAGAATAAGTGTGAATGGGAGAGAAAATGTGTGGAAGTTTCTTGCATGTGTCAAGTCTGTAGCGACCAGACCTCAAACAGTCTAGTCTCAGGGCATCAGTGTCATCCCTGGATCGGTAATGCTGACACGCACAGTACTTGAGGATTTATAACAGAGTTTCAATCACACACTTATTACATCGAATGCCTCAAAAGAGAACTTATTACAATAATATGGCTTAAGCCCATCTAAATAAGATAACAACAGAAGGCTTGGAAGATAAAAGTCCATCAACTCCAACGGCATAGTTGAGTGAACGACAACGACCTATGGCACCTTACTCATTGTCTAAAAAGTCCGCAACATGATATGTTGCAGCCTGAAACGGGCCAGCACATGAAATATGCTGGCAATGTAACACAAAGAGTAATGAACAGAGTAAATGCTATCACTACATGCATATATGGCTGGTGGAAAGCTCTATGGTTAAAGTTTTTGCATAAAGCCAATTTTTCCATATATCAAAGGAATACATTTTATTTAACTATCATGGTGGTTGTCAAACATTGAGAAGGTTCTTCCAACTCAATCCCAATTAAGCAATATCACTTAACCCAAACAAATTAATTTAGAGTGATGAGATCGACATGATAATCCAAGAACCAGATACTCAAGATGTCCATAACCGGGGACACGGCTAACCATGATTAGTTTGTACACTCTGCAGAGGTTTGCTCACTTTTCCCCACGAGACTCGATCTCTTCCGTTAGATTTCTCGCACTACATGGTGTTTGAGAAACGGATGACCGATACACAGTCTTTCAGAAACATTAACTCTTTACTCTGGATGGACAGTTACACCTACTTTCCCCTACATCTGCTAGCCCACCACTAAAAGAGGTCATGCAACATACTCAACTATGCTAGAGCCCATAACAGCTTGTGATTGCACACGGAAGTTTCTAGCATGAATAATTTTATGATCCCTTTGAACCTAGGTGGCGAACCGTAGGATGATCACACGGGTACTCCGGGATATCCTAGGACAACTCTGGATTCTCCAGGTGCCCTGACAACCACTGGGTACTCCAGGGTGCCTCAACCAATCCACCCAGATGTTTTTTTAAGTGGCCACCTTAAATTAAGCATTAATTAACAATACTCATATCTGTCATGGATACACTCACAAAATCCATGTCTACGAGCATAGCATAGCAATCCTGAGCATAACATAGAAGTAACTCCCAAAGGTTTGATAATAAAAGGGCAATAGGTTCTACCTCATCATCTACTTCTCAAACCCACATGTTAAACAGATCCTAACCATGCAATGTTTGAGGATAGGAACTAATGCATAAAAACTAGGTAATAAAGGGTATGATCAAAGTGTTACTTGCCTTTCTGATGATCCGCAAAACCTAGAGACTCGTAGTAGCACGCTTCGCACTCCGGGAATTGTATCACAAACAAACAATAGCATACATAAGCACTCAAACTAGAAACACGGGTAAAGCTCAATAAGAAGATCTAACCAGAAAGTTCAATTGAAGAACTCCGGTTTGCAAAAAGAATCAAATCAAATGGAGCAACGAAACTCAAACTACGAAAGAAACAAGTTGGTTAAACAGAAAGAGGGCTTCGAGACGAAGATCTAGGCGCTGGTTTCATCTAATTTGGATAAACGAGTGAAAAGATATACTAGATCGAAGATCAGGGCAGAAATCGTGATCAAAAAATAATCGCAAATAAAACCCTGGAAAAAACGATACGAACAGGCTAATGAACGAACGTTCGCTGTCTACAACTAACTAACGAACAACGTTCGTTAAAACAAACGTATGGACGAACGTCTGCTAATTAACTAAACCGAAAAAACCAAACCGATCTATTAAAAAAACAGATCTAGGTTTCTAAAAAATCCGAACAGTTTTTGAAAAAAAAAAGAAACGGCGGCGGCGGCAGCATCTACCTCCGGCGAGGCGGGGCGGCGTCGGGGGGGCTCCGGGTGGTGGCGCGGCTCCGGCGGGCGGCGACGGGAGGCGACACGGCGAGGGGTGGCGGCGGTGGCGCTTGGCGGCGTCTACAGTGGCGGGATGCGGTGGCGGGGCGGTGGTGGGTGGTGGAGAGGGGCGGCGGCGGCGGGGTACTTATAGGGGGTCGGGGGGTGTCCGGCTTGGGGAGGGGGCAACCCCGAGCGGCGGCAGCCCAGACTCCGGCGGAGTCCGGCTCGGGCACGCCTGGCGAAGGCGGCAGCGCAGGTGGGCCGGCTGGGCCTTCGGCCCAGTTCGGTCCGCGGGACTTTTTTTTAATAATTCCACCGAATATAAAAAAATCCTAAAAATACAAAAAAAATTCTAAAAATGCCAAGAACAATTTTCGCCTTCTAAATAAAATATTTAGAACAAAGTGAACATTTTTCTGGCCTAAGAATGCAATTTTGAAAACATGCATATTTTTCTAATTCAAATAAAATAGCAATAAAAGTCCAAATAAAATACTTATTTGATTTTAACATTTTTTCTCCAATATTTCTTTTTATTTTGGAGAAGTCATTTTATCCCCTCTCTTTTATTTTGACATTGGAAATATTTGGAGAGAAAATGATTAAAACCAAAATGATCCTTTTTTCAATATTTGAGAAAACTCAAATATGAAAATAATTGAAATCCCTAACTCTCTCCGTGGGTCCTTGAGTTGCTTCGAATTTCTAGGATCAACCAAAATGCAATAAAATATGATATGCAATGATGACCTATGTATAACATTCCAAATTGGAAATTTGGGATGTTACAAATTCATTGCAACTTGAGCATGAGAATGTATGGTCCACGTCCTTGACGGGACAAAGGGAACTTTTGCTGCAGAACGCATCAACTGCAACACTATACCATCATATTCTTATTCAATTTAACACGCAGAAGAACAATAGGCTTGCAGATGTTTATACTTATGTCAAAGTATTATGCAATGGGTGTGCAATGCAACATGGAGGCATGTTGTAGGATCGAAAGTATGTCTAGAGGGGGGGTGATTAGACTACTTGACCAAATAAAAACTTATCCTTTTCCCAATTTTAGTCTTTGGCAGATTTTAGCTAACTTAGCACAAGTCAAGCAATCTTAACACAATTCAAGCAAGCATGCAAAGAGTATCTGAGCAGCGGAAAGTAAAGCATGCAACTTGCAAGAATGTAAAGGGAAGGGTTTGGAGAATTCAAACACAATTGGAGACACAGATGTTTTTGTTGTGGTTCTGATAGGTGGTGCTATCGTAAATCCACGTTGATGGAGACTTCAACCCACGAAAGGTAACAGTTGCGCGAGTCCACGGAGGGCTCCACCCATGAAGGGTCCACGAAGAAGCAACCTTGTCTATCCCACCATGCCCGTCGCCCACGAAGGACTTGCCTCACTAGCGGTAGATCTTCACGAAGTAAGCAATCTCCTTGCCCTTACAAACTCCTTGGTTCAACTCCACAATCTTGTTAGAGGCTCCCAAGTTACACCTAGCCAATCTAGGAGACACCACTCTCCAAGAAGTAACAAATGGTGTGTTGATAATGAACTCCTTGCTCTTGTGCTTCAAATGATAGTCTCCCCAACACTCAACTCTCTCTCACAGGACTTGGATTTGGTGGAAAGAGGATTTGAGTGGAAGCAACTTAGGGAAGGCTAGAGATCAAGATTCATATGGTAGGAATGGAATATCTTGGCCTCAACACATGAGTAGGTGGTTCTCTCTCAGAAAATGCAAGTTGGAAGTGTAGGTTCGTTCTGATGGCTCTCTCCACAAATCAAGAGGAGGTGGAGGGGTATATATAGCCTCCACGCAAAATCTAACCATTACACACAACTTGCCAAACTCGGTGGGACCGAATTGAAGAACTCGGTCGGACCGATTTAGCCAATCTAGTGACCGTTAGGATTTTTGATGGGACCGACATGCAACTCGGTAGGACCGATATGGTTAGGGTTAGGGCATAACGTAATCTTGGTGAGACCGATTACACAAATTCGGTGGGACCAATTTTGGTAATAAGCTAACCAGAGAGTTGGTCAGGTAAACTTGGTGGGACCGATTCTCTCATTTCGGTGAGACCGAAATGTTACAAAAAGGAAACAGAGAGTTTACATTGCAATCTCGGTGGGACCGATCGCTCATCTCAGTGCTACCAAAACGTTACGAAGGGAAATAGAGAGATTACAATCCCATCTCGGTGAGACTGAGATCCCTATCAGTGCGACCGATTTGCCTAGGGTTTGTGGCAGTGGCTATGACATCTGAACTCGATGGCGCCGGGTAGAAAGAATTTGTGAGGCCGAGTTTGACTTTTGTTTTAGGTCATATGTGGATGTGAGAAAGTATTTGAGGGCTTTGGATCATATCACTAAGCACTTTGAGCAAGTAAGCCATTAAGCAACACCTCATCCCTCTTTGATAGTATTGGCTTTTCCTATAGACTCGATGTGATCTTGGATCACTAAAATATAAAATGTAGAGTCTTGATCTTTGAGCTTGAGCCAATCCTTTTGTCCTTAATATTTTGAGGGGTCCACTTTTCTCATCCATGCCATGCCAATCATTGAGCTTTCCTGAAATATTTAACTTGAAGTAGCATTAGCTCAATGAGCTATATGTTGTTAGGAATTACCAAAACCACCTAGGGATAGTTGCACTTTCAATCTCCCCCTTTTTGGTAATTGATGACAACATATAGATCAAAGCTTCGACAAATGATAATAAGAGTGAAAAACATTGTCGCTTTGAGAAGTATGTGATAAGCAAGAGCTCCCCCTAAACTTGTGCATAGTTTAAGATTTGCTTTGGACTTCAAATGCACAATGAGTTAGGCTCATGGGTTACTCTTCCATGTCACATACATCTTGGTGGAGCGCTCAAAATGATAATACTTAAATACATGCACTCATCACCAAGCAAAGTGAATGATCATATAGGGATAAAAGCATAATGTTATCCAACAAGCATAAGGTAGCATATGATCAAACACATGATCATCCAAGTATCTCACAAACGCATAAAGTAGCTCAAACAAGCAAATAAAGTTCAACCACCAAAACAAGAGAGAACAAAGGCAACACTCTCTCTTGAAGCCTATGATCTATACATTTTTCTTCCCCTTTGGCAAAAAGTTACCAAAAAGTTCATAGAAAATGCATAGCACAAAATCGACTCTCGGACTTGGTCTTCAGGTGGTGGTGTAGAGATGTCTCCTTGGACGAAGACTTCAGTAGATGTGGATGGAGCTGGTGGAGTAGGTGTTGGAGCTGGTTGCACAGAAGTTGTAGCTAGTGCAGATGAAGTGGATCTGGTGTCTGTAATAGGCACTGCAGCTGATCTCTGGCTCCTGGGCACTTTGGCAAAAGCATCAGTAGTAGTCTTGCCCTTCCTCTCCTGCATGTCATCCTGAAGTTGCTCAACAACTGACTGTATCTCAGTGACCTTCACATCCAAGTCATAGAACTTCTGCTCCATGATCCTCTCCAGGCTCTCCTGGTTTTGAGTCAGGGTGGCCAGTCCCTTCTCAATCCTCAGAGTGGAGGCAATCAAGTAGCCAAGCTCCTCCTGCTTGTTCGTTAAGAAGTACTGAGATGCCTCATCAATGGTTGGCATCTTGGCAGCCTTTTCAGTCCTTGCCTTCTCCTTCTTTGCTTGTGCTTGCACAGAAGATGGTTCATCTTCATCCATTACCATTGTGTTGTCCTCAAAATCTGGATAGATGGGCATGTGCTCTTTGTCCAAGAGGTATGTGCCTGCGCCCATCTTGGAGTTGATGAGTGAGGGAGTCCTGGATTAGGGGGTGTCCGGACAGCCGGACTATCATCGTCCGCCGGACTCCAAGACTACGAAGATACAAGATTGAAGACTTTGTCCCGTGTCCGGATGGGACTTTCCTTGGCGTGGAAGGCAAGCTTGGCGATACAGATATGTAGATCTCCTACCATTGTAACCGACTCTGTGTAACCCTAGCCCTCTCCGGTGTCTATATAAACCGGAGGGCTTTAGTCCGTAGGACATAACCTCCATTACAACAATCATACCATAGGCTAGCTTCTGGGGTTAGCCTCCTTGATCTCATGGTAGATCCACTCTTGTACTACCCATATCATCAATATTAATCAAGCAGGACGTAGGGTTTTACCTCCATCAAGAGGGCCCGAACCTAGGTAAAACATCGTGTCCCTCGTCTCATGTTACCATCCGCCTAGACGCACAGTTCGGGACCCCCTACCCGAGATCCGCCGGTTTTGACACCGACATTGGTGCTTTCATTGAGAGTTCCTCTGTGCCATCGCCGATAGGAAGGATGCCTCCACCCGTCTTCAAGGACGGTATTTTCGCCAAAGGGGCCTTGGCCGCCGGCTAAACTATCCGGCTAGGTGGTTTCCTTATGACCGCCTGTCCGGCCACTGCTTTGACAATATCTTCTCAAGTCGTCAAAAGCAATCTTCACGTCAGCTCGGAACTGGCCGAGCAGCTGGATCCAATAGAGCTCTCGTCTGTCAATGAGCTCTTGGATCGCATCGCCGCCCTGGGAGTCGCTACGGACTACAATCAGATTGGGCTTAAAACCGATCTGAGAGAGATTAACTCTCCCAGGTCACCCACCACGTCGCAGTGGTAGAGGAACAATGCGGCGACTCTTCTCCCGTATTGAAAACTAGTCATGTCCGGGCTCCCGAACCCTCCATGCCGGATTTCCGCGGAGGGACGGACATCGATCAAGCACTGAACTTAAAGTCAGGCATCGTACCGGACTCGTTGGACAACGTCCAGCAATCCAAGCTTCCAAATTTGGAAACTTCACGGCCTTCAAGCCCTGAGACGGGTAGGGTTCCGGATGTTATTCCACCCACCCGCCCAGACATATGCGATCTATCTCTAATACGGCAAGAGCCCGCTGAAACAGTACATCACTACTGGGCCAGATTCCTCCTGGTTATGGACAGGATAAAGGACTGCCGAGAGGAAAACGCAATCTCAATCTTTTGCAATAATTGCACGGACAAGGGAATACTGAACGCCATCAGCCATCGTGAAATTACACGCTTAGCCGATCTGGCGTCCATAGTACGAAAGTAGTGTGCGATGGAGAGTTCCTAGAAAACCGAAAACCAATTTTGGGACAATCCGGCCCCGAATACAACCCTAGTCCGAAACAAAAGGGTGCATCACACTCAGGCCCCAGATACAAAAACCAAAAAGCAAAAACCCCATAGAGGGCACGGAACCGTACTGGAGGGATGGCTCAGCGGACCCTGTAAACTTCACAGTACAGAGGGCGCCGTCCCAACACACAGCCTTCGAGCATGTTGGATATTACGGCAGGTGGCCAAAAGTGGCGAGAAGCTTCTAGCCCCGGAAAACCACTCCAACAATACCAGTATGGTATCAACAGTCTTCGAGACCTTCGCATCAAATAATATGCGGAAACGAACAATCCGCGGCCTCGCCGAAGTCTACCAAGTAGCAACAACAAATCCATGGAGTGACACAGCCATCACCTTCAACGCCAGCGATGAACCTAAATTCCGAACAGCCCGAGCACCAGCCGCACTGGTACTTAGTCCAATAGTGGACGGCTTTCGACTTACAAAGGTCCTCATGGATGGCGGCAGCGGATTAAACCTCATCTACGAGGAAACTCTTCAAAAAATGGAAATAGACTGGAGCCGTATTGAGCGAAGCAGCACAACCTTCAGAGGAATAATCCCTAGCCGGGAAGCACGCTGCACCAGAAAAATCACACTCGATGTGGTGTTCGGCTCGCCGGACAATTATAGATCTGAAGAAGTCACGTTCCAAGTGGCCCCATTCAACAGCGGATATCACGCTATATTAGGACGAGAGGCATTCACAATTTTTCAAGCAGTACCCCATTACGGGTACATGAAGCTCAAAATGCCTGGGCCCGGCGGAATAATCACTCTCATTAGTGATTCGGACATAGCACTCCGCGCCGAAAACAAGACAGCCGCATTAGCCCTGGAGGCACTATCCGAAGCCCTAGCGGCAAAAGAACTCACCGTGCTGCGCTCTACGGTGAATAGGGACGATGTGATACTCGATAAGAGATCCAAGTCCACCTCCTTTAAACCAGCAGATGAAATAGTAAAATTCCAGGTCCACCCGACGGACCCAACAAAGATGGCCTCCATCGGGGCACAGTTGAACCCTGATGTAGACGCCGCACTGCAAGAATTCCTTCGAGAAAATTGGGACATCTTCGCCTGGCACCCCTCGGATATGCCCGGAATCCCACGCAGATTGGCAGAACACAGCGTAAACATCCTAAAAGGATTCAAGCCAGTCAAACAGGCTCTTCGACGATTTTCCGAACCCAAAAGACAAGCAATGGGAGAAGAGCTAGCCAAGCTATTGGAAGCCGGATTCATCAGAGATATCAAACATCCGGATTGGCTAGCAAATCTGGTAATGGTACCAAAGAAGGACAAATCCTAGCGCCTATGCGTCGATTTTAAAGACCTCAATAAGGCTTGCCCAAAGGATCCCTTCCCCCTCCCCCGCATCGACCAAATAATCGATGCTACTGCAGGGCACGATTCATTGTGCTTCCTCGACGCATACTCTGGCTACCATCAAATCAAGATGGAGGAAGCAGACCAAGCCGCAACGGCATTCATCACTCCATATGGACCATTCTGCTTCAACACGATGCCCTTCGGACTTAAAAACGCCGGCGCAACATATCAGCGCATGATCCAAACATGTCTGGCCACCCAGATCGGCAAAACAGCAGAGGCATACGTAGACGACGTAGTCGTCAAAACCAAACACGTCGAAACTTTAGTAGATGACTTGAGGCTCACATTCGACAACCTCAGAGCATATGACATCAAGCTGAATCCGGAAAAATGCGTTTTCGGCGTACCAGCCGGAAAGCTGCTAGGCTTCATTGTATCTGGTAGAGGAATTGAAGCAAACCCGGCCAAGATCCGAGCTCTGTCACAGTTGGATATTCCAAAAGACCTCAAACAGATACAAA
This sequence comes from Triticum timopheevii, assembly GCA_963921465.1. NCBI lineage: Eukaryota > Viridiplantae > Streptophyta > Magnoliopsida > Poales > Poaceae > Triticum > Triticum timopheevii. Next base: position 372,432,164 of record OY997266.1, read on the forward strand.
AATTGACTGGATGCGTGGCAGCTTTAAGCCGCTTTATCTCCCGCTTGGGAGAAAAGGCACTGCCCCTCTATCGCCTCCTTAGGTGCACCGAACACTTCGAGTGGACGGATGCTGCCACTGCCGGACTCGAAGAAATAAAGGCCATATTGGCAACAAATCCGGTCCTAGCTGCGCCCAACCTGGGCGAACCAATGTTGTTATACATCGCAGCAACACATCAAGTTGTAAGCGCGATACTCGTCGTCGAACGAGAGATAGAAGGGCATAAATTCCCTCTTCAAAAACCAGTGTACTACGTATCCACTGTGTTAACCCCCTGCAAGTCCCGTTACCCGCACTATCAAAAGATAGCGTATGCGGTGTTCATGGCATCCCGGAAGCTCCGACACTACTTTCAAGAGTGTTCGATAATAGTGGCCTCCGAAGTACCACTTAATGACATTATAAACAACCGCGATGCAACGGGCAGGATTGCAAAATGGGCCATTGAGCTCTTACCATTCGATATAGCCCACAAACCTCGGCGAGCTATAAAGTCACAAGTTTTGGCTGACTTTGTCGCTAAATGGACCGAAGCCGAACTCCCTAAAGAGTACGGCGCATACTCCAATTGGACTATGCACTTCGATGGCTCTAAAATGTTGGCCGGACTGGGGGCTGGCGTCGTATTGACGTCCCCGACCGGGGACACAGTCCAATATGTACTTCAAATAATGTACACGGACTGCAACAACGCAGCCGAATATGAGGCCCTTCTACATGGTCTCCGGATGGCAATCTCCATGGGCATTCAACGCCTAGAGGTGCGTGGGGATTCAAACCTTGCAATATCCCAAATAAATGGAGACTTTGACGCCAAGGATCGGAAAATGGCAGCATATCGCAACGCTGTCTTAAAAATGTCAGCTCGGTTTGAAGGACTTGAATTCCATCACGTAGCCCGAGATAATAACCAAGCAGCCGACGTACTGGCACGCATCGGCGCAAAACATGACGCTGTCCCTCCAAATATCTTCCTGGAATGGCTCTTCAAGCCATCTGTACTATGGGAAGAGGAGTCCGGAAACGACAAACCGGAAAAAACCGCGCCAACCGGCAATTCAGCCGATGACATAACACCTTTAGCCCACGACATAATGGCAGTAATCGCCCCGTGGACAGAACCATTCCTAGCCTACTTGCTTAGGCAGGAACTTCCCGAAGACCAAAATGAGGCCCGCTGCATAGTCCGGCGATCGAAAGCCTACAAGGTCCATGAGGGAGAACTTAATAAGAAAAGTACAACCGGAGTCCTTCAAAGGTGTATCTCCGAAGAGGAAGGGCGAAACCTCCTGGCTAAAATTCATGCCGGACTAGGCGGACACCACGTAGCAGCCCGGGCCCTTGTAGGAAAGGCATTCCGTACAGGATTTTATTGGCTGACGGCCCGGGAAGATGCACAGGACTTAGTCCAAAGATGCGTCGGTTGTCAGCTCTTTGCTAATCAGAGCCATATGCCACCCACCGCCCTCAAAACTATACCCATTACCTGGCCGTTCGCGGTCTGGGGGCTTGACATGGTTGGACCCCTTAAAGGGGGAACCCACAAGCAAAGGTACCTATTGGTCATGGTGGACAAATTCACCAAATGGATAGAGGCCAAACCAGTCAAAACGGCAGAGTCCGGACCAGTGATAGACTTTATATCCGGGGTAGTACACCGTTATGGTGTCCCCCACAGCATCATCACCGATAACGGCACGAACTTCACGGCCGACGAGGTTAAGTCATGGTGCAAAAACATGGGCATTAAGCTCGATTACGCTTCAGTCTATCATCCACAAAACAACGGTCAAGTGGAACGAGCAAATGGTCTAATAATGAGCGGCATTAAACCCAGACTAGTGCGGTCACTTACGAAATCCGACACACACTGGGTAGAGGAGCTCGACTCCGTGCTCTGGGGGCTGCGGACAACGCCCAACCGTACTACCGGATTCACACCATTTTTTATGGTATACGGTGCAGAGGCAGTTCTGCCCTGCGACATTATTCATGACTCACCTCGAGTACGCATGTATGAAGAAAGAGAAGCCGAGTTGGATCGGCAGGACAGTTTGGACGCATTGGAGGAAGAACGCAATGTCGCCAAGGCTCGTTCCGCATTCTATCAGCAGCAGGCTCGAAGATATCAAAGCAGAGAAGTACGGGCCAAGACTTACAACGTTGGCGAACTAGTTCTACGCCTGCCGGACAAGAAAAAGGACAAGCTCAAGCCCAAATGGGAGGGCCCCTTCATCATCGATCAAGTCCTGACCGGCGGAGCGTACCGTCTACGAAATGCATCGGACAACCGACTTGAGCTGAACCCATGGAACGCAGCCCGCCTCCGAAGATTCTATGCCTAGCGCTGGACTAAGAGTTCGTCCCCTTACCCCGTCCAAATTTTTACACTTCAGCTGTCTTTTGTTTCTCTTTATTACCGTAACCTTTTTCCCACAAAGCCCTTAAGGGCCTACTTGCGCATTGTTCGCAAACACTTGATGTGCCATCCGCACTCATTATACCTGGGGGCTTCCTTTCCAGAAGCTCAATTATAAGGGCTTTATGCCCAGCACATGTGTCAAGCTTCCACATGTACCTTTTACTCACCATTATATGCATCGATATGACTTAAGTTTTGGCCAAGCTGGGTTTCCTGGCTCGTGTGCTTACCCCTACGTTCCCGATTGTTCGGCTAGGAGGTAAAGGGAGCACCTCTGCGATTGTTACTGCCGGGTCAGCCGGATGTGTACCTCAGACTGGGTGAAGCCGAAAGCTAGCATTCTTAAGGGAATATTCGGTCGGTGACTTGAAAGATGATTTTTTTACCTACTTATTTATCTGCCCCCAGATGTTTTTCTGCTTTTTTCGCAGTCCGGACATGCACTTTAGGGCATGCCTCCCAGGGAAAGGAACCCTTAACGGAACTATTCTCCCTGGAAGATGTTTCTTACTAACCATGTAATATAACATAACTAGTTGGGCACTTGTCTGATAAAGCACTAATGACCCCTACGCCTGGTCTCCATGCATACCCCGGTTGTTTCTTAACTGAGAAGGTATTCGGACACACTCCGGACTCTAGGGTCCCGAGGTTGAAGTGAAAAGGTCGGCAAAGACAAACGATCTACAATCCGGTTAGAAGGCATTTCACATGTCATTTTAAAATACATTGTCAAATCTACTGACTGTATTCCTCCTCAATCCCGTCTAACAGGCTGTCTAACTTACAGTCCCGTTGGGAAAATTTAGCAGACAACTCTACTTGGATGTATACTAAACTCACAGGGATCTCCTTCCCATCAGGCCCCACCGGTCCGACCTCGGCCATGTGGTTGGGATCCGCCTTCTTGTACCGCGTCTTCACCATGGCCCAAGCCACCCTGGCACCTTGGCGGCAGGCCAAAATCTTCCATAAACGGAAGCGCTGCCGCACTCCCTGAAGCTTCTCCGCAAGCTCCCCAAAGCCCTCGGGTGGGGAGAGGGCTGGCCATAAAGCCTGGACGACGCCGCTCATCGCCTGCCGAACTCGTTCGAGCAGTTGCAACAGCTCGGGAAGTTGATCACCCGTTGATACGGGCATCTCCTCCGCAGGGCGACATGTGAGTATACCTACAAGACATATTTTGTCAATTGACTTCCTCGCTGAACTCTTCTTTTCAAAGGAGTCCGCTCAAGCACTTACTATATATGCCGCAACGAAGCCGCTGATTTTCGTTGACGGAGACGGACAGCTCGACCCGAACGCCTTTCAGCTCTTCTCCAAGCTGGGCGTGGGCATCTTGGAGCTTGTTCCTTTCCTGCTGCACTCTATTCAGCACCCTCTCGCTGGCCTTCAGCTGGCGCAGCAATTCCTGCCTGTCCGGATCTTGTCCGGCAGCACCTGCAATGTCATTATTAGACTTGCGCGCACGCCGCATAGCGCTTATATTTAAAAGCAGATGCGTTACCAGGAGGGGCCTCTGTGTTCCCTCCTGCGGCAGCAAGTGCAGCCTCAAGTTGGGCCTTGCACTCTAGCAGCTCCTGAGACAGTTGGGTATTCTTCTCGGTAAGATCCTGCATTTCAAATGATCCTTAAATTAGTTAACATAACTACTTTAAGTCTCGGGGGCTACTGGCATATATAAATATTAAATTCTCTTACCCGTATGTCTTTTACATACTGCTCCGTGGCTCTGGTAAAACCATCTTGAGCAGCACGGAGGTGCGCGTCCCCCGCGTTAAAGGCATTCAACACCTCAGGGGAGAAGCACGCTTCACGAAATACTGTCCGGCGGTGCCTGTGGTTCATGGCGCTCTCCACCTCAGACTTGGTGGCGGACAGTCTGTCGGCATCCTCCGTTGGAGGAGTATCCGGCCCGCGCCTTGCACTTGCCTCCCCCTCCAGACCGGGTGCTGGAACCTGGCTGGTAGAGGTCGGATCGGCAACCTCTACGCCTGCAGTCCGGCGGGCGCTTTTTCTCCTACAAAGATAATGAGCACTCAAACGCTTCCTAGGAACGTTGCTCCAAATAATTAATTACGAGCTATACCTTTGCAGCGACGTTTCAGTCCGCGCCGCGCTCCTTTTCCGCCTACTGGTCCGGACTGGCCTTTGTTGGTCAGCCGCCGCGGGCTCGGCTTCCCGCCTTGAAGGCGCTTCCTACAAAACACCATCGTACGCGAAGGTCAGAAATGGGCAAGGAAGAAATAATGGTGTCCGGACTTCCGTCACAATCACCTGGGAAGCCGGATATAGTCCGGGGTAGTCGGCCGTAATGGCGACTAAAGCATTATCCATGCTTAGCTGGTGGAACACCCCGTCGATTAGCTCCACCTGAATGTCTGGATCCTCTTTGGAGGCCGGATCCTGGGATCTCTCTGGATCCTCGGGTTGCGGAGCTGGACCTATCATGTCCTCCACAATCCGACGCAGTTCCTGCGCCGAAGACATAATATGAGAAGCTTAAACTTCGAAAACATGGGTCAGGCCCTTAAAGTGTTCGCTTACCCAACGACGGGGGTTATTCATGGAGAACCCATTCAACGGGTTCGTCTGAAGGAAGTCCTCCTTCTCCCCCTTGTACAGGCCGGACAGGATCGTCACCAGATCCTCGGCCGATTCCGGTCCTTTGCGGCCATGACGGGTGGCGTCGTCTTCCCCGTTGAAATCCCACATAGGGTGGCCCCTGTATTGCAATGGCTACACCCCCCGCGTAATGCATGTTGCCATGACTCCAATCATGGTCAACCCGGAATGGGCCAGTAATCTTATTCGGCCCATCAGATAATGGACGCTCTTGTCTTCCTCCAGTTGGGGGCTCCGCGGGCGCCAAGTAAAGCGTTTCTTCAGAGGAGCGGTATTGAACTCCGGGAGGCCGACCCGGACAGGGTCCGGCAGCGGAGCATCTTCTATGTAAAACCATTCCGAAGGCCAGTCTTCGGACGCCTTCTTAGGGGTTCCGGATGGATATCCGGTCCCGGCAATGCGCCATATCTCGGCGCCGCCCACTTGATATATAGACCCCTCATGAGAACGGGGTACGAGGCAGAACAACCTCTTCCACAGTGCAAAATGGGGCTCGATGCCCAGAAATAGCTCGCAAAGAGCTACGTAACCCGCGATATGCAGGATAGAGGCGGGTGTAAGGTGATGGAGCTGGAGTCCGTAGAACTCCAGGAGCCCGCGGAGGAACGGATGTATAGGAAATCCGACTCCCCTTATCAGATAGGGGACGAAACATACCCGCCCCCCTTTGTTGGGACTTGGGGTAGCCTCCGCTTGTTTCCCACCTTGATAGGTGGCCAGCCCGGCTCGGACCGGAACCATGAAGGCCGGAGGGAGATATCCCCCCGCTTGGAGCTTCACTATCTCGTTGTGCGGAACAGAGCATCTCCTCCAATCTCCTGGCAGTGGGTTGGGAGCGCGAGAAGAGGAGCCGCGCCGACGGTCCATGATGGAATGGATTCTGGTTCAAAGGCGCTCCGACGAGTATTCGCGGAAGGAAGATGGTGTGATTTGGATCTGGATTTTTGCCTCTTTAATAGGCAGATTACTTGCATGACTAGGGGGTGAAACATAAAACATACCCTGGCTTTTCGCATTCGTGCGACGTGTGGAAGTAGGCCATTATTGGGCGTAGAATCCAAGAAGCGCAGCATTTATAAGGAAGCCAGACACTATTCGGTAGGTACATGGAACTTAAAGGGAGAACCCGCCTTGCAACGCCGAAGACTATATACGCGATGGACTTATCGTCATTGAAGCCTGGTTCGGGGGCTACTGAGGGAGTCCTGGATTAGGGGGTGTCCGGACAGCCAGACTATGATCGTCCGCTGGACTCCAAGACTACGAAGATACAAGATTGAAGACTCCGTCCCGTGTCCGGATGGGACTTTCCTTGGCGTGGATGGCAAGCTTAGCGATATAGATATGTAGATCTCCTACCATTGTAACCGACTCTGTGTAACCCTAGCCCTCTTCGGTGTCTATATAAACCGGAGGGCTTTAGTCTATAGGACATAACCTCCATTACAACAATCATACCATAGGCTAGCTTCTAGGGTTAGCCTCCTTGATCTCGTGGTAGATCCACTCTTGTACTACCCATATCATCAATATTAATCAAGCAGGACGTAGGGTTTTACCTCCATCAAGAGGGCCCAAACCTGGGTAAAACATCGTGTCCCTCGTCTCCTGTTACCATCCGCCTAGACGCACAGTTCGGGACCCCCTACTCGAGATCCGCCGGTTTTGACACCGACAATGAGCTCCTGGATCTGTGGGGCATGCCCACAACCTCTCTTCTGATCTGCAGCAGTCCTCTTGATAGTTTCCACTATGAGACTCATGACCTTGAACTTTTGAGGCACATCAAATATGTGAAGTAGGTTGATGGCATGGCCTCTGATCATCTTGTGATCTCCAGACTTAGGCAAAAGAGTGTGCCTGAGGAACCAGTTGATTGTTGGCAATCCTGACAGAAGATAGTGTATTGATCCAAACTTGTATGTCTCAATAGCAACATCTGGGATCTCTCTGTACATGTGTGCCATGGAGTTGTGATCCTTCTTCTTCTTCTTGGCATAGACATCCAAGTCATCCTCAGTCTCCTTAGGTGCATTGATCAACTTTGCCCATTCTTCAACTGATGACTGGTACCTAGTACCTTCAGACGTCCAGACAATCCTTCCATCTGGGTAGAAGTGAGCTATGGAGTAGAACTGCATAATAAGCTCATCATTCCACTTTGTGAGCTTCTGCCCAACAAAGCCATCCACTCCACAAGCATTGAAACTGTCATACACCCCTGGATAATGCTCTTCATTCTTCCTGGTGTAATCCCAGTCCACCCATCTCATGTCACAGACAATTGGCTTCTTGTCAAGCAACACTGTCTCATAGAAGTCTTGTTGTTCCTTTGTATGGAACCTGTAGTCCACAGCAGTTCTCCTCCTGAATGCATAGGGATCAGTCAATCTCCACTGCCTGAGTCCTGCATCCGTCCTTAGCTTCATATTCTCAGCCATAGGATGAACATCATTGTGATATGGAATTTTGGGCTTCAACTTTCTCAAGACATGTTCCTCATCATCTTTTTCTTCAACAACAGCTTCATGCACTGGGGCCTTGTTCTTCTCTACAGCAGGAATGCTCCTGGTGTTCCTCTTGGGTGCAGATTTGGGCTTTGGAGCAGCCGCCTTAGGAGCTTCTTTGGGCTTTGATGAAGCAGCCCCTGACCTGATGCCATCACCCATAAGCTTTTGAGCTTTGGGTGCTCGTGCATCAACCTCTTCCTCTTCTTCTTCTTCCATCATGGAAGGCTTTCCAACAACCCTGGCCATGGTCTTCTTGACCCTTTCCTTCCTCTTCTTCCCTTCTGCAGCAGCCTCTTTGGGTTCAGATTCCGAAGGTACTTGAGTAGAGGCTCTGGCCTTAGACATGGGGATTCTTTTGGCAGGTGCCTTGGTCTTCATACCAGGCTTAGTGGCAACAGCTGTGCCATACTCTTTCTTGAGCACCTTCTTTTTGGAAGTGGCCTCATCCTCAACAGCCACATAGTCATCATCCTCAGAATCTGAGGTTCTCTTCTTTCTGGCCCTGGTGGCTGCCTTGGGTAAGTTGCTAGGTGTGCTCCTGCTACCCTCATCATAGCTGCTAGAGGGACTAGTGCCCTTACTCACCTGAACCTGCTCCTACGACTTGTTCTGACTGTCACTCTATTCAGACATATTGCAAACACTGACAGCAGACCCTGTGAATAGATATAGATGAGGTAGAATAGATGAGCATCACAAAATACAAAGGTTTTTGCAAAAGAAAATGAGTCAAAAACTTAGTTTTAGTTTTCCACAGAAAGCATTTCGGATCTACCAATTTGTGAACTTGGTGATACCGAAGCAGCTTTTGGAACCTAAACTAGTGAACTTGGTCAGACCGAGTCATAGTTCGGTGGCACCGAGACTGCTAGGGTTTCACAAAGTCCTAAACTCGGTCACACCGATTTGCAATTCTCGGCCAGACCGAGAATTACATGTGCAATGGCCTTAGCCGAATCGGTGGTACTGACTTCTACAACTCGGTTGGTCCAAGATGGTTTCGGCGGAAACCTAACCCTAAATTTTCAATTCACCTCTAATCTACGGAGTATTTTCGGTGGATAAGATGATCTTAATCGTGGCAAGATTAATGGCAACACAATGTGCTAGGAGATTTGGAGTTAGGAATAGCACAAAGACCAAGTCCATACCCTAGTTCGGCGATGGACTTGCTACGGCGGCAACGGCGGAGTCGATTCCCGTTGACGGCGGCGGAGACCAGCGGCGGGAGGCAGCTGGCGACGAGGAGGACGATCCGAAGACCCAAGGAGGCAGAGCAGGCTGAGCGCGGGCGAAAGAGTTCGGAGAAATTTTCAAAATTTCACCCATGGATATATATATATATAGCCTGTCCCTGTCGGTGTGACCGAGTGGAACAACTCGGTGGCACCGAGATGCATAACTGCAAGCAGTTACAGCAACTCAGTGTGACCGAAAAGTTCAAATCAGTTGCACCGAGATTGAAAACCTAGATCGACTTAGTGACCTCGGTATGACCGAAATGGAGGAATCGGTCAGACCGAGAAGCACAAAGAAGTTTTGGAGGTTTAAGTCTATGACGAATCGGGGACTCTGAGTGCTCCTCACACAGAGTGGTTCGAATCTGACTTGATCAAAATTTGTGATGTAGCATGAATAGAGTTTGAGACAAGAAAAGCATACATAGCTAGAGAAGGTTCTTGGGCATTCTTGTCCATCACTTGGCAAAAGAAAAAGGAACCAAACAATCAAAACAACAAGTGGATGTCCTCGAATGAGTAACATATGCAACCAACATGCTCACACAATAAAATGGAAAATAAAATATTTGGCAAAGCATGCACAACCAATTCTAGCATCTATCAAGCAATTGGTGATGACTAGGTCATCTATATATGAGTATATTCACTTAGGAGTCAAATGAGAACATTTGATCATAGGTCATACTCACCGTTTAAGCTCAAGTGGGGTTACCAAGTTTACATAATGCATTGTTGTGTTCACACCATTAGAGTTGCTTTGACTCAATTCTTAGAGTAAAGCTCCCCCTAGATGTGAGATCCTCCCTTAAGAGGGATGAACTAACCTTGGGTTTTGTCGATGATGACTTCATGTAGGTGTTGAAGATGTGGATGCTCAATCTTGGTGTTGATCATTTGGAGCAATCCTTTGGAGTGAGTTGCACTTTCAATACCTACACGGGTTAGTCCCACAAGGAACAAACAAGTATATCCATAGACATAGAGTGATGCACACACAAGATGATGTCTATGAAAGCATTAGGTTACCTTGTCCCTTGTCTTACCAACAAGAGGGTTTGTGACTCCTTGAACTAGTGCAAGATGTGGAAGTTGATTGCACTTGTTATTGCCAAAATGATATGAGTGAAATATGTTGGCGGAGTCACCCTCAAGAACTCTCTAGTTCTTCTTCTTCGGGATCCGCATCATCTTGATGGGAATCCTTGGAGTTGTAGTCGTACTTGATGAAGTAGAACTTGATGTGGTTTTGGGAACCCACTTGACCAAGGCCTTAGGAGCTTCTTCAAATGCATCAATCTCCTCTTGAAGCTTATCCTTGCCTTTTTGCTTGTGGTCTTGTGGTGGAAGATCATCTTGAGCTTGTGTCCCTTTGAAGGAAGTAGGATCATACTTCTCTTGTTGTGGAACAAACTTCGTCTTGGGGTATTGATCTTCTTCCCACTTAACTCCATTGGCATTGAACTTTTGTTCAAACCAACATCTTGGTTCTTTCGGTGCCTTCCTTGCTTGCGTACAATTTCCTCGAATTGCTTACTCCCGGCAAGGCTCTTGTAAACACCTTTCTCTATAATTCCCTTCAATAAGCTATTTTCTTGCTCAAGTAAACTTGGCTAAGAGAATCATTAGTGGAATCAAGAGAACTACTAGAAGCAACAACATTGGATTTAGCATGATTATTGTTACTACTAGAGGAAGAATCCTTCTTGTTCTTGTTACTAGACTTGACTTGAGGCATGTAAGTAGATAAGAGTAAACGCTTGGCAATGTAAGAAGAACTTTTCTTACGAAGATCATCATTGATTGCCTTTAAGAACTCATGCTCTTGCTCAAGGTTGAGCTTTTCAAAGCGTAACTTCTCATGAGTCCTTAATAGCTCTCGATGATCTTCTAAGATAGTTTCATGAGCTAACTTAAGAGTGTTTAGTTCCTTAGTTAGAAGCTCAATCTTCTCCTTATCATTTTCATTCGTTTTATCTTGATTAGCATGATTAATTGACATTTCATCATAGTATTCATCACTAGAGTTGTCAACAAGTAAATCATCATCACCTAACAAGTCATGTTCATCACTATTGAAATCAACATACTCGGGGTGTGATACCTTTGGGCCTTTAGCCATGAAGCATCTTCCAAGTCCTCCATTTGGTGAATCAAATATGTCGTAGGAGTTGGTTGACACAAGTGCTAGACCGGCAACACCTTCATCTTGAGTATATTCGGAGTCGGAGTGATAGCTTCTCTCGGAGTGATTGTCGGAGTCGGAGCCGGATACCCATTCACCAACATGAGCTTGATGTCTCCGTTTTGTGTAGCTCCTTGATGACTTGTCCTTTCTTTCTGAATCCTTGCTCCTTCGGGATGTTCTTCGTTCATAACGATCATCTCTACTCCTTCTCTCCCTTGGTGGTGATTCTTATCTTCTACTTCTCCTCTTAGGTGATTCTTCTCTTCTTTTGTAGGGTGTCGTACACTCATTGGAATAGTGTTCGGGTCTTCCACAATTGTAGCAATTACGCTCTCGACTAGAAGATCTTTTGTCATTGTAGGACCTTGACTTGGAGCTTCTTTCTTTGCTTCTACTCTTGTAGAATTTGTTGAAGTTCTTCACCATTAGGCTCAATTCTTCATTGCAGGTTTGTTTCTCACTTGATGATGTGGGGGCTTCACATGAGGCTTTGTAAGCACCACTTGACTTGTTGTGAAGTTCCTCCTTATCCTTGAGTGACATCTCATGAGCAGCAATTCTTCCAATGACTTCCGTTGGCTTGAGATCTTTGTAATTTGGCATCATTTGGATCAATGTGCACACGGTATCATATTTTCCGTCCAAAGCTCTTAGGATCTTCTTGATGATGAATTTGTCGGTCATCTCTTCACTTCCTAAGCCGGCAATCTAATTGGTGATAAGAGCGAGCCTAGAGTACATTTCAGCGACACCTTCACCATCCTTCATTTTGAACTTGTCAAGCTGACTTTGAAGCACATCCAACTTGGATTCCTGGACGGATTCGGTACCTTCGTGCATATCAATCAAAGTATCCCAAATTAAAGGATCAATATAGTTGACTAGAGGGGGGGTGAATAGGCAACTAACAATTTTTAGCTTTTTTTTACCAAATTAAACTTTGCATCAAAGTAGGTTGTCTAAATATGCAACTAGGTGAACAACCTATATGATGCAACAACGATAAGTGCACAAGCAAGCAAGGGATACAACATGAATAGCTTGCACAAGTAAAGGCACGAGATAACCAAGAGTGGAGCCGATGGAGACGAGTGATGTCTACTACACAACCTTCTTCTTGTAGACGTTGTTGGGCCTGCAAGTGCACAGGTTTGTAGGAAAGTAGCAAATTTCCCTCAAGTGGATGACCTAAGGTTTATCAATCCGTAGGAGGCGTAGGATGAAGATGGTCTCTCTCAAGCAACCCTGCAACCAAATAACAAAAAGTCTCTTGTGTCCCCAACACACCCAATACAATTGTAAATTGTATAGGTGCACTAGTTTGGCGAAGAGATGGTGATACAAGTGCAAAATAGATAGTAGATATAGGTTTTCGTAATCTGAAAATATAAAAACAGCAAGGTAACAAGTGGTAAAAGTGAGCGTAAACGGTATTGCAATGATAGGAAACAAGGCCTAGGGTTCATACTTTCACTAGTGCAAGTTCTCTCAACAATAATAACATAGATAGATCATATAACAAGCCCTCAACATGCAACAAAGAGTCACTCCAAAGCCACTAATAGCGGAGAACAAACGTAGAGATTATGGTAGGGTACGAAACCACCTCAAAGTTATTCTTTCGGATCAATCTATAAAAGAGTTCCTACTAGAATAACACCTTAAGATACAAATCAACCAAAACCCTAATGTCACCTAGATACTCCATTGTCACATCAAGTATCTGTGGGCATGATTATACGATATGCATCACACAATCTCAGATTCATCCAACCAACATAAAAGTACTTCAAAGAGTGCCACAAAGTTTCTACCGGAGAGTCAAGAACGTGTGCCAACCCCTATGCATAGGTTCCCAATGTCACGAAACCCGCAAGTTGATCACCAAAACATACATCAAGTGGCACATGATATCCCATTGTCACCACAGATAATCACAGCAAGACATACATCAAGTGTTCTCATAAAAGACTCAATCCGATAAGATAACTTCAAAGGGAAAACTCAATTCATCACAAGAGAGTAGAGGGGGAGGAACATCATAAGATCCAACTACAATAGCAAAGCTCGGGATACATCAAGATCGTGCCATCGAGGGAACATGAGAGAGAACACGAGAGAGAGAGAGATCAAACACATAGCTACTGGTACATACCCTCAGCCCCGAGGGTGAACTACTCCCTCCTCGTCATGGATAGCGCCGGGATGATGAAGATGGCCACCGTGATGGGATCCCCCTCCGGCAGGGCACCGGAACGGGCTCCCGAGAGGTTTTTGGTGGCTACAGAGGCTTGCGGCGGCGGAACTCCCGATCTATCTTCTGTTCTGGAAGTTTTAGGGTACAAGAGTATATATGGGTGCAGGGGGTACGTTGGAGGACCGAAGGGGGGCCACAAGGCAGGGGGCGCGCCCCCCCACCCTCATGAGCACCTCCCTTCTTTCTTGATGTGCACTCCAAGTCCATCGGGTGGCTTTCCTTACAAAAATAACTTCTCCAATTGATTTCGTTCCGTTTTGACTCCGTCTGATATAACTTTTCCTCGAAACACTGAAATAGGCATAAAACAGCAAATCTGGGTTGGGCCTCCGGTTAATAGGTTAGTCCCAAAAATAATATAAAAGTGGATAATAAAGCCCAATATTGCCTAAAACAGTAGATAAAGTAGCATGGAGCAATCAAAAATTATAGATACGTTGGAGACGTATCAACGGGGATGTGTTATCGAAGTTCCTTCCTTTTAAGGGGAAGTACGTCTCCGTTAGAGCGGTGTGGAGGCATAATGCTCGCCAAGAAGCCACTAGGGCCACCGTATTCTCCTCACGCCCTCACACAATGTGAGATGCCGTGATTCCACTATTGGTGCCCTTGAAGCCGGCGACCGAACCTTTACAAACAAGGTCGGGGCTATCTCCACAAGTTAATTGGAGGCTCCCAACGACACCACAAAGCTTCACCACCATGGACTATGGCTCCGAGGTGACCTCAACCGTCTAGGGTGCTCAAATACCCAAGAGTAACAAGATCCTCTAGGGATTAGTGGGGGAATCAAATTTCTCTTGGTGGAAGTGTAGATCGGGGCCGTCTCAACCTATCCCGAGCAAATCAACAAGTTTGATTGGCTAGGGAGAGAGATCGCGCGAAAATGGAGCTTGGAGCAGCAATGGAGCTTTTTGGGGGAAGAGGTAAGTCAACTTTGGGGAAGAAGACCCCTTTATATAATGGGGGGAACAATCCAACTGTTACCCCCCAAGCAGCCCCACACAGAGCGGTACTACCGCTTGGGCGGGCGGTACTACCACTAAACCAGCGGTACTACCGTCCCCTCCCCCCAGCGGTACTGCCGCGCACACGAGGGGAGCACGGACCTGGGCCCAGAGCGGTACTGCCGCGGAGGTAAGGGCGGTACTACCGCCACTACTGCCGCAGCTAGTACCGCACAACCCGACACGAGAAAACTAGGCCTCGAGTCGAGGCGGTAGTAGCCTGGAGCCTCAGCGGTACTATGGCCGAGGACAACAAGCGGTACTACCGCTGAGGAGCGGTACTACCGCTTGATGTGCTTCGACGGTACTACCGCTGAGGACTGCGGTACTACCGCTGGGACCAGTCAGTGCAAGCTAGGAGAGGAAAGGGAACTCCATTGAAGCGGAAAGGAACAGTGGGTGCGATAAGGATGTGTACGTGTTGATTCCACCCTAGCCTAACCAAAGTGGACCCCCTCTTGATAGTACGGTGACTCCTACGAAACTAGTCCACCAACATAGAAACGAAAGAGCTACACCGTCTTGAATAAAACACCGAGGGGAGGGAATCGTCTCGTGCCAAAGGATGAATCTGAAAAACTCAACGCACACGATTAGTCCGCAAAAGCATTGTCATCAATCACCAAAACACCTTGGGGATAAATATGCCCTTACAATCTCCCCCTTTTTGGTGGATTGATGACAATACGGGATTTGCACAAACGGGAAAAGACATAGGACATGCACAAAACCCCACCGTCCTAAAATGTAGATGGGCTCCCCCTAGATGTGTGCTATCTAGATAAGTGCTTTGGACTGCACGGCACACATACTAGGATCAACGCTCCCCCTACATTTTAGGGACCAACAACCTAAGCAAGGTATATGGGAGCAAAGAATATAACAGGATAAGCATGCAACTCATAAGCTACCGAGGGACTAGATAGACATAGATAATGATAATCTAAAGATAAGGTATCATATGTCTCACACCATATGTCTGGAACTTAGGTCTCACTGACACAAAACCAAACAAGGCAAACGACGAGAAAACACAAACACACCACACAGAAGACACAAGACACACTCGCGAAATAGACAGACAACGACAGCGACACAAATCCCTAAACTCTCTCCCCCTTTGGCATCGAGACACCAAAACGGAGAGGGAGTGTTGCTACGGCTCCAGGTGATAGCAAGCGAGGGTCTCAAATACCAGATCCTAGCGGGATCGTCTTCGCCACCGTCGTCGGTCGGGAACTGCTCGTCATCAGAGTCTGTCCACGGGCAGTGCTTCTGAATCCACTCCTCCTCATCAGTAAGCTGGTCCTCAGATCCACTATTAACGGTGGCACCCAACTGACGCATGAGCTCCTTGTGACGTCCCCTGGCCTTCTTCTCAGCCACATGAGTCATGTACTGACCATGAGACTCCATGCAGAACAGCTTCTTCATCTTGAGCTTGAGCTTCTTTGCCCAAGAGGGCTCTGCCCCAGAAGGCTCATAGTCATCATCATCCTCAGCCTCAGCCTCCTCCTCGGTCTCCATGGCAGCACCAGACGATGTGCCCCCAGATCTAGGGACCTGAGTGCCCCAGTTGTCCTTCTTCCTCAGATGCTTGATCTCATGAGACACCAACTCTCCAGTCTCTAGCATAACCTTGGGATAGACCTGATCCCAGGCCTTCTCAATGAGCAACATGATGAACGGACCATAAATCGGGCACTTGCGCTCAGAGATAGCAGATAAGAGCTCAGACCACATAACATGAGAAATGCCCAGGGACTCCCAGTGTTTTCTTCCTTCTCATGCTGGCAGAAGAGAAGCATGTCCACGAGATAAGAGTGAACCATATCCAGATTCCCGATGCGAGGGAAAAGAGTCTCACGGAAGACATGGTGAAGAATGTCTAGAAGGGCAGGTAGCTCATATGTTTCCTTCTTAGTCTCAGAGTTGATCTTCAGCGTGCAATAGGGCTAGAGAGCTTGCTTGTGAGTGGAGGTTGAGTTCCGGTGAGGGCGAAAGCCGACAGGAGACGCAAGCCCATGATCTTCCACCCCAAGTAACTCCATGAATGCCTTCCACTTGACAGAGAGCAATTTGCCATTGGTCATCCAAGTCAGAGTCCTGTCCTCATCAGTCCCTAGATGGACAGTGGCATAGAATTGAGCCACAATATCCGCATCATAGTCCTTGTTGAATTGCATGATACGGAGAATGTTCAGCTGAGTGCACATCTGAAGAGCTTCACCAAAGTACTCAGGATCCTTCTCCATATAGTCCGTGTCGATGGAGCGCACATTGACATAGAGGTTCTTCTTGGCCTTGAGCACATCAAAGAAGATGGAAAACTAAAAGCGGTTCCAGAACGGACGGTTGATCAAAGTGGGTTCTTGGTCTACCTCATAAGGGTTGCGGCGACGCCTTGCGCAGAACTCCTTTGCATTCATTTGAGGCACGGTTTTGCCCGTTGTCTTTGGCTTCACAGAAGACTTCTTCTTGCGTTGAGGTGGAGGTGGAGCACTTGCGGAACCTCCTGCTGACTCAGATGTGTGGTAACGCTTTGACGTGGCCCGACCGGGGTTGACACGGCGAGCTTGATGCTCAGGATGTTCATCACCTGGAACCAAACACAAGAACACGCAAAACAACCAGAAAGAACGAGCATAAGCCACAAAACACAACAAAAGGATCAAAGAAAGGTAGAGACATGATGGAATTTAGTAGGCAGCGGTAGTACCGTGACCTGGAGGATGCAATACCGCTCCAAGCGGTGGTACCGCTACAATGAGAGCGGTAGTACCGCTCGAAGTGGGGAAACAGCGGTTTCCTACTGCCGTGGTCAGTTCCGACACTACCGGCCTACCAAATTCAAAAATATTCCTACCAAACGCTAGTCCAAGACGCCTAGTTGCCTTCTCCATCCTACTCAAGCCTAGATTTAGCCAAAAATCTAGAGATGCAACCACTAATGCCCCTAGACGCTAGATCTGAAATCTAGACAAAAAGAGAGAGGGAACGGGGGCAATACCGGCATTCATGGCAAGAGGACAGGGTGGGGATCGACTCCACCGAAGGAAATGGAGAGGGACGACCCGGAGAAGGAGATCCGTCGGAGCCCTCCCGCGGCGAGACGGTGCTGGAGAGACGAAGAGGAGAAAGGGGGCGAAGCGAATGGGTATGGGGGAGAGAAACCTCCCCCTGCCCCGAAATAACCCCCTGATCCCGCCCCGCAACGGTAGTACCGCGCTGGTGGGCGGTAGTACCACTTATAAGCGGTAGTACCGCGCACCACCAGCGATAGTACCGCTCACCACGCCACGGCAACTTAGACAAAAACGACCAAGCCCCAAAAAGAGAGAAACCAACGGCAAAAAACGACTAGGCAACAAACACACTAGCAAGGAGCCAAGACACACCTCTTCAAGAGAGGGCGGTGGCCGAGGCCACCTATGTTTGAGTCAAGAGGTATGGCACCGCGAAGATTTTAACCTTGGGCCCATGACCAAAACTCATCCTTGAAGCACAAGTACCATCGAAGATGGTTAAAGTGAAAGACTTGATCAATTTATGCATAATGGGGGAGGGAGAGTTCATTGAGGGAATAACACCCCCCCCCCTATGTCCATGCCTACACCTAAACTAGACAACACGTTGAATGTGGTGGGATGTGCATGGGTTCAAGATACATTGCTCGAATCAATGATATTTAGCTCATGCCTTAACAAGCGAAATCTTGCTTCATCCAAGGGCTTGGTGAAAATATCTGCAAGGTTATCATTAGTGTTGACATACTTGAGCTCGATCTCCCCTCGCCTAATGTGATCCCGGATGAAGTGATACCGAATCTCAATATGCTTTGTCTTGAAATGTTGCATCAGGTTGAGAGAAATCTTGATGGCACTTTCATTATCACACCAAAGAGGCACTTTGTCACAAATGACACCGTACTCCTTTAAAGTTTGCCTCATCCATAAGAGTTGTGCACAACAACTACCGGCCGCCACATATTCCGCTTCGGTGGACGAGAGGGACACACAACTTTGCTTCTTGGAAGACCAACTTACCAAAGAGCAACCAAGAAATTGGCACCCTCCGAAAGTGGACTTCCTATCCACTTTGTCTCCCGCCCAATCGGAATCCGTATATCCTTCAAGCTTGAAGTTTGCTCCTCTTGGGTACCATAAGCCAAAGTTTGGGGTATGATCCAAATATCGAAAGATTCGCTTGACCTCCACATAGTGGCTTTCCTTTGGTGCGGCTTGAAACCGTTCACATATTCCCACACTCAACATGATATCCGGTCTAGATGCACAAAGGTAAAGCAAGGAGCCAATCATGGAGCGATATACCTTTTGATCCACCGCTTTACCATTGGGATCAATGTCAAATTGGCACTTGGTAGGCATTGGAGTAGAGTCCGGCTTGACGTCACTTAGCTTGAATCTTTTTAGCATGTCTTGAGTGTATTTGGCTTGATTGATGAAGGTACCTTATCTTCTTTGCTTGATGTCAAAACCGAGGAAGAACTTCAACTCTCCCATCGATGACATCTTGAACTTAGAGGTGATGAGAGCGGCAAATTCCTCATTGAAAGCTTTGTTAGGGGAACCAAAGATAATATCATCAACATATAGTTGGGATACAAACAACTCCCCTTTGACCTTCTTGGTAAAAAGAATGGGATCGATTTGCCCAACCTCAAATCCATGATCTTGTAACAACTCGGTAAGGTGGTCATACCACGCACGTGGGGCTTGTTTAAGGCCATAGAGTGCCTTATCGAGTTGATATACATGATCCGGGAAGTAGGGATCCTTGAACCCGAGGGGTTGCTTGACATAAACCAACTCATTAATAGGACCATTAAGAACATCACTTTTCACATCCATTTGTTGTAACTTAAAGTTTTGATGGGAAGCATAAGCAATCAACAAACGAATGGATTCAAGGCGAGCAACAGGAGCAAAGGTTTCATCATAGTCGATACCCTCGACTTGGGAGTAGCCTTGTGCTACCAATCTTGCCTTGTTGCGAATGATGTTTCCATGAGCATCTTGCTTGTTCTTGAATGTCCACTTGGTTCCAATGACATTGTGGTTCCCCGACGGCCTTGGCACCAATCTCCACACTTTGTTGCACTCAAAGTTGTTGAGTTCTTCATGCATGGCATTGAGCCAATCCGGATCTTCGAGTGCCTCAAACACCTTTTGGGGTTCAACACAAGAGACAAACGCGTGATGTTCACAATAGTTTACTAATTGTCTAAGAGTGCTTACCCACTTTCTTAGGCTTCCGACCACATTCTCCATGAGATGACCTTTGGTGGTGAGCTTGGAAGCAATATTCGCGGCACCACGCTCTAATTCCTCCTCGGAAGTGGAAGGAGGAGGGTTAACTTGATTATCTTGAGCGCCGTCTTGAGCTTGTTCAAGATCTTGAGTTTGCTCTTGATCTTGAACTTACTCGAGGGGGAGGACTTGACCTTGGGCATCATTTGGTGGTTCACCATCATCTTGAGGTTGATCTTGTCCTTGGTATTGTTCACGAGGTTGAGGGCCTTCACTTTGTTCTTTGGAAGCGTGTGGGTCTTGGGGAGGTTATGGATCCACTTGAGTGGAGCATTGTTGTCGGAGTAATGGGCCACAGGTAGGCTGACCCGGGACCCAGGATCTTTCAAGACATCGGGGCAGGCCACGTCCCTCTGGCCGAGTCCCAGCTAGCGACCTTCAGAGAGGCCGAGTCCCAGCTAGCGATCCCCCGAGAAGCCGAGTCCCAGATGACGACTTTAAGGCAAGCCGACTCCTGGCTTGCGACCTCCAGGAGAGCCGACTATGGAAGTCGGCCCACAACATTTCACAAAGACCGATGCAGGGTACGGCCCCGACGTGGCCGTCCCTTCCTGCCTACGAGGGGTTGGCATGGTTACAGTGAGCCGTATCGCCGGGAGATCTCCGGCGAGGCGCGGCACTGTTGCCATGCCTCCCCTGACCTCAGCCACAGTGCGTGATGCACTGTGCCCACGACGCCGGCCTGTACGGCCCAGAGATCGCAGGGCCACCCGTCAGTGGGTGAATCAAAGATGGCCGGAGCGCCAGAAGACGGCCCTGTGGGAGTCGGCCTCTGCGGAGTCGGCCGACCCCCCGCCAGGGCCCCACTAGCCATAATCCAGATTGGATGGGGAGTGGCGACAGTGATCGCCTGACAGACGGCGGCACCGTTGCCACGGCCCCATGACCAAGCTTGCGTCATCAGGAGCGCCGCACAGTGTTCGGCCTGTCCGCGGGACCCACCAGTCGGCGGGCCCCAGGAGCCGGCGGGAAGGACGGTGGCGTGAGAGACAGACGGCTGGGGGCCACACCCAGTCAGATTACTATTGTACCCCCGGGGGGGTAGGCCTATATAAACCCCCCGGGACACCCATGCAAAGGGTTCGGCCCTTGATAGAGATAGACACATAGACCAGGGAGGAGAGAGCCAGCTTTGCTCCCTCCTGCCTCCCGAAACAGCTCTAGGAGCGCCATTGTAGCCATTTTGCCATAGTGACCATGCGGAGACCCCGTAGAGCAGCAGTAGGGGTGTTATCTCCCCGGAGAGCCCCGAAGCTGGGTAAGATTCGCCGGCGTGCATGTCTGCGCCTCATCCCGTTTCCAGGCACCGGCGACGTTCTACTCGCCCTCACCATGATAAGCCATCCTTTGGCATATGTCGCACCCAACCCCCGACATTTGGCGCCCACCGTGGGGCGAGGAGCACCGTCGTCCGGAGATCTGTTCTGGACGGGAACCCTTTTCCTCCCTGGCGAGCGCAGCCAGCCAGGCTCGCCAGATGGAGTCTGCATCAACACGCTGCGCGGCACCGAAGCCGCCTGCGCTGCGAGCGGCCTCGCCAAACTTATCACCGAGGTGCGCCTCTCCGACGAGCCTGCATCCGGCGCAGGCACGGGTGGCCCCGAGAACCTTCTCGCGGGCCTCCTCGACCAACTCCACGTCGCCGGCGAGCCTGCCATAGACTTGGAGTCCGTAGGCTCCTCTGACCCGATGCTGGTCGACTCCGACGCCGTATCGCTTGACATCTTCCCCACCAACGTGGTGGTCTACGACGAGCCGCTTCCGTACGAGGAGAGTGGCGGAAGCGACGTCACGGAGGTGCTCGTCATCAGCCACGACGAGCACTCCGGCGAAGAAGCCCTAGACCCACTAGCTGCGGCCCTGCAAGACCTAACCGCGCCCATCCCTGAGGACGCAGATGCCGAGACGCTGGAGGCGCGCCGCCTTCAGATCATCGAAGGCGCCAAGAAGCTGGCAAGCATGAGGCGCTTGTTAGAGGCATACCAGCGCGAGATGGATCGCGCCATAGGTGGCTCGCCGGCTCTGACTTGGCCGAGCCGTCTAGGTGCGGTCCGACAGCGCGGCGCAGCCATCGCCGACTTACTCGGGGCAAAACGCCCTGTGTACGCCACCCCAGCAGAGAATATCCGCGCCGCCCAAGCGGCGACTGACAAACTGAAGAACTTTGAGGGTGAAGATGGCCGTGTGATGACGGAGCGAATCCAGCAGCTCCTTGACACAGTTGCAGCGCAAAATGCGGCCGGCGGCCGCGCAGACACGCTACAGCAGCCAAACGACGACTTACCCCCCCCCCCCCCCCCGCCGGGATCAAGGCGTGACCTCCCGGACGCCGACTGGCGGAGTCCGCGGAAGGAATGAGAAGGAGTCGGCTGCTAGTCACAGCCGGACTCATATCACCATCGAGCGCGACCAAGACGGCCGCCCGAGAGCAGTAGAGCGGCGAGACGATTATCTGCCTCCCCCGCCCAGAAGAGAACGGCGAGTTTCCCCGCCACCTATTGAGCACCCGACTCTCGGAGGTCTCCTTGGCCGCCGAGAGGGAGTCGGAGAGAACGACGCTCGCCATCGGATCGACCGACTCCACCAATCCCTGGCGCTGGAAGAAGAAGACGAGCTGGGTCCGCCTTGCTTCGGGCCCCGCATCAGAGACGAGCCTTTCCCCAAAGGGTTCATGCTCCCCCGAGACACTCCCAAGTACACCGGCTCCGTGAAGCCGGAGGACTGGCTGATAGACTACTCCACCACCGTCAGCATAGCAAACGGCAACATGCGAGTTGCCGTGAAGTACGTTCCTCTCATGCTCCAGGGCACGGCCCGGACATGGCTGAACAGCCTGAAGCCCCGCAGCATCAACAGCTGGGTCGACTTCACCGAAGCCTTCATCCGCAACTTCACGAGCACATATAAGCGACCTCCCAAGCCGCGCCAGCTCTCCTTGTGCGTGCAAGGCCCCGAAGAATCAACACGCGACTACCTCACGCGCTGGGGCGAGCTTCGAAACTCCTGCGAGGGCGTGCACGAGGTGCAGGCTATCGAGTACATCACCGCTGGGTGCCGAGAGGGCACCCTCCTCAAGCACAAACTCCTCTGCGACGAGCCGGAGACCCTCGACAAACTGCTGGTCATAGTAGATAAATACGCCACGGCCGACTCTTCTATGAAGACGGAGATTCAAGTCAACGCGGCTGGCAAGGTGACTCCCCAGGCTCCTAGAACTCTGGCTGGAGACGCCAGTCGGCGACAGCAGCAAAACGACAACAAGCGCAAGGCCCCACCGCCGACTTCCAACAGTTGAAGATCAGCAACCGGAGGGGCAGCTTCCGGCCAAGCGGCGGAAGGGTGGAAAGTCCAATTGGTTGCCGGCCTTCTCCTATGAGCAGACTTTGGATGGTCCATGCAAGTTCCACAGCAGCGCGAAGCCGTCGAATCACACCACCAGAAAGTGTCACTGGCTCACCAGGATCGCCAAGGGAGACGGCCTCACTCCTCCACCGCCTGCTAGGCCGCCGCCTCCGCCGCCGCCCCAGCAGCCGGCGGCTCGGCCAGCCGGCGCAGTACAAGACGAGTTCCCAGAAGAGCATGGAGCCTATGTAGTGTTCACCAGTATGGCAGATGACCGGCGCAGCAGGCGCCAACAGCAACAAGAAGTTAATGTAGTAGCAGCAGATGCCCCGGAGTTCATGCATTGGTCCGAGAGACCTATCAGCTGGAGTCGGGCAGATCACCCAGAGGTGATGCCGAGTCAGGGCTCTTACGCCCTGGTCCTAGGTGCGACCTTGGCCACTGATAGGCGGGCCACCCGTTTCTCGCGAGTCCTGATAGATGGAGGCAGCAGCATAAACATCCTGTACAAGGACACCATGGAGAAGCTAGGAATCAGGCGAAGACAACTGCAGAGCAGCCGCACCGTGTTCCACGGAATTGTACCCGGTCTCTCCTGTTCACCGATTGGCAAAATCCTGATAGACGTCCTCTTCGGAGACAAAGATCACTTCCGCCGAGAGCCGGTCTGGTTCGAGGTGGTGGATTTGGAGAGCCCGTACCACGCTCTGCTTGGCCGACCTGCCTTGGCCAAGTTCATGGCGGTTCCCCACTACGCCTACCTCAAGATGAAGATGCCGAGTTCTAAGGGGATTCTGACCATAGCCGGCGACTACAAGAAGTCGTCCGCCTGCGCGGCCGAGAGCAGTCGGCTGGCCGAGTCCTTGGTGATCGCGGCCGAGAAGCGACTCCTTGACCGAGTCGTGGCGATGGCTGGAAAGCAGCCAGAGATGTCGCCCGACCCCAAGGAGTCGGAGGTAGAAGGATCATTCAAGCCGGCCAAAGAAACCAAGAAGATACCCTTGGACCCGGAGCACCCAGAGAGATACGCTGTCATAGGCACAGGCCTTGACGGCAAATAGGAAGGCGAGCTCGTCGATTTCCTCCGTGAGAATCGGGACATCTTTGCATGGTCCCCCAAGGACATGCCGGGTGTACCGACGGAATTCGCCGAGCACAAGCTACACGTCAGGCCAGATATGAAGCCCGTCAGGCAGCCCTTGCGCCGCCTATCAGAAGAGAAAAGAAGAGTTGTTGGAGAAGAGATAGCCCGGCTCTTGGCAGCCGGTTTCATCATGGAAGTGTTTTTTCCAGAGTGGCTGGCAAACCCGGTTTTGGTGCTGAAGAAGAACAAGCAGTGGCGGATGTGCATCGACTACACAAGCCTCAACAAAGCCTGCCCGAAGGACCCGTTTGCTCTGCCAAGGATTGACCAGGTGATAGACTCCACAGCCGGATGCGAGCTGCTGAGTTTCCTAGATGCATACTCAGGATACCACCAGATCAAGCTGAACCCAGTGGACAGACTGAAGACCGCATTCATCACGCCGTTTGGAGCCTTCTGCTACCTGATGATGACGTTCGGCCTGAGGAATGCCGGCGCCAGCTTTCAGCGTTGCATGCAGAAGTGCCTCCTCAAGCAACTTGGCAGGAACACCCACGTTTACGTGGACGATGTGGTGGTGAAGACGGAAAAGCATGGGACGCTACTGGAAGACCTCAAAGAGACCTTTGAGAATCTGCGCCAATTCCGAATCAAGCTCAACCCCGAGAAGTGCGTTTTTGGGGTACCAGCCGGCCAGCTCCTTGGCTTCCTGGTCTCCGAACGCGGCATAGAGTGCAACCCTGTGAAGATCAAGGCCATTGAGAGAATGGAGGTACCCAGCTGACTGTTGGATGTGCAGAAGTTCACCGGCTGCTTGGCGTCCATTAGCCGATTTATCAGTCGGCTGGGCGAGAAAGCTCTGCCCTTGTATCAACTGATGAAGAAGACCACCTTTTTTGAGTGGAACCACAAGGCAGATGAGGCATTTCTCCAACTAAAGAAGATGTTGACTACTCCCCCCGTGTTGGCGGCTCCGACTCCCAAAGATCCCATGCTCTTGTACATCGCCGCCACCAGCCGGGTAGTCAGCACAGTCATCGTAGTCGAGCGCAAGGAGGAAGGCAAGGCGCTCCCTGTCCAGAGACCGGTGTATTACCTAAGCGAAGTACTGTCGACCTCCAAGCAAAACTAACCTCACTATCAGAAGATGTGTTACGATGTGCATTTTGCCGCCAAGAAGCTGAAGCCCTACTTTCAAGAGCATCCAATCATTATGGTTTGCACCGCTCCACTCGCCAAGATCATTGGAAGCCGAGACGCCTCCGGCCGAGTGGCCAAATGGGCTATAGATCTAGCCCCCTGCACCATCTACTACCAGCCCTACACCACCATCAAGTCGCAGGCGCTGGCCGACTTCCTCGTCGACTGGGCCGAGACCCAGTACCTGCCGCCGGCGCCCGACTCCACTCATTGGCGGATGCATTTCGACGGCTCCAAGATGCACACCGGCCTTGGAGCCGGCGTCGTCCTCACCTCCCCTAAGGGCGACAAGGTCAAATACGTGCTGCAAATCCATTTCGCCGCCTCCAACAACGTCGCCGAATATGAGGCGCTCATTCATGGGCTCCGGCTTGCCAAAGAACTCGGCATTCGCCGGATCCTGTGCTATGGCGACTCCGACTTGGTGGTTCAGCAATCATCCGGCGACTGGGACGCCAAAGACGCAAACATGGCGAGCTACCGCTTCCTGGTGCAGCAACTCAGCGGATATTTCGAGGGGTGCGAATTCCTTCACGTGCCAAGAAATGACAACGATCAAGCAGATGCCTTGGCACGAGTCGGCTCCACTCGCCAAGCAATACCTTCTGGCGCCGCCCTTCAGTGCCTCCTCAAGCCGTCTATCAAGCCCTCGCCAGAGTCAGACTCCATCTTCGTGCCGGCTCTGCCAGAAATAGTCGGATCCAACTCCAAAGCCCCAGCAGGCGACCTCAAGAAAGCCACAGTTGAAATCAGCCCGGGGACTGCGCCAGTCGGCCCGGGGAATTCAGAGCCCAGCCCGGGGGACTGCGCCAGTCGGCCCGGGGACTTCAGAGCCCGGCCCGGGGACTTCAGAGCCCGGCCCGGGGACTGCGCCAGTCGGCCCGGGAGCTGCCCCAGTCGGCCCAAGATTCCGTCAATTCAGCAAACGGCCGCAGACTCCAACCCGCCGCCTCCCAGCCCAGCCACCCTTGTCCAAGTCGCTGTGGTAGCAGTTGAAGAGATAGCAGCACCTTCGTGGGCACAGCCCATCCTCAAGTTTCTAGTGAGCAAAGAATTGCCAACAGACGAGATCTTGGCTCGGCAAGTGCAGCGCCGAGCAGCAGCATACACCATAGTCAACAGAGAATTAGTCAGGCGCAATGTCACTGGTGTCTACCAGCGCTGCATAGAATCAGAGCCAGGCCGAGCGATTCTCAGAGACATCCATCAGGGCGAGTGCGGCCACCATGCGGCTTCGAGGGCACTCGTGGCCAAAGCCTTTCGGCACGGTTTCTTTTGGGGCCTGGACATGGTAGGACCATTCAAGATGGCCCGAGGCGGCCTAACTCATCTGCTTGTCGCGGTGGACAAGTTCACCAAGTGGGTGGAAGCAAAGCCCATCAAGAAGTTGAACGGGCCTACAACAGTAACCTTCATTGCCGACATCACGGTGCGGTACGGCATACCGCACAGCATCATCACCGACAACGGCACAAACTTTGCCAAGGGCGCCTTGGCTCGTTTCTGCGCGACGCAGGGCATCCGACTGGACTTAGCGTCCGTTGCCCATCCGTAGTCAAACGGCCAGGTGGAACGAGCCAATGGCCTCATCCTGTCCGACATCAAGCCTCGATTGGTCGAACCACTTGAGCGTTCGGCCGGCTGTTGGGTCGAGGAGCTGCCTGCAGTCCTCTGGAGTCTGCGCACAACCCCAAACAAGTCAACCGGCTTCATGCCTTTCTTCCTCGTCTACAGTGCCGAAGCCGTCATCCCGACGGATATAGAGTTCGACTCTCCGCGAGTCTCCATGTACACCGAAGAGGAAGCCGAAGAAGCACGCCAAGACGGCGTCGATCTGCTGGAAGAGGGTCGACTGTCGGCACTCAGTCGGTCCGGCATCTACCAGCAGAGTCTGCGCCGATACTACAACCGCAAGGTCAAGCCAAGATCGTTCCAAGAGGGCGACCTTGTGCTCCGGCTGATTCAGAGAACAGCCGGCCAGCACAAGTTGTCGGCACCTTGGGAAGGTCCCTTCATCATCAGCAAGGTCCTAGGGAACGACGCCTACTATCTGATCGATGCTCAGAAGCCTCGAGCGCGCAAGAGGGACGACTCCGGCAAAGAAACAGAGCGCCCATGGAACGCAAATCTTCTTCGAAGATTTTACAGTTGATGCAGTATGTATCGCACTACCCTCTTTGTATTAAAGTACTAAGACCTTAGGCCCCCCGGGACGAGCTCGGGGACTGCCTTTTTGATTATCTGCATGATAAGAATTACGCTTCCGAATATGCTGCTCTTTTTTATCACACCGTCTGGCTCCGGGTCTGACTAGTCGGCCCGGGGACTTGTCGTCTTGCGCTATGAAATGCTTCCTGCGGTCAGACAAGTAATGTGTTGCGCTCAAGCCGTCTCCTGTCGAAAGCCGCAGCTCACAGAGCGACTGTCGGTAGGCAGGGAACAAGCAAGAACGAGCGCATGCATGAAAAATGGCTAAGGACCTAAAAGCCTATGCATAGCCCAAGCCGGCTACCAGCCTCCCCGCACCGAGCCGACTCATGAGCAGTCGGCTCACCGTCTCGACTTTTATCAAAGACAGCCGACTCTCGAATAGTCGGCATGTCGCTTCCTCGCCGATTTGCTAGAAAAACTCTAAATGGCTAAGTACTTGCCTTCCTGAAGTAGCCGAGCACTTGACCTGGCGACAGTCCGCAGAGCGGCTGCCCAGCCAGCAAGGCGGCAAAGGAAAAAGTCTAAGGAGCAATAAGTAAGGAAAGGCGGAAATTAGATAAACATTTACATAAGCCCTTGGCCGAATCTCCGAATAAGAATTCAGGATACACCCAGTGGGTGGAATTGTTTGAATCTAACAAGTCTTTCAAAAGATTAATAAAGACAGATAAACAGAAGCAGTCTAGGAGGCGGCCTCCGGGGCCGGAGGATCGGAGGTGACGGCGGAGTCGGATGCCGGGGCAGCCGGCTGGGCGGTCTCAGCCTGGTCGCCTCCGGCGGCGTCGCCTTGTGTCACGCCAGATATGCGACCCTATCCAAAAGGAACTGGAAGGTCCCAGCAAGGATAGACCCGCATATTGAAACGCTTTTGCAAGGTGGATATCATTACATCAAC
The DNA here is from genome assembly GCA_963921465.1 of Triticum timopheevii. Classification (NCBI taxonomy): domain Eukaryota; kingdom Viridiplantae; phylum Streptophyta; class Magnoliopsida; order Poales; family Poaceae; genus Triticum; species Triticum timopheevii. Next base: position 372,460,515 of record OY997266.1, read on the forward strand.
ATTACATAATAGTGGGGATACATCCAAGACATACAATGTCACATGAATACAACATACAAGAACAACATCCGACTACAAATGAATCATAAACAGAAACTCAAACAATATCCACCCTGCTAGCCCAGGCTGCCGACCTGGAACCTATCCCCTGATCAAAGAAGAAGCAGAAGAAGAACGCCAAACAAGCAAGCATCGCTCTCGCGTCAAGATCATCGCATAACCTGTACCTGCAACTGTTGTTGTAGTAATCTGTGAGCCACGAGGACTCAGCAATCCCATTACCATGGGTATCAAGACTAGCAAAGCTTAATGGGAAAGGAAGGGGTAAAGTGGTGAGGTTGCAGCAGCGACTAAGCATATATGGTGGCTAACATACGCAAATAAGAGCGAGAAGAGAAACAAAGGAACGGTCGTGAAGCTAGCAATGATCAAGAGGTGATCCTGAACACCTACTTACGTCAAACATAACCCAAAGACCGTGTTCACTTCCCGGACTCAGCCGAGAAGAGACCATCACGGCTACAAACGCGGTTGATGCGTTTTAATTTCGGATCTGGTGTCAAGTTATCTACAACCGGACATTAACAAATTCCCATCTGCCACATAACCGCAGGCACGGTTCTCGAAATTTTATACCCTGCAGGGGTGTCCCAACTTAGCCCATGACAAGCTCTCGCAATCAACAAAGGAATAGACCTTCTCCCAGGAAGACCCGATCAGTCTCGGAATCCTGGTTTACAAGACATTTCGACAATGGTAAAACAAGACCAGCAAGACCTCCCGGCGTGCCAACATCCTGATAGTAGCCGCGCGTATCTCGTCTCAGGACACGACCGGATGAGCAGTCCGTACAACTAAAACCAGACCTCAAGTTTCCCTGAGGGGGCGCTGCAAAGCGCTCTAGTTTGGACCAACACTTAGACAAGCATTGGCCCGGGGGGGGCTGAATAAAGATGACCCTTGGGTTAATTACTCCCAAGGGAAATATAGGTGGTGGTGAGGCAAATGGTAAAACCTATGTTGGGCCTTGCTGGACAAGTTTTATTCAAAGCGAACTGTCAGGGGGGTCCCATAAATCACCCGACCGCGTTAGGAACGCAAAATCCGGGAACATAACACCGGTATGACGGAAACTAGGGCGGCAAGAGTGGAACAAAACACCAGGCATAAGGCCGAGCCTTCCACCCTTTACCAAATATATAGATGCATTAATAGTATAAGAGATATTGTGATATCCCAACATAAACCCTGTCCACCATGGAGAAATCTTCAACTTCACCTGCAACTAGCAACGCTATAAGAGGGGCTGAGCAAAAGCGGTACCATAGCCAATCAATGGTTTGCTAGGAATGGTGTCAAAGGTTAGAGGTTCATGGCAATATGGGATGGCTTGATAAACAGGTAATAGGTAGCGCAGCATAGCGATAGAACGAAGCAACTAGCATAGCAATGATAGTAGTGAGATCCAGGGTAGCGGTCATCTTGCCTGAAATCCCGCTAGGAAGAAGAACGAGTCCATGAAGAAGATGAAGCCACGAAGACGAACCAAGCGTAGACGAACGCATCCTCACGATCGCAACAAAACGGGAACTATCGAGAAGAAGCACACAACATGGTAAACACACCACACATGGACAAGACATGATGCACAACAAGCATGATGCACGACAAAACTACATGAAGCTACTCATGGCAAAAGATGATGCAAACAAGAACAACACATCAAGGCAAGTTTAAATGAGGCCGGGAACAACATATAACAATTCCGGTAAGTCCTTATATGCAAATTTCGAAATTGGTCCAGAACTGAATAAACCCTATGTTCAAGTTGTTAAACAGCAAGTTAAGATGGACCAAGATGATCTACACGAATTTCTAGTCAAGTTACATATAAAGTTCATTAGATTTGGAGCTACGGTCTAAAAGATATGAGCAAAACAAGTTAAACATGGCATTGGTGCAAAATGCACCCAAACATCAAGCAAACACACCGAAACAAGGATGCAACACGATAATATGAAGCTACATACAAAATCAAGCAAGTTTCATATAGAGCACACTCAAAACGGAGCAACGGTTCAACACATGCACACTATACAAGTCATAGCAACAATCTGCCCATAACAGCAACTAGGCATCTTGCAAGCATCAAAACAATAAGCTACAGCACCCCAACATAAGAACAAAAGGCATGGGCATGAAGTACAGGTAAGGCATAACAAAACATGAACACTGAGCTATCTCCAGAAACAACTAGAACATGCTCAAAATGACATGGAGATATTGCAAATAATAACAGTTTCAGACTTTGCAGAAATAACATCAGGTTGCAATGTTTAGAGCTATCAAACAACATGTTACAGGAACTTATCATGGCAAACAAAGGCATGGCATGAATCTACTAAAAGCATAGATCAAAAGTCCCTTACTGACCATGAGCCAAAAAGGATCAGAAAATATGATGGCACCCATGTAAACATGGCAAGTTATATTACAGATTCAAACATGACAGAAACAACAATAAGTAGGCATGTTGGTGAGCTTGAACCACTCACTACAGAGCAATAAATGGCATGGCAAGGCAACCAACAGTAAGAATACATGTTTGTGAAGCTAAGCATGGCAAGAGCAAGTTCATAGGGTGCATGAATCACTAGGAAACAATCATGGAACAAGTGAACTTAATGTTAACAGGCTGACAGCAACATTATCAAGCAAATTTAGAGCAAAATTACAACATGTTCCAGCAGGCTATAATTGCAACCAAGGGCATGAATGGATAGAGCAAGACATGTAGATCAAAACATGTTTATAGAGCATCTCCATATTATGCATAGAATGATTAGTAGCAACATGTTAACATAGCAACAAAATATAACAGAATCTGTCAGCAAAACAGCAACAACAACTACCCTACTTAGCAAGCTCAATGCACTCAGCACACAACTCACAAAAATACATGGTAAACACCCCTGGAAAGATGACATGGCATAGACCAACATACATGTAGAGATCAACCTCATAGGATGCACACATCAATCATGGCAAAAATGACAAATGAGCATGTTATAACAGTTTCAGCAGATTAACATCAACATGCACTCTTCCAATAGCATTTCGGGCATCAAGATGAGCTCAAATGAAAATGATTCAATGGAATGTAATGAAGTACTCGTCGAGGCGAACAATTTGACATATTACACACACAAAACGGAGCTACGGGTGCAGAGATGTGATGCGGTGAACATGGCATGATAATGTAAAAATCTGGGGACTTAGAGAAATCGGGGGCAACCTCGGGTTCGCACGGAAATCGATGCACGGCCGGAGTCTCGCCGGATATTCGCCGGAGTAGACGAGAACGGTGGCCGGGGCTGCGGGAGAGGTCGGGGAGGCCGGGAGGAAGCGGATCCGGACCGGATCTCGCCGGATCGGGCCGGGGCGAGGTGGAGGGCGGCGCCGGCGGGTCGCCGTGGCCGGCGGAGGCGAGCTCCGGCGTGGCGGACGCGGCGAGGGCGGCGCCGGCAGCGGCTGGGCAGGGAGCCGGGCGGAGCGGGGAGGCCAGGGCAGAGGCGCGGGGTCGCGGGGTCGCGGGCGCGGGCTGGATCCGCGGCGGCGGCCCACGGCGGTGGCGCGCCGGGTGGCGGCGGACACGGGATCGGGCGGCGGCGCGGGCGCGCGGGCGGCTCGGGCCTCGGGGGCCCGCTGCGGGCCGCGGCAGGCCGGCGGCGCGGGAGAGGCGGCGCCCACGTGGCACGACCGGATTCGCCGGGGGCGCGGCGGCGGACGTGTCCGGCGCGGCGCGGAGGGAAAATTAGGGTTTCGGGGGGAAATAGATCCGAAAAATGGAGAGGGGAGACGTTTTTATAGGTGGAGGGAGCTAGGAGAGTCCAAATGAGGAGCGGTTTTCGGCCACGCGATCGTGATCGAACGACCGAAAGCATGGAGGGGAGTTTGGTGGGTTTTGGGCCACTTTGGAAGGGGTGTTGGGCTGCAACAAAAGAGGCCTTTGCGGTTACCCGGTTAACCGTTGGAGTACCAAACGACCTCCAAATGACACGAAACTTGACAGGCGGTCTACCGGTGCTATACCAAGGCCGCTTGGCAAACCTTGGTCCATTCCGAGAAAGTTTAACACCCGCACAAGAGAAGAGGCAAAAAGGGGACGCCGGAGGACATAGGAGCGCCGGATTGCAAAACGGACAACGGGGAAAATGCTCGGATGCATGAGATGAACACGTATGCAAAATGAGATGCACATGATGACATGATATGAAATGCATATGATGACATGGCAAAGTGCAACACGCACGCAGATGACATGGCAACGACGGCGAATAACTGGCGGACACCTGGCGCATCGGATCCGGGGCGTTACAACACTCCTCCACTAACAAGAGATCTCGTCCCGAGATCTTAGGACCGAGACGGAAGGGAAAAAGGATGAGGTGAAACAAGAACTCAAGAGAAGAAGCAAAGAATCGAGAGCACTCGAGAAGAAGAGAGGAACGACGAGAATCAAAAGCTCACGGAATCAGATAGACTATGAAATCACTTGTTCTAACCGGAGTGGTTAGAATGAGAAAAGAAACGAATAAGTGTGAAAGGATTTAGGCAGAACTCTGACTGAACATGGAAAGAATAGAACACGAGTTTGAGAGGATGGAATGTCACTTGATAAACTCTTGAAGAATGAATAAAATCATGAAGAACTCCGGTGACAAAGGATGATGAGATAGAATTCAGGATGAAAGAATAAGATTAAAGCTTACGATGATTTAGATGGAGGTTCCGATGAGATGGCCGAGGAAAATTGAACTCCGGAAAAGAAAAGATGAAAGCACTTGGAACTAGAATTTATTCATCAAGAACAAACTCCGAAGGAAGGAATTACTCGCTTGGAGGAAATAAGAATAAGATTTATTGTATGCTTATCCTTCATCAAATTGAATTGATGACAAGCAATGGATTTTACATACTACTTATTCTTCTTGAAAAGGATTGAGAATTGGCATATCGCAAAACTTGAGAAGGTCTTCATAAACCACTGGTAGGATTCGAAAGAATGAATGGATTAAAAAGGTAATCAAGGAAAAGAATCTTGAATGAACCACCGTAAGAATTTGGAAATGACTGATGAAAGAGACTTAATCACCGGGAATATTAGCAGAACAAATATGGTAGAGGGGATTTAGATGCAAAAGAATAAAGAGATCATGAGCTGATTAAAGAACACTTGAACGAAGCACCGGAAGAATATTGAGATGAACGAAGGGGCACGGATATAGAGTAATTGGAGAACGAATCTGAAAAAAAACTTAGAACGACGAAATCTTCCGAAAAGATGGCCTCTGGATGATCGAGAGGGAAAGCAACTCCTGAAATGCTCCGGATGGATGAAAAGAATTATCTGACAAATGGAATAATTCGAGAGGATAGCATGAAGCTTGAACCACGAATCTTCGAGAGAACAGACAAGATTTAGAGGAAAAACTCTTCTTCGATCTTCAAAATACGACGAGAAACACCACCGAAATTTCTGAGATACTCCGGTAGAATGAAAAGCGAAGGGGTTGAGCCAATAATGAAAAGAATTAAAAGAGGTCTTGGAGAAGGCAAGTGACTGATGGGATCCATTCTTACATCACACTTGAAAAGAATTGAGAATAACTCCGGGGAAATTAGAAGAGTCAGGTAAGATCCTGGAAAAAGACCTGTGGGTTAGGGCCCACTAAAAGAAAACACCGTTGAAAAGGATTGTTGAAAAGATAGATGAAGCACCGGAACAATTGAAATTTTGAATGAGGTGACAACCTCGAATCAATTCGAACACAGACGAATCTCTTAAGATGTCTTGAGCACCGGAAGGGTAAACTGGCGAGAGGCGAACGAGCAGGGAAAACACTTGATCCAAAGAAAGAATGTGATCACCCCGAAAAACTTGAATTGATTGCACCGGAAAAGAAAAAGAGATGAAGAATGATGAACAATACGAGAATTCACCGGTTGAGATAATTGAGGGAAGACTGAAGAGGTCCACGCGAATGGAATTGATGGTCGAGAGAGACTCATGCTCCGGGAAGAAGAGGGTGGGAGGGCGGGAAAAACACGGGCAACTTGGAAGGGGAAATCGACGAATATCTTGAAGAGGAAAAACACCGGTTGAAATCATTGAGGAAAGAAAGCAAAGGCTTCGCACGAGTAGGAAGGATACTCTATTATGGACTCCGGTTCCGAGGAGAAAAAGGGTGGGCTGGTGGGAAAAACAAGGACAACTTCGGACAAGGAAACAACATCGATCGAAAAGAGCTGAGGATTGAACTAGCAAAGAGGAAGAGGATCGAGTCAACTTGACGAGAAATGCACCGGATCAAAAGAGCTGAGAACCAATGATCGGAAAACCAACTGCGAGATCCTAAAGAAAAATTTGAATGGGAAGAGGAGTAATTCAAACACCTACGTCAAGATTCCTTACCAGAGCGACGAAGGGGCAGAGGAGTAAAAAGAATTCCTACTCTTCGATATAACTAGACTCCGAAAAACAGTTTTCTTCTAGACTCAACAACGGCCAAAGTACACGATCAATCAAGGGGGCTCCTAAGGTCGGTCGAGGCTCTGATACCAACTTGTCACGCCCAATATGCGACCCTATCCAAAAGGAACTCGAAGGTCCCACCAAGGATAGACCCGCATATTGAAACGCTTTTGCAAGGTGGATATCATTACATCAACATTACATAATAGTGGGGATACATCCAAGACATACAATGACACATGAATGCAACATACAAGAACAATATCCGACTACGGATGAATCATAAACAGAAACTCAAACAATATCCACCCTGCTAGCCTAGGCTGCCGACCTGGAACCTATCCCCTGATCGAAGAAGAAGCAGAAGAAGAACGCCAAACAAGCAAGCATCGCTCTCGCGTCAAGATCATCGCATAACCTGTACCTGCAACTGTTGTTGTAGTAATCTGTGAGCCACGAGGACTCAGCAATCCCATTACCATGGGTATCAAGACTAGCAAAGCTTAATGGGAAAGGAAGGGGTAAAGTGGTGAGGTTGCAGCAGCGACTAAGCATATATGGTGGCTAACATACGCAAATAAGAGCGAGAAGAGAAACAAAGGAACGGTCGTGAAGCTAGCAATGATCAAGAGGTGATCCTGAACACCTACTTACGTCAAACATAACCCAAAGACCGTGTTCACTTCCCGGACTCCGCCGAGAAGAGACCATCACGGCTACACACGCGGTTGATGCGTTTTAATTTCGGATCTGGTGTCAAGTTATCTACAACCGGACATTAACAAATTCCCATCTGCCACATAACCGCGGGCACGGCTCTCGAAAGTTTATACCCTGCAGGGGTGTCCCAACTTAGCCTATGACAAGCTCTCGCGATCAACGAAGGAATAGACCTTCTCCCAGGAAGACCCGATCAGTCTCGGAATCCCGGTTTACAAGACATTTCAACAATGGTAAAACAAGACCAGCAAGACCTCCCGGCGTGCCGACATCCTGATAGTAGCCGCGCATATCTCGTCTCAGGCCACGACCGGATGAGCAGTCCGTACAACTAAAACCAGACCTCAAGTTTCCCTGAGGGGGCGCTGCAAAGTGCTCTAGTTTGGACCAACACTTAGACAAGCATTGGCCCGGGGGGGCTGAATAAAGGTGACCCTTGGGTTAATTACTCCCAAGGGAAATATAGGTGGTGGTGAGGCAAATGGTAAAACCAATGTTGGGCCTTGCTGGACAAGTTTTATTCAAAGCGAACTGTCAGGGGGGTCCCATAAATCACCCGACCGCGTTAGGAACGCAAAATCCGAGAACATAACACCGGTATGACGGAAACTAGGGCGGCAAGAGTGGAACAAAACACCAGGCATAAGGCCGAGCCTTCCACCCTTTACCAAATATATAGATGCATTAATAATATAAGAGATATTGTGATATCCCAACATAAACCCTGTCCACCATGGAGAAATCTTCAACTTCACCTGCAACTAGCAACGCTATAAGAGGGGCTGAGCAAAAGTGGTACGATAGCCAATCAATGGTTTGCTAGGAATGGTGTCAAAGGTTAGAGGTTCATGGCAATATGGGATGGCTTGATAAACAGGTAATAGGTAGCGTAGCATAGCGATAGAATGAAGCAACTAGCATAGCAATGATAGTAGTGAGATCCAGGGTAGCGGTCATCTTGCCTGAAATCCCGCTAGGAAGAAGAACGAGTCCATGAAGAAGATGAAGCCACGAAGACGAACCAAGCGTAGACGAACGCATCCTCATGATCACAACGAAACGGGAACTATCGAGAAGAAGCACACAACATGGTAAACACACAACACATGGACAAGACATGATGCACAACAAGCATGATGCACGACAAAACTACATGAAGCTACTCATGGCAAAAGATGATGCAAACAAGAACAACACATCAAGGCAAGTTTAAATGAGGCCGGGAACAACATATAACAATTCCGGTAAGTCCTCATATGCAAATTTCGAAATTGGTCCATAACTGAATAAACCCTATGTTCAAGTTGTTAAACAGCAAGTTAAGATGCACCAAGATGATCTACACGAATTTCTAGTCAAGTTACATATAAAGTTCATTAGATTTGGAGTTACGGTCTAAAAGATATGAGCAAAACAAGTTAAACATGGCATTAGTGCAAAATGCACCCAAACATCAAGCAAACACACCAAAACAAGGATGCAACATGATAATATGAAGCTACATGCAAAATCAAGCAAGTTTCATATAGAGCACACTCAAAACGGAGCAACGGTTCAACACATGCACACTATACAAGTCATAGCAACAATCTGCCCATAACAGCAACTAGGCATCTTGCAAGCATCAAAATAATAAGCTACAGCACCCCAACATAAGAACAAAAGGCATGGGCATGAAGTACAGGTAAAGCATAACAAAACATGAACACTGAGCTATCTCCAGAAACAACTAGAACATGCTCAAAATGACATGGAGATATTGCAAATAATAACAGTTTCAGACTTTGCAGAAATAACATCAGGTTGCAATGTTTAGAGCTATCAAACAACATGTTACAGGAACTTATCATGGCAAACAAAGGCATGGCATGAATCTACTAAAAGCATAGATCAAAAGTCCCTTACTGACCATGAGCCAAAAAGGATCAGAAAATATGATGGCACCCATGTAAACATGGCAAGTTATATTACAGATTCAAACATGGCAGAAACAACAATAAGTAGGCATGTTGGTGAGCTTGAACCACTCACTACAGAGCAATAAATGGCATGGCAAGGCAACCAACAGTAAGAATACATGTTTGTGAAGCTAAGCATGGCAAGAGCAAGTTCATAGGGTGCATGGATCACTAGGAAACAATCATGGAACAAGTGAACTTAATGTTAACAGGCTGACAGCAACATTATCAAGCAACTTTAGAGCAAAATTACAACATGTTCCAGCAGGCTATAATTGCAACCAAGGGCATGAATGGATAGAGCAAGACATGTAGATCAAAACATGTTTATAGAGCATCTCCATATTATGCATAGAATGATTAGTAGCAACATGTTAACATAGCAACAAAATATAACAGAATCTGTCAGCAAAACAGCAACAACAACTACCCTACTTAGCAAGCTCAATGCACTCAGCACACAACTCACAAAAATACATGGTAAACACCCCTGAAAAGATGACATGGCATAGACCAACATACATGTAGAGATCAACCTCATAGGATGCACACATCAATCATGGCAAAAATGACAAATGAGCATGTTATAACAGTTTCAGCAGATTAACATCAACATGCACTCTTCCAATAGCATTTCGGGCATCAAGATGAGCTCAAATGAAAATGATTCAATGGAATGTAATGAAGTACTCGTCGAGGCAAACAATTTGACATATTACACACACAAAACGGAGCTACGGGTGCAGAGATGTGATGCGGTGAACATGGCATGATAATGTAAAAATCTGGGGACTTAGAGAAATCGGGGGCAACCTCGGGTTCGCACGGAAATCGATGCACGGCCAGAGTCTCGCCGGAACTTCGTCGGAGTAGACGAGAACGGTGGCCGGGGCTGCGGGAGAGGTCGTGGAGGCCGGGGGGAAGCGGATCCAGACCGGATCTCGCCGGATCCGGCCGGGGCGAGGTGGAGGGCAGCGCCGGCGGGTCGCGGTGGCCGGCGGAGGTGAGCTCTGGCGCGGCGGACGCGGCGAGGGCGGCGCCGGCAGCGGCTGGGCAGGGAGCCGGGCGGAGCGGGGAGGCCAGGGCAGAGGCGCGGGGTCGCGGGGTCGCGGGCGCGGGCTGGATCCGCGGCGGCGGCCCACGGCGGCGGCGAGCCGGGCGGCGGCGGACGCGGGATCGGGCGGCGGCGCGGGCGCGCGGGCGGCTCGGGCCTCGGGGGCCCGCTGCGGGCCGGCGGCGTGGGAGACGACGGCGCCCATGTTGCACGACCGGATTCGCCGGGGGCGCGGCGGCGGACGTGTCCGGCTCGCCCAGACGTGTCCGGCGCGGCGCGGAGGGAAAATTAGGGTTTCGGGGGGAAATAGATCCGAAAAATGGAGAGGGGAGACGTTTTTATTGATGGAGGGAGCTAGGAGAGTCCAAATGAGGAGCGGTTTTCGGCCACGCGATCGTGATCGAACGACCGAGAGCATGGAGGGGAGTTTGGTGGGTTTTGAGCCACTTTGGAAGGGGTGTTGGGCTGCAACAAAAGAGGCCTTTGCGGTTACCCGGTTAACCGTTGGAGTACCAAACGACCTCCAAATGACATGAAACTTGACAGGCGGTCTACCGGTGCTATACCAAGGCCGCTTGGCAAACCTCGGTCCATTCCGAGAAAGTTTAACACCCGCACAAGAGAAGAGGCAAAAAGGGGACGCCGGAGGACATAGGAGCGCCGGATTGCAAAACGGACAACGGGGAAAATGCTCGGATGCATGAGATGAACACGTATGCAAAATGAGATGCACATGATGACATGATATGAAATGCATATGATGACATGGCAAAGTGCAACACCCACGCAGATGACATGGCAACGACGGCGAATAACTGGCGGACACCTGGCGCATCGGATCCGGGGCGTTACACCTTGTCCCCGCACGGCTCGTTGCTGGAGGCGCGATCGGGCTGAGGCTGGCCGCCTGCTTCGTCTTTTGGCGCCTCCTCCTCGCCTCCGTCCTCCGACTCGTCCTCCTCCTCGGCGCTGGAGTCAATCACCTCCGCCGAGTCTTCCTCGTACTCCGGGTTCATCCCGAACCAGTCCGGCGGTGCCCCCTCGCCGCCTTCAGTCCGCTCGGGCACGAAGACACTGGTGTCCGTGTACTCGGCGATGGCCGCCGCGCGCTCGACAAGGGCGCCTTCTACAGCCTCCAGCTCGGCTTGGGCTTCTGACCGAAATGCGGCCAGGCGGTCCAGGTCTAGCCCCGGATACCACGCCTTGACGAACTCCAAGGCCCGGCGTGCTCCGGCCCGGGCCGAGGAGCCCTTCCAAGCCTCAAGGCGGCCGGCGGCGACTTCCAGCCAGTCGGCAGTCCGACTGGCGGTGCAAAGAGCCGGCACGTCCGGCCACAGGGCGGCAACCACCTGGGCACCGGCACGCTGAAGACGGCGCAGCAGGCGGTGAGCAAGACAAAGACGAGCCCCGATGCTCAGAAGCTGCTCGTCGATGGTTCGGGGGGCGTTGGCGGCAATCACCTCACCCTTCGCCCTTCGCGCCTCCCGAGCCGCCTCGATGGCCAGAGGGACGGCTTGTGAATGGCCGGGAAAGAAGTCTGCCCAGACAGGAAAGAAGATAGTCGGAAAATCAGAAATCAGCCCGACACAAAGTCGGAAGGCCGAAGAAGCCAAAAAGACTTACCGTCGACGATGTCCTCAAGCTTGTGGTAGCCGGAGGTCAGCATCGCCTCCCGATCAGTCCAGGCGGAGCGCTCGACCTCGAACTCGGCCATGAGGGCGACCTCCCACGACTTGGCGTCGTCCTGCGCCTTCCGGAGCAACTCCTTCTGCTCGGCCAGCTGCGTCGCCAGCAGGTCGCGCTCTTTGGCGAGCCTGTCGCACTCCTCCTCCTTGGCACGACGAGTAGTGTTGGCCTCGCCCAGCTGCTCCTTGAGGGCGGCGTTGGCGCCTGAAGAACGAAGAAGAAGACAAGAAAAGTCATCAGTAAATTAGCTCGCCGGGGAGATCCGGCCCGACGGCTCAGCAGTCGGCCCGAATCTCGGGGACTACAGCCCGCAGGCGCGCTAGCGCGCCCCCGCGGAGAAGAAAGAAATTAGATCGCCGGAGAGATCCGGCCCGACTGCTCAGCAGTCGGCCCGAATCTCGGGGACTACAGCCCGCGGGTGCGCCAGCGCGCCCCCGCGAAGAAGGAAGAAAGAGCTCACCCCGGCTTTCCGTCAGGTCGGCGGTCCGCTTGTTCAGCTCCTCGACGTTACGGTTGAAGGCAGTTGCGCGGAGATTATGATATTCCTGCAAAAAGCCACAAAGGCAAAAGTTAGTACTCGGAGCTCACCAGAGAGAGTTCCGAACCGCCTGCTCAGTAGCCGGCCCAGAACTCGGGGACTACACCCAGTGGGTGCGCTGGCGCGTCCCCACAGAGAAAGACAGAAATTAAAAAAGAGAAAGGAAACACACCCGGACGGATGTCCGCACGGCCAGATGCGCTCTGGTGCAGAGTTGGAGGGCGTCGCTCTCCGCGCGCAGCTTTGACTGGACGTCCAGGAGGGCCTGATTCAGCGGGCCGGTGCCGCCTCCGCGTAACCAGCCGGTGGGGCGGCACTGGAGGCCTCGACGTCCAAATTCGCCGAGCTGGCGGCGCCAGTCTCCCGAGCTCGCGGCGCCGAGCTCGTCCTCTCAAGCCGGCGGCGTGCTGGCACGGCGACTTGAAGAAGCAGCCGCGCCTCGGCATCGTCCGCGGTCGGAGGATCCTGCAGGTCCACCGGCTGCTTACCATGCGGCCTCCTAGATGGTGGCGGAGGCGGCGGAGGCGGCGCGTGGGTGTCCGAGCCTGAAGCGTCGCCGCCCTCCTCCACGAGAGGGTTCTCGGTGCCGACCTCTCCAGTCTGCCCCGTGAACTCCAGAGCCGGCGGCGCCGACGACAACAGAGGGACAAGCATCGCCGATCGGCGACGTGCGACCTCCTCAGCACGCCGTTTCGTCGTGGCGGCAGTCTCGGCCTCCTCCAGTCTCCTCTGGGCATTGGCGGCCGCCTTCTCAGCCTCCGCCTTCTCTAGGCGGTCGGCCTCCTCTTCGTCGCGCTTCTCCCGCGCATTCCGTTCCGTCACCTCCCGAAGGTCGGCGGCGGGATCGACCCGCCGAGTGTTGGCGGATGTCTCTACCGACCCCATGACAGAGGGGACGGCGGCTCTCTCAAGGGAGAGGGGAGCTCTGGAGAAGATCGGAGGGAAAAATCAAAGAGGACTCGGATGAGATCCAACAAAGAAAATGAAAGAGTGAAAAAGACTTACGCGGAAACTAGCGGCGGCCTTCTCACTTCCCTTCGGAAGCGGTTGGCCTTCGCGGCTGCCTCCTCCCGCTTGGTCGCGGCGGCCGCCCCCTTGAACTTCTTCTGCTTGCCACCGGGCGCGCTCGGCCCGGTGTGGCGCCTCTTTGCGCCGACTTGGCCTGAGGGGCCGGCCCTCGGCTGGCGGCGTGGGACGACTTCCACGTCGGCGTCGTCCTCAGGCCAGTCGGTGAAGGTGGCCGATGGCCTGAGGCCGCCGTCCGCCCCCTCTCCGCCGCCTTCGGCGTCGTCCTCCAGCGCCGCCGCCCCCAAGTCAGGGTCATCGACATCGCTGTCCTCGCGATCTGGGACGTAGTCGCGGGGCTCTCTCATGGCGCCGGCCGCAGGCGCCGTGAGGGGATTCTGCCCAGAAGAAACCAATGATGATTAGAGGCCGGAGTCGACTGCAAAGAAGATCAAGCTACAAAAGATGCGACTTACCATTGGAGGGGGGTTGTCGCGCGAATACGGCTCCTTGCCGAACTGCCAGTCCTCTGTGAACTCGCAGTGCGCGATGTGGTTCACCAAATTCGCCACCTCCCTGCGGGGCATTTCCTTGGTGCATAGCCGGCTCGGATCGTGGCGGCCGCTCATCTGACAGATGAGATGAGGCCGGCCCTGGAGTGGGAGGACTCAGCGCGCCATGAAGGCGGCCAGGAGGTCGGATCCGACGAGGCCCTCCGACTGCAGCAGAACTCAGAGTCGCGCCACGGAGCCGGCTCCGGAGGGGGACAGCGACTTGGACCGGTGGGACCAACTGGCAAGCCTGCCAGTCAGAGGCTCGGGGTCGAAGGGCGGCAAGTTGACCCAGTCGTCGTCGGTGGAGAGGTTCTTCACGTAGAAGTAAGATCGCTGCCACATCTTCACCGACTTCACCAACGAGATGGGAGGGAAAGGATTGTCGGTCGTCGAGCGCCGCACCGTGATGTAGGTGCCGCACTAAGCCGGTGTGCCGGTGGCCTGAGTGCTGAGCTTCGAAGAGAAAAACTCTCCCCACAACTCGAGGGTGGGGAGAACGCCGAGGTAGCCTTCGCACAGGGTGGTGAAGGCAGAGAGCAGCACCACCGCGTTTGGGGTGAGGTGATGCGGCTGAAGATTATGGAACTCCAGGAATGAGCGGAAGAACCCGCTCGCCGGCAGCCCCAGCCCGCGCATTAGGTGCGAACGGAAGACGACCCGCTCGCCCTCCTCTGGCGCGGGCCGGATCTCTCCCGCCGGCGCGGGACGGGCGTGCACCAGGTCCGCGCTCGGGAGACGGCGGGTCCGGCGGAGAAACTCGATGTGCTCCGCCTCCACGTCCGAGCCGTCCAATACGCCGGAGCGCGGGGCGGGGGACGCGGCGGAGGAAGAGCTCATCGTCGACGAAGAAGATGCTCTGGCTCACGGCGGAGGAAGAAGAGAAGGTAGGAGAACGGGGGAGAGGGTGTGCGTGCGGTGCCGCCCCGCTCCTCCCCGCCTATTTATAGCCCTACGGGCTGAGGAGCCGAGGGGGCGGACGTGGGATTAACTGCGCCCGAAGCCCCACGCCGCCCACGATTTACCCCATGAAGTTACTGCGCGCAGTAACAACGTGGGGATGCCAACCGTCCGCAGCCGCAGCGGATCCGCCCGGAAGCCAAGGCGCGGTAGTGGCGGGCCCCACCTAGCGGCCTGTCCCGTCGCGCGCGTGGGTGGGCAGACTATCCTCCCCACATGGCGCCGCGCGATAGGACCGTCTCGATGGCGGCAGGGAAGCGTATCCGATACGCCGCCTGTTTTCCCGCCACGACTCACGAATAACTCCCCCTCGCTGAACAAGTCCGACTTCGGCGGGTCGGCCGAAGTAGACAGCGGGCGAGTCTCAGAGTCGGCGCTAGGAAGATTGAAACTGTTGAAGCCCCACGAGGCGGCGTCCACGGGGCTTCACCAGCTTCGGGGACTACTGTCGGAGTAATGGGCCACGGGTAGGCTGACCCGGGACCCAGGATCTTTCAAGACATCGGGGTAGGCCACGCCCCTCTGGCCGAGTCCCTGCTAGCGACCTTCAGAGAGGCCGAGTCCCAGCTAGCGATCCCCCGAGAAGCCGAGTCCCAGATGACGACTTTAAGGCAAGCCGACTCCCGGCTTGCGACCTCCAGGAGAGCCGACTATGGAAGTCGGCCCACGACATTTCACAAAGACCGATGCAGGGTACGGCCCCGACGTGGCCGTCCCTTCCTGCCTACGAGGGGTTGGCATGACTACAGTGAGCCGTATCGCCGGGAGATCTCCGGCGAGGCGCGGCACTGTTGCCATGCCTCCCCTGACCTCAGCCACAGTGCGTGATGCACTGTGCCCATGACGCCGGCCTGTACGGCCCAGAGATCGCAGGGCCACCCGTTAGTGGGTGAATCAAAGACGGCCGGAGCGCCAGAAGACGGCCCTGTGGGAGTCGGCCTCTGCGGAGTCGGCCGACCCCCCGCCAGGGCCCCACTAGCCATAAACCAGATTGGATGGGGAGTGGCGACAGTGATCGCCTGACAGACGGCGGCACTGTTTCCACGGCCCCATGACCAAGCCTGCGTCATCAGGAGCGCCGCACAGTGTTCGGCCTGTCCGCGGGACCCACCAGTCGGCGGGCCCCAGGAGCCGGCGGGAAGGACGTTGGTGTGAGAGACAGACGGCTGGGGGCCACACCCAGTTAGATTACTATTGTACCCCCGGGGGGTAGGCCTATATAAACCCCCCGGGACACCCATGCAAAGGGTTCGGCCCTTGATAGAGATAGACACATAGACCAGGGAGGAGAGAGCCAGCTTTGCTCCCTCCTACCTCCCGAAACAGCTCTAGGAGCGCCATTGTAGCCATTTTGCCATAGTGACCATGCGGAGACCCCGCAGAGCAGCAGTAGGGGTGTTATCTCCCCGGAGAGCCCCGAAGCTGGGTAAGATTCGCCGGCGTGCATGTCTGCGCCTCATCCCGTTTCCAGGCACCGGCGACGTTCTACTCGCCCCCACCATGATAAGCCATCCTTTGGCATATGTCGCACCCAACCCCCGACAATTGTCCTTCTCCTTCGGCCACAAGGGGTTCCTCAATGGGTAGAATATGACCAATACCCATTCTTCTTATGGCATGGGGAGGAATTTCATCACCTACATCACAAGTACCACTTTGCTCCACTTGGGAGCCGTTATTTTCATCAAACTCCATGTTACACGTGTCCTCAATGAGTCCGGTGGACTTGTTGAGGACACGGTAAGCATGAGAGTTTGTAGCATAACCAACAAATATGCCCTCATAAGCTCTAGCCTCAAATTTAGACAAACAAGCACCTTTCTTGAGAATGAAACACTTACACCCGAACACCCGGAAGTACTTGAGATTGGGCTTGTTACCTGTGAGTATTTCATAGGGGGGTCTTGTTCAAGCCTTTGCAGAGATAGACCCGATTCGATGCATGCTGTGTTGATGGCTTTAGCCCAAAAGTTGTATGGAGACTTAATCCGCCATCATGGTCCTTGCCGCATCCATCAACGTCCGGTTCTTCCTCTCCGCGACACCATTTTGTTGGGGGGTATATGGTGCAGCATATTGATGCTTGATCCCCTCATCACTAAGAAACTCATCCAAGGTGTAATTCTTGAACTCGGTGCCGTTGTCACTTCTTATTGTCAAGATCTTTGCATCATGTTGACGTTGAGCTTCATTTGCAAAGTCGATGATGGTTTGTTGAGTCTCACTCTTCCTCTAGAAGAAGTATACCCAAGTGTATCTTGAATAATCATCCACAATCACCAAGCAATACTTTCTACCCCCAAGACTATCAAAGGATGGAGGCCCGAAGAGGTCCATTTGAAGAAGCTCCAAGGGTCTCTTCGAGTAGATGATAGTCGTGGGAGGGTGAGCCTTTTCATGAAGCTTTCCCTCGATACAAGCACTGCAAGCACGATCTTTGGCAAAAATAACATTTGTTAGTCCACGGACATGTTCCCCCTTGAGAAGACTTTGCAAAGATCTCATATTGATGTGGGCTAAACGGCGATGCCAAAGCCATCCCACGTCAACTTTAGCCATTAGGCATGTCGCGGTCTTAGTGGGTTGCTCCGAAAAGTTAATCACATAGAGACCGTTCTCGACATGCCCAACAAAGGCTACTTTAAGAGTCTTGCTCCACAAGAGGGCCACGGTATCAATATCAGAGAAAGTGGCAAAACCCATGAGTGCAAGTTGACGAACGGAAAGTAAATTGTATGCAAGGGACTCAACAAGCATGACTTTCTCGATTGTTAGATCATGAGAAATGACAACCTTGCCAAGACCCAATACCTTAGAATGTGAGGCATCACCCCACTCGACATTGGTGGGTATAGATGGGATCTTTTGCACGTCCACCACCAAGTCCTTGCTCCCGGTCATATGATTTGTTGCTCCACTATCGAGCAACCATGATCCCCCACCGGAAGCAAACACCTACAAGAGATCAATGCTTGGTTTTAGGTACCCATTTAGTAATGGGTCCTTTGATGTTAGTAACAAGGGTCTTAGGAACCCAAATAGACCATTCAATGTACTCATAAGTAGAACCAACAAATTTAGCATAAACATGCCCATCACTAGCACAACACAACACATAAGAAGGGTTAAAGTCGCCGGCTTTGTTGGAGGTGGTGGTTTTGCCCTTTTTGACATCAACACCCTTCACATTGTTCTTCTTCTCCTTAGGAGCACCCTCTCCCTCTTTCACAAAGGTTTGCTTGAGAGGAGGAGGTCGTTTGGTATTGTTCTTCTTCTTCTTGTTCTTGGACTTGGGTGCGAACCCAATTCCCTCCTTGGCCACAACTTCCTTTTGATTGCTCAAAAGGTCGTTGAGGTTCTTCTCACCTTGAATGCACGTCACAAGGCCTTTCTCAAGTTGATCCTTCAATTTGGCATTCTCCTCCACAAGATGCACATGCTCACAACACGGGTTAGTGGCATATGCATTATCAATTAATACCATATGAGGGAAGGTGGCCTTTTCCTTGGTTAGCTTAACTTGGAGTTGAGCATGAGACTCCTTGAGGTTTGCATGAGCACCCTTCAAGACCTTGTGGGCCTTGTCAAGTACATCAAACTCCTCCTTGAGTCTAGCATGATCAACCCCAAGTTTAGCCTTCTCAGAAGTTAGCACACGAGACACAACAAGAGCATGATCAAGATCTTTCTTTAACTTGGCATGGTCATCATTGTGTGACTCCTCAAGAGCCAAGCGATGCCCACGCTCTTCCTCAAGAGCATTAGAGAGATCCGATATCTCCTCGGCATAGTCACGACTATGACCTTCCATCTTAGAGATAGTTTCTTCATGAGCCTCGATCATGTCATTGGCTTCACCAAGTTGTTCCAAGAGAGCAACAAAATGCTTCTTGGATTTGCCCTTGAGCTTACTCATAAAAGACTCAAATTCATTGACTTACTCATTAGACCCTTCACTTTCATCAATGCCATCTGTCAAAGAGGGATTAGTAATGATGGTGGTTTTGATGTTGGGGGTTACCTTGTTGGTGTCTTTAGCCATGAGGCACTTGGCGGTGATGTTCTCGTTGGGTGAATCGAAGAGAGACATCTGAGGAGTTGTGGCAATGGCAACGGATGCCATGGCCATTGCTTCACTATCTTCATCATCATCGTCATCCTCATGGTATTCTGCTTGAACCACCAACCCTCGAGTAGGAGTCTTCTTGGTGAAGTTATTCTTGTTGGGGAAGGACTTGGCTTTGTCTTTTCGGATGAGCTTGCCACCATTGTCTTCCCGCTTCTCGTAAGGACAATCCGTAATGAAATGGCTCACATTGCCACAGTTGTAACAAGTTCTTACTCGTTGCTTTCCCTTGAAGCCACTTGAGTTGTTCTTGTTGAAATTGGGCCTTGAGTTCTTCTTGCTCTGAAATTGCCTTGAAGCAAGAGCCATGTGCTCATGATAATCATATTTTGTATCTTCGGGGTTGCTCTCCTCATCTTCTTCTTCTTCCTCTTCTTCCACAATAACCTTGGCCTTCAATGCAAGGTTGGGCTTCTTTGCCCTTTGAGAGCGGAGCACCGCGTTATCGGTGGTCTTGTCCAAGATGCTCATTGCAACGAACTCATCCAACACTTCACTTGAGGTCATGGAGTGGAAGTCCGGTCTTTGACGAATGACGGAGGACATGGCCTTGTTGTAGGGCATCATGGCCTTGAGAAACTTGCGCTTGATCCAATTGTCATCCGTGTCCTTGCTTCCATGATCTCGGAGTGAGACCGCGAGTTTGGTTACTCTCTGAAAGAGCTCACAAGGTTCTTCATATTCTTTCGTTGCAAACTCATCGGCTTCATCTTGCACCACTTCATAGTTGGGGCGTTGAATGCTTGTGCTTCCCCGATAAAGAGACACAACGCATTACCATGCGTCTTTGGCCATGGCATGGGGTCAGAGATGAGGGAGATCTTCGGGGAGGATAGCATCTTGGATGATGAAGAGAGCATTCTCATTGAATTGATTATCACTGCTTCTCTAGGGGTGAAGTTGCTTCGGTCATGTGGGTAGAAACCTTCTTCAATGATTCTCCAAAGATTAGTATTCACATGATTTAAATGACGCTTGAAGCGATACACCCAAGAATAAAAATCCTCATTTTTCACAATCTTAGGAGGAGGGCCGGCATGATTTAAATGAGTAGAGGGAATCGGTCCTCCATAGGTTGGAGGTTCCACATGGGCAAAGATGCTAGTGCCATTTCTACCACTAGTAGAAGGACCGTTCTCACTATTAGCTTCCCCCTTGTCGGAGTTAGCATCCGTCACCTTGTTAGTGGGATCACACACTTTCAACGGCGAGGTAGGTAGCTTAAGTCCTTCTAAGAATTTATTAAACATGCTTTCAACCGTGGTTGTCATGGAGGTTTTCAATGTGTCCAAGGCCACATTGAATTCCTCACGGGACACCGTGGTTTCCCCATCACCCGTAGACGAGATCGGGTTCACACCGGAGAGCTCCTCCTCCCTGCCGTCTATGGTGTCAACCATACTCTTCGGACGGCAAAGTCCTTAATAAATAGACAAGGCCCAGATACCAATTTAAAGGATCGATATAGTTGACTTGAGGGGGGTTGAGGGAGTCCTGGACTAGGGGGTGTCCGGATAGCCGGACTATCATCATCGGCCGGACTCCAAGACTATGAAGATACAAGATTGAAGACTTCATCTCGTGTCCGGATGGAACTTTCCTTGGCGTGGAAGGCAAGCTTGGCAATACGGATATGTAGATATCCTACCATTGTAACCGACTCTGTGTAACCCTAGCCCTCTCCGGTGTCTATATAAACTGGAGGGTTTTAGTCTGTAGGACGAACAACCATTACAACAATCATTCCATAGGCTAGCTTCTAGGGTTTAGCCTCCTTGATCTCGTGGTAGATCTACTCTTGGACTACCCATATCATCAATATTAATCAAGCAGGAGTAGGGTTTTACCTCCATCGAGAGGGCCCGAACCTGGGTAAAAACATCGTGTCCCTTGTCTCCTGTTACCATCCGCCTAGACGCACAGTTCAGGACCCCCTACCCGAGATCCGCCGGTTTTGACACCGACATTGGTGCTTTCATTGAGAGTTCCTCTGTGTCGTCACCGATAGGCTTGATGGCTCCTTCAATCATCAACAACAACGCAGTCCAGGGTGAGACTTTTCTCCCCGGACAGATCTTCGTGTTCGGCGGCTTTGCACTGCGGGCCAACTCGCTTGGCCATCTGGAGCAGATCGAAAGCTACACCCCTAACCATCAGGTCAGATTTGGAAGCCCAAACTTCACGGCTGACATCTGCAGAGACTTGATCTTCGAAGGATTCGAGCCACAGCCAAGCACGCCGCACTGTCACGATTGGCATGATTTAGCCCTGCTGCCGGACAGTGCCCCGGAGGCCGCACGTAAGTCCACTCCGACCCTTAATTCGGAGCCGACCGCGCAGATCGAGGACGGATGGCTAGACACCGCCTTGGGGGCTGCAACCTTTACGGCGATGGAGCCGAATATTGACCTTGTCCCTTGTAAAGCCCGTTACTCCGAGGTGCCGGACTCCTTGCCGGACTCCGAACCTCCTACGCCCCTACCAATCGAATCTGGTTGGGTGCCGATCATGGAGTTCACCGCCGCGGACATCTTTCAGCACTCACCCTTTGGTGACATCCTGAATTCACTAAAGTATCTCTCGTTATCAGGAGAGCCCTGGCCGGACTGCGGTCAGGACGGTTGGGATGCGGACGATGAAGAAATTCAAAGCCCACCCACCACCCACTTTGTAGCCACTGTCGACGATCTAACCGACATGCTAGACTACGACTCCGAAGACATCGACGGCATGGACGACGATGCCGGAGACGACCAAGAACCAGTGCCTACTGGGCACTGGAAAGCCACCTCAACTCATGATATATATATGGTGGACACCCCAAAAGGGAGCGATAATGAGGAACAACGGGACGCGGCGAAGGATAGTTCCCCCGAAAAACAACCAAAACGGCGACGCAAGCGCCGCCCCAAGTCCCGCCTCGATAACAACAGCACCCATAATGACCCAGCCATAGAGCAGGGCAAACCAGTGGACGGCGAACATGCAACCAAGCAACCATCCGAACAGGATGAATCGGACAATCAACCCATCCTCGGCGAAAACAACAGTCCAGACGATCTCACGCCGGACACACCACCGGAGCATAAGAACCTTCACAAAAGGCTTGTCGCCACTGCAAGAAGTTTGAAGAAGCAGAAACAGAAGCTCAAAACAGCGGAAGACATACTCAGAATGAGGTGGAGCAAAGTACTCAAGACCGCGGATAAATACGGCAATAGCCATCAAGCAAAGAGCTACCCGAAGCGCAAGCTGCTGCCCGAATTCGACGAGGAGGCCGTAGAGCCCCCACAATTAAAAAGCAAAGAGGCCGCCTGGCTGGATAGACGACCAGATGATAGGACAGGAGCGGCAAGCGGCGCCGCACACAAGCCGGCACATGACACACATAAAGATCCTCGCAAAACAGATGGCCCGGTCAGGTCCATTTATGGGCCAAAAAAGAGGGCCCCAGGAAGCAACACAACACGCAGAGTGTTCGAAGATAATGGCACACCTAAATACAGGGGCGCCGCACACCCACTATGTTTCACCGATGAGGTGCTGGATCATGAATTTCCACCGGGATTCAAGCCCGTAAACATAGAGGCATACAACGGAACAACAGACCCCGGAGTCTGGATTGAGGATTACATCCTACACATACATATGGCTAGAGGAGACGATCTCCACGCCATAAAATATCTACCCCTCAAGCTCAAAGGGCCAGCTCGGCATTGGCTCAAAAGCCTCCAAGAAAATGCCATTGGAAGTTGGGAAGAGCTCGAGGACGCGTTTAGAGCAAATTTTCAGGGGACTTATGTCCGCCCTCCAGATGCAGACGATTTAACTCACATAACCCAACAGCCCGGAGAATTAGCGTGCAAATTCTAGAACAGGTTCCTCACCAAAAAGAACCAAATAGTCGACTGTCCGGACGCCGAAGCCCTAGCAGCTTTTAAACATAACGTCCGAGACGAATGGCTCGCCAGACACCTCAGCCAGGAAAAGCCAAGAACAATGGCCGCGCTAACGAGCCTCATGACCCGCTTTTGCGCGGGGGAAGATAGATGGCTGGCAAGATGCAGCACCAGCGACCCGAGTACATCCGAGATCAGAGATGGAAATGGAAAATCATGGCGCAGAAAGGATCAGCGCCGAAACAAAGAAAATGGCCCAAAGAACACGGCGGTCAACGCCGGATTCAAAAGCTCGCGGCCGAACAACAAAACACTACCTCTTAAGGACAACAGTGAAGAGCTATCCAACTTTAACAAAATTTTGGATCGGATATGTCAAATCCACAGTACCCCCGGGAAGCCTGCAAACCACACCCACCGAAATTGTTGGGTCTTCAAACAGTCCGGCCGACTCAACACCGAACACAAGGGGCTCGACACGACAAGCGAGGATGACGACGAACCCCACCAGCAGAGCACCGAAAAACAAAAGACTTTCCCACAAGAAGTTAAAACAGTAAACTCACTTCATGTGATTATACGGAACAATAGTGCGGCACCCGCTAAAGTACGCGTCGCACAGTCCACCCCAGCGGAATCCCGAGATTGGATGTCAAAACCAATTACTTTCGACCACCTGGATTATTCCAGAAGTATGCGAAACGCGGGATGGACTGCTCTGATATTGGATCCTATAATCGACGGACTACAATTTACACAAGTCCTAATGGATGGCGGCAGCGATTTAAACCTGCTATATCCGGACACAATCCGCAAGTTGGGGGTAGACCCTACTAAAATTCGCCATAGCCGCACTTCCTTCAAAGGAGTGACTCCAGGACCTTACACCAAGTGCACGGGCTCCTTACTACTAGAAGTTGTGTCCAGATCATCCGACAACTTCCGTCACGAAAAGCTAATCTTCCATGTCGCCCCATTCAAAAGTAGCCATCAAGCACTATTGGGACGTGAAGCTTTCGCCCACTTTAACGCAATACCGCACTACGCGTCTCTTACACTCAAAATGCCCGGTCCACGCGGCATCATCTCATTAAAAGGTCGTTCAAGACCCCGGACACGGCTAGGCGAGTCCGGCATAAATAAACTAGGGGCTCCCTAGCCGCATACCCCTTCACAAGGGGCTGCGCGTACGAACAATAAAGAGCCAATAAAAGCTCAACTTTATTCATTCATTCATACTTTGTTTTCAATACATTTTTTGCACGATTTCTTTTCAAGCTAAGTTCCTCTCTTTTACAGATGAACATCGTGTACACCCGTCCAGGATACGGCACAACGGAGACACAAGCGCAGACGTGCAGCAGGGACCCGTGGCAAGGATTCTTTTCAGATTAAGACCCTGCGTAAACCTTTCTTACTGTCTCTTGTTGGTTCACATCCCACGGTTTTTCACCATAACCGACGAGGAGGCTGGCCTTTTGGCATCGGCCGCGTCAGAAATTCTCGCCTGTACCTGGACACTAGGGGCTTAGGGCATTGTTCTGCCCGTTATCATAAAGACCGAATACCTTAGGGAGTGTTCGGCGTCTCGAGTTAGGCCTTATATGCATCAGCTCCGAATCATGTCTTTGGTCAAATGTTGGGTTTGCCCGGCTCCTGTGTTTTGCTGCCTTACGTTCCGTATCATCGGCTAACGTGGCACCAGGAGAACTACTGCGATTGTGCCCCGGTTCGGCCGCGCGAGCACCTCAGTAGAGAAAGCCGAAAACTGACTGTCATGATACAGCGAGAGACTGGTCAACCACTCGATCGACTACCGGAATGTTTAGAATTCCTCCGCTTTGACGAAGGACCATTTCCTGGTCAGGCACATACGCGGCCCGAATTCGGAGAGCGCGGTGCCCCTATGGGCTATATCGTAGCCCCACCTTCGAACTCCTATGGCTAAGTGAAAGTGATAAAGCATCATAGTTCGGTTGCCTCGTTTGCTACGCTACCACCTCCTTCACAGGACCAAGACGTTGGATTAAGTGTGAAAATGCGCTATTTTGCAAACACCCCCGCACCATGTGCGTGGGGGCTGAAGCCGAAGACTGCCATCTTTCAGGTTATACACAAATATACATTAGCGGCCGCACAGGAGATATTTCAATACTTGAATGCACAAGTATAAAAAGCACTTATATTATGAATATCGTTTTACATATCATAAAGATCATTTGAACATGACATTCTTTGAGCACTACGACTCTATTGCACGAGCACCCCGCAGAACTTCCCCAAAATAGTGCTCGGCGGGTAACCGGCTCTCGTTCGAACCCGGGTTGCAACATCGGTGGCATCCATCTCCGTCCAGTATGTCTTCACACGGGCGAGGGCCATCCGTGCACCCTCTATGCAGGCCGACCGCTTCATCGCCTTGATATGCGGCACCGCCCCAAGGAATTGTTGCAATAAGCCAAAATAACTCTTTGGCTTGGGCCTATCCAGCCAGATATGAGCCACTACATCCATCATGGCAAGTCTGGACAATCTATTCAGCTCAGCCCACTCAGCCAGCCGATCGGTCAACGGAAGTGAACGCTCCGGACTGTGGAATTGAGACCAAAAAAGCTCTTCCGTCTCGTGATCTTTTTGACTTCGGAAGTGCACAACAGCATCTGCCGCACTCGCCGCTAAATCCATATAAGGATCCTCCGGACCCCACAGCTGGCCAAGCTGAGCATACTTCGGATCTGTGAACTTCCTGCGCAGCAGAAAGGGCTTGCCAGCCGCAATGTCTCCGGCCTGACGCAACTCCTCCTTTATAGCCCTCATTGCAGAACGGGCATCCTTGGCTTCGGTGGTGGCCTTCTTCAGGTCTTCTTGCTCCGCTCGGTGTTCCTTTTCAAGAACCTCATAGCGGTCGGTTACATCTTTCAGCTTCACGGCCATTTCGTCCAGCCCTTTCGGCTTCTAGCTCTTCGGCCGCCTTCGAGGCAGCCGCATCACTCCTTCGAGCCTGCTCCTTGGCTTGAGCAAGCTCTGCTCGAAGGTCCTCCACAGCAGTGGCACCATCTGCATTAAGCATACATGTGGTTAGGAGTAAGCATCAGCTCCCTAACTAGGTGACCACGGAGAAACAACCTACCTTGTGACTCGTCAAGTCGTTTATTGACCAGCGCGATGTCCGCATCGGCAATGTCGAGTTGCTACTTTAGTTCAGCAACTCCATCAGTCCGGCTGGCCACCGAACTATCCGCCACCTGTGTAGGAAAGGTGAGAATTAATACCTGAGATTATGATCCTCGGCACGCTGTCGCTTTCGACAACATACCGAGTCTCAGGGGCTACTATCTATACAGGGCGCGCTTTATGTGTAAAACTGTCAAAAGGTATGTCATTTTTACGTACCTCAAACCCCGCCAGCAAACTTCTGACGGCATCATGCAACCCGCCCTCGGCGGATGAAATTCTTTCAATCACCGTACTCATCAATGTACGGTGACCTTCTGAGATAGACGCCTTCTCAAGCAGATCCTTCAGCTCCCCCGGCCGTACACCAGTTGGCGCCGAACTCTCCGGCCCTGCCGGACTCGGGGATACCCTCCGTGATGACACCTCAGGGTCGTCCGCCCCGCCCGACGGGCGGCAGATGGAGGCGTTTCGCTCTCCATCATCTCCGGACGAAGGTCCCCCGAAGACGAGCTCAGCTGAGAAGGACGGAGATCCGAACTACAAGGTAAAAACTTCGGTTATCCTCAGAAGCAAAAATAGGGGTGTCCCTTATTACAAAACTCCCCTTTTTCTACTTACGGCTCGCTGGAGGGCTGATCCCTTCGGGGAGATGGTGCGGCCGGGGCTTCCCCAGGCGAAGGACCCTCCGGCGAAGATCTCTTCCCCCGCTTTGAGGCCTTGGCCTCCGGGTTTTCAGAAGCGGTCCTCTTCTCCCCTTGGAAGGAGGGATTCTCGATCCCCCTTTTCTCGAAAGCCTCCTTGGTAGAGGCGGTAGTTTCTCTGTTTTCCCCTTCGCCTTCCTCTGAAGGCGCAACCTCCAACATCTTGACTAACATGGGATCCGGTGCGGTCTCCGGGAGGGGGGGCGGACACCGTATCAGTTTTGCTTGCGCTATCCACTCCTGTTCAGAGGACAATTGGTTAAAAGGCAGATCCAAGATATGCAAACGAACGGTATGTCTGGACACAGAGCTACTTACTTGAGTATCCGGGTGATTGCAGCTTAGGCCGGCGTCCTCGGTCAATTCCGGACACACCTCCTGTGATCCGAAGAACAATTTGTACATCTCCACGGGTGTCATACCCATGAAGTGTTGGAGAACTCGTGGTCCCTCCGGATTGAATTCCCACAGCCAGAGAGGGCGACGTTTGCAGGGCAGGAGACGCCTAATCAGCATAACCTGCGTCACCATGACTAGATCGATTTACCTCTCCTGGAGGTCTCGAATCCGGCCCTGCAATAGGGGTAAGTCCTTTGACGGCCCCCAGTTGAGCCCTTGGTTGACCCATGACATCAGCCGTTGTGGAGGGCCCGGGCGAAAGATGGGCGGCGGCTTCTGCCTGCTGCCCCTGGGAGCGGTAATATAGAACCACTCCTATTGCCACAAGCTGAGCTCCTCCTGGAAAGAGCCCTCGGGCCATGGAGCATCGGCCCTCTTGCTTACAACCGCCCCGCCGCACTCTGCTTGACGCCCCTCGATCATCTTCGGCTCCACGTTGAAGGTTTTGAGCCACAAACCGAAGTGAGGGGTAGTGAGGAGGAAGGCTTTGCAGACGACAATGAATGCTGAGATGTGGAGGATGGACTCCGGAGCCAAGTCGTGGAATTCCATCCCGTAGTAAAACATGAGCCCTCTCACAAAAGGATCCATCGGGAAGCCTAAACCCCGACGGAGGTGGGACACAAACACGACGCTCTCGCCGGGCTCGGGAGTAGGAATGACTTGCCCTTTGGCGGGCAACCTATGCGAAATCTCGTAGGTCAAGTACCTGGCTTCTCTCAGCTTTACCACGTCCATTTCCGTGATGGAGGAGGGCATCCATCGGCCCTGTAGGTCGGAGCCAGACATTGTTGAAGGTCCAAGGCGCTCGAATCTGGGGCTCTGGGTGTTGGAACTCAGGGCGAGGGCCAGATTCGATTGAGGATTGAAGAAAAGAAATGAGCCTTGGTCCCATTATAAAGAGGGAGAATACCAAGAGCCGTCGCCGTGACCGTTTGGGACTCACCTTCGATAGAGGAGGCGTGGTAGCGGGCACGGCTGGGTTACCCACGTCTGTATTGATGAGAATCCCGGAATAAGGGGAACACGATCTCTGCTTCGACAAGACGTGCCAAGGAAACCGCTTCGCTAAACGCGCTGAGGTGGTATAATAAAAATGATTCAAGTAAAGGCTTGGTAGTGGCGTGACGTCACACCACAAAATACGTCAGCAGATTGAACTTGTGTACATATTATTTTCTCTACGGTGGTATGTGGAATTTATTTTACAGAGCCGGACACTATCCTGGTGTTCACAATCTTCTATGAATTATTCGGAGGAAGAACCCGCCTTGCAATGCCGAAGACAAATATGTGCGCCAGACTCATCGTCATTGAAGCCTAGTTCAGGGGCTACTGAGGGACTCCTGGACTAGGGGGTGTCCGGATAGCCGGACTATCATCATCGGCCGGACTCCAAGACTATGAAGATACAAGATTGAAGACTTCGTCCCGTGTCCGGATGGGACTTTCCTTGGCGTGCAAGGCAAGCTTGGCAATACGGATATGTAGATCTCCTACCATTGTAACCGACTCTGTGTAACCCTAGCCCTCTCCGCTGTCTATATAAACCGGATGGTTTTAGTCTGTAGGACGAACAACCATTACAACAATCATTCCATAGGCTAGCTTCTAGGATTTAGCCTCCTTGATCTCGTGGTAGATCTACTCTTGTACTACCCATATCATCAATATTAATCAGGCAGGAGTAGGGTTTTACCTCCATCGAGAGGGCCCGAACCTGGGTAAAAACATTGTGTCCCTTGTCTCCTGTTACCATCCGCCTAGACGCACAGTTCGTGACCCCCTACCCGAGATCCGCCGGTTTTGACACTGACAGGGGTGAATAGTCAACTAATAATTTTTAGCTTTTCTTTACCAAATTAAACTTTGCATCAAAGTAGGTTGTCTAAATATGCAACTAGGTGAACAACCTATATGATGCAACAACGATAAGTGCACAAGCAAGCAAGGGATACAACACGAATAGCTTGCACAAGTAAGGCACGAGATAACCAAGAGTGGAGCCGATGGAGACGAGGATGTGTTACCGAAGTTCCTTCCTTTTAAGGGGAAGTACGTCTCCGTTAGAGCGGTGTGGAGGCAC
This sequence comes from Triticum timopheevii, assembly GCA_963921465.1. NCBI lineage: Eukaryota > Viridiplantae > Streptophyta > Magnoliopsida > Poales > Poaceae > Triticum > Triticum timopheevii. The sequence goes on from OY997266.1 coordinate 372,489,910, forward strand.
AATGCTCCCCAAGAAGCCACTAGGGCCGCTGTATTCTCCTCACGCCCTCACACAATGCGAGATGTCGTGGTTCCACTATTGGTGCCCTTGAAGGCGGCAACCAAACCTTTACAAACAAGGTTGGGGCTATCTCCACAACTTAATTGGAGGCTCCCAACGACACCTCGAAGCTTCACCACAATGGACTATGGCTCCGAGGTGACCTCAACCGTCTAGGGTGCTCAAACACCCAAGAGTAACAAGATCCGCTAGGGATTAGTGGGGGAATCAAATTTCTCTTGGTGGAAGTGTAGATTGGGGCCTTCTCAACCTATCTCGAGCAAATCAACAAGTTTGATTAGCTAGGGAGAGAGATTGGGCGAAAATGGAGCTTGGAGCAACAATGGAGCTTTTTGGGGGAAGAGGTAAGTCAACTTTGGGGAAGAAGACCCCTTTGTATAGTGGGAGGAACAATCCAACTGTTACCCCCCAAGCAGCCCCGCACAGAGCGGTACTACCGCTTGGGCGGGTGGTTCTACCGCTGAACCAGCGGTACTACCGTCCCCCCCAGCGGTACTGCCGCGCACACAAGGGGAGCACGGACCTGGGTCCAGAGCGGTACTACCGCGGAGATAAGGGCGGTACTACCGCTTGGGGCGGTACTACCGCCACTACTGCCGCAGCTAGTACCGTACAACCCGACACGAGAAAATGAGGCCTCGAGTCGAGGCGGTAGTAGCCCGGAGCCTCAGCGATACTACGGCCGAGGACAACAAGTGGTACTACCTCTGAGGAGCGGTACTACCACTTGATGTGCTTCGGCGGTACTACCGCTGAGGACCACGGTACTACCGCTGGGACCAGTCAGTGCAAGCTAGGAGAGGAAAGGGAACTCCATTGAAGTGGAAAGGAACAGCGGGTGCGATAAGGATGTGTACGTGTTGATTCCACCCTAGCCTAACCAAAGCGGACCCCCTCTTGATAGTACGGTGACTCCTACGAAACTAGTCCACCAACATAGAAACGAAAGAGCTACACCGTCTTGAATAAAACAGCGAGGGGAGGGAATCGTCTCGTGCCAAAGGATGAATCTGAAAAACTCAACGCACACGATTAGTCCGCAAAAGCATTGTCATCAATCACCAAAACACCTTGGGGATAAATATGCCCTTACACCAAATTTCCTTTGCATTCTCAAGACGGTTGGTTTTGTTGAATTCTTCGGGGCACAATCCGTTAAAGAGGATATCACAAGCTTGAGCATTGTATTGCAGCATCTTCAACTCTTCCACGCTAGCTTCACGGTTTGGTTCTCTCCCATCAAAGAATTCACCTTGCAAGCCAATACACACAATAGCCCAAACGGCGGGGTTATGTCCAAGAATATGCATTTTCATCTTATGCTTCCAACTAGCAAAATTAGTACCATCAAAGTAAGGACCTCTACGGTGATAGTTTCCCTCGCTATATGCCATACTCTCCTAGGTTGTGAAACCAAGGCTATGACTACCAAAAGCTATGGAAATCAAAGCAAATGGAGACCAAAGCTCTGATACCACTTGTAGGATCGAAAGTATGTCTAGAGGGGGGTGATTAGACTACTTGACCAAATAAAAACTTATCCTTTTCCCAATTTTAGTCTTTGGTAGATTTTAGCTAACTTAGCACAAGTCAATCAATCTTAACACAATTCAATCAAGCATGCAAAGAGTATATGAGCAGCGGAAAGTAAAGCATGCAACTTGCAAGAATGTAAAGGGAAGGGTTTGGAGAATTCAAACGCAATTGGAGACACGGATGTTTTTGTCGTGGTTCCGATAGGTGGTGCTATCGTACATCCACGTTGATGGAGACTTCAACCCACGAAGGGTAACGGTTGCGCGAGTCCACGGAGGGCTCCACCCACGAAGGGTCCACGAAGAAGCAACCTTGTCTATCCCACCATGCCCGTCGCCCACGAAGGACTTGCCTCACTAGCGGTAGATCTTCACGAAGTAGGCGATCTCCTTGCCCTTACAAACTCCTTGGTTCAACTCCACAATCTTGTCGGAGGCTCCCAAGTGACACCTAGAAATCTAGGAGACACCACTCTCCAAGAAGTAACAAGTGGTGTGTTGATAATGAACTCCTTGCTCTTGTGCTTCAAATGATAGTCTCCCCAACACTCAACTCTCTCTCACAGGATTTGGATTTGGTGGAAAGAGGATTTGAGTGGAAAGCAACTTGGGAAAGGCTAGAGATCAAGATTCATATGGTAGGAATGGAATATCTTGGCCTCAACACATGAGTAGGTGGTTCTCTCTCAGAAAAAGCAAGTTGGAAGTGTAGGTTCGTTCTGATGGCTCTCTCCACGAATGAAGAGGATGTGGAGGGGTATATATAGCTTCCACATAGAATCTAACCATTACACACAACTTGCCAAACTCGGTGGGACTGAATTGAAGAACTCGGTCGGACTGATTTAGCAAATCTAGTGACCGTTAGGATTTTCGGTGGGACCGACATGCAACTCGGTAGGACCGATATGGTTAGGGTTAGGGCATAACGTAATCTCGGTGAGACCGATTACACAAACTCGGTGGGAACGATTTTGGTAATAAGCTAACCAGAGAGTTGGTCAAGTAAACTCGGTGGGACCGATTCGCTCATTTCGGTGGGACCGAAATGTTACAAAAAGGAAACAGAGAGTTTACATTGCAATCTCGGTGGGACCGATCGCTCATCTCGGTGTTACCGAAATGTTACGAAGGGAAACAGAGAGATTACAATCCCACCTCGGTGAGACCGAGATCCCTAACCGATTTGCCTAGGGTTTGACTTTTGGTTTAGGTCATATGTGGATGTGAGAAAGTAGTTGAGGGCTTTGGATCATATCACTAAGCACTTTGAGCAAGTAAGCCATTAAGCAACACCTCATCCCTCCTTAATAGTATTGACTTTTCCTATAGACTCAATGTGATCTTGGATCACTAAATTATAAAATGTAGAGTCTTGATCTTTGAGCTTAAGTCAATCCTTTTGTCCTTAGTATTTTGAGGGGTCCACTTTTCTCATCCATGCCATGCCAATCATTGAGCTTTCCTGAAATATTTAACTTGAAGTAGCATTATCTCAATGAGCTATATGTTGTTAGGAATTACCAAAACCACCTAGGGATAGTTGCACTTTCACATTTCATAGTTGTATTTCGCTTTCCTAAATTATGTGATGTTATTTGCTGGGACTATTATATGTTTGTAGCTAACCTGTGCTGGCACGGCAAACATGTCGCCGACTCGCTTGAACACCTCTGCTTCCATCCAGCGGCATATGGCATGGGGAACGACGATCTGCATAGGCACAAGCATCGACTGGGTCAAGTGCAAGTACATGTATACTATATCTAAGGTCAGGCAAGGGTGATAGAGCTAATCAACAAAGGACTAACCGCAGATATGTAAGCAAAATGACTGACTAAACTCATGGGCTGACATAAGTGAGGAAAACAGGAGGGTAAAAGGTAAACGATACTCGCAACTACAGATTTCAAGAAGTCGGTAGTTACAGAAACTTCGGATGTTTGAGCAATCCCAGAAGGTACCGTCACATAGTAACTATAGAAAAATACGGTGTTCCTGCCCTCATGCATGCATGTGGTAAATATGAGTTTGTAAGAAGCATCAGAATTTTCAGAGCATTGTGTTGGTATGCCTCTGACTCATCTTTACAATAGAACCTGTTCTAAAAAATGCAATCTTCATGTACTTCCTAATTGTGTATGAAATATTAAACTTTGCTAATTAAACACAATACTCACTTGGTCATGCAAAGCAGTTGATTTGTAACCTTTTTGGTGCAAAAAAATCAATTAATGTGATTGGGTAGATAAACATGTAGTAATGAGGGTCTGTAGTAATAAGGGTCAGGGACTCGGGTATTAGACTAGCCACAATGGAGAGTAACATACACTAGTAACATACACATATTCCTATACTATGTTACTATCTCAATAGTGGGTAGTAACATAAGGGTAGTAACATGCAAAGCTTCATTTATTAGGTTATACACTCATATTACAATGAGGCATGTGATGTTACAGTAACTAGCTAAGTTACTACTACTACATCTCTCCTCATTAACTCATTGCCACATAAGCAAATTTGCTGAGTTGGACTCGATGTTACTACCGAAGTTACTCCCACTGTGGCTAGTCTTAATCAAGGTGTCCTGCTCAGGCACCTTGTCGAGTACCAGGAGCCTCTCGGTCGCCACGCACCGGCAGGGTCGCTCCTCTCACAACGTAGAATAAGAGCAGAACTCACGTTACACCCAACCACATGATGATGTAAAGAATTAAACATGATGCAGAAAACTAATCTGTCGGCAAGTTTCATGTCTTGATCCTGGGCATATTGGGAGGCCTTGATCTGCTGCTCGCTGCCACTGTCACCGCTCCCCATGAATGAGTTTCATCTTGCGCCAGCACCGGCCGAAAGGAAAGGATCCAGGCCAGTCGCTACAGCATTGGAGGCAGGGCGGTAAAAGAATTTTATTGGAACTCGGAACTGAAAATAAAATCTGAAAATCATCTTCCGCGAAGGTAAATCCGCGAACCAAGATTTATTCACCATGCTATAGTTCATACAAGAAAAATCATGGTCACGCACAAATAGGGAATGAATGGGAATGATAGAGGCAAAGGTGTCCCGTCTTTCGATGAGATGGTGGATTTCGCTTTGGTGGAAGTCGACTTTGACGATCCGACAACGAACGTGCGAGGACGTCGCGCCTTAGCAATCGCTAAACCAACTCCGAGAGGTTATTGACCACGCCGGAGCACAATCAACCTGACCACGAGGGTCTGTTTCCTGCGAGCAAACGAAGAACAAGCAAGAAACTGAGATTCCAATCTGGATATTGGGAATATAAGATGAAAGCTTTATTGATCAAGGTGGGGTTCTGTGACACCTTTGTCTGGTCGTTGAACACAAACGAAGTACGCGAAGTTGCAGCTATGGCGAACTTTTAATCTAAACAAAACCCAAAGTCTAAACGGTGCCCTAAGGGCTGTATATATGGAGGAAGAGGGGGTGAATTTCGTGGCCCTTGGTGGAGGGGTCCGAAACTAACCCTATCTCTTGTTTCCCCACACATACGGACTCTAAAAACAGCCTATACTTATGTATTTCGAAATTACATGGGCCTGGCCCAATAATAAGGTGACGTAGCACCTAGAATAGTCTCTGGACGAAATTTATGAAGTGGCATCTTGTATATTTCGTCCAAGGCTTCATGCACCCATTATGGTGGCTTCAAAGTCCTGAAATCATCACTTGTAACTCCGTTCTTGTCCCCCTTGCGCATGCCATCATCTCCATGCTTGTTCTTGCTCCAATGTTCATCCTTCTCCAAGCTAGGCCCTTCATTTGTAAGCAAAACAAATGTATCCAATTTAGGCAGCATCATATTCTCATGAACATTAGAATCATTACCAATAAATGAAAGTACCTGGTAATTTAGTTGGCGTGCGCGAGCTCTAGTAATTGGTCCAGTATGTATAGCAGCAGGGGTTGTGGGTGTAACAATGGTATTGATGTCCTCATCATCCTCCCCTTCTTGAAATGAAGTCGTCCTCGACGAAAGTTCATCTTCCTCACCCAAATATGGCTTCAAATCTGCAATGTTAAAAGTGGGACTAACCCCAAAATCTGCAGGCAGCTCAAGTTTATATGCATTATCATTTACTTTCTCCAACACCTTAAAGGGACCAGCAGCACGTGGCATTAGCTTTGATTTGTGCAAATCAGGAAATCTATCCTTACGCAAATGTAACCAAACAAGATCTCCAGGTGCAAACACAACATGTTTTCTATCCTTATCTCCAGCAAGTTTATATTTAGCATTCATACGCTCAATGTTTTCCTTAGTTAACTCATGCATTTTTAAAATCAATTCAGCATGTTCTTTAGCATCAAAATTAACCTTCTCCGAAGATGGAAGAGGTAACAAATCAATAGGTGCACGAGGTAGGAAACCATACACAACTTCAAAAGGGCACATCTTAGTAGTAGAATGCAATGAACGAATATAAGCAAATTCAATATGAGGCAAGCATTCCTCCCACATTTTCTTATTATTCTTCAGAACAGCCCTAAGCATAGTAGACAATGTTCTATTGACTACTTCAGTTTGTCCATCAGTTTGGGGGTGACAAGTAGTACTAAAAAGCAGTTTAGTCCCCAACTTAGCCCATAAACATCTCCAAAAGTGGCTAAGAAATTTAGTATCACGATCTGAAACGATAGTATTTGGCACACCATGCAAGTGAATAATTTCACGAAAGAACAAATCAGCAACATTAACAGCATCATCGCTTTTATGACATGGTATAAAGTGTGCCATTTTCGAGAATCTATCCACGACAACAAATATGCTATCCCTCCCCTTCTTTGTTCTAGGTAAACCTAAGACAAAGTCCATAGATATATCCTCCCAAGGAACACTAGGTACAGACAAAGGCATATATAAACCATGAGGATTGAGTCGTGACTTAGCTTTTTGACATGTAGTGCAACGAGCAATAAAACGCTCAACATCCCGTCTCATCTTTGGCCAAAAGAAATGTGTAGCAAGTACGTCCTCCGTCTTCTTCACGCCAAAGTGTCACATTAGTCCTCCTCCATGCGCCTCCTGCAACAACAAAAGACGAACGGAGCTAGCTGGAATGCATAGCTTGTTAGCACGGAACACAAATCCATCATTAGCGACAAACTTGTTCCATGTTCTTCCTTCTTTATAATTCTGCAATACATCTTTAAAATCAGCATCATGCACATATTGACCTTTGATGGTCTCCAAACCAAATATTTTGAAGTCAAGTTGTGAAAGCATAGTATAGCGACGAGACAATGCATCAGCAATAACATTTTCTTTATCCTTCTTGTGTTTAATGACATAAGGGAAAGTCTCAATGAATTCAACCCATTTAGCATGTCTACGATTCAGTTTAGCTTGACTTTTAATATGTTTCAAAGATTCATGATCAGAATGTATAACAAATTCTTTGGGCCATAAATAATGTTGCCATGTTTCTAAAGTCCGAACAAGAGCACATAATTCCTTATCATAAGTAGAATAATTCAGACTAGGCCCACTCAATTTTTCAGAAAAGTATGCAACAGGTTTGCCATCTTGTAATAACACACCTCCTAATCCAATTCCACTAGCATCACATTCAAGCTCAAAAGTCTTATTAAAATCAGGAAGTTGGAGTAAAGGAGCATGTGTCAACTTATCTTTCAACACCGTGAAGGCTTCTTCCTGTGCGGTACCCCAAACAAAAGGCACATCCTTCTTTGTAAGCTCATTGAGAGGTGCAGCAATGGTGCTGAAATCTCTCACAAAACGCCTATAGAATCCAGCGAGGCCAAGAAAACTCCTCACTTGTGTGACCGTTTTGGGCTGCGGCCAACTCTCAGTAGCTTCAATCTTGGCTTTATCAACTTCAATTCCCTGTGGAGTAACAACATAGCCAAGAAAAGACACTCGGTCGGTGCAAAAGGTGCACTTCCCAAGGTTACCAAACAAACGTGCATCACGTAGAGCAATAAAAACAACACGTAAATGTTCCAAATGTTCCTCCAAAGATCTGCTATAAATCAATATGTCATCAAAGTAAACTACCACAAATCGTCCAATGAAAGCACCTAAAACTTCGTTCATCAATCTCATGAAAGTACTAGGTGCATTAGTTAACCCAAAAGGCATGACTAACCACTCATATAATCCAAACTTAGTTTTAAATGCTGTTTTCCATTCATCCCCCAATTTCATACGAATTTGATGGTATCCACTACGCAAATCAACTTTGGAGAATATTGTAGAGCCACTCAATTCATCAAGCATATCATCTAGCCTAGGAATAGGATGACGATAATGAATAGTAATATTATTAATGCCTCTACAATCAACACACATACGCGATGTACCATCCTTTTTCGGCACTAGAATAATAGGAACAGCACAAGGACTAAGGGATTCGCGTATATAACCTTTGTCGAGCAGCTCTTGTACTTGACGCATAATCTCCTTCGTCTCCTCTGGATTGGTACGGTATGGCGCACAGTTTGGCAGTGAAGCACCGGGAATTAAGTCAATCTGATGCTCAATCCCTCGAATAGGCGGTAATCCCGGTGGCATGTCTTGTGGAAAGACGTCAGCGAACTCCTGCAAAATGTTAGTGACAGCAGGAGGCAAAGAGGAAGGCACGTCCTCGAATGAAAATAATGCTTCTTTGCACACAAAAGCATAACAAACAGATTTGCTGAAATCTAGCTCATCAATATCAGATTTGGTGGCAAATAAACATGCACTTTTCAATTTTATTTCAGAAGCAACACTAGATGGTTTATTATTAGGCTTCATTTGTTGCTCAAATTCTTTTGCCACAATCTGATTTTCGCTCTTATTCTTCTCCTGTTTTGCTTTATTAGCTCTATTAATATCATCTTTCAAAATAGAATCTGGAGTCATAGGAAGCAAAGTAATATTTTTATCCTTATGAACAAGAGTATACTGATTGTTTCTACCATGGTGTACAGAATTTTTATTAAATTGCCATGGTCTACCAAGTAATAAGGAACATGCTTGCATAGGTACCATATCACAATCAACATAATCAGCATATGTAGAGATACTAAAATGCACACGAACAGTACGTGTTACCTTAACCTTGCCGCTGTTGTTGAACCATTGGATGTAGTAAGGATGTGGATGTGGTCTTGTGGTGAGAGAAAGCTTCTCCACCAACTCCATGCTAGCCAAATTGTTGCAGCTCCCTCCATCTATGATGACGCGCACAGAACGTTCCTTCACAACTCCCTTGGTATGGAACAAATTGTGCCTCTGATTTTGCTCAGCTTGTGTGACCTACACACTCAAAACACGTTGAGCAACTAAACATTCATACCTGTCAGCGTCTTCAGGAGCCATGTATTGCGTCTCATCATCAGAATCATCTCCACCGTGTTCTTCACGTGTAATAAGAGCCAACGTCTCCTCATCATAGTCACTAGCGGACTCATACCCACCATCCTCAGTAGCAATCATCACACGCTGAGATTTGCATTCTCTCGCATAATGACCTCTTCCCTTACAACGACGACAAATAATATCACTGGTGTGCCCAGTTGATGCCATGGAAGAAGAAGAGCTCTGTGTAGGCCCGGCAGGTGCGCTCTTGGCAGATAGTGGAGGTTGTGCCTGCTTTCTTGTATCACGGCTGGAGGTAGCAGCTGATGGAGGTGCTGGTGTAGTGGAAGTAGAGGATGCACGCGGTGTCCATGATGAAAGTCGACCTGCAGAAAAGTTAGTTCGCGCCAATGCTTGTCGATCCTGCACTTCACGTTCAGCTTTACAAGCAAGATGGAATAAACGAGTGATATTAGTATACTCCTTATACTCTAGAATGGTCTGAATCTCTCTATTTAATCCACCTATTAAACGTGCAAGCATAGCTTCATTCTCCTCAACAATACCACATCTAATCATGCCAGTTTGTAATTCCTGATAATATTCTTCTACAGAATTTTTTCCTTGTCTTAAACGCTGCAATTTTTTAAGCAATTCACGTTGATAATATGGTGGAACCCAACGAGTACGCATAGCAGTTTTCAAAGCAGCCCAAGTAGCGGGAATGGGATATAATCTACAATGTTCAGACCACCATACACATGCAAAACTAGTGAAAGCACAAACAGCAGCAGCAACCCGTCTCTCCTCGGGATATTGTAAACATGTAAAACGTTGTTTAGTTTCTAACTCCCAAGTAAGATATATATCAGGAACATATCTACCCTCAAATGGTGGAATATTCAATTTCAGTTTAGGAATATGGAGATCATCTCGTACCTGAGGTGGTGGTGCAGGCCTACCATTACGAATATATACCTGAGGTCGACCTACTGGTGGTGGTGCTGGTGGCTGCACGTAGTTCTGATTTTGATCAACCTTATCCTCATAATCGCCCGCATACTCATCATCCTCCTCGATACCAGCAGCAGCAGTAGCAGGAGCCAAAGAAGCACCAACAGCAGTAGCAGCGGCACCAGAATTTTGTCCTGGCTCAATAGGAACACGCTGAGCTCGTCCATAATGATTCGGAAGGGGGCGTAGTTGTTGTTGTTGCAGAGGTGCGATAGGTGCAGCCGGCGGTGGTTGTGGAAAACGTGCAAGCAATTCATTAAACTTGCTATCAAGCTTTGTTTCAAACGTCTTCTCAATGCCATCTATCTTCTCCATGGCCTCGTCAAATCTGTTTAGCACATCTTGCACCTGTCCACTCATCATTTGCTGAAATTTATCATGTAGCTGTTTGTTCATCAGGTTCTCCCAATCAGTCTCATCGGCTTGTGATCCTACCATGGTTAGCAGCAAATAGAAACACACAAGAATATGATCCTACAGACTACTAAGAAGTGGTGGTGGTGTATCACAAACCCGTCAAGCAAATCTCAAATTCTTACCAGTTCTTACCCAGCAGCAGGTGGTGATCGGCAACCGTTGTAGTCAAAACTCTCAAAGCTTTGATATAGCGATTACCAGGGAGAATCAAACGCACAACGTAGATGTATGTGGAGCTGGGAAGGCTTATAATATGGTAGCAAAAAAGGTCAGCAATAATCAATTCAGAGATGCAAAGTTGAATAAACGCTCAACGACGGTACTGTGTTGGTCCTAGGCTAGACCGTGCTAGAGACGCGAGCCTAGAACACTAACAAAATCACGGCGCTGCACGTAAACAAGGGAAAAGCACACTCTGGGTTTTTTTTCGCTCCTTTTTTTTGCGCTGCTTTTTTTTTGCGCTGCTCTTTTTTTTTGCGAAAAATCACTATAATGGCGAGTGTCTCAAAACTCTTCCTAGGTCAAACTGACAGGATGGGCACGAAATTTTTCGACCAAAATATTTTTTTTTGACTGCCTGGACCCAAAAACTGGAAACGGGTCAAAAAAAACTTTCTATAACGGCGACTGTCTCAATACGCTTAGAAACACCTAAAAATAGGATAGCCAGAATTTTTTTTGTCAAGTGCGTTTTCGGAAAATTTTGGGCCTAAACGGAGGGTGGTTTCCGGACTCTTTTTTTTTCCCGAAACCTACTCCGGCAAGGAAACACGAATCGGAAACTAGATGGACCCCGAAAACAAACCTAATATGTAAGGAACTCGGATTGGTGGTGGATATATGGTGGTAGGATATGGCAGCGGTGGTGGTATATGATAGCGGTGGTGGTATATGGATATAGATTCGAAGCGGTGGCGGATAAGCGGTGGTGGTAGATGGCAGGGGCGATGATGATGGTGCGGCAGCGGCGTGACAACTTATGACTAGAACTCGAAACTCTAAAAGACTAGACTCTAAGACCAGCAACTAGACACGACGATGCAACCGCAAATTCAACAACGCAAATACAGAAAAGATTATGCAAAGGCTCAGATTGGTTCGGATATGATGAACTAACCCTAATTTTTTTGTGGCTTTTTCGTGGACTGTAGGTATGAAGAACAGACTCGATCTAAACTACGAAAAACTGTAAAATCTCACCGAGCAACCTGGAAATCTGATACCACTTGATAGAGGCAAAGGTGTCCCGTCTTTCGATGAGATGGTGGATTTCGCTTTGGTGGAAGTCGACTTTGACGATCCGACTACGAACGTGCGAGGATGTCGCGCCTTAGCAATCGCTAAACCAACTCCGAAAGGTTATTGACCACGCCGGAGCACGATCAACCTGACCACGAGGGTCTGTTTCCTGCGAGCAAACGAAGAACAAGCAAGAAACTGAGATTGCAATCTGGATATTGCGAATATAAGATGAAAGCTTTATTGATCAAGGTGGGGTTCTGTGACGCCTTTGTCTGGTCGTTGAACACAAACGAAGTACGCGAAGTTGCAGTTATGGCGAACTTTTAATCTAAACAAAACCCAAAGTCTAAACGGTGCCCTAAGGGCTGTATATATGGAGGAAGAGGGGGTGAATTTCGTGGCCCTTGGTGGAGGGGTCCGAAACTAACCCTATCTCTTGTTTCCCCACACATACGGACTCTAAAAACAGCCTATACTTATGTATTTCGAAATTACATGGGCCTGGCCCAATAATAAGGTGACGCAGCACCTAGAATAGTCTCTGGACGAAATTTATGAAGTGGCATCTTGTATATTTCGTCCAAGGCTCCATGCGCTCATTATGGTGGCTTCAAAGTCCTGAAATCATCACTTGTAACTCCGTTCTTGTCCCCCTTGCGCATGCCATCATCTCCATGCTTGTTCTTGCTCCAATGTTCATCCTTCTCCAAGCTAGGCCCTTCATTTGTAAGCAAAACAAATGTATCCAATTTAGGCAGCATCATATTCTCATGAACATTAGAATCATTACCAATAAACGAAAGTACCTGGTAATTTAGTTGGCGTGCGCGAGCTCTAGTAATTGGTCCAGTATGTATAGCAGCAGGGGCTGTGGGTGTAACAATGGTATCGATGTCCTCATCAGGGAACAAATGGAAAGGAGGGAAGCTCCCCTTAGAGAACCCATAGATAACTTGGGTGGCTGCTGGTGGTCGACGGGCATCGCGGTCGCCGCTGATTGATGCCGCAAGGGGGAGGAGATTTAAGAGGACGGGGCCGAGTAGAGAAGACTGTGGTGAAGGAGGGCCGCCAGGAGAGGAGAGGTGCCGCGGTTGCGGCTGCGGTCTTAGGTGGCGGCGGAGCGATCTCATAGGAGGGTTGATGATATGAGATTTTTTTGAGACGACGATAGCGAGGAGTCGCGAGAGAGAAGACGTACAAACGAAATGAACGACGACCACTGACGTACCATCGCGACCGCAGAATCCTCTTTAGAGTAGAGAAAACGGGTATAATTGGAAGAAAATAAATGGGTGGAAGGAAGAATAAACGGGGCGGAAAAGGAGGGTGGAGACAAACGAGCGACGTAGGAAGGAGTAGAAAGAAGATTAGTAAATTGAATTTGTTTTCTTAAAGTCCGTTATTTGTTTCCTTAAAATTCGTTATTTGTTTCCTAAAGCAAATTGCATTGTTGAGATGGATGATTGATTGGGTAAGTTAGGAAAGTAAGATCTCTGACTTTTTGTACGGTAGGAAAGTGTTTGTTTACAAGGAAATGGTGGAAAAAAATAAACCGATGGCGTGGTGGGAGGTGAGATGAAAAAAACCAGCGAGATAAAACGGTTGAAAGTGGTGGGAAGTAAATAAACCGTGGATACTATTCTACCAACTCAGACATTAGGAGTAGAGATCAAGTAAACCCCAACAGCTCCCCTGACAAATGCAAATATGTCTGAACTCTTCCTCCTTTTTACCATCTAAAGCGTACAATTTTCTGATTCAAAGGGAGAATGATCACCCTATCTTCAAGAATATTTGGTCTGCTGCTGTTATGTTGAGATATAAGATCTTCCGGCTCTTGTTATATGATAGGGTCAGCACAAGAGGACTGTTGCACAGGAAATCTTCCCATCTACCTTATGCATGTGAGCTTTGCAATGATCAAGTGGAGGAAACTGCTTTACACTTATTCTGGTGCAACAGTCCACAAGCGCCCCTTTGCCCTCGGCTGCTGGGAAATGATTATTCCACACAAACAAAGAGATACATGTGTTTTGAACGATATATTGTTAGCTCTTGCTGGATTGCCAAAGGAAGTAGGCCTGAACTTAATCCTTATGGCATGATGGCAGATTTGGATGCACACAAAGGAGAAGATCTTCAGACACATTAGTCCAAGTCTCACTTCATGGAAAGTTCTGCTACAACACAAGATCAAGCTCAAATTCAAGAAAGTTTATATGTATTGGATTGAGTCTCACTCATCAGTTATCATGATGGCTCCCAACCAAGACATTGGTTAGGTTAGAGAGTTTTATTTGCTTCTTTTTGCACATACTTTTCTTCATTAATGAAAAATATACCGTAGAACTACGGTCTTTGCCTAAGAAAAGGGGTCTCGTTGGGATGGTTCGCTCGGGAGGATTAATTCCAGTGAGCAGAAACGTCCGCCTGGCGGAGTGAGGATGTTGTTCTCGGAGAAACCAATGTCATGACGCTTCGAGCTCCAAATATAATTAAGACATACGGTTTTGACGAGTGTATTAGGCCAACTCCAACCGGCTGACGCAAATGGACGCGGATTTGATTTGCTTTTTATCCGTTTGGGTGGGCTAGATGGGCTAGATGCGCGGAATCCGGCCTCGTATGCGGATCTCCCGATGCATCCAACCGGCCGACCCATTTGTCCGCCGAGCCAAATTGTGTCCAACAAACATATTTTGTGCAAAAGGAAGCTGGAATTCATGCCGGCCATGCCAGCATACAAAACAAACACATAGTTCATGCCGACATACGTGCCAGCAGCCGGCATACACGCCAGCATACAAAAAATGCCTTACGTCCATAGTTCGTGCATCTCGGCTGTTGTTCATGCTGGCACACATGTCAGCCTACAAAATAATTGCGTCTCGGTCATAGTTCGCGCATCTCGGCCGGGAAGGAGGAGGCGGGTTTAGGCGCGTCGGCCTTGGCGCGAGGGCGGAAGGGTTTTGTGGGAGTGGAGAGAATGACGTAGGTTTGTACTACAGACGGGCGTGCCAGAGGAGGAAGGGAAGGACGTTTGTGGGCGTGCACGCGGAGGTAAACCCAGCCCAAATTTAGGCCAAAATGGGTTCAAACCGATCGAAGAAGAAAACGGACAGATGTTCATTCGCGTCGCCGAGCACATACAAAAAATAATGTGTCGCCGCGTTGGAGTTGGCCTTTAGGATCAAAATGTCCGCTACGGTGACGTAGCCCACCTATGATGGAGGGAGTCGTGGCTGTGGTGATGGTACTACTACCTGCTACCTAGTCGTGCGCCACCCAACCTAACGTCGTGAACAAGTGGCTGTCGTCCGCGCGCCTTTACCCCGAAACCGAATGAACGGAGCCGGCCGTACGTTCTCTTCGTCGTAGTGCTCCTATAGCTCGTTACGGAGCGTGCCATGGCCGTCGAGTCCTGGTACTGGTAGCAGCAGTAAGTTGCTGCCAGCCGGCCAGCCATATAGGTCAGGTTCCGGAACGTACTCGGTAGATGCAGCGTGCAGAGGTTGAGACTTGAGAGTTGAAAGCTATGGGCTGGCAGTGGCGCACACCGACCAACACAAACAAATTCATTTCATTCACCAAAAAAAGAGAGGGAGGCCCCCACCTCCGACAAGCGTGCAGTGCACCGCCTCTGCTTTCCGGTGTGCAGCTGGACTCTGTCCCGGGCGCCATCAGTGCGATTCATCCGTACGCAGACGCAGACGGTGACGGTCAGAACTCAGAGCCACCGCAGTCCGCACGGCCCCAGGGAAGTTACGCGCCTTTACTTTGGAGCCCGTAGCTCGCGAATGGAATCCAATACGAGATGACTCGTGTTTTTCAATCGAAGAAAACGGGAGAGGAGCTTCTTTTGCTCACTCTTTCCGTGACGACCGACAAAAAAGTTGGCGTCGTCCATAGTTACTACCACCACACCCATCAATCAAAGGAATGGAAAGCGGATCGACCGGTAGCAGGGAAAAATGAAAGGAGGGAGATGAGATGAGATGAAACAATTCATTATCAAAATTGCCTTGGAGCATCCTTTGATCAGATCTGTGTGCCCACCGTCACCGTCACCGATGGATGGGCTAGACGAGCATCATCTGGAACAAGAGGTCGTTCCAGATGTCTATGGGGCCGGGCAGGCACCAATGGATGCAGTCGTTGTAGAGCTGCACCTTCTCGTTGGGCCAGTGGCCGTACCGGCTGGGGTGGCCGTCGGGCCGCATCAGCATGGCCGCCGTGGCGTCCATGAGCATCAGCCGCAGCCCCTTGGGCCGCGCCGCCTTCTCCGCCGCGCGGTACTCCTCCATCTGCGCCGTGTAGAACTGCAGGTCCCGCCCCTCCATCACCGTCTGGTTGCTCCGGATCGGCTCCGTCCGCTTGCAGTTGCCGCCCTGGTCCCACGTCCCGTTCTCGAAGTGCGACATGGGCGACAGCATCCGCACCATCACCCGCCCCTTCACCTTGTCCAGGGCGTTGATCGCCCGCAGCGCCACGCGCCACGCCTTGCGCTGCGAGTAGTAGAGCGTCAGGTCCGGCACGCCGTACTGCCGGCTGCAGAAGCTGCACCCGATGAGCCGCCGCTTCTCATAGAAGAGCGAGGGGCGGGAGAACCAGTTGGCCGCCGACACCAGCACGTAGTCGAACCGGGGCACCTGCGACACCCACTTGTCGTCGGGCTCGTCCAGGTAGAGGCTGTAGTGGCCCGTGTGCGCCGGGTCGTCGTGGTCGGGCTCCCGCGCGCGCACCAGGAACGGCGACCAGAACATGTTGATGGTGAAGTTGTACGCCCGGTAGTGGTACACCTTGTTCTGGTCCGTCGGGTTCGCCGAGATGTCCTTGGGATACGCGACCTGCAATCCCCATTTGTTCCGCCTCAAAGGTCAATCCATTTGTTCAGACTCAGGACAGGAGAATGAAAAACGTAGGAGTGAGTACCTGTGAGAGGAGGCAGAGCAAGGACTGCATATGGTTGCGAGCCAGGGAGTCCCCGACGAAGGCGAGGGACTTGTGGCGGACGAACTGCAGGAACTGGACGGGGTCGAAGCGCGGCAGCTCGCAGCCGGACGGCCTCCAGCGCCACTTGAGGAAGCCGAGGTCCGGGCGGCCGTACTTGAGGCAGTTCTGGTGCTCCTGGATCATGCCGCACGTCTTGTGGTTGTAGTAGGGCGCCTCCGCGTCGGGCACCCACTCGCCGCGGAAGATGTCGCAGTACTTCATCACGCTCACCACCGGCGTGGAGGAGGCCAGCTTGGTGGCGCGCGGCACGCCGACGCCGCCGAGCCCGAAGTACTGCGCGTTGGTCAGGAGGATGAGGATGGCCAGCGCCGAGAAGTAGACCGGCACCGGCCCGAACAGGACCTTCAGCAGGAGATGGAGCTTCATCTCCTCTCCCACCCGCTGCCTATCTAGCTCCTACTACTACGTACAGCACCTATCTACTTACAGCCTGCAGTAATTCGCAAGCAAGCAAGGAGAGAAAGACCATGGATATCTATCTAATCTAACTTGCTACTACACGAAGAAGAAAGAAGCAAGAGGCAGCAGCGCACGAGGAAGGCTCTTTTTTGCCTTTGCCGGGCGGTGCTTGCTTTGCGGACCCTGTCTCTCTCTCTCTCTCTCGGCTATCTCTGCGGGTGCGAGGAGATGAGGTGCCGCTTCTTGAAGGCGGTGGACGCGGAGGAGGAGAGAGTAGGTAAGCGGTTCATTTCAATATTGACAGGTGGGCTCGCCGAGGAACATGTCTGTCTTTTTCCATATTATATACTCCTACTACTCGCACCTCGCAATGCAATGCAATGTAACCCAACCCTGCCTTGTGTTGCGTGCGACTATTGATTATGCTACCCACCATGGGCACCACGTACTCGCATGACCTCTGTTGGGCCGTCGCGTGCCATTTGCCAGTCGAGCTGTGAACCGGGATGTCATGGACGGGGGATCGGGTCATGCTCGTGCATCATGCGGTGCACCCCGCCCCCTCCAGGGCCTCTGCAGATCTGAAGCGATTTGGTCAATATCCTATTCTGCGTACTCGTTTGGTTTTACTACACTGCTTGAATGGAATCGACCAATGGAACCAAAACCTCTGAGATAAAACAGACAAAGCAAGTAGAGCAGGTATCGATATTCGCTGGGTGCACGGCGATCTATAGAACCGGTCTGTTTGTTTTTACGGGAGCCCTCGGCAGCAGCAGTTCGGGGGTACTAGTAGTAAATTCTCGATGCCGTTCCACAGGAAAATTACGGCGGCCCCGCAGTTAAAAAAAAGGAAGGAAAGTTACGTCGGGGGATGCTTCTGGTCGGGCTATCAAATCAAACATACTCTCGGCCGGTCGTTCTGGCATCAGATCAGGCCCAAGTGGCCCTCGTGGAGGTAAACATCGCTGTCTGCCATGAATCATGATCTACAGTAGCACTGCCATTTGTTTGCTCGGTGCAATATGTATAAACTGGGAAAGAAGATGCGTGTTAACCCGGACCGGAGGCTGCATCACCTCATGAAGCAAGCAGAAGCAACTGAATTGGTCCAAAACAAACTTGTGCACCGATGGATGGCCACGCCGTGTGAGAGCAACTACTGCGTACGTACTGAGGTGGCACTGCACTGCCCGAAAGAGAAATAAAAGAAAAAGATAAACCCGTCCCTCCATCAAGAAGGGTAGCTAGCGACTGTACAGAGGAGACACGGCCGCGTGGTGTCGATAGCCAAAACAGCTGTCCTTCGCAGGTTCATGGGACCCCCTGCCCGCCTGCGACTGCGAGCCACTCGATCGCCCGTCGCGAGGATGATCTCTTCTCCGGCCGGCCGCCGGGGGCAGAACGGGCAATTCGATGGGCAGGGCTGGCTGGAGACGTCGACGTCGACGCTCCATCGCCGCACATGGACATGGCCGCGCCTCGCGTGAGGACATGATGGGGTGGGACGATGGATGCGTAGCCCCAGATCCAGCATCATGTTGTCTTCTTCCTCGGGCTCACCGTGGCGACAAAGCGGTAGAGACGCAGCGCACATGATTGAAAAGCGGCAAAAACTGCGAGGGTCTACCGATGCTGTGCAGTAGGGTGCAAGCAGCCAAAAGCACGCCGCGCTTCGATCGGCGTCATTCTAATTTTCGAGGGAAGGTAAAGTGAAATGTATGGGCAAAACAGTAAAACTAAACGGGGCCATGGGTTCTTTGAATGGCGATGGTTGGGCCGCTGTTCCTACCAGCTGCCCCGGCAGCGTCGTAAATTTCCGAGTTGCTACTTCCACTGTTCACCACATGATCCTCTACTGTGCCTGCCTGCACGTGATAATGGTGACGTTGACAGGATATAGTCAGTGCCAACCAACGCCTGCCCTAAAAAGCACACCAATGGCTGGTTTAATTAATCTCTTTTCAAAGTTTGATCTTCACTTTGGTGTTGGGGCCTTGGTTAAAAATGGCTCAAGGCTGCTGCGTAGAGTACTGACTGCCACTCGCGCTTGCGCTCAGGAGTGGTAGCCCCTCACATAGGCACACGAGGCCAACTCGAACGCTAGGCCCCGTCCATGTCCGTCCGCGTTCGTCTGGGCTCAAACGGACACGTCTAAGAGCAACTCCAACGGGGGACCCATTTTGTCTGCCACCATCCGATTGGGTCGATGCACACACAAAAGGCGGCCAACGCGCCGACCCAAATGAACGCGTATCCGTTTTTCGTCCGCGGGCGACCCATTCCCGGCCTAATTTTGAACCGGATTTGTGTCGGCGCGGACACGCGACGGACGCGCGCACGCCTACTCCTCTTCCCGGACCCGCCGGTCGATGGCAGCAAGCACCATTTCCCCATTTCCCCAAACCCTCCCGCCCGCGCGCGCTCCCGCCCCGCACCCGCCATGGACTAAGACCTCGACCTCGACGCCGCCGCTGGCCTCGCCTCCCTCGCCTCGTCCGGCATGAAGACCGCCCCCTCTAGCAAAGGCAAGCCCCATGCCCCGCGCAAAACCGTCGCCGCGGCCAAGCCAAAGAAGGCGCTGACGCCCGAACAGCGGGCGACGGAGTCAGCCAAGAGGAAGAGCAGGAGGCACGCCGCGGACGCAAGGGGTGAAGCCGTCGCGGCCGCCGCCGCCGCCGCCGCCACGCAGCAGGAGGTCACCAACGCCCGCGTCACGGCGGCAACGAGGGAGGTGCTCTACATGCTAGGGTTAAACCCTAGCCAACACGGACTCGCCAACGCCACCGTGGCTGCCGCGGCCAGCACCGGCTCGTCCGCGTTCCCTCGGATGGTGTTGCCCGACTCGCCCCACGCATCGGCATGCACCCCGATACCCGGCTTCCACGTGTATCCGCAGGCCTCGCGCCTCTCCGGGGAGTGCTCGCCCGACGTGAGCGTGGTGGCGCCTTCCACGCCCGCGTCCGCGCCCATCGACCTCAACGCCACACCGGTAGCCGGTGGCTCGTCATCCGGAGGCGCGAGGAAACGCGCGCGGCAGATGCCGGTCGACGTGTTACCGGACGCCCGCAACCTGTTCGACAAAATGCCGGCCGCCGGCGATGAGGCCTACATGCAGAACCTCATCTTTGAGGGTGGTGCGCCGGCCGCTGGCTATGACCCCGACGAGACACAAAGCCAGGACGGTCGCGGGGTGTTCACGCCAGGCACTGGCTATGATCAGTCGGCCTTCATGCGTGATCAGGTCGGCCTAGACCTGGACGACTTCCCACTTGACCACGAGTTTCCGGATGACTACGGGCAAGAGGAAGAAGACGAGTGCGACATCGAAGTGGAACCTTTGTTTGGGGACGAGCTCGCCAACCAAGCCGTCAGGCCAAAGTCGAAGCGCAAGAGGAAGGCATACACGGCGGCCGAGGACAAGCTTCTTTGCGAGTGTTGGAGGGACATTGGACAAGACCCCAAGACTGGCACCGAACAAAAGCATTCAACTTTTTGGATTCATGTCCACCGGGAGTTTCATGAGCGCAAGAAGTTTCCTCCTTACCAAATTGTGAGCACGCGTGGGTGGGTGTCTGTCGGTGTCAAAACCGGCGGATCTCGGGTAGGGGGTCCCGAACTGTGCATATAGGCGGATGGTAACAGGAGACAAGGGACACGATGTTTTTACCCAGGTTCGGGCCCTCTCGATGGAGGTAAAACCCTACTCCTGCTTGATTAATATTGATGATATGGGTAGTACAAGAGTGGATCTACCACGAGATCAAGGAGTCTAAACCCTAGAAGCTAGCCTATGGTATGATTGTTGTAATGGTTGTTCGTCCTACGGACTAAAACCCTCTAGTTTATATAGGCACCGAAGAGGGTTAGGGTTACACAGAGTCGGTTACAATGGTAGGAGATCTACATATCCGTATCGCCAAGCTTGCCTTCCACGCCAAGAAAAGTCCCATCCGGACACGGGACGAAGTCTTCAATCTTGTATCTTCATAGTCTTGGAGTCCGACCGATAATGATAGTCCGGCTATCCGGACACCCCCTAGTCCAGGACTCCCTCAGTAGCCCCTGAACCAGGCTTCAATGACGATGAGTCCGACGCGCATATTGTCTTCGGCATTGCAAGGCGGGTTCCTCCTCCGAATAATTCATAAAAGATTGTGAACTTCAGGATAGTGTCCGGCTCTGTAAAATAAATTCCACATACCACCGTAGAGAGAATAATATTTACACAAGTTCAATCTGCTGACGTATTTTGTGGCGCGACGTCACACCACTGCCAAGCCTTTACTTGAATCATTTTTATTATACCACCTCAGCATGTTTAGCGAGGCGGTTTCCTTGGCACGTCTTGTCGAAGCAGAGATCGTGTTCCCCTTATTCCGGGATTTCCATCAATACGGACGTGGGTAATCCAACCGCGCCATTGATTGTGGCGCTTGGGAGATAAGCGAGTTTTACCAGGCCGGTGAGGACGCATAGTTTTCGTCCGCCCATATATAAGGGGATAAGGATCCACCTTTTTTACCTACGCCTTCTTCCTCCTTTGCCTATCCATCTCCGCGCACTCGAGCTCCAGCGCCCAAGTCCGCACATCTCACCTCAAACTTCTCCAGCCATGTCCGGAGCGGGAGGCAAGTGGATGGCCTCCTCCGTTACGGAGGGACACATCGAGAAGCTGCGCGGCGCCGGATACCTGTCCAGCGACATCGCGCACCGGCTGCCCGACGAGGGGCAGCTCATCCCCACCCCCAGGCCCCATGAGAGGGTCGTATTTCTTCCCCACTTCCTTCATGGACTGGGTTTCCCACTTCACCCCTTCGTCCGGGGGCTCATGTACTACTACGGCCTGGACTTCCATGATCTGGCGCCAAACTTCATCCTCAACATCTCGGCGTTTATCGTCGTGTGCGAGGCCTTCCTCTGCATCCAGCCCCACTTCGGCTTGTGGCTAAAGACCTTCAATGTCAAGCCGAAGGTGGTGAAGGGCGTCCAAGCGGAGTGCGGAGGCGCTATGGTGGGCAAAATGCCCAACGTTACTTGGCTTGAGGGTGCCTTCGTGGAATCCATCAAAGGGTGGCAATCGGGGTGGCTCTACATCGCCGAGCCGCGTGACCCTAAATGGGCAGCGGCCCCCGAGTTCAGATCTGGTACCCCCATGCAGCTCACCTCCTGGAAAGAGAAGGGCTTGCTATGGGGTAGTTCGGAGGAGCCGACCAGACTCCAGTCCTGTCTCCAGACCCTGGTGAACAAGAAGCTTAAGCTTGTCAACGTGATCCAGGTCATGCTCGTCCGCCGGATTCTCCCCTGCCAGCAACGGGCCTTCAATTTGTGGGAGTTTGATCCGGCACAGCACCGGACCTTGAGCGGGATCTTCAACACGACGTACGAAGCTGCCTGGAGGGTGCTGTTCAAGGGCGGAGAAGCCCCCGCATCCGCAACTGAAGATCGCGGATTCAGCACACAGCGCCCGGCCGACGAGGTAAGCTATGTTATCCTTTATGGGACACTCATTTCTTTCATAGTTTGACTCTATGCGGGATCTAAACTCCCAATGCCTTTAACAGGACTGGCAGAAGACGTCCGGACAGGTTAACTGTCCGACTCCCCTTCCAGAAGACCCAGCGGACACCCGTTTGACAGGGCTGCTGGTCCCGGCACTTTACGTGGTGCCGGAGAAGAAGGCCAAGAAAAAGGCCACGGGAACCCGAAGGAGTTCCCGGCGCCAGGTGGTATCGGACTCATCGTCCGATGACTCCGAGGCAGACTCCTCCCCTGAGGAGGAGGAGAAAGAGGCCTCTCCCCCAGCGGGGGGAGAGAAGAAGAGGAAGGCCTCCCCAACGAGGGCGGCCGAAGGGTCCAAGAAAGGACGGACCCTTCCTCCGGACTGCTCCGCCAACGTCGACGACGGCGATGAGGAGTGGCCCTCAAGGGCCAAGCCCCTGGCAAGATCGTAAGTGTCCGAATTCCTGGGTGATTTATAATTTCTCTTTTTGTCACGTGGTGTCCTTCTAATGCCGCATACAACCTGTAGTCCGACCAAGGATGATCTTCCCGCTTCGTCGAGCGGGTCCTTAGCTACGTCGGATATGGATTCCCTTCCGACCGCCTCCACCCCTCGTGACGCTGATGACGCCGAGGTGGGATCCCAGGAGGGGACCCGCCAGGAGGGGGAGGCTCCGGAGGTGCCACAGGGCAACCTCCCGGACTTCGCACCGGACTCCGCATCGGAACCTACAGTGGTTCCGGAGTCCGGCAGGCGGCCCCTTCGTAAGAAGGGCAAGACTGTGACACCGGCGGCCTCCGTCCAACCGGAGGCGCCGGATAACTTGTTGGAGGCGCTCAATGGCGCTTCCATCGAGGAAGAATACCAAACTATCATGAGTGCGGTGATTCAGAAGGTTCAGCTCGCCAAGGGCGGGCTGACCGAAGCCTGCAGCAGCCTTCTAACAGGCTTTGAGGTAAGAAATTTAAAATATGTAATATGATACCACATAGACAGTAGCCCCTGATGCTTGGTTCGGTGTTCGGAAAGAAAAACCGGACTGAGGATCTAAAAAGATATACGCAGGAGGTCTAAAAAATGTGTCAATATGGGATTGCAGGCTGCGCTGCTGACCTCTGCCGCACTGACTGCGGAGGTCGATGCTTTGAAGCAGAACCTCGAGCGGTCCGAGAATGAGCTCGGCGGTGTCAAGAAGCAACTCGAGGACAAGGAAGGTGAGTGACACCGTATTAAATTTGTACCTTATAGAAAAGGATTTTGGTTGCAAGAGAAATAACAAGGATAACGTGGGTACTCCAGGGGCCACGAACGAGGTGGCGACCCTGAAGGAGGCCGTGTCCGTGGCCGAACGCAATGCGGCCGCGGAACGAGCCGAGCGAGAGAAGAGGAGGCACGGGTGGCGGAGGTGCAGCAAGAGCTCCAGGCTCTCGTGGAAAAGCATGAGAGTTTGGAGCACGACTCGAAGACTCGAGAGTCCGAGCTTGCATCGGCTCTTGAGAGTGCCAAAGTCGCTAAGGCCGAAGCCCACAAGGCCCTCCAGGAAATCGAGGCGGTGAAGAAAATAGCGGCGGGTAAGGCATTTTTCATGCAAAGCAAGCATGTGAATGTGAATTACCTGTTACTTACCCGAATTTGGAGCTCTCCAGGAGCGTTTGCAGATCTGCCTCGCAGCGTGTCCGACGCTACCGCTTTCTACCGGGCCGAGGAGGGGAGCTCGACGGAGAAGGTCTTCTGGTCTCAGTATGCTGAGGCCGGACATCCGGTGCCCCTTAGCGACCAGCTGAAGCAGCTGGTCGAGCTCCACAAGGTAGCCGAACAGGCCATGAAGGGCCTCATAGTTCGGCTATGGCCCGGGGAGGCTATGCCTGGGAGCTAGTTTGGCCTGGTGCGGCGGCTGGTGGACGCGTGTCCCTGGGTGGAAGTCGTCAAGCACTCCGCCTGCATTGAAGGTGCCCGTCGGGCCCTTGCCCGTGCAAAAGTGCACTGGGGTAGGATGCATGCTGAGAAGCTTCTGACGGACGCGCCGCCGGCGGGCAAGGAGTATCGCACGCCCGAAATGTATTATAAGAGTGTCCTGAAGGGTGCCCGCATGATTGCGGGTGAGTGCTCCAAAGATGTAATATTTGAATAGACTCGCAATGTGTTATCCTGTGCGCTGAAAACTTTGTTCATATGCGCTAAGCAACGCTTATTAATTTAAAATATTACCTTCTGTGCGGCCGTTTATCAAATCTGAGAGATGGCAAGTCGTCGGCTTCAGCCCCCATGCCACGAGTGCTGGGGTGTTCGGGATAAACTTGAGCGCTCTTGTTCCCATTGTTGGGTCCATCTAGGGAGGCGCTCAACACAACGAACGAGGCAACTGGACTTATAATGCTTGAACACTCTCACTTAGCCATAGAATTCTATAATTTTAAGTTTCGGCGAAGCCCCTAGTGTTCGGAAGACCGAGTTCGGGGCGCTATCCACGCCTGGGCCGGACAAAGCCGGTTCCTCGCTCTAAGCGGCATAAGTCTTTAGGGACTCGAAAAGTCCTCTCGAACAGCGACCAGCTCTCGCCTTATCATGACGGTCAGTTTTAGCTTTCTCCACTGAGGCGCTCGCCCAGCTCAACCGGGCGCAATCGCAGTGGTTCTCCCAGTGCTACCTTAGCCGATAATACGGAACGTAAGGTACCAAAACATGGGAGCCGGGCAAACCCAACTATTGACCCAAGACATGATTCGGAGCCGATGCATATAATGCTATAAGTTCGGGGTGCCGCACTTGTGAAAGTGTTCGGACTTATCACACCATAATGCGGGGAACCAAAGTGTACGGATGCAAGATGTCGTAAATGAACATATATATAAGAAAGAAATGCAATTATAAGCGAAAAGTGATGCATTGTTTATTCAAGGAATTCTACGATGAATGCAGAACGATACAGATAGTGCGGTAAGCAAGGGGTAAGACTATTAAACATGTCCCTCCAGGGGTAGGCTGCGGAATGGTGTATGAAAACGGATTTAATGCTCGTAATGGAGACCACCTGGATACTCGTCGTAGCCCTTCTTCTCCCCTGGCTGTTGCATCGTGTGTTCGGCAGGTCTACTGTCGGACAGGGCCTCTGGTGAACGGAGTCCTGTGCGTAAGAAAAAAGGAAAAATAAAAAGAGCCACACACTTGGGAGCCCCTGGTGCAGTTAAGCCGCATTCTGGGCCTGTGGTGGCCGTGCCACTCCACCTATGCCCATGGTATTTCCAGAGCGTAATGATGTACGCGAAGGACCAGTTTTGCAATTTGGCAGGGGCTGGGGTTGGGGCCGCATTGCTACGCGTGCTCGGAACGTGCCAGGTGGTCTTGTTGTAGGTTACTCCGGGCGCGTTTGGTCGTGTCCGGTCGCTTGACGGCCGGACTCGAAAATTGCCTTAAGAGGCTACTCTATACTTCTGCCGCGAGAGCCGCTGTGTGTTCCTCCGTTCGGAGGAAGCGTTCAGTGTTTCCGTTGACCGTGATGACTCCTCGAGGGCCTGGCATCTTGAGCTTGAGGTATGCGTAATGTGGCACCGCGTTGAACTTTGCAAACGCGGTCCGTCCGAGCAGAGCGTGATAGCCGCTGCGGAACGGGACTATGTCGAAGATTAACTCCTCGCTTCGAAAGTTATCCGGGGATCCGAAGACCACTTCCAGTGTGACTGAGCCTGAAATTGGCCTCTACACCTGGTATGACGCCTTTGAAGGTCGTCTTTGTAGGTTTAATCCTTGAGGGGTCTATGCCCATCTTGCGCACTGTATCCTGATAAAGCAGGTTCAGGATGCTGCCGCCGTCCATCAGGACTCTGGTGAGGTGAAATCCATCGACGATTGGGTCTAAAACCAATGCGGCGAATCCCCCATGGCGGATACTGGTGGGGTGGTCCCTTTGATCGAAAGTGATCGGGCAAGAGGACCATGGATTGAACTTCGGGGCGACTGGCTCCGTCGCATATACGTCCCTAAGTGCACGCTTCCGCTCCCTCTTGGGTATGTGGGTTGCGTATATCATGTTTACCGTCCGCACTTGTGGGGGGAAACCCTTCTGTCCTCTATTGTTCGGCGGCCGGGTCTCTTCCTCGTCGTCGCTATGCAGCCCCTTGTCATTGTTTTCGGCCATTAACTTGCCTGCCTGCTTGAATACCCAACAATCCCTGTTGGCGTGATTGGCTGGCTTTTCGGGGGTGCCGTGTATCTGGCACGAGCGGTCGAGTATTCGGTCCAAATTGGATGGACCCGGAGTAGTTCTTTTGAATGGCTTTTTCCGCTGACCGGGTTTGGAGCCTCTAAATCCGGCGTTGACTGCCGTATCCTCAGTGTTGTCGCCGTTAACGCGGCGTTTGTTTTTGTTGCGACGCGACCTGCCATTGCGGTCCTTGTTATCCGAACTGCCGGAATTTTTGCTGAGGTTGTTACTGCGGGCTAGCCAGCTGTCCTCTCCCGCGCAGAAGCGGGTCATGAGTGATGTGAGGGCTGCCATGGATTTCGGTTTTTCCTGTCCTAGGTGCCGGGCCAGCCACTCGTCGCGGATGTTATGCTTGAAGGCTGCGAGGGCCTCCGCATCCGGATAGTCGACGATTTGATTTTTCTTTGTTAAGAACCGTGTCCAGAACTGTCTGGCCGATTCGTCTGGCTGCTGAATTATGTGGCTTAGGTCATCGGCGCCTGGTGGTCGCGCATATGTGCCCTGGAGGTTGTCAAGGAATGCGGCTTCCAGGTCCTCCCAATACCCAATTGACTCTGGTGGCAAGCTGTTAAGCCAATGCCGAGCTGGTCCTTTAAGCTTGAGTGGGAGATATTTGATGGCGTGAAGATCGTCACCGCGGGCCATGTGGAGATGAAGGAGATAGTCTTTGATACAAACCGCGGGGTCTGTTGTGCCATCGTAGGATTCAATGTTTACAGGTTTAAACCCTTCAGGGATTTGATGATCCATTACTTCATCTGTGAAGCATAGTGGGTGTGCGGCACCTCTATATTGGGCAATATCATGATGTAGCTCGAGCGAGCTTCGTCTATTGTGTTCGGCCCGGCCGGAGTTGCTGTATCCGGCGCGACGGTAGTCGTCGCGCATCGTGGGGCGCCCACGTGATCCGTAGATCGATCTTGATTACCTTGCCTTGTCCTCCAATATGTCTCGCAAATCCGGCGCATTCCCCCGTGGCTTCGTGCTTTTCGAGCGTTGCCGGGGTACGGTTCTGGCGAAGGGTCTAGAGGCCTCTCTGTCGCGACCACGAGGTGGTCGGTCTACCGTATTATGCACTGGTGATGAAGGTTTATATGCCTCCTCCTCTAATCGGGGGAGCAACTTGCGTTTTGGGTAGCTTTTGGAGGGGCGTTCGAGTTCATGCTCTTCGGCCGCAAGGACTTCGGTCCATCTGTCGGCCAGCAGGTCTTGATCAGCTCGAAGCTGTTGCTGCTTTTTCTTTAGGCTGTTCACCGTGGCCATTAGCTTGCGTTTAAAACGCTCTTGTTCGACGGGATCCTCGGGCACGACGAATTCGTCGTCGTTGAGGCTTGCCTCGTCTCCGGAGGGAGGCATGTAATTATCATCCTCTACCTCTTCGTCTGCCGCTCTCTCTTGAGGGCTGGCTTCTCCGTCCTCCTGTGCTGAATCTTGCTGGAGGGGGTTGTCTTCGGCACTCTCTGGAGTGTTATTATCTCCGGTGCCGGAATCTCCATTCTTGCTGTGGCGGGATTTAGAGCGGCGCCGCTGACGCCGGCGCTTGGGCTGTTTCTTGGAGGAGCCTTCCTCTGCTGCATCCTCGCCGTTCCCATCCTTTGGGATGTCCACCATGTATATGTCATATGACGAGGTGGTCTTCCAGTGCCCCGTAGGCGCTGGTTCTTGGTCGTCTCCGGCATCGTCGTCCATACCGTCGGTGTCTTCGGAGTCGTAATCTAGCATGTCGGTTAGATCGTCGACAGTGGCTATAAAGTGGGTGGTGGGTGGGCTTTGAATTTCTTCGTCGTCCGCATCCCAACTGTCCTGACCGCAGTCCAGCCAGGGCTCTCCTGATAACGAGAGATACTTTAGCGAATTCAGGATGTCGCCAAAGGGTGAGTGCTGAAAGATGTCCGCGGCCGTGAACTCCATGATCGGCGCCCAATCGGAGTCGATTGGTAGGGGCGCAGGAGGTTCGGAGTCCGGCGAGGAGTCCGGCACCTCGGAGTCACGAGCTTTACAAGGGACAAAGTCAGTATTCGGCTCCATCGCCGTAGAGGTTGCAGCCCCCGAGGCGGTGTCTAACCACCCGTCCTCGATCTGTGCGGTCGGCTCTGAACTAAAGGTCGTAGCGAACTCATGTGCGGCCTTCAGGGCACTGTTCGGCAGCAGAGCTAAATCATGCCCATCGTGACAGTGCGGCGCGCTCGGCTGTGGCTCGAATCCGTCGAAGATCAAGTCTCCGCGGATGTCAGCCATGAAGTTTAGACTTCCAAATCTGACCTGACGGCCAGGGGCGTAGCTTTCGATCTGCTCCAGATGGCCGAGTGAATTGGCCCGCAATGCAAAGCCGCCGAATACGAAGATCTGTCCAGGGAGAAAAGTCTCACCCTGGACTGTGTCGTTGTTGATGATCGAAGGAGCCATCAAGCCTATCAGTGACGACACAGAGGAACTCTCAATGAAGATACAACAAAGCAATGGAGAGTGATCCAACAAGAGTGCAACAAGTTTTGTGCCACTCTCGAGAGTGTCAAGGCCCGCCCCGTGAGCGGCATCGGCATGCAAGACATGGTATGGTAGCAAGCCGCCCTCTTTTGTGTCATCAAGTTCATGCTTGCGTATTCATTTGCATCCCATTTGTGCCAACATGCTTGCATGAAAACATTTGTAGGCATTTCAAGCTTTGGAGGCATTCAAGGTCCAACACAATGGCAAGTGCTTCAACCTCTCCCATTGCTATAGGGTCATCAAAGATGAGAAGAAGTTCAAGGCGCAATATGCCGCCCTCAAGTCGCGTGGGGGAAAGGAAGCCATGGAGGAGGTTGGGGACGGCGAGCCGGCTCGGCCGCGAGGGATGACCAACTCCAAGAAGGAGGACAAGCGGGATGCGACATCGAACGCCTTGATCGCAAGCGTGGAGGGCATGATGAATAAGAAGGACTCAAGAGAGGAGGAGCGTCGGCGTTTCAAAGAGGAGCAAATGAACGCCTTCATGGAGATCCAAAGGAGGAGGCTAGAGATGGATGCTGAGAAGCAAGCCAAGATGCTTGAGTTGGAGGCGGAGAAGCAAGCGAAGATGCTCGAGATTGAGGCCACCAACTCCAAGACCAAGGCCAAAGAAGTGGCTCTCACAAGCATGATGATCGGGGTGGAGATCATGAAGGTGGATCTCAACACCGTGTCGCCAAGGAAGAGGCCATGGTTCGAGAAAATGCAGGCCGACATGCTAAGTTCACCGACGAGTGATCTCGTGGCCGCGAGCGCCTTCTTTTTTGTATGTCGGCTTGTGCGCTGGCATGACCATGGGCCGTGATGGCGTGGTCGAACTCAAGTCCCACCCCCTTTTTGTGTGCTGGCATGTGTGCCGGCCGCTGGCGAGTGTGCCAACATGAACTGTGTGGTGCATTTTTTGAAGCTGGCAATGTATGTCGGCGCTGGCATGGTGCTGGCATGGGACATGGCCGCTGGCATGATCTATGGCCACGGGGCTTTTTAAAAATTTGAGTGCGGGCATGAAAATGGGTCAGCGCATTGGGCGCAGTGTCGACCCAAATGCAAAACAGGGCGGACGCCGGGCGGGCGGCCGACCCAAACGGACATAAAGCGGAAAAATGCGTCGTCCGTTTGGGTCGGCCTGTTGGAGTTGCTCTAACGCGTAACCTCATTCTTCAAATTTGTCCATTTTTGATCCGGCTCGACCCATTTCAGGTGCATAGTTGTGTCAACTTTGCGGTCAAGCAGACAACGACCGGATGGGCACGTGTCCTTTCCGCGTACGCGTCGGGCCCACATGTCATTGTTCTAACTACATCCCAACGTTCATAGTCAATGCACACGGGTGGTTAGTCCCGCAAGTCAGCCACACAGACGCCCCCGACCACATCCTTTATTATGGGCAAGTCATGGACTTCCAGTCCCCATCCACTTCCCCACCACTGCCTTCCCCTTCGGAGACACTGAAAACCCTAGAGAACGTCGACCTCGCTCCCCCGCCGGCCATCGGGTTCTGGAAGTGGCACACAAGCAAGAAGGCCAAGCACGACGACGAGGCGGGCTCTTCTTATGGTAGCGCGGCCAGCCACTCCACCTCTTCGGTGTCGTTCTCCATCGCCCCTCCGGCGGCCACGCCACACTTCCCGCCCTACATCAGCGTCGAGGTGTGCCGCCGGTATTGGGAGATAGGCACTTCACTACCGTGGTCAGATGCCCACCTCCCCAATAGGTAGCATCTGAGCCCAGATCGGGTGCCCATTCCCCTCATGCCGGCGACAGGTTGCGCCCGCCTCCAGGAGACTGACCGTCGCCGCGCCAGGATCCCGTGCGAGCTCCTCGCTGACCGCAGGTATGCCATGGACTCGCCACTGTAGGACACTTGGTTTCAGGATGAGCACGACATGCGGCGCGCCTCCTATTTTGCCGGTCGTGGTCATACCTCACCCCCGTGTCCCACAGTGTGCGGCCCGCACCTCGTGCGCGTGCGCCGAGCCTGCCTAGTGTGCGCGGCCGCACGCGGATCCGTGGCCTGACACCGGCGTCGTCTCCCATCCCATCGACGCCACCCCTGCAACCTCCCGCCATGACGGCTGAGGAGGAGGAGCGGCTCCTGCGGGCCATCATGGAGGACTCTGGGAGGGAGTACATGCGCCAGAAGGAGGAGGAGTGGCAGGCCCTGCAGTATATGCTTGAGCTCTCGGCCTTTGGGGACGTGTACGTTCCAGAGCTGAACGTCAAGCAGGAGGTCAAGGAGGAGCCCGTGGAGGAGCATCCATGGGCGTCATGGCCACCACCCCCAGCACCATCGTGAAGGAAATATGCCCTAGAGGCAATAATAAAGTTATTATTTTATATTTCCTTATTTCATGATAAGTGTTTATTATTCATGCTAGAATTCTATTAACCGGAAACTTGATACATATGTGGATACATAGACAAAATATCGTGTCCCTAGTAAGCCTCTACTAGACTAGCTCATTGATCAAAGATGGTTAAGTTTCCTAACCATAAGACATGTGTTGTCATTTGATGAACGAGATCACTTCATTAGGAGACTGAAGTGATGGACAAGACACATCCATTAGCTTAGCATATTGATCGTTTAGTTTTATTGCTATTGCTTTCTACATGTCAAATACATATTCCTTTGACTATGAGATTATGCAACTCCCGGATACCGGAGGAATGCCTTGTGTGCTATCAAACGTCACAACGTAACTGGGTGATTACAAAGATGCTCTACAGGTATCTCCGAAGGTGTTTGTTGAGTTGGCATAGATCAAGATTAGGATTTGTCACTCCGAGTTTCAGAGAGGTGTCTCTGGGCCCTCTCGGTAATGCACATCATAAGAAGCCTTGCAAGCAAAGTGACTAATGAGTTAGTTACAGGATGATGTATTACGGAATGAGTAAAGAGACTTGCCGGTAATGAGACTGAACTAGGTATGAAGATACCGATGGTCGAATCTCGGGCAAGTAACATACCGATGGACAAAGGGAATTACATATGTTGTCATAACGGTTCGACCGATAAAGATCTTCGTAGAATATGTAGGAGCCAATATGGGAATCCAGGTTCCGTTGTTGGTTATTGACTGGAGAGGTGTCTCGGTCATGTCTACATAGTTCTCGAACCCGTAGGGTCCGCATGCTTAACCTTCGATGACGATATAGTATTATATGAGTTATGTGATTTGGTGACTGAATGTTGTTTGGAGTCTCGGATGAGATCACGGATATGACGAGGATCCTCGAAATGGTCGAGAGGTAAATATTTCTATATAGGACGATGGTATTCGGACACCGAAAGTGTTCCGGAGGGTACTAGGTACTTATCGGATCATTAGAAAGGAGTTTCGGGCACCCCCGGCAAAGATATGGGCCTTATGGGCCAGGAGAGGGAACACACCAGCCCACAAGGGGCTGGTACGCCCCCTATAGAGGTTGGCCTATGAGGAGGAGAAGGAAAGAGGGTATGGAAAGGAAAGTGTGGAGTAGGACTCCCCCTTCCTTCCTTCTCCCCCCTCTTTCCTCCCCCCTTCTTCATATAAGGAAAGGGGGGGGGGGGGGGGGGGGCAGGGCAAGGCAGCAGCCCTAGGGCTGCCGCCAGGTCTCTTGGGGCGTCCTAGGTGCTGCCTCCTCCCCCCCATATATATATATATGTATATATGTATATATATATATATATATATGTATATATGTATATATATATATATATATATATATATATATACATATATATATATATGGGGAGGGGGCACCACACAAGGCCACAACAATATTTGTTAGCTGTGTGTGGTGACTCCCTCCACAGATTACACCCTCGGTCATATTCTCGTAGTGCTTAGGCGAAGCCCTGCACGGATCACTTCAGCATCACCGTCACCATGCCGTCGTGCTGACGGAACTCATCTACTTCCTCGACACTTCGCTGGATCAAGAGTTCGAGGGACGTCATCGAGCTGAACGTGTGCAGAACTCGGAGGTACCGTGCGTTCGGTGCTTGATCAGTCGGAACGAGAAGAAGTTCGACTACATCAACCGTGTTGTCAAACACTTCTGCTTTTGATCTACGAGGTACGTAGACACACTCTCCCCCTCTCGTTGCTATGCATCTCCTAGGTAGATCTTGCTTGAGCGTAGGAATTTTTTTGGAATTGCATGCTACTTTTCCCAACAGTGGCATCCGAGCCAGGTCTATGCGTAGATGATATGCACGATTAGAACACAAAGAGTTGTGGGTAGTGATAACCATGCTGCTTACCACCAACGTCTTATTTTGATTTGACAGTATTGTTGGATGAAGCGGCCCAGACCAACCTTACACGACCACGTTCATGAGACCGGTTCCACCGACAGACTTGCAACTAGTTTTGCATAAAGGTGGCTGGTGGGTGTCTGGTTCTCCTACTTTAGATGAATCAAATTTGACTGCGGCCGGTCCTTGTTGAAGGTTAAAACAACTAACTTGACGAAACACCGTTGTGATTTTGATGCGTAGGTAAGAACTGTTCTTGCTAGAAGCCCGTAGAAGCCACGTAAAACTTGCAACAATAAAGTAGAGGACGTCTAACTTGTTTTTGAAGTCCATGCTTGTGATGTGATATGATCAAGACATGATGTGATATACGTTATTGTATGAGATGATCATGTTTTGTAGAAGTTATCGGCAACTGGCAGGAGCCTTATGGTTGTCGCTTTATTGTATGAAATGCAAACGCCTGATTGCTTTACTTTATCATTAAGTGGTAGCGATAGTTGTAGAAGCAATAGTTGGCGAGACGACCACGATGCTACGATGGAGATCAAGGTGTCGAGCTGGTGACGATGGAGATCGTGATGATGCTTCGGAGATGGAGATCAAAAGCACAAGATGATGATGGCCATATCATGTCAAATATTTTGATTGCATGTGATGTTTATCTTTTATGCATCTTATTTTCCTTAGTACGGCGGTAGCATTATAAGATGATCCCTTAACTAAATTTTCAAGGTATAAGTGTTCTCCCTGAGTATGCACCGTTGCAACAGTTCTTCGTGCTGAGACACCACGTGATGATCGGGTGTGATAAGCTCTACGTTCACATACAACGGGTGCAAGACAGTTTTGCACATGCGGAATATTCAGGTTAAACTTGACGAGCCTAGCATGTACACAAATGGCATCGGAACACTGGAGACTGAAAGGTCGAATGTGAATCATATTGTAGATATGATCAACATAGAGATGTTCACCATTGATGACTACTCCATCTCGTGTGATGATCGGACATGGTTTAGTTGATTTGGATCACGTATGATTTAGATGACTTGAGGGATGTCTATCTAAGTGGGAGTTCTTAAGTAATTTGATTACTTGAACTTAAATTTATCATGAACTTAGTCCAGATAGTATTTGCAAATTATTTTGTAGATCAATAGCTCGCGTTGTAGCTCCCCTATTTTTGATATGTTCCTAGAGAAAACTAATTTGAAACATAATAGTAGCAATGATGCGGACTGGGTCTATGATCTGAGGATTATCCTCATTGCTGCACAGAAGAATTATGTCCTTGATGCACCGCTAGATGACAGACCTATTACAGAAGCAGATGCAGACGTTATGAACGTTTGGCAAGCTCGATATGATGACTACTTGATAGTTTAGTGCGCCATGATTTACGGCTTAGAATCGGGGCTTCAAAGATGTTTTGAACGCCATGGAGCATATGAGATGTTCCAAGAGCTGAAATTGGTATTTTAGACTCATGCCCGTGCCGAGAGGTATGAGACCTCTGACAAGTACTTTGCCTACAAGATGGAGGAGAATAGCTCAGCTAGTGAACATGTGCTGAGAAAGTCTGGACACTACAATCGCTTGAATCAAGTGGGAGTTAATCTTCCAGATAAGATAGTGATTGACAGAGTTCTCTAGTCACTATCACCAAGCTACTAGAACTTCGTGATGAACTATAATGTGCAAGGGATAATGAAAAAGTTTCCCGAGCTCTTCGCGATGCTGAAATCGACGAAGGTAGAAATCAAGAAAGAGCATTAAGTGTTGATGATTAACAAGACCACTAGTTTCAAGAAGAAGGGCAAAGGGAAAGAAGGGGAACTTCAAGAAGAATGGCAAGCAAGTTGCCACTCCTGCGAAGAAGCCCAAAGCTGGACCCAAGGTTGAAACTGAGTGCTTCTACTGCAAAGGGACTGGTCACTGGAAGAGGACTGCCCCAAATACTTGGCGAATAAGAAGGATGTCAAAGTGAACAAAGATATATTTAATATACATGTTATTGATGTGTATTATACTAGTGTTCGTAGTAACCCCTGGGTATTTAATACGGTTCAGTTGCTAAGATTAGTAACTCGAAACAGGAGTTGTAGAGACTAGTTGAAAGCGAGGTGACGATGTGTGTTGGAAATGATTCCAAGGTTGATATGATCACCATCGCACACTCCCTCTACCTTCGGGATTAGTGTCGAACCTAGATAAATGTTATTTGGTGTTTGCGTTGAGCATGAATATGATTAGATCATGTTTATTTCAATACGATTATTCATTTAAGTTAGACAATATTTATTATTCTATTTACATGAATAAAATCTTCTATGGTCATACACCAAATGTAAATGGTTTATTGAACCTCGATTGTAGTGATACACATATTCATAATATTGATGCTAAAAGATGCAAAGTTGACAATGATAGTGCAACATACTTGTGGCACAGCCGTTTAAGTCGTATTGGTGTAAAGCGCATGAAGAAACTCCATGCAGATGGATTTTTGGAATCACTTGATTATGAATCATTTGATGCTTGCGAACATGCCTCGTGGGCAAGATGACTAAAACTCTGTTCTCCGGTAAAATGACCGAGCCAATGACTTATTGGAAATAATACATACCAATGTATGCGGTCCGATGAGTGTTGAGGCTCGTGGCAGGTATCTTTATTTTCTAACCTTCACAGATGATTTGAGCAGATATGGGTATATCTACTTAATGAAACACAAGTCTGAAACATTTGAAAAGTTCAAAGAATTTCAGAGTGAAGTGGAGAATCATCGTAACAAGAAAATAAAGTTTCTACGATCTGATCACGGAGGCGAATATTTGAGTTACGAGTTTGGCCTTCATTTAAAACAATGTGGAATAGTTTCACAACTCACACCACCTGGAACACCACAGCGTAATGGTGTGCTCGAACGTCGTAACCGTACTTTACTAGATATGGTGCGATCTATGATGTCTCTTACCGATTTACCACTATCGTTTTGGGGTTATGCATTAGAGGTAGCTGCATTCACGTTAAATAGGGCACCGTCAAAATCCGTTGAGACGACACTGTATGAACTGTGGTTTGGCAATAAACCTAAGCTATCGTTTCTTAAAGTTTGGGCATGCGATGCTTATGTCAAAAGGTTTCAGTCTGATAAGCTCGAACCCAAATCGTAGAAGTGCGTCTTCATAGGATACCCTAAGGAAACAATTGGGTACAGCTTCTACCACAGATCCGAAGGCAAGATCTTTCTTGCCAAGAATGGAACCTTTCTAGAGAAGGAGTTTCTCTCGAAAGAAGTGAGTCGGAGGAAAGTAGAACTTGATGAGGTAATTGTACCCTCTCTCAATTTGGAAAGTAGCACATCCGAGAAATCCGTTCCCGTGATGCCTACACCAACTAGAGGGGAAGCTAATGATAATGATCATGAAACTTCAGATCAAGTTATTATTGAACCTCGTAGATCAACTAGAGCACGATCTGCACTAGAGTGGTACAGTAATCCTGTCCTGGAGGTCATGTTACTAGACCATGGCGAACCTATGAACTATGAAGAAGCTATGATGAGCCCAGATTCCGACAGATGGCTTGAGGCCATGAAATCGGAGATAGGATCCATATATGAGAACAAAGTGTGGACTTTGGTGGACTTGCCCGTGGATCTTCAAGTTCAAGGCTCAACTTGTCATGAAAGGTTTTCGACAAGTTCAAGCAATTGACTACGATGATACTTTCTCACCCGTAGCGATGCTTAAGTCAGTCCGAATCATGTTAGCAATTGCCGCATTTTATGATTATGAAATCTGGCAAATGGACGTCAAAACTGCATTCCTTAATAGATTTCTCAAAGAAGAGTTGTATATGATGCAACCTGAAGGTTTTGTCGATCCTAAAGGTGCTAACAAAGTGTGCAAACAGCGATCCATCTATGGACTGGTGCAAGCATCTCGGAGTTGGAATATATGCTTTGATGAGGTGATCAAAGCATATGGTTTCATACAAACTTTCAGAGAAGCATGTATTTACAAGAAAGTGAGTGGGAGCTTTGTAGCATTTCTAATATTATATGTGGATGACATATTGTTGATTGGAAATGATGTAGAATTTCTGGATAGCATAAAAGGATACTTGAATAAAAGTTTTTCAATAAAAGACCTCGGTAAAGCTACTTATGTATTGGGCATCAAGATCTATAGAGATAGATCGAGACGCTTAATAGGACTTTCACAAAGCACACACCTTGACAAGATTTTGAAGGAGTTCAAAAAGGATCAGTCAAAGGAGTTCTAGCCTGTATTGTAAAGTGTGAAGTTGAGTAAGACTCAAAAACCCGACCACGGCAGAAGATAGAGAGAATGAAAATTCATTCCCTATGCCTCAGCCATAGGTTCTATAAAGTATGTCATGCTGTGTACCAGACCTATTATGTGCCTTGCCGTGAGTTTGGCAAGGGGTACAATAGTGATCCAAGAGTAGGCGGTCAAAATTATCCTTAGAGGACTAAGGAAATATTTATCGGTTATGGAGGTGATAAAGAGTTCGTCGTAAGGAGTTACATCGATGCAAGCTTTTTCACCGATCCAGATGACTCTAAGTTTCAATCTGGATACGTATTGAAAGTGGGAGCAATTAGCTAGAGTAGCTCCATGCAGAGCATTGTAAACATAGAAGTTTGCAAAATACATACAGATCTAAATGTGAGAGACCCGTTGACTAAGCTTCTCTCACAAGCAAAACATGACCACACCTTAGTACTCTTTAGGTGTTAATCACATGGCGATGTGAACTAGATTATTGACTCAAGTAAACCCTTTGGTTGTTGGTCACATGGCGATGTGAACTATGGGTGTTAATCACATGATGATGTGAACTATTAGTGTTATATAACATGGCTATGTGAACTAGATTATTGACTCTAGTGCAAGTGGGAGACTGAAGGAAATATGCCCTACAGGCAATAATAAAGTTGTTATTTTATATTTCCTTATTTCATGATAAATGTTTATTATTCATGCTATAATTCTATTAACCAGAAACTTGATACATGTGTGGATACATAGACAAAATACCGTGTCCCTAGTAAGCCTCTACTAGACTAGCTCGTTGATCAAAGATGGTTAAGTTTCCTAACCATAAGACATGTTTTGTAATTTTATGAACGGGATCACATCATTACGAGGATGATCTGCTGGACAAGACCCATCCGTTAGCTAAGCATATTGATCGTTCAGTTTTATTGATATTGCTTTCTTCATGTCAAATACATATTCCTTCAACTATGAGATTATGCAACTCCTGGATACTGGAGGAATGCCTTGTGTGCTATCAAACGTCACAACGTAACTGGGTGATTATAAAGATGCTCTACAGGTATCTTCGAAGGTGTTTGTTGAGTTGGCATAGATCAAGATTAGGATTTGTCACTCCGAGTTTCAGAGAGGCATCTCTGGGCCCTCTTGGTAATGCACATCATAAGAAGCCTTGCAAGCAAAGTGACTAATGAGTTAGTTACATGATGATGTATTATGGTACGAGTAAAGAGACTTTCCGGTAACGAGATTGAACTAGGTATGAAGATACCGACGATTGAATCTCGGGCAAGTAACATACCAATGGACAAAGGGAATTACGTATGTTGTCATAATGGTTCAACCGATAAAGATCTTCATAGAATATGTAGGAGCCAATATGAGCATCCAGGTTCCACTATTGGTTATTGACCGGAGAGGTGTCTCGGTGATGTCTACATAGTTCTCGAACCCGTAGGGTCCACGCGCTTAACGTTCGATGACGATATAGTATTATATGAGTTATGTGATTTGGTGACTGAATGTTGTTCCAAGTCCCGGGTGAGATCACGGACATGACTAGGAGTCTTGAAATGGTCGAGAGGTAAAGATTGATATATAGGACGATGGTATTCGGACTTCGGAAGTGTTCTGGAGGGTACCGGGTACTTATCGGGTCACCGAAAAGGAGTTTTGGGCACCCCCCCCCCCCCCGCAAAGATATGGGCCTTATGGGCCACGAGAGGGAACACACCAGCCCACAAGGGGCTGGTGCGCCCCCTATAGAGGCTGGCCTATGAGGAGGAGAAGGAAAAAGGGGAGGGAAAGGAAAGTGTGGAGTAGAACTCCCCCTTCCTTCCCTCTCCCCCCTCTTTCCTTCCCCCTTCTTCATTAAGGAAAGGGGGGCGCAGGGCAAGGCAGCAGCCCTAGGGCTGCTGCCAGGTCTCTTGGGGCGCCCTAGGGGCTGCCTAGTCCCCTCCCACCTATATATATATGGGGAGGGGGCTCCACACAAGGACACACCAATATTTGTTAGCCGTGTGTGGCGCCTCCCTCCACGGATTACACCCTCGGTCATATTCTCGTAGTGCTTAGGCGAGGCCCTGAGCGGATCACTTCACCATCACTGTCACTACGGTGTCGTGCTAACGGAACTTATCTACTTCCTCAACACTTTGTTGGATCAAGAGTTTGAGGGACGTCATCGAGCTGAACGTGTGCAGAACTCGGATGTACCGTACAGAAGTTCGACTACATCAACCGCGTTATCAAACGCTTCTGCTTTTTGTCTACGAGGGTATGTAGAAACACTCTTGAAAGGATTGAGAAGAGTTGTCTAGAGGGGGGGGTGAATAGACTCTAATCAAGATAAGTTGCATTTTTTTAATTTTTTAAGTTGAAGTGGAGTTTTGGCACAAGTTCAACATTCACAATACATATCACGCAAGCATGCAAAGAGTATGGGAGCAACGGAAAGTAAAGAATGCAATTTGCAAGAATGTAAAGGGATGGGATTGGACTGTGCAAACGCAATTTGGAGACACATACATTTTTGAGCTGTGGTTCCGATAGGTGGTGCTATCGTACATCCACGTTGATGGAGACTTCAACCCATGAAGGGTAACGGTTGCGCAAATCCACGAAGGGCTCCACCCATGAAGGGTACACGAAGAAGCAACCTTGTCTATCCCACCATGGCCGTCGCCCACGAAGGACTTGCCTCACTAGGGTAGATCTTCATGAAGTAGGCGATCTCCTCGCCCTTACAAACTCCTTGGTTCAACTCCACAATCTTGACGGAGGCTCCCAAGTGACACCTAGCCAATCTAGGAGACACCACTCTCCAAGAAGTAAAAAATGGTGTGTTGATGATGAACTCCTTGCTCTTGTGCTTCAAATGATAGTCTCCCCAACACTCAACTCTCTCTCACAGGTTTTGGATTTGGTGGAAAGAAGATTTGAGTCGAAAGCAACTTGGGGAAGGCTAGAGATCAAGATTCATGTGGTGGGAATGGAATATCTTGGTCTCAACACATGAGTAGCTGGTTATCTCTCAGAAAATGCAAGTTGTAAGTGTAGGTTCATTCTGATGGCTCTCTCCATGAATGAAGAGTGGGTGGAGGGGTATATATAGCCTCCACACAAAATCTAACCATTACACACAACTTACCAAACTTGGTGGGGCCGAATCGTGAAACTCGGTCGGACCGATTTAGTAAATAATGTGACCGTTAGGATTTTCGGTGGGACCGACATGTCAACTCGGTGGGACCGATATGGTTAGGGTTAGGGCGTAATGTAATATCGGTGAGACCGATTACACAAACTCGGTGAGACCGATTTTGGGAATAGACACATAGAGAGTTGGTCAAGCAAACTCGGTGGGACCAATTCGCTCATCTTGGTTAGACCGAAAAGTTACGAAGGGGAACAGAGAGTTTGCATTGTAATCTCGGTAGGACCGATTACACAAACTCGGTGCGACCGATATTGGTAATGGACACACACAGAGATATTATAATCCCATCTCGCTGAGACCGAGATTCCTATCGGTGAGACCGAAAAGACTAGGGTTTGTGGCAGTGGCTATGACATCTGAACTCGGTGGCGCCGGATAGAAAGATTCGGTAGGGCCGAGTTTGACTTTTGGTTTGGGACAAATATGGATGTGAGAAAGTAGTTGAGGGCTTTGGAGCATATCACTAAGCACTTTGAGCAAGAAACTCATTAAGAACACCTCATCCCCTCTTAATAGTATTGGCTTTCACATGGACTCAATGTGATCTTGGATCACTAAAAGTAAAATGTAGAATCCTGTGCTTTGAGCTTGAGCCAATCATTTGTCCTTAGCATCTTGAAAGGGTTCCAGATCCTCTAGTCCATGCCACTCCATTGTTGAACTTATCTGAAACATACTAGGTAAAAGTATTAGTCCAATAAGAGATATGTTGACATTAATTACCAAAATCACCCAGGGAGCACTTGTGCTTTCAATCTCCCCCTTTTTGGTAATTGATGACAACATACATCACAACTTTAGATAAAGATATAGAGAATAACAAGTAAAGCTTTGGAAAGACATGTAACATGCATAGGCTCCCCCTACATGTATGCAATCATGTAAATATGAAATATAGGAGCATGCGAATGCATAAGCATGACAAAGTAAGCAATGTGTCACATGTATCTTGGCTATATGCATCAGAGCAAATGATGTGAATATGGGAAATGTGAAGGAAATATGCCCTAGAGGCAATAATAAAGTTATTATTTATTTCCTCATATCATGATAAATGTTTATTATTCATGCTAGAATTGTATTAACCGGAAACATGATACATGTGTGAATACATAGACAAACTTAATGTCACTAGTATGCCTCTACTTGACTAGCTCATTAATCAAAGATGGTTATGTTTCCTAACCATAGACATGTGTTGTCATTTGATTAACGGGATCACATCATTAGGAGAATGATGTGATTGACTTGACCCATTCCATTAGCATAGCACTTGATCGTTTAGTATGTTGCTATTCCTTTCTGCATGACTAATACAAAGTTCCTACAACTATGAGATTATGCAACTCCCATTTACCGGAGGAACACTTTGTGTGCTACCAAACGTCACAACGTAACTAGGTGATTATTGATACGTCTCCAACGTATCTATAATTTTTTATTGCTCCATGCTACTTTATCTACTGTTTTGGACTATAATGGGCTTTATTTTCCACTTTTATATTATTTTTGGGACTAACCTATTAACCGGAGGCCCAGCCCAGAATTGCTGTTTTTTTGCCTTTTTCAGTATTTCGAAGAAACAGAATATCAAACAGAGTCCAAACAGAATGAAACCTTCGGGAACGTGATTTACTCATCAGATAAGACCCGGGAGACTTGGACCCTCCGTCAAGAAAGCCACGAGGCGGTCACGAGGGTGGAGGGCGCGCCCTCCCCCTGGGCGCGCCCCCTACCTCGTGGGCCCCTCGGAGCTCCACCGACGTACTCCTTCCTCCTATATATACCTACGTATCCCCGTATGATCAGAAGAGGAGCCAAAAAACCTAATTCCACCGCCGCAACCTTCTATATCCACGAGATCCCATATTGGGGCCTGTTCCGGAGCTCCGCCGGAGGAGGCATCCACCACGGAGGGCTTCTACATCAACACCATAGCCCCTCCGATGAAGTGTGAGTAGTTTACTTCAGACTTTCGGGTCCATAGCTAGTAGCTATATGGCTTCTTCTCTCTTTTTGGATCTCAATACAATGTTCTCCCCCTCTCTTGTGGAGATCTATTCGATGTAATCTTCTTTTTGCGGTGTGTTTGTTGAGACCGATGAATTGTGGGTTTATGATCCAGTATTATCTTTGGAAAATATTTGATTCTTCTCTGAATTCTTTTATGTATGATTGAGTTATCTTTGCAAGTCTCTTCGAATTATCCGTTTGGTTTGGCCAACTAGATTGGTAGTTCTTGCAATGGAAGAAGTGCATGGCTTTGGGTTCAATCTTGCGGTGTCCTTACTCAGTGACAGAAAGAGTTGCAAGGCACGTATTGTATTGTTGCCATCGAGGATAACAAGATGGGGTTTTTATCATATTGCATGAATTTATCCCTCTACATCATGTCATCTTGCTTAAAGCGTTACTCTGTTTTTAACTTAATACTCTAGATGCATGCTGGATAGCGGTCGATGAGTGGAGTAATAGTAGTAGATGCAGAATCGTTTCGATCTACTTGTCACGGACGTGATGCCTATATACATGATCATTGCCTAGATATACTCATAACTATGCTCAATTCTGTCAATTGTTCAACAGTAATTTGTTCACCCACCGTAGAATACTTATGCTCTTGAGAGAAGCCACTAGTGAAACCTATGGCCCCCGGGTCTATTCTCATCATATCAATCTATATCATTTTATTTACTTGCTTTGTTTTTACTTTGCCTTTACTTTTTACTTTGCATCTATCTATCAAAAATACCAAAAATATTATCTCTATCAGATCTCACTCTCGTAAGTGACGTGAAGGGATTGACAACCCCTAAGCGTTGGTTGTGAGTTGCTATCGTGTTGTGTGGGAACGAGGGACTTGCGCGTGACCTCCTACTGGATTCATACCTTGGTTCTCAAAAACTGAGGGAAATACTTACGCTACTGTGCTGTATCATCCTCTCCTCTTTGGGGAAAACCAACGCAAGCTCGAGACGTAGCAAGAAGAATTTCTGGCGCCGTTTCCTGGGAGGCTTACGCAAAAGTCAACATACCAAGTACCCATCACAATCCCTATCTCTCGCATTACATTATTTGCCATTTGCCTCTCGTTTTCCTCTCCCCCACTTCACCCTTGCTGTTTTATTCGCCCTCTCTTTTCCGTTCGCTTTCTTCCCGTATGTATCTTTGTTTGTGTTTCCACATGCCCTCTATTTGCTTGCATATTTGCTTGCTAAA
The DNA here is from genome assembly GCA_963921465.1 of Triticum timopheevii. NCBI lineage: Eukaryota > Viridiplantae > Streptophyta > Magnoliopsida > Poales > Poaceae > Triticum > Triticum timopheevii. The sequence goes on from OY997266.1 coordinate 372,534,109, forward strand.
AATCTATTGATATGGATCCACTTAAGGTATTCTACTTGGATCATCTTCGATCCTTATGTGCTGATGCTGAAACCCCAACTAGCCTAGTTGATGGGAAATCTTTAGATGAGCATTTTTATTTTGTGCGTCATTGTTTGTCTGAAAAGGGGAGACTCTTACGGTATCATATAAATAGGTTGCTATGCTATGCTTTGAATCTTTGTGAAATGTGTGATTTTACTTGTTGCTCTAAGAACCCTAAGAAACACCTTCCCTACCTATGTGAGTTCAATGATAATGAAATCTTATCTTCTTATGCAAAGGGTGTTTATAGTTACTATGATATCGAACAAATTGAAGAATTTGTCATTTTTAAGGGTGCTCATGAAGTTGCTTCTTTGATTGAAAAGTATGATTTTACTCTCAACAAATCTGAAAATTTCGTCATACTTAAGTATTGCAATGAAAACCTTGCTCATAATGTCTATGTCCAAGAGTTTATTGAAAGAATGACCGTTGCTTTGGAAGAAAATAATGATATGCATGAATCTATAGATAATGATGATTCCGATGATTTCATTGAAATATCCCTTGATGAACATGATGCTTGCTATTCTTGTGGCCATGATGCCAATAACTATGAAGACGAATTTGCTATAGTTTCGTATGATAAACATGAGATCGTTGCTATTGCACCCATACTTGCTAGTTCCTTTGATAAAAAGCATGATTGCAATGATTTTACTGTAAATCTCTTGATGTCAATTATGCTAATAATATGCAAAACCCTAAGCTTGGGGATGCTAGTTTTGTTGTGTCCACTACTTGTGGCAATGATCATGATTGGGGTGATTTTTCTTATGATCTTGAAAATTTATTTAATCCCCATGATGAATATAAGATTGATAATATTGTTTGCAATAATATTGAAAGTGGGTTTGGAAGAGTGTCAACTTTAAATCCCACATATTTGGATAATATTCAATCTTATGAAATTTTTGATAAAAGTGGGTTTGGAGAGGTCATGACTTTAGTTAATGTCAATCCCACTATTTCGGAAGAGTGTCAACTTTGCGTGCATGTGGATCGTGTTGAAAATATTTTATGTGATAGCTATTTTGTTGAATTTGCTTATGATCCCACATGTAATTATTATGAGAGAGGAAAATATGGTCGTAGAAATTTTCATGATAATAATTTACCTCTCGTTATGTTGAGATTGCTATTGTTTCTTTCCGCCTCCTTGCATATGCTAGTTTTTGCTTGCCTTGATAATTTGTTTGCCTATAAGATGCCTATGTATAAGAAGTATGTTAGACTTAGATGTGTTTATCACGTGTTTTATGATGCTCTCTTTGTGCTTCAATTCTTGTCTTTTTTGTGAGCATCATTGAAATATCAATGCCTAGCTAGGGACGTTAAACGATAGCGCTTGTTGGGAGGCAACCCAATTTTATTTTGTGTTTTTTGTTTTTACTTATGTTTAGGAATAAATAATACATCTACCTTCTATTTGGATGTGGTTTTATGTTTTAATTAGTGTTTGTGGCAAGTAGGACCTATAGGATAACCTACGATGATAGTTGATTTGATTCTGCTGAAAAATAGAAACTTTAGCGCTCACGAGATTAGCTGCCATTTTTACTGGAGAGTGCTTTTGAGTTGATTCGTTTTGCAGCTGATCAATAAACAAATTTTCTAGGACTTCCTATTTTGGTAGAATTTTTAGAGTTCCAGAAGTTTGCGTTAGTTACAGATTACTACAGACTGTTCTGTTTTTGACAGATTCTGTTTTTCATGTGTTGTTTGCTTATTTTGATGAATCTATGGCTAGTAAATTAGTTTATAAACCATAGAGAAGTTGGAATACAGTACGTTTAACACCAATATAAATAAAGAATGAGGTCATTACAGTACCTTGAAGTAGTCTTTTGTTTTCTTTCTCCAACGGAGCTCACGAGATTTCTGTTGAGTTTTGTGTTGTGAAGTTTCTTTTGATGGATTATGGAACAAGGAGTGGCAAGAGCCTAAGCTTGGGGATTCCCATGGCACCCCCAAGATAATCCAAGGACACCAAAAAGTCAAAGCTTGGGGATGCCCCGGAAGGCATCCCCTCTTTCCTCCACTTCCATCGGTAATTTACTTGGAGCTATATTTTTATTCACCAACATGATATGTGTTTTGCTGGGAGCGTCTTGTATTATTTGTGTCTTTGCTTGTTAGTTTACCACAATCATCCTTGCTGCACACACCTTTTGAGAGTGCCATACATGAATTGAAATTTGTTATAATACTCTATGTGCTTCACTTATATCTTTTGAGCTTGATAGTTTGCTCATAATGCTTCACTTATATCTTTTTGAGCGTGATAATTTTTGCTCTAGTGCTTCACTTAGATCTTTTTGAGCACAGTGGTGGATTTGTTTTAAAGAAACTTTATCTCTCATGCTTCACTTAGATTATTTTGAGAGTCTTTAATAGCATGGTAATTTGCTTAATGTTAATATACTTGGTATTCAAGATATGTGAAACTTTCTTTTGAGTGCATTGAATACTAAGATAAGTTTGATGCTTGATAATTGTTTTCAGATATGGAGGTGATAATATCATAGTCATGCTAGTTGGGTGATTATGAATTTGAGAAATGCTTGTGTTGAAGTTAGCAAATCCCATAGCATGCACGTATGGTTAAAGTTGTGTAACAAATTTGAAACATGAAGTGTACCTGGCTTGTGCATCCTTATGAGTGGCGGTCGGGGACGAGCGATGGTCTTTTCCTACCAATCTATCCCCCTATGAGCATGCGCGTAGTATTTGAATTTTTGATGACTTCTAACTTTTTGCAATAAGTATATGAGTTCTTTTGACTAATGTTGAGTCCATGGATTATACACACTCTCACCTTTCCGCCTTTGCTAGCCTCTTCGGTACCGTGCATTGCCCTTTCTCACCTTGAGAGTTGGTGCAAAGTTCGCCGGTGCATCCAAACCCCGTGATACGATACGCTCTATCACACATAAACCTCCTTTTATCTTCCTCAAAACAGCCACCATACCTACCTATCATGGCATTTCCATAGCCATTCCGAGATATATTGCCATGCAACTTCCACCATCATCATCGTGACATGCATTACTTTTGTCATAGTGCCATTGCATGATCTTGTAGTTGACATCGTATTTGTGGCAAAGCCACCATGCATTATTTTCCATACATGTCACTCTTGATTCATTGCACCATCCCGGTACACCGCCGGAGGCATTCATATAGAGTCATATCTTGTTCGAGTTTTGAGTTGTAATCCTTATGTTGTAATCAATGAAAGTGTGATGATCATCATTATTAGAGCATTGCCCAAAAAAAAAAGAGAAAGGCCAAAAATAAAAAGGCCCCAAAAATATATATATATATAATAAAAATAAAATAAAAAGGGCAATGCTACTATCTCTTTTTCCACACTTGTGCTTCAAAGTAGCACCTTGATCTTCATGTAGTGAGTCTCATATATTGTGCTTCAAAGTAGCACCTTGTTCTTCATGTAGTGAGTCTCATAATTTGTCTTTTTATACTAGTGGGAATTTTTCATTATAGAACTTGGCTTGTATATTCCTACGATGGGCTTCCTCAAATGCCCTAGGTTTTCATGAGCAAGCAAGTTGGATGCACACCCACTAGTTTTCTTTTGTTGAGCATTCATAGCTCTAGTGCATCCGTTGCATGGCAATCCCTACTCCTTGCATTAACATCAATCGATGGGCATCTCCATAGCTCATTGATTAGCCTCGTTGATGTGAGACTTTCTCCTTTTTTGTCTTCTCCACACAATCCCCATCATCATATTCTATTCCACCCATAGTGCTATATCCATGGCTCACGCTCATGTATTGCGTGAAGGTTGAAAAAGTTTGAGATTATTTAAGTATGAAACAATTGCTTGTCTTGTCATCGGGGGTATAGAAGTTGGGAACATCTTTGTGTGACGAAAATGAAGCATAGCCTAACTATATGATTTTGTAGGGATGAACTTTCTTTTGCCATGTTATTTTGAGAAGACATGATTACTTTGATTAGTATGCTTGAAGTATTATTATTTTTGTGTCAATATGAACTTTTGTCTTGAATCTTTCGGATCTGAATATTCATACCATGATTAAGAAGATTTACATTGAAATTATGCCAAAGTATCACTCCGCATCAAAAATTCTTTTTTATCATTTACCTACTCGAGGACGAGCAGGACTTAAGCTTGGGGATGCCTGATACGTCTCCAACGTATCTATAATTTTTGATTGCTCCATGCTACTTTATCTACTGTTTTGGACTATAATGGGCATTATTTTCCACTTTTATATTGTTTTTGGGACTAACCTATTAACCGGAGGCCCAGCCCAGAATTGCTGTTTTTTGCGGTCACGAGGGTGGAGGGCGCGCCCCCCTACCTCGTGGGCCCCTTGGAGCTCCACCGACGTACTCCTTCCTCCTATATATACCTACGTATCCCCGTATGATCAGAAGAGGAGCCAAAACACCTAATTCCACCGCCGCAACCTTCTGTATCCACGAGATTGTTGGGGAACGTTGCAGAAAATTAAAATTTTCCTACGGCTTCACCAAGATCCATCTATGAGTTCATCTAAGCAACGAGTCATGGGAGAGAGTTTGCATCTACATACCACTTGTAGATCGCGTGCGGAAGCTTGCAAGGTGATGATGTAGTCGTACTCGAACGTGATTCAGATCACCGATGCCAAGTGCAGAACGGACAGCACCTCCGCGTTCAACACACGTACGGCACGGGTGACGTCCCCTCCGTCTTGATCCAGCAAGGAGGAAGGGGAGGTTGAGGAAGACAGCTCCACCGGCAGCACGACGGCGTGGTGATGGTGGAGAAGCAGTACTCCGACAGGGCTTCGCTGAGCACACAACGGAGGAGGAGAGGTGTTGGGGAGGGAGAGGGAGGCAACCAAAGGCCAAGGACTCAAGGTATGAAGTCCCTCCTCTCCCCCACTATATATAGGAGGGCCAAGGGGGGGGTGGCCGGCCCTAGGAGATCCAATCTCCTAGGGGGGCGGCGGCCAAGGGGGGTTTCCCTCCCCCCCAAGGCACCTAGGAGGTGCCTTCCCCTCCTAGGACTCTTCCCCCTTGAACCCTAGGCGCATGGGCCTATGTGGGGCTGGTGCCCTTGGCCCATGCAGGCCAAGGCGCACCCCCTACAGCCCATGTGGCCCCCCCGGGGCAGGTGGCCCCACCCGGTGGGCCCCCGGGACCCCTCCGGTGGTCCCGGTACAATACCGATAACCCCGAAACTTGTCCCGATGCCCGAAACAGGACTTCCCATATATAAATCTTTACCTCCGGACCATTCCGGAACTCCTCGTGACGTCCGGGATCTCATCCGGGACTCCGAACAACATTCGGTAGTCACATACTTGACTTCCTACTAACCCTAGCGTCACCGAACCTTAAGTGTGTAGACCCTACGGGTTCGGGAGACACGCAGACATGACCGAGACGACTCTCGGGCAATAACCAACAGCGGGGTCTGGATATCCATGTTGGCTCCCACATGCTCCTCGATGATTTCATCGGTTGAACCACGATGTCGAGGATTCGATCAAACCCTGTATACAATTCCCTTTGTCAATCGGTACGTTACTTGCCCGAGATTCGATCGTCGGTATCCCAATACCTTGTTCAGTCTCGTTACCCGGCAAGTCACTTTACTCGTACCGTAATGCATGATCCCGTGGCCAACACCTTGGTCACATTGAGCTCATTATGATGATGCATTACCGAGTGGGCCCAGAGATACCTCTCCGTTATACGGAGTGACAAATCCCAGTCTCGATCCGTGTCAACCCAACAGATACTTTCGGAGATACCTGTAATGCACCTTTATAGTCACCCAGTTACGTTGTGACGTTTGATACACCCAAGGCACTCCTACGGTAACCGGGAGTTACACGATCTCATGGTCGAAGGAATAGATACTTGACATTGGCAAAGCTTCTAGCAAACGAACTATACGATCTTTTATGCTATGCTTATGATTGGGTCTTGTCCATCACATCATTCTCCTAATGATGTGATCCCGTTATCAACGACATCCTATGTCCATAGTCAGGAAACCATGACTATCTATTGATCATAACGAGCTAGTCAACTAGAGGCTCACTAGGGACTCATTGGGTCTAAGTGTTCACACTTGTATTACGATCTCCGGATAATACAGTTATAGCATGAACAAAAGACAATTATCATGAACATTGAAATATAATAATCCTTTTATTATTGCCTCTAGGGCATATTTCCAACAGTCTCCCACTTGCACTAGAGTCACCAATCTAGTTACATTGTGATGAATCGAACACCCATAGAGTTCTGGTGTTGATCATGTTTTGCACGCGAGAGAGGTTTAGTCAACGGATCTGCGACATTCAGATCCGTGTGCACTTTGCAAATCTCTATGTCTCCATCTTGAACATTTTCACGGATGGAGTTGAAACGACGCTTGATGTGCCTGGTCTTCTTGTGAAACCTGGGCTCCTTGGCAAGGGCAATAGCTCCAGTGTTGTCACAGAAGAGTTTGATCGGCCCCGACGCATTGGGTATGACTCCTAGGTCGGTGATGAACTCCTTCATCCAAATCGCTTCATGCGCTGCCTCCGAGGCTGCCATGTACTCCGCTTCACATGTAGATCCCGCCACGACGCTCTGCTTGCAGCTGCACCAGCTTACTGCTCCACCATTCAACATATACACGTATCCGGTTTGTGACTTAGAGTCATCCAGATCTGAGTCGAAGCTAGCGTCGACGTAACCCTTTACGACGAGCTCTTCATCTCCTCCATAAACGAGAAACATGTCCTTTGTCCTTTTCAGGTACTTCAGGATATTCTTGACCGCTGTCCAGTGTTCCTTGCCGGGGTTACTTTGGTATCTTGCAACCAAACTTACGGCAAGGTTTACATCGGGTCTGGTACACAGCATGGCATACATAATAGATCCTATGGCTGAAGCATAGGGGATGACACTCATCTCTTCTTTATCTTTTGCCGTGGTCGGTGACTGAGCCGAGCTCAATCTCACACCTTGTAACATAGGCAAGAACCCCTTCTTGGACTGATCCATTTTGAACCTCTTCAAAATCTTATCAAGGTATGTGCTTTGTGAAAGACCTATGAGGCGTCTCGATCTATCTCTATAGATCTTGATGCCTAATATATAAGCAGCTTCTCCAAGGTCCTTCATTGAAAAACACTTGTTCAAGTAGGCCTTAATGCTGTCCAGGAGTTTCGTATCATTTCCCATCAAGAGTATGTCATCTACATATAACAGGAGAAATGCTACGGAGCTCCCACTCACTTTCTTGTAAACGCAGGCTTCTCCATAAGTCTGCGTAAACCCAAACGCTTTGATCATTTCATCAAAGCGAATGTTCCAACTCCGAGATGCTTGCACCAGTCCATAAATGGATCGCTGGAGCTTGCATACTTTGTTAGCGTTCTGAGGAACGACAAAACCTTCCGGCTGCATCATATACAGCTCTTCCTTAAGATGTCCATTAAGGAATGCCGTTTTGACGTCCATCTGCCATATCTCATAATCATAGTATGCGGCAATTGCTAACATGATCCGGACGGACTTAAGCTTCGCTACGGGAGAGAATGTCTCGTCGTAGTCAATCCCTTGAACTTGTCGATAACCCTTAGCGACAAGTCGAGCTTTATAGATGGTAACATTACCATCCGCGTCCGTCTTCTTCTTAAAAATCCATTTATTTTCTATCGCTCGCCGATCATCGGGCAAGTCTGTCAAAGTCCATACTTTGTTTTCATACATGGATTCTATCTCGGATTTCATGGCCTCAAGCCATTTGTTGGAATCCGGGCCCGCCATTGCTTCTTCATAGTTCGAAGGTTCATTGTTGTCTAGCAACATGATTTCCATGACAGGGTTGCCGTACCACTCTGGTGCGGAACGTGTCCTTGTGGACCTTCGAAGTTCAGTAGCAACTAGATCTGAAGTACCTTGATCATCATCAACGTTTTCCTCTTCAGTTGGTGTGGGCATCACAGGAACGGTTTCCTGCGCTGCACCACTTTCCCGTTCGAGAGGTAGTACTTCATCGAGTTCTACTTTCCTCCCACTTACTTCTTTCGAGAGAAACTCTTTCTCCAGAAAGCATCCGTTCTTGGCAACAAAGATCTTGCCTTCGGATCTTAAGTAGAAGGTATACCCGACAGTTTCCTTAGGGTATCCTACGAATACGCATTTTTCCGACTTGGGTTCGAGCTTTTCAGGTTGAAGTTTCTTGACATAAGCATCGCATCCCCAAACTTTTAGAAACGACAGCTTAGGTTTCTTCCCAAACCATAATTCATACGGTGTCGTCTCAACGGATTTAGACGGTGCCCTATTTAAAGTGAATGTAGCTGTCTCTAGAGCGTATCCCCAAAATGATAGCGGTAAATCGGTAAGAGACATCATAGACTGCACCATATCCAATAGAGTGCGATTACGACGTTCGGACACACCGTTTCGCTGAGGTGTTCCAGGCGGCGTGAGTTGTGAAACGATTCCACATTTTCTTAAGTGTGTACCAAATTCGTGACTTAAGTATTCGCCCCCACGATCTGATCGTAGGAACTTTATCTTACGGTCACGTTGATTCTCTACCTCACTCTGAAATTCCTTGAACTTTTCAAAGGTCTCAGACTTGTGTTTCATTAAGTAGACATACCCATATCTACTCAAGTCGTCAGTGAGAGTGAGAACATAACGATATCCTCCGCGAGCCTCAACGCTCATTGGACCGCACACATCGGTATGTATGATTTCCAACAAGTTGGTTGCTCGCTCCATTGTTCCGGAGAACGGAGTCTTGGTCATTTTGCCTAAGAGGCAAGGTTCGCATGTGTCAAATGATTCATAATCAAGAGACTCTAAAAGTCCATCAGCATGGAGCTTCTTCATGCGCTTGACACCAATGTGACCAAGGCGGCAGTGCCACAAGTATGTGGGACTATCGTTATCAACTTTACATCTTTTGGCATCCACACTATGAACATGTGTAATATTACGCTCGAGATTCATCAAGAATAAACCATTGACCATCGGAGCATGACCATAAAACATATCTCTCATATAAATCGAACAACCATTATTCTCAGACTTAAATGAGTAGCCATCTCGTATTAAACGAGATCCAGATACAATGTTCATGCTCAAATTTGGCACTAAATAACAATTATTGAGGTTTAAAACTAATCTCGTAGGTAAATGTAGAGGCAGCGTGCCGACGGCGATCACATCGACCCTGGAACCATTCCCGACGCGCATCGTCACCTCGTCCTTCGCCAGTCTCCGTTTATTCCGCAGCTCCTGCTGTGAGTTACATATGTGAGCAACGGCACCGGTATCAAATACCCAGGAGTTACTTCGAGTACTGGTAAGGTACACATCAATTACATGTATATCAAATATACCTTTGGTGTTGCCGGCCTTCTTATCCGCTAAGTATTTGGGGCAGTTCCGCTTCAAGTGCCCCTTCCCCTTGCAATAAAAGCACTCAGTCTCAGGCTTGGGTCCATTCTTTGACTTCTTCCCGGCAACAGGCTTACCGGGCGCGGCAACATCTTTGCCGTCCTTCTTGAAGTTCTTCTTACCCTTGCCCTTCTTGAACTTAGTGGTCTTATTGACCATCAACACTTGATGTTCTTTCTTGATTTCAGCCTCTGCTGACTTCAGCATCGAGAACACTTCAGGAATGGTCTTTACCATCCCCTGCATGTTGTAGTTCATCACAAAGCTCTTGTAGCTTGGTGGGAGCGACTGGAGGATTCTGTCAATGACCGCCTCATCTGGGAGGTTAATGTTCAACTGGGTCATACGTGCGTGCAACCCAGACATCTTCAGGATGTGTTCACTGACAGAACTGTTCTCCTCCATCTTACAACTGTAGAACTTGTCGGAGACATCATATCTCTCGACCCGGGCATGAGCTTGGAAAACTAGTTTCAGCTCTTCGAACATCTCATATGCTCCGTGATGCTCAAAACGCTTTTGGAGCCCCGGTTCTAAGCTGTAAAGCATGCCGCACTGAACGAGGGAGTAATCATCAGCACGAGTTTGCCAAGCGTTCATAACGTCTTGGTTCTCTGGGATGGGAGCAGCACCTAGCGGTCCTTCTAGGACATATTGCTTCCTGGCAGCTATGAGGATGATCCTCAGGTTCCGGACCCAGTCCGTATAGTTGCTGCCATCATCTTTCAGCTTGGTTTTCTCTAGGAACGCGTTGAAGTTCATGTTGACATTAGCGTTGGCCATTGATCTACAAGACATATTTGCAAAGGTTTTTTTTAGACTAAGTTCATGATAATAAAGTTCTTAATCAAAATTATGAACTCCCACTTAGATTAGACATCCCTCTAGTCATCTAAGTGTTACACGATCCGAGTCGACTAGCCCGTGTCCGATCATCACGTGAGACGGACTAGTCATCGTCGGTGAACATCTTCATGTTGATCGTATCTTCCATACGACTCGTGTTCGACCTTTCGGTCTCCGTGTTCCGAGGCCATGTCTGCACATGCTAGGCTCGTCAAGTTAACCCTAAGTGTTTTCGCTGTGTAAAACTGTCTTACACCCGTTGTATGTGAACGTAAGGATCCATCACACCCGATCATCACGTGGTGCTTAGAAACGACGAACTGTAGCAACGGTGCACAGTTAGGGGAGAACACTTCTTGAAATTTTGTAAGGGATCATCTTATTTACTACCGTCGTCCTAAGTAAACAAGATGCATAAACATAATAAACATCACATGCAATTATATGGTTGTGACATGATATGGCCAATATCATCAAGCTCCATTGATCTCCATCTTCGGGGCTCCATGATCATCTTGTCACCGGCTTGACACCATGATCTCCATCATCATGATCTCCATCATCGTGTCTTCATGAAGTTGTCACGCCAACGACTACTTCTACTTCTATGACTAACGCGTTTAGTAATGAAGTAAAGTAGTTTACATGGCGTTCTTCAATGACACGCAGGTCATACAAAAAATAAAGACAACTCCTATGGCTCCTGCCGGTTGTCATACTCATCGACATGCAAGTCGTGAATCCTATTACAAGAACATGATCTCATACATCACAATTCAACATTCATCACAACTTCTGGCCATATCACATCACATGATCAATCGCTGCAAAAACAAGTTAGACGTTCTCTAGTTGTTGTTGCATCTTTTACGTGGCTGCGATTGGGTTCTAGCAAGAACGTTTTCTTACCTACGAATCACCACAACGTGATTTTTTTTTCAACTTCTATTTACCCTTCATAAGGGCCCTGTTCATCGATTCCGCTCCAACTAAAGTGGGAGAGACAGACACCCGCCAGCCACCTTATGCAACTAGTGCATGTCAGTCGGTGGAACCGGTCTCACGTAAGCGTACGTGTAAGGTTGGTCCGGGCCGCTTCATCCCACAATACCGTTGAGCAAGAAAAGACTAGTAGAGGCAAGTAAGATGACAAGATCAACGCCCACAACAAATTGTGTTCTACTCGTGCATTAGAGAACTACGCATAGACCTAGCTCATGATGCCACTGTTGGGGAACGTTGCAGAAAATTAAAATTTTCCTACGGCTTCACCAAGATCCATCTATGAGTTCATCTAAGCAACGAGTCATGGGAGAGAGTTTGCATCTACATACCACTTGTAGATCGCGTGCGGAAGCTTGCAAGGTGATGATGTAGTCGTACTCGAACGTGATTCAGATCACCGATGCCAAGTGCAGAACGGACAGCACCTCCGCGTTCAACACACGTACGGCACGGGTGACGTCCCCTCCGTCTTGATCCAGCAAGGAGGAAGGGGAGGTTGAGGAAGACAGCTCCACCGGCAGCACGACGGCGTGGTGATGGTGGAGAAGCAGTACTCCGACAGGGCTTCGCTGAGCACACAACGGAGGAGGAGAGGTGTTGGGGAGGGAGAGGGAGGCAACCAAAGGCCAAGGACTCAAGGTATGAAGTCCCTCCTCTCCCCCACTATATATAGGAGGGCCAAGGGGGGGGTGGCCGGCCCTAGGAGATCCAATCTCCTAGGGGGGCGGCGGCCAAGGGGGGTTTCCCTCCCCCCCAAGGCACCTAGGAGGTGCCTTCCCCTCCTAGGACTCTTCCCCCTTGAACCCTAGGCGCATGGGCCTATGTGGGGCTGGTGCCCTTGGCCCATGCAGGCCAAGGCGCACCCCCTACAGCCCATGTGGCCCCCCCGGGGCAGGTGGCCCCACCCGGTGGGCCCCCGGGACCCCTCCGGTGGTCCCGGTACAATACCGATAACCCCGAAACTTGTCCCGATGCCCGAAACAGGACTTCCCATATATAAATCTTTACCTCCGGACCATTCCGGAACTCCTCGTGACGTCCGGGATCTCATCCGGGACTCCGAACAACATTCGGTAGTCACATACTTGACTTCCTACTAACCCTAGCGTCACCGAACCTTAAGTGTGTAGACCCTACGGGTTCGGGAGACACGCAGACATGACCGAGACGACTCTCGGGCAATAACCAACAGCGGGGTCTGGATATCCATGTTGGCTCCCACATGCTCCTCGATGATTTCATCGGTTGAACCACGATGTCGAGGATTCGATCAAACCCTGTATACAATTCCCTTTGTCAATCGGTACGTTACTTGCCCGAGATTCGATCGTCGGTATCCCAATACCTTGTTCAGTCTCGTTACCCGGCAAGTCACTTTACTCGTACCGTAATGCATGATCCCGTGGCCAACACCTTGGTCACATTGAGCTCATTATGATGATGCATTACCGAGTGGGCCCAGAGATACCTCTCCGTTATACGGAGTGACAAATCCCAGTCTCGATCCGTGTCAACCCAACAGATACTTTCGGAGATACCTGTAATGCACCTTTATAGTCACCCAGTTACGTTGTGACGTTTGATACACCCAAGGCACTCCTACGGTAACCGGGAGTTACACGATCTCATGGTCGAAGGAATAGATACTTGACATTGGCAAAGCTTCTAGCAAACGAACTATACGATCTTTTATGCTATGCTTATGATTGGGTCTTGTCCATCACATCATTCTCCTAATGATGTGATCCCGTTATCAACGACATCCTATGTCCATAGTCAGGAAACCATGACTATCTATTGATCATAACGAGCTAGTCAACTAGAGGCTCACTAGGGACTCATTGGGTCTAAGTGTTCACACGTGTATTACGATCTCCGGATAATACAGTTATAGCATGAACAAAAGACAATTATCATGAACATTGAAATATAATAATCCTTTTATTATTGCCTCTAGGGCATATTTCCAACAGAGATCCCATCTTGGGGCCTGTTCCGGAGCTCCGTCGGAGGGGGCATCCACCACGGAGGGCTTCTACATCAACACCATAGCCCCTCCGATGAAGTGTGAGTAGTTTACTTCAGACCTTCGGGTCCATAGCTAGTAGCTAGATGGCTTCTTCTCTCTTTTTGGATCTCAATACAATGTTCTCCCCCTCTCTTGTGGAGATCTATTCGATGTAATCTTCTTTTTGCGGTGTGTTTGTTGAGACCGATGAATTGTGGGTTTATGATCCAGTATTATCTTTGGAAAATATTTGATTCTTCTCTGAATTCTTTTATGTATGATTGAGTTATCTTTGCAAGTCTCTTCGAATTATCCGTTTGGTTTGGCCAACTAGATTGGTAGTTCTTGCAATGGGAGAAGTGCATGGCTTTGGGTTCAATCTTGCGGTGTCCTTACTGAGTGACAGAAAGAGTTGCAAGGCACATATTGTATTGTTGCCATCAAGGATAACAAGATGGTGTTTTTATCATATTGCATGAATTTATCCCTCTACATCATGTCATCTTGCTTAAAGCGTTACTCTGTTTTTAACTTAATACTCTAGATGCATGCTGGATAGCGGTCGATGAGTGGAGTAATAGTAGTAGATGCAGAATCGTTTCGATCTACTTGTCAGGGACGTGATGCCTATATACATGATCATTACATAGATATACTCATAACTATGCTCAGTTCTGTCAATTGCTCAATAGTAATTTGTTCACCCACCGTAGAATACTTATGCTCTTGAGAGAAGCCACTAGTGAAACCTATGGCCCCCGGGTCTATTCTCATCATATCAATCTATATCATTTTATTTACTTGCTTTGTTTTTACTTTGCCTTTACTTTTTACTTTGCATCTATCTATCAAAAATACCAAAAATATTATCTCTATCAGATCTCACTCTCGTAAGTGACCATGCAGGGATTGACAACCCCTAAGCGTTGGTTGCGAGTTGCTATCGTGTTGTGCAGTTACGAGGGACTTGCGCGTGACCTCCTACTGGATTGATACCTTGGTTCTCAAAAACTGAGGGAAATACTTACGCTACTATGCTGCATCATCCTCTCCTCTTCGGGGAAAACCAACGCAAGCTCGAGACGTAGCAATTATAAAGGAGCTCTACAGGTGTCTCCAAAGGTACATGTTGAGTTGGCATATTTCGAGATTAGGTTTTGTCACTCCGATTGTCGGAGAGGTATCTCTGGGCCCTCTTGGTAATGCACATCACTATAAGACTTGCAATCAATGTAACTAATGAGTTAGTTACGGAATGATGCATTACGTAATGAGTAAAGAGACTTGTCGGTAACGAGATTGAACTAGGTATTGGATACCGACGATCGAATCTCGGGCAAGTAACATACCGATGACAAAGGGAAAAACGTATGTTGTTATGCGGTTTGACCGATAAAGATCTTTGTAGAATATGTAGGAGCCAATATGAACATCCAGGTTCCGATATTGGTTATTGACCGGAAAAAGTTCTAGGTCATGTCTACATAGTTCTCGAACCCGTAGGGTCCGCACGCTTAACGTTACGATGACAGATTTATTATGAGTTTATAAGTTTTGATGTACCGAAGGTTGTTCGGAGTCCCGGATATGATCACGGACATGACGAGGAGTCTCGAAATGGTCGAGACATAAAGATTGATATATTGGACGACTATATTCGGACACCGGAAGTGTTCCAGGTGATTTTGGAGAAAACCGGAGTGCCAGAGGGGTTAGCGGAACCCCCCGGGGAAGTATTGGGCCTTAGTGGGCCTGAGGGGAGAGAGAGGGCAGCAGCCCAGGAGGTGCCCCCCCATGAGGAGTCCGAATTGGACAAGGGGAGGGGGTGCGGCCCCTCTTTCCCTCTCCCTCTCCCTCTCTTTCCTTCCCCCTTCCTCCTTCCTAGTTGGACTAGGAAAGGGGAGTCCTACTCCCACTAGGAGGAGGACTCCCCCCTCCTTGGCGCGCCCCCTAGGGCCGGCCGGCCTCCCCCTTGCTCCTTTATATACGGGGGCAGGGGGGCACCTCTAGACACACAAGTTGATCTTCGTGATCGTTCCTTAGCCATGTGCGGTGCCCCCCTCCACCATATTCCACCTCGGTCATATCGTAGCGGTGCTTAGGCGAAGCCCTGTGTCGGTAGAACATCATCACCGTCACCACGCCGTTGTGCTGACAAAACTCATCCCCGACACCCTGCTGGATCGGAGTCCGGGGATCGTCATCGAACTGAACGTGTGCTGAACTCGGAGGTGCCGTACGTTCGGTACTTGGATCGGTCGGATCGTGAAGACGTATGACTACATCAACCGCTTTGTCATAACGCTTCCGCTTTCGGTCTACGAGAGTACATGGACAATACTCTCCCCTCTTGTTGCTATGCATCACCATGATCTTGCGTGTGCGTAGGAAATTTTTTAAAATTACTACGTTCCCCAACAAAATGTACCTTCATGCTCATGAGTCCTTCTTGCAAATAGTATGTACATCAGCAAGAAATCCTCATACACATGACTGTGATGCATATACTTACCTTGTGGTCTTGAGTTGGCTTAGGAAGGAACGAACCTGCATAAACAAGGTTAGATAACACAGATACACCTACTAGTCAGAGCAAACAAAAGAAACCACAAGAGTACCAAGACTGGGATGACATGTAGAGAGTGAGTACAAAGTACCCCATTGGATATAGACATGTCCCCAAAGGTAAAGATGTGCAATGAATTCAAAGATTTCCTTCCCTTAGATGTCTTGCTCCCCCAGAATCTAGCATGGGATGAGAAGATAGGGAACAGAAAATCAGAGCAAAGAAAAGAAACAAAGCTAAAGCAAACAATCAAATATAACATGTCTTTACCCTCTTAAAGACATGTGACTTCTCTCCTCTTGAACACCAAGCATCTGGGGTCTCTCTCTCTCTAAGTATTCCCCCCCCCCTATAGAAATGATTAAGCTTTGATGTGAGCTCTCTCTCCCTGTCAGTGTCAAAACCGGCGGATGTAGGGTAGGGGGTCCCGAACTATGCGTCTAAGGCTAATGGTAACAAGAGGCGGGGGACACGATGTTTACCCAGGTTCGGGCCCTCTCAATGGAGGTAATGCCCTACTTCCTGCTTGATTGTTCTTGATGATATGAGTATTACAAGAGTTGATCTACCACGAGATCATAGAGGCTAAACCCTAGAAGCTAGCCTATGATTATGATTGTTCTTGTCCTACGGACTAAACCCTCCAGTTTATATAGACACCGGAGGGGGCTAGGGTTACACAGAGTCGGTTACAGAGAAGGAGATCTACATATCCGAATTGCCAAGCTTGCCTTCCACCCAAAGGAGAGTCCCATCCGGACACGGGACGAAGTCTTCAATCTTGTATATTCATAGTCCAACAGTCCTGCCAAAGTCTGTAGTCCGGCTGTCCGAGGACCCCTTAATCCAGGACGCCCTCAGTAGCCCCTGAACCAGGCTTCAATGACGACGAGTCCGGTGTGCAGATTGTCTTCGGCATTACAAGGCGGGTTCCTCCTCCGAATACTCCATAGAAGATTTTGAACACAAGAATCATGTCCGGCTCTGCAAAACAAATTCCACATACCACCGCAGAGAGCACAATATCCCACAAATCTAATCTGCTGACAACTTTTTATAGTGTGACATCACGCCACGGCCCGGTTATTATTCGAACCGTTTTTCTCAACTAGGTACTGCACATATTACGAGGCGGTTTCCTTGGCACATCTTGTCGAAGCAGAGATCGTGTCCCCTTATCATGGAATTCTCATCAATACGTGTGTGGGTAACCCAACCGCGAAATCAATCGTGGCGCTCAGGAAATAAGCGATTTTAATGGGCAAGTGGGGAGGCGCACAGTTTCTACCGCCTTTATAAAGAGATAAGGATTCTCCTTTTTCACCCACGCCTTCTTCTTCCTTCGCTCATCCATTCTTGCACGCTCGAGCTCCAGCGCCCTAGTTCTCACCCTCTCCGTACCGCCATTCCAAACATGTCCGGAGCGGGAGGCAAGTGGATGGCCTCCTCCGTCACAGAGGAGGACATTACAAAGCTCTGGGAGGCCGGATACTTGCCCGCAGACATTGCACACCGGCTCCCGGACGCAGGGCAGATCGTTCTGACTCCGGAAGCCCACGAAAGGGTTGTGTTCCTCGCCCGCTTTGTCCGCGGACTGGGATTCCCCCTCCACCCATTTGTCCGTGGCCTCATGTTTTACTATGGGCTAGATTTTCATGATCTGACCCCTAATTTCATCCTCAACATCTCGGTGTTTATCGTCATGTGCGAGGCCTTCCTCCGCATCAAGCCTCACTTCGGCCCGTGGCTGAAGATCTTCAACATGAAGCCGAAGATAGTGGTTGGCCAGCAAACGGAGTGCGAAGGCGCTATGGTGGGCAAGATGCCCAACATCACCTGGCTTGAAGGCTCCTATCTAGAGACCGTGAAGGGGTGGCAGTCGAGGTGGTTCTACATCACCGAGCCGCGCGACACCAATTGGGCGATGGCCCCCGAATTCTGATCTGGCATCCCCATGCGGCTCACCTCCTGGAAGAAGAAGGGCTTAGCTTGGGGTGCACCTGCGGAGCTGACCGGACTCCAGAACTGCGTCAAAAATATGATAAGCAAGAAGATCAAGCTTGTCAACGTGGTCCAGGTCATACTCTTCCGCCGGATTTTCCCGTGTCAAAGACGTGCATTCAACATGTGGGAGTTCGATTCGGCCAAACACCAGACGCTGCGAGAGCTCTTCGACACGACGCACAAAGACGTCTGGAAGGTGTTGTTCAAGGCCGCCGAAGTACCTCCTCCCACCACCTAGGACCGCGGACTCAGTGCAAAGCACCCCGCCAATCCGGTAAGCTCTCTATATTTCACAAGATGTGCCTTTCCTCAGTATGTTCGTGGGAGGAATCCAAGCCATCATACTGATTTAACCGGACTATGTGGCGATAGCGGAGCGTATCGACTGTCCAGCTCCATTGCCTGAAGATCCAGCAACTGCTCTCCTGACGGAGATGCTGTTTCCGGCGCCCTAGGAGGTGCCGGAGAAAAAGGCCAAGAAGAAGGCCACGGGGACCAGGAAAGGTCTCCAGCGCAAGGTTGTGTCGGACTCGTCGTCCGAAGACACTGAGGCGCACTCCTCCAATGACAACAAGGAGGAGGAAGAGGAAAACCCCCTCCCTCAAACCGAGGGGGAGAAGAAAAGGAAGACCGCCCCATCCGAGGAGGCAGAAGGGTCCAAGAAGGGAAAGATCCTCCCTCCGGACCACTCCACAACAGCCGCCTACAATGACGAGGAGTGGCTACTCGGGGACAAGCCCCTGGCGAAGTCGTAAGTATCCGGATACCATAGTACTTCTGGCATGTTTAGCTTTATGGCTTTTTTATCATGTCAAAATATGTTTGTGCAGTCCGTCCAAAGCCCGCATCGACTTATCCTCCTCGGATGGGTCTTTGAGCTCATCGGCGATGAACATCGATTCGCTCCCGACGGCCTCCACTCCCCGGCCCGTGGATGACACCGAAGTGTTGTCTCAGAGGATACTGGGCCAGGGGAAGATAGTTCTGGAGGCGCCTCAAGGCGTAACCCCCGATGCCGGGCTCATGGGGGGGAAGATCCCCATGGATTCCAATGAGGGGGGCCGCAGCAAGCTTGGCCCCTAGCCGGATACTACGCCAGAACCTCTAGTGGTTCCGTACTCGGGCAGGCAGCCCCTCGCTAAGGGGGCGAGCCACCTGTGCCGACGATCTCTGTCCATCCAGAGGCATCGGATAACCTGGTGGAAGCACTTTAGAGCGCTTCCCTTGATGAAGAACACCGTACTCTTATGAGTATGGTGATTGCGAAGGTTCAGTCTGCCAAAAGCGGATTGACCGAAGCCTGCGCCAGCCTCCTAACATGCTTTGAGGTAAATAATTAAATTATGAGAAAATATCACATTATAGACAGTAGCCCCTAATGCTCTGTTTGGTGTTCGGAAAGAAAGGCTGAACAAAGAATCAAATATTATCCCCAGGAGTCTAATCATATTATGTCTATGTGAATAAGCAGGCGTCGCTGCTGGCCACCACCGCCCTCACTGCAAAGTTCTCCCGACTGAATCAGAACCTGGGGCGGGCTGAAGAAGAGCTCGGCCTCGTGAAGAGGCAGCTCGAAGAGAACAAAGGTGAGTGATACTATCGGTGTCAAAACCGGCGGATCTCGGGTAGGGGGTCCCAAACTGTGCGTCTAGGCGGATGGTAACAGGAGACAAGGGACACGATGTTTTTACCCAGGTTCGGGCCCTCTCGATGGTGGTAAAACCCTACTCCTGCTTGATTGATATTGATGATATGGGTAGTACAAGAGTAGATCTACCACGAGATCAGAGAGGCTAAACCCTAGAAGCTACCCTATGGTATGATTGTTGTTCGTCCTATGGACTAAAACCCTCCGGTTTATATAGGCACCGAAGAGGGTTAGGGTTACACAGAGTCGGTTACAATGGTAGGATATCTACATATCCTTATCGCCAAGCTTGCCTTCCACGCCAAGGAAAGTCCTATCCGGACACGGGACGAAGTCTTCAATCTTGTATCTTCATAGTCTAGCAGTCCGGCCAAAGGTGATAGTTCGGCTATCCGGACACCCCCTAATCCGGGACTCCCTCAGTAGCCCCCGAACCAGGCTTCAATGGCGATGAGTCCGGCGCGTAGATTGTCTTCGGCATTGCAAGGCGGGTTCTTCTCCAAATCCTGTGTACCTGTTGAATAGCGTCCGGCTCCTTGTAAATATTGCGCTCCTCGGCTTCCACGCCTAATAATGGCCATCTTCCACGTGTTGAACGAATGCGAAAAGCCAGGGTATTTTTACATTTATCCCACTAGCTGCGCAAATGAGCTGCCTATAAAAGAGACGAGGATCTAGATCCAAATCACACCATCCTCCCTTCGCAAGCATTCATCAGAGCGCATCTAACAGAAATCCATTCCACCATGGACAGTCGACGCGGCTCCTCCTCTCGCCCTCCCAGCCCTCAGCCTGGACATTGGGAGAGATGCTCCGTCCCGCACAGCGAGCTAGTGGCGCTCCAAACCAAGGGATTTCTTCCCCCAGCCTTCATGGTTCCGGTTCAAGCCGGACACGCCACCTATAAGGGCGGAAAGCAAGCGGAGAGCGTCCCCAGCCCCTCCAAAGGAGAGCGGGTATGCCTTGTCTCTTATTTGATAAGAGGGCTCGGATTTCCAATTCATCCGTTTCTTCGGGGGCTCCTGGAGTTCTACGGCCTCCAGTTGCACAACCTTACGCCTGCCTCCATTTTGCATATTGCGGGCTTCGTGGCCCTTTGCGAGCTGTTTTTGGGCATCGAGGCTCATTTTGCGCTGTGGAAGAAGCTGTTCTACCTTGTGCCCCGTTCTCAAGAGGGGTCAATATATCAAGTGGGCGGAGCCGAACTATGGCGCATCGCCGGGACCGAATATCTATCCGGAACCCCGAAGAAGGCGTCCGAAGACTGGCCTTCGGAATGGTTTTACATAGAAGATGTCCCCCTGCCGAACCCTGTTCGGGTCGGCCTCCCTGAGTTCAATAACGCCCCTTTGAAGAAACGCCTAAGCTGGCGTCCACGGATCCCTCAGAAGGAAAATGACAGGGACGTCCTTTACCTGATGAGCCGGATTAGGCTGTTAGCTCATTCCGGACTGACCATGATCGGGGTCATGGCCACATGCATTATGCGGGGGGTGCAGCCGCTCCAGTATAGAGGCCACCCCATGTGGGATTTCAACGGGGAGGATGATGCCACCCGCTGCGGCCGTAAGGGGCCGGGATCGGTCGCCGATCTGATGAAGATCTTATCCGCATTGTACAAGCGAGAAGAGGAGGAATTTCTCCGCGTTAATCCGCAGGGCGGATTTTCTATGAACAATCCTCCAAGCTGGGTAAGCGGACATTTATTTTTGCCTATCCAATCCGTACTCCCATAGTCAAGTATCTCATTTTGTGATTTCGGTGCAGGAACTGCGCCGGGCCATAAAGGATATAAACGGCCCGCCTCCACAACCCGAGGATCCGGAACGGTTCCTTGATCCGACCTCCCAAGAGGATCCGGACATATCGATGGAGCTGATCGACGGGGTATTCCACCAACTGAGCATCGATAATGCCTTGGTCGCCATTACGACCGATTACCCCGGAATACTTCCCGCCTCGCAGGTAACTGAGACCGAAGTCCCAATACTTTGAAGATGACCCGTTCGTGCGTGTTTGATCACCGTATACCAATGGTGTTTCGCAGGGGAAGTCCTTGAGGCGGAAGGCCAAGCCTGCGATGGCCAGTCAACAAGGGACAGCAAGGCCCAACAGGCCGAAAAGAAGTGCAGTCCAGATTGGAATGCTGATGCAACGGTACGGAGTGTCATCTTTCTCCCAGGTTTTATTCTAGAGGGGCATACTAACGCTCGTGCTTTTTCAGGAAGAAGAGCGCTCGCCGGACTATATCCGGAGAGGTTGCCAATCAATCCTCTGCTCGTCAGGCTCCAAAGCCAGGTCCAGAAGCGGAGGTGAACACGAGGAGTGCGTCGGATGCTCCTCCGACAGAGGATGCCGACAGGTTATCTGGCACCAATTCCGAGGTGGGGAGTGCCATGAACCACAGGCGTCGCCGGACAATTCTTCATGACGCATGTTTCTCCCCAGAGGCATTGGATGCCTTCAATTCAGGAGATGCGCACCTCCGTGCCGCTCAAAATGGTCTAGCTAGATCCATGGAGCAGTATGTAAAAGACATACGGGTGAGAAAATTTGACGGTTGTATATGCCAGTAGCCCCCAAAACTTGAAATAGTTAGAATAACTGATTTAAGGATCATTTGTTGTGCAAGATCTTACAGAAAAGATTACCCAACTGTCCTAGGAGCTGGAGGAGTGCAAAGCCCAACTTGAGGCCGCACTAGCCGCAGCGGGGGAAGCCAAAGAGACCCCCTCTGGTAATATATGCTTCAAAAGATAAGTAATTTGTGAAGTGCGGCGTGTGTATAAGTTTGACAAAAATATTGCAGATGGCGCCGAGATAGATCGGGACAAGCAACAGCTCATGCACCGGTTAAAGGCCGGCGAGAATGTGCTTACAAGGGTGAGGCAGGAGAAAAATAATCTCCAAGATGCCAACACCCAGCTGGGTGAGGAACTAAAGGATGTTCGTTCCCAGCTTTCTGACTCCGTTAAGGAGAATCAGTGGCTTCGACGCAGCATTTTTAGTAAGTGCTTGAACGAACTTTGAAAAAGAGTTCGGCGAGGAAGTCGACTAACAGAGTTATGTCTGTAGGTATGCTCACAGGCCGTCCTGCAGAGGAAATGCCCGGTTCTATGGGTGACCTTCTTCCCGAGCTCTTGCAACTGCACGAACGAGTTCAGCAGGTGATGAAAGGCGTCGCCCAGGCCTTGTGGCCATCTGTCTCCCTTCCCGAAGGCCTTGGAGAGCTTGCAGAGAGGCTTCAGGAAGCACGGCAGTGCTTCCGCTTATGGAGATATCGGCCTGCCATCAAGGCGCCAGGGAGGCCTGGGCCATGGGGAAGACGCGGTACACGAAGGCTAACCCAAACCACATGGCCGAGGTCGGACCTGTGGGGACCAATGGGAAGGAGATCCCTGTGAGCTTAGTGTACGGCCAAGTAGAATTGGCCGCAAAGTATTCCCAACAGGACTGTAAACTAGACAGCCTGCTGGATGGCATTGAAGAGGAATATGCCCAGTCAAGTTGATTATGTAATTTAAGATGACATGTAAAATGCCTTCTAGACGGATTGTAGATCGTTTGTCATAGCGGACCTTTTTGCTTCAACCTCGGGACCCAATAGTCCGGAGTGTGTCTGAATACCCTCGCGGTTATATAAGAACCGGGGAATGTGTGGAGACCAGGCGTAGGGGTCACTAGTGCTTTATCAGACAAGTGCCCAACTAGTTATGTTATATTACATGGTTAGTAAGAAACATCTTCCAGGGAGAATAGTTCTGTTAGGGGTTCCTTTCCCTGGGGGGCATTGCCCTAAAGTGCATGTCCAGACTGCGAAAAAAGCAGAAAAACATCTGGAGGCAGATAAATAAATAGATAAGAAATTGTCTTTTAGTTCACCGACCGAATATTCCGAACGCTAGCTTTCGGCTTCACCCAGTCTGAGGTACACATTCGGCTGACCCGACAGTAACAATCACAGAGGTGCTCCCTTTACCGCCTAGCCGAACAATCGGGAACGTAGGGGTAAGCACAGGAGCCAGGCAATCCAGCTTGGCCAAAACTTAAGTCATATCGATGCATATAATGGTGAATAAAAGGTACATGCGGAAGTGTGACACATGTGTTGGGCATGAAGCCCGTATAAATAAGCTTCTGTTAAAGAAGCCCCCAGGTATAATGAGCGCGGATAGTGCATCAAGTGTGTGCGAACAATGCGCAAATGAGCTTTCAAAGGCTGTAATAGGAAAGGAGGGAGAAGGAGAGAAACAGAAGACAACTAATATGTAAAATATAGACGGAGGAAGGAGACAAACTCAGAATCCAGCGCTAGGCGTAGAATCTTCAGAGACGGGCTGCGTTCCATGGGTTCGGCTCGAGTCGGTTATCCGATGCATCGCGCAGATGGTACGCTCCACCGGTCAGGACTTGGTCGATGATAAAGGGACCTTCCCATTTGGGCTTGAGTTTGTCCTTTTTCTTGTCCGGCAAGCGTAGAACTAACTCGCCAACGTTGTAAGTTTTGGCCCGTACTTCTCTGCTTTGATATCTTCGAGCTTGCTGTTGATAGAATGCGGAACGGGCTTTTGCCATGTCACGCTCCTCCTCCAATGCGTCCAAACTGTCCTACCGATCGAGCTCGGCTTCTCTTTCTTCGTACATGCGCATGCGAGGTGAGTCATGAATTATGTCACAGGGCAGAACTGCCTCTGCGCCGTATACCATAAAGAATGGTGTAAATCCGGTGGTGCGATTCGGAGTGGTCCACAGCCCCCAGAGTACAGAGTTGAGCTCCTGTACCCAGTGCGTGTTAGATTCCTTGAGGGACCGCACTAATCTGGGTTTGATGCCTCTCATGATTAGACCATTTGCTCGCTCGACTTGACCGTTAGTTTGAGGGTGATAGACTGAAACATAGTCGAGCTTGATGCCCATGTTTTTGCACCAGAGTTTAACCTCGTCGGCCGTAAAGTTTGTGCCGTTATCAGTGATGATGCTATGGGGGACGCTGTAACGGTGTACGACCCCTGGTATGAAGTCTATCACCGGTCCAGATTCGACCGTCTTAACAGGTTTGGCCTCTATCCATTTGGTGAATTTATCCACCATGACAAGTAGGTATTTTTGCTTGTGGGTTCCTCCTTTAAGGGGTCCAACCATGTCAAGCCCCCAGACCGCGAAGGGCCAGGTTATGGGTATAGTTTCGAGGGCGGTGGGTGGCATGTGGCTTTGATTAGCAAAGAGCTGGCAACCGACGCATCGTTGGACTAAGTCCCGAGCTTCTGCCCGGGCTGTCGCCAATAAAATCATGTACGGAAGGCCTTGCCTACAAGGGCCCGGGCTGCGGCATGGTGCCCGCCAAGTCCGGCATGAATTTCAGCCAGAAGATTCCGCCCTTCCTCTTCGGAGATACACCTTTGAAGGACTCCAGTTGTGCTTTTCTTGTAAAGCTCTCCCTCATGGACCTTATAGGCTTTAGATCGCCGTACTATGCAGCGGGCCTCGTTTTGGTCCTCGGGAAGTTCCTGCCTGGTTAGGTAGGCTAGGAATGGTTCCGTCCATGGGGCAATGACTGCCATTTTTACGTGGGCTGAGGATGTTACTTCGTTGTCGAACCACCAATTGTGTCAGAATGTTCGGTGTCGGGCAGTGCGGTTGGGTCCGGATTATTATTTCCGGATTCCCCCTCCCATAGTACAGATGGCTTGAACAGCCTCTCTAGGAAGATGTTGGGAGGGACGGCATCGCGCTTTGCGCCAATGCGTGCCAATACGTCTGCTGCCTGGTTGTTATCCCGGGCTATATGGTGAAATTCGAGCCCCTCAAACCGAGCTGACATTTTTAGGACGACATTGCGATAAGCTGCCATTTTCAGATCCTTGGCATCGAAGTCTCCATTTATTTGGGATATCGCGAGGTTTGAATCCCCGCGCACCTCTAGGCATTGAATGCCCATGGAGACTGCCATCCGGAGGCCGTGTAGAAGGGCCTCGTATTCGGCTACGTTGTTGGAGTCCGTATACATTATCTGGAGTACGTATTGAACCGTATCTCCGGTTGGGGATGTCAGAACGACGCTAGCCCCCAGACCAGCCAACATTTTTGAGCCGTCGAAGTACATGATCCAGTTGGAATATGCGCCGTACTCTTTAGGGAGTTCGGCTTCAGTCCATTCGGCGACGAAGTCGGCCAAAACTTGCGACTTAATTGCTCACCGTGGCTTATAGGTTATGTCGAACGGGAGGAGCTCAATGGCCCATTTGGCAATCCGGCCCGTCGCGTCGCGGTTGTTTATAATGTCATTCAGAGGTACTTCGGAGGCTACTGTTATCGAACACTCTTGAAAGTAGTGTCGCAGCTTCTGGGATGCCATGAACACCGCGTACGCTATCTTCTGATAATGCGGGTACCGTGACTTGCATGGAGTTAGGACCGTGGACACGTAGTAAACTGGTTTTTGAAGGGGGAACTTGTGTCCATCCGTTTCTCGTTCGACAACGAGCACCGCGCTCACCACTTGATGAGTTGCCGCGATATATAATAGGATTGGTTCGCCTATGTTGGGCGCAGCCAGGACCGGGTTTGTTGCCAATATGGCCTTTATTTCTTCGAGTCCGGCCGTGGCGGCATCCGTCCACTCGAAGTGTTCGGTGCGTCGGAGGAGGCGATAAAGGGGTAATGCCTTTTCTCCTGAACGGGAGATAAAGCGGCTTAAAGCCGCCACGCACCCCGTCAATTTCTGTATTTGTTTGAGGTCCTTTGGGATATCCCGTTGTGACAGAGCTCGGATCTTGGCTGGGTTTGCTTCAATTCCTCTACCGGATGCAATGAAGCCCAAGAGCTTTCCGGCTGGTATGCCGAAAACACATTTTTCCGGGTTAAGATTAATGTCATATGTTCGGAGATTATTGAACGTGAGCCTCAAATCGTCTACTAGAGTTTCGACATGCTTGGTTTTGACGACCACATCATCTACGTATGCCACCACTGTTTTGCTGATCTGGTTTGCCAGACATGTCCGAATCATGCGCTGATATGTTGCACCGACATTTTTGAGCCCAAAGGGCATTGTGTTGAAGCAGAATGTTCCGTATGGGGTGATGAATGCCGTTGCGGCTTGGTCGGGCTCTGCCATCTTAATTTGGTGGTAGCCGGAGTATGCGTCGAGGAAACACAATGAATCATGTTCGGCGGTAGCGTCGATAATTTGATCGATTCGGGGGAGGGGGAAGGGATCCTTTGGGCAAGCCTTGTTGAGGTCCTTAAAATCGACGCATAGGCGCCAGGATTTGTCCTTCTTTGGTACCATCACCAGGTTTGCTAGCCAGTCCGGATGTTTTATATCTCTGATGAATCTGGCCTCCAATAATTTGGCTAGCTCCTCTCCCATGGCCTGTCTCTTGGGTTCGGAGAAACTCCAAAGAGCCTATTTGACTGGCTTGAATCCTTTTAGGATGTTTAGGCTGTGCTCGGCCAGCCGGCATGGGATTCCTGGCATGTCTGAAGGGTGCCAGGCAAAGATGTCCCAATTTTCGCGTAGGAATTCTCGTAGTGCAGCGTCTACATCAGGGTTTAATTGTGCCCCAATGGAGGCCGTTTTTGTAGGGTCCATTGGATGGACTTGGAATTTGACTATTTCGTCCGCTGGTTTAAAGGAGGTGGACTTGGATATCTTATGGAGTATCACATCATCCCTATTCACCATGGAGCGCAGTGCAGTGAGTTCCTCGACCGCTAGGGCTTTGGATAGTGCCTCAAGGGCCAGTGCGGCTGTCTTGTTTTCGGAGCGGAGTGCTATGTCCGGGTCACTAGCAAGAATGATGATTCCGTTGGGCCTGGGCATTTTGAGCTTCATGTACCCGTAATGGGGTATAGCTTGAAAAATTGTGAATGCCTCTCGCCCTAATAGAGCGTGATATCCGCTGCTGAACCGGGCCACTTGGAACGTGACCTCCTCGGACCTGTAATTATCCGGCGTGCCGAACACCACATCCAGTGTGATTTTTCCTGTACAACATGCTTCCCGACTGGGGATTATTACTCTAAAGGTTGTGTGATTCGCTCAATGCGGCTCCAGTCTATTTCCATTTTTCTGAGGGTTTCCTCGTAAATGAGGTTCAATCCGCTGCCATCGTCCATGAGTACCTTGGTAAGGCGAAAGCCGTCCACTATTGGACTGAGGACCAATGCGGCTGGTGCTCGGGCTGTTCGGAATTTAGGTTCGTCACTGGCATTAAAGGTAATGGCCGTGTCACTCCATGGGTTTATTGTTGCTACTTGGTAGACTTTGGCAAGGCTGCGGAGTGTTCGTTTCCGCATATTATTTGATGCAAAAGTCTCGAAGACTGTTAATACCGTACTGGTATCCTTGGGCTGGTGCTCTGGAGTTAGAAGCTCTTTGCCACTTTTGGCCACCTGCCGTAGTATCCAACATGCTCTAAGGCTATGAGTTGGAGTGGCGCCGTCTGTACTATGAATTTTGCAGGGTCCATTGAGCCATCCTTCCAATACGGTTCCATGCCCTATAGAGGGTTTTTGCTTTTTGGTATTTAACCCAGGTGCCTGGCGATGATGCACCCTTTTATTTCGGACTAGGATTGTATTCAGGGCCGGATTGTCCCAAAAATTGATTTCGGTTTTCCAGGCGCTTTCCATCGCACAGTACTTTCATACTATGGACGCCAAGTCAGCGAAGCGTGTGATTTCACGATGACTTACGGCGTTGAGGATTCCCTTATCCGTGCAATTATTGCAGAACAATGAAATTGCGTCCTCCTCACGGCAATCCTTTATCCTGTTTATGACCAGGAGGAATCTGGCCCAGTAATGGTGTACTGTTTCTGTGGGCTCTTGCCGAATTTGTGATAGATTGCTTGTGTTTGGGTGGGCGGGTGGAATTAAATTCGGAACCCCGTCCAATCTAAAACTGAGGGGCCAAGAAGTTTCCGAACTTGGAAGCTTGGGTTCTTGGATGTTGTCCAATGAATCTAGCCCGCTGCCTGACTTTAGGTTCAGGGCTTGAGTGACGTCCTCCCCTCCGCGGGAATCTAGCATGGAGGGATCGGGAATCCGGACATAGCTAGTCCTTAAGATAGAAGAAGGGTCGCCGCATTGTTCCTCTACCACAGCAACGTGGTGGGTAACCTGGGGAGAGTTAATCTCTCTTAGATCGGGTTTAAGCCCAATCTTATCATAGTCTGTAGCGACTCCCAGGGCGGCGATGCGATCCAAGAGCTCGTTTAAGGAAGAGAGCTCCATCGGATCTAACTGCTCGACGAGTTCCGAGTTAACGTGAAGATTTCTTTCGATGACCCGAGAAGTCATCATCGACGCGGCAGCCGAATAGGCGGTCATAAGGAAACCGCCTATCCGGAGAGTTTGGCCGATTGCCAAAGCTCCTTTAGCCACAGTGCCGTCTTTAAAGACGGGACGGGGCATCCTTCCTGATGGCGACGGCACAGAGGAACTCTCAATGAAAACACCAATGTCGGTGTCAAAACCAACGGATCTTGGGTAGGGGGTCCCGAACTGTGCGTCTAGGCGGATGGTAACAGGAGACAAGGGACACGATGTTTTTACCCAGGTTCGGGCCCTCTCGATGGAGGTAAAACCCTACTCCTGCTTGATTGATATTGATGATATGGGTAGTACAAGAGTAGATCTACCACGAGATCGGAGAGGCTAAACCCTAGAAGCTAGCCTATGGTATGATTGTTGTTTGGCCTATGGACTAAAACCCTCCGGTTTATATAGGCACCGAAGAGGGTTAGGGTTACACAGAGTCGGTTACAATGGTAGGAGATCTACATATCCATATCGCCAAGCTTGCCTTCCACGCCAAGGAAAGTCCTATCCGGACACGGGACGAAGTCTTCAATCTTGTATCTTCATAGTCCAGGAGTCCGGCCAAAGGTGATAGTTCGGCTATCCGGACACCCCCTAATCCGGGACTCCCTCAGAAACCCCGTCCGTCTATTATATAAAGGAAAAAATCGTTGATGCTAATAGATGCATGATGAATTTTAGTAGGGGCCATGACCGAAGTGGCGACCCTTAAGAAGGCGCTGTCCAAGGCCGAAGACAAAGCGGCCAAGGAGCGCGCCGAGCGTGAAAAACAAGAGGCTCGGGTTGATGAGGTCCAGCAAGAGCTCCAAGATTTCGTCAAAAAATTCGAGTCCTTGGAGCGTGACTCCAAGACGCAAGAGTCGGAGCTTGCGAAGGCCCATCAGAGCATGCAAGACGCCAAGGTCGAAGCCCATAAGGCCCTCCAGGAAATTAAGGCGGCCAAGAAGATAGAGGCGGGTAAGGCTTTCATTATGCAAAGCAAGCATGTGAAGGAGACTTTCCTTTTACTTACCCAAATTCGGAGCTCTCCAGGAGCATTCGCAGATCTGCTGCACAACATCTCTGATGCCGTAGAGTTCTACCGAGCTGAGGAAGGGAGCTCGACGGATAAGCTGTTTTGGTCCCAGTATATTGGGGCTGAACATCCGATGCCCTTGAGCGAACAGTTGAAGCAACTGGTCGAACTTTACAAGGCGGCCGAACTGGCCATGAAGGACCTCATAGTCCGGCTGTGGCCTGGCGAGCCCCTGCCCGGCAGCTACTTCGGCTTCGTCAAGCGGATGGTAAATGCATGTCCGCGGCTTGAAGTCATTAAGCGGTCCGTCTGCATTGAAGGTGCACACAGGGCCTTGGCCCGTGCGAAAGTGCACTGGGCAAAGATGGATGCCGAGAAGCTGGTGACAGAGGGGTCGCCGAAGGGCAAGGAGCATCGCCACCCCGAACAGTACTATGACAATGTCATTAAGGGTGCCCGCCTTGTGGCGGATGAATGTGCTAAGGATGTAGTATTTGAATGAATGTACTCATATCATCCTGTAATACGAAAACGAGTTCATGTGCGCTATATGGCGCTTGTTAATTTAAAATATTACCTTCTGTGCGGCCGTTTATAAAATCTTGAGAGTTGGCCAGTCATCGGCTTCTGCCCCCGTGTAACTAGTATTGGGGTGTTCGGGATAAATATAAACACTCTTTATCCAAGTTTTTGGTCCTTTTAAGGAGGTGTTTAAAGAAGCGAACAAGGCAATCGGACTATATAGCTTTATCACTCTCACTTGGCCATAGAAGTCTACAATTTTAAATTTTGGCGAAGCCCCTAGTATTCGGAAGGCCGGACTTGGGGCGCTATACACGCCTAAATCGGACGAGGCCGATTCCTCGCCTGAAGCGGAAAAAATCTTGAAGGATTTGAGACCTCTCGAACAACGACCAGCTCTCGCCTCATCATGACAGTCAGTTTTCGGCTTTCTGTGCTGAGGTGCTCGTCCGGAAGAACTGGGACACAACCGCAGTAGTTCTCCCTGTGCTACCTTAGCCGATATAGCGGAACGTAAGGTACCAAAACATGGGAGCCGGGCAAACCCAATTATTGACCCAAGACATGATTCGGAGCTGATGCATATAATGCTATAAGTTCGGGGTGCCGCACTATCAAAAGTGTTCGGACTTTTCTTGCCATGTTATGGGGTACACTGAAGCCCCTAGCAAACTGGGCATACCAAAATGCACGGGTGTAATAAATAAGCAGTAAAGGAAAGGGGTAAATAAATGTAATAGTAAGCTGACGATGTACACTGTTTTCCCTTTATTATTTGGATAATATGTCAAAGCGTACATATACAAGTAGCGCGATAAGCAAAATAGGAGTGTTTGACACATCCTGACCAGGAGCGAGCTGTGTGCGGGTATGTAAAACAGGTATAACAATCGTTATCAGAGACCACCTGAGGATTCCCTTATACGCCCCAGCTTCTTGTCTTCTTGGTGTGTCCGTCCCGCTATGTGTCCGATAGTCGGTCTATCGGAAGAGCCTTCCGAAGATGGGGACCTGAAAGAAAAAAGGGTGTAAAGATGCATGGGTCCTGGGGCGGTCGAACCGCATTGTGGACCGTGTCATCGCCGTGCCTCCGCCTATGCCCATGGTATTTTAAGTGCGTAATTATGTACGCGCGACACAAATTTCGTCGCTTGACTGAGACTAGGGCTGAGGCCGAATTGCTAGTCGAGCTCTGGACATGCCGGATGATCCTGTTGCGGGGTACTCCAGACTCGCTTGACGGTGTCCGGGTTCTTTATCGCCGAATTGGCTGTTTGCCTAAGAAAGTTGTTTTGTACTTCTGCCGCAAGGGCCGCAGTGTGCTCTTCCATATGGAGCGAGCGCTCTGTGTTTCCATTTACTGTTATAACCCCGCGAGGTCCTGGCATTTTGAGCTTGAGGTATGCATAATGTGGTACCGCATTGAATCTGGCAAATGCAGTTCGTCCGAGCAGTGCATGATAGCCACCGTAGAAGGGGACGATATCGAAGATCAACTCCTCGCTTCGGAAATTGTCCGGAGATCCGAAGACCACTTCCAGTGTGATTGAGCCTGTGCAACAGGCCTCCACACCTAGTACGACACCCTTGAAGGTGGTTTTTGTGGGCTTGATCCTTGAGGGGTCGATGCCCATTTTGCGCACTGTAACCTGATAGAGCAGGTTCAGGCTGCTGCCACCGTCCATGAGGACTCGTGTGAGATGGAATCCGTTGATGATGGGGTCAAGGACCAATGCGGCCGAACCGCCATGATGGATACTGGTAGGATGGTCCCTGCGATCGAAAGTGATTGGACAAGAGGACCATGGGTTGAACTTTGGGGCGACTGGCTCCATCACATAGACGTCCCTTAGTGCACGCTTCCGTTCCCGCTTGCGAATATGGGTTGTGTATATCATATTTACCGTTTTCACCTAGGGAGGGAGTTTCTTCTATCCTCCTATGCTGGCGGCTGGGGCTCCTCGTTGTCATCGCTATGCAGCCCCTTTTCCTTGTTTTGGGCATTCAACTTGCCGGCCAATTTGAACACCCAACATTCTCTGTTGGTGTGGTTGGTTGGTTTATCGGGGGTTCCGTGAATTTGGCATGAGCGATCGAGTATGCGGTCCAGACTGGATGAGCCCGGATTGTTTCTTTTGAATGGCTTTTTCCGCTGTCCGGATTTAGAGCCTCTGAATCCGGCATTGACTGCCGTGTCTTCGGCGTTGTTTCCATTGTTGCGATGCTTGTGTCTATTGCGTCGTGGCTTGCCGTTGCTATCTCTGGCGTCTGAATCGCCAAAGTTTTTTGGTGTGATGTTGCTATGAGCCAGCCAGCTGTCCTCGCCCGCGCAAAAGCGGGTCATGAGTGTCATGAGGGCTGCCATGGACTTTGGCTTCTCTTGGCCGAGGTGTCGGGCAAGCCATTCGTCACGGATGTTATGCTTGAAGGCTGCTAAGGCTTCGGCAACAGGACAGTCGATAATTTGGTTCTTTTTAGTTGGGAACCGAGTCCAGAATTTTCTGGCTAACTCTCAGGGCTGTTGGGTAATGTGACATAAGTCATCAGCATCCGATGGTCGCACGTAAGTGCCCTGGAAGTTGTCAAGGAATGCGTCTTCCAGGTTCTCCCAACTGCCAATGGAGCTTGCTGGCAGGCTATTCAGCCAATGCGAAGTCGGTCCTTTGAGCTTAAGTGGTAGGTACTTTATGGCATGTAAGTCATTGCTGCGGGCCATATGAATGTGTAGGAGAAAATCTTCAATCCGTACCGCAGGGTCTGTTGTGCCATCATATGGTTCAATGTTCACGGGTTTAAACCCTTCTGGGAATTCATGATCCATTACTTCATCAGTGAAGCATAGGGGGTGTGCGGCGCCTCTATGTCGGGCTACATCCCGACGTAGTTCAAATGAGTCTGGTTTGTTGTAGTGGGCCCGGCCGGACTTTTTCTTATTGTATCCGGCGTGACGGTCATCGTCACGTGTTGTGGCGTGCCCCCATGATCCATAGATCGATCTTGACAGTCCTTCTTTGTTTTCCAATACGTCTCGCAGGTCCTTCGTGTAGCCCTGGGCCTTAGTATTATTGTTTGATTGCCGACGGGATGCGGTCTGGACTTCGGGCTGGTACACCGCTTTGTCTCGACCATGGGGTGGCCGGTCAGCCGCATCATGCGCTGGTAGTGTGGGCTTTAACGCCTCCTCCTCGAGTTGAGGTAGCAACCTGCGCTTTGGGTAACTTTTTGTAAGGCACTCGAGTCCGTATTCCTCGGCAGCCAAGACCTCGGTCCATCTATCAGTTAGCAGATCTTGATCAACTTGAAGCTGTTGCTGCTTTTCTTCAAGCTTTTTGTAGTGGCTATAAGCTGGCGCTTGAAGCGCTCCTGCTCGACGGGATCCTCAGGCACGGTGAATTCTTCGTCGCCAAGGCTCACTTCGTCTTCGGAGAGAGGCATGTAGTTATCATCCTCTGATTCTCCATCTGTTGCCTGTTCTTTAGGGCTGGCTTGCCCATCTTCTTGCTCGGCCTGCCTGAAGCCTGGCTGGGCAGGGTTGTTTTTGTCTTTGGCACCATCCCGATTGTTATCATCTCTCGTGTCGGTATCACTATTTTTGCTATGGCGGGGCTTGGAGCGGCGCCTATGACGCCGGTGCTTAGAATGCTTCTCCAAGGGGTTATCTTCCGTTGTCTCATCGCCATTGCTTTCTTTGGGGGTGTCCACCATGTATATATCGTATGATGAGGTGGCTGTCCAGTGCCCTATAGGCGGTGGTTCCTGTTCTTCTCCTACATCGTCGCCCATACCATCGATGTCTTCGGAGTTGAAGTCAAGCACGTCGGTTAAGTCATCGACAGTGGCTATTAAGTGGGTGGTGGGTGGGGAACGAATTTCTTTGTCGTCCGCTTCCCACTCGAGCCAGACATAGTTCGGCCAAGAATCTCCTGACAAGGAAAGAGACCTTAATGAATTTAGCACATCACCCCAGGGCGAGTGCTGAAAAATATCCGCGGAGGTGAACTCCATGACCGATGCCCAATCATATTCGATAGGCGCGGATGTACGCGGTTCGGATCCTGTAGCCGGAGACGAGTCCGAGGGTCCGATGACACTGTCCTCATAGGAGGTGGAATCAGTGTTCGGCTCCAACGCCGATGAGTGTGCGGCCTCCGTGGCGGGGTCCATACACCCATCCTCGGAGGGCGCGATTTGCTCCGGATTGATTCCCGGGGCCACCGCAGGTGCGAACTCCCGAACACTATCTGATGGCAGATCTAAGTCATGCTCGTCGCGACTGTTCGGTGTACCTGAAATGGGCTCGAATCCATCGAAGATCAAGTCTCCGCGGATATCGGCAGTATAGTTCAAGCTTCCAAACCTGGCCTGATGGCCAGGGGCGTAGCTATCAATCTGCTCCAGGTGGCCAAGCGAGTTGACCCGCAGTATGAAGCCGCCGAATACGAAGATTTGTCCGGGAAGGAAAACCTCCCCCTGGACTACGTCGTTGAAGATGATTGAAGGAGCCATCAAGCCTTATCGCGACGACACAGTGGAACTCTCAATGAAAGCACCAATGTTAGTGTCAAAACCGGCGGATCTCGGGTAGGGGGTCCCGAACTGTGCGTCTAAGGCTAATGGCAACAGGAGGCGGGGGACACGATGTTTACCCAGGTTCGGGCCCTATCAATGGAGGTAATACCCTACTTCCTGCTTGATTGATCTTGATGATATGAGTATTACAAGAGTTGATATACCACGAGATCGTAGAGGCTAAACCCTAGAAGCTAGCCTATGATTATGATTGTTCTTGTCCTACGGACTAAACCCTCCGGTTTATATAGACACCGGAGGGGGTTAGGGTTACATAGAGTTGGTTACAAAGAAGGAGATCTACATATCCGAATTGCCAAGCTTGCCTTCCACGCAAAGGAGAGTCCCATCCGGACACGGGACGAAGTCTTCAATCTTGTATCTTCATAGTCCAATAGTCCGGCCAAAGTATGTAGTCCGGCTGTCCGAGGACCCCTTAATCCAGGACTCCCTCACTCCCCCTTTGACATCAATTTCCAAGAAGGGTTCTTCTGGATTGTTGTTACAATGGGTTTTGTCCTTGAGTCATAGAGCAAAGCAGCAAGCCGAATGTGATGCTGGTAGAGGACAAGAATCATTGAGTGGAGCTGGATCAAAAAGAAATGCAGGAACAAGTGGCAAGTTGTTTTTCCTGTTGTGAAATCGGTGGCACCAATTTGGCTTCGGTTGCACCGAAAGAATTCGGTTGGACCGAAGGAAACAGACCGGTGAGACCGAGTTTATCACAGAGAAAACACTTGTCACCCCGGCTCACTAGACAAGTAAGATCTCACAAGGATTTGCAAGGAATTAGCTGAAAGATTTGCAATGAATTGGATGCAGGGAATGCAGAACAAAAAGAAATAGAAAAGAAATCTAGATGAAGTTTTTTTTGAAAGGGGAAACAAATATGCATGAGAAAAATGCAAGATCATATAAAAGAACACGAGAGAACTTCATCTAGAATTGGTCGGCGACAAAGTCACCTATGTTAGAGTATAATTACATAGGAGTCAAGTGAGATTACTTGATCATAGGTCATACTCATCGTTTAAGCTCCAAATGGGGTTACCATTTTTCGTTTAAGCATTTGGATGTATTCGAATCTTGTTGAGTTGCTTTGACTCATGACTGGAGTAAAGCTTCTCTAAGATGGAATAACATACCTTGGGTGGTGGTGTTGATCGTGATCATGTAGTTGAACTTGTGTGGGTTGCTCAAGGTTGATGTAGCTCATCAAGAGTTGGGAGCACCACTTGGTATTTGAGTTCATCTACCTACATGGGTTAGTTTTGCAAGGAAAAGCACTTGTGTATCCAAAATGACAATCATGAAACTCAACATAGAATTTGTCAAAGGATATGTTTGAATGGTTTCGTGCTTCCTTGTCTTCACCCACCATTGTGTAGAGACTTGGTGATGTAGAGATTGCTTAAGATGTGTGTTACTTGCAATCTCATAGATTTAGATTCATCCAAGTACCTACAAGGGTTAGATAACATGCAAGGTGCAAATATATCCAAGACATAAGATTATCATCATAAGAGAAATATCAAGGATTAGTCATAGGCTCATGTCTTGCATGTATCCAAATGGAGTTCCTACTCCAAGTTTGAAGCATCAATGATGTTCAATTCACCTCTCAACCTGCAAAACATTTTCTCATCAAGTGGTTTAGTGAATATATCCGCTAATTGCTTATCGGTGCGAACATGTTTAAGATTAATGTCCCCTTTGGCAACGTGATCTCGGATAAAGTGATGACGAACTTCAATATGCTTAGTTCGAGAGTGTTGCACGAGATTGTGAGCAATCTTGATAGCACTTTGATACGGCTCCAACGTATCTATAATTTTTGATTGTTCCATGCTATTATATTACCCCTTTTGGATGTTTATGGGCTTTATTTTACACATTTATATCATTTTTGGGACTAACCTACTAACCGGAGGCCCAGCCCATATTGTTGTTTTATTGCCTGTTTCAGTATTTCAAAGAAAAGGAATATCAAACGGAGTCCAAACGGAATGAAACTTTCGGGAGCGTGATTTTTGGAAAGGATATGATCCGGGAGACTTGGAGTTCAAGCCAGGGAAGGCTCGAGGCAGCCAGGAGATAGGAGGGCGCACCCATCCCCTGGGCGCGCCCCCTGTCTCTTGGACCCCTCGAGGCTGCCACGACCGACTTCTTTCGCCTATATAAGTCCACGTACCCTAAAAACATCGATAATGAAGATAGATCGGGAGTTCCGCCGCTGCAAGCCTCTGTAGCCACCAAAAACCTCTCGGGAGCCCGTTCCGGCACCCTGCCGGAGGGGGAATCCATCACCGGTGGCCATCTTCATCATCCCGGCGCTCTCCATGATGAGGAGGGAGTAGTTCACCCTCGGGGCTGAGGGTATGTACCAGTATCTATGTGTTTGATCTCTCTCTCTCTCTCTCTCTCTTTCTCTCTCTCTCTCATGTTCTCTCTATGGCAAGATCTTGATGTATCGCGAGCTTTGCTATTATAGTTGGATCTTATGATGTTTCTTCCCCCCTCTACTCTTGTGATGAATTGAGTTTTCCTCTTGAAGTTATCTTATCGGATTGAGTCTTTAAGGATTTGAGAACACTTGATGTATGTCTTGCCATGCTTATCTGTGGTGACAATGAGATATTCACGTGATCCACTTGATGTATGTTTTTGTGATTACCTTGCGGGTTCCGCCCATGAACCTATGCATAGGGGTTGGCACACGTTTTCGTCTTGACTCTCCGGTAGAAACTTTGGGGCACTCTTTGAAGTAATTTGTGTTGGTTGAATAGATGAATCTGAGATTGTGTGATGCATATCGTATAATCATGCCCACGGATACTTGAGGTGACGATGGAGTATCTAGGGGACATTAGGGTTTTGGTTGATTTGTGTCTTAAGGTGTTATTCTAGTACGAACTCTTGAATAGATTGATCCGAAAGAATAACTTTGAGGTGGTTTCGTACCCTACCATAATCTCTTCGTTTGTTCTCCGCTATTAGTGGCTTTGGAGTGACTCTTTGTTGCATGTTGAGGGATTGTTATATGATCTATCTATGTTATTATTGTTGAGAGAACTTGCACTAGTGAAAGTATGAACCCCGTGCCTTGTTTCCTACCATTGCAATACCGTTTACGCTCACTTTTATCATTAGTTACCTTGCTGTTTTTATAATTTCAGATTACAAAAACCTATATCTACTATCCATATTGCACTTGTATCACCATCTCTTCACCGAACTAGTGCACCTATACAATTTACCATTGTATTGGGTGTGTTGGGGACACAAGAGACTCTTTGTTATTTGGTTGCAGGGTTGCTTGAGAGAGACCATCTTAATCCTACGCTTCCCACGGATTGATAAACCTTAGGTCATCCACTTGAGGGAAATTTGCTACTGTCCTACAAACCTGTGCACTTGCAGGCCCAACAACGTCTACAAGAAGAAGGTTGTGTAGTAGACATCAAGCTCTTTTCTGGCGCCATTGCCGGGGAGGTGAGTGCTTGAAGGTATATCTTTAGATCTTGCAATCGAATCTTTTTGTTCTTGTTTTATCACTATTTTAGTTTATAAAAGAAAACTACAAAAAAATGGAGTTAAGTTTGTCTCATACGCTTCATCTTTTTAATATCTTTCGTGAGTTTGATGAAAAGGAAAATTGTGCTCAAGTGCTAGAAGAAGAAATCTATAGAATATTTGATACTAAATCTTTGAATGATGAGCATGATTGCAATGTTGTTAGTATGAACTCCTTTAATATCCATAGTACTAATGATGATTGCACTACTTATGATGATAATGTCTCCTATAAGCATGTCGATTTTTGTGGAGTGAATTGGGTTTGCATAGATACACCAAATAGAGAAGATAGATACTGCAAGAGGCATAAGTATTTAGAAACTAAAGGTTTGCAATAAAGTCTTCATGATTGTGCTGAAAGATTCAATATTTTTCGTGCTCCTTGTGAACTTTGCAATGAACGCGGTCATTTAAATCTCCAATGCAAATTGTTTCATGATCGAATCGTGTCCAAAAATTGTGATAACTTGATTACCCTTGAGAATCATAAAGAGCTTAGTCTTCTTTTGGGGTATGAAGAAATGAAACGTATAACTGAGGGTATTCCAAAATTTAATCTTGATAGATTTCTTGATTTTGATCTAGAGAAGATTTATATGTATTGTGCGGTGAATTGCATTGAAAATCCTTATATTGCCAATCACCTAAAGAAAAGAAAGCAAATAGAAGATAATTAGAATACTAATGAAAGGGAAGAGACTTCCCAATATCCTCCTATTATTTCTTATGATGAATCAGGTAACGAGGAGGAGCTTTCTATTCAACCAATCTCGTCAATAAAGAGCTCAAAGAAGAAGGTTGAACCCACACATAATTTGAAGAAGAGAAATAAAAGAGGGAGAAACAAAGGTAAAAAGGTATCTCTCCCGAATGATGTTGCTCCTACTACTCATTGTGATGATGATAATTGCTATACTATTGGTGTTATTCATATTTTTAATGATTAGAGTGATTATGCTTATGATATGAAAAGGCCCAAGCTTGGGGAAGCTATGTTTGATAAGGATGAAATATTTGAGAATATATTTGCTGAAATTAATGTTTGTCCCAAGCTTGGGGATGCTATGTTTAAGGAGGATGGTATTTTTAGCCTCCCAAGTTTTGATATGCAAAGATGTTATGATGATAGCATGCCTCTTACCTATGATGATTATACTGATGAAAGTGGGTTTGGAAGAGTGTCAACTTTAGCAAGTAGTTATCCCACTATTTTGGAGGATGTTGAATCTTATTGTGATGAATATGAAAGTGGATTTGGAAGAGTGTCAACTTTATTTAGTGATGATTCCACTATCTTGGAAGAGGTTTCAATTGATTTTGATGAGAACCAAGTTGCTACTTATGATGATTATTGTGATGAAACTTATGCTATAAAAAGTAGTGATGATTATATTTATAAAACTTTTCATGATTATGATTACCCTTTTTCTGAACATTACTCTTTTAATGTGAAAACAATTTTTAGTGTTCAAGTCTCTTATGATACTCCCACTATCCTGATTGAGAAGAATTTTGCTTATGTGGAGAGTAGTAAATTTTCTATGCTTGTAGATCACGAAAAGAATGCTTTAGGTGCTGGTTATATTGTTGAAATCATTCATGATGCTACTGAAAATTATTATGAGGGAGGAACTTATGCTTGTAGGAATTGCAATAATATCAAGTTTCCTCTCTATGTGCTTAAAATCTTGAAGCTATGCTTGTGTTGCCTTCCTATGCCAGTTGATTATTGTTCCCATAAGTTGTTCGCGCACAAAATCCCTATGCATAGGAAGTGGGTTAGGCTTAAATGTGCTAGTCATATGCTTCATGATGCTCCTGTTATGTTTCAATTTTAATCTTTTATGTGAGCATCATTGCCATCATCATGCCTAGCTAGAAAGGCATTAAAGAAAAGCGCTTGTTGGGAGACAACCCAATATTTACCCTTACTGTTTTTGTGTGTCCACATGATTATGCTACTGTAGTAATTATGTTTTGTAGCTTTTGTTTCAATAAAGTGCCAAGTAAGACCTTTAGGATAGCTTACGGTGATAGTTGTGTTGATCCTGCTGAGATTCAGAAACTTTGGCACCCAGTAAATTAGTTTTGTTAATTCACAGAAACGTGATTATGATATGATTCTTGTTGCTATGGATTGTTACACAAACTAGAAGAACGCTCGTGCGTTGCAACGGGGCACATTAACTTTAAGAGTTCAATATTAATATTCTCATACATATCAAGTGACATTGGCGACCTTTTTTACCATCAAATCCTCTCACACACACTCTCTCCCTCCCTCTTCCTCACTCTCTCTCCCATTCTCCCTCTCTCCCTCTCTAACACACACACATATCCATCTTATTGGGTACGGGGCCATAATTCATCTATTTCACACACACACACACACACACGCTAGTGCATAATAATATGGATTATGTGTATTATATTTGCCACCACAACTGAGGGAATTAATTTGATGTAAATCGGCCAGCCACAACTCCAACTGACATGCTAGTGCGGAGGAGGTGGCCCGGGTCGGCGTCGGCGCTGTCCGGCGCGGGCCATGGGCCCGCTTCCAAGTGCGTCTGCGCGCCGGCCACCCACGCCGGGTCCTTCAAGTGCCGCTTCCACCGCACCAACTCCCAGGGCCACGGCCACGGTCAGGGCCAGGGAAGCCGCCCTTCTTCGCCCCCTTCACCAGCCGCGGCCAATGCGGTGCCGCGGCGCCCGGCGTCGCTGTCCTCGTCCTCCGGCACCGTCGCGACTCAGTGACGCAGCCCAAGCATCGGCCTCAAGAATCAAGAATGCTCGGCAATGGAGAGGGAAGGGAAGATCATATACATGTCATAAGAAAGGGAGTTTATTACTGCTCAGTCGATGTATTGTTTCCTTTGTTTGGGGATTGATTACCATCCGTGAGTTAAGGTAAGGTTAATGTGATTGAGCGATTTTTTTGAAAATCAATTATTTGTTTTCTAATTAATGTGATTGAGTGATTTAAGGTAAGGTTAATTAATTTAGGTTTGATCTTTAGAGATTGTTCGTGATTGGTTCTACATTACTAAATAACTTGTGCTAGTATGGAAAGTTTTGATCTGTTCAGATTTCTTTTGTTGTGTGAGAGGGTGACGTGAAAATAAACCGATGAAGTGGGGGGAGGGGACGAAAAAAAATCTATGAAAAAGACCAACAAAGGTGGGAGGAGGTACCAAAAAAACCATGGGAGGTGGGACGAAAAAAACCTGGAAGCGAGACTACCAACTCCCAGGGCCACGGCCACGGTCAGGGCCAGGGAAGCCGCCCTTCTTCGCCCCCTTCACCAGCCGCGGCCAATGCGGTGCCGCGGCACCCGGCGTCGCCGTCCTCGTCCTCTGGCACCGTCGCGACCCAGTGATGCAGCCCAAGCATCGGCCTCAAGAATCAAGACCGCTTGGCAAGGGAGAGGGAAGGGAAGATCATATACATGTCATAAGAAAGGGAGTTTATCACTGCTCCCTCGATGTATTGTTTCCTTTGTTTAGAGATTGATTACCATCCGTGAGTTAAGGTAAGGTTAGTGTGATTGAGCGATTTTTTTGAAAATCAATTATTTGTTTTCTAATTAATGTGATTGAGTGATTTAAGGTAAGGTTAATTAATTTAGATTTGATCTTTAGATATTGTTCGTGATTGATTCTACATTACTAAATAAGCTGTGCTAGTATGGAAAATTCTGATCTGTTCAGATTTATTTTGTTGTGTGAGAGGGTGACGTGAAAATAAACCGATGAAGTGGGGGGAGGGGACGAAAAAAAACCAACAAAGGTGGGAGGAGGTACCAAAAAAAACATGGGAGGTGGGACGAAAAAAACCTGGAAGCGAGACTACCAACTTCTCCATTAGGAGTAGAGATTTCTTAGGACTTCCTAATTTGGTAGGATTTTTAGAGTTCCAGAAGTTTGCGTTAGTTACAGATTACTACAGACTATTCTGTTTTTGACAGATTTTGTTTTTCGTGTGTTGTTTGCTTATTTGATGCATCTATGGCTAGTAAAATAGTTTATAAACCATAGAGAAGTTGGAATACAGTAGGTTTAACACCAAAATAAATAAAGAATGAGTTCATTACAGTACCTTGTGTGGTGGTTTTGTTTTCTTTCGCTAAGGGAGCTTATAAGATTTCCTGTTGAGTTTTGTGTTGTGAAGTTTTCAAGTTTTGGGTAAAGCTTTGATGGACTATGGAATAAGGAGTGGCAAGAGCCTAAGCTTGGGGATGCCCAAGGCACCCCAAGATATTCAATAATAGCCAAAATCCTAAGCTTGGGGATGCCCCGGGAAGGCATCCCCTCTTTCGTCTTCGTTCATTGGTAACTTTACTTGGAGCTATATTTTTATTCGCCACATGATATGTGTTTTGCTTGGAGCGTCGTGTATTATATTAGTCTTTGCTTTTTAGTTTACCACAATCATCCTTGCTGTACACACCTTTTGGGAGAAGCCCACTTGATTAGAATTTTCTAGAATACTCTATGTGCTGCACTTATATCTTTTGAGCTTGATAGTTTTTGCTCTAGTGCTTCACTTATATCTTTTAGAGCACGGCGGTGGCTTAATTTCAAAGAAATTGCTAGTCTCTCATGCTTCACTTATATTATTTTGAGAGTCTTTTAGAACAGCATGGTATTTTCTACGGTTATAAAATTAGTCCTAGAATGGTAGGCATCCAAGTTGGGTATAATAAAAACTATCATAGGAAGTGAATTGGATGCTATTATCAATTTGATGCTTGATAATTGTTTTGAGATATAAAGGTAGTAATGTTAGAGTCATGCTAGTGGGTAATTATGAAATTGAGAAATACTTGTGTTAAAGTTGGCAGGTTCCGTAGCATGCACGTATGGTAAGAGTTGTGTGACAAATTTATTGCATGAGGTGCTCTTTTAATTGCCTTCCTTATGAGTGGAGGTCGGGATCGCGCGATGGTTAACTCCTACCAACCCTTCCCCTAGGAGCATGCGTAGTAGTACTTTGCTTCAAGGGCAAGTAGACTTTTGCAATAAGTATATGAGTTCTTTATGACTAATGTGAGTCTATGGATATACGCACACTCATCCTTCCACTTTGCTAGCCTCTTTTATACCACGCAACTTTCGCCAGTATCATGCACCCATTATTTACCTTCCTCAAAAAAGTCACCATACCTACCTATTATGGCATTTCCATAGCCATTCCGAGATATATTGCCATGCAACTTTCCACCGTTCCGTTTATTATGACACATTCCATCATTGTCATATTGCTCTTTGCATGATCATGTAGTTGACATCGTATTTGTGGCAAGGCCACCTTCATAATTTTCATACATGTCGCTCCTGATTCATTGCATATCCCGGTACACCGCCGGAGGCATTCATATAGAGTCATATCTTGTTCTAGCTTTGAGTTGTAATTCTTGAGTTGTAAATCAATAAAAGCGTGATGATCTTCGTTATTAGAGCATTGTCTCAGTGAGGAAAGGATGACGAAGACTATGATTCCCCCACAAGTTGGGATGAGACTTCGGACTATAAAAAGATATAAAAGAAGAAAAAAAAGAAAGGCCAAAAAAAAGAAAGGCCAAAGAAAAAAAAGAAAGAAAGAAAAAAAGAAAAAATAATAATAATAAAATGAGAGAAAAAGAGAGAAGGGACAATGCTACTATCTCTTTTCCACACTTGTGCTTCAAAGTAGCACCATGATCTTCATAATAGAGAGTCTCCTATGTTGTCACTTTCATATACTAAGTGGGAATCTTTCATTGTAGAACTTAGCTTGTATATTCCACTGATGGGCTTCCTCAAAATGCCCTAGGTCTTCGTGAGCAAGCAAGTTGGATGCACACCCACTTAGTTTCTTTTGTTGAGCTTTCATATATTTATAGCTCTAGTGCATCCGTTGCATGGCAATCCCTACTCACTCACATTGATATCTATTGATGGGCATCTCCATAGCCCGTTGATACGCCTAGTTGATCTGAGATTATCTTCTCCCTTTTTGTACTCACAACCACCACCATATACCACCATAGTGCTATGTCCATGGATTGCGCTCATGTATTGCGTATGAGTTGAAAAAGCCGAAGTGCGTTAAAAAGTATGAACCAATTGCTTGGCTGAAACCGGGGTTGTGCATGATGGGAGTAT
Source organism: Triticum timopheevii (assembly GCA_963921465.1). NCBI lineage: Eukaryota > Viridiplantae > Streptophyta > Magnoliopsida > Poales > Poaceae > Triticum > Triticum timopheevii. The sequence continues at coordinate 372,578,866 of OY997266.1, forward strand.
TTTGTGTAATGAAAATGAAGCATGGCCTAACTACATGATTTTGTAGGGATAAGCTTTCTTTGGCTATGATATTTTGATAGGACATGATTATTTGTTAGTATGCTTCGAAGCATTATTATTTTTTATGTTTTATAAGCTTTTATCTTGAATCATTTGGATCTGAACAATCATGACACAATAAAGAAAATTACATTGAGAATTATGGTAGGTAGCATTCCACATCAAAAATTCTGTTTTTATCATTTACCTACTCGAGGACGAGCAGGAATTAAGCTTGGGGATGCTTGATACGTCTCCAACGTATCTATAATTTTTGATTGTTCCATGCTATTATATTACCCCTTTTGGATGTTTATGGGCTTTATTTCACACATTTATATCATTTTTGGGACTAACCTACTAACCGGAGGCCCAGCCCATATTGTTGTTTTGTTGCCTGTTTTAGTATTTCGAAGAAAAGGAATACAAACAGAGTCCAAACGGAATGAAACTTTCGGGAGCATGATTTTGGAGAGGATATGACCCGGGAGACTTGGAGTTCAAGCCAGGGAAGGCTCGAGGAAGCCAGGAGATAGGAGGGCGAGCTTTGCTATTATAGTTGGATCTTATGATGTTTCTTCCCCCCTCTACTCTATTGTGTTGAATTGAGTTTTCCTCTTGAAGTTATCTTATCGGATTGAGTCTTTAAGGATTTGAGAACACTTGATGTATGTCTTGCCGTGCTTATCTGTGGTGACAATGGGATATTCACGTGATCCACTTGATGTATGTTTTGGTGATTAACTTGCGGGTTCCGCCCATGAACCTATGCATAGGGGTTGGCACATGTTTTCGTCTTGACTCTCGGTAGAAACTTTGGGGCACTCTTTGAAGTACTTTGTGTTGGTTCAATAGATGAATCTGAGATTGTGTGATGCATATCGTATAATCATGCCCACGGATACTTGAGGTGACAATGGAGTATCTAGGTGACATTAGGGTTTTGGTTGATTTGTGTCTTAAGGTGTTATTCTAGTACGAACTCTTGAATAAATTGAGCCGAAAGAATAACTTTGAGGTGGTTTCGTACCCTACCATAATCTGTTCATTTGTTCTCCGCTATTAGTGGCTTTGGAGTGACTCTTTGTTGCATGTTGAGGGATTGTTATATGATCTATCTATGTTATTATTGTTGAGAGAACTTGCACTAGTGAAAGTATGAACCCTATGCATTGTTTCCTACCATTGCAATACCGTTTACGCTCACTTTTATCATTAGTTACCTTGCTGTTTTTATAATTTCAGATTACAAAAACCTACATCTACTATCCATATTGCACTTGTATCACCATCTCTTCGCCGAACTAGTGCGCCTATACAATTTACCATTGTATTGGGTGTGTTGGGGACACAAGAGACTCTTTGTTATTTTGTTGTAGGGTTGCTTGAGAGAGACCATCTTCATCCTACGCCTCCCATGGATTGATAAACCTTAGGTCATCCACTTGAGGGAGATTTGCTACTGTCCTACAAACCTGTGCACTTGCAGGCCCAACAACGTCTACAAGAAGAAGGTTGTGCAGTAGACATCACACTTTCATTGTCACAAAGAAATGGAACATGTTTCACATATATCCCATAATCTTTAAGAGTTTGGGTCATCCAAAGTAACTGAGCACAACATGAACCAGCGGCAATGTATTCCGCTTCGGCGGTGGATAAGGATACGAAGTTTTCTTTCTTGGAGGACCAAGACACAAGAGATCTACCAAGAAATTGACAAGTACCCTAAGTGGACTTTCTATCAACCTTGTCACCGGCATAGTCCAAGTCGGAGTAGCCAACAAGATTGAAAGAGGCCCTCTTAGGATACCAAATGCCAAATTTGGTGTATGGACTTAGTATCTCATTATCCTTTTCACGGCCTTAAGATGACATTCTTTAGGGGAAGCTTGATATCGTGCACACATGCACACACTTAGCATGATATCGGGACGTGAAGCACATAGATATAACAATGAACCAATCATGGAGCGGTAAACCTTTTGATCAACTGGTTCACCATCTTTGGTCAAATCAAGATGTCTACTAGTAGGCATGGGTGTAGTCATACCTTTGCATTCTTGCATATTGAACTTCTTGAATAAGTCCTTGGTGTACTTCGTTTGAGAGACAAAGGTACCTTCCTTAGTTTGCTTGATTTGCAAACTGAGAAAGAATTTGAGTTCACTCATCATAGACATCTCAAACTTCTCCGACATTAGCTTTCCAAACTTTTCATTAAAGTGAGGGTTAGTCGAACCAAATATAATATCATCAACATAGATTTGGCACACAAACAGTTCTCCATTAACCCTTTTAGTAAAAAGAGTAGAATTAATTTTTCCAATTTCAAAGCCTTTTGCAATAAGGAACTTGGTCAAGCATTTATACCACGCTCTAGGAGCTTGTTTAAGACCATAAAGAGCTTTGTGAAGTTTGTAAACATGATTACGTTTCTTAGGATTGACAAAGCCAGGAGGTTGCTTAACATAAACTTCCTCCTCTGTTTCACCATTTAGAAAAGCACTTTTAATGTCCATTTGGTACAAGGTGATATCATGGTGATTAGCATAGGCAAGTGCGATGCAAATGGACTCGAGTCTAGCAACGGGGGCATATGTCTCAACATAGTCCATACCTTCGACTTGAGTGTAGCCTTGGGCGACGAGACGTGCTTTGTTGCGAACTACTTGTCCATCTTCATCTTGCTTGTTGCGAAACACCCATTTGGTACCGATGATGTTGTGGTTGTTGTCGGGCTTCTCAACCAATGTCCAAACTTGATTTCTCTCAAAGTTGTGTAGCTCTTCATGCATGGCGTTTATCCAATCCGGATCTTCCAAAGCTTCTTCAACCTTCATAGGTTCAACGCTAGAGATGAATGAATAATGTTCACAAAAGTTAGCTAAACGAGTTTTAGAGCGAGTGATTCTCCTAGTTTGGATATCATTGTAGATTTGCTCGACGGGGTGGTCTTTAGCAACTCTTGCTCGAACTCGTGAAAGCTTTTGCTTGGATCTTGGTGGAACATCTTCTTCATCTTGTTCTTCTTCTTGGCCTTCTTCATTGTTGACGTTGTCGTTCTCTTGTCGTGGTGGAGAAGGAGGTTGCTGATGTTCATCTTGGTGAACTTCCTCGTTTTCTTCATCTTGGTGTGTCGCACTTGTGGATGCTTCCATATCAACTCTTGGTTCACCTTGTCGTGAGGTGGAAGCTTCCACTTGGACGGACGAGGTACTCTCCTTCACCTCCGTTGGACGAATCTTGCCAATAGACAAGTCTTAGATTGCTTCCGAAGGGTCTTTGTCTTCTACATCAATTGGCAATTGCTCTACTTGCGAGCCGTTAGATTCATCAAACTTCACATCTACCGTCTCTTCAACCTTTCGGGTGAAATTATTGTAGACATGGTAATTGTGAGAGTTTGAGCCATAACCAAGAAGGAAACCTTCATGAGACTTAGGAGAAAATTTAGAACGACGATGCTTATCAAGAATGAAGCACTTTGAGCTGAATACTCGAAAGTATCCAACTTGGGGTTTGTTACCGGTGAGGAGCTCGTATGCCGTCTTGCCGAGTAGCTTGTGAAGATACACGTGATTTGTTGCTTGACAAGCTGTCTCAACCGCTTCCACCCAAAAGTGCTTCGACGTCTTGTACTCATCAAGCCTCGTTCTCGTCGTTTCAATGAGCGTCCAGTTCTTCCTCTCAACAACTCCATTTTGTTGAGGTGTGTACGTAGCCGAGAACTCATGTGAAATCCCTTCTTCGTCAAGAAAGGTGTCCAAATTTGCATCTTGAACTCCGTTTCGTTGTCGCTGCGAACCTTCTTGATCTTCACTTCAAATATATTTTGGGCCTTCCTAGCGAAGTTTTTGAAGATCTTTTGGACCTGCGATTTATCATCGAGAAAGAACACCCATGTAAATCTTGAAAAATCATCAACTATAACTAGACCAAAAGAATTTCCACTGAGGCTTTTGTACGCGTTGGGACCGAAAAGATCCATGTGAAGTAGCTCGAGCGGCCTCCTTGTGGTCATGATATTCTTAACGGGATGCCTTCCTCCAACCTGTTTACCTGCTTGACAAGTGCTGCAAAGTCTATCCTTATCAAATATGACATCGTTAACGCCGAGGATATGATTTCCTTTAATAAACTTGTCAAGGTTTCGCATGCCCACATGACCTAACCGTCTATGCCACAACCAACCTTTGGAGGATTTAGCAATTAAGCAAGTTCTAGGTTGAGCCTTTTTAGTGAAATTAACAATGTAAAGATCACCTCTAGGTATACCGGTAAAGACCATTTTATGATTATCTCTACGGAACACTTGGCAATCTACTTCAGTAAATAGGACATTGAAACTGAAATCAGCAAGTCTAAATACTGAAAGTAAATTGTACCCGAGAGATTCAACGAGCATGACATTTTGTATGGAGCTATCATGTGGGATGGCCACCTTACCGAGGCCAACCACCTTACCCTTTGAGTTATCACCAAAAGTGACATACTTTCGAGGGCCGTCGTTTTCAACAAGCTCACGAAACATATCTTTATCTCCGGTCATGTGACCGGTACATCCACTATCAAGAACCCATTCCTTTCCTCCTGCAATGTATCCCCAAAGATTTGCCATAAGACCAAAGTGTCTCATTGCATCATCAAGATCAAGGTCACTATCATCATCCTCATCATAGTATCCATGTTCAACATCATCATGTGATGGATAAATTCCTAGAGAGGGTGATTCGTTAGAATGAGTTTGACAATGTTCTTCTTTATGAATTTTAATAGCTTCGAAAATAATATCACTAATAATTCCAACATCTCCTTTGGCACGCATAAGATTTGTAAGCTCAAATATACAATCACCAAACTTAGGATCATTGGAATTCATCCTACTCAAGGCAATAGACTTATGGAGAATTTCATCTAGATTTCTCAAGGAATAATTTGGAAAACGTTCCTCCAGAAATTTCCATATAGTGTAGGCACACTCAAGAATAGGCAAACAAGCTATCAAGTTTCTAGGCAAACCTCTAGTGATATGATCAATAGTTCTAAGATTGTGAATCATGTCAATTGACTTATCAAGAGTAGGATGCATGAGGTGCACAAGGGCTAGTAATGTACTTGTTCAAATGATATTCATTGAAAATCACAAGCATCTCATTTTTCCACTCATGGAAGTACTCTCCGTCAAGTATAGGAACTCTATGTCTAAGACTCCCCAAAGTAGACTCATCCATCTTCCTCCAATGGTGTTTAAACCAAAGCAATGGAGACCAAAGCTCTGATACCAATTGAAAGGATCGAGAAGAGGTGTCTAGAGGGGGGGGGGGGGTGAATACACTCTAAGCAAGAAAAGTTGCAGTTTTTAATTTCTTTAAGTTGAAGTGGAGTTTTGGCACAAGTTTAACATTCACAATACATATCATGCAAGCATGCAAAGAGTATGTTAGCAGCAGAAAGTAAAGCATGCAATTTGCAAGAATGTAAAGGGATGGGATTGGAGTGTGCAAACACAATTTGGAGACACGGAGATTTTTGAGCCGTGGTTCCGATAGGTGGTGCTATCGTACATCCACGTTGATGGAGACTTCAACCCACGAAGGGTAATGGTTGCGCGAGTCCACGGAGGGCTCCACCCAAGAAGGGTCCACGAAGAAGCAACCTTGTCTATCCCACCATGGCCATCGCCACGAAGGACTTGCCTCACTAGGGTAGATCTTCATGAAGTAGGCGATCTCCTTGCCCTTACAAACTCCTTGGTTCAACTCCACAATCTTGACGGAGGCTCCCAAGTGACACCTAGCCAATCTAGGAGACACCACTCTCCAAGAAGTAACAAATGGTGTGTTGATGATGAACTCCTTGCTCTTGTGCTTCAAATGATAGTATCCCCAACAATCAACTCTCTCTCATAGGATTGGATTCGGTGGAAAGATGATTTGAGTGGAAAGCAACTTGGGGAAGGCTAGAGATCAAGATTCATGTGGTAGGAATGGAATATCTTGGTCTCAACACATGAGTAGGTGGTTCTCTCTCAGAAAATGAATGTTGGAAGTGTAGGCACGTTCTGATGGCTCACTCCACGAATGAAGAGTGGGTGGAGGGGTATATATAGCCGCCACACAAAATCTAACCGTTACACACAACTTACCAAACTCGGTGGGACCGAATCATGAAACTCGGTCGGACCGATTTAGTAAATAATGTGACCGATAGGATTTTCGGCGGGACCGACATGTCAACTCGGTGGGACCGATATGGTTAGGGTTAGGGCATAACGTAATCTCGGTGAGACCGATTACACAAACTCGGTGAGACCCATTTTGGTAATAGACACACAGAGAGTTGGTCAGGCAAACTCTATGGGACCGATTCGCTCATCTCGGTTAGACCGAAACGTTACGAAGGGGAACAGAGAGTTTGCATTGTAATCTCGGTAGGACCGATTACACAAACTCGGTGAGACCGATTTTGGTAATGGACACACAGAGAGATTACAATCCCATCTCGATGAGACCGAGATCCCTATCGGTGAGACCGCAAAGAGTAGGGTTTGTGGCGGTGGCTATGACATCTGAACTCGGTGGCGCCGGATAGAAAGATTCGGTAGGGCCGAGTTTGACTTTTGGTTTGGGACAAATATGGATGTGAGAAAGTAGTTGAGGGCTTTGGAGCATATCATTAAGCACTTTGAGAAAGAAACTCATTAAGCAACACCTCATCCCCTCTTAATAGTATTGGCTTTCCTATGGACTCAATGTGATCTTGGATCACTAAAAGTAAAATGTAGATTCTTGTGCTTTGAGCTTGAGCCAATCCTTTGTCCTTAGCATCTTGAAGGGGTTCCACATCCTCTAGTCCATGCCACTCCATTGTTGAACTTATCTAAAACATACTAGGTAAAAGTATTAGTCCAACAAGAGATATGTTGACATTACTTACCAAAATCACCCAGGGAGCACTTGTGCTTTCAACGCTCCCCCTCTCATTGCTATGCATCTCCTAGATAGATCTTCCATGAGCGTAGGAATTTTTTTGAAATTGCATGCTATGTTTCCCAACACGTCGCCTTCGCTTCCTCCGCCACCTGCACAATACGCCCCTGGCCCAATCTGGGGGCTGCAGCCGCACCTCTGGACGCCCCCACCTTATATCGATCTGACGAGCGATGACAAGGATGGTGGCGCCTGAAGACGGCGGCTGCGACGACATCAGTGACGATGACGAGGTCATCTATGGTCCGCGGGATGGCCGCATTATCTTTTGCTCTATCTTTTTGTCTTATGTTAATTAAACTAAGTAAAGTGGTTGGACCGTGAGGATGGCGGACTTTTAATCGAAGGCCAGCAATTGATTTTTATTAGAAGAAGAAGAACAGTACAACACTACTAACAGTCCAGGAGATCTGGGCCTGCTAGCCGGTAGAAAGGGAATACAAGTTAATGTCGAGAACCCTAAAACCGCACGACACTGTGGTGGATAGCTACCCAAATCAGCCACACATCCCGCAGATCTCCACACTCCAATATCCTCTCTGATTTGGTCTAGGACTCTATCAATACTACAAGCTGACTGCTGAAAAATTCTAGCATTCCTCTCTTTCCAGATCCTCCAATGTATAAGAATGACGATGGTGTCAAAGTTTCGACACGCTTGATTTGGGATTGCCCTCCTTGGTGCCAGCCACCAGTCCTCTGTGCCGCCGAAGCTGCTATGCGGGATGGAGAAGACAACTCGAGACCATTATTGAAACCTCCTCCAGAGCTGCTGTGTAAACATGTAGTGCACAAACAGGTGTGTGTAGTTCTTCGGATGGGCTAAGCAGAGCGAGCAGTCGCCATTCGACGGCCACCCTCGTCTCTGAAGATTGTCCGCCGTAAGGCATTTCTTATGAATAACCAGCCACATGAAGAACTTGCAGCGTGGAGGGGCTTTGGATTTCCATATGGGTTTGTTACAGGCAAACCTAACTCAGGCCATGAAGAACATCCCATAGGCCCTGCTTACTGTGAATTGGTGGTGCTCAGTCCTCCTCCACTCGAGTCGATCATGAGCATCCGTATTGAGTGTAGCAGCATGCGCAATGTCCCAGACCAATAAGTATTGCGCCAAAGCTTGGACCATCAGGCTACATTTGATGTCCTTGATTTATCTACGATTGTGCAACGCCTCCCTGACCGACAGTTTAGAATCCTTCACAAAGGAAAGCAAAGCTGGTGCCAACGAGGTAATACTACGGCCTTCCGGTGTCCAGTTGTCCGTCCAGAACCTGGCAGTGTCACCGCTCACCAGTACCACCCGAAATGCGACCATAAACAAAGTGGAGGCTTCCTTGTCTTGCTGGTCAGGAAGGAGTTGCCAAGGTCATTGCTCAAGATCCCATTGAGCCATTGCCATCGACATCGAAGAGAGATTCAAAAATATTTTAGGTTCAAAAGGCCAAGTCCACCCCATTCTTTCGGCCTGCAAACTCGGGCCCATGGGACCAGGTAGTGGCCCCCATTGATTTCCTCCCCGCCTTTCCACACAAAGCCTCTACATCTTCTGTCAATAATCTTGAGTGCCCAAGTCGGCAATAGGATAACTGAAAGAAAGTGAATCAGCAGAGCCATCTAAACCGAGCTTGTGAGGGTTACTCTGCCTGCTGGAGCCAATAGCTTGGGCTTCCACCCTTTCATCTTGCTGGAGTACTTGTCAATCAAAGGAAGAATGTCAGGTCTCTTCAATTTGTAGATTGAGAGTAGCAGCCCCAAGTATTTTAGTGGGAATTGTGTGTGCCAACAATTGAAAAAAGCAGCCACGTCTCCATAGTCCAGTCCTCCCCACACCGGATGCACGTGACAGAGCTCTTCTCAAAATTGATTCGCAGCCCCGGGGCCTCCCCAAATAGCTCAAGAATTGCAGAGATGACCTGGAGATCAGACGCCACTGGCGTGAAAAATATAACCGCATCATTGGCAAAGATAGAGGCCCTCGGTGTCCTGATGTCAACACCAAGCTTAGCCAACAGATTTTGACTCACAGCCCAATTGAGCATTGCTTGCAACGCATCGATGGCTAAGATGAAGAGTGCCAGCGACAGAGGGTCACCCTGCCTTACTCCCTTACCCAGGGCGAACGGCGTACTGGTTTCCCCATTGATGAGAACCGAGGAGGAGGCCGATCTGAGAAGACCACAGATCCAAGAACACCATTTGTTGACAAAACCTCTGACCTGCAAAATCTCCAAGGGAAATTCCCATGACAATGATCAAATGCCTTGGATATATCAATTTTCATCAACACAGACGAGTCTTTTTTCTAGTGCAGAGCTCTGGCAGCATTTCGAACAAACTTGAAATTCTCATGTATAGTTCTCCTAGTGACAAAAGCACTCTGGGCTCTGGATATTCTTCCTGGTGGCAACAGGGCCAGGCGAGCTACAAACACCTTTGTGAAGATCTTGGCCACTCCATGGATTATACTGATAGGCCTGAAATCCGTCTGCTGCATCGAGCTCTCCTTGTTTGGCAAAAGCGTGAAAATGGAAGTGTTCAGCCCACTGAAGGAGGAGAAACAACCATGGTAAAGGGCCTCCATCACCACCATGAAATCTTCCGCAGTAATCTCCCAACATAGCTTGTAGAAAAGGCCTGAGAACCCATCGGGTCAAGGGGGCCGGTCAGAAGGCATCTCGTCCACTACCTTCTTGATCTCCTCTCTAGAGAAAGGGGTCTCCAGAGCCTAGGAGGAGGCCGTAGATATCTTACCAAGGTCTAACCGTTCCAAATTTATAACCTCGTGCCTAGCCGTTGGGACCCCGATCGAATCCCTAAAGAAATCATATGCCAGATTTAACTTTGAAAGCACAAGTGCTCCCTCGGTGATTTTGGTAATTAATGTCAACATATCCTTTGTTGGACTAATACTTTTATCTAGTATATTTCAGATAAGTCCAATAGTGGAGTGGCATGGACAAGAGGATGTGGAACCCCTTTAAGATGCTAAGGACAAAGGATTGGCTCAAGCTCAAAGCTCAGGACTCTACATTTTCTATTTCAGTGATCCAAGATCACATTGAGTCCATAGGAAAGCCAATGCTATTAAAATGGGATGAGGTGTTGCTTAATGGCTTGCTTGCTCAAAGTGCTTAGTGATTTGCTCCAAATCCCTCAACCACTTTCTCATATCCGCATATGTCCCAAACCAAAAGTCAAACTCGGCCCCACTGATTTGATCTTTCCGGTGCCACCGAGTTCACTTGACATAGCCACTGCCAGAAACACTAATCAATTCGGTCTCACCGATGGGATCTCGGTCTCACCGAGATGGGCTTGCAAACTCTCTATTGCCTATTGCAATAATTTCAGTCTCACCGAGATATGCAATCGGTCCCACCGAGTTTGCCTGACCAACTCTCTGTTTTTCTTATTACCAAAATAGGTCCCACCGAGTTTGTGTAATCGGTCAAACCGAGATGAGGTTTTACCCTAACCCTAGCACATCGGTCCTACCGAGGTGATCATATCGGTCCCACCGAAATGCCTAACAATCACATTATGAACTAAATCGGTCTGACTGAGTTTTCTGATTCGGTCTCACCGAGTTTGGTAACTTGTGTGTAACGGTTAGATTTTGTGTGAAGCTATATATACCCCTCCACCCTCTCTTCATTCATGGAGAAAGCCATCAGAACATGCGTACACTTCCAACATTCATTTTCTTAGAGAGAACCACCTACTCATGTGTTGAGGTCAAGATATTCCATTCCAACCACATAAATCTTGATCTCTAGCCTTCCCCAAGTTGCTTTCCACTCAAATCATCTTTCCACCAAATCCAATCCTATCAGAGAAAGTTGACTATTGGGGGACTATCATTTGAAGCACAAGAGCAAAGAGTTCATCATCAACACACCATCTATTACCTTTTGGAGAGTGGTGTCTCCTAGATTGGTTAGGTGTCACTTGGGAGCCTCCGTCAAGATTGTGGAGTTGAACCAAGGAGTTTGTACGGGCAAGGAGATCGCCTACTTTGTGAAGATCTACCCTAGTGAGGCAAGTCCTTCGTGGGCGATGGCCATGGTGGGATAGACAAGGTTGCTTCTTCATGGCCCTCTGTGGGTGGAGCCCTCCGTGGACTCGCGCAGCTGTTACCCTTCGTGGGTTGAAGTCTCCATCAACGTGGATGTATGATAGCACCACCTATCGGAACCACGCCAAAAACATCCGTGCCTCCAATTGTGTTTGCACACTCAAATCCCATCCCTTTACATTCTTGCAATTTTTCATGCTTTATTTTCTGCTGCTCATATACTCTTGTCATGCTTGTTTGATATGTATTGTGAATGTTTAAACTTGTGCTTAAACTCCACCTCAACTTGAAGAACTTAAAAATTTGCTACTTTTCTTGGCTGAGAGTCTATGCACCCCCCTCTAGACACGTCTTCTCGATCCTTTCAATTGGTATCAGAGCTTTGTTCTCCATTGCCTTGGTTTAATCACCATTGGAGGAAGATGGATGAGTCTATGTTGGGGAGTCTTAGACATAGAGTGCCTATACTTGATGAAGAGTACTTTCATGAGTGGAAAAATGAGATGCTTGAGATTTTCAATGAATATCATTTGAGCAAGTACATTACCAACCCTTGTGCTCGCCTTGTTGATCCTTTGCATCCCATTCCCGATGAGGGTCTTGACATGATTCGAAATCTTAGAACTATCAATCTTATCATTAGAGGATTGCCTAGAAATTTGATTGGTCACTTGCCTACTCTTGATTGTGCTTATACTATATGGAGATTTCTTGGGGAAAGATTTCCAAACTATTCCTTGCAGAATCTTGATGAGATTCTTCAGAAGTCAATTTCCTTGAATAAAATGAGTACTAGTGATCCTAAGTTTGATGATTGTCTGTTTGAGCTTCGTGACCTTATGCGTGCCAAAGGAGATGTTGGAATCATTAGCAATATCATCTCCGAAGCCATTAGATTTCATTAAGATGATTATTGTCATGATCATTTATCTAATGAATCACTCTCTCTAGGAATTGATCCATCACATGACGATGTTGAACATGGATACTATGATGAGGATGATGATAGTGACTATGATCTTGATGGTGCAATGAGACACTTTGGTCTTATGGAAAATCTTCGCGGCTACATGGCAGGAGGAAAGGAATGGGTCCTTGATAGTGGATGTACCGATCATATGACCGGAGATAATGATATGTTTCGTGAGCTTGCTGAAAACGACGGCCCTCGAAAGTATGTCACTTTTGGTGATAACTCAAAGGGTAAGGTGGTTGGCCTTGGTAAGGTGGCCATATCACATGATAGCTCCATACAAAATGTTTTGCTCATTGAATCTCTTGGCTATAATCTACTTTCTGTATCTAGACTAGCTGACTTTGGTTTCAATGTCCTATTTACTAAAGTAGATGCCAAGTGTTTCGAAGAGATAATCATAAAATGGTCGGTGTCGGTGTCAAAACCGGCGGATCTCGGGTAGGGGGTCCCGAACTGTGCGTCTAAGGCTGATGGTAACAGGAGGCGGGGGACACAATGTTTACCCAGGTTCGGGCCCTCTTGATGGAGGTAATACCCTACTGCTTGATTGTAGATTTTGATGATATGAGTATTACAAGAGTTGATCTACCACGAGATCATAGAGGCTAAACCCTAGAAGCTAGCCTATGATTATGATTGTTGTTGTCCTACGGACTAAACCCTCCCGTTTATATAGACACCGGAGGGGGCTAGGATTACACAGAGTCGGTTACAGAGAAGGAAATCTACATATCGGAATTGCCAAGCTTGCCTTCCACGCAAAGGAGAGTCCCACCCAGACACGGAACGAAGTCTTCAATCTTGTATCTTCATAGTCCAACAGTCCGGCCAAAGTATATAGTCCGGCTGTCCGAGGACCCCCTAATCCAGGACTCCCTAAGTAGCCCTTGAACCAGGCTTCAATGACGATGAGTCCGGCACGTAGATTGTCTTCGACATTGCAAGGCGGGTTCCTTCTCGGAATACTCCATAGAAGATCTTGAATATGAGGATCGTGTCCAGATCTGCAAAATAATTTCCACATACCACAGTAGAGAGCATAATATTCCACAAATCTAATCTGCCGACAACTTTTCATAGCGTGACATCATGCCGCGGCCCAATCATTATTCGAACCGTTTTTCTCAACCAGCTGCTGCACATATTGCGAGGCGGTTTCCTTGGCACGTCTTGTCGAAGCAGAGATCATGTCCCCTTATCATGGGATTCTCATCAATACGGGTGTGGGTAACCCAACCACTCCATCAATTGCGGTATTTGGGGGATAAGCAATTTTACGGGGCAAGTGGGGAGGCGCACAGTTTCTACCGCCTTTATAAAGGGATAGGGATTACTCTTTTTCACCCACGCCTTCTTCTTCCCCTGCCCATCCATTCTCGCACGCTTGAGCTCCAGCGCCCAAGTTCTCACCTTCTCTGTAAAGCCATTCCAAACATGTCCGCAGCGGGAGGCAAGTGGATGGTCTCCTCCGTTATGGAGGAGGACATCACGAAGCTCCGGGAGGCCGGATATCTGGCCGCAGACATCGCGCACTGGCTCCCGGACGTAGGGCAGATCGTCCCTACTCCGGATCCCCACGAGAGGGTTGTGTTCCTTGCTCACTTTGTCCGTGGACTGGGATTTCCCCTCCACCCATATGTCCGCGGGCTCATGTTCTACTACGGGCTGGACTCCCATGATCTGGCCCCCAATTTCATCCTCAACATCTTGGCGTTTATCGTTGTGTGCGAGGCCTTCCTCCGCATCAAGCCCCATTTCGGCCTGTGGCTAAAGACCATCAACGTGAAGCCGAAGGTGGTGGTCGGCCAGCAAGCAGAGTGCGGAGGCGCCATGGAGGGCAAGATGCCCAATGTCACTTGGCTCGAAGGCTCCTGTGTGGAGATCGTGAAGGGGTGGCAATCAGGGTGGTTCTATATCACCGAGCCGCGTGACGCCAACTGGGCGGCAGCCCCCGAATTTTGATCTGGCATCCCCATGCGGCTCACCTCCTGGAAAGAGAAGGGCTTAGCCTAGGGTTCATCGACGGAGCTGACCGGACTCCAAAACTGTGTCAAAAATATGATAAGCAAGAAAATCAAGCTTGTCAACGTGGTCTAGGTCATGCTCTTCCGTCGGATCCTTCCGTGTCAAAGACGGGCATTCGATATGTGGGAATTCAACCTGGCCGAACACCAAACGCTGCGAGAGCTCTTCGACATGACGCATAAAGACGTTTGGAAGGTGCAGTTCAAGGCTTCCGAGGTACCTCCTCCAATTACTGAGGATCGCGGACTCAACGCAAAGCGTCGCGCCAATCCGGTAAGCTCTCTATATTTTACAAGATGCTCCTTTCCCTAGTATATTCGTGGGAGGAATCTAAGCCCCCACACCAATTTAACAGGACTGGGTAGCGACAGAGGAGTGGATCGACTGTCCAGCTCCACTTCCTGAAGATCCAGCAACGGCTCTCTTAACGAAGATGCTGTTTCCGACGCCCTATGAGGTGCCGGAGAAGAAGGCCAAGAAGAAGGCCGCGGGGACCAGGAAAGGTCTCCGGCACAAGGTTGTATCGGACTCATCGTCCGAAGACACCGAGGCACGCTCCTCCAACGAAAACGAGGAGGAGGAAGAGGAAAGTCCTCCCCCCAACCGAGGGGGAAAGAAAAGGAAGGCCGCCCCATCTGGGGAGGCCGAAGGGTCCAAGAAGGGAAGGACCCTCCCTCTGGACCACTCCACAACGGTCGCCTACAGCGACGAGGAGTAGTTGCCAACGGACAAGCCCCTTGCGAAGTCGTAAGTATCCGGACACTATAATACCTCCAGTATGTTTTGCTTTATTGCTTCTTATCATGTCAAATATGATTGTGCAGTCCGTCCAAATCCCACATCGGCGCATCCTCCTCGAATGGGTCTTTGAGCCAGTCGGCGATGAACAGTGATTCACTCCCGACGGCCACCACCCCCTGGCCCGCGGACGACACCGAGGTGTTGTCTTAGAGGATACCGGACCAGGGGGAGACAATTCTGGAGATGCCCCAAGGCGAAATCCCCGATGCCGGGCACATGGGCGGGGGGGGCGGGGAGACCCCCATGGATTCTGATGACGGGGGCCGCAGCAAGTTTGGCCCCCAACCAGATACTGCGCCGGAACCTCTAGTGGTTCCGGATTCAGGTAGGCAGCCCCTTACTAAGGGGGGTGAGCCGCCTGTGCCGATGACCTCTGTCCATCCAGAGGCATCGGACAACTTGCTGGAAGCGCTTCGCGGCACTTCCATTTACGAAGAGCACCGCACCATCATGAGTGCAGTGATCGAGAAGGTTCGGTCCGCCAAAAGCAGACTGACCGAAGCCTGCGCCAGCCTACTAACAGGCTTTGAAGTAAGTAATCAAATTTTGAGAAAGTATCACATCATAGATAGTAGCCCCTGATGCTCTGTTTGGTGTTCGGAAAGAAAGGCCGAACATAGGATCAAATAACATCCACATGAGTCTAATCAGAATATGTCTATGTGAATAAGCAGGCGTCACTCCTGGCCGCTGCCGCTCGTACTGCGGAGGTCACCGGACTGAAGCGGGACCTAGAGCGGAACGAGGAAGAGCTTGGCGTAGTGAAGAGGCAGCTCGAGGAGAACAAAGGTAAGTGATACCCCATCTGTATATTGATAAAGAAAAATGGTTTTAGCTCATGGAATCGTCATGAACTTTAATAGGGGCCATGACCGAAGTGGCGGCCCGGAAAAAGGCACTGTCCGAGGCTGAAGACAAAGCAGCCAGGGAGCGCATCAAGCGCGAAAAGCAAGAGGCCCGAGTTGATGAGGTCCAGCAAGAGCTCCAGGATTTCATCAAGAAATATGAGTCCTTGGAGCGTGACTCTAAGATGCAAGAGTCCGAGCTTGCGAAGGCCCTCCAGGGCGCACAAGATGCCAAGGCCGAAGCCCAGAAGGCCCTTCAGGAGATTCAGGCGGCCAAGAAGGTAGCGGCGGGTAAGGCATTCATTATGCAAAGCAAGCATGTGAAGGAGACTTCCCTTTTACTTACCCGAATTCGGAGCTCTCCAGGAGCATTCGCAGATCTGCCGTGCGGCATATCAGATGTCGTGGAGTTCTATCGGGCCGAAGAAGGGAGCTCGACGGAAAAGTTGTTCTGGTCTCAGTACCGGGACCGAACATTCGATGCCCTTGAGCAACCAGCTGAAACAACTGGTCGAATTGCACAAGGCGGCCGAGCTGGCCATGAAGGACCTCATAGGTCGGTTATGGCCTGCCAAGCCCCTGCCTAGCAGCTACTTCGGCCTTGTAAAGCGGCTGGTGAGTGCTTGTCCGCGGCTTGAAGCCATTAAGTGGTCCGTCTGCATTGAAGGTGCGCGCCGGGCCTTCGCCCGTGCGAAAGTGCACTAGGCGAAGATGGATGCCGAGAAGCTGGTGACAGAGGGGCCACCGGAAGGCAAGGAGAACCGCCACCCCGAAAAGTATTATGACAGTGTCCTGAAGGGTGCCCGCCTTGTGGCGGAGGAATGTGCTAAGGATGTAATATTTGAATAAATGTACACATGTGATCCTGTAATAAGAAAACGAGTTCATGTGCGCTATATAACGCTTGTTGATTTAAAATATTACCTTCTGTGCAGCCGTTTATAATATCTGAGAGTTGGCCAGTCGTCAGCTTCTGCCCCCATGTAACTAGTACTGGGGTGCTTGGGATAAATCTAAACACTCTTTATCCAAATTGTTGGTCCTTTAAGGAGGTGTTTTGCGCAGCGAACAAGGCAATCGGACTATACAACTTTATCACTCTCACTTAGCCATAGAAGTCTACAATTTTAAATTTTGTCGAAGCCCCTAGTATTCGGAAGGCCGAACTTGGGGCGCTATACACGCCTAAATCGGATAAGGTCGATTCCTCGCCCGAAGCGGAAAAAATCTTTAAGGATTTGAGACCTCTCGAACAGCGACCAGCTCTTGCCGCATCATGACAGTCAGTTTTCGGCTTTCTCCACTGGAGTGTTCGTCCGGGCGAAAAGGGACACAGTCGCAGTAGTTCTCCCTGTGCTACCTTAGCCGATATAGCGGAACATAAGGTACCAAAACATGGGAGCCGGGCAAACCCAACTATTGACCCAAGACATGATTCGGAGCTGATGCATATAATGCTATAAGTTCGGGGTGCCGCACTGTCGAAAGTGTTCGGACTTGTATTGCTGTGTTATGGGGTACACTGAAGCCCCTGGCTAGCTGAACGTACCAAAATGTACAGGTGCAATTTGTAATAAATAAGCAGTCATGGTAAAAAGATAAAGAAATGTAATAATAAGCTGGCATTGTACATTATTTTCCATTGCTATTTAAATAATACGTCAAAGCGTATGTATACAAGTAGTGCGATCAGCAAAATAGGACTATTTGACATGTCCTAGCCAAGGGCAAGCTTCGTGTGGGTATGTAAAACAGGTATAATGATTGTTATCAGAGACCACCTGGGGATTCCCTTATGCGTCGAAGCTTCTTGCCTCCTTGGTGTTTCCATCCCTCTATGGGTCTGATAGTCGGACTGTGAAGAGCCTCCCGAAAATAGGGACCTGAAAAGAAAAGGTGTGAAGGTATATGGATCCTAGGGCGGTTGAGCCGAATTTGTGGACCGTGTCGTAGCCGTGCCTCCACCTATGCCCATGGTATTTTGAGTGTGTAATTATGTACGCGCGGCACAAATTTTGCCGCTTGACTGGGACTAGGACGGAGGCTGAATTGCTAGGCGAGCTCTGGACGTGCCAGACGATCCTGTTGCAGGGTACTTCAAACTCGCTTGACGGTGTCCGGGGGATTTATCACTGAATTGGTGGTTTGCCTAAGAAGGCTGCTTTGTACCTCTACTGCGAGGGCCGCAGTGTGCTCCTCCGTACGGAGCGAGCGTTCTGTGTTTCCATTAACTGTTATAACCCCGCGAGGTGCTGGCATTTTGAACTTGAGGTATGCATAATGCGGTACCGCATTGAATCTGGCAAATGTGGTTCATCCGAGCAGTGCGTGATAGCCACTGCGGAAGGGGACGATATCGAAGATTAACTCCTCACTTCGGAAGTTGTCCGGAGATCCGAAGACCACTTCAAGTGTGATTGAGCCTGTTCAACAGGCCTCTACACCAGGTATTACACCTTTAAAGGTGGTTTTTGTGGGGTTGATCCTTGAGGGGTCGATGCCCATTTTGCGCACTGTATCCTGATAGAGCAGGCTCAGGCTGCTGCCACCATCCATAAGGACTCGTGTGAGATGAAATCGGTCAATGATGGGGTCAAGGACCAATGCGGCCGAACCGCCATGACGGATATTGGTAGGATGGTCCCTGCGATCGAAAGTGATCGGACAAGACGACCATGGGTTGAACTTTGGGGCGACTGGCTCCATCGCATAGACGTCCCTTAGTGCATGCTTCCGTTCCTGCTTGGGAATGTGGGTGGCGTATATCTTGTTTACCATTTTCACTTGGGGAGGAAATTTCTTTTGTCCTCCTGTGTTCGGCGGCCGGGGCTCCTCGTCATCATCGTTGTGCATCCCCTTTTCCTTGTTTTCGGCATTCAACTTGCCGGCCTATTTGAACACCCAGCATTCTCTATTGGTGCGGTTGGCTGGTTTATCGGGGGTGCCGTGAATTTGAGATGAGAGATTGAGTATGCGGTCCAGACTGGACATGTCCGGATTGTTTCTTTTGAATGGCTTTTTCCGCTGACCGGACTTAGAGCCACTGAATTCGGCATTGACTGTCGTGTCTTCGGTGTTGTCGCCATTGTTGCGACGCTTATGTCTGTTGCATCGTGGCTTGCTGTTGCTATCTCTGGCATCTGAAGTGCCAGGATTTCTTGATGTGCTGTTGCTGCGAGCCAGCCAGCTGTCCTCGCCCACGCAAAAGCGGGTCATGAGTGTCGTGAGGGCTGCCATGAATTTCAGCTTCTCTTGGACGAGGTGTCGGGCGAGCCACTCGTCGAGGATGTTGTGCTTAAAGGCTGCTAAGGCTTCAGCATCCGGACAGTCGACAACTTGGTTCTTTTTAGTTAGGAACCGAGTCCAGTATTTCCTGGCTGACTCTCCGGGCTGTTGGGTTATGTGAGTTAAGTCATCAGCATCCGGTGGTCGCACATAAGTGCCCTGGAAGTTGTCGAGGAATGCGTCTTCCAAGTTCTCCCAACTGCCAATGGAGTTTGCTGGCAGGCTATTCAGCCAATGTCGAGCCGGTCCTTTGAGTTTTAGTGGGAGGTACATGATGGCATGTAGATCATCACCGCGGGCCATGTGAATGTGGAGGAGGAAATCTTCTGTCCATACCGCGGGGGTCTGTTGTACCATCATACGATTCAATGTTCACGGGTTTAAACCCTTCTGGGAATTCATGATCCACTACTTCATCAGTGAAGCATAGGGGGTGTGCGGCGCCTCTATGCCGGGCTACATCATGACGTAGTTCAAATGAATCTAGTTTGTTGTATTCGGCCCGGCCGGACTTTTGCTTATTGTATCCAGCATGACGGTCATCGTCACGCATTGGGGCGCGCCCCCATGATCCGTAGATCGATCATGACTGTCCTGCTTTGTTTTCCGATACGTCTTGCAGGTCCTGCGTGGAGCCCCGGGCCTTCGTGTTTTTACTTGTTTGGCGGCGGGGTGCGGGCTGGACTTCAGGTTGATACGCCGCTTTGTCTCGGCCACGAGGTGGTCGGTCAGCCGCATCATGCGCTGGTAGTGTAGGCTTTAATGCCTCCTCCTCGAGTTGAGGTAGCAACCTGCGCTTTGGGTAGCTTTTGGTTGGGACCTCGAGTCCGTATTCCTCGGCTGCCAGGACCTTAGTCCATCTATCAGTTAGCAGATCTTGATCCGCTTGAAGCTGCTGCTGCTTTTTCTTCAGGCTTTTTACAGTGGCTATATGCCGGCGCTTGAAGCGCTCCTGCTCGATGGGATCCTCAGGCACGATGAATTCTTCATCGCCGAGGCTCACCTTGTCTTCGAAGAGGGGCATGTAATTGTCATCCTCTGATTCTCCATCTATTGCATGTTCCTTAGGGCTAGCTTGCCCGTCCTCCCGCTCGATCTGCTCGAAGCCTGGCTGGGCGGGATTGTTTTCATCTTTGGCACCATCCGGATTGCTATCATCTCTTGTGCCGGTATCGCTATTTTTGCTATGGCGGGGCTTAGAGCGGCGCTTGTACGCTGATGCTTAGATTGCTTCTAAAGGGGATTATCCTCCGTTGCCTCATTGCCATCGCCTTCTTTGGGCATGTACACCATATATATATATATATATATATATATATATATATATATATATATATATATATATATATATATATATATATATATATATATATATATATATATATATATCATATGATGAGGTGGCTGTCCATCGCCCTGTGGGCGGTGGTTCATGTTCTTCTCTTGCATCGTCGTCCATACCGTCGATGTCTTCAGAGTCGAAGTCAAGCATGTCGGTTAAGTCATCGACAGTGGATATTAAGTAGGTGGTGGGTGGGGAACGAATTTCTTCGTCGTCCGCTGCCCACTCAAGCCGGACACAGTTCGGCCAAGAGTCCCCTGACAAAGAGAGAGACCTCAATGAATTTAGCACGTCGCCCAAGGGCGAGTGCTGAAAGATATCCGCGGAGGTAAACTCCATGATCAGTGCCCAATCAGATTCGATAGGCATGGACGCACGCGGTTCGAAAACTATGGCCGGAGATGAGTCCGAGGATCTGATGACACAGATCTCTTTGGAGGTGAATATTGTGTTCGGCTCTAGCACCGATGAGTGTGCGGCCTCCGTGGCGGGGTCTATCCACCCGTCCTCGGATGGCATGATCTGCTCCGGATTAAGAGCCGGGGCGACCGCAGGTGTGATCTCCTGAACGCTGTCCAATGGCTGATCTAAGTCACGCTCATCGTGACTATTCGGCGCACCTGCCATGGGCTCGAATCTGTCGAAGATCAAATCTCCGCGGATGTCGGCGGTGTAGTTCAGGCTTCCAAACCTGACCAGATGACCAGGGGCGTAGCTATCGATCTGCTCCAGATGGCCAAGCCAGTTGGCCCACAGTACAAAGCCGCCGAATATGAAGATCTGTCCGGGGAGAAAAACCTCTCCCTGGATCGCATCATTGCAGATGATTAAAGGAGCCATCGAGCCTTATCGTGACGGCACAGTGGAACTCTCAATGAAAGCACAAATGTCGATGTCAAAACCGGCGGATCTCGGGTAGGGGGTCCCGAACTGTGCATCTAAGGCTGATGGTAACAGGAGGCAGGGGACACAATGTTTACCCAGGTTTGGGCCCTCTCGATGGAGGTAATACCCTACTTCCTGCTTGATTGATCTTGATGATATGAGTATTACAAGAGTTGATCTACCATGAGATCATATAGGCTAAACCCTAGAAGCTAGCCTATGATTATGATTCTTGTTATCCTATGGACTAAACCCTCCAGTTTATATAGACACCGGAGGGGGCTAGGGTTACACAGAGTCGGTTACAGAGAAGGAAATCTACATATCGAATTGCCAAGCTTGCCTTCCACGCAAAGGAGAGTCCCACCCGGACGCGGAATGAAGTCTTCAATCTTGTATCTTCATAGTTCAACAGTCCGGCCAAAGTATATAGTCCGGCTGTCCGAGGACCCCCTAATCCAGGACTCCCTCAGTCGGTGATCTATACATTGTTGACTTCACTAAAAAGGCTCAACCTAGAACTTGCTTAATTGCTAAATCTTCTAAAGGCTCGTTGTGGCATAGAAGGTTAGGTCATGTGGGCATGCAAAACCTTGACAAGCTTATTAAAGGTGATCATATCCTTGGTGTTAAAGATGTCATATTTGATAAGGATAGACTTTCCAACGCTTGCCAAGCAGGAAAACAGGTTGGAGGAAGCCACCCCTTGAAGAATATCATGACCACGAGAAGACTGCTCGAGCTACTTCATATGGATCTCTTTGGTCCCAATGCCTACAAAAGTCTCGGTGGAAACTCATTTGGTCTAGTTATAGTCGATGGTTTTTCAAGATTTACGTGGGTGTTCTTTCTTGATGACAAATCGCAGGTCCAAAAGATCTTCAAGAACTTAGCTAGGAAGGCCCAAAGTCAATTTGAAGTGAAGATCAAGAAAGTTTGCAGCGAGAATGGAACAGAGTTCAAGAATGCAAATGTGGATTCCCTCCTTGACGAAGAAGGGATTTCACAGGAGTTCTCGGATACGTACACGCCTCAATAAAATGGAGTTGTGGAGAGGAAGAACCGAACTCTTATTGAGATGGCAAGAACGATGCTTAATGAGTACAAGACACCAAAACACTTTTGGGCGAAAGCGGTTGAGATAGCTTGTCATGCAACAAATCGCTTGTATCTTCACAAGCTACTCGGCAAGACAGCATATGAACTCCTCACTAGTAACAAACCCCAAGTTGGATACTTTTGAGTATTCGGATCAAAGTGCTACATTCTTGATAAGCATCGTCGTTCTAAATTTGCTCCCAAATCTCATGAAGGTTTCCTACCTGGTTATGGCTCGAACTCCCACACTTACCGTGTCTACAGCAATTTCACCCGAAAGGTTGAAGAGATGGTAGATGTGAAGTTTGATGAATCTAACGGCTCGCAGAGCAATTGCCAATTGATGTAGGAGACAAAGACCCTTCGGAAGCAATCCAAGACTTGTCTATTGGCAAGATCCGTCCAACGGAGGTGAAGGAGAGTACCTCGTCCGTTCAAGTGGAAGCTTCTACCTCACAGCAAGGTGAACCAAGAGTTGATATGGAAGCATCCACAAGTGGGACACACCAAGATGAAGAAAACGAGGAAGTACACCAAGATGAACCTCATCAACCTCCTTCTCCAGCACGACAAGAGAACGACAACGTCAACAATGAAGAAGGCCAAGAAGAAGAACAAGATGATGAAGAAGATGTTCCACCCCGACCAAAACAAAAGCTCTCACGACTTCATCCCGTCGAGAAAATCTACAATGATATCCAAACCGGTAGAATCACTTGCTCTAAAACTCGTTTGGCTAATTTTTGTGAACATTATTCATTCATCTCTAGCATTGAACCCATGAGGTTGAAGAAGCATTGGAAGATCCGGATTGGATAAATGCCATGCATGAAGAGCTACACAACTTTGACAGAAACCAAGTGTGGACATTGGTCAAGAAGCCCGATAACAACCACAACATCATCAATACTAAATGGGTGTTTCGCAACAAGCAAGATAAAGATGGAAAAGTAGTTCGCAACAAAGCATGTCTCGTCGCCCAAGGCTACACTCAAGTCGAAGGTATGGACTATGGTGAGACATATGCCCCCGTTGCTAGACTTGAGTCCATTCGCATATTACTTGCCTATGCTAATCACCATGATATCACCTTGTACCAAATGGACATTAAAAGTGCTTTTCTAAATGGTGAAATTGAGGAGGGAGTTTATGTTAAACAACCTCCTGGCTTTATTAATCCTAAGAAACCCGATCAAGTGTACAAACTTCACAAAGCTCTTTATGGTCTCAAACAAGCTCCTAGAGCGTGGTATAAATGCTGGACCAAGTTCCTTATTGAAAAAGGCTTTGAGATCGGAAAAATTGATTCTACTCTCTTCACTAAAAGGGTTAACGGAGAATTATTTGTGTGCCAAATTTATGTTGATGATATTATATTTGGTTCGACTAACCCTCATTTTAGTGCGAAGTTTGGAAAGCTAATGTCAGAGAAATTTGAGATGTCCATGATGAGTGAACTCAAATTATTTCTTGGTTTACAAATCAAACAAACTAAGGAAGGTACCTTTGTCTCTCAAACAAAGTACACCAAGGACTTATTCAAGAAGTTCAATATGCAAGAATGCAAATGTATGAATACACCCATGCCTACTAGTGGACATCTTGATTGACTAAAGATGGTGAACCCGTTGATCAAAAAGTTTACTGCTCTATGATTGGTTCCTTGTTATATCTATGTGCCTCCCGTCCAGATATTATGCTAAGTGTGTGCATGTGCGCACGATATCAAGCGGCCCCTAAAGAATGTCATCTTAAGGCTGTGAAAAGGATAGTGAGATACTTAATACATACACCAAATTTTGGCATTTGGTATCCAAAGAGGTCTTCTTTTGATCTTGTTGGCTACTCTGATTCGGACTATGCCGGAGACAAGGTCGATAGAAAGTCCACTTCGGGTACTTGTCAATTTCTTGGTAGATCTCTTGTGTCTTGGTCCTCCAAGAAACAAATCTCAGTATCCTTATCCACCGCCGAAGTGGAATACATTGCCGCCGGTTCATGTTTTGGAGGAGCACGATGAGTATTTCATGATTATCATATTTCATGATTGACACTTTGGATACACAAGTTCTCCTCCTTGCAAAACTAACCCATGAAGGTAGATGAACTCCAATTACAAGTGGTGCTCCCAATGAACTACATCAACCTTGAGCATCCCACACAAGTTCAACTACATGATCAAGATCAACACCACCACCCAAGGTATGTTATTCCATCTTAGAGAAGCTTTACCCCAAGACATGGGTCAAAGCAGCTCAACAAGATGTGAATACATGAAAATGCTTAAACGAAAAATCGCAATCCCCATTTTGAGCTTAAACGATGAGTATGACCTATGATCAAGTGTCTTCACTTGACTCCTAAGTCAATATACTCTAACATAGATGACTTTGTCGCCGACCAATTCTAGATGAAGTTCTCTAGTGTTTCTCCTTGTTCTTGCATTTGTCGCTTGCATATTTGTTTCCCTTCTTACTTCATATAGATCTCTTTTCTTTTTAATTTTTGTTCTGCATTCCCTGCATCCTATTCATTGCAAAACCTTTAGTTAAATCCCTGCAAATCCTTGTGAGATCTTATTTGCTTAGTGAGTTGAGGTGACTCGTGCTTTATCTCTGTAATGAACTCGGACACACCTGTTTGTCTCTTTCGGTCAAACCGAATCACCTCGGTGCCACCGAAGATAACAACTCGGTGTTATCGATTTCAAATGTTGAGGAAACACTTTGTCATTTGCACCCTGCACATTTTGTTCCAGCTCCACTCGATGATTCTTATCCTCTACCAGTGCTACCTCTTGAGCACTGCGGTTGGTTTTCCTTGAAGAGGAAAGGGTGATGCAGCAAAGTAGCATAAGTATTTCCCTTAGTTTTTGAGAACCAAGGTATCAATCCAGTAGGAGGCTCCTCAAAAGTCCCACGCACCTACACAAACAAACAAGAACCTCGCAACCAATGCAATAAAGGGGTTGTCAATCCCTTCACGATAACTTGCAAAAGTGAGATCTGATACAGATAATAAGATAAGATAAATATTTTTGGTATTTTTATAATATAGATTAGAAAGTAAAAGATGCAAATAAAAGTAGATGGAAAACTTGTATGATAAAAGATAGACCCGGGGGCCATAGGTTTCACTAGTGTCTTCTCTCAAGATAGCATAAGTATTACGATGGGTGAACAAATTACTGTCGAGCAATTGATAAAAAAATGCATAGTTATGAGATTATCTAGGCATGATCATGTATATAGGCATCACGTCCGTGACAAGTAGACCGAAATGATTCGGCATCTACTACTATTACTCCACACATCGACCGACTCCTGCCTGCATCTAGAGTATTAAGTTCATGAAGAACAGAGTAACGCACTAAGAAAGATGACATGATGTAGAGGGATAAACTCATGCAATATGATATAACCCCCATCTTTTTATCCTCGATGGCAACAATACAATACGTGCCTTGCTGCCCCTGCTGTCACTGGGAAAGGACACCGCAAGATTGAACCCAAAGCTAAGCACTTCTCCCATTGCAAGAAAGATCAATCTAGTAGGCCAAACCAAACTGATAATTCGAAGAGACTTGCAAAGATAACTTAATAACACATAAAAGAATTCAAAGGAGATTCAAATATTTCTCATAGATAAACTTGATCATAAACCCACAATTCATCGGATTTCGACAAACACACCGCAAAAAGAGTTACATCAAATAGATCTCCAAGAAGATCGAGGAGAACTTTGTATTGAGATTCAAAGAGAGAGAAAAAGCCATCTAGCTAATAACTATGGACCCGAAGGTCTATGGTAAACTACTCACAACTCATCAGAGAGGCCTCAGAGATGATGTAGAGGCCCTCCGTGGTCAATTCCCCCTCCGGCGGAGCGCCCGCGAAGGCTCCAAGATGGGATCTCGCGGATACACAAGATTGCAGCGGTGGAATTAGTTTTTCATGGTGCTCTCCGATGTTTTCAGGGTACGGGAGTATATATAGGAGGAATAAGTAGGTCGGTTGACGCTCGAGGGGCCCACGAGGGTGGGGGCGCACTCACCCCCAGGGGGCGCCCCGGGCACCCTCGTGGCCGCCACGTTTGTTGCTTGATGTCCACTCCAAGTCTCCAGGTTTGCATTTGTTCCGAAAAGATCGCTCCCGAAGGTTTCATTCCGTTTGGACTCCGTTTGATATTCCTTTTCTTCGAAACACTAAAATAGGCAAAAAACAGCAATTTGGGCTGGGCCTCCGGTTAGTAGGTTAGTCCCAAAAATGATATAAATGTGTAAAGTAAAGCCCATAAACATCCAAAACAGGTAATATAATATCATGGAATAATCAAAAATTATAGATACGTTGGAGACGTATCAAGCATCCCCAAGCTTAATTCCTGCTCGTCCTCGAGTAGGTAAATGATAAAAACAGAATTTTTGATGTGGAATGCTACCTAGCATAATTCTCAATGTAATTTTCTTTTTTGTGGCATGAATGTTCAGATCCAAATGATTCAAAATAAAAGTTCATATTGATATAAGAAATAGTAATACTTCAAGCATACCAACAATGCAATCATGTCTTTTCAAAATAACATGGCTAAAGAAAGTTCATCCCTACAAAATCATATAGTTTGGTCATGCTCCATTTTCGTCACACAAGAATGTTCTCATCTTGCACACCCCCGATGACAAGCCAAGCAATTGTTTCATACTTTAGCAATCTCAAACTTTTTTCAACTTTCACGCAGTACATGAGCGTGAGCCGTGGATATAACACTATGGGTGGAATAGAATATGATGATGGAGGTTGTGTGGAGAAGACAAAAAAAGGAGAAAGTCTCATATTGACGAGGATAATCAACGGGCTATGTAGATGCCCATCAATTGATGTCAACATGAGGAGTAGGGATTGCGATGCAACGGATGCACTAGAGCTATAAATGTATGAAAGCTCAACAAAAGAAACTAGTGGGTGTGCATCCAACTTGCTTTCTCACGAAGACCTAGGGCATTTTGAGGAAGCCCATCGTTGGAATATACAAGCCAAGTTCTATAATGAAAAATTCCCACTAGTATATGAAAGTGTCAACAAAATGAGACTCTCTATATGAAGAACAAGGTGCTACTTTGAAGCACAAGTGTGGAAAAAGATAGTAACATTGTCCCCCTTTTTATTTTAATTTCTTTTTTTCATTTTTTGGGCCTTTCTTTTTTTTATATGGCCTTTCTTTTTTTGGCCTTTTTTTGGCCTTTCTTCTTCTTTTTTTATAAGGGACAATGCTCTAATAATGATGATCATCACACTTCTATTTATTTACAACTCATGAGTTACAACTCAAAACTAGAACAAGATATGCCTCTATATGAATGCCTCCGGCGGTGTCCCGGGATGGGCAATGAAACAAGAGTCGCATGTATGAAAAATTATGAAGGTGGCTTTGCCACAAATACGATGTCAACTACATGATCATGCAAGGCAATATGACAATGATGATGCGTGTCATGATGAACGGAACGGTGGAAAGTTGCATGGCAATATATCTCGGAATGGCTATGGAAATGCCATAATAGGTAGGTATGGTGGCTGTTTTGAGGAAGATATAAGGAGGGTTATGTGTGATAGAGCGTATCGTATCACGGGGTTTGGATGCACCGGCGAAGTTTGCACCAACTCTCAAGGTGAGAAAGGGCAATGCACGGAACCGAAGAGGCTAGCAATGATGGAAAGGTAAAAGTGTGTATAATCCATGGACTCAACATTAGTCATCAAAATTCTAAAAGTCATCAAAAACCAAGCACTATGTGCATGCTCCTAGGGGAATAGATTGGTAGGAAAAGACCATCGCTCGTCCCCGACCATGATACGTCTCCAACGTATCTATAATTTTTGATTGCTCCATGCTACTTTATCTACTGTTTTAGGCAATATTGGGCTTTATTATCCACTTTTAAATTATTTTTGGGACTAACCTATTAACCGGAGGCCCAGCCCAGATTTGCTATTTTATGCCTATTTCAGTATTTCGAGGAAAAGGAATATCAGACGGAGTCAAAACGGAACGAAATCAACTGGAGAAGTTATTTTTGGAAGGAAAGCAACCCGGGAGACTTGGAGTCCACGTCAAGAAAGAAACGAGGAAGGCACGAGGTAGGGGGCGCGCCCTCCACCCTCATGGGGCCCTCATGGCTCCCCTAACGTGTTTCTTCCTCCTATATATACCTACGTACCCTAAAACTTACAGAACAGAAGATAGATCGGGAGTTCCGCCGCTGCAAGCCTCTGTAGAAACCAAAAACCTTTCGGGAGCCCATTCCGGCACTCTGATGGAGGGGGATCCCATCACCGGTGGCCATCTTCATCATCCCGGCGCTATCCATGACGCGGAGGGAGTAGTTCACCCTCGGGGCTGAGGGTATGTACCAGTAGCTATGTGTTTGATCTCTCTCTCTCTCTCGTGTTCTCTCTTGTGTTCCTCTATGGCACGATCTTGATGTATCCCGAGCTTTGCTATTGTAGTTGGATCTTATGATGTTTTTCCCCCTCTACTCTCTTGTGATTAATTGAGTTTCCCCTTTGAAGTTATCTTATCGGATTGAGTCTTTTATGA
This sequence comes from Triticum timopheevii, assembly GCA_963921465.1. Lineage (NCBI taxonomy): Eukaryota > Viridiplantae > Streptophyta > Magnoliopsida > Poales > Poaceae > Triticum > Triticum timopheevii. Next base: position 372,607,829 of record OY997266.1, read on the forward strand.
GAAAACTTGATGTATGTCTTGCCGTGATTATATGTGGTGACAATGGGATATCATGTGCCACTTGATGTATGTTTTGGTGATCAAATTGCGGGTTTCATGACATTGGGAACCTATGCATAGGGGTTGGCACACGTTCTTGACTCTCCGGTAGAAACTTTGGGGCACTCTTTGAAGTACTTTGTGTTGGTTGGATGAATCTGAGATTGTGTGATGCATATCGTATAATCAAGCCCACGGATACTTGAGGTGACAATGGAGTATCTAGGTGACATTAGGGTTTTGGTTGATTTGTGTCTTAAGGTGTTATTCTAGTACGAACTCTTTTATAGATTGATCCGAAAGAATAACTTTGAGGTGGTTTCGTACCCTACCATAATCTCTACGTTTGTTCTCCGCTATTAGTGGCTTTGGAGTGACTCTTTGTTGCATGTTGAGGGCTTGTCATATTATCTATCTATGTTATTATTGTTGAGAGAACTTGCACTAGTGAAAGTATGAACCCTAGGCCTTGTTTCCTATCATTGCAATACCGTTTATGCTCACTTTTACCACTTGTTACCTTGCTGTTTTTATAATTTCAGATTACAAATACCTTTATCTACTATCCATATTGCACTTGTATCACCATCTCTTCACCGAACTAGTGCACCTATACAATTTACCATTTTATTGGGTGTGTTGGGGACACAAGAGACTCTTTGTTATTTGGTTGCAGGGTTGCTTGAGAGAGACCATCTTCATCCTACGCCTCCTACGGATTGATAAACCTTAGGTCATCCACTTGAGGGAAATTTGCTACTGTCCTACAAACCTGTGCACTTGCAGGCCCAACAACGTCTACAAGAAGAAGGTTGTGTAGTAGACATCAAGCTCTTTTCTGGCGCCGTTGCCGGGGAGGCTAGGTAAGTGAAGGTATATCTTTAGATCTTGCAATCGAATCTTTTTGTTTCTTGTTTTAGCACTAGTTAGTCTATAAAAGAAATTACAAAAGAAATGGAGTTGAGTTTGTCTCATACGCTTCACCTTTTTAATATCTTTCGTGAGTATGATGGAAAGGAAAATTGTGCTCAAGTACTCGAAGAAGAATTACATACAATGCTTGGCATATAATATGTGAATGATGAGCATGATTGCAATGTTGTTAGTATGAATTCCTTGAATATCCATGATGCTAATGATATGCAACGCCACAAGCTTGGGGAAGCTATGTTTGATGAATATGATATTTTTTGTCCCCCAAGCTTTGATGAGCAAACTTACTATGATGAAAGCATGCCTCCTATCTACGATGATTGTTGTGATGACTCGTGAGGGAGTCCTGGATTAGGGGGTGTCCGGATGGCCGGACTATAGCCTTTGGCCGGACTCCTGGACTATGAAGATACAAGATTGAATACTTCGTCCCGTGTCCGGATGGGACTTTGCTTAGCGTGGAAGGCAAGCTTGGCGATACGGATATGTAGATCTCCTACCATTGTAACCGACTCTGTGTAACCCTAACCCTCTTCGGTGCCTATATAAAACGGAGGGTTTTAGTCCATAGGATGAACAACAATCATACCATTGGCTAGCTTCTAGGGTTTAGCCTCTCTGATCTCGTGGTAGATCTACTCTTGTACTACCCATATCATCAATATTAATCAAGCAGGAGTAGGGTTTTACCTCCATCGAGAGGGCCCGAACCTGGGTAAAAACATCGTGTCCCTTGTCTCCTGTTACCATCCGCCTAGACGCACAGTTCAAGACCCCCTACCCGAGATCCGCCGGTTTTGACACCGACATTGGTGCTTTCATTGAGAGTTTCTCTATGTCGTCATCTTTAGGCCTGATGGCTCCTCCGATCATAAACAACGATGCGGTCCAGGGTGAGACTTTTCTCCCCGGACAGATCTTCGTATTCGGCGGCTTTGCACTGCGCGCCAATTCGCTTGGCCATATGGAGCAGATTGAAAGCTACGCCCCTGGCCATCAGGTCAGATTTGGAAGTTTGAACTATACGGCTGACATCTGCGGAGACTTGATCTTCGACGGGTTCGAGCCACAGCCGAGCGACCCGCACTGTCACGATGGGCATGATCTAGCACTGCCGCCGAACTGTGCCCTGGGGCCGCACCAGTAACCGCTCCGACCCTTAGTTCAGAGCCGATTGCGCCGATCGAGGACGGGTGGATGGACTCCACCTCGGGGGCTGCGATCTCTACGGTGATTGAGTCGAACACCAACCCTATCCTTTGCGAAGCTCGTGACTCCAAGGTGTCGGACTCCTCTCCGGACTCCGAACCTTCCACGCCCCTGCCAATCGAATCCGATTGGGCGCCGATCATGGAGTTCACCACCGCGGACATCTTTCAGCACTCGCCCTTTGGCGACATCCTAAATTCACTAAAATCTCTCTCTTTATCAGGAGAGCCCTGGCCGGACTATGGTCAGCAAGGTTGGGATGCCGACGACAAAGAAATTCGACTCCCACCCACCACCCACTTCGTAGCCACTGTCTAAGGTTTAAACGACATGCTCGACTTCGACTCCGAAGACATCGATGGTATGGACGACGATGTAGGAGACAAACATGAACCATCACCTATAGGGCACTGGACAGCCACCTCATCTCACGATGTATACATGGTGGACACACCTAAAGGAAGCGACGACGAGGAACAACGGGACGCCACGAGGGATCATTCCCTCGAAAAGCAGTCAAAACGGCGACGTAAGCGCCGCTCAAAGTCCCGCCCCGACAAAGACAGCAGCCATACAGACCCAGAGCAGGGCAAACCGATGGACGACGAACATGCTATCAAGCAACCGTCCGAACAGGAAAATCTGGATAAACAACCCGTCCCTGGCGAAGATAACAGTCCGGACGATCTCACGCCCGACAAGTTGATGGAGCAGAAGAACCTCCACAAAAGGCTTGTCGCCACTGCGCGTAGCCTGAAAAAGCAGAAGCAGAAGCTCAAAATCACAGACAAATACGGCGATAGTCGCCGAACAAAGAGCTACCCGAAGTGAAAACTACTGCCCGAATTTGATGAGGAGGCCGTAGAGCCCCGCGATCAAAGAACAAGGAGACCAACTGGTTGGATAGACGACCCCATGGCAAACATAGAGCGGCAAACGGCGCCGCACACAAGCCGGCAGGCGATCCGCACACGGATTCGCATCAAAAAGAGGGCCCAGTTAGATCTATCTACGGGCCAAGAAAGCAAGCTCTAGTAAGCAATGCAACACATCAAGTATCCAAATATTACGGTACACCTAAATATAGGGGTGCCGCACACCCCCTATGATGTTCTGGATTATAAATTTCCAGCGGGATTCAAACCCGTAAACATAGAGGCATACGACGGAACAACAGACCCTGGAGTCTGGATCGAGGAATACATCCTCCACATACACATGGCTAGAGGAGATGACCTCCACGCCATAAAATACTTACCCCTCAAGCTCAAAGGGCCAGCCCGGCATTGGCTCAACAGCCTCCCCGAAAACACCATTGGAAGTTGGGAAGAGCTCGAGGATGCTTTTCAGGCAAATTTTCAAGGGACCTATGTCCGACCTCCGGATCCAGACGATTTAAGTCACATAACTCAACAACCCGGAGAGTCGGCCCGAAAATTCTGGAACAGATTCCTTACTAAAAAGAACCAAATAGTCGACTGTCCGGATGCCGAAGCCTTAGAAGCTTTCAAACACAACGTCCGAGATGAATGGCTCGCCAGACACCTCGGCCAAGAAAAGCCAAGAACAATGGCCGCATTAACAAGCCTCATGACCCGCTTTTGCGCGGGAGAGGATAGCTGGCTGGTAAGATGCAGTACCAGCGACCCAAGTACATCCGAAGTCAGGGATGGAAACGGGAAACCGTGACGCAGCAAGGACCAGCGCCGGACAAAGGGAAACAGCCCGAAGAGCACGGCAGTCAACGCCGGATTCAAAAGCTCATGGCAGAATCACAAAAAACTGCCCCGTAAGGATAACAGGGACGAGATATCTAACTTAAACAAAATCTTAGACAAGATATGCCAAATCCACAGTACTCCCGGGAAGCCTGCAAACCATACCCACAAGGATTGTTGGGTCTTCAAGCAGTCCGGAAAACTCAACGCCGAACACAAGGGGCTCGACACACCAAGCGAGGACGATGACGAACCCCACAAGCAGAGCACCGGAAAACAAAAGAATTTCCCACAAGAAGTCAAAACAGTAAACTCACTTGACGTGACAAAAAGGAAAAACAAAATGGCACCCATAGAGATACGCACCATACGGCCTATCCCAGAGGAGTCCCACCACTGGTTGTTAAAACCAATCACCTTCGACCATCAGGATTACTCTAGAAGTATCCGGAATGCAGGATGGACTGCCTTGATATTAGATCTGATAATCGACGGACTCCAGTTTACACAAGTCCAAATGGACGGCGGCAGTGATCTAAACCTGCTATATCAGGACACAATCCGCAAAATGGGGATAGACCCAACCACAATTCGCCATAGCAACACTTCCTTTCAAGGGGTAACGCCAGGCCCATATGCCCATTGTACGGGCTCTCTACTGCTAGAAGTTGTGTTCGGCTCACCCGACAACTTCCGGCGCGAAAAGTTAACCTTCCACCTCGCCCCATTCACAAGTACTACCAAGCACTACTGGGACGCGAAGCTTTCGCCCGCTTTAACGCAATACCGCATTATGCATCCCTTACACTTAAAATGCCCGGTCCGCGAGGCATCATCTCCTTAAAGAGAAATACCGAGTGTTCCTCGAGCGCAGAAGATAGTGTGACTGCCTTGACAGCCACACACTAAATCGGCTTCACCAATCAAAGCATCTAAACATGTCATTCAGACCCCGGACACGGCTAGACGAGTCCGGCGTAAACATACAAGGGATTACTAGCCGCATACCCCTGTACAAGGGGCTCTGCGCATGTACAACAAGAGACAATAAAGCTCAATTTTATTCATTTTTTGAATCATACTTTGTTTATTTAACATAACGTACATTTTCGCACGATCTTTTTCAACTAAGTTCCTCTCTTTTACAGATGAACACCGTGCTACACCCGTCCAGGATACGGCACAACGGAGACATAGGCGCAGACGTGCAGTAGGGACCTGTGACAAGGATTCTTTTCAGATTAAGACATTGCATAAACCTTTTTTACTGTCTCTTGTTGATACACATCCCCTGGTTTCTTGCTATAACCGAGGAGGAGGCTGGCGTTTTGGCATGGGCCGCGTCAGAATTTTGCGTGTACCTGGACACCAGGGGCTTATTAACAAGGGCGTTGTTCGACCCGTTTTCATAAAGACCGAATACCTTAGGGAGTGTTCGGCGTCTCGAGTTAGGCCTTATATGCATCAGCTCCGAATCATGTCTTTGGTCAAATGTTGGGTTTGCCTGGCTCCTGTGTTTTGCTGCCTTACGTTCTGCTCTATCGGCTAAGGCGGCACCGGGAGAACTACTGTGATTGTGCCCCGGTTCGGCCAGGCGAGCACCTCAATAGAGAAAGCTGAAAATTGACTATCATGATACAGCGTGAGACTGGTCAACCACTCGATGACCCGCCGGAATCTTTAGGATTCCTCCGCCTTGACGAAGGGCCATTTCCCGGTGAGGCACATACACGCCCCCGAATTCGGGTGAGCGCGGTGCCCCTAGGGGCTATATAGTAGCCCCACTGTCAAACTCCTATGGCTAAGTGAAAGTGATAAAGCATTATAGTCCGGTTGCCTAGTTTGCCGCGCTACCACCTCCTTTATAGGACCAAGACATGGGATCAAGTGTGAAAATGCGCCTTTTGCAAACACCCCCACATTATATGCGTGGGGGCTGAAGCCGAAGACTGCCATCTTTCAGGTTATATATACATATACATTAGCGGCTACACAGGAGGTATTTTAATTCTTGAAAGGCACAAGTATAAAAAACTTTTATATTCCATCGGTACATTGTTTCACAATAATACATGTTATTCGAACATAATATCCTTCGAGCACTGGTCTCTATTAAACGAGCCCCCTGCAGAACTTCCTGAAAATAGTGCTCGACAGGTACTCGGCTTCCGTCCGAATCTTGGGATGCAACATCGGTGGCCTTCATCTCCGCCCAGTATGTCTTGACATGGGCAAGAGCCATCCGCGCACCCTCTATGCATGTCGACCTCCTCATTGCATTGATATGCGGCACCGCACCAAGGAACTGCTGCACCAAGCCAAAATAACTCTTCGGCTCGGGCCTTTTCAGCAACAAAAGACTCACGACATCCTTCATGGCAAGTCCGGATAACCTATTCAGCTCCACCCATTCGGCCAAGCGATCAGTTAATGGAAGTGGGCGCTCTAGATTATGGAACTACGACCAAAAAACCTTTTCCATTTCGTGATCCCTTTGATCCTGTAAGTGTTCGGCCGCGTCCGCGGCACTTGCCGCCAAGTCCAGATAAGCATCCTTTGCACTCCACAGCCGGTCCAACTGAGCATATTTAGGATCCATGAATTTCCTCCGCAGCAGAAAGGGCTTTCCAGCCATGATATCTCTGGCCTGACGTAGCTCCTCCTTCATAGCTCCCATCGCAGAGCGAGCATCCTTGGCCTCGGTAGTGGCCTTCTTCAGGTCCTCTTGTACTGCTTGATCTTCTTTTTCAAGAAGCTTGCAGCGGTCGGCAGCATTCTTCAACTTCACGGCCATTTCCTTCTTGCTTCGGTAGTGAGCAGCCTGTTCGGCTTTTAGCTCTTCAGCCGCCTTTAAGGCAGCCGCATCACTTTTTCTGGCCTGTACCTTGGCTCGGGCGAGCTCCGCCCTAAGGTTCTCCATGCCAGCGGCACAATCTACATCAAGCATACATGTTGTAAGGCATGGGCATCAAGCTCCCTTACCAGGTGTCCGCGGAGAAATCGCATACCTTGTGACTCGTCAAGTCGCTTATTGACAAGCGCGATGTCGGCATCCGCCACGTCAAGTTGCCGCTTTAGTTCGGCAAATTCATTAGTCCAGCTAGCCACCGGACCCTTCGCCACCTACATAGGAAGGGCGACATATTATACCTGGGATTATGATCCTTGGCGCACTGTCATTTTTTGACAACACACCGAGCCTCAGGGGCTACTATCTACACAGGGCGCATTTTATATGCGGAACTGTCAGAAGGTACATCATTTTGCGTACCTCAAAACCTGTCAGTAAACTTCTGACGGCTTCGTGCAATCCGCTTGAGGGAGTCCTGGACTAGGGGGTGTCCGGACAGCCGGACTATCATCGTCCGCCGGACTCCAAGACTACGAAGATGCAAGATTGAAGACTCCGTCCCGTGTCCGGATGGGACTTTCCTTGGCGTGGAAGGCAAGCTTGGCGATACGGATATGTAGATCTCCTACCATTGTAACCGACTCTGTGTAACCCTAGCCTTCTTCGGTGTCTATATAAACCGGAGGGCTTTAGTCCGTAGGACACAACATACATTACAACAATCATACCATAGGCTAGCTTTATGGTTTAGCCTCCTTGATCTCGTGGTAGATCCACTCTTGTACTACCCATATCATCAATATTAATCAAGCAGGACGTAGGGTGTTACCTCCATCAAGAGGGCCCGAACCTGGGTAAAACATCGTGTCCCTTGTCTCCTGTTACCATCCGCCTAGACGCACAGTTCGGGACCCCCTACCCGAGATCCGCCGGTTTTGACACCGACATTGGTGCTTTCATTGAGAGTTCCTCTGTGTCGTCACCGATAGGAAGGATGCCTCCACCCGTCTTCAAGGACAGTATTTTCGCCAAAGGGGCCTTGGCCGCCGGCCAAACTATCCGGCTAGGCGGTTTTCTTATGACCGCCTGTCCGGCCACTGCTTCGACAATGACTTCTCAATTCGTCAAAAGCAATCTCCACGTCAGCTTGGAATTCGCCGAGCGGCTGGATCCGATAGAGCTCTCATCTGTCAACGAACTCTTGGATCGCATCGCCGCCCTGGGAGTCACTACGGACTACAATCAGATTGGGCTTAAAACCGATCTGAGAGAGATTAACTCTCCCCAGGTTACCCACCACGTCGCAGTGGTAGAGGAACAATGCGGCGACTTTCCTCCTATATTAAAAAGTAGACATGTTCGGGCTCCCGAACCCTCCACGCCGGATTTCCGCGGAGGAACGAACTTCGATCGAGCACTGAACTTAAAGTCAGGCATCGGACCGGACTTGTTGGACAATGTCCAGCAATCCAAGCTTCCAAAATTGGAAACTTCACAGCCTTTAAGCCCCAAGATGGGTAGGGATCCGGATTTTATTCCAACAACCCGCCCAGACATATGCGATCTATCTCTAATACGGCAAGAGCCCACTGAAACAGTACATCACTACTGGGCCAGATTCCTCCTGGTTATGGACAGGATAAAGGACTGCCAAGAGGAAAACGCAATCTCAATCTTTTGCAATAATTGCACGGACAAGGGAATATTGAACGCCATCGGCCGTCGTAAAATCACACGCTTCACCGATCTGGCGTCCATAGTACGAAAGTACTGTGTGATGGAGAGTTTCCGGAAAACTGAAAACCAGTTTTGGGACAATCCGGCCCCGAATACAACCCTAGTCCGCAACAAAAGGGTGCATCATACTCAGGCCCCAGATACAAAAACCAAAAAACAAAAACCCCATAGAGGGCACGGAACCGTACTGGAGAGATGGCTCAGCGGACCCTGTAAGCTTCATAGTACAGAGGGCGCCGTCCCAACACATAGCCTTCGAGCATGTTGGATATTACGGCAGGTGGCCAAAAGTGGCGAGGAGCTTCTAGCCCCAGAAAACCACTCCAACAATACCGGTACGGTATCAACAGTCTTCGAGACCTTTGCATCAAATAATATGCAAAAACGAACAATCCGCGGCCTCGCCGAAGTCTACCAAGTAGCAACAACAAATCCATGGAGCGACATAGCCATCACCTTCAACGCCAGCGACGAACCTAAATTCCGAACAGCCCGAGCACCAGCCGCACTGGTGCTTAGTCCCATAGTGGACGGCTTTCGACTTACAAAGGTCCTCATGGACGGCGGCAGCAGACTAAACCTCATCTATGAGGAAACTCTTCAAAAAATGGAAATAGACTGGAGCCGTATTGAGCGAAGCAGCACAACCTTCAGAGGAATAATCCCTAGCCAGGAAGCACGCTGCACCGGAAAAATCACACTCGATGTGGTGTTCGGCTCGCCGGACAACTACAGATCCGAAGAAGTCACGTTCCAAGTGGCCCCGTTCAATAGAGGATATCACGCTATCTTAGGACGAGAGGCGTTCACAATTTTTCAAGCCGTACCCCATTACGGGTACATGAAGCTCAAAATGCCCGGGCCCGGTGAATCACTCTCGCTAGTTATTCGGACATAGCAATCCGCGCCGAAAACAAGACAGTCGCACTAGCCCTGGAGGCACTATCCGAAGCCTTAGCGGCAGAAGAACTCACCGTGTTGCGCTCTACGGTGAATAGGGACGATGTGATACTCGATAAAAGATCCAAGTCCACATCCTTCAAACCAGCAGATGAAATAATAAAATTCCAGGTCCATCCAACGGACCCAACAAAGACGGCCTCCATTGGGGCACAATTGAACCCCGAGGTAGACGCCGCACTGCGAGAATTCCTTCGGGAAAATTGGGACATTTTTGCCTGGCATCCTTCGGACATGCCCGGAATCCCACGCCGATTGGCAGAACACAGCCTAAACATCCTAAAAGGATTCAAGCCGGTCAAACAGGCTCTTCGACAATTTTCCGAACCCAAAAGACAGGCAATGGGAGAAGAGCTAGCCAAACTATTGGAAGCCGGATTCATCAGAGATATCAAACATCTGGATTGGCTAGCAAATCTGGTAATGGTACCAAAGAAGGACAAATCCTGGCGCCTATGCGTCGATTTTAAAGACCTCAATAAGGCTTGCCCAAAGGATCCCTTCCCCCTCCCCCACATTGACCAAATTATCGATGCTACCGCAGGGCACGATTCGTTGTGCTTCCTCGACGCATACTCTGGCTACCATCAAATCAAGATGGCGGAAGTAGACCAAGCCGAACCGGCATTCATCACTCCATATGGACCATTCTGCTTCAACACGATGCCCTTCGGACTTAAAAACGCCGGTGCAACATATCAGCGCATGATTCAAACATGTCTGGCTACCCAGATCGGCAAAACAGCCGAGGCATACGTAGTCGACGTAGTCGTCAAAACAAACCACGTCGAAACTCTAGTAGACGATTTGAGGATCACATTCGACAACCTCAGAGCATATGACATCAAGCTGAATCCGGAAAAATGCGTTTTCGGCGTACCATCCGGAAAGCTGCTGGGCTTCATTGTATCTGGTAGAGGAATTGAAGCAAACCCGGCTAAAATCCGAGCTCTGTCACAGTTGGATATTCCAAAAGACCTCAAACAGATACAAAAATTGACAGGATGCGTGGCAGCCCTAAGCCGTTTTATCTCCCGCTTGGGAGAAAAGGCACTGCCCCTCTATCGCCTCCTTAGGCGCACCGAACACTTCGAGTGGACGGATGCTGCCACTGCCGGACTCGAAGAAATAAAGGCCATATTGGCAACAAATCCGGTCCTAGCTGTGCCAAACCTAGGCGAACCTATGTTGTTATACATCGCAGAACACAGCAAGTTGTAAGTGCAGTACTCGTCGTTGAACGAGAGACAGAAGGGCATAAATTCCCTCTTCAAAAACCAGTGTACTATGTATCCACTATGTTAACCCCCTGCAAGTACCGTTACCCGCACTATCAAAAGATAGCGTACGCAGTGTTCATGGCATCCCGGAAGCTCCGACACTACTTTCAGGAGTGTTCGATAACAGTGGCCTCCGAAGTACCACTCAATGACAGTATAAACAACCGCGACGCAACGGGCAGGATTGCAAAATGGGCCATTGAGCTCCAACCATTCGATATAACCTACAAGCCTCGGCGAGCTATAAAGTCACAAGTTTTGGCTGACTTCGTCGCTGAATGGACAGAAGCCGAACTCCCTAAAGAGTACGGCGCATACTCCAATTGGACTATGCACTTCGACGGCTCCAAAATGTTGGCCGGACTGGGGGCTGGCGTCGTCTTGACGTCCCCAACCGGGGACACAGTCCAATACGTACTTCAAATAATGTACACGGACTCCAACAACGCAGCCGAATACGAGGCCCTTCTACATGGTCTCCGGATGGCAATCTCCATGGGCATTCAACGCCTAGAGGTGCGCGGGGATTCAAACCTTGCAATATCCCAAATAAACGGAGACTTTGACGCCAAGGATCCGAAAATGGCAGCATAACGCAACGCTATCCTAAAAATGTCGGCTCGGTTTGAAGGACTTGAATTCCATCACGTAGCCCGAGAAAATAACCAAGCAGCCGACGTACTGGCACGCATCGGTGCAAAACGTGACGCTGTCCCTCCGAATATCTTCCTGGAACGGCTCTTCAAGCCGTCCGTACTATGGGAAGGGGAGTCCGGAAATGACAAACCGGAAACAACCGCGCCAACCGGCGATTCAGCCGATGACATAACACCTGCAGCCCACGACATAATGGCAGTAATCGCCCCGTGGACAGAACCATTCCTAGCCTATTTGCTTAGACAGGAACTTCCCGAAGACCAAAACGAGGCCCGTTGCATAGTCCGGCGATCGAAAGCCTACAAGGTCCATGAGGGAGAACTTTATAAGAAAAGTACAACCGGAGTCCTTCAAAGATGTATCTCCGAAGAGGAAGGGCGAAACCTCCTGGCTGAAATTCATGCCGGACTAGGCGGACACCACGCAGCAGCCCGGGCCCTTGTAGGAAAGGCATTCCGTATAGGATTTTATTGGCCGACAGCCCGGGCAGATGCCCAGGACTTAGTCCAGAGATGCGTCGGTTGTCAGCTCTTTGCTAATCAGAGCCATATGCCACCCACCGCCCTCAAAACTATACCCATTACCTGGCCATTCGCGGTCTGGGGGCTTGATATGGTTGGACCCCTTAAAGGGGGAACCCACAAGCAAAGGTACCTATTGGTCATGGTGGATAAATTCACCAAATGGATAGAGGCCAAACCGGTCAAAACGGCAGAGTCCGGACCAGTGATAGACTTTATATCCGGGGTCGTACTCCGTTACGGTGCCCCCCACAGCATCATCACCGACAACGGCACAAACTTCACGGCCGACGAGGTTAAGTCATGGTGCAAAAACATGGGCATTAAGCTCGACTACGCTTCAGTCTATCACCCTCAAACCAACGGTCGAGTGGAACGAGCAAATGGTCTAATAATGAGCGGCATTAAACCCAGACTAGTTCGGTCACTTACAAAATCAGACACGCACTAGGTAGAGGAGCTCGACTTCGTACTCTGGGGGCTGCGGACAACGCCCAACCGTACTACCGGATTTACACTATTCTTCATGGTATACGGCGCAGAGGCAGTTCTGCCCTGCGACATCATTCATGACTCACCTCGAGTGCGCATGTACGAAGAGCGAGAAGCCGAGATGGATCGGTAGGACAGCTTGGACGCGTTGGAGGAGGAACGCGACGTCGCCAAGGCTCGTTCCGCATTTTATCAGCAGCAGGCTCGAAGATATCAAAGCAGAGAAGTACGGGCCAAGACTTACAACGTTGGTGAACTAGTTCTAGGCCTGCCGGACAAGAAAAAGGACAAGCTCAAGCCCAAATGGGAGGGCCCCTTCAACATCGACCAAGTCCTGACCGGCGGGGCGTACCGTCTACGAAATGCGTCGGACAACCGACTCGAGCCGAACCCATGGAACGCAGCCCGCCTCCGAAGATTTTACGCCTAGTGCCGGACTAAGGGTTCGTCCCCTCCCCCTGTTCAAATTTTTATACTGCAGCTGTCCTTTATTTCCCTTTCTTCTCTTAACCCTTCTACTAAAAGGTCCTCAAGGGCCTACTAGAATACACTTGATGTGCTATCCGCACTCATTATACCTGGGGGCTTCTTTTCCAGAAGCTCAACTATAAGGGCCTCACGCCCAACACATGTGTCATGCTTCCACATGTACCTTTTACTCACCATTATATGCATCGATATGACTTAAGTTTTGGCCAAGCTGGGTTGCCTGGCTCCTGTGCTTACCCCTACGTTCCCGATTGTTCGGCTAGGAGGTAAAGGGAGCACCTCTGCGATTGTTACTGCCGGGTCAGCCGGATGTGTACCTCAGACTGGGTGAAGCCGAAAGCTAGCGTTCTTAAGGGAATATTCGGTCGGTGACTTGAAAGATGATTTTTTACCTACCTGTTTACCTACCCCCAGATGTTTTTCTGCTTTTTTCGCAGTCCGGACATGCACTTTAGGGCATGCCTCCCAGGTAAAGGAACCCTTAACGGAACTATTCTCCCTGGAAGATGTTTCTTACTAACCATGTAATATAACATAACTAGTTGGGCACTTGTCTGATAAAGCACTAATGACCCCTACGCCTGGTCTCCATGCATACCCCGGTTGTTTCTTAACCAAAAAGGGTATCCGGACACACTCCGGACTCTAGGGTCCCGAGGTCGAAGCGAAAAGGTCGGCAAAGACAAACGATCTACAATCCGGCTAGAAGGCATTTCATATGTCATTTTCAATACATTATCAAATTTACTGATTGTATTCCTCCTCAATCCCGTCTAACAGGCTGTCTAACTTACAGTCCCGTTGGGAAAATTTAGCAGCCAACTCTACTTGGCTGTATACTAAACTCACAGGGATCTCCTGCCCATCGGGCCCCACCGGTCCAACTTCGGCCATGTGGTTGGGATCCGCCTTCTTGTACCGCGTCTTCACCATGGCCCAAGCCTCCCTGGCACCCTGGCGGCAGGCCGAAATCTTCCATAAACGGAAGCGTTGACGCACTCCCTGGAGTTTCTCCGCAAGCTCCCCAAGGCCCTCGGGTAGGGAGACGGCTGGCCATAATGCCTGGACGACGCCGCTCATCGCCTGCCGTACTCGTTCGAGCAGTTGCAACAGCTCGGGAAGTTGATCACCCGTCGATACGGGCATCTCCTCCGCAGGGCGACCTGTGAGTATACCTACAAGACATATTATGTCAATTGACTTCCTCGCCGAACTCTTCTTTTCAAAGGAGTTCGCTCAAGCACTTACTATAGATGCCGCAACGAAGCCGCTGATTCTCCTTAACGGAGCCGGACAGCTCGACCCGAACGCCTTTCAGCTCTTCTCCAAGCTGGGCGTGAGCATCTTGAAGCTTGTTCCTTTCCTGTTGTACTCTATTCAGCACCCTCTCGCCGGCCTTTAGCTGGCGCAGCAGTTCCTGCCTGTCTGAATCTAGTCCGGCAGCACCTGCAATGTCATTATTAGACTTACGCGCATGCCGCACGGCACTTATATTTACCAAACAAATGTGTTACTAGGAGGGGCCTCTGTGTTCCCTCCTACGGCAACAAGTGCGGCCTCAAGTTGGGCTTTGCATTCTTGCAGCTCCTGAGACAGCTGGGCATTCTTCTCGGTAAGAGCCTGCATTTCAAATGATCCTTAAATCAGTTAACATAACTACTTTAAGTCTCGAGGGCTACTGGCATATATAACCATTAAATTCCCTTACCCATATGTCTTTTACATACTGCTCCGTGGCTCTGGTAAAACCATCTTGAGCAGCACGAAGGTGCGAGTCCCCCGCGTTAAAGGCGTCCAGCGCCTCAGGAGAGAAGCATGCTTCACGAAATACTGTCCGGCGGCGCCTATGGTTCATGGCGCTCTCCACCTCAGACTTGGTGGCGGACAGTCGGTCGGCATCCTCCGTCGGAGGAGTGTCCGGCCCGCGCCTTGCGCTTGCCTCCCCCTCCTGACCGGGCGCTGGAGCCTGGCCGGTATAGGCCGGATTGGCAACTTCTACGCCCGCAGTCCGGCGGGCGCTTTTTCTCCTATAAGGATCATGAGCACTCAGACGTTTCCTAGGAACGCTGCTCTGAATATTCAAATACGAGCTATACCTTTGCGGCGACATTTCAGTCCGTGCCGCGCTCCTTTTCCGCCTGCTGGTCCGGACCGACCTTTGTTGGTCAGCCGCCGCAGGCTCGGCTTCCCGCCTTGAAGGCACTTCCTGTAAAACACCATCGTTCGCGAAGGTCAGAAATGGGCAAGGAAGAGATGATGGTGTCCGGACCTCGGTCACAATCACCTGGGAAGCCGCATATAATCCGGGGTAGTCCGCCGTAATGGCGACCAAAGCGTTATCGATGCTGAGCTGGTGGAACACCCCGTCGATCAGCTCCACCTTGATATCCAGATCCTCTTCGGAGGCCGGGTCCTGGGATCTCTCTGGATCCTCAGGTTGCGGAGCCGGACTTACCATGTCCTCCACAATCCGGCGCAGTTCCTGCGCCGAAGATATAGTGTAAGGGGCTTAAAACTTTAAAAGTGCGGGTTGAGCCCTTAAAAGGCGTTCACTTACCCAGCCCCGAGGGTTGTTCATGGAGAACCCATTCAAGGGGTTTGTTCGGAGGAAGTCCTCTTTTTCCCCCTTGTACAGGCCGGATAGGATCTGCACCAGGTTCTCGGTCAAATCCGGCCCTTTGCGGCCATGGCGGGTGGCATCGTCCTCCCCGTTGAAATCCCACATGGGGTGGCCCCTGTATTGCAACGGTTGTACCCCCCGCATAATGCATATTGCCATGATTCCGATCATGGTCAACCCGGAATGGGCTAGTAACCTTATTCGGCCCATCAGGTAATGGACGCTCTTGTCTTCCTCCAATTGGGGACTCCGCGGGCGCCAACTAAGGCGTTTCTTCAGGGGCGCAACACTGAACTCCGGGAGGCCGACCCAGACAGGGTCCGGCAGCGGAGCGTCTTCTATGTAAAACCATTCCGAAGGCCAGTCTTCGGACGCCTTCTTAGGGGTTCCGGATGGGTATCTGGTCCCGGCAATGCGCCATACTTCGGCGCCGCCCACTTGATATATGGATCCCTCGTGAGAACGGGGTACGAGGCAGAACAACCTCTTCCACATCGCAAAATGGGGCTCAATGCCCAGGAACAGCTCGCAGAGAGCTACGTAACCCACGATATGCAGGACAGAGGCGGGTGTGAGGTGATGGAGCTGGAGTCCGTAGAACTCCAGGAGCCCGCGGAGGAACGGATGTATAGGAAATCCAAGTCCCCTTATCAGATAGGGGACGAAGCATACCCGCTCCCCTTTGTTGGGACTTGGGGTAGCCTCCGCTTGCTTCCCACCTTGGTAGGTGGCCATCCCGGCTCGAACCGGGACCATGAAGGCCGGAGGGAGATATCCCCCCGCTTGGAGCTTCACTAGCTCGTTGTGTGGAACAGAGCATCTCCTCCAATCTCCTGGCAATGGGCTGGGAGCGCGAGAAGAGGAGCCGCGCCGACGGTCCATGGTTGAATGGATTGTTGGGTCAAAGGCGCTCCGATGAGTATTCGCGGAAGGAAGGTGGTGTGATTTGGATCTGGATTTTTGCCTCTTTTGTAGGCGGATGACTTGCACGACTAGGGGGTGAAACGTAAAAAACACCCTGGCTTTTCGCATTCGTGCGACGCATGGAGGAAGGCCATTATTGGGCGTAGAAGCCAAGAAGCACAGCATTTATGAGAAAGCCAGACACTGTTCGGCCGGTACATGGAACTTAAAGGGAGAACCCGCCTTGCAACGCCGAAGACTATATACGCGCTGGACTTATCGTCATTGAAGCCTGGTTCGGGGGCTACTGAGGGAGTCCTGGACTAGGGGGTGTCCGGACAGCTGGACTATCATCGTCCGCCGGACTCCAAGACTACGAAGATGCAAGATTGAAGACTCCGTCCCGTGTCCGGATGGGACTTTCCTTGGCGTGGAAGGCAAGCTTGGCGATACGGATATGTAGATCTCCTACCATTGTAATCGACTTTGTGTAACCCTAGCCTTCTTCGGTGTCTATATAAACCGGAGGGCTTTAGTCCGTAGGACACAACATACATTACAACAATCATACCATAGGCTAGCTTTAGGGTTTAGCCTCCTTGATCTCGTGGTACATCCACTCTTGTACTACCCATATCATCAATATTAATCAAGCAGGACGTAGGGTTTTACCTCCATCAAGAGGGCCCGAACCTGGGTAAAACATCGTGTCCCTTGTCTCCTGTTACCATCCGCCTAGACGCACAGTTCGGGACCCCCTACCCGAGATCCGCCGGTTTTGACACCGACACCGCTCTCAGCGGATGAAATCCTTTCAATCACCGTACCCATTAATGCACGGTGATCTTCTGAGATAGACGCTCGCCGAGCAGATCCTTCAGCTCCTCCGACCGTACACCAGGTGGTGCCGGACTCGTCCGATGGCCTTTTTCGAAGGCCGGATGCGGAGGGCTTTGAGGGGACATACGACTTCCTTCCGGCCCCGCCGGACTCGGAGAAACCCTCTACGACGACACCTCAGGGTCGCCCGCCTCACTAGACGGTACAGCAGGGGGAGGCGTTTCGCTCTCCATCATCTCCGGACAAAGATCCCCCAAAGATGAGCTCTGCTGAGAAGGGCGGAGATCCGAACTACAAGGTAAAGTTTCGGTTATCTTCATCAGAAATAGGGCAGTGATATCCTTTATTTTAAAAAAATAACTCCCCTTTTTAATTACGGCTCGGTGGAGAGCTGATCCCCTTGGGGGCACAATACGGTCGAGGCATCTCTCGGCGCAGGACCCTCTGACAAAGATTTCTTCCCCCACTTTGAGACCATGGTCTCCGGGTCTTCAGAGGCGGCCCTCTTCTTCCCTTGGATGGAGGGATTCTCGATCCTCCTTTCCTGACAGCCTCCTTCGCGGAGGCGGTAGCTTCCTTGTTCCCCCCTTCGCCTTCTTCCGAAGGCGCAACCTCCAGCATCCTGGTTAACACGGGATCCGGCGTGGTCTCAGGGAGGGGGGCCGGACACCTGATTAACTTTGCTTTCGCTATCCACTCCTGTTCAAGGGACAGCTCTTTTAAAGGGAAAGTTTGTGATAAATATGGGATAGCGTGTCCGGGTACAGGGCTACTTACTTGAGTATCCGGGCGAATGCAGCTCAGACCTGCGTCCTCGGTCAAGTCCGGACACATCGCTTGTGATCCGAAGAAAAGCTTGTACATCTCCACGGACGTCGCGCCCATAAAATGTTGGAGAGCTCGTGGTCCCTCCGGGTTAAATTCCCACAGGCGGAGGGGGCGACATTTGCAGGGCAGGGTGCGACGAATCAGCATGACCTGCGCTACTACGACCAGTGTGATCTCTCTCTCTAGGAGGTCTTGAATGCGGCCCTGCAACAAGGGCACGTCCTTGGACGGCCCCTAGTCAAGTCCTTTATTGACCCATGACGCCAGCCGCGGTGGAGAACCTGAGCGAAAGGCAGGTGGCGCCACCCATTTGGTGCCCCTGGGAGCTGTGATATAAAACCACTCTTGTTGCCATAGGCTGAGCTCCTCTTGAAAAGAGCCCTCGGGCCATGGAGCATCAGCATTCTTGCTTATAACAGCCCCTCCGCACTCTGGCTGCTGCCCCTTGATCATCTTCAGCTCCACTTTGAAGGTCTTGAGCCACAATCCGAAGTGAGGGGTAATGCGGAGGAAGGCTTCGCATACGACAATGAACGATGAGATGTGGAGGATGGACTCCAGATCCAAGTCGTGAAATTCCATCCCATAATAAAACATGAGCCCCCTCACGAAGGGGTCCGTCGGGAAGCCTAGCCCCCGAAGAAAGTGAGATGCGAACACTACACTTTTGCCAGGCTTGGAGTGGGGATAACCTGCCCTTGGGCAGGCAGCCTATGCGAAATTTCACCGGTTAAATACCTGGCATCTCTTAGCTTTAGCACGTCTTCTTCCGTAACGGAGGAAGGCATCCACCGGCCTTGCGGGTCGGAGCTGGACATCATCGATGGTCCGAAGCGCCTGAATCTGGAGCTTTGGGTGTTGGAACTCGAGTCAAGGGGCAGATTCGATTGAGATTGAAAGAAAGGAGTGGAGCCTTGGTCTCTTTATAAAGAGGTTGAATACCAAGAGCCTTCCCCGTGACCGTTCGAGACTCGCCTTCGATAGAGGAGACGTGCCAACGGGCACGACTGGGTTACCCACGCCCGTATTAATGAGAATCCCGGAATAAGGGGACACGATCTCTGCTTTGACAAGACGTGCCAAGGAAACCGCCTTGCTAGACGCGCTGAGGTGGGACAGTAAAAACGATTCGAATAAAGGCTTGGCCATGGTGTGATGTCACGCCACGAAATACGTCAGCAGATTGAATTTGTGAAAATATTATTCTCTCTACGGTGGTATGTGGAACTTATTTTGCAGAGCCGGACACTATCCTTGTGTTCAAAATCTTCTATGAAGTATTCGGAGGAGGAACCCGACTTGCAATGCCGAAGACAATATGCGCGCCGGACTCGTCGTGATTGAAGCCTGGTTCAAGGGCTACTGAGAGAGTCCTGGATTAGGGGGTGTCCGGATGGCCGGACTATAGCCTTTGGCCGGACTCCTGGACTATGAAGATACAAGATTGAAGACTTCGTCCCGTGTCCGGATGGGACTTTCCTTGGCGTGGAAGGCAAGCTTGGCGATACGGATATGTAGATCTCCTACCATTGTAACCGACTCTGTGTAACCCTAACCCTCTTCGGTGCCTATATAAACCGGAGGGTTTTAGTCCGTAGGACGAACAACAATCATACCATAGGCTAGTTTCTAGGATTTAGCCTCTCTCATCTCGTGGTAGATCTACTCTTGGACTACCCATATCATCAATATTAATCAAGCAGGAGTAGGGTTTTACCTCCATCGAGAGTGCCCGAACCTGGGTAAAAACATCGTGTCCCTTGTCTCCTGTTACCATCCGCCTAGACGCACAGTTCGGGACCCCCTACCCGAGATCCGCTAGTTTTGACACCGACAACACGTATGCTTTAAAGAATAATGATAACCATGAAACTTGTCATCTTGATCTTAATTTTCAATCATATGATAGTTATTTTGTTGAGTTTGCTCCCACTACTATTGATGAGAAGAATTTTGCTTATGTGGAGAGTAGTAAATTTTCTATGCTTGTAGATCATGAAAAGAATGCTTTAGGTGTTGGTTATATTGTTGAATTCATTCATGATACTACTGAAAATTATTATGAGGGAGGAATATGTGCTTGTAGGAATTGCAATAATGTCAAGTTTCCTCTCTATGTGCTTAAATTCTTGAAGTTATGCTTGTTTTACCTTCCTATGCAAGTTGATTATCGTTCCCATAAGTTGTTTGCTCACAAAATCCCTATGCATAGGAAGTGGGTTAGACTTTAATATGCTAGTCATATGCTTCATGATGCTCCCGTTATGTTTCAATTCTTATCTTTTATGTGAGCATCATTGTCATCATCATGCCTAGCTAGAAAGGCATTAAAGAAAATCGCTTGTTGGGAGACAACCCAATACTTATCCTTACTGTTTTTGTGTGTTCACATGATTATGCTACTGTAGTAATCATGTTTTATAGCTTTTGTTTCAATAAAGTGCCAAGTAAGACCTTTAGGATGGCTTACGGTGATAGTTGTGTTGATCCTGCTGAAAATCAGAAACTTTTGCACCCAGTAAACTAGTTTTGTTAATTCACAGAAGCGTTCTTCTTATCTGATTCTATTTTCTCTGGATTGGTACACAAATTGCTTAGGCCTTCCTAATTTGGTAGTATTTTTGGAGTTCCATAAGTATACGTTTGATACAGATTACTACAGACTGTTCTGTTTTTGACAGATTCTGTTTTCTATGTGTTGTTTGCTTATTTTGATGACTCTATGGCTAGTAAAATAGTTTATAAACCATATAGAAGTTGGAATACAGTAGGTATAACACCAATATAAATAAATAATGAGTTCATTACAGTACCTAAGTGGTGGTTTTATTTTCTTATACTAACGGAGCTTACGAGTTTTCTGTTGAGTTTTGTGTTGTGGAGTTTTCAAGTTTTGGGTAAAGATTCGATGGACTATGGAATAAGGAGTGGCAAGAGCCTAAGCTTGGGGATGCCCAAGGCATCCCAAGGTAATATTCAAAGGACAACCAAGAGCCTAAGCTTGGGGATGCCCCAGAAGGCATCCCCTCTTTCGTCTTCGTACCATCGGTAACTTTACTTGGAGCTACATTTTTATTCACCACATGATATGTGTTTTGCTTGGAGCGTCATTTCCTTTTGTTAGTTTTTGCTTGCTGTTAGTTAGAATGATGTTTTGCATCTTTAGTTTCAATAAAGAAGTCAAGGATAGCCTTTGCCATGCTTATTTTTCTAGTATACATGTTGCTGTTTGAAAACAGAAAGTTTACCGCTGTTGCAAAAATTCCCTAGAAAAGTCAGAGGGTGGTATAATGGTGAATCTTTTTGCATAATGAGCTCTGATAAATTTATTACAGTGGGAATTTTAGTTCATAGTTTTGGAGTCAGGAAAGTATTGATACTCCTGCATTCTTTACAGACTGTACTGTTTTGGCAGATTGTTGTTATGGTTGCATTGTTTGCATATGTTTGCTTGTTTAATGATTCTATTTGAAGATAGGAGTATTAAATATGCAGAGGCATTTAGTATGCAATGTTGAATAATAATTTTAGTGATTTGTTACAGTAGAAGATGATAAGGTTTTGCATTGGTTTATACTAACCTATCTCACGAGTTCTTGTTGAGTTTGTTCTGAATGAAGCCTTTTGAGAAATAGAGAAGCCATGATATGAGAGGAATTAAGGAGATACAAAAGCTCAAGCTTGGGGATGCCCAAGGCACCCCAATATAATATTTCAAGAAGTCTCAAGCATCTAAGCTTGGGGATGCCCCGGTAGGCATCCCACCTTTCTTCTTCAATAACTATCGGCTAGTATCGGTTGAGCCTAAGTTTTTGCTTCTTCACATGAGTTGTGATATCCTTGCATTGTAGTTTTCTTTAGCTTTGCTTGCTGTTTGAATAAAGTATCAAGATCTGAAATTATTAAATGAGAGAGAGTCTTCGCATAGTTGCATAATTATTTAGCTACTCATTGATCTTCACTTATATCTTTCGGAGTAGTTTGTTGTTGCTCTAGTGCTTCACTTATATCTTTTAGAGCATGGTGGTAGTTTTATTTTGAAGAAATAGATGAAATCTCACACTTCACTTAGATTATTTTGAGAGTCGCTAATAGCATGGTAATTTGCTTAATGTTAATATACTTGGTATTCAAGATATGTGAAACTTTCTTATGAGTGTGTTGAATACTAAGATGAGTTTGATGCTTGATAATTGTTTTGAGATATGGAGGTGATAATATCAAAGTCGTGCTAGTTGAGTAATTGTGAATTTGAGAAATGCTTGTGTTGAAGTTTGCAAGTCCCGTAGCATGCACGTATGGTTAAAGTTGTGTAACAAATTTGAAACATGAAGTGTACCTGGCTTGTGCATCCTTATGAGTGGCGGTCGGGGACGAGCGATGGTCTTTTCCTACCAATCTATCCCCCTAGGAGCATGCGTGTAGTACTTGGTTTTTGATGACTTCTAAATTTTGCAATGAGTATATGAGTTCTTTTGACTAATGTTGAGTCCATGGATTATACGCACTCTCACCTTTCCGCCTTTGCTAGCCTCTTCAGTACCGTGCATTGCCCTTTCTCACCTTGAGAGTTGGCGCAAACTTCGCCGGTGCATCCAAACCCCGTGATACGATACGCTCTATCACACATAAACCTCCTTATATCTTGCTCAAAACAGCCACCATACCTACCTATCATGGCATTTCCATAGCCATTCCGAGATATATTGCCATGCAACTTCCACCATCATCATCATCATCATGACATACATTACTTTTGTCATATTGCCATTGCATGATCATGTAGTTGACATCGTATTTGTGGCAAAGCCACCATGCATTATTTTCCATACATGTCACTCTTGATTCATTGCACCATCCCGGTACACCACCGGAGGCACTCATATAGAGTCATATCTTGTTCTAAGTTTCGAGTTGTAATCTTCATGTTGTAATCAATAGAAGTGTGCAGATCATCATTATTAGAGCATTGCCCAAATAAAAAAAAAGAGAAAGGCCAAAAGAAAAAAAAAGAAGGGCCCAAAAAAAGAGAAAGGCCAAAAGAAAAAAAGAAAGGCCCAAAAAAAATATATAAAAAGGGAAATGGTACTATCTCTTTTTCCACACTTGTGCTTCAAAGTAGCACCTTGTTCTTCATGTAGTAAGTCTCATATATTGTGCTTCAAATTAGCACCTTGTTCCTCATGTAGTGAGTCTCATAAGTTGTCTTTTTATACTAGTGGGAATTTTCCATTATAGAACTTGGCTTGTATATTCCTACGATGGGCTTCCTCAAATGCCCTAGGTCTTCGTGAGCAAGCGAGTTGGATGCACACCCACTAGTTTTCTTTTGTTGAGCATTCATAGCTCTAGTGCATCCGTTGCATGGCAATCCCTACTCACTCACATCGATATCTATTGATGGGCATCTCCATAGCCCGTTGATACGCCTAGTTGATGTGAGACTTTCTCCTTTTTTGTCTTCTCCACATAATCCCCATCATCATATTCTATTCCACCCATAGTGCTATATCCATGGCTTAAGCTCATGTATTGCGTGAAGGTTGAAAAAGTTTGAGATTATTTAAGTATGAAACAATTGCTTGGCTTGTCATCGGGGGTATAGAAGTTGGGAAAATCTTTGTGTGACGAAAATGAAGCATAGCCTAACTATATGATTTTGTAGGGATGAACTTTCTTTTGCCATGTTATTTTGAGAAGACATGATTGCTTTGATTAGTATGCTTGAAGTATTATTATTTTTGTGTCAATATGAACTTTTGTCTTGAATCTTTCGGATCTGAATATTCATATCACAAGTAAGAAGATTTACATTGAAATTATGCAAACTATCACTCCGCATCAAAAATTCTTTTTTATTATTTACCTACTCGAGGACGAGCAGGAATTAAGCTAGGGGGTGCTTGATACGTCTCCAACGTATCTATAATTTTTGATTGCTCCAAGCTACTTTATCTACTGTTTTAGGCAATATTGGGCTTTATTATCCACTTTTAAATTATTTTTGGGACTAACCTATTAACCGGAGGCCCAGCCCAGATTTGCTGTTTTATGCCTATTTCAGTATTTCGAGGAAAAGAAATATCAGACAGAGTCAAAACGGAACGAAATCAACTAGAGAAGTTATTTTTGGAAGGAAAGCAACTCGGGAGACTTGGAGTCCACGTCAAGAAAGAAACGAGGAAGGCACGAGGTAGGGGGGCGCGCCCACCCCCCTGGGCGCGCCCTCCACCCTCGTGGGGCCCTCGTGGCTCCCCTGACGTGTTTCTTCCTCCTATATATACCTACGTACCCTAAAACTTCCAGAACAGAAGATAGATCGGGAGTTCCGCCGCCCCAAGCCTCTGTAGCCACCAAATACCTTTCAGGAGCCCGTTCCGGCACCCTGCCGGAGGGGGATCCCATCACCGGTGGCCATCTTCATCATCCCGACGCTATCCATGACGAGGAGGGAGTAGTTCACCCTCAGGGCTGAGGGTATGTACCAGTAGCTATGTGTTTGATCTCTCTCTCTCGTGTTCCTCTATGTCACGATCTTGATGTATCCCGAGCTTTGCTATTGTAGTTGGATCTTATGATGTTTTTCCCCCTCTACTCTCTTGTGATGAATTGAGTTTCCCCTTTGAAGTTATCTTATCGGATTGAGTCTTTTATGAGAACACTTGATGTATGTCTTGCCGTGATTATCTGTGGTGACAATGGGATATCATGTGCCACTTGATGTTTGTTTTGGTGATCAACTTGCGGGTTTCGTGACATTGGGAACCTATGCATAGGGGTTGGCACACGTTCTTGACTCTCCGGTAGAAACTTTGGGGCACTCTTTGAAGTACTTTGTGTTGGTTGGATGAATCTGAGATTGTGTGATGCATATCGTATAATCATGCCCACGGATACTTGAGGTGACATTAGGGTTTTGGTTGATTTGTGTCTTAAGGTGTTATTCTAGTATGAACTCTTTTATAGATTGATTCGAAAGAATAACTTTGAGGTGGTTTCGTACCCTACCATAATCTCTACATTTGTTCTCCGCTATTAGTGGCTTTGGAGTGACTCTTTGTTGCATGTTGAGGGCTTGTCATATTATCTATCTATGTTATTATTGTTGAGAGAACTTGCACTAGTGAAAGTATGAACCCTAGGCCTTGTTTCCTATCATTGCAATACCGTTTACGCTCACTTTTACCACTTGTTACCTTGCTGTTTTTATAATTTCAGATTACAAATACCTTTATCTACTATCCATATTGCACTTGTATCACCATCTCTTCGCCGAACTAGTGCACCTATACAATTTACCATTGTATTGGGTGTGTTGGGGACACAAGAGACTCTTTGTTATTTGGTTGCAGGATTGCTTGAGAGAGACCATCTTCATCCTACGCCTCCTACGGATTGATAAACCTTAGGTCATCCACTTGAGGGAAATTTGCTACTGTCCTACAAACCTGTGCACTTGCAGTCCCAACAACGTCTACAAGAAGAAGGTTGTGTATTAGACATCAGACCGCCACTCATAAGGATGACAATCTAAAAACACCTCATGTTTCAAATTTGTTACACAACGGTTACCATACGTGCATGCTACGAGACTTGCCAACTTCAACACAAGTATTCTTTAAATTCACAATTACCCAACTAGGATGACTCTAATATCACCACCTCCATATCTCAAAACAATTATCAAGCATCAAATTGATCATAGCATCCAATTCACTTCCTATGATAGTTTTTATTTATACCCAACTTGGATGCCCATCATTCTAGGACCAATTTTATAACCATAGCAAATACCATGCTGTTCTAAAAGACTCTCAAAATAATATAAGTGAAGCATGAGAGATCAAAAATTTCTACAAAATAAAGCCACCGCCATGCTCTAAAATATATAAGTGAAGTACTAGAGCAAAACTATCTAGCTCAAAAGATATAAGTGAAGCACCTAGAGTATTCTAAAAAAAATCCAAATCATGTGGGTTTATCCAAAAGGTGTGTACATCAAGTATGATTGTGGTAATCTAAAAAGCAAAGACTCATATTATACAAGACGCTCCAAGGTAAACACATATCATGTGGCGAATAAAAATATAGCTCCAAGTAAAGTTACCGATAGACGAAGACGAAAGAGGGGGTGCCTTTCGGGGCATCCCCAAGCTTAGGATTTTGGTTATCCTTGAATATCTTGGGGTGCCATGGGCATCCCCAATCTTAGGCTCTTGCCACTTCTTATTCCATAGTCCATCAAATCTTTACCCAAAACTTGAAAACTTCACAACACAAAACTCAACTGGAAATCTCATAAGCTCTGTTAGTGCAAGAAAGAAAAACCACCACATAAGGTACTGTAATGAACTCATTCTTTATTTATATTGGTGTTAAAACAACTGTATTCCAACTTCTCTATGGTTCATACCCCCCGATACTAGCCATAGATGCATCAAAATAAGCAAACAACACACGAAAAACAGAATCTGTCAAAAAACAGAACAGTCTGTAGAAATATGTAACTTTAGAATATTTATGGAACTCTAAAAATCTTACCAAAATAGGAAGTCCTGGTAAATTTGTCTGTTGATCTACATCAAGAAGAATCAACGCAAAAGCTCATATCTGTGATTTACTAAAATTATTTTCGTGCATGCAAAAGTTTCTATTTTTCAGCAGAATCAAATTAACTATCACCGTAGGTCATCCTATAGGTTCTACTTGGCGCAAACACTAATTAAAACATGAAACCACATCTAAACAGAGGCTAGATGAAATATTTATTACTAAACAGAAGCAAAAAAGCAAGAAACAAAAATAAAATTGGGTTGCCTTCCAACAAGCGCTATCGTTTAACGCCCCTAGCTAGGCATAAAAGCGAGGATAGATCTAAGTAGTGCCATAATAATAAGATAGATCACGAAAACTCATTTCATATTCCCTATGTTCGGCAACAAGTTTTCTTTGAGGCAAGCAAAAGTAATCAAAAGGGCTCAATTTAATGGGACAAAAGTCCCCAAGATCAATCTCGGGAGGTATGGGCTCCTCCTTTGGCCCTACATATTGCACAACCAATTCATCATTATAAGCATTCTTTTGGCAGAACTTCGTAAGCCTATACTCAAGAGAATATCCTAACTCATTATTTCGAATAGCAAAATCATTATTAAGTTCACAAGTTCTATCAACTAGAACATTGGTAGGAACCTTTCTTCTAAGGTTTTCATTAAAAGCAACATAGTCCAAAGATTAGAAACGCCTAATTTCCTCTTGATCGAAGAGGATCGCCTCTATGGGAGGACGGCCAAAGTCTACACTATAGTGCACAAAGATTTCTTTGGCCTCTTTTATTATAAATCTGAACTCATGTGCCAAAAAGATAGTAGCGGCGCGCTTAACAGAAGAATGCTCAATATTAGAAAATTCTAGGAAAATCCATTGTATACAAGGATGCATGTGCATAAACTGTCTTTCAAGTTCAACTATAAGCATGGCGATAGCATCCGCAAGACTACTAGTTCTATGAATAATAGAACCACCCATAGAGGGTAAAGCACCGGCACAGGTAAAGAAATCTTGAATAACCCCTTTTCCAATAATATTACCACTACCGATTCGAAATTTTTTAGTATGTAAGATAGTGGGTTCTTCAACAGGAGCATCAAAATTTTCCATGTTATTATTGTCCATATCAGCGATAATATCCCCCGTTTCAGACATAATGGCAGAAAATGCGAGGAGAAAGCAAAATAGAGAGGAGAACGAGAAAGAGAGGGCGAATAAAACGGCAAGGATGAAGTGGGGGAGAGGAAAACGAGAGGCAAATGGCAAATAATGTAATGCGAGGGAGATGAGTTTGTGATGGGTACTTGGTATGTCTTGACTTGAGCGAAGACCTCGTCGGCAACGGCGCCAGAAATCCTTCTTGCTACCTCTTTAGCACTGTGTTGGTTTTCCTTCAAAGAGGAAAGGGTGATGCAGCAAAGTAGCGTAAGTATTTCCCTCAGTTTTTGAGAACCAAGGTATCAATCCAGTAGGAGGCTCCTCAAAAGTCCCACGCACCTACACAAACAAACAAGAACCTCGCAACCAACACAATAAAGGGGTTGTCAATCCCTTCACGGTAACTTGCAAAAGTGAGATCTGATAGAGATAATAAGATAAGATAAATATTTTTGGTATTTTATAATATAGATTGGAAAATAAAAGATGCAAATAAAAGTAGATGGAAAACTTATATGATAAAAGATAGACCCGGGGCCATAGGTTTCACTAGTGGCTTCTCTAAAGATAGCATAAGTATTACGGTGGGTGAACAAATTACTATCGAGCAACTGATAAAAAAACGCATAGTTATGAGATTATCTAGGCATGATCATGTATATAGGAATCACGTCCATGACAAGTAGACCGAAACGATTCTGCATCTACTACTATTACTCCACACATCGACCGACTCATGCCTGCATCTAGAGTATTAAGTTCATGAAGAACAGAGTAACGCATTAAGAAAGATGACATGATTTAGAGGGATAAACTCATGCAATATGATATAAACCCCATCTTTTTTATCCTCGATGGCAACAATACAATACATGCCTTGCTGCCCCTGCTGTCACTGGGAAAGGACACCGCAAGATTGAACCCAAAGCTAAGCACTTCTCCCATTGCAAGAAAGACCAATCTAGTAGGCCAAACCAAACTGATAATTCGAAGAGACTTGCAAAGATAACTTAATCACACATAAAAGAATTCAGAGGAGATTCAAATATTTCTCATAGATAAACTTGATCATAAACCCACAATTCATCGGATCTCGACAAACACACCGCAAAAAGAGTTACATCGAATAGATCTCCAAGAAGATCGAGGAGAACTTTGTATTGAGATTCAAAGAGAGAGAAAAAGCCATCTAAATAATAACTATGGACCCGAAGGTCTGTGGTAAACTACTCACAACTCATCGAGAGGGCTTGGATATGATGTAGAGGCCCTCCATGGTCGATTCCCCCTCCGGCGGAGCGCCAGCGAAGGCTCTAAGATGGGATATCGCGGATACAGAAGGTTGCGGCGGTGGAATTATGTTTTCGTGGTGTTCTCCGGTGTTTTCAGGGTACGGGAGTATACATAGGAGGAAGAAGTAGGTCGGTTGACGCTGGAGGGGCCCACGAGGGTGGGGGCGCGCCCACCCCCAGGGGGCGTGCCGGGCACCCTCGTGGCCGCCTCGTTTGTTGCTTGACATCCACTCCAAGTCTCCAGGTTTGCATTTGTTTTGAAAAAATCGCTCCCGAAGGTTTCATTCCATTTGGACTCCGTTTGATATTCCTTTTCTTTGAAACACTGAAATAGGCAAAAAACAACAATTCGGGTTGGGCCTCCGGTTAGTAGGTTAGTCCCAAAAATGATATAAAATTGTAAAGTAAAGCCCGTAAACATCCAAAATGGGTAATATAATAGCATGGAACAATCAAAAATTATAGATACGTTGGAGACGTATCAACCAACACCTTATTTTTCCCTGCTACTTTGCTATGTGACTCAAGGACCAAACCTATCTTGACTCACACTCTAGAGGACCCCTTCTTGGAAATTGATGTCAAAGGGGGAGAGAGAGCTCACATCAAAGCTTAATCATATCAAAAGGGGGAAAGAGAGATAAATAATCACATCAAAGAGAGACCCCAGATGCTTGTTATTCAAAGAGGAGAGAAGTCACATGTCTATAGAGGGGAAAGACATGTTCATGTTGTTTGTGTGTTTGCTTTGCTCTGATTTTCTATTCCTTATCTTCTCCCAGTATCCCATATAAGATTCAGGGGGATCAAGACATCTAAGGGAAGGAAATCTTCAAATTCATTGCATATCTTTACCTTTGGGGACATGTCTACACTCAAATAGAGTACCTAGTACTCACTCTCTACATGTCATCCCAATCTTGGTACTCTTGTGGTTTGCTGCTCTTGCTCCATTTAGTAGATGTTTCTGTGTTGTCTAATCTTGTTTACTCAGGTTCATCTCTTCCAAAGCTAGATCAAGAACACAAGGTAATTATATGCATCACACTCATGTGCATGAGGATCTCTTGCTGATGTACATATTGTTTGCAAGAAGGACTCACGAGCATGAAGGTACATTTCCTATATTCACACCATTTGCTATGATGCATATAGACAAGATACATGTAACTCATTGCTTGCTCTGTCATGATTATGCACTCACATGCTCTTTTGTTCCATATTTACATGATTGCATACATGTAGGGGGAGCCTATGCATGTTACATGTCCTTCCAAAGCTTTACCTGCCTTTCTCTATATCCTTATCTAAAGCTTTGATATATGTTGTCATCAATTACCAAAAAGGGGGAGATTGAAAGCACAAGTGCTCCCTGGGTGATTTTGGTAATTAATGTCAACATATCTCTTGTTGGACTAATACTTTTATCTAGTATATTTCAGATAAGTCCAACAGTGGAGTGGCATCGACAAGAGGATGTGGAACCCCTTCAAGATGCTAAGGACAAAGGATTGGCTCAAGATCAAAGCTCAGGACTCTACATTTTCTATTTCAGTGATCCAAGATCACATTGAGTCCATAGGATAGCCAATACTATTAAAAGGGGATGAGGTGTTGCTTAATGGCTTGCTTGCTCAAAGTGCTTAGTGATATGCTCCAAAGCCCTCAACCACTTTCTCATATCTACATATGTACCAAACCAAAAGTCAAACTCAGCCCCACCAATTTGATCTATCCGGTGCCACCGAGTTCACTTGACATAGCCACTGCCAGAAACCCTAATCAATTCAGTCTCACCGATGGGATCTCAGTCTCACCGTGATGGGCTTGGAAACTCTCTATTGCCTATTGCAATAATTTTGGTCTCACCAGATATTCAATCGGTCCCACCGAGTCTGCCTGACCAACTCTCTGTTTCACTTATTACCAAAATCGGTCCCACCGAGTTTGTGTAATCGGTCAAAACGAGATGAGGTTTTACCCTAACCCTAGCACATCGGTCCTACCGAGTTGATCATATCGGTCCCACCGAAATGCCTAACGGTCACATTATGAACTAAATCAGTCTAACCGAGTTTTCTGATTTGGTCTCACCGAGTTTGGTAAATTGTGTGTAACGGTTAGATTTTGTGTGGAGGCTATATATACCCCTCCACCCTCTCTTCATTCGTGGAGAAAGCCATCATAACATGCCTACACTTCCAGCATTCATTTTCTGAGAGAGAACCACCTACTCATGTGTTGAGGTCAAGATATTCCATTCCAACCACATAAATCTTGATCTCTAGCCTTCCCCAAGTTGCTTTCCACTTAAATCATCTGTCCACCAAATCCAATCCTATGAGAGAGAGTTGAGTGTTGGGGAGACTATCATTTGAAGCACAAGAGCAAGGAGTTCATCATCAACACACCATCTATTGCCTTTTGGAGAGTGGTGTCTCCTAGATTGGTTAGCTGTCACTTGGGAGCCTCCGTCAAGATTGTGGAGTTAAACCAAGGAGTTTGTATGGGCAAGGAGATCGCCTACTTCGTGAAGATCTACCCTAGTGAGGCAAGTCCTTCATGGGCGATGGCCATGGTGGGATAGACAAGGTTGCTTCTTCGTGGACCCTTCGTGGGTGGAGCCCTCCGTGGACTCGCGCAGCCATTACCTTTCGTGGATTGAAGTCTCCATCAACGTGGATGTACGATAGCACCACCTATCGGAACAACGCCAAAAACATTCCTGTCTCCAATTGCGTTTGCGCACTCCAATCACATCCCTTTACATTCTTGCAATTTGCATGCTTTACTTTTCACTGCTCATATACTCTTGTCATGCTTGCTTGATATGTATTGTGAATGTTTAAACTTGTGCTTAAACTCCACCTCAACTTGAAGAACTTAAAAATTTCTACTTTTCTTGGTTGAGAGTCTATTCACCCCCCCTCTAGACACCTCTTCTCGATCCTTTCAAACTTCTATTCCATGGAGGATGCCATGCATTCTCCAAACTGCAGGTAGGGTATGAGATGTTTCCTTCTGCGCCCATTAGCTTTGAGATGAAAGTATTTCAAGTTAGCATCTCCTTCCCGAAGATCTCCGATCTTTGCTCTTTATCTCAGCCGAACTCTCTCCAAGGATGCCAGAGCCAAGCATTTACCTTTTAAAAAGCCCGTGAGTTTTCTCTCCTGAGCAGATAGGGTTCTTGCCTCGTGTGATGTATCCAGACGAAGAATGATCTCGTTAGCTGCTTGAAAGTGCAAATTCATGGCACTATGTTTCCTCTGGCCCCACCTCCGAAGCGCTTTGGCGGTGCGTTGGAGCTTAGTACTTAGAATGTGCATCATGTTAGTACTGGAAACCTCCTCCTCCCAAGCCTCCTTTGGCGGAGCTTTGACGGCGGAATTTTAAATATGTTTTTCTTTTTTAGCTATGTTAAAATGCTTTATTTTAGCTTTTGGTTGTATTTTTCCCCCTGTGTCCATCGCGGACAAGTTGCGGTTGAGTCCGCGCATTGGGTGCCTCGACACCAAGCCAGCTCAATACGGACATCCGCCTCCCCATTCTCATCCCTGTAGACGGGAAAGAGTGCAATACAATAGACGTTGTATTGATGGGGTGCTGGTGCACGTATATATAATTACAAGGGAAGGCCTCTACCTCAACTATATACAAGACTAGGAGGTGGGCCACAACTCCAATATACATGCAACAGAAAATACAAATCAACACCCCCCCCACGCAGTCGAAGCATCACAAGAGACACAGAGCCTGGACCGAAACTCCTCAAAGACGGGAGTAGGCAATCCCTTAGTCATTACATCAGCAAACTATTGCGACGTCGGCATGTGAAGAACCCGAACACGACCAAGGGCAACCTGCTCGCGCACGAAGTGAATATCAAGCTCAATAAGCTTCGTACGTCGATGGTGCACCGGGTTGGCGGAAAGGTAGACCGCGCTGACGTTATCGTAGTAGACAAGAGTGGCCTTATGAACATCACAAAGCAACTCCTGGAGCAGCTGATGGAGCCAAGAGCACTCGGCCACGACATTAGCCACAACGCTATACTCTGCCTGCGTGCTGGAGCGGGAGACCGTGGGCTGCCGCTTCGATGACCAAGAGATCAACAAGGGCCCAAGGTAGACGCAGTAGCCTGACATGGAGCATCGAGTGTTGGGGCAGCCAGCCCAGTCGGTATCCGAGTAGGCCACGAGGTCGATGGAGGCGGAGGTCGTGATGGTGAGTCCCAAAGACATGGTGCCGCGTATATAACGGAGAATACGCTTCAGCAAGGTCCAGTGGGAGTCATGCGGAGCATGCATGTGGAGGCACACCTGCTGAACAACATACTGCAGGTCAGGTCGAGTCAGGCTCAGGTATTGTAAAGCACCAATAATGGAGTGATAAAACGCTCCATCAGACGCGAGAGGCCCCTCCAGAGCAGAGAGCCTTCGTGTCGACGGGGGTGGGCGCCGGCTTGCAGTTAAGCATATCGACACGCTCTAGGAGCTCGTGGGCGTACTTCTGCTGATGCAGAAAGAAGCCATCAGTCGGGCGGAGCACCTCCATGCCGAGGAAGTAGTGCAGGGGCCCCAAGTCCTTGAGGGCGAACTCAACATGAAGGCGAGCAGTCAGCCGCTAAAGGAGATCGGGGGCGGATGCCGTGAGGATGATTTCGTCGACGTAGAGCCGCAGATATGCAGTGCTGGCTCCCTGATGATACACAAAGAGTGAGGCATCGGAGCGAGTGGACCGAAATACCAGAGACTGCAGGAAGGTTGCGATACACTGGTACCAAGCCCGAGGCGCCTGCTTCAACCCGTAAAGGGAACGGGAGAGCAAGCACACACAGTCTGGGTGCTCGGCATCGACGAAGCCAGTGGGCTGCTCACAGTACACCTGCTCGGTAAGATGGTCATGCAAGAAGGCGTTGGAGACATCCAACTGGTGCACAGGCCAGGCGCACGAGACCGCCAACTAGAGCACGGCACGGATCGTGCCCGGTTTAACAACCAGGGCGAAGATGTCGGTGAAGTCCACGCCCGCACGCTGCCGAAATCCACGAACCACCCACCGAGCCTTGTAGCGCTCGAGAGAACCGTCCTAGCGAGTCTTGTCGAGAAACACCCACTTGCCAGTGATGATATTGGCACGAGGGGGCCGCGGAACAAGCTATCATGTGCAATTGCGATGTAGGGCGTCGAACTCCTCCTGCGTTGCAGCTAGCCAATGGGGATCCTGAAGGGCAGCACGAGCGGAGGTGGGGACGGGTGATGGCATCGATGTCAAGGCGGTGCACACATACTCGTCGAAGGAGTACCGCGTGCTCGGACGAAGCACTCCTGCTCGGGCACGGGTAATCACGCCAAGAGGCGGGGCAGCAGGGCCGACGATAGCGACGGGAGCCGCGGCAGCGGCAGGGGCCACGGCCACAACAGGGGCGCCGGCGGCGGTGGGGCCACCCGCAGCGGCGACAGGGGTCGTGGCCATGAAAGGGGCCCCGGCGGCTGCGGGGGCACCCGCAGTGACGACGACAGGGGTCGCGACGCTGGTGACGGGTGAAGGAGTCCTGGATTAGGGGGTGTCTGGATGGCCGGACTATAGCCTTTGGCCGGACTCCTGGACTATGAAGATACAAGATTGAAGACTTCGTCCTGTGTCCGGATGGGATTTTCCTTGGCGTGGAAGGCAAGCTTGGCGATATGGATATGTAGATCTCCTACCATTGTAACCGACACTGTGTAACCCTAACCCTCTTCGTTGCCTATATAAACCGGAGGGTTTTAGTCTGTAGGACGAACAACAATCATACCATAGGCTAGCTTCTAGGGTTTAGCCTCTCTGATCTCGTGGTAGATCTACTCTTGTACTACCCATATCATCAATATTAATCAAGCAGGAGTAGGGTTTTACCTCCATCGAGAGGGCCCGAACCTGGGTAAAAACACCGTGTCCCTTGTCTCCTGTTACCATCCGCCTAGACGCACAGTTCGGGACCCCCTACCCGAGATCCGCCGGTTTTGACACCGACATTGGTGCTTTCATTGAGAGTTCCTCTGTGTCGTCATCTTTAGGCCCGATGGCTCCTCCAATCATCAACAACGATGCGGTCCAGGGTGAGACTTTTCTCCCCGGACAGATCTTCGTATTCGGAGGCTTTGCACTGTGGGCCAATTTGCTTTGCCATCTGGAGCAGATTGAAAGCTACGCCCCTGGCCATCAGATCAGATTTGGAAGTTTGAACTATACGGCTGACGTCCGTGGAGACTTGATCTTCAACGGGTTCGAGCCATAGCCGAGCGCGCAGCACTATCACGATGGGCATGATCTAGCTCTGCCGCCGAACAGTGCCCTTGGGGCCGCACCAGTACCTGCTCCGACCTAAGTTCGGAGCCGATTGCGCCGATCGAGGACAGGTGGCTGGACTCCGCCTCGGGGGCTGCAATCTCTACGGCGATTGAGCCGAACACCAACCCTGTCCTTTGCGAAGCTCGTGACTCCAAGGTGCCGGACTCCTCTCCGGACTCTGAACCTTCCGCGCCCCTGCCAATCGAATCCGATTGGGCGCCGATCATGGAGTTCACCACCGTAGACATCTTTCAGCACTCGCCCTTTGGCGACATCCTGAATTCACTAAAGTCTCTCTCTTTATCAGGAGAGCCCTGGTCGGACTATGGTCAGTAAGGTTGGGATGCGGACGACAAAGAAATTCGACTCCCACCCACCACCCACTTCATAGCCACTGTCGAAAGTTTAAACGACGTGCTCGACTTCGACTCCGAAGACATCGACGGTACGGACGACAATGTAGGAGACAAACATGAACCAACACCTATAGGGCACTGGACAGCCACCTCATTTCACGATGTATACATGGTGGACACACCTAAAGGAAGCGACGACGAGGAACAATGGGACGCCACGAGGGGTCATTCCCTCGAAAAGCAGTCAAAATGGCGACGTAAGCGCCGCTCAAAGTCCCGCCTCAACAAAGACAGCAGCCATACAGACCCAGCCATAGAGCAGGGCGAACCGGTGGACGACGAACATGCTATCGAGCAACCGTCCGAACAGGACAATCTGGATAAACAACCCATCCCCGGCGAAGATAACAGTCCGGACGATCTCACGACGGACAAGTTGCTGGAGCAAAAGAACCTCCACAAAAGGCTCGTCGCCACTGCGCGTAGCCTGAAAAAGCAGAAGCAGAAGCTCAAAACAGCAGAAGATGCGCTCAGAATCAGATGGAGCAAAGTACTCAACACCACAGACAAATACGGCGATAGTCTCCGAACAAAGAGCTACCCGAAGCGAAAACTACTGCCCGAATTTGATGAGGAGGCCGTAGAGCCCCCGCGATCAAAGAATAGGAGACCACCCGGTCGGATAGATGACCCATGGCAAACATAGAGCGGCAAACAGCACCGCACACAAGTCGGCACGCGATCCGCACACGGATTCGCATCAAAAAGAGGACCCAGTTAGATCTATCTACGGGCCAAGAAAGCAAGCTCTAGTAAGCAATGCAACACATCAAGTATCCGAATATTACGGTACACCTAAATATAGGGGTGCCGCACACCCCCTCTGTTTCACCGATGAGGTTCTGGATTATGAATTTCCAGCGGGATTCAAGCCCGTAAACATAGAGGCATATGACGGAACAACAGACCCTGGAGTCTGGATCGAGGATTACATCCTCCACATACACATGGCTAGAGGAGATGACCTCCACGCCATAAAATACTTACCCCTCAAGCTCAAAGGGCCAGCCCGGCATTGGCTCAAAAGCATCCCCAAAAGCACCATCGGAAGTTGGGAAGAGCTCGAGGATGCTTTTCGGGCAAATTTTCAAGGGACCTATGTCCGACCTCCGGATGCAGACAATTTAAGTCACATAACTCAACAACCCGAAGAGTCAGCCCAAAAATTCTAGAACAGATTCCTTACTAAAAAGAACCAAATAGTCGACTGTCCGGATGCCGAAGCCTTAGCAGCTTTCAAACACAATGTCCGAGACGAATGGCTCGCCAGACACCTCGGCCAAGAAAAGCTAAGAACAATGGCCGCATTAACAAGCCTCATGACCCGCTTTTACGCGGGAGAGGATAGCTGGCTGGCAAGATGCAGTACCAGCGACCCAAGTACATACGAAGTCAGGGATAGAAACGGGAAACCGCGACGCAGCAAGGACCAGCGCCGGACAATGGGAAACAGCCCAAAGAGCACGGCAGTCAATGCCGAATTCAAAAGCTCACGGTAGAATCACAAAAAACTGCCCCTTAAGGATAACAGAGATGAGCAATCTAACTTAAACAAAATCTTGGACAAGATATGCCAAATCCACAGTACTCCCGGGAAGCCTGCAAACCATACCCACAAAGATTGTTGGGTCTTCAAGCAGTCCGGCAAACTCAACGCCGAACACAAGGGGCTCGACACACCAAGCGAGGACGATGACGAACCCCACAAGCAGAGTACCAGAAAACAAAAGAATTTCCCACAAGAAGTCAAAACAGTAAACTCACTTTACATGACAAAAGGGAAAAACAGAATGGCGCCCATAGAGATACGCACCATACGGCCTATCCCAGAGGAGTCCCGCCACTGGTTGTTAAAACCAATCACCTTCGACCATCAGGATTACTCTAGAAGTATCCGGAATGCGGGATGGACTGCCTTGATATTAGATCCGATAATCGACGGACTCCAATTTACACAAGTCCTAATGGACGGCGGCAGTGATCTAAACCTGCTATATCAGGACACAATCCGCAAAATGGGGATAGACCCAACCACAATTCTCCATAGCAACACTTCCTTTCAAGGGGTAACGCCAGGCCCATATGCCCATTGTACGGGCTCTCTACTGCTAGAAGTTGTGTTCGGCTCACCCGACAACTTCCGCCGCGAAAAGTTAACCTTCCACCTCGCCCCATTCACAAGTAGCTACCAAGCACTACTGGGACGCGAAGCTTTTGCCCGCTTTAATGCAATACCGCATTATGCATCCCTTACACTTAAAATGCCCGGTCCGCGAGGCATCATCTCCTTAAAGGGAAATACCGAGTGTTCCTCGAGCGCGGAAGATAGTGTGACTGCCTTGACAGCCACACACTAAACCGGCTTCACCAATCAAAGCACCTAAACAGGTCGTTCAGACCCTGGACACGGCTAGACGAGTCCGGCGTAAACATACAAGGGCTTACTAGCCGCATACCCCTGTACAAGGGGCTCCGTGCATGTACAACAAGAGACAATAAAGCTCAATTTTATTCATTTTTTGAATCGTACTTTGTTTATTTAACATAACGTACATTTTCGCATGATCTTTTTCAACGAAGTTCCTCTCTTTTACAGATGAACACCATGCTACACCCGTCCAGGATACGGCACAACGGAGACACAGGCGCAGACGTGCAGCAGGGACCCGTGACAAGGATTCTTTTCAGATTAAGACCCTGCGTAAACCTTTTTTACTGTCTCTTGTTGATACACATCCCCCGGTTTCTTGCTATAACCGAGGAGGAGGCTGGCGTTTTGGCATGGGCCGCGTAAGAATTTTGCGCGTACCTGGACACCAGGGGCTTATTACCAAGGGCGTTGTTCGGCCCATTTTCATAAAGACTGAATACCTTAGGGAGTGTTCGGCGTCTCGAGTTAGGCCTTATATGCATCAGCTCCGAATCATGTCTTTGGTCAAATGTTGGGTTTGCCTGGCTCCTGTGTTTTGCTGCCTTACGTTCCGCTCTATTGGCTAAGGCGGCACCGGGAGAACTACTAAGATTGTGCCCCGGTTCGGCCAGGCGAGCACCTCAGTAGAGAAAGCCAAAAACTGACTGTCATGATATAGCGTGAGACTGGTCAACCACTCGATGACCCGCCGGAATCTTTAGGATTCATCCGCCTTGATGAAGGGCCGTTTCCCGGTCAGGCACATACGCGTCCCGAATTCGGGTGAGCGTGGTGCCCCTAGGGGCTATATAGTAGCCCCACGTCAAACTCCTATGGCTAAGTGAAAGTGATAAAGCATTATAGTCCGGTTGCCTAGTTTTCCCAACGGGACTGTAAGTTAGACAGCCTGTTAGACAGGATTGAGGAGGAATACAATCAATAAATTTGACAATGTATGTTTTCCTTTGAAGTGACATGTGAAATGCCTTCTAGCCGGATTGAAGATCGTTTGTCTTTGCCGACCTTTTCGCTTCAACCTCGGGACCCTAGAGTCCAGAGTGTGTCCG
Organism: Triticum timopheevii; assembly: GCA_963921465.1. Lineage (NCBI taxonomy): Eukaryota > Viridiplantae > Streptophyta > Magnoliopsida > Poales > Poaceae > Triticum > Triticum timopheevii. The sequence continues at coordinate 372,647,132 of OY997266.1, forward strand.
AATACCTTTTTGGTTAAGAAACAACCGTGGTATGCATGGAGACCAGGCGTAGGGGTCATTAGTGCTTTATCAGACAAGTGCCCAACTAGTTATGTTATATTACATGGTTAGTAAGAAACATCTTCCAGGGAGAATAGTTCCGTTAAGGGTTCCTTTCGCTGGGAGGCATGCCCTAAAGTGCATGTCCGGACTGCAAAGAAAGCAGTAAAACATCTGGGGGCAGATAGATAAATGAGTAAAAAGTCATCTTTTAAGTCACCGACCGAATATTCCCTTAAGAACGCTAGCTTTCAGCTTCACCCAGTCTGAGGTACACATCCGGCTGACCCGGCAGTAACAATCGCAGAGGTGCTCCCTTTACCTCCTAGCCGAACAATCGGGAACATAGGGGTAAGCACAGGAGCCAGGCAACCCAGCTTGGCCAAAACTTAAGTCATATCGATGCATATAATGGTGAGTAAAAGGTACATGTGGAAGCGTGACACATGTGCTGGGCATGAAGCCCTTATAATTGAGCTTCTATAAAAGAAGCCCCCAGGTATAATGAGTGCGGATGGCACATCAAGTGTATGCGAAAAAATGCAAAAGTAAGCCCTTAGGGGCTTATTAATAAAAAGGTGATGAAAAGAGAAACGAAAGGCAGCCAAGGTATAAAAATTTGGACGGAGGGAGGGGACGAACTCTTACTCCGGCGCTAGGCATAGAATCTTCGGAGGCGGGCTGCGTTCCATGGGTTCGGCTCGAGTCGGTTATCCGACGCATTTCGTAGACGGTATGCTCCGCCGGTCAGGACTTGATCGATAATGAAGGGGCCCTCCCATTTGGGCTTGAGCTTGTCCTTTTTCTTGTCCGGCAGGCGTAGAACTAGTTCGCCAACGTTGTAAGTCTTGGCCCGTACTTCTCTGCTTTGATATCTTTGAGCCTGCTGCTGATAGAATGCGGAACGAGCTTTGGCGACGTCGCGTTCTTCCTCCAATGTGTCCAAGCTGTCCTGCCAATCCAGCTCGGCCTCTCTTTCCTCGTACATGCGCACTCGAGGTGAGTCATGAATAATGTCGCAGGGCAGGACTGCCTCTGCGCTGTATACCATAAAAAATGGTGTGAATCCGGTAGTACGGTTAGGCGTTGTCCGCAGCCCCCAGAGTACGGAGTCGAGCTCCTCGACCCAGTGCATGTCAGATTTAGCAAGTGGCCGCACTAGTCTGGGTTTAATGCCGCTCATTATTAGACCATTTGCTCGTTCCACTTGACCGTTGGTTTGAGGGTGATAGACTGAAGCGTAGTCGAGCTTGATGCCCATATTTTTGCACCATGACTTAACCTTGTCGGCTGTGAAGTTCGTGCCGTTGTCGGTGATGATGCTGTGGGGGGCTCCGTAACGGTGTACTACCCCGGATATAAAGTCTATCACTGGTCCGGACTCTGCCGTTTTGACCGGCTTGGCCTCTATCCATTTGGTGAATTTATCCACCATGACCAATAGGTACCTTTGCTTGTGGGTTCCCCCTTTAAGGGGTCCAACCATATCAAGCCCCCAGACCGCGAACGGCCAGGTAATGGGTATAGTTTTGAGGGCGGTAGGCGGCATATGGCTCTGATTAGCAAAGAGCTAACAACCAACGCATCTCTGGACTAAGTCCTAGGCATCTGCCTAGGCCGTCGGCCAATAAAATCCTGTACGGAATGCCTTTCCTACAAGGGCCCGGGCTGCTGCGTGGTGTCCGTCTAGTCCGGCATGAATTTCAGCTAGGAGGTTTCGCCCTTCCTCTTCGGAGATACACCTTTGAAGGACTCCGGTTGTGCTTTTCTTATAAAGTTCTCCCTCATGGACCTTGTAGGCTTTTGATCGCCGAACTATGCAGCGGGCCTCGTTTTGGTCTTCGGGGAGTTCCTGCCTAAGCAAGTAGGCTAGGAATGGCTCTGTCCACGAGGCGATTACTGCCATTATGTCGTGGGCTGACGGTGTTATGTCATCGGCTGAATCGCCGATTGGCTCGGTTTTTTCCGGTTTGTCACTTCCGGGCTCCTCTTCCCATAGTACGAATGGCTTGAAGAGCCGTTCCAGGAAGATATTTGGAGGGACAGCATCACGTTTCGCACCGATGCGTGCCAGTACGTCGGCCGCTTGGTTATTATCTCGGGCTATGTGATGGAATTCGAGTCCTTCAAACCGAGCTGACATTTTTAGAACGGCGTTGCGATATGCTGCCATTTTCGGATCCTTGGCGTCAAAGTCTCCATTTATTTGGGATATTGCAAGGTTTGAGTCCCCGCGCACCTCTAGGCGTTGAATACCCATGGAGACTGCCATCCGGAGACCATGTAATAGGGCCTCGTATTCGGCTGCGTTGTTGGAGTCCGTGTACATTATTTGAAGTACGTACTGGACTGTATCCCCGGTTGGGGACGTCAATACGATGCCAGCCCCCAGTTCGGCCAACATTTTAGAGCCGTCGAAATGCATAACCCAATTGGAGTATGCGCCGTACTCTTTAGGGAGTTCGGCTTCGGTCCATTTGGCGACGAAGTCAGCCAAAACTTGTGACTTTATAGCTCGCCGAGGTTTGTAAGTTATATCGAATGGTAAGAGCTCAATGGCCCATTTTGCAATCCTGCCCGTTGCGTCACGGTTATTTATAATGTCATTGAGTGGTACTTCAGAGGCCACTGTTATCGAACACTCTTGAAAGTAGTTCGGAGCTTCCGGGACGCCATGAACACCGCATATGCTATCTTCTGATAGTGCGGGTAACGGGATTTGCAGGGGGTTAACACAGTGGATACATAATACACTGGTTTTTGAAGAGGGAATTTATGCACTTCTGTCGCTCGTTCGACGACGAGGACCGCGCTTACAACTTGATGCGTTGCTGCGATGTATAACAACATTGGTTCGCCCAGAGTGGGCGCAGCCAGGACCGGATTTGTTGCCAATATGGCCTTTATTTCTTCGAGTCCAGCAGTGGCAGCATCCGTCCACTCAAAGTGTTCGGTGCGCCTGAGGAGGCGATAGAGGGGCAACGCCTTTTCTCCTAGACGGGAGATAAAGCGGCTTAAGGCTGCCACGCATCCTGTTAATTTTTGTATTTGCTTGAGGTCTTTTGGAATATCCAACTGTGACAGAGCTCGGATTTTAGCCGGGTTTGCTTCAATTCCTCTACCGGATACAATGAAGCCCAGCAGCTTTCCGGCTGGTACGCTGAAAACGCATTTTTCCGGATTCAGCTTGATGTCATATGCTCTGAGGTTGTCGAATGTGAGCCTCAAATCGTCTACTAGAGTTTCGACGTGCTTTGTTTTGACGACTACGTCGTCTATGTATGCCTCGACTGTTTTGCCGATCTGGGTGGCCAGACACGTTTGAATCATGCGCTGATATGTTGCGACAGCATTTTTAAGTCCGAAGGGCATCGTGTTGAAGCAGAATGGTCCGTATGGAGTGATGAATGCCGTTGCGGCTTGGTCTGCTTCGGCCATCTTGATTTGATGATAGCCAGAGTATGCGTCCAGGAAGCACAACGAATCGTGCCCTGCGGTAGCATCGATAATTTGGTCGATGCGGGGGAGAGGGAAGGGATCCTTTGGGCAAGCCTTATTGAGGTCTTTAAAATCGACACAGAGGCGCCAGGATTTATCTTTCTTTGGTACCATCACCAGATTTGCTAGCCAGTCCGGATGTTTGATATCTCTAATGAATCCGGCTTCCAATAGTTTGGCTAGCTCTTCTCCCATTGCCTGTCTTTTGGGTTCGGAAAATCGTTGAAGAGCCTGTTTGACTGGCTTAAATCCTTTTAGGATGTTTAGGCTGTGTTCTGCCAACTTGCGTGGGATTCCGGGCATATCCGAAGGATGCCAGGCGAAGATGTCCCAATTTTCCCGAAGAAATTCACGCAGTGCGGCGTCTACTTCGGGGTTCAATTGTGCCCTAATGGAGGCCGTCTTTGTTGGGTCCGTTGGATGGACCTGGAATTTTATTATTTCGTCTGCTCGTTTGAAGGAGGTGGACTTGGATCTTTTATCGAGTATCACATCATCCCTATTCACCGTAGAGCGCAGCGCGGTGAGTTCCTCTGCTGCTAAGGCTTCGGATAGTGCCTCCAGGACTAGTGCAGCTGTTTTATTTTCTGCGCGGAGTGCTATGTCCGGATCACTAGCGAGGGTGATTATTCCGCCAGGCCCAGGCATTTTGAGCTTCATCTACCCGTAATGAGGTATTTCTTGAAAAATTGTGAATGCCTCTCGTCCTAATATAGCGTGATATCCGCTGTTGAACGGGGCCACTTGGAACGTGACTTCTTCGGATCTGTAATTGTCCGGCGAGCCGAACACCACATCGAGTGTGATTTGTCCGGTGCAGCGTGCCTCCCGGCTAGGGATTATTCCTCTGAAGGTTGTGCTGCTTCGCTCAATACGGCTCCAATCGATTTCCATTTTCCGCAGAGTTTCCTCGTAGATGAGGTTTAATCCGCTGCCGCCATCCATGAGGACTTTTGTTAGTCGAAAGCCGTCCACTATGGGACTGAGCACCAGTGCGGCTGGTGCTCTGGCTGTTCGGAATTTAGGTTCGTCGCTGGCACCGAAGGTGATAGCTGTGTCACTCCATGGATTTGCTGTCGCTATTTGGTAGACTTCGGCGAGTCCGCGGATTGTTCGCTTTCGCATATTATTTGACGCGAAAGTCTCGAAGACTGTTGATACCGTACTGGTATTGTTGGAGTTGTTTTGCGGGGCTAGAAGCTCCTCGCCACTTTTGGCCACCTGCCGTAATATCCAACATGCTCAAAGGCTATGTGTTGGGACGGCTCCCTCTGTACTATGAAGCTTACAGGGTCCATTGAGCCATCCCTCCAGTACGGTTCCGTGCCCCTTATTGGGTTTTTGCTTTTTCTTTTTTGCATATGGGGCCTGAATGTGAGGCGCCCTTTTGTTGTGGACTGGGGCTGGGGCCGGATTATCCCAAAATTGATTTTCGGTTTTCCGGAAACTCTCCATCGCACAGTACTTTCGTACTATGGACGCCAGATCGGCGAAACGTGTAAGTTTGCGACGATCGATGGCGTTCAATATTCCCTTGTCCGTGCAATTATTGCAGAAGATTGAGATTGCGTTTTCCTCTCGGCAGTCTTTTATTCTGTCCATAACCAGGAGGAATCTGGCCCAGTAGTGGTGTACTGTTTCGGCGGGCTCTTGCCGTATTAGAGATAGATCGCATATGTCTGGGCGGGTGGGTGGACCGATGTCCGGATCCCTGCCCATCTTGGGGCTCAAAGGCCGAGGGGCTTCCGAATTTGGAAGCTTGGTTTGCCGGACACAATCCAGCGAGTCCGGAGCGACGCATGATTTTAAGTTCAATGCTCGATCGAAGTCCGTCCCTCCGCGGAAATCCGGCGTGGAGGGTTCGGGAATCCGGACATGAATGGTTTTCAATACCGGCGAAGAGTTGCCGTATTGCTCCTCTACCACTGCGACGTGGTGGGTGGCCTGGGGAGAGTTAATCTCTCTCAGATCGGTTTTAAGCCCAATCTGGTTGTAGTCCGTAGCGACTCCCAGGGCGGCGATGCGATCCAAGAGCTCGTTAACAGACGAGAGCTCTATTGGATCCAACTGTTCGGCAGCTTTAGGGCTGACACGAAGGTTGCTTCTGACGACTTGAGAAGTCATTGTCGAAGCGGCGGCCGGACAATCGGTCATAAGCAAACCACCTAGCCGGATAGTTTGGCCGGCGGCCAAGGCCCCTTCGGCGAAAACACCATCTTTGAAGACGGGTGGAGGCATCCGCCCTATCGGTGACGACACAAAGGAACTCTCAATGAAAGCACCAATGTCGGTGTCAAAACCGGCGGATCTCGGGTAGGGGGTCCCGAACTGTGCGTCTAGGCGGATGGTAACAGGAGACGAGTGACACGATGTTTTACCCAGGTTCGGGCCCTCTCGATGGAGGTAAAACCCTACGTCCTGCTTGATTAATATTGATGATATGGGTAGTACAAGAGTGGATCTACCACGAGATCAAGGAGGCTAAACCCTAGAAGCTAGCCTATGGTATGATTGTTGTAATGTATGTTGTTCTACGGACTAGAGCCCTCCGGTTTATATAGACACAGGAGAGGGCTAGGGTTACACAGAGTCGGTTACAATGGTAGGAGATCTACATATCCGTATCGCCAAGCTTGCCTTCTATGCCAAGGAAAGTCCCATCCGGACACGGGACGGAGTCTTCCATCTTGTATCTTCATAGTCTTGGAGTCCGGCGGACGATGATAGTCCGGCGGACGATGATAGTCCGGCTGTCCGGACACCCCCTAGTCCAGGACTCCCTGAGGCTATATAGTAGCCCCACGTCAAACTCCTATGGCTAAGTGAAAGTGATAAAGCATTATAGTCCGGTTGCCTAGTTTGCCGCGCTACCACCTCCTTTATAGGACCAAGACGTTGGATCAAGTGTGAAAATGCGCCTTTTGCAAACACCCCCACATTATATGCGTGGGGCTGAAGCCGAAGACTGCCATCTTTCAGGTTATATATACATATACATTAGCAGCCGCACAGGAGGTATTTTAATTCTTGAAAGGCACAAGTATAAAAAGCTTTTATATTCCATCGATACATTGTTTCACAATAATACATGTTATTCGAACATAATATCCTTCGAGCACTGCGTCTCTATTAAATGAGCGCCCTGCAGAACTTCCTAAAAATAGTGCTCGATAGGTACTCGGCTTCCGTCCGAATCTTGGGATGCAACATCGGTGGCCTTCATCTCCGCCCAGTATGTCTTGACACGGGCAAGAGCCATCCGCGCACCCTCTATGCATGCCGACCTCCTCATTACATTGATATGCGGCACCGCACCAAGGAACTGCTGCACCAAGCCAAAATAACTCTTCGGCTCGGGCCTTTTCGGCCACAAAAGACTCACGACATCCTTCATGGCAAGTTCGGATAACCTATTCAGCTCCGTCCATTCGGCCAAGCGATCGGTTAATGGAAGTGGGCACTCTGTATTATGGAACTGCGACCAAAAAACCTTTTCCATTTCGTGATCCTTTTGATCTCGAAAGTGCTCGGCCGCGTCTGCGGCACTTGCCGCCAAGTCCACCGCACTCCACAGCCGGTCCAACTGAGCATATTTAGGATCCATGAATTTCCTCTGCAGCAGAAAGGGCTTTCCAGCCGCGATATCTCCGGCTTGACGCAGCTCCTCCTTCATAGCTCTCATCGCAGAGCGAGCATCCTTGGCCTCGGTAGTGGCCTTCTTCAAGTCCTCTTGTACCGCTCGATCTTCTTTTTCAAGAAGCTTGCAGCGGTCGGCAGCATTCTTCAACTTCACGGCCATTTCGGCCATTTCCTTCTTGCTTCGGCAGTGAGCAGCCTGTTCGGCTTTTAGCTCTTCGGCCGCCTTTAAGGCAGCCGCATCACTTTTTCTGGCCTGCTCCTTGGCTCGGGCGAGCTCTGCCCGAAGGTTCTCCATGGTAGCGGCACCATCTGCATCAAGCATACATGTTGTAAGGCACGGGCATCAAGCTCCCTTACCAGGTGTCCGCGGAGAAATCGCATACCTTGTGACTCGTCAAGTCGCTTATTGACAAGCGCGATGTCGGCATCCGCCACGTCAAGTTGCCGCTTTAGTTCGGCAAATTCATCAGTCCGGCTAGCCACCGGACCCTTTGCCACCTACATAGGAAGGGCGACATATTATACCTGGAATTATGATCCTCGGCGCGCTGTCATTTTTTGACAACACTCCGAGCCTCAGGGGCTACTATCTACACAGGGCGCATTTTATATGCGGAACTGTCAGAAGGTACATCATTTTGCGTACCTCAAAACCTGTCAGTAAACTTCTGACAGCTTCGTGCAATCCGCTCTCAGCGGATGAAATCCTTTCAATAACCGTACCCATTAACGCACGGTGATCTTCTGAGATAGACGCTCGCCCAAGCAGATCCTTCAGCTCCTCCGACCGTACACTAGGTGGTGCCGGACTCGTTCGATGGCCTTTTTCGAAGGCCGGACGCGGAGGGCTTTGAGGGGACAAACGACTGCCTTCCGGCCCCGCCGGACTTGGAGAAACCCTCCGCGACGACACCTCAGGGTCGCCCGCCTCGCTAGACGGTACGGCAGGGGGAGGCGTTTCGCTCTCCATCATCTCCGGACGAAGATCCCCCGAAGATGAGCTCTGCTGAGAAGGGCTAAGATCCGAACTACAAGGTAAAGTTTCAGTTATCTTCATCAAAAATAGGGCAGGGATATCCTTTATTTTAAAAAAAGAACTCCCCTTTTTACTTATGGCTCGGTGGAGGGCTGATCCCCTTGGGGGCACAATACGGCCGAGGCATCTCTCAACGCAGGACCCTCTGACGAAGATTTCTTCCCCCGCTTTGAGACCATGGTCTCTGGGTCTTCAGAGGCGGCCCTCTTCTTCCCTTGGATGGAGGGATTCTCGATCCCTCCTTTCCTGACAGCCTCCTTCGCGGAGGCGGTAGCTTCCTTGTTCCCCCCTTCGCCTTCTTTCGAAGGCGCAACCTCCAACATCCTGGTTAACACGGGATCCGGCGTGGTCTCAGGGAGGGGGGCCGGACACCTGATTAACTTTGCTTTCGCTATCCACTCCTGTTCATGGGACAACTCTTTTAAAGGGCAAGTTTGTGATAAATATGGGATAGCGTGTCTGGGTACAGGGCTACTTACTTGAGTATCCGGGCGATTGCAGCTCAGACCTGCGTCCTCGGTCAAGTCCGGACACATCGCTTGTGATCCGAAGAAAAGCTTGTACATCTTCACGGGTGTCGCGCCCATAAAATGTTGGAGAGCTCATGGTCCCTCCGAGTTAAATTCCCACAGGCGGAGGGGGCGACGTTTGCAGGGCAAGGTGCGACGAATCAGCATGACCTGCGCTACTACGACCAGAGTGATCTCTCTCTCTCTCTAGGAGGTCTTGAATGCGGCCCTGCAACAAGGGCACGTCCTTGGACGGCCCCTAGTCAAGTCCTTTATTGACCCATGATGCCAGCCGCGGTGGAGGACCCGAGCAAAAGGCAGGTGGCGCCACCCATTTGGTGCCCCTGGGAGCTGTGATATAAAGCCACTCTTGTTGCCATAGGCTGAGCTCCTCTTGAAAAGAGCCCTCGGGCCACGGAGCATCAGCATTCTTGCTTATAACAGCACCTCCGCACTCTGCCTGCTGCCCCTTGATCATCTTCGGCTCCACTTTGAAGGTCTTGAGCCACAATCCGAAGTGAGGGGTAATGCGGAGGAAGGCTTCGCATACGACAATGAACGATGAGATGTGGAGGATGGACTCCGGATCCAAGTCGTGAAATTCCAACCCATAATAAAACATGAGCCCCCTCATAAAGGGGTCCGTCGGGAAGCCTAGCCCCCGAAGAAAGTGAGATGCGAACACTACGCTTTCGCCAGACTTGGGAGTGGGGATAACCTGCCCTTGGGCAGGCAGCCTATGCAAAATTGCGCCGGTTAAATACCTGGCATCTCTTAGCTTTAGCACGTCTTCTTTCGTAACGGAGGAAGGCATCCACCGGCCTTGCAGGTCGGAGCCGGACATCATCGAAGGTCCGAAGCGCATGAATCTGGAGCTTTGGGTGTTGGAACTCGAGGCAAGGGGCGGATTCGATTGAGATTGAAAGAAAGGAGTGGAGCCTTGGTCTCTTTATAAAGAGGTTGAATACCAAGAGCCTTCCCCGTGACCGTTCGGGACTCGCCTTCAATAGAGGAGACGTGCCAACGGGCACGACTGGGTTACCCGCGCCCGTATTAATGAGAATCCCGGAATAAGGGGACACGATCTCTGCTTTGACAAGATGTGCCAAGGAAACTGCCTCGCTAAACGCGCTGAGGTGGGACAGTAAAAACGATTCGAATAAAGGCTTGGCCGTGGTGTGATGTCACGCCATGAAATACGTCAGCAGATTGAATTTGTGAAAATATTATTCTCTCTACGGTGGTATGTGGAACTTATTTTGCAGAGCCGGACAATATCCTTGTGTTCAAAATCTTCTATGAAGTATTTAGAGGAGGAACCCGCCTTGCAATGCCGAAGACAATGTGCGCGCCGGACTCGCCGTCATTGAAGCCTGGTTCAGGGGCTACTGAGGGAGTCCTGGATTAGGGGGTGTCCGGATGGCCGGACTATAGCCTTTGGCCAGACTCCTGGACTATGAAGATACAAGATTAAAGATTTTGTCCCGTGTCCGGATGGGACTTTCCTTGGCGTGGAAGGCAAGCTTGGCGATACGGATATGTAGATCTCCTACCATTGTAACCGACTCTGTGTAACCCTAACCCTCTTCGGTGCCTATATAAACCAGAGGGTTTTAGTCCGTAGGATGAACAACAATCATACCATAGGCTAGCTTCTAGGGTTTAGCCTCTCTGATCTCGTGGTAGATCTACTCTTGTACTACCCATATCATCAATATTAATCAAGCAGGAGTAGGGTTTTACATCCATCGAGAGGGCCCGAACCTGGGTAAAAACATCGTGTCCCTTGTCTCCTGTTACCATCCGCCTAGACGCACAGTTCGGGACCCCTTACCCGAGATCCGTCGGTTTTGACACCGACAACGGGGGCCAAGGCGACGACAGCGGGGGCTGCGGCGGCAGTGGCGTTAGCCGAGCCGGCGGCCGAGGGGGCGACGGGCGAGGAGGATGTCAGGCCCGTCGCTGGGGTGGCGGCGCCAGCCGGGGTGGCGGGTGTAGTACCCATCGGCTCAACCTCGTAGGAGGGAGACAGGGATCCGGGGCCCAATCAGACTTGACCTCCGGGGAGGGAGTCGAAAAACCGGGCGGTGGCGACAGAAGGCGCCGTGCCGGGGGTGCCTCCGGGGGCCATCGCCTCACATCGCTCCAGGAAGGGGGCGCGCGGGGCCAGTGCCGAAGGTTCCGAAGCTGGAGGAACCTTAAAATAAAGGGAACACTGTCTCGATAAAATGCACGTGCCTCGAGGTGTACACATGATGAGTGACATGATCATAGCACTGGTAACCTTTGGTGTTAGGAGGGTAGCCAAGGAAGACGCATGGGACGGAACGTGGTGCGAGCTTGTGTGGCGTGGTGGATGCGGTGCTGGGATAACAGAGACACCCAAAGATGCGGAGACCATCATAGGACAGTGGTGTACCAAAGAGAAGGTGGTGAGGGGCGTAGTTCCACCGAGGATGACACGAACGAATGTTAACTAAGAGAGTGGCGGTGGCAAGAGCATCGGGCAAAAACCGAGCGAGCACATTAGAGTGAAAGAGTAACGTGTGAACACAGTCATTAAGAGTGCGGAGAATGCGCTCGGCGCGGCCATTCTGCTATGAAGTGTAGGGGCAAGTCAGACAGAAGGTGGTGTCGTGAAAGGCGAGAAGTGTGCGAAGAGCGATGTTGTCAAACTCTTTTGCATTATCGGCTTGGAGTGCGAGTATGGGGCGACCGAACTGGGTGGTGACATAGGAATAAAATGTGGTAAGTGTGGCTAAAACATTGGATTTACAACGAAGAGGAAAAGTCCACACATAATGAGAATGATCATCTAAAAATCACCTAGTATAGATAGCCCGTGTTACGCACAACGGGATACGTCCAAACATCACTATGAAGCAATTGAAACGAAAAAGTGGAAAGTGAAGTAGATGCACTAAAGGGAAGACGAGCGTGCTTGCCCAAGCGACAAGCCTCACAAGTATGCTCGTCGAGCTTATTACATGAGAAAGAAAAACTCAAAAGAATCTGACGCAAAACAACAGGGTTGGGGTGGCCCAAGCGAGCATGCCAAAGGTCGATGCCGGCGGCGAGGGCGACGGCTGTGGAAGTGGAGGCGCTGGCGTGCATGGGATAGAGCTCATCAGGGCTATCACATCGGTGAAGCACCATCCGGGTATGGGCGTCCTTCACAGAAAAACCAACACCGTCAAATTCAACAATAAGAGGATTTTCACGAGTAAGATGACGAACGGAAAATAAACTAGTGACTAAGTCAGGTGAGACAAGGACATTAGACATAGTGATAGGTGTGGGACTAGAAGGAAAACTAGTGCTACCGACATGGGTGATAGGTAAAGAAGAACCGTTGCCAACGGTGATACGAGTGGGTGTGTTAACTGGAGTGGAAAAGAAGAGGTTACCGGGATGAGCTGTCATGTGCGCAGTAGCACCCGAGTCCATGTACCAGTGGCCTCCACCGCCATAGTTACTCGACGACGACGCCGAGTGTAGGGCGGCCAGGAGGGCGGGGTCCCACGGTGCAGGTACCGGCGGTGGCGGCTGGCCTCCATAGGGTGGCGCCTGAGCGGGCGCGCCGTAGCCACCGAGGGGGGCAGAGCGAGCGGGCACCATAGGGCTGGTAGGGGCGCCGAGGAACATATGGTGGCCCGCGGGACGGGGACCAAGAAGACCCGGTGCGGGGGCCCGTGAGACGGGCATGTGATAGGCATGGACAACGCCCGTCCACGGGTTCTCCCCGGCGGCCCACGACGGGGGCGGCTGCTGGTAGCGGGGCGGCCCCATGCGCCGGCGCCTGCTGCGGCGGCGGCGGTGGCGGCGTTCCCGCCTCCCTCCCGGTTGCGCCGGCCCCCGCCAGCTTGCGACTGTCGGGAAGGCGCGGGGGGCGCGGGCGGTGCGGGTGGCAGCGGGTAGTAGCGGGGCGGTGCGGGTGGCAGTGGGTAGTAGCCGGGCGGCACGGGCGACGCGGGCTGACAAGGCACGGCTGGAGGAACAGGGCCACCGCGGGTGGTGCCGGTGGCGAGGGCGGTGTGCTGGACCCGCTGCTTCAGCTTCGCCATCCGTCGCTCCTCAAGTTTGAGGTACGCGACGATGCGCTGAAAAGTGGGTTGCGACAGCAGGGTGAGGTTGGACGCCGCGTTACCGAAGTCCTCGTTAAGACCGGCGGTGAGGGTGCTCAGCATGAGGTCTTCAGAGACCTTGGCGCCGATGTCGCGAAGCTGGTCGGCGAGCATCTTGAGCCTCATGCAGTACTCGTCGATGGTGGGGTTGTCCTGTTGACAGTTGAAGAAGTCCTGCTGCAAGAAAACAAGGCGCTGAAGTTTGTTGTCGGTGAAGAGCGCGTTGATCTTGGCCCACACGTCGTAGGCGTTGTCGTCCTCGGCGACAAGCGTGTGGAAGATGTCCTTCGAGACCGTCTGGTAGAACCAATGGATGATCGTGGCCTCGATAGCGGACCACTCCAGATCGCCGTGCATGTACACGCTGTCCACGGAACCGTCGATGTGCTCGGTGAGATAGTACTCGCGGAAGATGAGGTTGAAGTAGGTTTTCCACGCGTAGTACGACATGCTGAAGCCGTCGAGACGGATAGGACCCGGGCCTCAATGTTGAGGTCACAAATGGTGGCGGCGGAGGGCTCGGGGCCGGCAAACGGGTTCGACGAGTGGGTGGTGGAGGAGTCGGCGAAGACATGGCGACGGGGCGGCGGCAGCGGAGAGGCGACGACGGTGGAGGGTTAGGGTTGGCGGCACGGGAGGGCGCGGCGGGCAGCGGCTGGGTGGGGAGGCGGGCAGCGGCTGGGTGGGGAGGCGGCTGCGGGGGACGGCGGCGCGGGTAGGACAGCGCAGGCCGGGAGGGGAGGCAGCGCGGATGGCGGCGGCGTGGGAGAGAGTCGCGCGGCGGCGACGATCGGCGCGGGCAGGGGACGGAAGCGGGCGGCGCAAGGGGCGACGGCGCGGTGGAAGAGAGGGAAGGGCGCGGCGACGGTGTTGTGCGGCGGTGGCGGTGGCGGGGGCGGCGGCGGCGGCACGCGCAACGGGGAGGCGCCTTGGCGGCGGCGGCAAACCCTAGGGTCGGACCAATCAAGATGATACCATGTAGACGGAAAAGATTACAATACAATAGACGTTGTATTGATGGAGTGCTGATGCACGTATATATAATTACTAGGAAAGACCTTTATCTCAACTATACAAGACTATGACTTCAATATACATGCAACACAAAATACAACTCAACAATTACAGACATACAAAATTCGGACAAAACAGACGTTCGGATGGGTCTATCCGGGGAGTTGGCCCGAGAGCAGCTGGCTGTGGCCCAGCACCAGCAGCGTCGAATAATCATGGGTTCTTTTCTTTTCTTACTGCTGGTAAAAGAAAATTCCAGGCAAGCCGTCGATGTGGATCGATTTGTACGTGCAGCTAGCGGCACTGCAGTGTCGCCTCGTGCAGATGCGCACCGACACCTTTTTGGTGCGAGCGGCGGGACAGTGCAGTTCTTTTTCTCCTCCTCCTCCTCCTCTTTCTTCTTCTTCTTCTTCAAATACTCCCTCCGTTTCTTTTGAAAACTTGACTCGAGACAAATACTCCCTCCGTTTCTTTTCAAAACTTGAATCGAGATAGCTGGCCACACATGCCACGTGGTGGGACAGTGCAGTTCTGATAGGAAGAAGTAAGCAAATAAAGGCGCGGCGTTTTGGTAGGGAAATTGCAATTTTTTGCAGCTGCGTCAGCGTTGGTCAAGTAACGAGAGACGGGACAGTAAACACTAAACAAGCAATTCGCGGACAAGCTGGTGACTGAACAACCGAACAACAAGCACGTTACATGGTTTGGTTGGGTTGTAGTGGTCGCCATGATCGGTGAGCTGGGTTTGTACGACTTCAGCGCATGAACGCGGCGGCCCGATGTCAAAGTCATAACCCCTGTTTAGTTGCGCCATCGCTGTTTTCATGTTCTTTGTCGATCACCATTCCATATAATCTGCCGGATTCTCGTTAGGTTGTCTCAACCGAGGGATAAGCCAATGGTTTGCTTTTCGATTGAGGGCAATGCTTGTTTTTCCGGGTTTTCAAGAGATGATGACACTGATTGTAGCTATAGTGGGGGAGGAGTGCTGATGGACCTAGCTACTATCATTATCCGGCCACACATTCCAAATGCAACCCATTTTAATACACCTTTTTACTCGCAATCCACTTCAACCACCGTGGGGTGTATTATTGGTCTCACGACGTGGTTCCTACTACAGCTAGTGTAGGACTAGCGGGTAGTGCGCGGCGGCACGCCGCGCCACATGTATTGATGAGCTATTTAATTTTCGGTAATATTTGGTAAATCGTTCCAAGATTTGATTCATGGTGAAGTAGTTCATACAAGGAAAGGATACATCTAGTTGGTACATTCATAAATGATCTACAACGCATAGTGATACTGGGTACTGGATCCAGAATTGTGAAGCTCTTGTTCTCTTCTTAGACCTGAGATGTTGATCCTCCTGTTGATTTCGTCTATGTGATGTAGTGGTAGAGAGATGCAGCTAGTTCTTCTGCTCTTGTTCTTGGTGGTTTGTTTCCTGTGGGAAGAATGTTGAAGTTTTTGCTAGATGCACGTCCTGGGTTTCGATGGTGACAAACTGTTTTGAGGATCCTTGTTTACCTTGACCTCTCTTGCTGAAGGCTTGCTTTTTGTTGTTTTTTTATTTCTAGTTCTTATTCCTTGGTCTTGATCTATTATTGTGCGGCTGAGCAACCCTTGTGCATTGTCTTTAAAGGCTTTTTGTTGTTTTTTTATTTCTAGTTCTTATTCCTTGGTCTTGATCTATTATTGTGCGGCTGAGCAACCCTTGTGCATTGTCTTCAAAGCGTTGTAGTTGATCATCGATGACTATGTTCTGAAGAGTACGGAGATGGGGGAGAGCAGTTTGGGCGGCTTTTTCTGCCTCTTCTCTTGGGGCTACCTTAATGCTGGTAGCCCGTGGTTGTGTTTCTCTTTATGCTAAGGGAACACTCATCTTTATGCTAAGGGAACACTCATCTTTGATCCAGGCTCCAATGTAGCCTCCGGGGTAGGTATCACAGCCCTCCTCCCTCCTCGTAGATCATCAAGCGGGCCTTAATATCACAAGCTCTCCTCGTACACCATCAAGCGGGCCTTAATCATGACAGCTTCCAGGAGTAGACGTTAGGGATGGGAACTGTGATTGCTTTGTGCAAGTATGATTTATTCATAGTCGCGAAACCATTAGCATTACAAGACGTGTTGTTGGGTAGTATTTACCCTAATGCTCCGGTGTTGCTGTGTACGCGTCCATGGTTGTTTCCCTCACTGTTTTGGTTTGCTTTTCTTGTTGTAAGTGTACTACTTCTGCTGTATTGGCGCGCTTTTGTGAAAGCGTACATCTAGCAGGTAGTGCGCGGCAGCCCGCCGTGCCATGTCGATCTGTGCGTGTGGTGTTCTCTTGAGTTTTGTGTGAGTAGATATTTTGATAATAGTAGAGTTTATACATGATGCCAACAGGGATCAGTGTGTGGTGATCTGTAGGTGAGTTGTTATGTTTTTGTTGATATATATTTTTATATAGAGTTTTTGCCGGCAGGAGTAATACATCTTTAGGACACAAGACAAGATAGTAGGTCGAACTACATGTGAAAACTTATTCACCGTGACGTAGTTTGGAGGCTGGTTCCGTTTGGTCATATTTTC
The DNA here is from genome assembly GCA_963921465.1 of Triticum timopheevii. Lineage (NCBI taxonomy): Eukaryota > Viridiplantae > Streptophyta > Magnoliopsida > Poales > Poaceae > Triticum > Triticum timopheevii. The sequence goes on from OY997266.1 coordinate 372,663,568, forward strand.
TCGATGGTGGCCGAGTGGCAAAACGTTGAAGAATTGTAGACAAATTTTCCGCAGAACTCTTGTGCGCCTTGTTCTTTTCTCTTTGGTGGCCGAGTGGCTGTCGTTCTTTATTTTTGGCCCAATCTTAAGCCGCCGAGCAACACCTGGACATCGTTTTGAGCGTCATGGACGGTTACAGTCGTAGATGTTGAAGGGTGGCTTGGTCGGCGCCTTCTTCGAAGGTACGTGCCGTTGGGGATGGGTTTCCTCGATAAGTGTAGAACCATGGAATGCTCATCTTGATCCATATGCATAGTAGTTGCTGGCACAAACAAATTAATAAATATAACCGAGCATATAGATGGAACAAGAGACGAAAATAGAAGCAAATAACACCAAAAAGAAAGCACATCAGATGAATTAGGGCCCCATGACTGTCAACCAGAAGAGAAACACGAACATCAGAAGCACAGGTCCACCAAACCATCAGAAGGGGACCAAAGGCGTAAATGAAAAATCGTCAACAGTAGGGCCACCCAACTCACTCTCACAGCCGGTCAAATCTGGAGGCTAACTACCTGTAAAAAAGAAGGGAAGTGTTTAGGAACGGTGTGCGCCAAACCGTTCCGCCGGTCCCGCGCGGGCCACTCGATCGAAGCGAGGCGAAGCGCATCATACGCCTCACACTCCTCCCGATCCCCTTCTTCCTCCTTCAGATCCCGCCCCCGGCTAGCCCTAACCCCACGCAGGTCACCTCCATCCTTCAGATCCCCTTCTTTCCCGCTGGCCACCCTCCCCCCCTCCCCCCGGCTGCAGGTTCCTTCCGAGCCCGGCGAGCCGGAATGCACTGAAAAAAGCTACAACCGTTCATACGAAAAGCTTCAACCATAGTTTGGAAAGCTGCAAACGACGGAATAGAGAAGTTTCATCGGACCACCATGAAACAAAAAATCCACACCCGTCATTTTTTGAGAAAGCTTCAACCGTTGAATTGAGAACTTCAACGGTTTTATAAAAAGCTTCAACCATAGATTGAAAAGCTGCAAACGACGGAATAGAGAAGTTTCATCGGACCACTATGAAACAAAAATCCACACCCGTCATTTTTTGAGAAAGCTTGAACCGTTGAATTGAAGAGCTTCAACCGTTTTATAAAAAGCTTCAACTGGCTTTATAGGACGCTTCAACCCGGGAGTACACAACAAAAAAGTTGCAACCGTTGACATGAAAAGCTTCAACCATATTTTTTAAAAAGCTTCAACACGGCGACAAAAAGCTGGACTGGCACCTCACCATTGATGCAATGGCTTCACGGCGGAGCTGCAGCGAGGACGAGCTCAAGGGACCGGCAGTGAACTACTGGCGGCTTCGCACGGAGACGCGACCATCGGCGGTGTTGCTACAAGCTGGACGGGGCGGCACTCCTTCGTCGGAGCTGCGACCTTTGCCGGCAGGAGCTGCATGCGGCGGAGCTGGCAAGAGCCACGGCGGACCGGGGGCGGGCCAAGCGAGCGACGGTGACGCTGGAGAGGAGCCGGCGGCCTGGAGGACGCGCAGGCCCGAGGGCGGCGCTCGCGCTGCCGCGGAAAGGAAAGAAGGGGATAGGAGGAAGACAACGGTCCAGATCAGACGGCTAGGGGTCGCGCATCCGACGGTTGGTGCTGGACCGGCCCAACAGTTGGGCCGGCGCACCGGCGTAGATCAGCGCCCAAAAAAGAAAGGAACAAAATAAGAACCCAAACAAAAAAGTCAATCACATTTTAAATGGAAATAACCCATACTCACCACGAAATTGAGGAACCAACTGGTCGCTTTCCACTCCGAATTTCTCGCCAGCGTCGGCGCGCTTAATCTGGAGGCAAATTCAGTAAAGAAACTACAAGACCATCAGAAGGAAACAACAAAGAATTACCAATGAGAAACCATGCTAAGACACCACCAATGAAGCATTTTTTTTCTTCCAGAAAATCAGAACAGCATACCAGAAGCAGCAGATACATCGGCCAACGAACCAGCAGTAGAGCGACCAGGAGTCTCCACAAAACAAGATAGCAGGCCGACGCATAGAAGTTGGAACCCTCAGCAGAAGGTCCACGAGGCCGATGCATAGAACCCACAGCATATAAGACCGACGAAGAAGCGACGCCTCCAGAGTCCCACGTCCAGAACAACAACGGCCAGTTCGACCAACCGAAGAACAAAACCAATGGCGGCCAACCAAAGCACACACAAAAACAGGAAAACAACAAGTATATAGTGGATTCGCTCCAGAACCGCATGTCAAAGCGGCAACCACCTCAAAAAGAAACAGGTGGCAGCCGCTAAAGTCCTATAAATTTGCATGATATATAGAGGGACTCACCAGTGGTGACCGAACCCAATGCGTTGGGGTAGCGCAAGGGGAGATGCAGCCGGGTGCCGGGGCATGGTTTGAAAGATGAACTGCAGTCTGCTGATAAACCACGGCGAACTGCCGGTGCTGCTGCAGCTGCGCATCAATCAGAAGCTGGGCTGAGCCGGCCCCATGGCGAACGTCGGCGGTGGCTGGGAAGCCTCGCTCTCCGCCGTGCTTCAGCAGGCGCAGCTCGGCATCGACCTCTCCCTCAACGCGCCCTACATCCCCGCCGCTGCCCCTCGTACTCTGAGATGAGTGGCCGGTGAGGGTCAAAGCATCGCAGGAGGTGGCCTCGTTGAACGTCGAGTGACTCCGGAGCTTTCCGTGGCTAAGTTTGGTATGTCGAGTCCCAACCCTGCTGAGAGAAAGGGGGAGGGAGTTGCGGCGGCAGGGCCGCAGGGTTTTGGTGGCGGCAGCGAGATGGCACCAACTATATATAGCAAGAGGGAACCAGATATTTTTTCTCCTGGGAGAGACCACCAGACCGATCTAGAAAACCCATCCAAAGCGGCAACTGCCTAAGAAGAAACACGTGGCGAGCACAACAGAAAAAACAAACGAATAGATCGATCCAGAACTCCCGGCGAACGATGCAACTAATCAACACGTGGGAAACCTTAGCCAATAAAAAAACATATATGAAAGACCCCAGCACACGCGGCACATTCACAGCAACCATAAAACGAGTACGTGGCATATCCATGATCTGATCCAGTCAAAGCGGCGGAGTACACAACAAGGCTTGACCAGTAAAAAAAACTGCGTACAAAAACTATCCATTCACACGCGTCATTTTCCTAGGTGCTGTAAAAAAAGTCCAAAAAAACCAAAAAAATCGAACCCTTACAGGCCTAGACATCTTAGTATTCAAGTGGTTGATCCTGTTTACCTTCATTATGAAAGACCATTGTTCGGGTGCATCCAAGTATTAAGAGCAACCCAAACGTTGTTAAGCAAACGTATGAGACCAAATGTCCACGGACACGTCTGCGGTATCCAGATGCAATAGAGGAGTAAGTCATCAAACCATAGACATTAAATAAGAGCCAGTTCTTTTAGTGCTTATTGTTGGTCGTGGAAATAAGCTGCCCCTCTCCAATTTATTTTAGAAGCCCAACAAAAATAATTATTTTAGAAGTCTACTAATTAAGGTTTAACTAGAAGGCTTTAAAATAACATTTTAGGCTGAACATCTAAAATAAGCTCGGAAGGGGGCAACTTATTTCCACAGCCAATTATAAGCCTCAAAAGAACTGGCCCTAAGTATCGAATTCTAACAGCAGGGTGGGCCATGTGGACCTAAAGAAAAAAGTACGTGGGCCATGGAGAGATGTACACTAGTGCATAATCGATCCTTGGAGTAGGTTGTCATACGTGGACGACAATGGTTTTCAATTCCGCTTCAAAGTCCGCGTCACTAATACTTTGCACGGCATCGACGGTTGCAGAAACTGCCACCAACATCGTGGACAACGTAGGTAGTTCCTTACTTAGAACCGCCTCCGATATAATTGGATAGCACTGGCGGTTCCGTATGAATAACCGCCTCCATTTTGTATATCAAGGATATAAATATTTACTTTTAGGTACCCACCTTGATACAAACAAAATGACACTGCTCAATTTTAATATTTCTTACTGGCCACGCGAATGAAATTGAAAGTAAACATTGAAATAAATATAGGCATTCGTCATTATTTTGCACAAAGCTTTGCATCTCATAACATTCATTTTGCACAAAGATGATGCGCCGTTTCCTCTACTATTGCAAAAGACACAATCATAACAGCCTAAGAACATTGATTTTTTTCAACGAGTCTCTGTTGTTGACTCTGTCATGAAGAAGGCGTCAGAAGAATAATATGTGTCTGATTTTGTTTAAACTTTTCTGTAGCCAATTGAATAAAACATGGCCTTTCTTTGTTCCTTCCACCCATTTATACATTTTAATGGAGGAAAATCTTGAGAATTTGCCATGGTTGTAAGGCTTGCACTGCCATCAATTCTAATTGAATGCAATTCCGGGAAGAGAGCCGTAGTGCTACGGCTTACGACCCACTGCCGGGAAAACAACAATAGCCCACTGCTGAATCACTAGCCTGGATGATGGTAGTGGTAGTGCAAGCCTTGCAGCCATGGCAAACTCTCAAGATTTGGGCTGGTGTCAAAATGCTTTCTTTATTGGGGTCCTCTTCTTTGCTGGGTTGTACGTGTTGGGGAACGTAGTAATTTCAAAAAAATTCCTACGCACACGCAAGATCATGGTGATGGCATAGCAACGAGAGGGGAGAGTGTTGTCCACGTACCCTCGTAGACCGTAAGCGGAAGCGTTAGCACAATGCGGTTGATGTAGTCGTACGTCTTCACGATCCGACCGATCCAAGCACCGAACGTACGGCACCTCCGAGTTCAGCACACGTTCAGCTCGATGACGATCTCCGTGCTCCGATCCAGCAAAGCTCCGGAGATGAGTTCCGTCAGCACGACGGCGTGGTAACGATGTTGATGTTCTACCGGCGCAGGGCTTCGCCTAAACTCCGCGACGATATGACCGAGGTGGATTATGGTGGAGTGGGGCACTGCACACGGCTAAAGAACGATCCGTAGATCAACTTGTGTGTCTCTGGGGTGCCCCCCCGCCCCCGTATATAAAGGAGCAAGGGGGGAGGCCAGCCGGCCCCTTGGGGCGCGCCAAGGAGGAGGAATCCTCCTCCTAGTAGGAGTAGAAAAACTCCTCCTTTCCTACTCCTACTAGGAGGGGGAAAGGAAAGGGGGGCGCCCCCCCTCCTAGTCCAATTCGGACCAGAGGGAGAGGGGGCGCGCGGCCCACCCTGGCCGCCCCTCTCTCTTCCCACCAAGTCCCATGTGGCCCATTTACTCTCCCGGGGGGTTCCGGTAACCCCCCCCCCCCCCCCCCCCCCGGCACTCCGGTTTTCTCCGAAATCACCCGGAACACTTCCGGTGTCCGAATATAGTCGTCCAATATATCAATCTTTATGTCTCGACCATTTCGAGACTCCTCGTCATGTCCATGATCACATCCGGGACTCCGAACAAACTTCGATACATCAAAACTTATAAACTCATAATAAAACTGTCATCGTAACGTTAAGCATGCGGACCCTACGGGTTCGAGAACTATGTAGACATGACCTAGAACTATTCTCGGTCAATAACCAATAGCGGGACCTGGATGCCCATATTGGTTCCTACATATTCTACGAAGATCTTTATCGGTCAAACCGCATAACAACATACGTTGTTCCCTTTGTCATTGGTATGTTACTTGCCCAAGATTCGATCGTCGGTATCCAATACCTAGTTCAATCTCGTTACCGGCAAGTCTCTTTACTCGTTACGTAATGCATCATCCCGTAACCAACTCATTGGTCACATTGCTTGCAAGGCTTATAGTGATGTGCATTACCGAGAGGGCCCAGAGATACCTCTCCGACAATCGGAGTGACAAAACCTAATCTCGAAATACGCCAACTCAACATGTACCTTCGGAGACACCTGTAGTACTCCTTTATAATCACCCAGTTACGTTGTGACGTTTGGTAGTACCCAAAGTGTTCCTCCGGTAAACGGGAGTTGCATAATTCTCATAGTTACAGGAACATGTATAAGTCATGAAGAAAGCAATAACAGTATACTAAACGATCAAGTGCTAGGCTAACGGAATGGGTCATGTCAATCACATCATTCTCCTAATGATGTGATCCCATTAATCAAATGACAACACATGTCTATGGTTAGGAAACATAACCATCTTTGATTAATGAGCTAGTCAAGTAGAGGCATACTAGTGACTATATGTTTGTCTATGTATTCACACATGTACCATGTTTCCGGTTAATACAATTCTAGCATGAATAATAAACATTTATCATGATATGAGGAAATAAATAATAACTTTATTATTGCCTCTAGGGCATATTTCCTTCAGTACGTGGGTTTGGCCAAGGTCATCAGTTGACCCTAGCCCAACACTGTAGCTCCGCCCCTAGAGACCGAGCCACGAGATAAGCTGTTTTCGGATGACCCCCCCCCCCCCCCCGCCCCAACGCGCACACACAAAAACTATTTTCGGCCGGGCAAAGAGGGAAGGGGGATACCTTCTCCCCCCGCACTACCATTGCAAAAAGATGTGTTACCTTCTTGGTACGATGCCATGAAATGATCACCATTCCTATACACTAAATTATTTTCGAGTTAGGTTTCAGAAGCGGGTTTTCTACGTTAAATACTACTAGCATCGTCCGAAATTACTTGGATGTATCTAGACATGTTTTAGTGTTATGTACACATGTATCTAGACAAATTTAAGACAACCAATTTGATGGTGATAGCGGTGAGGTGGTGCGGAGCTTTGTGCCGCGTAGTGGGTGGTATAGAGTTCTCGGTGTGGCGGAGGTTTTTCCTCGTAGGCATTTGCTTGTGCGTTTGGTTAGTTTGCTTTCGCGTTTGGTTGTAGTCGCTGTCGCTTTGTTGACCGGTGGGGGCTCTCGTCCCTTTGTATCTGGTTTTCGTCCGGTTTTTCTTAATACCGGGCAACTCTCTTTTTCTATATGAAATGCATGACCCCCCTGCCCATCTCGAGGTGTTACTTGAATAAATTAAGCCGGAGGTAATATTAGATTTCTATGAAATCATTAGAATAGGTCTCTGGATCTATAGTACCAAATGCTGATAGCTCACACAAGGGGAAAAACACTTTGATATCCATCCATTCACGTAAAGAAAACAAATGGAAAAAAGCGTGGATTCATCTGATACATAAGCGGATGAAACTTGGCAGCAACACCTGTACATGCTGGATCAGATTTAAGGTTGAGAAATAAATGCCCAGTGGTCGGTGCAGGTCCGAACGTTGGTGACGGAGACATCACATTGGATGGAGAAGCGGTCATCCTTGAGGTACTCCGATTTCTTCAGTTCTTCCCTGGTGATGAAATTCCGGGCGCCCCACCCAACTTCACGCGACGAGTACGAGAAGCGGTGCATCCCAGTCATGCGGCAACGCCGGGTTCCCAAGCTGATCGAGTAGGCTGAACCGTGGTCGTGCCAACACCTGCTCGTCGCTAGGATCTCTGGATGCTATCTGGAGGTACACGGCTATGTGATCTTGGAATTGGGGCTGGCTTCTGTTGGGGTAATACAGGATACGCCAGATGTGGTCGCCGGCGTGGAAGTCGCCCGAGTGGACGTACTTCCCGTGCATCATGTGCTTCAGGCGCGAGTAGCCGTGGATCCTGAGTACGCCGGCGATCTCAACCGCGTGGATGGCCGGCGATCTCAACGCAGAAGCAGCCATATGCAAAACCTATCAAGGGAGAACGCCAGATTCGGGAGCGATTTGCAACTACAGGTGCCTTACATATAACGCATATACGTAACATCTGCTAGAGATTGTATGCATATATTAACATTTTCTTTAGCATAATATTATATGGTTAGGATTCTTGGCGTATATTCCCTAAAAAAAGGATTCTAGGGATCACCATCCTAATAATTACTACTATATATATGCCCGTGCGTTGCAACGGGCGAAAAAAATCACAAAACTTGTTTCACGCACCACTATGCTCTCCTGATGCATGTCTGCATACTCTGGTGTACAAATCCATATCCGGCCCAAACGTTCGGACTGACCGGCACTTTCATATCCGGCCCATATCTGGGGTGGATATGGGACACCCGGAGGCGCCTGGGCACGCCATCGTCCCCACAAAACCCTACACTCTCGGACGAGCCCTAATCACTCTTAGTCCACTTGCCCTCCCCGCTCCCCTCTCGTCTTCTCCACTTCTCTTACCTGAATCTTTCTACCTCCTCCGCCACCTCCGCAATGGCCAACTCCGGCGACGAATCCGGCAGCGAGTCCAATCCCATCGACCGGGACAACCTCGTGAAGGAGGAGCACTCCGACAGCGATACTCCCGACGATGAGGAGCTGGCACTCCGCATCGCCGTCGAGCGGCGGGGTCAAGCTCAGTAGCTTCCGCTGCCAGCGCGAACGTTCCGTATCGGTGGATCCGAAGGAGGCGCTCCTCCGTGAGGTGATGCAGTGCTCGCTCACCACATCGGAGACCGACGCAAGGCATCATCGGCAGAAGAACGCGAAGGCGCTCTGCCACGCTCGAGGTTTCAGAGCTCCTCGCTAGGGAGAAGGAGAGCGCCAAGGCAAAGGCAGCATGCCACGCCCGGCAGCAGAGTCGCGCCATTCGCCGTCTAACGGGATACATCTCCGCATCGTAGAGTGGCACCGGCAGCTCGGATGGCGACGATGGCGACCGTCCCCCCTACCGCGGACGCATACATGGAGGAGATAGGCAAGGGCCCGCACCAAGAAGTGGTGTCTCGCGCTCCGCATCGTCTTTTTTATTAGTAGCTAAGTTTAATACGGTGAGCTTTGTCTATTTTGGGTACGATTAGTCTGTCGGATGAACTATCTATGCCTGAATCTATCTAAATTTGTCTGTCCAATGAACTTATTTTGGGTACGATTGGTCTGTCGGATGAACTATCTATATCTGAATCTATCTAAATTTGTCTGTCCAATGAACTTGTTTGTGATGTTGATCTACATGTTATGTTGTTGCATGGCTTGTATGGATTTGTTGTAGATATAGATATATTAGGACTGCCCGGTCAGTATCAGTGGGCGTGCGTTGTTCTTAAAAAAATCAACCAACTGATAAATTGTTGGGTCGAGCGGCCGTCACGTATCCACCGCTTTAGGCTTATCCATTCGCCTCCACCGTCTAAAAAGCTTATCCATCGGGGCATGCATCCTTTTCTACTCTCGATCCATCTCTCATCCCCAGCATCTGGTGCTTCCTTCAGAAGAGTCGCAGCCTGCTGCCAGCGGGATTTGCCAAGTTGTGTGAGCCGACGGCTGTCCGGCGAGCGTCGTTCCAGATTGTCGGCGCCGTCATTCCCACATATTGGGCGGCTCGCTACCCCACGCGTGGCTCACCGTCGGGGATCCCCGCACCACTGCTCCACCACCGCCAGCGGCCATGGCGGGCTCCACATCTACGCGCGCCGATAGGATCCCCTGCACCCCCCTGCTCCACCACCGCCATCGGTTGGGCAGCGTCCGGAGGCCCCGTCCGTCCCCTCGCACGCCTGTGATCGGATCTGGCAGCATCGACGTGTTTGCTGCTGGGGCGGCGACAGCATGCTCGTCAGGCGCGGGGGCCGGGGCGGCGTCCCCTTCATGGTGGAGCCCCTCCCCGGTGGGTGGCTGGGGGTGACAGGGGCTGCGGGTCCAGTGCGCAGTGGCGTTCGGTCGCCAGATCTGGCCGGCCATCCCTGCTTCGCGTTCGTCGGCCGGTTGCGGCGCGGCTGGCTGGCGGCTGGCCTGCGCGCGCGAGGGCTGGCCGAGCCTGTGGCGGAGGCGCTGGAGGAGGTCTGGTGGAACTCGGTTTCCAATGGCGCAAGGATCTTAGGATGGTTGGTTGGGGTGGCCGCGGATCGCTGAAGCCATGGCTGCACCAATTCTGTATGTTCAGATTGTCTGGGCAATGCCTTTTTTTTCTGTATCTGCAGATCGTCTGGGCAACATAATTTCTGGGCATATCTACAGATCGTCTGGGCAACACAGCCTGGCTGCACCACTTTTTTTAATCTTCAGATCGGCTCTCTCCTTTTTTTTCTTATTTAGAATTCTTAGAAGATGCATAATAACATGCGGCAGGCACCCTTCTTCATTTCTCCAGGGTAAATATGAACCATATCTTGCTGGCTTGTTGATTCTTCTAACTCTCACCTATATAAGTAGGTAGAATTTGATGTAAAAGAGCAGGGTGGGACTAATAATTAGAAGCACAAGCATATTGAAACTCGGTTTGTTGCAACGTTAATTTTTTTGGCCCATGTGACATCGAAACTGCAAATAACGTCCCAAATAGGGCGAGTTTTCTCACTTATTTTTGGACTACGGGTTTATTGTAAGAAAAGTCAAGGGGTTTTTTGCAAAAATGCCGAGGAGTACGACCAGAATCACTTTTTGGACTGCGGGTTTATTTTCATAAAAGTCAAGGGGATTTCTGCAAAAGTGCCGATGACGTACGACCAGAAATCCTGCGTGCTTTATTATTAGGTAGAGATTGTTGGGAGATGCCGTGATTCTAGGGAGCACCATCCTAATAATTATTTAAAAACAGTAAAACTGAGCAGCCCATCCACAGTGATTTGGCGCTCTAAAACATTGGATCTGCTTTCAACGCTTCAGATTGCTCCACCGTGCGTCACTGTGCCGTTTCACCGGGGCAGCCCAATATCTCCGGGCCTCTGCTCCGAAACAGACACTGGCTCCTTTTTACAAATTGGCCCACATTTAGTAGCGATCTATTCCTCCGTCTCATAATATAAAAGTGTTTTTAACACTTGTATAGAAAACGCTTATATTATGGGACGGAGGAAGTATTATCTATTTTCCACTTCTACAGAAAGCGACCCTCAGATTGGCGGCAAATCCAATATGGCGCTGAAGGGGTCGGTCGTTGCAAGTAAACTGCAGTAACCACTACGCCATCTTGGGATCCGGCTTGCCTGCTCTCTCCCCGTGCTCTCATCCGTGCTCCCACTTCATTGTACGGTTGACTTTTTTTCTTTTTCCTTTCTAATCTAATCATCTCCCCCCTGATTTCCGCCATCTTGACCCTTGTGCATGTCTACTTCCTTTTTTACATCTATACGTATAGGGAATGCTCCCCCCTCCCCCATGTTTTCTATTTTGTTTTTTCTCTTTTACTATTTTGTTTCCTATTTTCTTTTTATTTTCTTAAATGAGTGAAATTTTTTCAAATCACCGAATTTTTTCAATTTGGTGAACTTTTTAAAATTTTGACAAACTTTTTCAAATTTGATGAACTTTTTTTCAATTTTTGGCAAACTTTTTGAAACCGATGATCTTTTTCAAATTCAATGAGTTCTTTTCGAAATCAAATGAATTTTTCAAAATTGATGATATTTTTTAATTAAAATTTGATGAACTTTCTTTCTAAATCATTTTTTTTTTCAAATTCGACGAAGTATTAAAAAAAATCTGAGTTTTTTTATCCCGACAAAAACGCCAATTAGGAGCTCATATAAGCCAACTCTTATTTAGGGCCCTCATCGCTCGTTACTTGGTTTTTATCAAACTGTATAGTCGACCCAAAGACTTGCTCGCTCAATGTAAGCTGTAGTAACCAACCAGACCCCTCACCAGATGTGATTACTTACATCTTTTTTTGGTGTCTCAAACCGGTTTCCCCAGTTCGCTAGTCGGCCTTTTCTAGATGGTTTTTACATATATTTTTTTCAAATGCATAAAATTCTTTTCAAATTCGTGAACCTTTCAAATAAACCCATTGACTATTTACTTTTATAGATGGTTCTTATATATCTAATTTTTACCTTTTCTAATTTGTGGACCTTTTAGCAAAAATCCATCGACGTTTTTCAAATCCGTGAACTTTTTCATAAATCCACAAACTCTGTTTAATTTTTATGGACTTTTTTTCACAAAATCCGTGATATTTTTTTAAGAAATGATGAATGTTTTTTCAAATTCATGTGCTTTTTCAAATTTTTTGTATTTTTTCAAGTTCACGAAATTTTTCAAAATTGATGATTGTTTATAAAATTCATGTTTCTTTTTCAAAATTGACGTATTTTTACAAATTCATGAAATTTTTTCAAATGTGATAATTTTATTTCAAGATTGATGAACGTTTTTTCAATTGATGAACTTTTAAAGTTCATGAACTCTTTTCTAAATTGATGAACTTGTATCAAATTTTGCGAACTTTTTTGAAAAATGAAGAACTCTTTTCGAATTCCATGAGCCTTTTTAAATTAGCAGTGTTTTTTGACAGCGCCTGCTTACATGAAAAAAAAACTAGCGAGCATCCCGACACGGAGTGGATCAAACGTTTTTTAAGGAACATCGAACAATTTGATGGTCAACGTCGAGCGAGAGCGATATATGGGCCACGGCCCGCTTGGGGCGTGCGTGAGTGCCAGACAGCTTTCTGGGCACTTATGGCGCCAACGAGGGGCACTTCTCTGAACGGGGAGGTCGTATTTTACCCGAAATCACTAATTAAAGAGTACTTCTTGTGGAGATCACTCCAACGTTCCCAGATTACGACAAGTGGCGCGCTGCATGTGTGCCACTTGTCGCAACCTGGGTGTTTTCCTTTTTTTCGTAGATCCGTTTATTCAAAACGTTTTATCTCTTGAACCGTGCTCCAAATCTCAAACCGCTTCGCGTCGAACTCTTCAAAATTAGATCCCATGTTGATAAGTTTTGACGAACTTTTTTTTCACGAAAAAACTGGACAAAAAAATGACGAAAAAACCTAACCGGAACACGTTTTTTTTTTCTTTCCGAAAGAGGCACGCCCGTGGCTCTGGCGAAATCACAACCGTGCCTCTCGCGGAAGCAAAGCCGTGCCTCTCGCGAAAAAGAAAAAAAACAGAAAACACGTTTTTTCCTTTTCGAGAGAGGCACGCCCGTGCCTCTCGCGGAAGCAAAACCGTGCCTCTCGTGAAAGAAAAAAACAAAAAACATGTTTTTTTTCATTTCCGAGGAGGCACGGCCGTGACTCCCGCGAAAGCACAACCGTGCCTCTCGCGAAAGCAAAACCGTGCCTCTCGCGAAAGGAAAAAGAACAAAAAATACGTTTTTTTTCATTTCCAAGAGGCACGGTCGTGCCTCTCGCGAAAGCACAATCGTGCCTCTCGCGTAAACAAAATCGTGACTCTCGCGAAAAAAATGTGTTTTTTACGCAAAAAAATTATTTTTTTCAAAAAAAAATTGGTCAAAAACCATTTAAGAAGCCGAAAATGCGTGCGGAAAAATAAAAAAAAACAAAATCCGGAGGAAGCGTCCAGAGCGCGACACATGGCGAATAGCTGAGAGCGCGCCAAGTGGCGCTGATCGTTGCGAGGCTCCCGAAGGACCGCTCGTTAATTAGTTGCTCCCTATTTTACCCTATCTTGGTCAAACGGCAATTCCTAAACGGCGCCCGCTGCGCTCGTTAATGTGTTAAAGCCGAACAGGCAACCGCCCCCTCGCGGAGCTAGGCCGGCTCGTTTAGGTTTTTCCTGTGTCAAAACAAACTGCAAAAACATGTGTGCGTGAGGTGGGTTCACACTGATTAGAACTTGATATCTCCCTGTAGTACATAAACTAGAGTAACCACCCGGGTCACCTCTTTTTTTTTCCCTTTTCTTTTTTTTTCCATTTTTTCCTTTTTCTAATTTCTTGCACTTTTCAACAACCGTGTCTTTTATCCAAATTGTTGATTTTTTTCAAAATTAATGAACTTTTTTCAAAATTGTTGATTCTTTTGGATTTTGTGAACCTTATTCCAAATTGAAGAGTTCTTTTTCCAAATTCGATGATATTTTTTTCAAATTTGTGATTTTTTTCAAAATCAATTAACTTTTGGTCCAAAGTGATCAACTTTTTCTTGGATTTGTAAAATTTTGTTAAAATCAATGTTTTTTTTTCTGAATACATGATCTTTTTCTAATTTGTGATTGTCCTAAATAATTGTTCGCATTTTTTTGCATACATGAATTTTTAGAACTGATGACCTTTTTTAAAGAAAATGATGTTTCTTAATATGTGAATTTTTACAGAATTGATGATTTTTTTAAAAAAATTGATGTTTTTTTAATTTCTGAACTCTTTTTGAAAATATAGTAACTTATTTCGAAGTAGATGAAGTTTTCTTCAACATCGATGAACTTTTTAAAAAATTGTGAATTTTCAAAAATTGATTTATTTTTTGAATTCATGAACTTTTTTGAATACATGAAGCATTTTTTCTAATTCTGGATGTTTTTTGAAATCTTTGGACATTCGAATTTTGTTCACATTTTTTCAAAAGAAATCACATTTTCCTAAATAGCACAGCTACAGTTTAGTTCTTAAGTTGTTCTCGTTGTAATCTATCACTAGGGCCTAGTAGTTCTAGTGGTTTACTAAGCAGCCACTGAAGCTAAATGGCGCTGGTTTGATTCCTCACAAGAGCAACTTTTTTTGGGGGGGGGGGGGGGGGGGGGGGGGGTTCGCACCATAAATACAATTTTGCTCCGCTAAAAGGATTGATATGGTTGACTAGAGGGGGAGGGGTGAATAGGCAACTAACAATTTTAAGCTTTTCTTTACCAAATTAAACTTTGCAACAAAATAGGTTGTCTAGATGTGCAACTAAGTGAGCAACCTATATGATGCAAATTACAACTAGCACAAATGCAAGCAATGGATGTAACACAAGAAGGCTTGCAAAAGTAAAGGCACGAAATAACCAAGAGTGGAGCCGGTGGAGACGAGGATGTGTTACCGGAGTTCCTTCCTTTTAAAGGGAAGTACGTCTCCGTTAGAGCGGTGTGGAGGCACAATGCTCCCCAAGAAGCCGTTAGGGCCACCGTATTCTCCTCACGCCCTCACACAATGCGAGATGCCGTGATCCACTATTGGTGCCCTTGAAGGCGGCGACCGAACCTTTACAAACAAGGTTGGGGCAATCTCCACAACAATCGGAGGCTCCCAACGAAACCACGAAGCTTCACCACAATGGAATATGGCTTCGAGGTGACCTCAACCGTCTAGGGTGCTCAAGCACCCAAGAGTAACAAAACCCACACTAGAAAGTATGGGGGAAGTAAATATCCTTTGGTGGAAGTGTAGATCTAGGTCTCCTCTTTCAAACCCTAGCAAATCAACAAGTTTGAGTGGCTAAAGAGAGAGATTGGGCAAGAGAGCTTGAGAGCATCAATGGTGGAGTAAGAGAGGTAAAAGGTGGGTGTGGTAGGTGGAAGAACCACCTTATATAGCAGCCCACATAAATCCAACCGTTACTGCATTTTCAGTACTGCAGCGGTACAACCGCTCCTTGTCCCGGTACAACCGGGACTCACGATGTAGCTGCAGAACCCTACCAGGCGGTACAACCGGGCCAACGGGCGGTAGTACCGGTCATTAGCAAATAACCGGACCAACCGCCCAGCCACCGCACAACTACCGCACCGAAACAGAACGGAGTCACCCTTGAGGGCGGTAGTTGGGCGGTGCAGGGCCGGTGCAACCGCCTGGCCTTGAGCGCTTGAGCGGCTAAGGTACGAGCGGAAGAACCGCTCGACCTCCGGTTGTACCGGTTGAAAAGGAACAACCGGACCAACCGGGCCACCACCGCCCAGCCACCGCATCAAAACAGAAGCCTGACCGGTACATGGGCGGTGCATGGCCGGAACAACCGCTGCTGGTCTTTGTAGAGACAGGTGGCGGTACCACCGCCCGGAGGCAGCGGTACCACCGCTCGACAAAGGCAGAGAAGCGTCAAGAACCAGCGGTACAACTGCTCGGACGAGCGGTACAACCGCTGGGAACACCCAGCAAAGATTAGATAAAATGGAGTCACTCTCTCGACAAAATAGGGGTGATGGAGGTGTACGTGAATGGAATCCCCTATTCTTTCCAACGTGGATTCCCTCTTGATAGTACGGGATCCCTACGACCAAAGAGATAAAAAGCGTAGATGATCCCGTCTTCAACCGATTCCTTCGAGAGAGAACCACTAACCGATGAAAGCCTAATCATTGAGAACCTAAAACATTTAGCACAGGATTAGACCAACAAAGGGTTGTCATCATCATCCAAAACATAAGGTAGGGAAATGCCCTTTCAATCTCTCCCTTTTTGGTGGATGATGACAACAACACGATATAAGATAGAGGTCTATAGAATCTAGCAGGAGCTCCCCCTCGATGAGAGCCCCAGGACGTGACTCCCCCTAGATTTTATAGGCTGGTCACATAAAGCATATAACATGAAGGTAGCCAACACAATGAAACAAGAGCAATACTACCAATAAAGACCAAGAAGCATAAAGATAAGATAGCAGGAGTGGCACAAAATCCACACAAAGCAAACGAGAACGACCAAAGTTCAACTGGAGACCACAGACAAGTTCAATACGAGACACACACTACGCAACCACCCATGCAACTCCCGAGTCCTATCACACTCTCTCCCCCTTTGGCATTAGGACACCAAAAAGGACGAGAGCGAAGCTATCGCCCCAGGCTCATTCATCCTCCTCTGACTCCTCGGTAGCCTCTGGATCTTCATCATTGTCAGAATCTTCATCATTATCAGAAACTTCATCATCATCCCGATCTGAGTCCTCCATGATATCATCAGCAGTAGGAACGGTGGTGGAGGGCTGAGGAGGGGCTTCATCATCAGTCCAGGTGCTGTGGGAAGATATCCAACGCTCCTCCGGAGTGATGCTCTTCTCAGAACCACTCTGAACCGACATGCCGAGGTGCCTCATCATAGCAATTTGGCGACGCCGCGCAAGCTTCCCATTGCATGTGCCTCATACATCCTCTTCTGGATGTCAGACTAAAGGCAGAAAGTCTTCTTCACCTTGGCAGCGAGCTTGTCCACCCACGAGGGCTTGGCCCTAGGTTCCAACTCAAAATCCTCATCATCAGAAGTGGCATAGACATCCTCAGGAGCATCAGCAGGGAAACATGGCTCGGCGTGCTTCTTCTTCTTAAGGAGCTTGACTTCATGAATGGTAAGATTGTCAGGAGAGGTGAGGGGCTCTCCAGGACGACGAACTTCCCACATGGAGTTCAGAAAGCACATGACAAATGGAGCATAAATGGGGACCTTCCTGTAGATGACCATGTTGTACATCTCGTGCCACAGCCAGTTGGACACATCAAACGTCTCCCCAGATCCCACCTTGGTCTTCATAGCAACCATCAAGTCAACAAGATAGCCATGGATTTCATCTTGATTCCCCACTTTGGGCAGAAGCACATTGCGAAAAACGCGATGCATGATGTCATATACCTTCACCAAATCCTTAGATTCACCAATAATACCACGGCCCCGAATGTACAGAGGGGCAAGCTTCTCCTTAGGCATGGGGTCAGGATGATCATGGGGGCGAATGCCACCCCTTCCTTCCAGACCGGTATCATCGTACCCAATAGCATTGCAGAAGGTCCTCCAGGGAACTTGAAAGAGTTCATCACGACACATGAAAGTGAGGGTGCGCGCGTCATCTTCTCCAAAGTGAACGGTGGCATAAAACTGATGGATGAGTTGAACATCAAAGTCATAGTTGACGGACATGAGCTTGACAAGGTCAAACTCCTCACAGAGAGCCAAAGCCTCACCAAAATACTCCAGGTTGTTCCGCCAATGATCAAGATCGATGGTCCACTGCTTGGCATATCTGTTCTTGTTGTGCTCAAAGAGTTCATGAACAATTCGTACTTGCATCTCATTCCGAAACTGAACAGTGGTCCAACGAGGAGCTACGGGAACCACATAAGGATTCTTTGAGCGGAAGGCTTCCCAATCCTTGGCTTTCCAACGGCGGAGTGGCATAATCACACGTTCCTTGGCAGCGGCAGACTTTTCACGGCGAGTGGGCTTGGTGGGGATCACAACCTCCTCTTCAGACTCAGCCGGGCGCAGAGCCCTTCGAGCCCTCTTCTTGGTCTTGCGAGGAGCAGAGCGAGAACTGGAGCCACCTGAACACAAACACAAAGGGGACACACGAAAACCAACAAGAATGAGAGGAAAGCAGACGAAAAATGCAACACCATAGAAACCAGAACAGTGCTGTGTGATTCATACATTCCGGTTGTACCGGATCTCCCACAGGTAGAACCGCCCCACCGGTTGTACCGCCCGTCTGGGCGATAGAACCGCTGACAGCGGCACTACCAGGGTAGATAGATCTGATCAAGACGAGCAAATCACCCAAGCCATATTCGGAGTTCTAGGTATTGCACAAACACAAGAAAACAATGATCTCTCCCAACCGAATAACGAACACTAATCTAGGAGGGTAAAGTAATGCCCTAAAACAAGGTGAAAACCTAGAACAAAGAATGAAGAACAGGGGCATTACCACCATCCATGGGAGAAGACCGGAGGGCTGCCACAGAGAGAATCCACGGAGAGCCCTTAGATCCGAAGCGCGGGGCGCACTCCGGGGTGGGGCAGAGGTGGTCGGCGGCTAGGGCAAGGAGAAGGCGAACGGGAACGAAGGGAAAAAAGAAAAGTGCTTCGCCTCGTCGGATATAAATAGGCCCATAGCCGCGCGGCGGTAGAACCGCTCCTGGGACCGGTTGTACCGCACGTCAGGAGCTGACAGACTGTAGTGGGCGGTACTTCCGTTTCCTGAAGGGCACCGGAAGTACCGCCCGGAAACAACCGGTAGAACCGGACGGAGAAGCCCCAGTGAAAATGGGCAGTATAACCGCCCAAGTACCGAAAGCAACCCAACTGGGGCAGTACATCCAGGTATCAGCGGTAGAACCGCCCGTGACACCGGTTGTACCGCCCGACCACCAAAGCCCAAACCAAAAAGACAAGAACAAGACAACGGGACAACAAATAATAGAAGCAAAACACTAAGAACAGGGAAAAGAATGAAGGGAAAACAAAAGCAATCGCACACAAGCAGAGTGAGCTCAGTCCTCTCTCTTGAGAGAGGGCGATGGCCGAAGCCACCTATGTTTGAGTCAAATGGTATGGCACCGCGAAGAATTATCCTTGGGCCCATGACCAAAACTCGTCTTTGAAGCACAAGTACCATAAAAAAAATGGCTAATGTGAAAGAGGTGATCGATTTATGCATGATGGGGGGAGGGAGAGCTCATTGAGAGAACAACACTCCCCCTATGTCCATGCCTACACCTAAACTAGACAACAAGTTGAGTGTGGTGAGGGGTGCAAGGGTTCAAGTCACATTGCTCGAATCAATGATATTTAGCTCATGCCTTAACTCGCGAAATCTTGCTTCATCCAAAGGCTTCGTGAAAATATCTGCAAGGTTATCATGAGTGTTGACATACTTGAGCTCGATCTCCCCTCGCCTAATGTGATCCCGGATGAAATGATACCTAATCTCAATATGCTTCGTCTTGAAGTGTTGCACCGGGTTGAGAGAAATCTTGATGGCACTTTTGTTGTCACACCAAAGAGGCACTTTGTCACAAGTGACACCGTATTCCTTTAAAGTTTGCCTCATCCATAGGAGTTGTGCACAACAACTACCGGCCGCCACATACTCTGCTTCGGTGGACGAGAGAGACACACAGCTTTGCTTCTTGGAAGACCAACTTACCAACGAGCAACCAAGAAATTGGCACCCTCCGGAAGTGGACTTCCTATCCACTTTGTCCCCCGCCCAATCGGAATCCGTGAAACCTTCAAGCTTGAAATTTTCTCCTCTTGGGTACCATAAGCCAAAGTTTGGGGTATGAGCCAAATATCGAAAAGATTCGCTTGACCGCCACATAGTGACTTTCCTTTGGTGCGGCTTGGAAACGTGCACACATCCCCACACTCAACATGATATCCGGTCTAGATGCACAAAGGTAAAGCAAGGAGCCAATCATGGAGCGATATACCTTTTGATCCACCGCTTTACCATTGGGATCAATGTCAAGTTGGCACTTGGTAGGCATTGGTGTTGTAGCCGGCTTGACATCACTTAGCTTGAATCTTTTAAGCATGTCTTGAGTGTATTTGGCTTGGTTGATGAAGGTTCCTTCTCTTCTTTGTTTGATGTCAAAACCAAGGAAGAACTTCAACTATCCCATCGAAGACATCTTGAACTTGGAGGTCATGAGAGCGGCAAATTCTTCATTGAAAGCTTTGTTAGGAGAACCAAAGATAATATCATCAACATATAGTTGGCATACAAACAACTCCCCGTTGACCTTCTTAGTAAAAAGAGTGGGGTCGATTAGCCCCACCTCAAATCCACGATCTTGTAACAACTCGGTAAGGTGGTCATACCACGCACGTGGGGCTTGTTTAAGGCCATAGAGTGCCTTATCGAGTTGATACACATGATCCGGAAAGTAGGGATCCTCGAACCCGGGGGGTTGTTTGACATAGACCAACTCATTAATAGGACCATTGAGAAAAGCACTTTTCACATCCATTTGTTGCAACTTAAAGTTGTGATGGGAAGCATAAGCAATCAACAAATGAATGGATTCAAGACGAGCAACGGGAGCAAAGGTTTCACCATAGTCGATACCCTCGACTTGGGAGTAGCCTTGTGCTACCAATCTCGCCTTGTTGCGAATGATGTTCCCATGAGAATCTTGCTTGTTCTTGAAGATCCACTTGGTTCCAATGACGTTGTGGTTCCCCGATGGTCTTGGCACCAATCTCCACACCTTGTTGTACTCGAAGTTGTTGAGTTCTTCATGCATGGAATTGAGCCAATCCGAGTCTTCGAGCGCCTCATAGACCTTTTGGGGTTCAACACAAGAGACAAACGCGTGATGTTCACAATAGTTTGCTAATTGTCTACGAGTGCTTACCCCCTTTCTTAGGCTTCCAACCACATTTTCCATGAGATGGCCTTGGGTGGTGAGCTTGGAAGCAATCTTCGCGGCACGACGCTCTAATTCCTCCTCGGATGTGGAAGGAGGAGGGTTGACTTGATCATCTTGAGCGCCGTCTTGAGCTTGTTCTTGATCTTGAGCTTGCTCTTGATCTTGAACTTGCTCGAGGGAGAGAACTTGACCTTGGGCATCATTTAGAGGTTCATCACCATCTTGAGGTTGATCTTGCCCTTGGTCTTGTTCACGAGGTTGAGGGCCTTCACTTTGTTCTCCGGAAGCGTGTGGGTCTTCATGAGGTGATGGCTCTACTTGAGTAGAGCATTGTCCTTCTCCTTCGGCCACAAGGGGTTCCTCAATGGGTAGAATTTGACCAATACCCATTCTTCTTATGGCTTGCGGAGGAATTTCATCACCTACATCACAAGTACCACTTTGCTCCACTTGGGAGCCGTTATTTTCGTCAAACTCCACGTTACACGTCTCCTCAATGAGTCCGGTAGACTTGTTGAGGACACGGTAAGCATGAGAGTTTGTAGCATAACCAACAAATATGCCCTCATGAGCTCTAGCCTCAAATTTAGACAAACGAACACCTTTCTTGAGAATGAAACACTTACAACCGAACACCCGGAAGTACTTGAGGTTGGGCTTGTTGCCGGTGAGTATCTCATAAGGAGTCTTGTTCAAGCCTTTGCGGAGATAGAGCCGATTGGATGCATGACATGCGGTGTTGATGGCTTCGGCCCAAAAGTTGTATGGAGACTTGAACTCCGCCATCATGGTCCTAGCTGCATTCATCAACGTCCGGTTCTTCCTCTCCGCCACACCATTTTGTTGAGGGGTATATGGAGCTGCATATTGGTGCTTGATCCCCTCATCAGTAAGGAACTCATCCAAGGTGTAGTTTTTGAACTCGGTGCCGTTGTCACTTCGGATTGTCAAGATCTTTGTATTATGTTAACGTTGAGCTTCGTTTGCAAAATTGATGACGGTTTGTTGAGTCTCACTCTTCCTCTTGAAGAAGTATACCCAAGTGTATCTTGAATAATCATCCACAATCACCAAGCAATACTTTCTTCCTCCAAGACTATCAAAAGATGGAGGCCCAAAGAGATCCATGTGAAGGAGCTCCAAGGGTCTCTTTGAGTAGATGATGGTTGATGGAGGGTGAGCCTTTTCATGAAGCTTTGCTTCGATACAAGCACTGCAAGCACGATCTTTGGCAAAACCCACATTTGTTAGTCCATGGACATGGTCCCCCTTGAGAAGACTTTGCAAAGATCTCATATTGACGTGGGCTAAACGGCGATGCCAAAGCCATCCCACGTCAACTTTAGCCATTAGGCATGTCGCGGTTTTAGTGGGTCGCTCCGAAAAGTTAATCACATAGAGACCGTTCTCGACATGCCCAACAAAGGCTACTTTAAGAGTCTTGCTCCACAAGAGGGCCACGGTATCAATGTCAAAGAATGTAGCAAAACCCATGAGTGCAAGTTGACGAACGGAAAGTAAATTGAATGCAAGGGACTCAACAAGCATGACTTTCTCGATCGTTAGATCGTGAGAAATGACAACCTTGACGAGACCCAATACCTTAGAGTGTGATGCATCACCCCACTCGACATTGGTGGGCATAGATGGAATCTCTTGCACGTCCACCACCAAGTCCTTGCTCCCGGTCATATGATTTGTTGCTCCACTATCGAGCAACCATGATCCCCCACCGGAAGCAAACACCTACACGAGATCAATGCTTGGTTTTAGGTACCCATTTAGTAATGGGTCCTTTGATGTTAGTAACAAGGGTCTTGGGAACCCAAATAGACCATTCAATGTACTCATAAGGAGAACCAACAAATTTAGCATAAACATGTCCATCACTAGCATGGCACAACACATATGACGGGTTAAAGTCGCCGGCTTTATTTGAGGAAATGCTTTTGCCCTTTTGGACATCAACTCCCTTCACTTTTTCCTTCTTCTTCTTAGGAGCACCCTCTCCCTCTTTCACAAACGTTTGTTTGAGAGGAGGGGAACGTTTGGTCTTGTTGTTCTTCTTCTTATTGCTCTTGGACTTGGGTGCAAACCCAATTCCTTCTTTGCCCACAACTTCCTTTTGATTGCTCAAAAGGTTGTTGAGGTTCTTCTCACCTTGAATGCAAGTCACAAGGCCTTTCTCAAGTTGATCCTTCAACTTGGCATTCTCCTCCACAAGATGCATATGCTCACAACACGGGTTAGTAGCACATGCATTATCAATTAATACCATATGAGGAAAGGTGGCCTTTTCCTTGATTAGCTTAACTTGGAGTTGAGCATGAGACTCTTTGAGGTTAGCATGAGTACCCTTCAAGACCTTGTGGGCCTTGTCAAGTATCTCAAACTCCTCTTTGAGTCTAGCATGATCAACCCCAAGTTTAGCCTTCTCGGAGGTTAGCACACGAGACACGACAAGAGCATGATCAAGATCTTTCTTTATCTTAGCATGGTCATCATTGTGTGACTCCTCAAGAGTCAAACGATGCACATGCTCTTCCTCAAGAGCATTAGAGAGATTCGATATCTCATCGGCATAGTCACGACTATGACCTTCCATCTTGGAGAT
Source organism: Triticum timopheevii (assembly GCA_963921465.1). Taxonomy (NCBI): domain Eukaryota; kingdom Viridiplantae; phylum Streptophyta; class Magnoliopsida; order Poales; family Poaceae; genus Triticum; species Triticum timopheevii. The sequence goes on from OY997266.1 coordinate 372,686,952, forward strand.
GGTTTCTTTGTGAGCCTCGATCATGTCATTGGCCTCACCAAGTTGTTCCAAGAGAGCAACAAAGTGCTTCTTGAACTTACCCTTGAGCTTACTCATAAAAGACTCAAATTCATTCACTTCCTCATTAGACTCAACATGTTCATCAATGCAATCCTCCAAGGAGGGATTAGTAATGATGGTGGTTGTGATGTTGGGGGTTACCTTGTTTGAAGCTTTAGCCATGAGGCATCTGGCGGTGATGTTTTTGTTGGGTGATTCGAAGAGAGACACCCGGGGAGTAGTAACAATGGCAACGGACGCCACGGCCATTACTTCTTCATTTTCATCATCATCGTCATCCTCTTGGTATTCTTCTTGAACCACCAAACCACGAGTGAGAGTCTTCTTGGCAAAGTTGTTCTTGTTGGGGAAGGACTTAGCTTTGTCTTTTCGGATGAACTTGCCACCGTTGTCTTCCCGCTTCTCGTAAGGACAATCCGCAACGAAATGGCTCACATTGCCACAGTTGAAGCAAGTTCTAACTCGTTGCTTGCCCTTGACGCCACTTGAGTTGTTCTTGTTGAAGTTGGGTCTTGAACTCTTCTTGCTCCAAAATTGTCTTGAAGCAAGGGCCATGTGCTCATGGTAATCAAACTTGGTGTCCTCGGGGTTGCTTTCCTCATCTTCCACTTCTTCCTCTTCTTCCATAATAACCTTGGCCTTCAAAGCAAGGTTAGGCTTCTTTGCCCTTTGAGAGCGGAGCACCGCATTGTCGGCGGTCTTGTCCAAGATGCTCATTGCAACGAACTCATCCAACACTTCACTTGAGGTCATGGAGTGGAAGTCCGGTCGTTGATGAATGACGGAGGACATGGCCTTGTTGTAGGGCATCATGGCCTTGAGGAACTTCCGCTTGATCCAATTGTCATCCGTGTCCTTGCTTCCATGATCTCGAAGTGCGACCGCGAGTTTGGTCACTCTTCGAAAGAGCTCACGAGGTTCTTCATCTTCTTTCATTGCAAACTCATCGGCTTCATCTTGCACCACTTCATAGTTGGAGCGTTGAATGCTAGCACTTCCACGATAGAGACCCTCGACACATTTCCATGCTTCTTTAGCCATGACATGGGGTCGAAGATGAGGGAGATCTTCGGGAAGGATTGCATCTTGGATGATGAAGAGAGCACTCTCATTGAATTGATTGTCCACGGCTTCTCGAGGGGTGAAGTTGCTTGGGTCATGATGATAAAAACCTTCTTCAATGATTCTCCAAAGGTTAGTGTTCACATGTTTCAAATGACGCTTAAAGCGATAGACCCAAGAATCAAAATCTTCATGTTTCTCATATTTAGGAGGAGGACCGACATGATTCAAATGAGTGGAGGGAATTGGCCCTCCATAAATTGGAGGTTCCACATGGGCAAAGATGCCGGTACCATTTCTACCACTAATAGAAGGACTCTTATCAATGTTAGCTTCCCCCTTGTCGGAGGGAGCATCCGTCACCTTGTTGGTGGGATCACCCACTTTCATCGGCGAGGTAGATTGCTTAAGTCCTTCTAGGAATTCCTTAAACATGTCCTTGACCTCGGTCATCATGGAGGTTTTCAATGTTTCCAAAGCCACATTGAATTTCTCATGTGTGATCGAGTTACCCCCATCTCCCGTAGATGAGATCGGATTCACACCGAAATGCTCTCCCACCTCATCTACGACATCAACCATACTCTTTGGACGGTAAAGTCCTTAAAAAGAGACGTGGCTATGATACCAATTGAAAGGATCAATATGGTTGACTAGAGGGGGGGTGAATAGGCAACTAACAATTTTAAGCTTTTCTTTACCAAACTAAACTTTGCAACAAAATAGGTTGTCTAGATGTGCAACTAAGTGAGCAACCTATATGATGCAAATTACAACTAGCACAAATGCAAGTAATGGATGTAACACAAGAAGGCTTGCAAAAGTAAAGGCACAAAATAACCAAGAGTGGAGCCGGTGGAGACGAGGATGTGTTACCGGAGTTCCTTCCTTTTAAAGGGAAGTATGTCTCCGTTAGAGCGGTGTGGAGGCACAATGCTCCCCAAGAAGCCACTAGGGCCACCGTATTCTCCTCACGCCCTCACACAATGCGAGATGCCGTGATTCCACTATTGGTGCCCTTGAAGGCGGCGACCGAACCTTTACAAACAAGGTTGGGGCAATCTCCACAACAATCGGAGGCTCCCAACGAAACCACGAAGCTTCACCACAATGGAATATGGCTTCGAGGTGACCTCAACCGTCTAGGGTGCTCAAGCACCCAAGAGTAACAAAATCCACACTAGAAAGTATGGGGGAAGTAAATATCCTTTGGTGGAAGTGTAGATCTAGGTCTCCTCCTTCAAACCCTAGCAAATCAACAAGTTTGAGTGGCTAGAGAGAGAGATCGGGCAAGAGAGCTTGAGAGCATCAATGGTGAAGTAAGAGAGGTAAAAGGTGGGTGTGGTAGGTGGAAGAACCACCTTATATAGCAGCCCACATAAATCCAACCGTTACTGCGTTTTCAGTACTGCAGCGGTACAACTGCTCCTTGTCCCGGTACAACCGGGACTCACGATGTAGCTGCAGAACCCTACCAGGCGGTACAACCGGGCCAACGAGCGGTAGTACCGGTCATTAGCAAATAACCGGACCAACCGCCCAGCCACCGCACAACTACCGCACCGAAACAGAACGGAGTCACCCTTGAGGGCGGTAGTTGGGCGGTGCAGGGCCGGTGCAACCGCCTGGCCTTGAGCGCTTGAGCGGCTAAGGTACGAGCGGAAGAACCGCTCGGACCTCCGGTTGTACCGGTTGAAAAGGAACAACCGGACCAACCGGGCCACCACCGCCCAGCCACCGCATCAAAACAGAAGCCTGACCGGTACATGGGCGGTGCATGGCCGGAACAACCGCTGCTGGTCTTTGTAGAGACAGGTGGCGGTACCACTGCCCGGAGGCAGCGGTACCACCGCTCGACAAAGGCAGAGAAGCGTCAAGAACCAGTGGTACAACCGCTCGGACGAGCGGTACAACCGCTGGGAACACCCAGCAAAGATTAGATAAAATGGAGTCACTCTCTCGACAAAATAGGGGTGATGGAGGTGTACGTGAATGGAATCCCCTATTCTTTCCAACGTGGATTCCCTCTTGATAGTACGAGATCCCTACGACCAAAGAGATAAAAAGCGTAGATGATCCCGTCTTCAACCGATTCCTTCGAGAGAGAACCACTAACCGATGAAAGCCTAATCATTGAGAACCTGAAATATTTAGCACAGGATTAGACCAACAAAGGGTTGTCATCATCATCCAAAACATAAGGTAGGGAAATGCCCTTTCATCCGCCCTGCTTCTTTATGGACCGGCCCACTTGCGTGCTGCAGTGGGCGCCGTTGCCTCAACCGGCGCATAAGGCGCCCAATAAGAGCTCCCATTCGTGCATTTCCGATTCAGCGCTTCAGGTGCCAATTAGAGGCTATTCTATTAACGGGCGCTCATAGCTGACCACCCTTGCTAGAGATTCCCGGCCTGGTTTTGGGAAGCTTTCGACGGGTTTTTTGTTTCTGTTTTTTTTTGGACCGGGTCTTGGCCATATTTTTTGGGTTTTTTATTTTAATTTTTGGTTCTTCTTATTGCTTTCTTGTTTTGGTTTCATTTTTCCAATTTGCATGGACTTTTTAAGTCCTTAAACTTTCTCAAATATGTGAACATTTTTCAAAATTTATTAACCTTTCCCGAATTTGGAAACTCTTACGTTTTTTCGGGAATTGGTTTTCAAAATTGCTGAACATTTTCACAAGTTGTGAACTTTAAAAAAAATACGATCTTAAACATTTTCAAAAGCATCTTTTGCTTTAAATTGGCCAACTATTTTTCAAAATCCATCAATTTGTTTAAATTCACAAACTTTTCCGACCTCATGAAGTTTTTTCATAATCTATAAATTTTTGAAATTCATGAACTTTTTCAACTTCACAAAGATTTATAAAATCCATGAAATCTTTTATATTGTAACTATTTCTAAATATTTAAGTGAAGAAAACCGGTGAATATTTCCTACCACAGCAAACCAGCGAGCAGATCACTCGTAGAAAACAACCCTATTGAACATTTTGATATAAAACCGTCTAGGCTAAGCAAGCGTTTTTAATGAGCGAGCGAACAAAAAGAACAAGCTAGGCCGAGGAAACATCGTAAAGTTTACTAGGCCAAGGCCTATGGGAACGCCCCTCCGTGTTTATACAAGATTTACATTTTTTTTCAAATATATGTTTTGATGTCTACTTTTTCTTACACATTGTACATTTTTCTTATAAATCCAAAACATTTTTTATACATCTTTAGCATTTATTCAAATGCATGATTAGAATTTTTTAAAGAAAATGCGTAAAGTGATTTTTGGAACACAAATATTTTGAATATTTGAAAAATATATAAAAAAGTAACAAAGAAAGCAAGAAACGAGAAACATGTGAAAAATCAAAGCAAAAAAAACTTAAAAGAAATACAGTAGTTTTTTTGGTGGGAAGATGTGAGTGCAGTTGCACGCCGGGCCCGGCCGATGATCGCGAGCGCTTTTGGGCAGACGTGCGTCCAACTCGCATTTGGCAAACTCTATTCGGCGCCTTCATCCAATTAGGTCGTTTCTGGAAAACCGGCGCACACCCACGTGCGCGCTGGGCCGACCCATCTTTACCTCTTTTTTTTTCCTGTTGAAACGCAACAAAACATGGAGGCGAACAGATTTAAAACCACGACCTCTTAGTTCAATGCAAGTTGCGATAATCACCTAGACAGCTCGCCTAACGTGTTTAATTGGATGCTTTTCCTTCTTCTCCTTCGTTCTACGCGTCTCCCTGTATGAGGAGGTCGCGGCTCTATTTTTTCCTTCTTCTTTTCTACTAATTTTGTTTTTCTGGTTTGAATTCTCTTTTCCCTTTTTCTCTTTCTTTTCTCATTTTATTTTCCATTTATTTAAAAGTGGTATTTTTAAAATTGATGAAATCTTCCAAATCGATGAGCTTTTTCCAATTTTGTGGACTTTTTTCAAAAATAGGTTAAAAAATTCAGATTTTGTGTAGTTTTTTAAAATCAACGAAATTTTTTCAAAATTGATGAAATTTTTCAAAAGTGATGATTTTTACAAAATTAACTGAACTTTTTTCAAAAATGTAAATTTTATTGAAAAAATTGATGAAATTTTTTCAGGTTTTGTGAACTTTTTTCAGGTTTTGTGAACTTTTTTCAAATTGATGATTTTTTACAAATAAATGAGCTTAATTTTCAAAATCGTTGAACTTTTTAAAAATTGATGAACTTTTTTCAAAATTGATAACTTTGTCCCAAATTCAATGAACTTTTTTTCTCAAAAATTTAAACATTTTTTCCAAGTTGATGAACTTCTTGTAAAAAAACTTGTTATGATTTTTCAAATTCATAAACTTATATCAAATTCCTTTTTGCTAATTGAATGAACGTTTTTACGTATTTACATTTCAAAAAAAATTGAATTCATGAACTTTTTAAATTAGTTAAATGATGCAATCAGTTTTCTAAAAAGACCAGGGTTTTACACAAGTGTTCCCATGAAATAAAAAGGCTAGCAAACAATCCACGTAGTGACATATCGGGGAAGGAAGTCAACGCGAAGCGAGCAGCGATCAGCATCGAGCAATTAGCAAAGCGTATTAGGGGCGTGCGTGAGTGCCAGCAAGATTTCGGGGTGCTGAAGGAGCCAACGAGGAGGTCCCATTCGATTTGTTTCGTCCAACAGTGTGGCTGCAGTGACTATATCATGCATATAGCAAAGATATATAGTACGCTCACCAGAAGGTTTTGCTCCATCTTGAGCTATTAGGCGGGCCATTGTCTTTTTTTATTCCTTGTTTGATTGATCGAGACCTTCGCTCTCTTCTTCTGTTTTTCTGTTTTCTTTTATTTTTTCTTTCCAATTTTCTCTGTTTTTCAGTGGTTTTCTTTAGCTTTGTATTTTTCTATGTTTTTTCATCGGTCTTCTTCATTTTTCGTGGTTTTCACTAGTTTTTATTTCTTTTGTTACTTTCTCTAGTTTAGGGCCATTTTTCTATTCGTATTATATACATGTTTAATAATTTTAAATATAGTTTGTTTAAATATTTTTTGATATCTACTTTTATTTAATTATGTTGTAAATTTTTCATCTACATCAGAAACATTTTTTTATACACGTTTAATATTTTTCAAATACATGATATTTTGTTTGTTCATCTTCGACATGCAACTCCCCTGACTCAGTTGTTTGGCCACACTCGGCACATTACTTGTCCATGACACCTACTAGTTGTATGTTCATCTTTGACATGCAATTTGCCCTGACACTCGACCCACTCACCCGACCTAGTTGCATGTTCATTCTCATCTCGCAACCTGCCCAAACCAATCGCATGTTCACCCTTAACACACAACTCGCCCGAGCCAATTACATGTCCATCCTGGACATGCAACTTGCCTAGCCCTGACCCAGTCATTGTTCACGCTTCACACACAACTTTCCCGCCCTAGACCCAGTTGTTTGTCTATCCTAAGGGTCTGTTCGGTATAGAGGAAATTCGCACGAACATTTGACGGCTCGGTTTCCATTGGATTTCTTGCATGCAGTGCGTTCGATTCAAAGGAATCTCGGTGGTCCGTTCCATTGAAAAGTTGCCTGAGCCTGTACTTTTCACAGGAAATTTAAAATCCGGTGAAACCTCATGTGCTCGCGGAGTCCCGAGGCTAGCCCTGGCTTTTTCCGCTACGCACCACAAGAGCAGAGCGTCCAGCCGAATAAAAAATAAATAAAAACTGCTAATCACCACTGATGCCCATCCCCTCGTTAAACTGGAAAGGACCAAACAGTGCTCCTGCAAGTATGCTTTTTCCTGCAAACCGAACAGGCCAGTTTTTCTGGTACCTACGTTTTCAGATTCCACATGTTTTTACTGTTCACCAAACCTTGTTCCTATGAAGTTGTTTTTTCCTGCATTTTCTCTTCCTCCATACCGAACGGAGCCTAAACATGGAACTTGTCTGACCCAGTTGCAGTGGCGGAGCTTCAAAGAAAAAGTTGGGCGGGCCGGCGAGACAAAGGCAGAGCACAATATTTTTTGAATGAAGCACATGCACTAGTATATGATACAAGGTTATAAGATAGAGTGATCAGATGTGTATGTATTAATATAATTTTCAGAATGTTCTTCTTTTTTTTTGAAAACCAAGTCAATTCTTCCGTGAGTGCCAATATCTTTGCTGCCCATTGCTTATGGCTACCAAATATATATTGTGATCTATAAACCGTAAAGAATAATTAAGTGTAAAAATCAAGCTATCTAATGAAGCAATTGTAGGAAAATTAGTTGTGCAGTCTATTACTATTTCCGTCTAGTTCGTTTCCCAATCGAGTGGAACAACCTTGATATCTAACCATGACTTTACGGTGGATAGATATGCATATGAGCAAGTTGTATCTAGCTCCATCGCTGAACTCGTTGATTACTTGTGATCTCTTGCTGACTCGCAATCTGGGTGCCCGTACAGCAAGTCAGAGGGCGGGAGCGGGGTGGAGCTGTCTACCTGCCCAACTGGCCCCTGGATGTGCGACGCTAGATCTACGCGGTCGGCCGATGCTAGGCCTAGGTACAAGTTTCTTAGTGCCCCTGCTGGCTGCGGCCAGGAGAAGCTGCAGAGCTGCTACATGCTCGTGCCGGCTGCATGCTCTCGCATGGCAAGTTGGCAACTGGCGAGCGAGACGCGGAGTGCTTTAGATCGACCATGTACTTAGTGGGTTGCAGATTGGCTGTGCTCCGACGCATAGGTATAATAAAAAGTGCAAACAACCTAGGCGGGCCATGGCCCAGTTTGGCCCCAACAGAGCTCCGCCCCTATCCAGTTGCAGCCAAATCCTATTTGGCGCCCTCAGCGCTGAATACAGCGTTAACGGTACAGGGCACCCCCTCCCCCACCAACCACTGCGCGACGGGCCAGCCCACATTCCCCTTTTATTAAAACTGATGCAAAAAATCAAGTGCAGGGACGAGGATTCAAACCCGCGCCCTAGCGGTTAAGTGTGCCACGTCATAACCACCACGCCACTCACCGTTCTACGATCAAGTACATTTTCTTACCTCTTTTCTGCTTTCTTTCCTTTTTCCTTTTCTTTTTCTTTTTCTAATTCGATGAAAAAAGTTCACCGGATTTCATGAAAAAAAATTCAACTTTCATGAACTTTTCCAAAATTGGATTAACTATTTTTCAAGTTTGATGAACTTTTTCAAATTCAATGAACATTTTTCCAAATTCGTTGAACTTTTTTTCAAATCCGATGAACTTTTTTCCAAATCTGATGAATTTTTCCAAATTCGATGAACTTTTTTTCAAATCCGGTGAACTTTTTTCATTTTTTGTGTTCAAAATTGATGAACTTTTTTTTAGAATTGATGAACTTTCAGAAATTCATGAACTGTTTTTCAAATTCGTAAATTTTCAGATTCATGTGTTTTTCAGTTTTGTGAACAAAAGGACGAACAACAAAATAACAACAACGAACGGACGAAGGAAACGTGAGCGAGCAATCGAAGAAAGGAAGTTGTGAGCGTGCTAGCTGGGCCGGCCCATGCGAGGCTGCTGCGCGAGCGCCCACTTAGCGAACAGGCGCATAAGGCACCGAAGAGGATGTCTCCCAGTTGCATGTCCACCCTTGATATGCAACTCGTCAGACCAGGCATGCCCACTATCGACACGCAACTCAGACGCGCCCAATTGCTTGTCTGCCATCGACACGAAACCCGCCGACCTAGTTGCATGTCCATCCATGACACGCAACTCGCCCGACCTAACCCAGTTCCACGTGTACGGTAAATCATGGGCATAATTTGATCACACTCTTAGAATATTTGTATCCGGTTACAATGCACGGGCATTGTCCTAATTCAAATAATAAAAGCCCTGATCATGATCTGTTGTTTTTATTCTTTGCGAGAAAACTATATGTTGCATATTTCGAGTCAGAAGAAGCGCTCGTCCGCAATGCTTGCTCATGGGTTGCATTAAAAAAATGTTTATAGTGCATTTTAAATAGAAATTTTCATCATCTTTTGAAAAATGTATATCACATATTTAAAATATGTTGACCATGTTTTTAAAGATGTTCACCATGTTTTTAGAAGAAGAACATTGTCTTTTTTTACGAAATGTTCGTCACATATTTACAAAATGTTCACCGCGTATTGAAAAATGCCCACTGCATATTTATAAAAGGTTCATGTCTATTTAAATAAATAGGCATGTCGTTCTAAAACATATTTACCGTGTATCTTCAAAAGGTTTATTGTTTATTTTCAGAAAATATTTGTGGCATATCTCAAAAATGTATTTTGAAAACGTTCATCAGGGCATTTTCATCATGTATTCTAAAAATATGTTGACACTTTTTTAAAAACATTTTAACACTATTTAAAATTGCATCAACATTTGTATATATATGTGAACATTTTTCTTCATGCAAGACATGCCCATCTTGTTGTTTTTTATTTTATTCTAAACGTTATATGCACAAAACTAGTGAAATGCTTTTCTTTTTAAAAGATATTTATAGGAAAGAAAAAAATTTATGGCCACATTTTTTTCTTGTGTTTTTTTATAGAACAACCTCATGTGGTGAGACCGTATCCAATCTGATGACTCATGTGTAGCTGGTGCATCCGGTGCATGAGTTGTCTGGTTGCATTTCTCCTTAGGCTGGTCATAGTGGGGAGTAACTTAGACTAGTAACATACATATGTTACTAGTCCATGTTACTACCTTCTTAGTAGGAAGTATCATAGGTGTAGTAACATTCATGTCTTTATTTATTTTATAGACTCATTTTGTATTGGGAACCGCTATGTTATAGTAACATATTATGTTACTCTATTTGTCTCTCTCCTCTTTAATTACATGACACATCATCTTTTTTGCTTTTGTGGCATCTATGTTACTACTTATGTTACTCCCACTATAGCTAGCCTTATGTGGTGATCATGGTCTCCTATCAAGGCATGACCATCGCTCCATTTTGGAGTGCTGCCCAGCCCATATCTGAACAACACTGACCGGTCAAATTGCATTATCACCGACGAGCTTTTGGTTGGCCAGTGCCTCGGGGTCAGTGATAATTTTTTCATCACAGATGAGCTTCCTGACCGGTCAGTGATGTGTGATGTCTTGCAGCATTGACCGACTGACCCATCAATGATAACTATCAATAGGGCGTAACAGAAAACGGTTATCAATGACCGTCCGCTACCGAGCAACATCACACAAATTACAGAGGCAATACGAAAGACAAGAAGAACATAGAAACATTGCATTCTTATATGTCATCACATACACAAAGATATGCACATCGCTTACAATATATTTTGCCAATCCAATTTGATATACACTACTAATATACATTCATTTCACTACACTCCTAATGTTCACACAACACTACACATCTAATACATGGAAGTTTAAAATTATCACCTTGCGATGTCCTTATCCTCAGCAATGTCCTTTAGAACATTTAACCCTTCGGCGGCCCCCTTCCGTTCGAGGCCAAGTCATCAACCACGCACCACCTCGTGGTTCCACCTCTCCGCTTACGCGGAAAGGTGGTCTACACAGCTCTGTCATCAAACCTGTAAGATACAATACTTGAATTCTACCTCGGCTCCGTCCTATATATTATGCTTGTCATACTGAAGTTGAGGTATTGACCGAGGCAAGTTCTTTCTACTTACTTACGGGTTGATATTTTTGTACAGTGCGACAGGAATATTACCATATGTTAAAATATAAAGGACAAATTACATTAAGTTTAGTGTTACCAATTCTAGTTAGTAGTATTTTCAAATAAACTTTGATGTTGCAAGTGTAGTTACCCAAGTTTGATTGTTTGCACTCGAAGAGTTGGCCAAAGCCTTATTTTAGAGATAATCTGTTAGTGGGACAAAGCCCGGAAGCTGTCCATAGGACAAATCCTTTACACCGTGACCCTTGAGGCATGGAAAGTTCTTCCTTCTCCTTCTCAAATGACTGCCCCACACAAGACAACTCAAACCCATGCAAATCATTTGTATAATGCAACAGGAATGTATCCTTGTTCACAAAAAGTTAAATTAAATGAAGCAAGGAATGACAAAAGTTTAAATATATAAATGTTTCTTCAGTATTTAGGCCAATCAAAGACTATCCAAGTGATATGTTGCCTCAGGTATCACATACATATTCATGTAATCGCTTAGAGTGCATAATGACTTATCATGGATTGTATATATTTTCTTATGATAGATGGTAGATTTTATTTGTTAAGATTATACATGATGTTGTAAGAAAAGAGAAAATATATATTTCATGACCTTGTAAGAAAAGGTGAGAGGCATACAAAATGCATAACAAAATATAAATTGTCACCTACATGAATGCATAATAGAATATACATTGGCACATCTAAGGATACATAACAAAATATACATTGGCACATATATTAGTTGTAACATTCATACAACACAATGGACTATAAATTCACAATTGTAACTGTCACACCTAAATAATAATCCGCAAGGAATAAATCTTGCCACCATGACCGGTGTCGCGACCGAAGTAGAGGGTAACACATGCCAGTTGTAGAGCCACACATGGAGGCGCGGGAGACCCGACTATAGGGCAGATCAACATCGGCACCACCATAACAATGATGGGTGGGGTATGGCCACGCACGGCTGGACGAAGGCCACGACGCATGACCATCGACGTGACACACGACATGAGAATGCCGCTTGAGATGACATGGGTGCGGCTCTGTGGGGATGGCGCCCCCGCACCGGCTGCCCACGTGGGAGTCTGTAGGGGACTATTGCCGGAGATGGCCACAGGGTTCATTGGCGAGGCCACTAGGGAAGTTTGATGGAGGCTAACAGTATGGAGATGCATGACAAGAGAGGTTGAAAACTAAAGGGGCTGGTGCTCGACGCGGTACAAAGGGTTTGTAATGTTGACGGGTAGTGGAGGTTGGATATGACAACCCAAGTTAAGAACAACACTGATGGATAGTGAACACAATTAAAGGGCTATATTTAATAGGAAAAGTTAGATGGGTCAAAGGAAGGAACCAGATAGTGTTGCCTATTTTTCACTCAGGATCACCATATCACGCACGAGATATTTCCTGAATGGTCTGTGATAAGCATTCGGCGGAGCCACGAAATGCTTATCACCGATGCATCAGAGGTGGCCGGTCAGTGGTAAAGCTCATCATTGACGTGTGGTCAGTCATTGATGAGGGGGCAGTACTATTCAGAACTATAGTTGTGGCCCATGTTGGGGAACGTAGCATGCAATTTCAAAAAAATTCCTACGCTCACGCAAGATCTATCTAGGAGATGCATAGCAACGAGAGGGGTAGAGTGTGTCCACGTACCCTCGTAGACCAAAAGCGGAAGCGTTTGTTAGCGCGGTTGATGTAGTTGAACTTCTTCTTGTTCCGACCGATCAAGCACCGAACATACGACACCTCCGAGTTCTGCACACGTTCAGCTCGATGACGTCCCTCGAACTCTTGATCCAGCAAAGTGTCGAGAGAGAGTTCCATCAGCACGACGGCGTGGTGACGGTCATGGTGAAGTGATCCGTGCAGGGCTTCGCCTAAGCACTACGTGAATATGACCGGAGGCATAAACTATGGAAGGGGGCGCCAGGCACGGTTAACAATGTTTGATGTGTCTTCTAGGCGCCCCCTCCTCACGTATATAAAGGAGGGAGGGGGAGAGAGGCAGCCCTAGGCGTGCCCAAGTATGAGGAATCCTACTTGGGCTCCTAGTCCAAGTCGGCCTCCCCCCTTTCCTTTTACCCGAAGGGGGAGAAGGAAAAAGAGGGAGGGGGAGAAGGAAAGAGGGGGGCGCCGCCCCTCCTCCTAATCCAATTCGGCCTCCTTCCGTGGGGGGGGGGGGGGGGAGGCACCCCTATGTCGGCTGGTGTGCTTCCTCCTAAGGTCCATATGAAGGAAATATGCCCTAGAGGCAATAATATAGTTATTATTTATTTCCTTATTTCATGATAAATGTTTATTATTCATGCTAGAATTGTATTAACCGGAAACATAATACATGTGTGAATACATAGACAAACATAGTGTCACTAGTATGCCTCTACTTGACTAGCTCGTTAATCAAAGATGGTTAAGTTTCCTAACCATAGACATGAGTTGTCATTTGATTAACGGGATCACATCATTAGGAGAATGATGTGATTGACATGACCCATTCCGTTAGCCTAGCACTTGATCGTTTAGTATGTTGCTATTGCTTTCTTCATGACTTATACATGTTCCTGTAACTATGAGATTATGCAACTCCCGTTTACCGGAGGAACACTTTGGGTGCTACCAAACGTCAACGTAACTGGGTGATTATAAAGGAGTACTACAGGTTTCTCCGAAGGTACATGTTGGGTTGACGTATTTCGAGATTAGGTTTTGTCACTCCGATTGTCGGAGAGGTATCTCTGGGCCCTCTCGGTAATGCACATCACTATAAGCCTTGCAAGCAATGTAGCTAATGAGTTAGTTACGGAATGATGCATTACGTAACGAGTAAAGAGACTTGCCGGTAACGAGATTGAACTAGGTATTGGATACCGACGATCGAATCTCGGGCAAGTAACATACCGATGACAAAGGGAACAACGTATGTTGTTATGCGGTTTGACCGATAAAGATCTTCGTAGAATATGTGGGATCCAATATGAGCATCCAGGTTCCGCTATTGGTTATTGACCGGAGGCGTGTCTCGGTCATGTCTACATTGTTCTCGAACCCGTAGGGTCCGCACGCTTAAGGTTTCGATGACAGATATATTATGAGTTTATGAGTTTTAATGTACCGAAGGAGTTTGGAGTCCCGGATGAGATCGGGGACATGACGAGGAGTCTCTAAATGGTCGAGACGTAAAGATCGATATATTGGACGACTATATTCGGAGTTCAGAAAGGTTCCGAGTGATTCGGGTATTTTTCGGAGTACCGGAGAGTTACGGGAATTCGCCGGGGAGTATATGAGCCTTATCGGGCCATACGGGAATAGAGGAGAGAGACCAAAAGGAAGGAGGCCTGCGCCCCCCCTCTGGTCCGAATTGGACAAGGGGCGCAGCCCCCTTTCCTTCTTCCTCTCCCCCTCTTTCCCCTTCTCCTACTCCAACAAGGGAGGTGGAATCCTACTAGGACTCCACACTTGGCGCGCCCCCTCCTAGGGCCGGCTTCCTCCCCCCTTGCTGCTTTATATACGGGGGCAGGGGGCACCCCATGACACACAAGTTGATCTTCAAGATCGTTCCTTAGCCGTGTGCGGTGCCCCCCTCCATCATATTCCACCTCGGTCATATCGTCGCGGAGTTTAGGCGAAGCCCTGCGCCGGTAGAACATCATCATCGTCACCACGCCGTCGTGCTGACGATACTCATCCCCGACACTTTGCTGGATCGGAGTCCGGGGATCGTCATCGAGCTGAACGTGTGCTGAACTCGGAGGTGCCGTACGTTCGGTACTTGGATCAGTCGAATCGTGAAGACGTACGACTACATCAACCGCGTTGTCATAACGCTTCCGCTTACGGTCTACGAGGGTACGTGGACAATACTCTCTCCTCTCGTTGCTATGCATCACCATGATCTTGCGTGTGCGTAGGAAATTTATTGAAATTACTACGTTCCCCAACAGTGGTATCCGAGCCTGGTTTTATGCGTAGATGTCATATGCACGAGTAGAACACAAGTGAGTTGTGGGCGATACAAGTCATACTGCTTACCAGCATGTCATACTTTGGTTCGGCGGTATTGTGAGATGAAGCGGCCCAGACCGACATTACGCATACGCTTACGCGAGACTGGTTTCACCGTTACGAGCACTCGTGCTTAAAGGTGGCTGGCGGGTGTCTGTCTCTCTCACTTTAGCTGAATCGAGTGTGGCTACGCCCGGTCCTTGCGAAGGTTAAAACAACACTAACTTGACGAACTATCGTTGTGGTTTTGATGCGTAGGTAAGAACGGTTCTTGCTTAGCCCGTAGCAGCCACGTAAAATTTGCAACAACAAAGTAGAGGACGTCTAACTTGTTTTTGCAGGGCATGTTGTGATGTGATATGGTTAAGACGTGATGCTATATTTTATTGTATGAGATGATCATGTTCTGTAACCGAAGTTATCGGCAACTGGCAAGAGCCATATGGTTGTCGCTTTATTGTATGAAATGCAAACGCCCTGTAATTGCTTTACTTTATCACTAAGCGGTAGCGATAGTCGTACAAGCAATAGATGGCGTAACGACAACGATGCTACGATGGAGATCAAGGTGTCGCGCCGGTGACGATGGTGATCACGACGGTGCTTCGGAGATGGAGATCACAAGCACAAGATGATGATGGCCATATCATATCACTTATATTGAATGCATGTTATGTTTATCCTTTATGCATCTTATCTTGCTTTGATTGACGGTAGCATTTTAAGATGATCTCTCACTAAAATTATCAAGAAGTGTTCTTCCTGAGTATGCACCGTTGCGAAAGTTCTTCGTGCTGAGACACCACGTGATGATCGGGTGTGATAGGCTCTACGTTCAAATACAACGGGTGCAAAACAGTTGCACACGCGGAATACTCAGGTTAAACTTGACGAGCCTAGCATATAACAGATATGGCCTCGGAACACGGAGACCGAAAGGTCGAGCATGAATCATATAGTAGATATGATCAACATATTGATGTTCACCGTTGAAACTACTCCATCTCACGTGACAATCGGACATGGTGTAGATGATATGGATCACGTAATCACTTAGAGGACTAGAGGGATGTCTATCTAAGTGGGAGTTCTTAAGTAATATGATTAATTGAACTTAAATTTATCATGAACTTAGTCCTGGTAGTATTTTGCAAATTATGTTGTAGATCAATAGCTTGCGTTGTTGCTTTCATATGTTTATTTTGATATGTTCCTAGAGAAAATTGTATTGAAAGATGTTAGTAGCAATGATGCGGATTGGATCCGTGATCTAAGGTTTATCCTCATTGCTGCATAGAAGAATTATGTCCTTGACGCACCGCTAGGTGACAAACCTATTGCAGGAGCAGATGCAGACGTTATGAACGTTTGGCTAGCTCAATATGATGACTACTTGATAGTTTAGTGCACCATGCTTAATGACTTAGAATCGGGACTTCAAAGACGTTTTGAACATCATGGACCATATGAGATGTTCCAGGAATTGAAGTTAATATTTCAAGCAAATACCCGAGTTGAGAGATATGAAGTCTCCAACTTGTTCTATAGCTAAAAGATGGAGGAGAATCGCTCAACTAGTGAGCATGCGCTCAGATTGTCTGGGTACTTCAATCGCTTGAATCAGGTGGGAGTTAATCTTCCAGATAAGATAGTGATTGACAGAATTCCCTAGTCACCATCACTAAGTTAATAGAACTTCGTGATGAACTATAGTATGCAAGGGATGACGAAAACGATTCCCGAGCTCTTCGTGATGTTGAAATCGACGAAAGTAGAAATCAAGAAAGAGCATCAAGTGTTGATGATTGACAAGACCACTAGTTTCAAGAGAAGGGCAAAGGGAAAGAAAGGGAACTTCAACTAGAATGACAAGCAAGTTGTCACTCCCGTGAAGAAGACCAAAGCTGGACCAAAGCCTGAAACTGAGTGCTTACACTACAAAGGAAATGGTCACTAGAAGCGGAAATGCCCTGAACATTTGGTGGATAAGAAGGATGGTAAAGTGAACAAGGGTATATTTGATATACAGGTTATTGATATATGCCTTACTAGTGTTTATAGTAGCCCCTGAGTATTTGATACTTGTTCGGTTGCTAAGATTAGTAACTCGAAACAGGAGTTATAGAATGAACTAAGACTAGTTGAAGGGGAAGTGACGATGAGTGTTGGAAGTAGTTCCAAGATTGATA
Organism: Triticum timopheevii; assembly: GCA_963921465.1. Taxonomy (NCBI): domain Eukaryota; kingdom Viridiplantae; phylum Streptophyta; class Magnoliopsida; order Poales; family Poaceae; genus Triticum; species Triticum timopheevii. The sequence continues at coordinate 372,703,953 of OY997266.1, forward strand.
TTATCATCATCGCACACTCCCTATATTTTTGGGATTAGTGTTAAAGCTAAATAAATGTTATTTGGCGTTTTTGTTGAGCATGAATATGATTTGATCATGTTTATTGCAATACGGTTATTCATTTAAAATCAGAGAATAATTGTTGTTCTGTTTACATGAATAAAACCTTCAATGGTCATACACCCAATGAAAATAGTTTGTTGGATCTCGATCGTAGTGATACGCATATTCATAATATTGATGCAAAAAGATGCAAAGTTAATAATGATAGTGCAACTTATTTGTGGCACTGCCGTTTGGGTCATATCGGTGTAAAGCGCATGAAGAAACTCCATAAAGATGGATTTTCGGAATCACTTGGTTATGAATCATTTGATGCTTGCGAACCGTGACTTTTGGGCAAGATGACTAAAACTCCGTTCTTCGGAACAATGGAATGAGCTAATGACTTGTTGGAAATAATACATACTGATGTATGCAGACCAATGAGTATGATGCTCGTGGCAAGTATCGTTATTTTCTGACCTTCACAAGATGATTTGAGCAGATATGGGTATATCTACTTTATGAAACATAAGTCTGAGATAGTTGAAAGGTTCAAAGAATTTCAGAGTGAAGTGGAAAAATCATCGTAATAAGAAAATAAAAGTTTTTGCGATCTGATCACAGAGACGAATATTTGAGTTACGAGTTTGGCCTTCATATAAAACAATGTGGAATAGTTTCACAGCTCACGCCACCTGGAACACCACAATGTTATGGTGTGTCCGAACATCGTAACCGCACTTTATTGGATATGGTGCGATCTATGATGTCTCTTACTGATTTACCACTATTGTTTTTGGGTTATGCATTAGAGACAGCTGCATTCACGTTAAAAGGGCACCATCTAAATCCGTTGAGACGACACCGTATGAACTATGGTTTAGCAGTAAACCTAAGCTGTCGTTTGTTAAAGTTTGGAGTTGCGATGCTTATATGAAAAAGGTTTTCAACCTGATAAGCTCAAACCCAAATCGGATAAGTGCGTCTCATAGAATACCCAAAGGAAACTGTTGGGTACTCCTTCTATCACATATCCGAAGGCAAAACATTCGTTGCTAAGAATGGATCCTTTCTAGAGAAGGAGTTTCTCTCGAAAGAAGTGAGTGGGAGGAAAGTAGAACTTGATAAGGTAATTGTACCTTCTCCTGAATTGGAAAATAGTTCATCACTGAAATTAGTTCTAGTGATTCCTACACCAATTAGTGAGGAAGCTAATGATGATGATCATGAAACTTCTGATCAAGTTACTACAGAACCTCGTAGGTCTTCCAGAGTACGGTCCGCACCAGAGTGGTACGGTAATCCTGTTCTAAAAGTCATGTTACTAGACCATGATAAACCTATGAACTATGAGGAAGCGATGATGAGCCCAGATTCCGCAAAATGGCTGGAGGCCATGAAATCTGAGATAGGATCCATGTATGAGAACAAAGTGTGGACTTTGGTGGAGTTGCCCGATGATCGGCAAGCCATATTGTATAAATGGATCTTCAAGAGGAAGACAGATGCTGATAGTAGTGTTACTATCTACAAAGCTCGACTTGTCGCAAAAAGGTTTTCGACAAGTTCAAGGTGTTGACTACAATGAGATTTTCTCAACTGTAGCGATGCTTAAGTCTGTCTGAATCATGTTAGCAATTGCCACATTTTATGAAATCTGGCAAATGGATGTCAAAACTGGATTCCTTAATGGTTTTCTTAAAGAAGAGTTGTATATGATGCAACTAGAAGGTTTTGTCAATCCTAAAGGTGCTAACAAAATGTGCAAGCTCCAGCGATCCATCTATGGACTGGTGCAAGCATCTCAGAATTGGAATATACGCTTTGATAAGTTGATCAAAGCATATAGTTTTATACAGACTTGCGGTGAAGTCTGTATTTACAATAAAGTGAGTGGGAGCACTACCGCCTTTCTGATAAATATATGTGAGTAACATATTGTTGATCAGAAATGATGTAGAATTTTTCTGGAAAGCATAAAGGAGTATTTGAAAGGAGTTCTTTAAAAGAAAGACCTTAGTAAAGCTACTTACATATTGAGCATCAAGATCTATTGAGATAGATCAAGACGCTTGATAAATTTTTCAATAAGTACATACCTTGTCAAGATTTTGAAGTAGTTCAAAATGGAACAGTCAAAGAAAAAGTTCTTGCCTGTGTTGCAAAGGTGTGAAATTAAGTAAGACTCAAATCCCGACCACGACAGAAAATCGAAAAAGAGAATGAAAGTCATTCCCTATGCCTCAGTCATTGGTTCTATAAAGTATGCCATGCTATGGACCAGACCTATTGTATACTCTGCTCTGGTTTGGCAAGGGAGTACAATAGTGATCTAGGAGTAGATAACTGGACATTGGTCAAAATTATCCTTAGTGGAATAAGGATATGTTTCTCAATTATGGAGGTGACAAAAGGTTCGTTGTAAAAGGTTACGTCGATACAAGTTTTGGCATTGATCCAGATGACTCTAAGTCTTAATCTGGATACATATTGAAAGTGGGAGCAATCAGCTAGAGTAGCTCCGTGCAGAGCATTGTAGACATAGAATATTTGCAAAATACATACGGCTCTGAATGTGACAGACCCGTTAACTAAGCTTCTCTCACGAGCAAAACATGATCACACCTTAGTACTCTTTGGGTGTTAGTCACATAAGCGATGTGAACTTGATTATTGACTCTAGTAAACCCTTTGGGTGTTGGTCACATGACGATGTGAACTATGGGTGTTAATCATATACAGATATGAATATTGGTGTTAAATCACATGGTGATGTGAACTAGATTATTGACTCTAGTCCAAGTGGGAGACTGAAAGAAATATGCCCTAGAGGCAATAATATAGTTATTATTTATTTCCTTATTTCCTGATAAATGTTTATTATTCATGCTAGAATTGTATTAACCGGAAACATAATACATGTGTGAATACATAGACAAACATAGTGTCACTAGTATGCCTCTACTTGACTAGCTCGTTAATCAAAGATGGTTAAGTTTCCTAACCATAGACATGAGTTGTCATTTGATTAACGGGATCACATCATTAGGAGAATGATGTGATTGACATGACCCATTCCGTTAGCCTAGCACTTGATCGTTTAGTATGTTGCTATTGCTTTCTTCATGACTTATACATGTTCCTGTAACTATGAGATTATGCAACTCCCGTTTACCGGAGGAACACTTTGGGTGCTACTAAACGTCACAACATAACTGGGTGATTATAAAGGAGTACTACATGTGTCTCCTAAGGTACATGTTGGGTTGGCGTATTTCGAGATTATGTTTTGTCACTCCGATTGTCGGAGAGGTATCTCTGGGCCCTCTCGGTAATGCACATCACTATAAGCCTTGCAAGCAATGTAGCTAATGAGTTTGTTACGGAATGATGCATTACGTAACGAGTAAAGAGACTTGCCGGTAACGAGATTGAACTAGGTATTGGATACCGACGATCGAATCTCGGGCAAGTAACATACTGATGACAAAGGGAACAACGTATGTTGTTATGCGGTTTGACCGATAAAGATCTTCGTAGAATATGTGGGAGCCAATATGAGCATCCAGGTTCCGCTATTGGTTATTGACCGGAGACGTGTCTCGGTCATGTCTACATTGTTCTCGAACCCGTAGGGTCCGCACGCTTAAGGTTTCGATGACAGATATATTATGAGTTTATGAGTTTTGATGTACCGAAGGAGTTCGGAGTCCCGGATGAGATCGGGGACATGACGAGGAGTCTCAAAATGGTCGAGACGTAAAGATTGATATATTGGATGACTATATTCGGAGTTCGGAAAGGTTCCGAGTGATTCGGGTATTTTTCGGAGTACCGGAGAGTTACGGGAATTCGCCGGGGAGTATATGGGCCTTATTGGGCCATACGGGAATAGAAGAGAGAGGCCAAAAGGAAGGAGGCCTGCGCGCCCCCTCTGGTCCGAATTGGACAAGGGGCACAACCCCCCTTTCCTTCTTCCTCTCCCCCTCATTCCCCTTCTCCTACTCCAACAAGGGAGGTGGAATCCTACTAGGACTAGGGAGTCCTAGTAGGACTCCACACTTGGCGCGCCCCCTCCTAGGGCCAGCCTCCTACCCCTTGCTCCTTTATATACGGGGACAGGGGGCACCCCATGACACACAAGTTGATCTTCAAGATCGTTCCTTAGCCGTGTGCGGTGCCCCCCTCCACCATATTCCACCTCGGTCATATCGTCATGGAGTTTAGGCGAAGCCCTGCGCCGGTAGAACATCATCATCGTCACCACGCCGTCGTGCTGACGAAACTCATCCCCGACACTTTGCTGGATCGGAGTCCGGGGATCGTCATCGAGCTGAACGTGTGCTGAACTCGGAGGTGCCGTACGTTCGGTACTTGGATCGGTCGGATCATGAAGACGTACGACTACATCAACCGCGTTGTCATAATGCTTCCGCTTACAGTCTACGAGGGTACGTGGATAATACTCTCTCCTCTCGTTTCTATGCATCACCATGATCTTGCGTGTTCGTAGGAAATTTTTTGAAATTACTACGTTCCCCAACACCATATGGCCCATATCTTCCCCCGGGGGGTTCCGGTAACCCCCCGGTACTCTGATATGTACCCGATACATTCCGGAACACTTCTGGTGTCTGAATACTATCATCCAATATATCAATCTTTACCTCTCGACCATTTCAAGACTCCTCGTCATGTCCGTGATCTCATCCAGGACTCCGAACAACATTCGGTCACCAAATCACATAACTTATATAATACAAATCATCATCGAACGTTAAGCGTGCGGACCCTACGGGTTCGAGAACTATGTAGACATGACCGAGACTCCTCTCCGGTCAATAATCAATAGCGGAACCTGGATGCTCATATTGGCTCCCACATATTCTATGAAGATCTTTATCGGTCGAACCGCTATGACAACATACGTTATTCCATTTGTCATCAGTATGTTACTTGCCCGAGATTCGATCGTCGGTATCTCCATACCTAGTTCAATCTCATTACCGGCAAGTCTCTTTACTCGTTTCATAATGCATCATCGTGCAACTAACTCATTAATCACATTGCTTACAAGGCTTATTATGATGTGCATTACCAGTGACAAATCCTAATCTCGATCTATGCCAACCCAACAAAATACCTTCGGAGATACCTGTAGAGCATCTTTATAATCACCCAGTTACGTTGTGACGTTTGATAGCACATAAGGCATTCCTCCGATATCCGGGAGTTGCATAATCTCATAGTCAAAGGAATATGTATAAGTCATGAAGAAAGCAATAGCAATAAAACTCAACGATCAACATGCTAAGCTAATGGATGAGTCTTGTCCATCACATCATTCTTCTAATGATGTGATCCCGTTCATCAAATGACAACACATGTCTATGGTTAGGAAACTTAACCATCTTTGATTAACGAGCTAGTCTAGTAGAGGCTTACTAGGGACACTGTGTTTTGTCTATGTATCCACACATGTATCAAGTTTCTGGTTAATACAATTCTAGCATGAATAATAAACATTTATCATGATATAAGGAAATATAAAATAACAATTTTATTATTACCTCTAGGGCATATTTCCTTTAGCCTCCCACTTGCACCGGAGTCAATAATATAGTTCACATTGCCATGTGATTTAACACCAATAAATCACATTGTTATGTAATTAACACCCATAGTTCACATCGCCATGTGACCAACACCCAAAGGGTTTACTAGAGTCAATAATCTAGTTCACATCGCCATGTGATTAACACCCAAAGAGTACTAAGGTGTGATCATGTTTTGCTTGTGAGAGAATTTTAGTCAATGGGTCTGCCACATTCAGATCCGTTTGTATTTTGCAAATTTCTATGTCTACAATGCTCTGCAGGGAGCTACTTTAGCTAATTGCTCCCACTTTCAATATGTATCCAGATTGAGACTCAGAGTCATCCGAATCAGTGTCAAAGCTTGCATCGACGTAACCCTTTATGACGAACTCTTTGTCACCTCCATAATTGAGAAACATTTTCTTAGTCCTCATTAGGTACCTCAGGATAATTTTGACCGATGTCCAGTGATCTACTCCTAGATCACTATTGTACCCCCTTGCCAAACTCATGGCAAGGTATACAATAGGTTTGGTCCACAACATGACATACTTTATAGAACCTATGGCTGAGGCATAGGGAATGGCTTTGCTACCTCTTGAGCTTGTGTTGGTTTTCCCTTGAAGAGGAAAGGGTGATGCAGCAAAGTAGCGTAAGTATTTCCCTCAGTTTTGAGAACCAAGGTATCAATCTAGTGTTGGGGAACGTAGTAACTTCAAAAAAATTCCTATGCACACGCAAGATCATGGTGATGGCATAGCAACGAGAGGGAATAGTGTTGTCCACGTACCCTCGTAGATCGTAAGCGGAAGCGTTATGACAACGCGGTTGATGTAGTCGTACGTCTTCACGATCCGACCGATCCAAGTACCGAACGTACAGCACCTCCGAGTTCAGCACACGTTCAGCTCGATGACGATCTCCGGACTCCGATCCAGCAAAGTGTCGGGGATGAGTTCCGTCAGCACGACGGCGTGGTGACGATGATGATGTTCTACCGGCGCAGGGCTTCGCCTAAACTCCGCGACGATATGACCGAGGTGGAATATGGTGGAGGGGGGCACCGCACACGGCTAAGGAACGATCCGTAGATCAACTTATGTTGTTGTCTCTAGAGGTGCCCCCCTGCCCCCGTATATAAAGGAGCAAGGGGGGAGGGGGCGGCCAGCCTAGGAGGGGGCGCGCCAAGGGGAGTCCTACTCCCACCAGGAGTAGGACTCCCTCCTTCCTTGTTGGAGTAGGAGAAGGGGAAAGAGGGGGAGAGGAAGAAGGAAAAGGGGGCTGCGCCCCTTGTCCAATTCGGACCAGAGGGGGGGCGCAGGCCTCCTTCCTTTTGGCCTCTCTCCTTTATTCCCGTATGGCCCAATAAGGCCCATATACTCCCCGACGAATTCCTGTAACTCTCCGGTACTCCGAAAAATACCCGAATCACTCGGAACCTTTCCAAACTCTGAATATAGTCGTCCAATATATCGACCTTTACGTTTCAACCATTTAGAGACTCCTCGTCATGTCCCCGATCTCATCCGGGACTACGAATTCCTTCGGTACATCAAAACTCATAAACTCATAATATAACTGTCATCGAAACCTTAAGCATGCGGACCCTACGGGTTCGAGAACAATGTAGACATGACCTAGAACTATTCTCGGGCAATAACCAATAGCGGAACCTGGATGCTCATATTGGCTCCTACATATTCTACGAAGATCTTTATCGGTCAAACCGCATAACAACATACGTTGTTCCCTTTGTTATCGGTATGTTACTTGCTTGAGATTTGATCGTCGGTATCCAATACCTAGTTCAATCTCGTTACCGGCAAGTCTCTTTACTCGTTACGTAATGCATCATTCCGTAACTAACTTATTAGCTACATTGCTTGCAAGGCTTATAGTGATGTGCATTACCGAGAGGGCCAAGAGATACCTTCCGACAATCGGAGTGACAAAACCTAATCTCGAAATACGCCAACCCAACATGTACCTTCGGAGACACCTTTAGAGCTCCTTTATAATCACCCAGTTACGTTGTGACGTTTGGTAGCACACAAAGTATTCCTCCGGTAAACGGGAGTTGCATAATCTCATAGTTACAGGAACATATATAAGCCATGAAGAAAGCAATAGCAACATACTAAACGATCAAGTGCTAGGCTAACGGAATGGGTCATGTCAATCACATCATTCTCCTAATGATGTGATCCCTTTAATCAAATGACAACACATGTCTATGGTTAGGAAACATAACCATCTTTGATTAATGAGCTAGTCAAGTAGAGGCATACTAGTGACGTTTATGTTTGTCTATGTATTCACACATGTATTATGTTTCCGGTTAATACAATTCTAGCATGAATAATAAACATTTATCATGGAATAAGGAAATAAATAATAACTTTATTATTGCCTCTAGGGCATATTTCCTTCAGTCTCCCACTTGCACTAGAGTCAATAATCTAGTTCACATCGCCATGTGATTTAACACCAATATTCATATCTGTATATGATTAACACCCATAGTTCACATCTTCATGTAACCAACACCCAAAGGGTTTACTAGAGTCAATAATCTAGTTCACATCGCTATGTGATTAACACCCAAAGAGTACTAAGGTATGATCATGTTTTGCTCGTGAGAGAATCTTAGTCAACGGGTCTGTCATATTCAGAGCCATATGTATTTTGCAAATATTCTATGTCTACAATGCTCTGCACGGAGCTACTCTAGCTAATTGCTCCCTCTTTCAATATGTATCCAGATTAAGACTTAGAGTCATCTGGATCAGTGCCAAAACTTGTATCGACGTAACCCTTTACGATGAACCTTTTTGTCACCTCCATAATCGAAAAACATATCCTTATTCCACTAAGGATAATTTTGACCAATGTCCAGTGATCTACTCCTAGATCACTATTGTACTCCCTTGCCAAAATAGGGCAGAGTATACAATAGGTCTGGTCCATAGCATAGCATACTTTTATAGAACCTATGACTGATGCATAGGGAATTACTTTCATTCTCTTTCTATTTTCTGCTGTGGTCGAGATTTGAGTCTTACTCAATTACATACCTTTGCAACACAGGCAAGAACTCTTTCTTTGACTGTTCCATTTTGAACTACTTCAAAATCTTGTCAAGGTATGTACTCATTGAAAATCTTATCAAGCGTCTTGATCTATCTCAATAGATCTTGATGCTCAATATGTAAGTAGCTTTACTTAAGTCTTTCTTTTAAAGAACTTCTTTCAAACACTCCTTTATGCTTTGCAGAATAATTCTACATTATTTCCGATCAACAATATGTCATTCACATATACTTATCAGAAATGCTGTAGTGCTCCCACTCACTTTCTTGTAAATACAGGCTTCACCGTAAGTCTGTACAAAACTATATGCTTTGATCAACTTATCAAAGCGTATATTCCAACTCTGAGATGCTTGCACCAGTCCATAGACGGATCGCAGGAGCATGCACACTTTGTTAGCACCTTTAGGATTGACAAAACCTTCTGGTTGTATCATATACAACTCTTCTTTAATAAATCCATTAAGGAATTTAGTTTTGACATCCATTTGCCAAATTTCATAAAATGTGGCAATTGCTAACATGATTCCGACAGACTTAAGCATCGCTACAATTGAGAAAATCTCATTGTAGTCAACACCTTGAACTTGTCAAAAACTTTTTGCGACAAGTCGAGCTTTGTAGATAGTAACACTACTATCAACGTCTGTCTTCCTCTTGAAGATCCATTTATTTTCTATGGTTTGCCGATCATCGGGCAAGTCCACCAAAGTCCACACTTTGTTCTCATACATGGATCCTATCTCAGATTTCATGGCCTCCAGCCATTTTGCGGAATCTGGGCTCATCATCGCTTCCTCATAGTTCGTAGGTTTATCATGGTCTAGTAACATGACTTTCAGAACAGGATTACCGTACCACTCTGGTGCAGACCATACTCTGGAAGACCTACAAAGTTCTGTAGTAACTTGATCTGAAGTTTCATGATCATCATCATTAGCTTCCTCACTAATTGGTGTAGGAATCACTGTAACTAATTTCAGTGATGAACTATTTTCCAATTCGGGAGAAGGTACAAATTACCTCATCAAGTTCTACTTTCCTCCCACTCACTTCTTTCGAGAGAAACTCCTTCTCTAGAAAGGATCCGAATTTAGCTACGAATGTTTTGCCTTCGGATCTGTGATAGAAGGTGTACCCAACAGTTTCCTTCGGGTATTCTATGAAGACGCACTTCTCCGATTTGGGTTCGAGCTTATCGGGTTAAAAAAAAACTTTTTCATATAAGCACCGCAACTCCAAACTTTAAGAAATGACAGCTTAGGTTTACTGCTAAACCATAGTTCATATGGTGTCGTCTCAACGGATTTAGATGGTGCCCTATTAAACGTGAATGCAGCTGTCTGTAATGCATAACCCCAAAACGATAGTGGTAAACCGATAAGAGACATCATAGATCGCACCATATCTATTAAAGTACGATTACGACATTCGGACACACCATTACGTTGTGGTGTTCCATATGGCGTGAGCTGTGAAACTATTCCACATTGTTTAAAATGAAGGCCAAACTCATAGCTCAAATATTCATCTGTACAATCAGGTCATAGAAACTTTATTTTCTTGTTACGATGATTTTTTCACTTCACTCTGAAATTCTTTGAACCTTTCAACTATTTCAGACTTATGTTTCATCAAGTAGATATACCCATATCTGCTCAAATCATCTTGTGAAGGTCAGAAAATAATGATACCTGCCACAAGCATCAATACTCATTGGATCGCATACATCGGTATGTATTATTTCCAATAAGTCAGTAGCTCGTTCCATTGTTCCGGAGAACGGAGTTTTAGTCATCTTGCCCAAAAGGCACGGTTCACAAGCATCAAATGATTCATAACCAAGTGATTCCGAAAATCCATCTTTATGGAGTTTCTTCATGCGCTTTACACCGATATGACCCAAACGGCAGTGCCACAAATAAGTTGCACTATCATTATTAACTTTGCATCTTTTGGCATCAATATTATGAATATGTGTATCACTACGATCGAGATCCAACAAACTATTTTCATTGGGTGTATGACCATTGAAGGTTTTATTCATGTAAACAGAACAACAATTATTCTCTGACTTTAAATGAATGACCGTATTGCAATAAACATGATCAAATCATATTCATGCTCAACGCAAACGCCAAATAATTTATTTAGGTTTAACACTAATCCCGAAAGTATAGGGAGTGTGCGATGATGATCATATCAATCTTGGAACTGCTTCCAACACTCATCGTCACTTCCCCTTCAACTAGTCTCTGTTTATTCTGTAACTCCTGTTTCGAGTTACTAATCTTAGCAACCGAACAAGTATCAAATACTCAGGGGCTACTATAAACACTAGTAAGGCACACATCAATAACCTGTATATCAAATATACCCTTGTTCACTTTGCCATCCTTCTTATCCACCAAATATTCAGGGCATTTCCGCTTCCAGTGACCATTTCCTTTGCAGTGTAAGCACTTAGTTTCAGGCTTTGGTCCAGCTTTGGTCTTCCTCACGGGAGTGACAACTTGTTTGCCATTCCACTTGAAGTTTCCCTTTCTTTCCCTTTGCCCTTTTCTTGAAACTAGTGGTTTTGTCAATTATCAACACTTGATGCTCTTTCTTGATTTCTACCTTCGTTGATTTCAACATCACGAAGAGGTCGGGAATCGTTTTCATCATCCCTTGCATACTATAGTTCATCACGAAGTTCTAGTAACTTGGTGATGGTGAATAGAGAATTCTGTCAATCACTATCTTATCTGGAAGGTTAACTCCCACTTGATTCAAGCGATTGATGTACCCAGACAATCTGAGCACCTGCTCACTAGTTGAGCGATTCTCCTCCATCTTTTAGCTATAGAACTTGTTGGAGACTTCATATCTCTCAACTCGGGTATTTGCTTGAAATATCAACATCAATTCCTGGAACATCTCATATGGTCCATGACGTTCAAAACGTCTTTGAAGTCCCGATTCTAAGCCGTTAATCATGATGCACTAAACTATCAAGTAGTCATCATATTGAGCTAGCCAAACATTCATAACGTTTACATCTGCTCCTGCAATAGGTTTGTCACCTAGCGGTGCATCAAGGACATAATTCTTCTGTGCAGCAATGAGGATAAACCTCTGATCACGGATCCAATCCGCATCATTGCTACTAACATTTTTCAACACAATTTTCTCTAGGAACATATCAAAATAAACATATGAAAGCAACAACGCGAGCTATTGATCTACAACATAATTTGCAAAATACTACCAGGACTAAGTTCATGATAAATTTAAGTTCAATTAATCATATTACTTAAGAACTCCCACTTAGATAGACATCCCTCTAATCCTCTAAGTGATTACGTGATCCATATCAACTACACCATGTCCGATCGTCACGTGAGATGGAGTAGTTTCAACGGTGAACATCAATATGTTGATCATATCTACTATATGATTCACGCTCGACCTTTCGGTCTCTGTGTTCCGAGGCCATATCTGTTATATGCTAGGCTCGTCAAGTTTAACCTGAGTATTCCGCGTGTGCAACTGTTTTGCACCCGTTGTATTTGAACGTAGATCCTATCACACCCGATCATCACGTGGTGTCTCAGCACGAAGAACTTTCGCAACGGTGCATACTCAGGGAGAACACTTCTCGATAATTTTAGTGAGAGATCATCTTAAAATGCTACCGTCAATCAAAGCAAGATAAGATGCATAAAGGATAAACATCACATGCAATCAATATAAGTGATATGATATGGCCATCATCATCTTGTGCTTGTGATCTCCATCTTCAAAGCACCGTCGTGATCACCATCGTCACCGGCGCGACACCTTGATCTCCATCGTAGCATCGTTGTCGTTCCGCCATCTATTGCTTCTACGACTATCGCTACCGCTTAGTGATAAAGTAATGCAATTACAGGGCATTTGCATTTCATATAATAAAGCGACAACCATATGGCTCCTGTCAGTTGCCGATAACTTCGGTTACAAAACATGATCATCTCATACAATAAAATATAGCATCACGTCTTGACCATATCACATCACAACATGCCCTGCAAAAACAAGTTAGACGTCCTCTACTTTGTTGTTGCAAATTTTACGTGGCTGCTACGGGCTTAGCAAGAACCGTTCTTACCTACGCATCAAAACCACAACGATAGTTCATCAAGTTAGTGCTGTTTTAACCTTCGCAAGGACCGGGCGTAGCCACACTCGATTCAGCTAAAGTGAGAGAGACAGACACCTGCCAGCCACCTTTAAGCACGAGTGCTCGTAACGGTGAAACCAGTCTCGCGTAAGCGTACGCGTAATGTCGGTCCGGGCCGCTTCATCTCACAATACCGCCGAACCAAAGTATGACATGCTGGTAAGCAGTATGACTTGTATCACCCACAACTCACTTGTGGTCTACTCGTGCATATGACATCTACGCATAAAACCTGGCTCGGATGCCACTGTTGGGGAACGTAGTAATTTCAAAAAAATTCCTACGCACACGCAAGATCATGGTGATGGCATAGCAACGAGAGGGAAGAGTGTTGTCCACGTACCCTCGTAGACCGTAAGCGGAAGCGCTATGACAACGCGGTTGATGTAGTCGTACGTCTTCACGATCCGACCGATCCAAGTACCGAACGTACGTCACCTCCGAGTTCAGCACACGTTCAGCTCGATGACGATCCCCGGACTCCGATCCAGCAAAGTGTCGGGGATGAGTTCCGTCAGCACGACGGCGTGGTGACGATGATGATGTTCTACCGGCGCAGGGCTTCACCTAAACTCCGCCACGATATGACCGAGGTGGACTATGGTGGAGGGGGGCACCGCACACGGCTAAGGAACGGTCCGTAGATCAACTTATGTTGTTGTCTCTAGAGGTGCCCCCCTGCCCCCGTATATAAAGGAGCAAGGGGGGAGGGGCGGCCGGCCTAGGAGGGGGCGCGCCAAGGGGAGTCCTATTCCCACCGGGAGTAGGACTCCCTCCTTCCTTGTTGGAGTAGGAGAAGGGGAAAGAGGGGGAGAGGAAAGGAAAAGGGGGCTGCGCCCCTTGTCCAATTCGGACCAGAGGGGGGGCGCAGGCCTCCTTCCTTTTGGCCTCTCTCCTCTATTCCCGTATGGCCCAATAAGGCCCATATACTCCCCGGCGAATTCCTGTAACTCTCCGGTACTCCGAAAAATACCCGAATCACTCGGAACCTTTCCGAACTCCGAATATAGTCGTCCAATATATCGATCTTTACGTCTCGACCATTTCGAGACTCCTCGTCATGTCCCCGATCTCATCTGGGACTCCGAACTCCTTCGATACATCAAAACTCATAAACTCATAATATAACTGTCATCGAAACCTTAAGCGTGCGGACCCTACGGGTTCGAGAACAATTTAGACATGACCTAGAACTATTCTCGGTCAATAACCAATAGCGGAACCTGGATGCTCATATTAGCTCCTACATATTCTACGAAGATCTTTATCGGTCAAACCGCATAACAACATGCGTTTTCCCCTTTGTCATCGGTATGTTACTTGCCCGAGATTCGATCTTCGGTATCCAATACCTAGTTCAATCTCGTTACCGGCAAGTCTTTTTACTCATTACGTAATGCATCATTCCGTAACTAACTTATTAGCTACATTGCTTGCAAGGCTTATAGTGATGTGCATTACCGAGAGGGCCCAGAGGTACCTCTCCGACAATCGGAGTGACAAAACCTAATCTCGAAATACGCCAACCCAACATGTACCTTCGGAGACACCTATAGAGCTCCTTTATAATCACCCAGTTAAGTTGTGACATTTGGTAGCACACAAAGTATTCCTCCGGTAAACAGGAGTTGCATAATCTCATAGTTACAGGAACATATATAAGTCATGAAGAAAGCAATAGCAACATACTAAATGATCAAGTGCTAGGCTAACGGAATGGGTCATGTCAATCACATCATTCTCCTAATAATGTGATCCCTTTAATTAAATGACAACACATGTCTATGGTTAGGAAACATAACCATCTTTGATTAATGAGCTAGTCAAGTAGAGGCATACTAGTGATGTTTATGTTTGTCTATGTATTCACACATGTATTATGTTTCCGGTTAATACAATTCTAGCATGAATAATAAACATTTATCATGAAATAAGGAAATAAATAATAACTTTATTATTGCCTCTAGGGCATATTTCCTTCATCCAGTAGGAGACAACGCAAAAGTCACCGAATACCTGCACAAACAATCAACAACTTGTACCCAACGCGATAAAGGGGTTGTCAATCCCTTCACGATCACTTCAAAAGTGAGATCTAATAGAGATAGACAAACGGTAAGTAAATATTTTTGGTTTATAGATTGGAAAGTAAAGATTGCAAAATAATAGATTGGAAACTAGCAAGATATAAACGAGATTAAATAATATGGAAAAGAGACCCGGGGGCCATAGGTTTCATTAGTGGCTTCTCTCAAGATAGCAAATATTACGGTGGGTGAACAAATTACTGCCGAGCAATTGATAGAAAAGCGCATAGTTATGATGATATCTAAGGCAATGATCATGAACATAGACATCATGTCCGTGTCAAGTAGACCGACTCCTGCCTCCATCTACTACTATTACTCCACACATCAATCGCTATCCAGCATGCATCTAGAGTATTAAGTTCATCAAGAACGGAGTAACGCATTAAGAAAGATGACATGATGTAGAGGAGTTAACTCAAGCAATATGATGAAAACCCCATCTTGTTATCCTCGATGGCAACAACACAATACGTGCCTTGCTGCCCCTACTATCACTGGGAAAGGACACCGCAAATTGAACCCAAAGCTAAGCACTTCTCCCATTGCAAGAAAGATCAATCTAGTAGGCCAAACTAAACCAATAATTCGAAAAGACTTGCAAAGATATCAAATCATGCATATAAGAATTCAGAGAAGAACTAAATAGTATTCATAGATAATCTTGATCATAAATCCACAATTCATCGGATCTCGGCAAACACACCGCAAAAGAATATTACGTTGAATAGATCTCCAAGAGCATCGAGGAGAACGTGGTATTGAGAATCAAAGAGAGAGAAGAAGCCAACTAGCTAATAACTACGGACCCGAAGGTCTATGGTAAACTACTCACGCTTCATGGGAGAGGTGATGGTGTTGATAGAAGCCCTCCGTGATCGAATCCCCCTCCGGTAGGACGCCGAAAAAGGTCCCTAGATGGGATCTCATGGGTACAGAAGGTTACGGCGGTGGAAAAGTGGTTTTGTGGCTCCCCTGGATGTTATCAGGGTATAACAGTATATACAGGTGAAGGAACTAGGTCAGGCAAGCCACGAGGGTGGGGGCGCGCCCTACCCCCCTGGGCGCGCCCTCCTACCTCGTGGTCGCCTCGTTGCGTCTCCGACTTCATCTCCAAGTCTTCTGGTGTGCTTTCGGTCCAAGAAAGATCATCACGAAGGTTTCATTCCGTTTGGACTTCGTTTGGTATTCCTTTTATGCAAAACTCTAAAATAGGCAAAAAAAAAACAGAAACTGGCGCTGGGCCCTCGGTTAATAGGTTAGTCCCAAAAATAATATAAAATAGCATATTAGTGCCCATTAAACATCCACAATAGTTAATATAATAGCATGGAACAATAAAACATTATAGATACGTTGGAGACGTATCAAGCATCCCCAAGCTTAATTCCTGCTCGTCCTCGAGTAGGTAAATGATAAAAATAGAATTTTTGATGTGGAATGCTACCTAACATATCTATCCATGTAATTTTCTTTATTGTGGCATGAATGTTCAGATCTGAAAGATTCGAGACAAAAGTTTAATATTGACATAAAAGTAATAATACTTCAGGCATACTAACAAAGCAAGCATGTCTTCTCAAAATAACATGGCCAAAGAAGCTATCCCTATAAAATCATATAGTCTGGCTATGCTCTATCTTCATCACACAAAATATTTAAATCGTGCACAACCCCGATGACAAGCCAAGCAATTGTTTCATACTTTTGATGTTCTCAAACTTTTTCAATCTTCACGCAATACATGAGCGTGAGCCATGGACATAGCACTATAGGTGGAATAGAAGGGTGGTTGTGGAGAAGACAAAAGGGAAAAGATAGTCTCACATCAACTAGGCATATCAACGGCAGTGGCGGCGCCAGGAATTGCTGGCTGGGTATTCACCCAAATTTTTTTACTCTAAATGCAATATATGACCAAATAGTACGAGAATTTCAATATCTGAATGCGGCTATTGCAATATATGAACAAAATAGTACGCCATAATGACAATAGAATTTTTTGGATGTGTCAAACCATAATAATTATAAAAAAACATGGATACAAAAGTACCTTTTGATTGATAAAATGATGATATGATTGATCCGACCTTACAATATAACTTTGCGGTTGCCTTTCTGGAAACGATTGATGATATCCTCATCCTTTACTTGATTGAAGAATTCTCTCTCAACAAATGTAACCAAACAATTGCTTAAGTAATCATCACCCATTTTGCTCCTTAGCTTATTCTTCACATAATTCATTGAAGAGAATACCCTTTCAACACTAGCAGTAGCAACTGGCAGAATCAATACCAACTTAAGAAGCTTGTAAACAATATGATATTGTTCATGCTTGTTTGTCTCTACAAGCATAACTGAAAGTTGACACAGATTCTTTAAGTTTTGAAACCTTTCATCTCTACGCACATGAGTAACATACATGTTTAGTTGCCATGGAAGTCTTGCCAGTTCATCACTTGTGAAATCATTAGCATAAAATTTTGTAGCAAGCCTAACCAACTTCTCCTGGTCATAAGCAGCAAATAGACGAAGTGGACAAAATGCTGCCATACAAGAAAGTAGCTCTGTGTTTACCTCATCAAATCTGCCATTGAGTTCACTTATTTGCCTATCAATGACAGCCACAAACATATCAACTTTGAAACGGTGGTACTTCATCACACCCTTACATAAACCCCTTTTAGGCCGGCCAACGGGAAAGTAAGGACCCTTCATATCAACAACTTTGATCTTATGCTTTGTACAAAAACATGTGACCTTTGTGAGAAAATCATCCCATCCAGCGTCGGTCCTCAAACACTCCAAGTGATACTTTGTGACATCAACAAGCTCAATAGCATGAACAATATCTTCATCTTTCTTTTGCAAAGCTCTACACAGATCATCCGTGTATCCAAATATTTCTTGCATCAAGTGTGCTATGAAAACAAACTCAAATGATCGAAATGGTGTCAATATAGATAGAGCCGCCTGGGCCTCCGCACCATGATACTCGTCTCCAATCTTGATGAGGACTCGTCGTAGTGCACCATACATAGAGATGACATGGTTCACGGTTTTGAAGTGAGAGCCCCAACGTGTATCACATGGCCTTCCCAAACCCATTTCCTAATTCAGCCCACTCCCTGTTTCCACTTCTTCCAATTCCAATGCATCAATGAGTTCCTCGGCCTGAGCTATCCGAAGCATTCTCATCTTTTTACAAGACATGCTAAGAGCATTTAACAAGTGTGCAAGTTGCTGAAAGAACCAAGTGCAATCACCACTCTCCTTAGCAACATCAACAAGAGTTAACTGTAGTTGATGAGCAAAACAATGAACATAATAGGCAGAAGGGGACTCATCCATAATCAGTTTTTTTAGGCCATTAACATTACCTTTCATGTTACTAGCTCCATCATATCCTTGCCCACGAACCATTGCAAAGGTCAAATTGTGTGTCATAAGCAGTTTCTGAATTGCAGCTTTAAGTGTCAAAGAGGTAGTATCTTCAACATGAGCAAGACCAAGGAATCTTACAACCGCCCTTCCTTTCTTTTCAACATAACGCAAGCAAACAGCCAACTATTCATTCTGATACACATCACTAGACTCATCTGCAAGTATTGCAAAATGACCACCATCAAGTTCTTCAATGATTAGTTTAGTAGTCTCCTCTGCACAATTTTTTATCACCTCTTGTTGTATATCATGGTGTGTCATCTTGCAGTTTTGTGGAGCATTCTTGAGAACAACCCTGTCAACCTCTTCAAAATTTCCCGCTAGCCAATTTAAAAGCTCAAGGAAATTTCCTTTGTTTAGTGAGGTTTCACTTTCATCATGTCCTCTAAATGCCAAGCCTTGGTGCAATAGAAATCGCACACATTTGAGTGTCCATGTCAAACGCTGCTTATACAAAGCCTTGTATTGTGAGGTGTTTGAAGCAATAGACTCCCGAATTGATGATTGTGGTGTAGTGAACATATCATACTTCTCTTGAGCTTGAGCATGAGCACTACTAACATCACCTTCATGTTTCTTCAATCTCGACTTCATGTTCCAGTTCCTAAATCCCTTCTTCACAAAAGCATCTCCACCGGGACATTTTGTTTTATCCCTGAACAAATAGCAAACAAAACAGAAAGCACTATCTTTGCTCACACTATACTCAATCCATGGAAATTCTTTAAACCAAGCAGGACAAAAGCGACGCTCTTTTCCACTTTTATTTGTAATGTCAAACTTATGTTTTTTTGGTTGACATCGCCCCATCTCAATATATCTCCTTCTTACTCTATCTTGGTCATTGACAGCATACGCTGAGATGGGAATCCGCTTCCCAGGATCGGGTTCAAGTGCATCCAAATCTGCTTGCATTGGTTCATCATCTTCATCAATAGATTCATCATCTTCTACATGAGGTGTTGAGGTTTCGCCTCTACTCTTTGGTTGTTGCCATAACACCAACTGCAAATTGCTCTTATTCCTCTCAAGATGAACAGGAGAAGCACAAGTACTAGATGCAGCTGCTGCTTGATTCGGTGTGGATGATTCATCTCTTTTCATTGTCTTTGAAGCCTTTTCCCACATTGCAAATATGCTACTGGCAGCAATCTTATTTTTCTTCATCTACAGTACAAGAAAACAAAGAAACAGAAAAATTAAAACTTGCATCTAGTCCATTATAGAAACAAATCCAGAAATTAGAGGCATTGGAATCAGCCACTGATTGGAATTGGAGGAGAACTGGAGGAGGGGACGAACCAGAGGACTGGGACGAACTGCTGCTGCTGCTGCTGCTGCTGCTACTCGGGGACGAACTGGAGGAGGGGAGCCGGCGGGGTCGGCGGGCGGGGGCCGGCGGGGCTGGGGCTCCGCCCCTGCGGCTGCGGGGGTGGAAAGGGGGGGCGCCGGCGGACCGGCACCGGCTGGTCCGTCGCCTGCTGCTCCGCCTCCGAGCTGCTGCATCGCGGGCGGGACGCCGGACGCGGCCACGCGGGGATCTGGGAGAGTCGGAGAGATGAGGAGAGGCGAGAGCAGAACCGTGCGAGAGGGAGAGGGGCAGACACAGGGCAACCGTGGTGTCTGGTTACTCGTGTACGAGGAGTCGAGGAGAGGGCGAGCGAGACTGCGAGAGGCGTGGGCTCTGGGCCTCTTGCAACGTGGGCTCTTGGGTATGTATACATATAATTTTTTTTGCATCAAAATTTTGGGTATTCCTATGAATACAGGAGCATACCCCTGGCGCCGCCTCTGATCAACGGGCTACGGAGATGCCCATTAGTAGATATCAATGTGAGTGAGTAGGGATTGCCATGCAACGGATGCACTAGAGCTATAAGTGTATGAAAGCTCAAAAAGAAACTAAATGGGTGTGCATCCAACTTGCTTGCTCGTGAAGACCTAAGGCATTTTGAGGGAGCCCATCATTGGAATATACAAGCCAAGTTCTATAATGAAAATTCCCACTAGTATATGAAAGTGACAACATAGGAGACTCTCTATCATGAAGATCATGGTGCTACTTTGAAGCACAAGTGTGGAAAAAGGATAGTAGCATTGCCCCTTCTCTCTTTTTTTCTCATTTTTTTTTATTTGGGCCTTCTCTTTTTATGGCCTCTTTTTTTTGTCCAGAGTCTCATCCCGACTTGTGGGGGAATCATAGTCTCCATCATCCTTTCCTCACATGGGACAATGCTCTAGTACCTCGAGACCGCTGCTGATGCCCTTGTGATCAACTACGTCGACGACGACCCTCCTTCTTGTCTGAGCAACCAGGCAAGCCCCCCTTTGATCATCCCGATATCGCCCATTCTATACTCTCATGCTTGCATTAGATTTTGCTACGATTATTGTTTGCTCCTATTCTGATGCATAGCCTGCTTTTGTACCTTCTTATTGATACCTACCTGCTTATCCTAAACTGCTTAGTATAGGTTGGCTAGTGATCCATCAGTGACCCCCACTTGTCCTTGTTGCCCCTGCTTCATCATCGACGCCTCGATCGACTTGATCGACGACCAGAGCCTGACACCTCACATCACATCACGCCCCTTTTGTTGCTCGACTCTACAGAGCTACTATCGAGTGCCGAGGGTGATCCCTCATAACGCACTCCTGATGATAATTCTGTAGTGTAGCTATTCGGTCATGGTCATCGAGGGTGTTTTCCTCTTTCACCATTCCCGATACGGCTCTTTCGTTCAACACCTCAAGTGTGAACCTCGAGGGTGGTCCCTCTTACGTTCACCTTGATGATTACATTGAGTGGAATCCACCGGGGGTGATTCCTCGGGTTTTCCCCTTGATGTCTGTACACACAGTTACCTTGACTTTACTCGAGACATGGGTGAAAGTCGTGCAGGCCCGGAGAGCACCTACAAGATAATGACGTGGCACGGCCGGGCATTCTAGGCCCTTGTCGTAAGTCCACGAGACGGGGCGACGGGGTCACTTTCGATCGTGAGTCTCTGCTCGTCTCCGCAAGCTAATAATACACTATGGTTTGGGTATTTGTTCTGAGTTGGCCTTTGGCCTTTACGCACCAACCACCACGTGAGAATAGTTATGGGCCTCGACGATGTAGTATCAGCCGAAGCTTTGTCAGACGTCCAGTTCAGCAGTGCGGCACGGCTGGGCCGACACCATCCTGTAGTGGTGGAGCCTGGACCCGCCCTGCGCGCAACAATCCAGAGTGCAACGGGCGATGGGCCCAGACCCCGGAGTGCTTAGGATGTAGACCGACGGGGACCTCTCTGCTGAGCCTAGGTAGGGCTACGACGTGTTGATTTTCCAAGGCCGGGCATTGACCCAGAAAAGTGTGTCCGGCCAGAGTAATCAAGCGTGTTGGAAAACGTGGTGCACCCCTGCAGGGAAGATTATCTATTAATAGCCGTGTCCACGGTAATGGACGTTCAGACTTATATCCTGATCTTATACAACTACAAATGGATACTTAAGATATGTGGCTCCGGGATTGCTTTCTCGCAAGGAGTCGAGGAAGGATCTCTGGGCATTAATGTTACAACATGTTTGTTAAATATTAAACTGCTATTTTTACTCTTCTACATGCTGCAAGATGCTCGGAGCTGCGTGAAGATGCTAGTCTTTGATAGGTTAGGCCTTCCCGTTCTATTCTGGCTTTCTGCAGTTCAGTCCACAGGTACAAACCTTCCATTTGATACCAATGCCTACTTAGTATAGATCTGATGCTTGCGAGTACTTTGGATGAGTACTCACGGTTGCTTTGCTACCCCCTTTCCCCCTTCCTTCTTCTTTCCGGTTGATGCAACCAGATGGTGGATCCCTGGAGCTAGATGCCACCGCCGATGGATGGTACTACGTGAAGACCGCCGACGACCAGGAGTAGTTAGGAGGTCCCAGGCAGGAGGCCTTGCCTCTTCGATCGTGCTGCTTTTGTGCTAGCCTTCTTAAGGCATCCTTGTTTAACTTATGTCTGTACTCAGATATTGTTGCTTCCACTGACTCTTGTGTATCAAGCTATGTATTCGAGCCCTCGAGGCCCCTGGCTTGTAATATAAAGCTTGTATTATTTTATTTGTGTCTAGAGTTGTGTTGTGATATCTTCCCATGAGTCCCTGATCTTGATCGTACACATTTGCGTGTATGATTAGTGTACAATTGAATCGGGGGCGTCACAAGTTGGTATCAGAGCCGACTGCCTGTAGGATCCCCCTTTCCAACTCCTTGGCCGAAGTTGAGTCTAGCCTTTGGAAAACTGTATTACTAACATGGTTGTGTGGCTTATGGGCCCACGTCGCCATTGGGTGGTATTAGGATCTTTTGCTCCACGTCTATATTCTGGGACTCTTATCTCTCTTCTATTCGGGTTAAATGTTTTTGCTAACTCCAACGTTAGGTTCTCATAACTACTTCCTCCCGGAGGGCCCCTCACTCCAGATGATTGTTTGGTGCACCAGAAGATTCTAAAGATACTCGCCGATGTTTTACCGAGACCCTTCTGCCCTTCGCCGTTACAATCCCTACCACCGATAAATCCTTATGCATAACTACCTACATTGTCGTTGATACCTTCATCCCCAGTTGCTCTTGTTATTACAAGATGCCCTGAAAACTATTTGATCTTTCAAAAATGCTCAGTAGCCTATTACTCTTGTTCCTCCTCATCTGCTTGCATTATGGTTACTTACATATGTCTAAGCAATACTCATTAGCATCCTTTGTCATCGTAATTTCGAGCATTTGATTTGATTCGTTTGCAAATGCTCGCGATCATCGGTCCTATTTAAAATTCTCCCCTTGGTTTAGATGTCACTCTGGACATGAGCTGGTGTTCAGCGAATCAAGCCTTGATTAATTGTCGATCTATGTCTATTCAACTTACTTGTCTTTGATCAGAGCCTCTACTTCTGATCCCCCGATTTGGAAATCATAATTCCGTTACATTTGAGCTTTGATTTGGTCAGTTGTTTCTATAACCTAACCTCCTTGCTTTCTTTCTTCTTTTGATTGAGTACCGATACTCACATCAGATCCACTGTGGACCTCCAGGTCCTTTGTTGGGTTTTATCCGACAACGTCCTTCATATTCAGTAACCTTGTGAGCCTTTCCTCGGATACACAATGCCTTTGGTAAATTGTATCCACCGTCCTCGTCAACCATACTCTGCTTCCGGGCTTTCTATCTACTCGTGAAGTTTGTGGTATATGATCCTAAGATGCCCCTATGGGTTGAATCTATGTCCTCCTAAATCCGCGTGAACTTGAAAGTTATGCGGGTTATACTCTATTGGCTTTTCGCTAGGTAAAATTTCAACGCTATAACTTCTTCGAATGCGAGAAGTGAATGGAAAGTTATGCATTAGAGAAGTGGGAGTCGATCTTGAACCTTGTGTTCATGCCCATGGACCTGATGTGGAACTTATCATGGAAGCTTCTTATTATAATAATAATCCCCTTGTGATAAGTTCATCTCGTATATGTATTTGGTCCTTTGCAACCGTGGTTTCGACCATATTGCTCTTCTTTGATCCCCTTTCTAGGACAAGTTGAATTACTTGTCTTCTGCAGATCATTTCACTCGTCCAACCTCTATTCTGCTATACCCTCGAGTATTACCCTCTGGTATCTCGAGAATATCACGGAACTACATAACTTCTTATGAGTTCTTCTTCAACTATTATTCTCGCCGATTCAAATTTTCCACGGGTTCTGAGTTGTTAGGTACTCGAGAACACCGATAACTGATTCAAGTCTCCATTGCGTTGTTTAACCTTTCTTGTAACCTAACATATCCGAGCAATGATAATTCCCTGCTTATGTAAACACCTTGGTGTACACCTCTGTCAGTAAGACCTTGTTACTATTGTTGATGACATTCCAGTAGCCACCGATGGACGAGACCTTTGCCTATTGGTCCGCCTCGTCTTAACTAGTAGGAAAATGGTTCTCTTCGTTCCTCGCCCTTGGTACCAACGTTGTTGCCAACGTAACTGACAGGTTGTCCTCTGACCGGCCTTTCTATCATGACCGTGCAATTGTTAGCACCCTTCCTGCTTTTAACCCACTTGGTGGGCCCATGTCACAGCCCCAGTCCAGGCCTTGCTTGTCTTTGCAGTAGTATCCATGCATCATGTTTAAATTTTATGAAACTTGAAATGGGGATGTCCAAACCCTAGTACCAAATGGAATTCAAATAGGTTCAACCTAAAAATATTTTTAGTGAATCCAAATGGCTTTAAAAAATGTTCATCATTTCTGGAAAATGCTTGAAACCATAACCAGAGGTGTTGCACATTTTTCCATGACATATTTGGTCATTGAATTAAATCATATGCTATTTGAAATTGGGCATTTAAATGCTATATAATATTTTAAATGCTCAATTAATTCTGAACTTAAGTGAGGGCTGTTGGGAATATTCCAAACAGAGCCCGCAATTATTTTCAGGATTTTTGAAAACGTTTTGGTATTTTAAATAAAGCCCTAAAGACTGAAGAAAAATAGAAAACAGAAACAAATAAAAGAGAGAGAGAGAGAGAGAACTTACCTGGCGCTCACCTGCAAGCCCAGCTGGCCCAACACTGTAGCTGAGGCCCAGCCCACCAGGACGAAGCGGTCGTCTTCAACCTCTGCCAGTAGGCATAGGCGTGTCGATGCCAGCGCGCCCGAGGCCTCCACCTCCTCCCTCTCAGCCTGCCTGGCTCCTCCTCGATGCACCAGGCGACGCCATGCAGCCCTAGCCCCCTCCCACTCTCTCCTCGAGCTTCTCTTCCTCCCTGGCTCTCCTCTCGCACGTACCCAAGAGCCACCGTCGCCGCTGCTCGCCGCTGCCGCACCCTGAGCCTTCCCCGTGCCTCTCCGACGTGACCTCGAGCTCCGCCGTGGACCCATACGCCGTCTTCCCCGAGCCACGCGACGGGAAGAGCCCCAGAGCGCCGTCCCCGATGTCTTCTTCCTCCTCGGGCCACAGAGATCGCCGGCGACCTCCCGTCATCACCAGCCCCTCCCCGAGCACGCCGAGGCCTTCGTTTAACTCACTGTGAGCTTCTACGTCTTTCCCCTTCCTTCCCGGGCTCGTTCCTGTCCTGTAGTCGCTGATTCCACCGGAGCCGCGAGCTCGGCTCCGCCGGCCATGTCGCCGTCGTGGCCACCGTCACCTAGAGCTACCACTGAGCGCACCGACGTGCTCAGCACAATGCCAGAAGACCAAAACTCCCTCCAATTGCTCCTGTCGTGCAACGCAATGCCGGAACCGCTGGGACCCGAACTCCGGCCGCCGCCTTTGAGCTCGCCGCCGTCGATATAGATCGCCCCCGGCATAACTGACTGCACCACTCGACGCGCGGGATCTCCAGCGTCACGTAGATGCCCTCCGCCGGCCATTTGGTCACCGGAGGAGGAATTCCGACCCCCTCCGCCGTCTCAGGCTTCACCGGCGACGAGCCGTGGACCAAGTCCGGCGGGTTTGACCCCGCTTGACCGGGGTTTGACTTTCCCCCTGACCCACTGACGTGTGGGCCACCCTTGTTAACTATTAGTTAGGTTAGTTTAGCGCTAATTAACCTAGGTTAGTGCTTAACCTAACACTAACTAACTCTGTTAAGTTAGTTATGACACTGACACGCGGGACCCACAGGTCAGGTTTGACCTGGACCAGCCCCGTTGACCGCTGACGTCACAGTGACGTAGTGCTGACGCAGTAATTTAATTACTGGAATTATTCTTCTACAGGAAATTCCAGAAATTAGTATAAGCTTCTAAAAATCATAGAAATTAATCTGTAACTCCAAATGAAACAAATTATATATGAAAAATGATCAGAAAAATCCAATCTTTCCATCTGTACTAGTTTCATGCATGTCAGAACACTTTAACCTTGCTGTTTAGGTGAAACAAGCTAATGCACTTATATCACTTGTTATTTTGGGTGATCATTTGAATCCTTGGTTCAAATGGACTCAAACCTTTATGTCCCAAATTGCATTAGACCTATCACACATCATATTGCCATGTCATAGCATGCATCATATTGTCGCATTGCATTGATTGTGTCCTTCTGTGTTTGCCGGTAACTGTCCCCTCTCAGTAGACGATGTTCCGACGTTGTGATCGTTGACACTGATGAAGACTCAATGCTATCTTCAGAAGTGCCAGGCAAGCAAAACCCCCTTGTTCATTCCGATACAATCCCACTCTCTTGCTCCTGCTCTCTTTTACTGCATTCGGACAACATAGATTCAACTGTTACTTGCTGCGGTAGTTGAACCCCTTTATCCTCTGCATGACCTGTCATTGCCACAGTAAATAGATGAAACCCACTAGCATGAGTGGGAGTTGTTTGAGCCCTGATGTGCCTACTCATTCATGTTTGTTCGTCATGCCTGCTATTGCTTAGAGTTGAGTCAGGTCTGATTCATCGGGAATGAATCAGAGGTGTGTGAACATGTCCTACTGTGTGTGAGCTAAGTGTGTGAACACGATTTGGTAAAGGTAGCGGTGAGAGGCCATGTAGGAGTACATGGTGGGTTGTCTCATTGCAGCCGTCCTCAGGAACTGAGTTCTGTGTTTGTGATCCATGATACAGTTACTACCACGCATTGGGCCCGAAACCAATGGACCCTCTCGGCTTCTTAATCACCCTTGTCCTCTGTCCAGGAGTTGCAAGTAGTTTCTGGTGTTTGTAGTATGCTGGAGGCCGTGCGCAGCGCTGACCGTAGGGGTGGGCTGTGATGCGATTGGCACGTGGCCGGGTAAACCGGGCGCCCGTTTGGTGTCACGGAGCCCTGTTCACATCGTTTGGGGCTGTGAGCGAAACTCCGGCCGGATCTCCTCATGGATGGAACCCGAATAGGTGATAAACCTGGACTAGGGACTTGAGTGTTTAGGTAGGTTGTGGCCGACACCCACATTGGGCTTCCGCTTGAAGGTTGCCGAGTACATGTCGCGTAAACGGCGGTAAGTGGTGAGAGCGTGTGTGAAGAAGTACACCCCTGCAGGGTTAACATCATCTATTCGAATAGCCGTGTCCGCGGAAAAGGACTTCTGGGTTGCCTATACAGTTCATAGACAAGTGAAAGTGGATACTTTAAAATACGCAAGATAAGCGTGAGTGCTATGGATGGCGTTCTCGTAGGGAGACGGGAGCGGATCCATAGTGGTGTATTGGTATGGTGAATATGTGGACTCGTGTGCGCCACCTCAAAAGAGTTACTTGCAGTCGTAGTTTAGGATAGCCACCGAGTCAAAGCTGGCTTGCTGCTGTTAAACCCCACCATCCCCTTTGTTGATAATGATGCATATGTAGTTAGTTCTGATGTAAGTCTTGCTGGGTACATTTGTACTCACGTTTGCCTATTTTATGTTTTTGCAGAGAGACCTCGGTCTCGTTAGTAGTTACGCGTGGACTTCGACGTTTAGCTTGTTACCTCAGCTACGATCTTGTGCCCTTGGCAGGATCTGGTAAATAGTCAGGCTTCTAAGCCTTTTTCTTTTGTAGATGTCTGTACTCAGACATGTTAGCTTCCGCTTGTGCTTGACTTGTATGCTTTGAATGTTGGGTCGTGAGACCCATGTTTTTAATATCTCGCTCCTCGGAGCCTATTGAATAAATACTTGAGTCGTAGAGTCACGTTGTGATGCCATGTTGTATTTGCACATATCGAGCATATTGTGTGTATGCTATTGAAATGCTTGGTATGTGTGGGATCTGACTATCTAGTTGTTTATCTTTAGTAGCCTCTCTTACCGGGAAATGTCTCCTAGTGTTTCCACCGAGCCATGGTAGGTTGCTACTGCTCCGGAACACTTAGGCTGGCCGGCATGTGTCCTTCTTCGTTCCTGTGTCTGTCCCTTCGAGGAAATGTCACGCGATGAATACCGGAGTCCTGTTAGCCCGCTACAGCCCGGTTCACCGGAGTCCTGCTGGCCCAGTGCTACAGCCTGGATTCACTCGCTGTTGACTGACACGTTCGATGCTGGGTCATGGATGCCTGTCCCTGTAAGTTTGTGCCACTTTGGGTTTACGACTAGCCATGTCAGCCCGGGCTCCTTATCATATGGATGCTAGCGACACTATCATATACGTGTGCCAAAAGGCGCAAACGGTCCCGGGCAAAGGTAAGACAAGACCCGTGGGAATACCGTGCGTGAGGCCGCAAAGTGATATGAGGTGTTACATGCTAGATCGATGTGGCATTGAGTCGGGGTCCTGACAGCCCATAACCCAAAGTTCCATAGGATCTAAACCTGACTCTCCTGTACAACCTTGACTCTGAAATATTCTTTGCACTTGGCTTCGTATGTAAATCACGAGCCACCTTCCTAATGATCTACTCTGCCATCATACGCAATACTTATTCCCATTGCTCTGAACCCCGTTCACCCTCTGTTTCATGAAACAAACGCTTACCTACCCGCTTGAAGCTTCTTATTGCACCCTCTTACCTTGCTCTCGATGACTTTCTTGAATTTCAACTCGAGAGATGCCTCTATGCCACGTTCACTGAGATAGCCCCCAGGTACCTATCTTGTGTTGAGCTCCGTCCTTCCCGAGTCTTTCCCCCTTACTTCACCCCTTAAATCTCGAGACGAGATTTCTTGTAGTGGAGGAGATTTGTAACACCCGGATAATTAAGCTACAGTAATCCCAAGTTAATAGTGCCACGTCACCACTCTTACTGTTGCTAATCCTCGGTTGATCCAAATCGCAATCCAAATTCAAATTCAAATTAAAGTCCAAAACTCGAAGTTTTCAAACATGAAAGCTAAAATGTTCAAACTGTGGCAAATAATCTCTGGTTATTTGTCTTGTTGAAACCAACCTCTTGAATTCCCAAAATGCCCCTGAAATTAATTTGTGGTCCAACAACCAGTTATTTGACCTTTTCAATTTCAAAAAAAATAGTTGAACACCCCCGAGATGCATTGAAACTTTTTGTAGCAAGCAAGAATATTGCATTGTATTTTTGTGCCAAGTTTTATATTAAACAAAACTCTTTAAGTAGCTCAAATAAATGCAAAACAAAGTTAAACATAAAAAGGGGAAGCCCCCTGCTCCCCTGGGCCTAGCCCACTTGGGTCGGCTCAGTGGCCCACCTCCCCCGGTCGTCTCCCTCCCACCACTGTTCGACTGACTGGGGCGCCAGCGTTTGCCCCGGACCGCCTCACCGTCCCCATCGACGAGGGGATAAGGCCACCCCGTGCCTCCTCGTTCCTCCCCCTCGCCCCCTCGATCCCCTCTCCCACGCCCACTTGCTCCCCTCTCCCTCTGGCCTCCCCCTCCTCCAGATCTCCTCCTCCCGAGCGTGGTCGCCGCCGTTCCTCGCGCTCCACCGCGGCCACCGATGCCCCCACATCCATCCGTCAAGTCCGCAAGCTCCGCTCGCGCCCTCTCCCCCAACTCCGCGCGCTGGCCGGGAGCGACCGGAGCGCCCGCACCGCCATCTTCTTCCTCCTCTGTCTCGCCGGACTTTGTTGACTACTTCGACTCCGGCAGGCCTCCCCAAGCCTGCTGCCCTCCACGACCGGCTCCTCGGTGAGCGTCAAACCCTCTCTCTCATTCTCCCCGCCGTAGGCCGTTATCACCCGCGCCCGGAGCCAGCACAGCTCGCGTTCGCCATGGTTTCGTCGTGCTTCCATGCCCCTAGTCACGTGCACGCTGCTCCTTGACCCCACGTTGGTCGCCCCCTTGGGGTCCCCTGCTCACCCCGTTTACGAACTCCACCAGCCATGGCCTCGCGTTGTGCGTGCGTCGCGTGCTCCCGCCGCGCTCAGCGCTGCACATGCCCGCGCCGGCCACAGCTCGCCGGCCCTGCCGCCGACCGCTGCCGATGCTGCCTAGTCCCCTCCTCCCCGTCGCGCCTGCTCCGGCCGCGCCCCCTGGCCGTGCTACACCGCACCGGTGCCCCCGCATCCAGAACGGCTGCGACCGTCGCCCGGGTATGCCCCGACGGGCACCCCTCGTCCGCGCCTGTTAAGCCCGCTCCAGTGGCTTTTGTGCCACTGGCAGCTGGGGCCCTCTCCCCTGTTTTATATAAAAAAAGAGAAAGAAAAATAATTTAATAAAACAATTAACTTAATTAAATTGGTTTAATTAGGTCTAATTAGAATTAATTAGCTTAACCACCTCGTTTAGTTAACTAATCTATTAGGTTAGCTGAGATGACTATGACAGATGGGCCCCACTGCTCCTTTTAACCAGTCAACCTAGTCAAGGTTGACTGTTGACCCTGATGACATCATGTTGATGCAATAACCCCATTTTAGATTTGATAATAATTCCATGAATTCAATAAAAGTTCTAAAAAAATCATATAAAATAATCCGTAACTCGGATGAAAAAGTTTTCTACATGAGAGTTGCTCAGAACGACGAGATGAATCTGAACTTGTGGTCCGTTCGCCCGCCACACGTCCCTAGCATAGCAAACGTTGAACTTTTCCCCTCTGATTCATCTGTCTGACAAACGTCCAGAACCGGGAAAACTTTCCCGGATGTTTCCCCCTTCGCCAATATCACCTAGCACCGCATTAGAACACATCTAGCTTTGCATGTTGTCATGTTATGCTCTTGCTTGCTATGTATTTACTGTTTCTTCCCCCTCTTCTTCTCCGGTAGACCTCGAGACCGCTGCTGATGCCCTTGTGATCAACTACGTCGACGACGACCCTCCTCGTCTGAGCAACCAGGCAAGCCCCCCCTTTGACCATCCCGATATCGCCCATTCTATACTCTCATGCTTGCATTAGATTTTGCTACTTTTATTGTTTGCTCCTATTCTGATGCATAGCCTGCTTTTGTACCTGCTTATTGATACCTACCTGCTTATCCTAAACTGCTTAGTATAGGTTGGATAGTGATCCATCAGTGGACCCCCACTTGTCCTTGTTGCCCCTGCTTCATCATCGACGCCTCGATCGACATGATCGACGACCAGAGCCTGACACCTCACATGACATCACACCCCTTTTGTTGCTCGACTCTGCAGAGCTACTATCGAGTGCCGAGGGTGATCCCTCATAATGCACTCCTGATGATAATTCTGTAGTGTAGCTATTCGGTCATGGTCATCGAGGGTGATTTCCTCTTTCATCATTCCCGATATGGCTCTGTCATTCAACACCTCAAGTGTGAACCTCGAGGGTGGTCCCTCTTACATTCACCTTGATGATTACATTGAGTGGAATCCACCGGGGGTGATTCCTCGGGTTTTCCCCTTGATGTCTAGACACACAGTTACCTTGACTTTACTTGAGACCTGGGTAAAAGTTGGGCGGGCCCGGAGAGCACCCGCAAGATAATGACGTGGCATGGCCGGGCATTCTAGGCCCTTGTCGTAAGTCCACGAGACGGGGCGACGGGGTCACTTTCGATCGTGAGTCTCTGCTCGTCTCCGCAAGCTAATAATACACTATGGCTTGTGTATTTGTTCTGAGTTGGCCTTTGGCCTTTACGCACCAACCACCACGTGAGAATAGCTATGGGCCTCGACGACGTAGTATCAGCCGAAGCTTTGTCAGACGTCCAGTTCAGAAGTGCGGCACGACTGGGCCGGCACCATCCTATAGTGGTGGATCCTGGACCCGCCCTGCGCGCAACGATCCGGAGTGCAATGGGCGATGGGCCCAGACCCCGGAGTGCTTAGGATTTAGACCGGCGGGGACCTCTCTGCTGAGCCTAGGTAGGGCTACGACGTGTTGATTTTCCGAGGCCGGGCATTGATCCAGAAAAGTGTGTCCGGCCAGAGTAATCAAGCGTGTTGGAAAATGTGGTGCACCCCTGCAGGGAAGATTATCTATTAATAGCCGTGTCCACGGTAACGGACGTTCAGACTTATATCCTGATCTTATACAACTACAAATGGATACTTAAGATATGTGGCTCCGGGATTGCTTTCTCGCAGGGAGCCGAGGAAGGATCTCTGGGCATTAATGTTACAACATGTTTATTAAATACTAAACTACTATTCTTTACTCTTCTACATGCTGCAAGATGCTCAGAGCTGCGTGAAGATGCTAGTCTTCGATAGGCTAGGCCTTCCCCCTCTATTCTGGCTTTCTGCAGTTCAGTCCACAGATACAAACCTTCCATTTGATACCAATGCATACTTAGTATAGATCTGATGCTTGCGAGTACTTTGGATGAGTACTCACGGTTGCTTTGCTACCCCTTTCCCCCCTTCCTTCTTCTTTCCGGTTGATGCAACCAGATGGTGGATCCCTGGAGCCAGATGCCACCGCCGATGGATGCTACTACGTGAAGACCGCCGACGACCAGGAGTAGTTAGGAGGTCCCAGGCAGGAGGCCTTGCCTCTTCGATCGTGCTGCTTTTGTGCTAGCCTTCTTAAGGCATCCTTGTTTAACTTATGTCTGTACTTAGATATTGTTGCTTCCGCTGACTCTTGTGTATCAAGCTATGTATTCGAGCCCTCGAGGCCCCTGGCTTGTAATATAAAGCTTGTATTATTTTATTTGTGTCTAGAGTTGTGTTGTGATATCTTCCCGTGAGTCCCTGATCTTGATCATACACATTTGCGTGTATGATTAGTGTACGATTGAATCGGGGGCGTCACACATCTTAAATAAAGTTGACTCATCTCCAGTCCCATCTCTATCAACCCCTACTTCACCACCTCCGAGGACATAATTACATGGGTATGGGCACTCCCCTTGGCAACTACCAAGCTTGGGGGAGGTGCCCCGGTATCGTATCACCATCACACTCCTATCTTTACTGTTTTACTTAGTTCGATCCTTTTAGTAATATCTTGATCTAGTAGATTGAAGTTTTGGTATCAAGTAGTTTTGAGTTTTGCTTTGTGATCTGTTTATGTAATTGAGTCCGTGAGCTATCTATAATAAAGATTAGTGTTGAGTCAAGGGCTTTGCTATCTTGCTATGATCTTGAGGAAATAGAAAGAATAAAAATAATAAAAGAATTCATATTGATCTTATGGATAGTAATGACTTCACATATAAAGAGTATGAGGCTTAAAAGTTGTTGAGAACTGGCAAACGTAGTTTTGGTCATCGTTGCAATTAATAGGAAATAATAAGGAAAGAGAGGTTTTCACATATAAATATACTATCTTGGACATCTTTTATGATTGTGAGCACTCATTAAGTATGGCATGCTAAAAGAGTTGATGTTGGACAAGGAAGACAACGTAATGGTTTATGTTTTCTCACATCTCAGTTAAAATATATTGTCATTGATCTTCCCAACATGTTGAGCTTGCCTTTCCCCCTCATGCTAGCCAAATTCCTCGCACCAAGTAGAGATACTACTTGTGCTTTCAAATATCCTTAAACCCAGTTTTGCCATGAGAGTCCGCCATACCTACCTATGGATTGAGTAAGATCCTTCAAGTAAGTTGTCATGTTGCAAGCAATAAAAATTGCTCTCTAAATATGTACGACTTATTAGTGCGGAGAAAATAAGATTTATATGATCGTGTGATATAGAAGTAATAAAAGCGATAGACTGCATAATAAAGGTTCATATCACAAGTGGCAATATAAAGTGACGTTCTTTTGCATTAAGATTTTGTGCATCCAACCCTAAAAGCACATGACAACCTCTGCTTCCCTCTGTGAAGGGCCTATCTTTTACTTTATGCAAGAGTCAAGGTGGTCTTCACCTTTCCCTTTTTCATTTTATCCTTTGGCAAGCACCTCGTGTTGGTAAGATCCTGATATATATATCCAATTGGATGTAGGTTAGCATGAATTATTATTGTTGACATCACACAAAGGTGAATACGTTGGGAGGCAACACAATAAGCCCCTATCTTTCTTAGTGTCCGATTAAAACTCCATAACCACAAGTATTGCGTGAGTGTTAGCAATTGCAGAAGACTATATGATAGTTGAGTATATGGACTTGCTGAAAAGCTCTATTCTCGACTCTTTCTGATGTTATGATAAATTGCAATTGCTTCAATGACTGGGATTATAGTTTGTTAGTTCTCAATGAAGTTTCTGAACCATACTTGACATTGTGAATTGATTGTTACTTGAGCATAAGAAACCATATGACAAAAATCTATATATGTTGCTGTTATAAGAATGATCATGATACCCTCATGTCCGTATTTTATTTTTATCGACACCTCTATCTCTAAACATGTGGACATATTTTTCGATTTCAGCTTCCGCTTGAGGACAAGCGAGGTCTCAGCTTGGGGGAGTTGATATGTCCATTTTGCATCATGCTTTTATATCAATATTTATTGCATTATGGGCTGTTATTACACGTTATGTCACAATACTTATGGCTATTCTCTCTTATTTTACAAGGTTTATCATGAAGAGGGGGGGTGCCGCCAGCTGGAATTCTGGCTGGAAAAGGAGCAAATATTGGAAACCTATTCTGCACAGCTCCAAAAATCCTGAAACTCCACGTATGTTATTTTTTGAATTAATAAGAATTATTGAGCGAAGAAAACACTAGAGGGGGCCCACACCCTAGCCAGGAGGGGGGGGGGGGGCGCCCACCCCTACTGGGCGCGCCCCCTGTCTCCTGGGCCCCCTGGTGGCCCTTCGGTGCCCATCTTCTGCTATTTGAAGGCTTTTACCCTGGAAAAAATCATAAGCAAGCTTACTGGACGAAACTCCGCCGCCACGAGGCGGAACCTTGGCGGAACCAATCTAGGGCTGCGGCGGAGCTGTTCTGCCGGGGAAACTTCCCTCTGGGAGGGGGAAATCATCACCATCGTCATCACCAACAATCCTCTCATTGGGAGGGGGTCAATCTCCATCAACATCTTCACAAGCACCATCTCCTCTCAAAACCCTAGTTCATCTCTTGTATCGAATCTTGTATCAAAACCACAAATTGGTACCTGTGGGTTGCTAGTAGTGTTGATTACTCCTTGTAGTTGATGCTAATTGGTTTACTTGGTGGAAGATCATATGTTCAGATCCTTAATGCATATTAATACTCCTCTGATTATGAACATGAATATGCCTTGTGAGTAGTTACGTTTGTTCCTGAGGACATGGGTGAAGTCTTGCTATTAGTAGTCATGTGAATTTGGTATTCGTTCGATATTTTGATGAGATGTATGTTGTCTCTCCTCTAGTGGTGTTATGTGAACGTCGACTACATGTCACTTCACCATTATTTGGGCCTAGAGGAGGGCCTTGGGAAGTAATAAGTAGATGATGGGTTGCTAGAGTGACAGAATCTTAAACCCTAGTTTATGTGTTGCTTCATAAGGGGCTGATTTGGATCCATTAGTTTCATGCTATGGTTAGGTTTACCTTAATACTTCTTTTGTAGTTGCGGATGCTTGCAATAGGGGTTAATCATAAGTGGGATGCTTGTCCAAGTAAGGGCATTACCCAAGCACCGGTCCACCCACATATCAAATTATCAAAGTACCGAACGCGAATCATATGATCGTGATGAAAATTAGCTTGACGATAATTCCCATGTGTCCTCGGGAGTGCTTTTCTCATTATAAGAAATTGTCCAGGCTTATCCTTTGCTACAAAAAGGATTGGGCTACCTTGCTGCACTTTATTTACTTTCATTGCTTGTTACTCGTTACAAATTATCCTATCACAAAACTATCTGTTACCTACAATTTCAGTGCTTGCAGAGAATACCTTACTGAAAACCGCTTGTCATTTTCTTCTGCTCCTTGTTGGGTTCGACACTCTTACTTATCGAAAGGACTATGATAGATCCCCTATAATTGTGGGTCATCATGAAGATCGATATATTGGACGAAGGGTATTGAAGTCCGGAATTGTTCTGGGGGTACCGGGTGACGACCAGCGTGTCTGAAAGGGGTTTTGAAGGCAACGACAAGCATTGGGGGGCCTTATGGGCCAAGGGGAGGGGTCACATCAGCCCACTAAGGGGCTGAGCGCCCCTCCCACCCCATCTCACGTATCTTGGAGAGGTGGGGGCGCCTCCCCTAGGGCAGCCACCCCTCTCGGCTTGGGGGGCAAGTTTCCTAGGGGTGGGGGCGCCCAAACCCATCTAGGGTTTCCCCTGTGCCATCGCCCCTCCCCTAGGGAAACCCTAGGGCGCCTCCTCCTCCCCCCTTCCCCCTATATATCGTGAGGGAGAGAGAGGGCAGCCGCACCCCTTTCCTGGCGCAGCCCCTCCCTCCTCCAACACCTCCTCCTCCTCTGTAGAGCTTGGTGAAGCCCTGCAGAAATACCACAAGCTCCACCACCACGCCGTCGTGCTGCCGGAACTCTCCCTCAACTTCTCCTCTCCCCTTGCTGGATCAAGAAGGAGGAGACGTCCCCGGGCTGTACGTGTATTGAACGCGGAGGCGCCGTCCGTTCGGCGCTAGATTGGATCTATCGCAATTTGAATCGCCGCGAGTACGACTCCATCAACCGCGTTCTTGTAACACTTCCACTTAGCGATCTTCAAGGGTATGAAGATGCACTCCCTTTCTATCTCTCATTTCTAGCATCTCCTAGATTGATCTTGGTGACATGTAGGAAAATTTTGAATTATCGCTACGTTCCCCAATAGTGGCATCAGAGCTAGGTCTATGCGTAGACTATATGCACGAGTAGAACACAAGTAGTTGTGGGCGATGGTTTGTTCAATTTGCTTACCGTTACTAGTCTTATCTTGATTTGGCGGCATTGTGGGATGAAGCGGCCCAGACCAACCTTACATGTACGCTTACGTGAGACAGGTTCCACCGACTGACATGCACTTGTTGCATAAGGTGGCTAGAGGGTGTTTGTCTCTCCCACTTTAGTCGGATCGGATTCGATGAAAAGGGTCCTTATGAAGGGTAAATAGCAATTGGCATATCACTGTTGTGGCTTTTGCATTGGTAAGAAATGTTCTTGCTAGAAACCCATAGCAGCCACGTAAAACATGCAACAACAATTAGAGGACGTCTAACTTGTTTTTGCAGGGTATGCTATGTGATGTGATATGGCCAAAAGGATGTGATGAATGATATATGTGATATATGAGATTGATCATGTTCTTGTAATAGGAATCACGACTTGCATGTCGATGAGTATGACAACCGGCAGGAGCCATAGGAGTTGTCTTAATTTATTGTATGACCTGCGTGTCAATGAAAACGCCATGTAATTACTTTACTTTATTGCTAACCATTAGCCATAGTAGTAGAAGTAATAGTTGGCGAGACAACTTCATGAAGATAGGATGATGGAGATCATGGTGTCATGCCGGTGACGAAGGTGATCATGCCGCGCCTCAAATATGGAGATCAAAGGCCCAAGATGATATTGGCCATATCATGTCACTTTATGATTTGCATGTGATGTTTATCAAGTTTACATCTTAATTGCTTAGAATGGCGGTAGCATAAATAAGATGATCCCTCACTAAAATTTCAAGAAAGTGTCCCCCCTAACTGTGCACCGTTGTGAAAGTTCATTGTTTCGAAGCACCACGTGATGATCGGGTGTGATAGATTCTAACGTTCGCATACAATGGGTGTAAGCCAGATTTACACACGCGAAACACTTAGGTTGACTTGACGAGCCTAGCATGTACAGACATGGCCTCGGAACACGAGAGACCGAAAGGTCGAACATGAGTCATATGGTAGATGCAATCAACACGGAGATGTTCACCGATGATGACTAGCGCATCTCACGTGATGATTGGACACGGCCTAGTTGACTCGGATCATGTATCGCTTAGATGACTAGAGGGATGTCTATCTGAGTGGGAGTTCATTAAATAATTTGATTAGATGAACTTAATTATCATGAACATAGTCAAAAGGTCTTTGCAAATTATGACATAGCTTACTGTTTAGATGTGTTCCTAGAGAAAATATAGTTGAAAGTTGACAGTAGCAATTATGCGGACTAGGTCCATAAAATGAGGATTGTCCTCATTGCTGCGCAGAAGGATTATGTCCTTAATGCACCGCTCGGTGTGCTGAACCTTGAGCGTCGTCTGTGGATGGTGCGAACATCTGGCATACACGTTTTGATGACTACCTGATAGTTCAGTGCGTAATGTTAAATGGTTTAGAATTGAGGCACCGAAGACATTTTTGAAACGTCGCGGAACATATATATGAGATGTTCCAAGAGCTGAAATTGGGATTTCGGGCTTGTGCCCACGCCAAGAGGTGTGAGACCTCCGGCAAGTTTCTTAGCCTGCAAACTAAGGGAGAAAAGCTCAATCGTTGAGCATGTGCTCAGATTGTCTAAGTACTACAATCGCTTGAATCAAGTGGGAGTTAATCTTCCAGATGAGATAGTGATGGTTCTCCAAAGTCACTTCCACCAAGCTACTAAAGCTTCGTGATGAACTATAACATATCAGGGATAGATATGATGATCCTTGAATTATTTGCGATGTTTGACACCGCGAAAGTAGAAATCAAGAAGGAGCATCAATTGTTGATGGTTAGTAAAACCACTAGTTTCAAGAAGGGCAAGAGCAAGAAGGGATACTTCATGAAACGGCAAATTAGTTGGTGCTCTAGTGAAGAAACCCAAGGTTGAACCCAAACCTGAGACTAAGTGCTTCTGTAATGAGGGGAACGGTCACTGAACCAGAACTACCCTAGATACTTGGTAGATGAGAAGGCTGGCAAGGTTGACAGAAGTATATTGGATATACATTATATTAATGTGTACTTTACTAGTACTCCTAGTAGCACCAGGGTATTAGATACCGGTTCGGTTGCTAAATGAAGACTAGCTAAAGGTGAGAGGATGATATGTGTTGGAAGTGTTTCCAAGGTTGATGTGATCAAACATCGCATGCTCCCTCTACCATCGGGATTGGTGTTAAACCTAAATAATTGTTATTTGGTGTTTGTGTTGAGCATAGACATGATTGGATTATGTTTATCGCAATACGGTTATTCATTTAAGGAGAATAATGGTTACTCTGTTTATTTGAATAATACCTTAAATGGTCTTGCACCTACAATGAATGGTTTATTGAATCTCGATCGTAGTGATACACATGTTCATGCCAAAAGATATAAGATAGTAATGATAGTACCACATACTTGTGGCACTGCCATTTGAGTCATATTGGTATAAAACGCATGAAGAAGCTCCATGTTGATGGATCTTTGGACTCACTCATTCTTTGAAAACATTGAGACATGCGAACCATGTCTATTGGTATATACGCATGAAGAAACTCCATGCAGATGGATCATTTGGACTCACTTGATTTTGAATCACTTGAGACATGCAAATCATACCACATGGGCAAGATGACTAAAAGGCCTCGTTTTTAGTGAGATGGAACAAGAGAGAAACTTGTTGGAAGTAATGCATTTGATGTGTGCAATCCAATGAGTGCTGAGGCACGCAGTGAATATCGTTACACTCTTACTTCACAAATGATTTGAGTAGATTCTAAGTATATTTACTTGATGAAACACAAGTCTAAATTATTGAAAGGTTCAAGTAATTTCGGAGTGAAGTTGAAGATCATCGTGACAAGAGGATAAAATGCTATGATATGATCATAGAGATGAATATTTGAGTTACGAGTTTGGTACACAATTGAGACATTGTGGAAATTGTTTCACAACTAATACCGCCTGGAACACCATTGTGTGATGGTGTGTCCGAACATCATAGCTGCACCCTATTGGATGTGGTGCATACCATGATGTCACTTATCAAATTACCACTATCATTTATGGGTTAGGCATTAGAGACAACCACATTCACTTTAAAAGGGCACCATGTAATTCTGTTGAGATGACACCGTATGAACTATGGTTTAGATAAACCTAAGCTGTCGTTTCTTAAAAGTTTGAGGCTGCGACGCTTATGTGGAAAAGTTTTAGCCTGATAAGCTCGAACCCAAAGTGGATAAATGCATATTCATAGGACACCCAAAACAGTTGGGTATACCTGCTAATTCAGATCTAGAAGCAAAAGTGATTGTTTCTAGAAATGGTTCCTTTCTCGAGGAAAAGTTTCTCTCAATAGAATTGAGTGGGAGGATGGTGGAGACTTGATGAGGTTATTGAACCATCACTTCAACTAGTGTGTAGCAGGGCACATGAAGTTGTTCCTGTGGCGCCTACACCAATTGAAGTGGAAGCTGATGATAGTGATCATGAAACTTCATATCAAGTCACAACCAAACCTCATAGGTCGACAAGGATGCGTACTACTTCAGAGTGGTACGAAATCCTGTCTTGGAGGTCATGTTTCTAGACAACAATGAACCTACGAGCTATGGAGAAGTGATGGTGGGCCCGGATTCTAACGAATGGCTCGAGGCCATAAAAATTCCGAGAGAGGATCCATGTATGAAAACAAAGTGTAGACTTTGGAAGAACTACTTGATGGTCGTAAGGCTGTTGGGTACAGATGGATTTTAAAAGGAAGACGGACAATGATGGTAAGTGTCACCATTAAGAAAGCTCGACTTGTCGCTAAGATGTTTTCTGACAAGTTCAAGGAGTTGACTGTGATGAGACTTTCTCACTCGTAGCGATGCTAAGAGTCTATTGGAATTATATTAGCAGTTACTGCATTATTTATGAAATCTTGCAGATAGGATGTCAAAACATTGTTTCCTCGACAATTTTCTTGAGGAAAGGTTGTATGTGATACAACCAGAAGGTTTTGTCAATCCTAAAAGATGCTAACAAGTATGCAAAGCTCCAGCAATTCTTCTAAGGACTGGAGTAAGCATCTCGGAGTTGGAATATACGCTTTGATGAGATGATCAAAGATTTTGGGCTTATACAAAGTTTATGAGAAACTTGTATTTCCACATAAGTGAGTGGGAGCACTATAGAATTTCTGATGAGTATATGTTGTTGACATATTGTTGATCAGAAATGATGTAGATTTCTGGAAAGCATGTAGGGTTGTTTGAAAAGTGTTTTTCAATGGAAAACCTAGATTAAGCTACTTGAACATAGAGCATCAAGATCTATAAGGATAATCAAAATCGCTTGATTGTACTTTCAAATGAATACATACCGTAACAAGTTTTTGAAGGAGTTCAAAATAGATCGGCAAAGAAAGAGTTCTTGGGTGTGTTATAAGGTGTGAGTATTGAGTTAGACTCAAGACCTGACCACGGCAGAACAGAGAGAAAGGACGAAAGTCGTCCCCTATGCTTTAGACGTAGGCTCTACAGTATGATGTGCTGTGTACCGCACCTGAAGTGTGCCTTGCCATGAGTTAGTCAAGGGGTACAAGAGTGATCCAGAAATGGATCACAGGACAACGGTCAAAGTTATCCTTAGTAACTACTGGACTAAGGACTTTTCTCGATTATGGAGATGGTAAAAGAATTCGTCGTAAAGGGTTACGTCGATGCAAACTTTCACACTAATCTAGATGACTCTGAGTAGTAAACCGGATTCATATAGTAGAGAACTTATTTGGAATAGCTCCAAATAATGCGTGGTAGCTGCATCTACAAGATGACATAGAGATTTGTAATGGTGTTGATGTAGAAGCCCTCCATGATCGAATCCCCCTCCGGCAGGATGGCGGAAAAGGTCCCTAGATGAGGTCTCACAGGTACAGAAGGTTGCCGCGGTGGAAAAGTGGTTTCGTGGCTCCCCTGGATGTTTTCAGGGTATAAGAGTATATATAAGCGAAGGAACTAGGTCAGGGGAGCCATGAGGGGCCCATGAGGGTGGGGGCGCGCCCTACCCCCCCTAGGCGCACCCTCCTGCCTCGTGGCCGCCTCATTGCGTCTCCGACTTCATCTTCAAGTCTTCTGGTTTGCTTTCGGTCCAAGAAAGATCATCGCGAAGGTTTCATTCCGTTTGGACTCCGTTTGGTATTCCTTTTCTGCAAA
This sequence comes from Triticum timopheevii, assembly GCA_963921465.1. NCBI lineage: Eukaryota > Viridiplantae > Streptophyta > Magnoliopsida > Poales > Poaceae > Triticum > Triticum timopheevii. Next base: position 372,746,219 of record OY997266.1, read on the forward strand.
ACTTTAAAATAGGCAAAAAACAGAAACTTGCACTAGCCCCTCGGTTAATAGTGTTGGAAATATGCCCTAGAGGCAATAATAAAATGGTTATTATTATATTTCCTTGTTCATGATAATTGTCTATTATTCATGCTATAATTGTATTAACTGGAAACCGTAATACATGTGTGAATACATAGACCACAACATGTCCCTAGTGAGCCTCTAATTGATTAGCTCGTTGATCAATAGATGGTTATGGTTTCCTGGCCATGGACATTGGATGTCGTTGATAACGGGATCACATCATTAGGAGAATGATGTGATGGACAAGACCCAATCCTAAGCATAGCACAAAGATCGTGTAGTTCGTTTGCTAAGAGCTTTTCTAATGTCAAGTATCATTTCCTTAGACCAAGAGATTGTGCAACTCCCGGATACCATAGGAATGCTTTGGGTGTACCAAACATCACAACATAACTGGGTGGCTATAAAGGTGCACTACAGGTTCTCCGAAAGTGTCTGTTGGGTTGGCACGAATCGAGACTGGGATTTATCACTCCGTATGACGAGAGGTATCTCTGGGCCCACTCGGTAATGCATCATCATAATGAGCTCAATGTGACTAATGAGTTAGCCACGGATCATGCGTTACGTAACAAGTAAAGAGACTTGCCAGTAACGAGATTGAACGAGGTATTGGGATACCGACGATCAAATCTCGGGCTAGTAACATACCGGTGGACAAAGGGAATTGTATACGCGATTGATTGAATCCCCGATATTGTGGTTCATCCGATGAGATCATCATGGAACATGTGGGAGTCAACATGGGTATCCAGATCCCGCTGTTGGTTATTGGCCGGAGAGCTGTCTCGGTCATGTCTGCATGATTCCCGAACCCGTAGGGTCTACACACTTAAGGTTCTATGACGTTAGAGTTGTTATGGGAAATAGTATGTGGTTACCAAAGGTTGTTCGGAATCCCGGAGGAGATCCCGGACGTGACAGGAACTCCGAAATGGTCCGGAGGTGAAGATCGATATATTGTACAAAGGGTATTGGAGTCCGGAATTGTTCCGTGGGTATCGGGTGATGACCAGCGTGTCCGAAAGGGGTTTCGGAGGCCCCGACAAGCATTGGGGGGCCTTATGGGCCAAGGGGAGGGGGCACATCGGCCCACTAAGGGGCTGAGCGCGCCTCCCACCCCATCTCATGTAACTTGGAGAGGTGGGGGCGCCTCCCCTAGGGCAGCCACCCCTCCCGGCTTGGGGGTAAGTTTCCTAGGGGTGGGGGCGCCCCAACCCATCTAGGGTTTCCCCTGTGGCCGCCGCCCCTCCCTTAGGGAAACCCTAGGGCGCCTCCTCCTCCCACTTCCCCCTATATATAGTGAGGGAGAGAGAGGGCAGCCGCACCCCTTCCATGGCGCATCCCCTCCCTCCTCCAACACCTTCTCCTCTTCCGTAGAGCTTGGCGAAGCCCTGCAGAAATACCACAAGCTCCACCACCACGCCGTCGTGCTGCCGGAGCTCTCCCTCAACTTCTCCTCTCCCCTTGCCGGATCAAGAAGGAGGAGACGTCCCCGGGCTGTACGTGTGTTTAATGCGGAGGCGCCGTCCGTTCGGCACTAGATCGGATCTACCGCGATTTGAATCGCCGCGAGTACGACTCCATCATCCGTGTTCTTGTAACGCTTCCGCTTAGCGATCTTCAAGGGTATGAAGATGCACTCCCTTTCTATCTCTGGTTGCTAGAATCTCCTAGATTGATCTTGGTGACACGTAGGAAAATTTTGAATTATCGCTACGTTCCCCAAGCTGAGGCTCTTGCCACTCCTTATTCCATAGTCCATCAAATCTTTACCCAAAACTTGAAAACTTCACAACACAAAACTCAACAGGAAATCTCATGAGCTCCGTTAGTGCAAGAAAGAAAAACCACCACTTGAGGTACTATAATAAACTCATTCTTTATTTACACTGGTGTTAAACCTACTGTATTCCAACTTCTCTATGGTTCATACCCCCCGATACTAGCCATAGATTCATCAAAATAAGCAAACAACACAAGAAAAACAGAATCTATCAAAAACAGAACAGTCTGTAGCAATCTGTAACTTTAGAATACTTATGGAACTCTAAAACTCCTACCAAAATAGGAAGTCCTAGGAAATTTTCCTATTGATCTACTGCAAAAATAATCAACTAAAAATCACGTTTGTGTGATTTATTAAAATTATTCTCGGGCGTGCAGAAGTTTCTGTTTTTCAGCAGAATCAAATTAACTATCACCGTAGGTTATCCTATAGGTTCTACTTGGCACAAACACTAATTAAAACATAAAACCACATCTAAATAGAAGCTAGATGAAATATTTATTAATAAACAGAATCAAAAATCAAGGAACAAAAAAAATTTGGGTTGCCTCCCAACAAGCGCTATCGTTTAGCGCCCCTAGCTAGGCATAAAAGCAAGAATAGATCTATGTAGTGCCATAATAATAAGATAGATCACGAAAACTCATTTCATATTCCCTACGTTCAGCAGCAAGTTTTCTTTGAGGCAAGCAAAAGTAATCAAAAGGGCTAAATTTAAGGGGACGGAAGTCCCCAAGATCAATCTCGGGAGGTATGGGTTCCTCCTTTGGCCCTTCATATTGCACAACCAATCCATCATTATAAGCATTCTTTTGGTAGAACTTCGTAAGCCTATACTCAAGAGAATATCCTAACTCATTATTTCAAATAGCAAAATCATCATTAAGTTCGGAAATTCTATCAACTAGAACATTGGCAGGAACCTTTTTTCTAAGGTTTTCATTAAAAGCAACATAGTCCAAAGATTGAAAATGCATTATTTCCTCCTGATCAAAGATGATTGCCTCTATGGGAGGACGGCCAGCGTCCACCCTGTAGTGCACAAAGATTTTGTTGGCCTCTTTTATTATAAATCTGAACTCATGAGCCAAAAAGATAGTAGCGGCGCGCTTAACAGAAGAATGCTCAATATTAGAAAATTCTAGGAAAATCCTTTGTATGCAAGGGTGCATGTGCATAAACTGCCTTTCAAGTTCAACTATAAGCATGGCGATAGCATCCGCAAGACTACTAGTTCTATGAAGAATAGAACCACCCATAGAAGGTAAAGCACTAGCACAAGTAAAGAAATCTTGAATAACCCCTTTTCCAATAATATTACCACTACCGATTCGAATTTTTTAGTATGTAAGATAGTGGGTTCTTCAGCAGGAGCATCAAAATTTTCCATGTTATTATTATTGTCCATATCAACAATAATCTCCCCTGTTTCAGACATAACGGCAGAAGATGCGATGAGCAAGCGAAAGAGAGAGGCGAACGGAAAAGAGAAGGCGAATAAAACGGCAAGGGTGAAGTGGGGGAGAGGAAAACGAGAGGCAAATGGCAAATTATGTAATGCGAGGGAGATGAGTTTGTGATGGGTACTTGGTATGTCTTGACTTGAGAGAAGACCTCCCCGGAAACGGCGCCAGAAATCCTTCTTGCTACCTCTTGAGCACTGCGTTGGTTTTCCCTTGAAGAGGAAAGGGTGATGCAGCAAAGTAGCATAAGTATTTCCCTTAGTTTTTGAGAACCAAGGTATCAATCCAGTAGGAGGCTCCTCAAAAGTCCCACGCACCTACACAAACAAACAAGAACCTCGCAACCAACACGATAAAGGGGTTGTCAATCCCTTCACGGTAACTTGCGAAAGTGAGATCTGATAGAGATAATAAGATAAGATAAATTCTTTTGGTATTTTTATGATATAGGTTGGAAAGTAAAAGATGCAAATAAAAGTAGATGGGAAACTTATGTGATAAAAGATAGACCTGGGGGCCATAGGTTTCACTAGTGGCTTCTCTCAAGATAGCATAAGTATTACGGTGGGTGAACAAATTACTGTCGAGCAATTGATAGAAAAGTGCATAGTTATGAGAATATCTAGGCATGATCATGTATATAGGCATCACGTCCGCAACAAGTAGATCGAAACGATTCTGCATCTACTACTATTACTCCACACATCGACCGACTCTTGCCTGCATCTAGAGTATTAAGTTCATAAGAACAGAGTAACACATTAAGAAAGATGACATGATGTACAGGGATAAACTCATGCAATATGAAATAAACCCCATATTTTTATCCTCGATGGCAACAATACAATACGTGCCTTGCTGCCCCTGCTGTCAGTGGGAAAGGACACCGCAAGATTGAACCCAAAGCTAAGCACTTCTCCCATTGCAAGAAAGATCAATCTAGTAGGTGATACATCTCCAACGTATCTATAATTTTTGATTGCTCCATGCTACTTTATCTACTGTTTTGGACTATATTGGGCTTTATTTTCCACTTTTATATTATTTTTGGGACTAACCTATTAACCAGAGGCCCAACCTAGAATTGCTGTTTTTTGCCTATTTCAGTGTTTCGAAGAAACGGAATATCAAACGGAGTCCAAACGGAATGAAACCTTCGGGAACTTGATTTTCCAACCGAACGTGATCCAGGAGACTTGGACCCTACTCCAAGAAGTGCCACAGGCGGTCAGGAGGGTGAAGGGCGCGCCCCCTACCTCGTGGGCCCCCTGACGCTCCACCGACGTACTCCTTCCTCCTATATATACCTACGTATCCCGAACGATCAGAACAGGGGCCAAAAACCTAATTCCACCGCCGCAACCTTCTGTATCCATGAGATCCCATCTTGGGGCCTGCTCCGGAGCTCCGCCGGAGGGGGCATCCACCACGGAGGTCTTCTACATCATCACCATAGCCCCTCCGATGAAGTGTGAGTAGTTTACTTCAGACCTTCGGGTCCATAGCTAGTAGCTAGATGGCTTCTTCTCTCTTTTTGGATCTCAATACAATGTTCTCCCCCTCTCTCGTGGAGATCTATTCGATGTAATCTTCTTTTTGCGGTGTGAGACCGATGAATTGTGGGTTTATGATCCAGTATTATCTATGGAAAATATTTGATTCTTCTCTGAATTCTTTTATGTATGATTGAGTTATCTTTGCAAGTCTCTTCGAATTATCCTTTTTGGTTTGGCCAACTAGATTGGTAGTTCTTGCAATGGGAGAAGTGCTTAGCTTTGGGTTCAATCTTGCGGTGTCCTTACTCAGTGACAGAAAGCGTTGCAAGGCACGTATTGTATTGTTGCCATCGAGGATAACAAGATGGTTTTTTATATCATATTGCATGAATTTATCCCTCTACATCATGTCATCTTGCTTAAGGCGTTACTCTATTTTTACTTAATACTCTAGATGCATGCTGGATAGCGGTCGATGAGTGGAGTAATAGTAGTAGATGCAGAATCGTTTCGATCTACTTGTTTTGGACGTGATGCCTATATACATGATCATTGCCTAGATATACTCATAACTATGCTCAATTCTGTCAATTGCTCAACAGTAATTTGTTCACCCACCATAGAATACTTATGCTCTTCAGAGAAGCCACTAGTGAAACCTATGGCCCCCGGGTCTATTCTCATCATATCAATCTCTATCACTTTATTTACTTGCTTTGCTTTACTTTGCCTTTTACTTTTTATTTTGCATCTATCTATCAAAAATACCAAAAATATTATCTCTATCAGATCTCACTCTCGTAAGTGACCGTGAAGGGATTGACAACCCCTTGGCATTGGTTGCGAGTTGCTATCGTTTTGTGTAGGTACGAGGAACTTGTGCATGGTCTCCTACTGGATTGATACCTTGGTTCTCAAAAACTGAGGGAAATACTTACGCTACTTTGCTGCATCATCCTCTCCTCTTCGGGGAAATCCAACACAGTGCTCAAGAGGTAGCAAGAAGAATTTCTGGCACTGTTGTCGGGAAGGCTCACGCAAGCAAGTCAACTATACCAAGTACCCATCGCAATCCCTATCTCTCGCATTACATTATTTGCCATTTGCCTCTCGTTTTCCTCTCCCCCACTTCACCCTTGCCGTTTTATTCGCCCTCTCTTTCCGAATCTCCTCCTCTCTTTTCCTTTCGCCTTCTTCCCGTATGTATCTTTGTTTGTGTTTCCACGTGCCCTCTATTTGCTTGCATCTTCACTTGCTAAAAATCTATTGATATGGATCCACTTATGATGTTCTACTTGGATCATCTTGGATCCTTATGCGCTCGTGCTGAAACCCCAACTAGCCTAGTTGATGGGAAATCTTTAGATGAGCATGCTCATTTTGTGCGTCATCGTTTGTCTGATAAAGGGAGACTCTTATGGTATCATATAAATAGTTTGCTATGCTATGCTTGGAATCTTTGTGAAATTTGTGATTTTACTTGTTGCTCTAAGAACCCTAAAAAACACCTTCCCTACCTATGTGAGTTCAATGATAATGAAATCTTATCTTCTTATGCAAAGGGTGTTTATAGTTACTATGATATCGAACAAATTGAAGAATTTGTCGTTTTAAGGGTGCTCATGAAGTTGCTTCTTTGATTGAAAAGTATGATTTTACTCTCAACAAATCTGAAAATTCCGTCATACTTAAATATTGCAATGAAAACCTTGCTCATAATGTCTATGTCCAAGAGTTTATTGAAAGAATGACCGTTGCTTTGGAAGAAAATAATGATATGCATGAATCTATAGATAATGATGATTCCGATGATTTGGTTGAAATATCCCTTGATGAACATGATGCCAATATTTATGAAGATGAATTTGCTATAGTTCCTTATGTTAAACATGAGATCGTTGCTATTGCACCCATACTTGATAGTTCCTTCGATGATAAGCATGATTGCAATGATTTTATTATAAATTCTCTTGATGTCAATTGTGCTAAAAATATGCAAAACCCTAAGCTTGGGGATGCTAGTTTTGCTATGTCTACTATTTGTTGCATTGATCACGATTGGGGTGATTTTTCTTATGATCTTGAAAATTTATTTAATCCCCATGATGAATATGAGATTGATAATATTGCTTACAATGATATTAAAAGTGGGTTTGGAAGAGTGTCAACTTTAGATCCCACATATTTGGAGAATGCTCAATCTTATGAAATTTTTGATAAAAGTGGGTTTGGAGATGTCATGACTTTAGTTAATGTTAATCCCACTATTTTGGAACAGTGTCAACTTTGCATGCATATGGATCGTGTTGAAAATATTTTATATGATAGCTATTTTGTTGAATTTGCTTATTATCCCACATGTAATTATTATGAGAGAGGAAAATATGGTTGTAGAAATTTTCATGATAATAAATTACCTCTCGTTATGTTGAGATTGCTATTGTTTCTTTCCGCTTCCTTGCATATGCTAGTTTTTGCTTGCTATGATAATTTGTTTGCCTATAAGATGCCTATGCATAGGAAGTATGTTAGACTTAGATGTGTTTGTCATGTGTTTTATGATGCTCTCTTTGTGCTTCAATTCTTGTCTTTTATGTGAGCATCATCGAATTATCAATGCCTAGCTAGGGGCGTTAAACGATAGCGCTTGTTGGGAGACAACCCAATTTTATTTTGTGTTTTTTGTTTTTGATTATGTTTAGGAATAAATAATCCATTTACCTTATGTTTGGATGTGGTTTTATTTTTTAATTAGTGTTTGTTCCAAGTAGAACCCATAGGATAACCTACGATGACAGTTGATTTGATTCTGCTGAAAAACAGAAACTTTGCGCGCACGAATTTAGTTATGATAAATCACAGAAACGTGATTTTGCGTTGATTCTTTTTGATGCTGTTCAATAAACAAATTTTCCAGGACTTCCTATTTTGGTAGAAGTTTTATAGGTCCAGAAGTTTGCGTTAGTTACAGATTGCTACAGACTGTTCTGTTTTTGACAGATTCTGTTTTTCGTGTGTTGTTTGCTTATTTTGATGAATCTATGGCTAGTAAAATAGTTTATAATCCATAGAGAAGTTGGAATAAAGTAGGTTTAACACCAATATAAATAAAGAATGAGTTCATTACAGTACCTTGTAGTAGTCTTTTGTTTTCTTTCTCTAACGGAGCTCACGAGATTTCTGTTGAGTTTTGTGTTGTGAAGTTTTCAAGTTTTGGGTGAATTCTTTTGATGGATTATGGAACAAGGAGCGGCAAGAGCCTAAGCTTGGGGATGCCCATGGCACCCCCAAGATAATCCAAGGACACCAAAAAGTCAAAGCTTGGGGATGCCCCGGAAGGCATCCCCTCTTTCGTCCACTTCCATCGGCAATTTACTTGGAGCTATATTTTTATTCACCAACATGATATGTGTTTTGCTTGGAGCGTCTTGTATTATTTGCGTCTTGCTTGTTAGTCTACCACAATCATCCTTGCTGTACATATCTTTTGAGAGAGCCATATATGATTTGGAATTTGTTAGAATACTCTATGTGCTTCACTTATATCTTTTGAGCTTGATAGTTTCGCTCATAGTGCTTCACTTATATCTTTTGAGCGTGGTAATTTTTGCTCTAGTGCTTCACTTATATCTTTTAGAGCACGGTGGTGGATTTGTTTTAAAGAAACTATTGATCTCTCATGCTTCACTTAGATTATTTTGGGAGTTGTTAATAGCATGGTAATTCGCTTAATGTTAATATACTTAGTGTTCAAGACATGTGAAACTTTCTTTTGAGTAAATTGAATACTAAGATAAGTTTGAAGCTTGGTAATTGTTTTGAGATATGGAGGTAATAATATCAAAGTCGTGCTAGTTGATAATTGTGAATTTGAGAAATACTTGTGTTGAAGTTTGCAAGTGCCGTAGCATGCACGTATGGGTAAAGTTGTGTAACAAATTTGAAACATGAAGTGTACCTGGCTTGTGCATCCTTATGAGTGGCGGTCGGGGACGAGCGATGGTCTTTTCCTACCAATCTATCCCCCTAGGATCATGCGCATAGTACTTGAATTTTTTGATGGCTTCTAAATTTTTGCAATAAGTATATGAGTTCTTTTGACTAATGTTGAGTCCATGGATTATACGCACTCTCACCTTTTCACCTTGCTAGCCTCTTCGGTACCGTGCATTGCCCTTTCTCACCTTGAGAGTTGGTGCAAACTTTGCCGGTGCATCCAAACCCCGTGATACGATTCGCTCTATCACACATAAACCTCCTTATATCTTCCTCAAAACAGCCACCATACCTACCTATCATGCATTTCCATAGCCATTACGAGATATATTGCCATGCAACTTCCACCATCATCATCATGACATACATTACTTTTGTCATATTGCCATTGCATGATCATGTAGTTGACATCGTATTTGTGGCAAAGCCACCATGCATTATTTTCCATACGTGTCACTCTTGATTCATTGCACCATCCTGGTACACCGCCGGAGGCATTCATATAGAGTCATACTTTGTTCTAAGTATCGAGTTGTAATTGTTGAGTTGTAAGAAAAATAAAAGTGTGATGATCATCATTATTAGAGCATTGTCCCAAGTGAGGAAAGGATGATGGAGACTATGATTCCCCCATAAGTCGGGATGAGACTCCGGACGAAAAAAAGAGGCCATAAAAAAAGAGAAGAGAAAGGCCCAAATAAAAAAAAGAGAGAAAAAGAGAGAAGGGACAATGCTACTATCCTTTTACCACACTTGTGCTTCAAAGTAGCACCTTGTTCTTCATGTAGTGAGTCTCATATATTGTGCTTCAAAGTAGCACCAAGATCTTCATGGTAGTGAGTCTCATAAGTTGTCTTTTTATACTAGTGGGAATTTTTCATTATAGAACTTGGCTTGTATATTCCAATGATGGGCTTCCTCAAAATGCCCTAGGTCTTTGTGAGCAAGCGAGTTGGATGCACACCCACTAGTTTTCTTTTGTTGAGCATTCATAGCTCTAGTGCATCAGTTGCATGGCAATCCCTACTCCTCATGTTGACATCAATTGATGGGCATTTCCATAGCCCATTGATTAGCGTCATCAATGTGAGACCTTCTCCTTTTTTTGTCTTCTCCACACAATCCCCATCATCATATTCTATTCCACCCGTAGTGATATATCCATGGCTCGCGCTCATGTATTGCGTGAAAGTTGAAAAAGTTTGAGATTATTTGAGTATGAAACAATTGCTTGGCTTGTCATCGGGGGTATAGAAGTTGGGAACATCTTTGTGTGACGAAAATGAAGCATAGCCTAACCATATGATTTTGTAGGGATGAACTTTCTTTTGCCATGTTATTTTGAGAAGACATGATTGCTTTGATTAGTATGCTTGAAGTATTATTATTTTTGTGTCAATATGAACTTTTGTCTTGAATCTTTCGGATCTGAATATTCCTATCACAATTAAGAAGATTTATATTGAAATTATGCCAAAGTATCACTCCACATCAAAAATTCTTTCTTTTATCATTTACCTACTCGAGGACGAGCAGGAATTAAGCTTGGGGATGCCTGATACGTCTCCAACGTATCTATAATTTTTGATTGCTCCATGCTACTTTATCTACTGTTTTGGACTATATTGGGCTTTATTTTCCACTTTTATATTATTTTTGGGACTAACCTATTAACCGGAGGCCCAACCCAGAATTGCTGTTTTTGCCTATTTCAGTGTTTCGAAGAAACGGAATATCAAACGGAGTCCAAACGGAATGAAACCTTCGGGAACGTGATTTTCCAACCGAACGTGATCCAGGAGACGTGGACCCTACTCCAAGAAGTTCCAGAGGCGGTCACGAGGGTGGAGGGCGCGCCCCCCTACCTCATGGCCCCCCTGACACTCCACCGACGTACTCCTTCCTCCTATATATACCTATGTATCCCCGAACGATCAGCACAGGAGCCAAAAACCTAATTCCACCGCCGCAACCTTCTGTATCCATGAGATCCCATCTTGGGGCCTGTTCTGGAGCTCCGCCGGAGGGGGCATCCACCATGGAGGGCTTCTACATCATCACCATAGCCCCTCCGATGAAGTGTGAGTTGTTTACTTCAAACCTTCGGGTCCATAGTTAGTAGCTAGATGGCTTCTTCTCTCTTTTTGGATCTCAATACAATGTTCTCCCCCTCTCTCGTGGAGATCTATTCGATGTAATCTTATTTTTGCGGTGTGTTTGTTGAGACCGATGAATTGTGGGTTTATGATCCAGTATTATCTATGGAAATTATTTGATTCTTCTCTGAATTCTTTTATGTATGATTGAGTTATCTTTGCAAGTCTCTTCGAATTATCCTTTTTGGTTCGCCAACTAGATTGGTAGTTCTTGCAATGGGAGAAGTGCTTAGCTTTGGGTTCAATCTTGCGGTGTCCTTACTCAGTGACATAAAGAGTTGCAAGGCACGTATTGTATTGTTGCCATCGAGGATAACAAGATGTTTTTTTTATCATATTGCATGAATTTATCCCTCTACATCATGTCATCTTGCTTAAGGCGTTACTCTGTTTTTACTTAATACTCTAGATGCATGCTAGATAGCGGTCAATGAGTGGAGTAATAGTAGTAGATGCAGAATCGTTTCAATCTACTTGTTTTGGACGTGATGCCTATATACATGATCATTGCCTAGATATACTCATAACTATGCTCAATTCTGTCAAGTGCTCAACAGTAATTTGTTCACCCACCGTAGAATACTTATGCTCTTGAGAGAAGCCACTAGTGAAACCTATGGCCCCCGGGTCTATTCTCATCATATCAATCTCTATTACTTTATTTACTTGCTTTGTTTTTACTTTGCCTTTTACTTTTTACTTTGCATCTATCTATCAAAAATACCAAAAATATTATCTCTATCAGATCTCACTCTCGTAAGTGACAGTGAAGGGATTAACAACCCCTAAGTATTGGTTGCGAGTGCTATCGTTTTGTGTAGGTACGAGGGACTTGTGCGTGGTCTCCTACTGGATTGATACCTTGGTTCTCAAAAACTGAGGGAAATACTTACGCTACTTTGCTGCATCATCCTCTCCTCTTCGGGGAAATCCAAGGTAGTGCTCAAGAGGTAGCAGTAGGCTAAACCAAACTGATAATTCGAAGAGACTTGCAAACATAACCAATCACACATACAAGAATTCAGAGAAGATTCAATTATTTCTCATAGATAAACTTGATCATAAACCCACAATTCATCGGATCTCGACAAACACACCACAAAAAGAGTTACATCAAATAGATCTCCAAGAAGATCGAGGAGAACTTTGTATTGAGATTCAAAGAGAGAGAAGAAGCCATCTAGCTAATAACTATGGACCCAAAGGTCTATGGTAAACTAATCACAACTCATCGGAGAGGACTTGGAGATGATGTAGAGGCCCTCCATGGTCAATTCCCCTCCAGCGGAGCACCGATGAAGGCTCCAAGATGGGATCTCGCGGATACAGAAGGTTGCAGCGGTGGAAATAGTTTTTGTTGTGCTCCTGGATGTTTTCAGGGTACGGGAGTATATATAGGAGGAAGAAGTAGGTCGGTTGAGCCACGAGGGGCCCACGAGGGTGGGGGTGCGCCCACCCCCTTAGGGCGCGCCGGGCACCCTCGTGGCTGCCTCGTTCGCTTCTGGACGTCCACTCCAAGTCTCCTGGATTGCGTTTGTTCCGAAAAGATCGCTCCCGATGGTTTCATTCCATTTGGACTCCGTTTGATATTCCTTTTCTTTGAAACACTAAAATAGGCAAAAAAATAGTAATTCGGGTTGGGCCTCCGGTTAGTAGGTTAGTCCCAAAAATGATATAGAAGTGTAAAGTAAAGCCCATAAACATCCAAAACGAGTAATATAATAGCATGGAACAATCAAAAATTATAGATACGTTGGAGACGTACCATCGAGCTTTGTAAGCCGTAATATTACCATCAACATCAGTCTTCTTCTTGAAGATCCATTTATTCTCTATGGCTCACCGATCATCGGGCAAGTCAACCAAAGTCCACACTTTGTTCTCATACATGGATCCTATCTTAGATTTCATGGCATCAAGCCATTTATCAGAATCTGGGCTCATCATCGCTTCTCCATAGTTTGTAGGTTTGTCATGGTCTAGTAACATGACTTCCAGAACAGGATTACCGTACCACTCAGGTGCGGAACGTGCTCTGGTTGACCTACGAGGTTCGGTAGTAACTTGATCTGACGTTTCATGACATTATCATTAGCCTCCTCTCTAGTTGGTGTAGACATCCCTGGAACTGATTTCTATGATGAGCTATTTTCCAATTCGAGAGAAGGTACAATTACCTCATCAAGTTCTACTTTCCTCCAACTCACTTCTTTAGAGAGAAACTCCTTCTCTAGAAAGGATCCATTCTTAGCAACAAAGATCATGCCTTCGGATCTGTGATAGAAGGTGTACCCAATAGTTTCTTTTGGGTATCCTATGAAGACGCACTTCTTTGATTTGGTTCGAGCTTATCAAGCTGAAGCTTTTTCACATAAGTATCACAACCCCAAACTTTAAGAAACGACAACTTAGGTTTCTTGCCAAACCAAAGTTCATACGGTGTCGTCTCAACGGATTTAGAAGGCGGTCTATTTAAAGTGAATGCAGCTGTCTCTAATGCATAACCCCAAAATGATAGTGGTAAATTGGTAAGAAACAACATAGCTCGCATCGTATCTAATAAAGTATGGTTACGATGTTCGGACACACCATTATGCTGTGGTGTTCCAGGTGGCGTGAGTTGTGAAACTATTCCACATTGTTTTAAATGAAGACCAAACTCGTAACTCAAATATTCGCCTCCGTGATCAGATAGTAGAAACTTTATTTTCTTGTTACAATGATTCTCCACTTCACTCTGAAATTCTTTGAACTTTTCAAATGTTTTAGACTTGTGTTTCATCAAGTAGATATACCCATATCTACTCAAATCATCTGTGAAGGTCACAAAATAACGGTGCCCGCCGCGAGCCTCAACACTCATCGGACCGCATACATCAGTATGTATTATTTCAAGTCAGGGGCTCGCTCCATTGTTACGGAGAACGGAGTCTTATTCATCTTGCCCATGAGGCATGGTTCGCAAGTATCAAATGATTCATAATCAAGTGATTCCAAAAATCCATCTGCATGGAGTTTCTTCATGCGCTTTACACCAATATGACCTAAATGGCAATGCCACAAATATGTTGCACTATCATTATCAACTTTGCATCTTTTGGCATCAATATTATGAATATGTGTATCACTACAATCGAGATTCAAGAAACCATTTATATTGAGTATATGACCATAGAAGGTTTTTATTGATGTAAACAGTACAACAATTATTCTTTGAATTAAATGAATAACCATATTGCAATAAACATGATCCAATCATATTCATGCTCAACGCAAACACCAAATAACATTTATTTTACGTTTAAAACTAATCCCGAAGGTAAAGGGAGTGTGCGATGGTGATCTCATCAACCTTGAAATCACTTCCAACACACATCGTCACCTTGCCCTTAACTAGTATCTGCTACTCCTGTTTTGAGTTACTAATCTTAGCAACTGAACGGTATCAAATACCCTAGGGTTACTATGAACACTAGTAAAGTACACATCAATAACATGTATATCAAATATAACTTTTTTCACTTTGCCATCCTTCTTATTCGCCAAGTATCTGGGGCAGTTCCACTTCCAGTGACCATTTCCTTTGCAGTAGAAGCACTCAGTTTCAGGCTTGGATCCAGCTTTGGGCTTCTTCCCGAGAGTGACAACTTTCTTGCCATTCTTCTTGAAGTTCCCTTTCTTTCCCTTGCCCTTTTTCTTGAAACTAGTGGTCTTGTTAACCATCAACACTTGATGCTCTTTCTTGATTTCTACCTTCACCGATTTCAGCATCGCGAAGAGCTTGGGAATCGTTTTTGTTATCCCTTGCATATTATAGTTCATCACGAAGTTCTAGTAACTTGGTGATAGTGACTAGAGAACTCTGTCAATCACTATCTTAACTGGAAGATTGTCTCCCACTTGATTCAAGCGATTGTAGTACCCAGACATTCTGAGCACGTGCTCACTGGCTGAGCTATTCTCCTCCATCTTGTAGGCAAAGTACTTGTCGGAGGTCTCATACCTCTCAACACGGGCATGATTCTAAAATACTAATTTCAACTCTTGGAACATCTCATATGCTCCATGGTGTTCCAAACATTTTTGAAGTCCCAATTCTAAGCCATAAAGCATGGCACACTAAACTATCAAGTAGTTATCATACCGAGCTTATCAAACTTTCATAACGTCTACATCTGCTGTTGCAATAGTGCTACCTCTTGAGCACTGCGTTGGTTTTCCCTTGAAGAGGAAAGGTTGATGCAGCAAAGTAGCATAATTATTTCCCTCAGTTTTTGAGAACCAAGGTATCAATCCAGTAGGAGGCTCCAGGCAAGTCCCTCGTACGTACACAAACAAACAAGAACCTCGCAACCAACGCGATGAAGGGGTTGTCAATCCCTTCACGGCCACTTGCGAAAGTGAGATCTGATAGAGATAATAAGATAAGATAAATATTTTTGGTATTTTTATGATATAGATTGGAAAGTAAAGATTGCAAAATAAAGTAGATCGGAAACTTATATGATGGAAAATAGACCCGGGGGCCATAGGTTTCACTAGTGGCTTCTCTCAAGATAGCATAAGTATTATGGTGGGTGAACAAATTACTATCGAGCAATTGATAGAAAAGTGCATAGTTATGAGAATATCTAGGCATGATCATGTATATAGGCATCACGTCCGCGACAAGTAGATCGAAACGGTTCCGCATCTACTACTATTCACTACAAAAAAAAGATACATCCGTGACATTTTGGGTCGAACGATTTTTTTTGTCATACATATGACACTTCTATGACGATAATTGTGACAAAACTCGGTATCATCATAGATGTGGTGGGCTCCTACTTCTATGACAAAAAATCATGACAGATTCGTCCTGGGCGGGCCAGAGATGCAGCTGCATGACATTCTTTTGGGCCGTCCATGACGGAAAAAACCGTGGTAGAAGCGAGGGGGAGGAAAATTTCGGGGAGTTGCCGGTTACGGTGGGAGGTCGAGGGCCGAGCGATGCGCGTTTCTATCATACACATACACGCGTGTGTGCGAGGCGTTGGCTCT
Organism: Triticum timopheevii; assembly: GCA_963921465.1. Taxonomy (NCBI): domain Eukaryota; kingdom Viridiplantae; phylum Streptophyta; class Magnoliopsida; order Poales; family Poaceae; genus Triticum; species Triticum timopheevii. Next base: position 372,762,228 of record OY997266.1, read on the forward strand.
AACTGAACCCGAGCGAGGCGTTGGGCTCTAACTGAACCCGAGTGATTGCACTGCAGGCTACGCGTTACTGAACCCGAGCGATCGATCGATGGCTGTTCACTGAACCCGATCGAGCGATTTCGTCGCTACTGCTGCTAACAGAAGCCGATCGATTGAATGAACAGTGAGCGTTGCGGGGGGGGGGGGGGGGGGGTTGGATGAACAGTGAGTGGTGGCCTTGCCTCTGGATGAACAGGGCCCCGTGGTGTGGAGGGCTGGATGAACAGTAGACGGTGGAGGGGTGGCCGTAGAGGGGTGGTTGAACAGGACCCCGTGGTGTGGAGGGCTGGATGAATAGTAGATGGTGGAGGGGTGGCCGTGGAGGGGTGGCCGTGGAGGGGTGGTTGAACAGGACCCTGTGGTGTGGAGGGCTGGATGAACAGTAGACAGTGGAGGGGTGCCCGTGGAGGGGTGGTTGAACAGTAGCCGATGGAGTAGCGCGCGGTGGAGACTGGATGAACAGGAGCCCGTGGAGGCTGGAGGAGGTCGACGGTAGCCCGTGGAGGCTGGAGGAGGTCGACGGTGGAGATGAACAGTATCCCGTGGAGTCCCGTTTTGTGGTACGCCACACCCCTCCCGATGAACAGGACCCCCGTTTCGACCGTAGTGCTCCAACACAAGTCCGTTTCGTCCGTTTTGCGGTACGCCACATCCCTCCCGATCAACAGGACCCCCGTTTCGATAGTAGAAGGTCTGTTTCCTCCGTTTTGCGGTACGCCACACCCCTCCCGATCAACAGGACCCCCGTTTCGACCGTAGGAGGTCCGTTTCCTCCGTTTTGCGGTACGCCACACTCCTCCCGATCAACAGGACCCCGTTCCGAATGTAGGAGGTCCGTTTCCTCCATTGTGCGGTATGCCAGGCCTCGTTTCCATCGCCTGTTCCGTCCAAGCCGGTTGGCTCCCACGCGTTCTGTTGCCTCCCGATGAACAAGACGCATTCCGTTGCCTCCCGATGAACACGACGCATTCCGTTGCCTCCCGATGAACACGACGCATTCCGTTGCCTCCCCATGAACACGACGCATTCCGTTGCCTCCCGATGAACACGACGCATTCCGTTGCCTCCCCATGAGCATGACAACGACGTTGTTTCTCCATTCCGACCCAGCCATGTACACGAGCCCTTTCTCCGTCCCGACCCAGCCATGTACACGAGCCCTGGCCGTACGTATGCGCGAGTAGGCGTTTGAGACCCTGCCCGTATGTACGTACGTGGCCGTATTTTCTTTCTTGCACCCTCGCCGCTGTACGTACGTGTACATGCTACATGTGCGCCTCTACTACGACACATGCGCGCCTCTACAATGACCAGTATGTACGTACACGTTCGCGACCAGAATGACAATGCTACGTACGCTTCGACCAGGTGGGTCCCGACTGTCAGGCACTTCCTTGCCTGCGAATATGTAGCTGGTGGGTCCCAGCAGTCAGGGGGGCGAATCGTTTTTTTGCCCGGACGCACTTCCTTGCATGCGAAGATGTAGCTGGTGGGTCTCAACAGTCAGGGGGGAACATTTTTTCGCGAAACACGGTGGCCCGTCCGGTGGGTCCCCGACTGTCACATGGAGGAATAATTATTTTGCGCGTAATAAGGAGGCACTTCCTTGATGCGGCCGTGGACCCAGCTGTCAGCCTCCCCACATACAGTCCACATCCGATGGAAGCCATTCCTTGACCACGTTGACCACGCCATGCCGAGAGCACCAGGGCGGTAGACGACGGCGAGGCCTAGGAAGGGGACGACGCGGAGCCAGGGAAGACGCGGCAGTGGATGCCCACGTGTAGAGGAGTACGAGGGTTCACTGGTTTGCTGCGGTGTGAGGCTGCCGTCGCCGCAGAATAACAGGGGGTGTGGGTGAGTAGAGGGATGGCCTGGCCAGTGGTGGGAGCAGTAGGGGGCAGTGAGGCCTCCACCGCATCGCAGCCGGCCACGGGAGGCAGGAGCACGAGGCACGACCAGCGCTGGTTTGGGCGGCTGGAGCAAGAAGACCAGAGGTTGAAGAAGCACTACGGCCGTTGGATGGACATCATACGGTCACTGGAGCTAGAATCGTGCATATTGACTAAGTTGACAAAGCCCTCTGTACCCGTCAACTTAGTAGGCCCACAAGTCAGCCTGCCACTATACTGGGTCCCAGCTAACAGGGGGAGTATTCATTTTTTTGTGCGTAATAAGGAGGCACTTCCTTGCGTGCGAAGATATAGCTGGTGGGTCCGAGCTGTCAGCGGCGGTAACGTTTTTTTCGCAAAATATAGAGGCCCTTTCGGTGGGTCCCTGATGTCATGTGGAGGAATCATTATTTTGTGCGTAATAAGGAGGCATTTCCTTGCGTGCGGCCATGGACCCAGCTGTCGGCCTCTGCACGTATAGTCCACTTCAGATGCATGTCGGTCGTTGACCATGTTGACCAGGCCGCGCCGAGAGCACCAGGGTGGTGGATGGCGGCGAGGCCTAGGAAGGGAACGACACAGAGGCAGGGAAGACTCGGCAGTTGTTTCCCACGCGGAGGGGAGTACGATTGTACGAGGGTTTACTCGTTCTTTTGCCATCGCCGGAGAATAACATCAGGTGTGGGTGAGTAGAGGGATGGCTAGGCCAGTGATGGGAGTACGATGGGGCGGTGATGCCTGCGTGGCAGCACAGCCGACCGCGGGGAGGAGGGAGTAGGCAGTCCCACCGGCACTTGTTTGAGCGGCTGGAGCAGGAAGAGCAGAGATTGAAGAAGCACCACGGCCGTTGGATGGACATCCAACAGTCACTGCTTGTGCGTCAACCTTTTTTTAGCAAAGCCTCAAATCTGTGGAAAACAACATACAACACATCTGCCATTATTTCTAATAATTTACAGCCCATTTGCTAATTCTTAAGGATTTTTTGGAGCCCATATTCTTTTTGTTAGCATTACAGCCCATATTGTGGCCACGGTTAAAAAATTATACGAAATTTTGCATATTTCGGTGCGGTCCGAACTGTTTTTAATCCCGAAATTTTGACTCACATTCAAACTGATTTTAAAAATAAATGTATATCAATATAAAATCCAACAAATTCTCCACGCATAAAAATTAATGTAATTTAAAATCTTAAAATGAAAAAAAGATATTTGAAACTAATTGCCGGTTTGATGTGTTTTAAAAATGTACATCCCATTTCTCATTACTGATAGGCCATTTTCTCGGCCAGCCGAATGAAGCTCTCCTTGTCTTGAAAGATTTGCAGCCCAACAGGCCTGACAAAGCGACTTACTTGGCAAATCACAAAAAAACTGGGCTGTGGCCATGGACCTAGCTGTCAGCCTCTCCACGTACAATACTCTTCCGATGGAAGTCGGTCGTTAACCACATTGACCATGCCGCGCTGAGAGCACCAAGGCGGTGGACGACGGCGAGGCCTAGGAAGGGGACGACGCGGAGCCGGGGAAGACGCGGCAGTGGATGCCCATGCAGAGAGGAGTACGAGGGTTCACTAGTTCGGCTGCGGCGTGAGGCTGCCGTCGCCGCAGAATAACAGGGGGTGTGGGTGAGTAGAGGGATACCCTGGGCCAGCGGTGGGAGTAGTAGGGGGCGGTGAGGCCTCCGCGGCATCACAGCCCGCCACGAGAGGCAGGAGCATGCAGCACGACTAGCGCTGCTTTGGGCGGCCGGAGCAAGAAGACCAGAGGTTGAAGAAGCACTATGGCCATTGGATGGACATCGTACGGTCACTGGAGGTAGAATCGTTCATATTGACTAAGTTGACAAAGCCCTCCGTCCTCGTCAACTTAGTAGGCCCACAAGTCAGCCACCCACTATGGTGGGTCCCAGCTAGCAAGGGGTATTCATTTTTGGTGCGTAATAAGGAGGCACTTCCTTGCGTGCGAAGATATAGCTGGTGGGTCCGACGTGTCAGCGGGGGGGACATTTTTTTCGCGAAATACAGAAGCCCTTCCCACGTACAGTGCACGTACAATGCGTAATAAGGAGGAACTTTCCTTGCGTGCGACCATGGACCTCGTGGGTCCCAGCCGTCAGGCTCTCCACGTACAGTCCTCTTCCGATGGCTCTCGTATGTTGAACACGCCGCGCCGAGCGCACCGAGGCGATGGACGACGGCGAGGCCCCAGACTGGAACGACCCGGAGATGGGGAAGACGCGGCAGTGGAGTCGCAGACGGAGAGGAGTGGGAAACTTGACTGGTTCGGGTGCGGGGTGGGCCTACACTCGGCAGAGAATAACAGGAGGTGCGGAGTGGAGGGATGGCCTAGCCGTCGGCGGGGTAGCGTTTCACTGAGGAGCGCAAAACAACGCCGCTGGACGCCGAAGGCTGGAGCAGGCGGTTCCGGCAGCGCTAGGGGAAGAAGACGAGAGATTGAAGAAGAATGCCGGCCGTTGGATGTAAATCCAACGCCTTCTTAGGCTTCGACCTACTGGCCCACATGTCAGCCAGTCCATTTGTTTTTTAGTCCATTTGGTGGGCTGGGTGAAACAATGATGTAGCATCTATGCAGCCCGTTTAAATCCCATTTGCATTTTTCTTGAAATCCGTGGACTTGCTGGGCTGGGTGAAAATATCATGTTGGGCTAGACGGAGAAATGTTATAAAAACATAAACACATGATTGCACGTCAGTAAAATCTTTGCAAGCTTATGTACGCAATCACTAGGAGTTAACTTGGCAAGTTATATATAAACAATTATTATTATTATTATTTTGTAAGAACTTTCAACTTACGAAATAAAATATCATTTTAATTTGATGTGTTAATAGTATGTGGGGTATTATTATTTTTTAGGCTAGACGTAGGATAGTTGAGTTGGTTCTAGGGGAAAGTACTGGGAGAAAACTCAGTTTACATCGAAAAAGAAAGTGGGAGAAATTTCAGAGACCTGCTAGGTCCACCTGAGGAGAGGAATATGTTGGGAGGAAGGAGACTCAAAGCACGGCAGCCGAGTGAACTAGTTTTTTTTACGGACAAGTGAACTAGTTTACATACATAAGCAAATAGCCACTAAAAAAGCAATCAGGTTAACGGGTTCTTAAAAGAAATATTTCGGACAAAACAGATAATTACGACACATAGGCTAATGCATGAAACACTCAGATGATAAAGGTGCTTAAACAGATAAAGTACAACATCTAGACCTTCCTGGCACGCTTGATCATGACGCTGCGGCTGTCCGTGTACTCGTCGGTTACGGGAAGCAGACACGCCCTCATGTCCAAGTTCTGCATGTACATGTCGTAGCATGCGTATGCGTCCTTGGCCGCGTAGGTTATGTAGGCTAGATTCAGAGGTACCTCCCACGTGTTCAGGTCGTGTTCTTTCATGTTAGCGTATCAGGGGTCGATGATGGTCTCAGCGAGGTCAACCAATTAGTCCTTCTCCTGCCCGTTGCTGATGATCTTGTATTGCTTCTGGATGTCGACAAGCTTGTTGCACCAAATGGTCGAATCGTTGTGTTCTTCCTTCTCTCCACCATAGCGAAGGTGCAGTCGGCGCTGCCGATGAAACGGACGAATGCTCCAGAACCCGGTGCAGCCATAGGACTGAGGCGAGGCAGAGCTTCATCGAGTCTATATCGTTAGTGTACATCACATTCAACTTGGTGCAGCCATAGGACTGAACGGCGAACTAACTCCTTGCTGAAGTCCATATCCAGCAGGCTCACCCCTCGGATCGCCATTGGAGTCTCTTCGAGTGAACGAGTGTGTAGGCGGCGGCAGCAGTTCGTTTTTCAGCTCTTGGGGAACTGGATTCAACAGTAAGCTGAGTGTGTACAGGCGACAACATTTACTACCCCTCCCTCGTCCGCTGCACGCCCGGCAGAAGATGCACCCTCGGCGCATTCAAACGCCTCCATTAAGAAACCTACTCCGGCCACACGTCGGTTCACGAGCGGGTCTGTATTGGTACTATAATAACAGGAGTTAGTGGTCACTTTACTTAAATTTAATTAGCTTTAATAGAAATTTATACTTAAAACAAGCAATGCATTGGCTCGTTCTATCAGTGCCACGGGATCAACATGCACAACAATTAGAATTATTATTCTCAGGACGCACACGATTAGCACATTTGTCGCACTTTCACAAAGATAATACTACCAAGTTTGAACTGTTTGTTATGGTTGTTGTCCTCTGCATCATCATGCCGTGTTTCCCAGCTTGCAAGATTCAGAACCAACAAATAAGATCCAAATAATAAGTACAACAAAGATGCCTACACATCTCATTGATTCCCAGCTTGCAAGATTCAGAACCAACAAATAAGATCCAAATAATAAGTACAACAAAGATGCCTACACATCTCATTGATTCCCAGCTTGCAAGATTCACAACCAACAAATAAGATTCAAATAATAAGTACAACAAAGATGCCTACACATCTCATTGATTCCCAGCTTGCAAGATTCAGAACCAACCCATTAGAGCCTTTTGATAAAGTGAATATTGGGATTAAATCCATCTTGGCTAGCCATGTCATACAATCGAAGAACTTGACGAATGCTCTTGACCGTCACAACATCTGTAGTTGAGTATTCCTGTTTGCACATCACAAACAAGGAGACAGGAGAGCATGATTTCACTTTAATAGCGGCCTCCTTGAACTCAACCTCCAGCTCCACTAGGATGAGGTCTGCCTGGAGTTCCATGATTCAATTCATGTGCCTTTTTATGCAGTTCACCTGAAATGAAGCAAAGATTGCATCATTCAGCTAGCAAGAAGTACTTGCTCTTGTGAGCTGGCAGGTTCTTCTTTAGTAGTTGCACTAAAATTGAGGAACATTAAGGTTGGTTGTCCGGCTCGTGTAAGGTGCAACTATAATTTTTTATCCTTTTGTGCAGTTCCACTAAAATAAAGTACCATTGTGGTGACAGTGACGGCTCCATCTTGCAAAGGCTAATAAAATGTTGCACGAGATTACCAGCAGAACTTGACGGAGATTTTGGAAACTCCAATCACCATTTTGTGCAGTTCCACCAAAATTGAGAGATGTTGCCCACGTGACATTTTAGTTGAACTGCACAAGACACTCATTCCAAAAAAAGTGTTTTGTGCAGTTCACCAAAAGGTCACAATAGCAACAAGGTGAAATGGATATCCCTATCTGCACAAAATGATAGAAAGTAAACAGTTGCTGGTCAATAAGAATATACGAAACATATACGAAATGAAAAGAAGCATCTTAATTATGTTCATGGCAATCATGCAAGGACAGTAGAAATTTTAAAACGTCAGCAATGCTTCATGTTACCAGAATCAACAATGAGATTCCTCAAATATGGGATTACTTTAATGGTGGCATTGCTTGTTTACCAGACAGTAAATCAACAGCAGCTAAAGAGTTGGTTTAAGGGCATGGGACCGTGCGGACACCAGGACACTCAGCAGCGTAAAGGAGCAACTTATTTATCATACTGGGGAAAACAACAGGAGTGCCATTTGTAACACAGTTTAAGTGCATCTTATCACTGGAGGCATTAGATTAACAATAACACTAGTTAGACATGTCCCTAAGGTAACAGTGTGATCGCTTCATTTTACATGCGCCCTTACATTAACAACAGCAAAAGGTTGGTATAAGGACATGCGACAGTGAACGCATCAGCACAATGTACCTACAAGGAGGCATAAAGTGGTGATGCCAAGCTTGTTCACGCTATGTGAGGGCAGCAAACCTAATCTTGGAGACCTTGTACTATGTGAGGGCAGCAAATCTAATCCTGGAGACCTTTTACTATGCGAGGGCAGCAAATCTAATCCTGGAGATCTTTTACTATGTGAAGGCAGCAAATCTAATCCTGGAGACCTTTTACTATGTGAGGGCAGCAAATCTAATCCTGAGACCTTTTACTATGTGAGGGCAGCAAATCTAATCCTCAGACCTTTTACCATGTGACGGCAGCAAATCTAATCCTGGAGACCTTTTACTATGTGATGGCAGCAAATCTAATCCTGGACATACTCTGTTGACTTGTCCACCAGCTGAAGGAAATATGCCCTAGAGGCAATAATAAAGTTATTGTTTATTTCCTTATTTCATGATAAATGTTTATTATTCATGCTAGAATTGTATTAACCGGAAACATAATACATGTGTGAATACATAGACAAACATAGTGTCACTAGTATGCCTCTACTTGACTAGCTCGTTTATCAGAGATGGTTATGTTTCCTAGCCATGGACAAAAGAGTTGTCATTTGATTAACGGGATCACATCATTAGGAGAATGATGTGATTGACATGACCCATTCCGTTAGCTTAGCACTTGATCGTTTAGTATACTGCTATTGCTTTCTTCATGACTTATACAATGTTCCTGCAACTATGAGATTGTGCAACTCCCGTTTACCGGAAGAACACTTTGTGTGCTACCAAACGTCACAACGTAACTGGGTGATTATAAAGGTGCTCTACAGGTGTTTCCGAAGGTACATGTTGAGTTGGCATAATTCGAGATTAGGATTTGTCGCTCCGATTGTCCGAGAGGTATCTCTGGGCCCTCTCGGTAATACTCATCACCTAAGCCTTGCAAGCATGTAACTAATGAGTTAGTTATGAGATGACGTATTACAGAACGAGTAAAGAGACTTGCCGGTAACGAGATTGAACTAGGTATTGGATACTGACGATCAAATCTCGGGCAAGTAACATACCGATGACAAAGGGAACAAAGTATGTTGTTATGCGGTTTGACCGATAAAGATCTTCGTAGAATATGTAGGAACCAATATGGGCATCCAGGTCCCGCTATTGGTTATTGACCGGAGACATGTCTCGGTCATGTCTACATTGTTCTCGAACCGTAGGGTCCGCACGCTTAAGGTTTCGATGACAGTTATATTATGAGTTTATGAGTTTTGATGTACCGAAGGAGTTCGAAGTCCCGGATGAGATTGGGGATATGACGAGGAGTCTCGAAATGGTCGAGACGTAAAGATCGATATATTGGACGACTATATTCGGAGTTCGGAAAGGTTCCGAGTGATTCGGGTATTTTTCGGAGTACCGGAGAGTTACGGGAATTCGCCGGGGAGAAGTATTGGGCCTTATTGGGCCCTACGGGAAAGAGAGAGGGGCTGCCTAGGGCAGGCCGCGCCCCCCCCCCCTGGCCTAGTCCGAATTGGACTAGGGGGAGGGGCCGCACCCCCTCCTTCCTTCCCTTCTCTCTTCCCCTTCCTTGTCTCCTACTCCTAATACATGGAAGGACTCCTAGTTGGACTAGGAAAGGGGGAATCCTACTCCCGGTGGGAGTAGGACTCCCTCATGGCGCGCCCCTCCTAGGGCCGGCCTCCTCCTCCCTCCCTCCTTTATATACGGGGGCAGGGGGCACCCCATAGGCACACAAGTTGATCTACGGATCGTTCCTTAGCCGTGTGCGGTGCCCCCCTCCACCATATTCCACCTCGGTCATATCGTCGCGGAGTTTAGGCGAAGCCCTGCGCCGGTAGAACATCATCATCGTCACCACGCCGTCGTGCTGACGGAACTCATCTCCGGAGCTCGGCTGGATCGGAGGCCGGAGATCGTCATTGAGCTGAACGTGTGCAGAACTCGGAGGTGCCGTACGTTCGGTACTTGGATCGGTCGGATCGTGAAGACGTACGACTACATCAACCGCGTTGTCATAACGCTTCCGCTTACGGTCTACGAGGGTACGTGGACGACACTCTCCCCTCTCGTTGCTATGCCATCACCATGATCTTGCGTGTGCGTAGGATTTTTTTTTTGAAATTACTACGTTCTCCAATAGTGGTATCAGAGCCAGGTTTTATGCGTTGATGTTATATGCACGAGTAGAACACAAGTGAGTTGTGGACGATATAAGTCATGCTGCCTACCAGCATGTCATACTTTGGTTTGACGGTATTGTTGGATGAAGCGGCCCGGACCGACATTACGCGTACGCTTACGCGAGACTGGTTCTACCGACGTGCTTTGCACACAGGTGGCTGGCGGGTGTCAGTTTCTCCAACTTTAGTTGAACCGAGTGTGGCTACGCCCGGTCCTTGCGAAGGTTAAAACGGAGTCTATTTGACAAACTATCGTTGTGGTTTTGATGCGTAGGTGGGACCGGTTCTTGCTCAGCCCGTAGCAGCCACGTAAAATTTGCAATAACAAGGTAGAGGACGTCTAACTTGTTTTTGCAGGGCATATTGTGATGTGATATGGTCAAGACGTGATGAGATATAAGTTGTTGTATGAGATGATCATGTTTTGTTGAAGTTATCGGCGACTGGCAGAAGCTCTATGGTTGTCTCTTTGTTGCATAAGATGCAAGTGCCAAATAATTGCTTTACTTCATCGCTATGCGATAGCAATAGTTGCAAGAGCAATAGTTGGTGAGACGACCATGTGATGACACATTGATATAGATCAAGATGATGAAGATCATGGTGTCGTGCCGGTGACGATAGAGATCATGACAGTACTTTGGAGATGGAGATCAAAGGCGCAAGATGATCATGGCCATATCATGTCACATATTTTGATTGCATATGATGTTTATCTGTTATACATCTTATTATGTTTTGATTGACGGTAGCATTTTAAGATGATCTCTCACTAATTATCAAGAAGTGTTCTCCCTGAGTATGCACCGTTGCGAAATTCTTCGTGCTGAGACACCACGTGATGATCGGGTGTGATAGGCTCTACGTTCAAATACAACGGGTGCAAAACAGTTGCACACGCGGAATACTCAGGTTATACTTGACGAGCCTAGCATATACAGATATGGCCTCGGAACACGGAGATCGAAAGGTCGAGCATGAATCATATAGTAGATATGATCAACATAGTGATGTTCACCATTGAAACTACTCCATCTCACGTGATGATCGGACATGGTTTAGTTGATTTGGATCACGTGATCACTTAGAAGATTAGAGGGATGTCTATCTAAGTGGGAGTTCTTAAGTAATATGATTAATTGAACTTTAATTTATCATGAACTTAGTCCTAGTAGTATTTTGCAAATTATGTTGTAGATCAATAGCTCGCGTTGTTGCTTTCATATGTTTATTTTGATATGTTCCTAGAGAAAACTGTGTTGAAAGATGTTAGTAGCAATGATGCGGATTAGATCCGTGACATGAGGTTTATCCTCATTGCTGCACAGAAGAATTATGTCCCTGATGCACCGCTAGGTGACAGACCTATTGCAGGAGCAGATGCAGACGTTATGAACGTTTAGCTAGCTCAATATGATGACTACTTGATAGTTTAGTGCACCATGCTTAAACGGCTTAGAATCGGGACTTCAAAGATGTTTTTGAACGTCCTGGACCATAAAAGATGTTCTAGGAGTTGAAGTTAATATTTCAAGCAAATACCCGAGTTGAGAGATATGAAGTCTCCAACAAGTTCTATAGCTAAAAGATGGAGGAGAATCGCTCAACTAGTGAGCATGTGCTCAGATTGTCTGGGTACTTCAATCGCTTGAATCAAGTGGGAGTTAATCTTCCAGATAAGATAGTGATTGACAGAATTCTCTAGTCACCATCACTAAGTTACTAGAACTTTGTGATGAACTATAATATGCAAGGGATGACAAAAGTTATTCCTGAGCTCTTCGCGAGGATGAGATCGGCGAAGGTAGAAATCACGAAAAGAGCATCAAGTGTTGATGGTTAACAAGATCACTAGTTTCAAGAAAAAGGCAAAGGGAAAAGAAGGGGAACTTCAAGAAGAACGGCAAGCAAGTTGCTGCTCAAGTGAAGAAACCCAAGTCTGGTCCTAAGCCTGAGACTAAGTGCTTCTAATGCAAAGAGACTGGTCACTGGAAGAGGTACTACCCCAAGTGATTGGCGGATAAGAAGGATGGCAAAGTGAACATAAGTATATTTGATATACATGTTATTGATGTGTACGTTACTAGTGTTTATAGCAACCCCTCAGTATTTGATACTAGTTCAGTTGCTAAGATTAGTAACTCGAAACGGGAGTTGCAGAATAAACAGAGACTAGTTAAGGGTGAAGTGACGATGTGTGTTGGAAATAGTTCCAAGATTGATATGATCATCATCGCACACTCCCTATACTTTCGGGATTAGTGTTAAACCTAAATAAGTGTTATTTGGTGTTTGCGTTGAGCATGAATATGATTTGATCATGTTTATTGCAATACGGTTATTCATGTAAGTTAGAGAATAATTGTTGTTCTGTTTTCATGAATAAAACCTTCTATGGTCATACACCCAATGAAAATGGTTTGTTGGATCTCGATCGTGTGATACACACATTCATAATATTGAAGCCAAAAGATGCAAAGTTAATAATGATAGTGCAACTTATTTGTGGCACTGCCGTTTGGGTCATATCGGTGTAAAGCGCATGAAGAAACTCCATAAAGATGGATTTTCAGAATCACTTGGTTATGAATCATTTGATGCATGCGAACCGTGCCTTTTGGGCAAGATGACTCAAACTCCGTTCTTCGGAACAATGGAACGAGCTACTGACTTATTGGAAATAATACATACTGATGTATGCAGACCAATGAGTATGAAGGCTCATGGCAAGTATCATTATTTTCTGACCTTCACAAGATGATTTGAGCAGATATGGGTATATCTACTTGATGAAACATAAGTCTGAAATAGTTGAAAGGTTCAAAGAATTTCAGAGTGAAGTGGAAAAATCATCGTAACAAGAAAATAAAGTTTCTGCGATCTGATCGCGGATACGAATATTTGACTTACGAGTTTGGTCTTCAATTAAAACAATGTGGAATAGTTTCACAGCTCACGCCACCTGGAACACCACAACGTTATGGTGTGTCCGAACGTCGTAACCGCACTTTATTGGATATGGTGCGATCTATGATGTCTCTTACTGATTTACCAATATTGTTTTGGGGTTATGCATTAGAGACAGCTGCATTCACATTAAAAGGGCACCATCTAAATCCGTTGAGACGACAACATATGAACTGTGGTTTAGCAAGAAACCCAAGTTGTCGTTTCTTAAAGTTTGGGGCTGCGATGCTTATGTGAAAAAGTTTCATCCTGATAAGCTCGAACCCAAATCGGAGAAGTGCGTCTTCATAGAATACCCAAAGGAAATAGTTGGGTACACCTTCTATCACAGATCCGAAGGCAAGATATTCGTTGCTAAAAATGGATCCTTTCTAGAGAAGGAGTTTCTCTCGAAAGAAGTGAGTGGGAGGAAAGTAGAGCTTGATAAGGTAATTTGTACCTTCTCCCGAATTGGAAAATAGTTCATCACTGAAATCAGTTCCAGTGATTCCTACACCAATTAGTGAGGAAGCTAATGATGATGATCATGAAACTTCAGATCAAGTTACTACAGAACCTCGTAGGTCTTCCAGAGTACGGTCCGCACCAGTGTGGTACGGTAATCCTGTTCTGAAAGTCATGTTACTAGACCATGATAAACCTACGAACTATGAGGAAGCGATGATGAGCCCAGATTCCGCGAAATGGCTTGAGGCCATAAAATCTGAGATATGATTCATGTATGAGAACAAAGTATGGACTTTGATTGACTTGCTCGGTGATCAGCAAGCCATGTTAAATAAATGGATCTTTAAGAGGAAGACGGACGTTGATAGTAGTGTTACTATCTACAAAGCTCGACTTGTCGCAAAAAGGTTTTTTTTTTGACAAGTTCAAGGTGTTGACTACAATGAGATTTTCTCAACTGTAGTGATGCTTAAGTCTGTCCGGATCATGTTAGCAATTGCCACATTTTATGAAATCTGGCAAATGGATGTCAAAACTGCATTCCTTAATGGATTTATTAAAGAAGAGTTGTATATGATGCAACCAGAAAGTTTTTGTCAATTCTAAAGATGCTAACAAAGTGTGCAAAGCTCCAGCAATCCATCAATGGACTGGTGCAAGCATCTCGGAGTTGGAATATACGCTTTGATAAGTTTATCAAAGCACATAGTTTTATATGGACTTACGATGAAGCCTGTATTTACAATAAAGTGAGTGGGAGCACTACAGCCTTTCTGATTAGTATGTGTGAGTGACATATTGTTGATCAGAAATGATGTAGAATTTTTCTGCAAAGCATAAAAGGAGTGTTTTAAAGGAGTTCTTTAAAAAGAAAAGACCTCAGTAAAAACTACTTACATATTGAGCATCAAGATCTATTGAGATAGATCAAGACGCTTGATAAGTTTTTCAATGAGTACATACCTTGGCAAGATTTTGAAATAGTTCAAAATGGAACAGTCAAAGAAAGAGTTCTTGCCTGTATTGCAAAGGTATGAAATTGAGTAAGACTCAAATCCCGACCACAGCAGAAAAAAGAAAGAGAATGAGAAGTCATTCCCTATGCCTCAGTCATAGGTTCTATAAAGTATGCTATGCTATGTACCAGACCTATTGTATACCTTGCTCTAAATTTGGCAAGGGAGTACAATAGTGATCTAGGGGTAGATCACTGGACATTGGTCAAGAATATCCTTGGTAAGGACTAAGGAGATGTTTCTCGATTATGGAGGTGATAAAAGAATTTGTTGTAAAAGTTACATCAGTGCAAACTTTTACATTGATCCAGATGACTCTAAGTCTCAATCTGGATACATATTGAAAGTGGGAGCAATTAGCTAGAGTAGCTCCATGCAAAGCATTGTGGACATAGAATATTTGCAAAATACATACGGCTCTGAATGTGACAGACCCGTTGACTAAGATTCTCTCACGAGCAAAACATGATCACACCTTAGTACTCTTTGGGTGTTAATCACATAGCGATGTGAACTAGATTATTGACTCTAGTAAACCCTTTGGATGTTGGTCACATGATGATGTGAACTATGGGTGTTAATCATATACAGATATGAATATTGGTGTTAAATCACATGGCGATGTGAACTAGATTATTGACTCTAGTGCAAGTGGGAGACTGAAGGAAATATGCCCTAGAGGCAATAATAAAGTTATTGTTTATTTCCTTATTTCATGATAAATGTTTATTATTCATGCTAGAATTGTATTAACCGGAAACATAATACATGTGTGAATACATAGACAAACATAGTGTCACTAGTATGCCTCTACTTGACTAGCTCGTTTATCAGAGATGGTTATGTTTCCTAGCCATGGAC
Organism: Triticum timopheevii; assembly: GCA_963921465.1. Taxonomy (NCBI): domain Eukaryota; kingdom Viridiplantae; phylum Streptophyta; class Magnoliopsida; order Poales; family Poaceae; genus Triticum; species Triticum timopheevii. The sequence continues at coordinate 372,777,336 of OY997266.1, forward strand.
AAAAGAGTTGTCATTTGATTAACGGGATCACATCATTAGGAGAATGATGTGATTGACATGACCCATTCCGTTAGCTTAGCACTTGATCGTTTAGTATACTGCTATTGCTTTCTTCATGACTTATACAAAGTTCCTGCAACTATGAGATTGTGCAACTCCCGTTTACCGGAAGAACACTTTGTGTGCTACCAAACGTCACAACGTAACTGGGTGATTATAAAGGTGCTCTATAGGTGTTTCCGAAGGTACATGTTGAGTTGGCATAATTCGAGATTAGGATTTGTCACTCTGATTGTCGGAGAGGTATCTCTGGGCCCTCTCGGTAATACTCATCACCTAAGCCTTGCAAGCATGTAACTAATAAGTTAGTTATGAGATGACGTATTACAGAACGAGTAAAGAGACTTGCCGGTAACGAGATTGAACTAGGTATTGGATACCGACGATCAAATCTCGGGCAAGTAACATACCGATGACAAAGGGAACAAAGTATGTTGTTATGCGGTTTGACCGATAAAGATCTTCGTAGAATATGTAGGAACCAATATGGGCATCCAGGTCCCGCTATTGGTTATTGACCGGAGACATGTCTCGGTCATGTCTACATTGTTCTCGAACCGTAGGGTCCGCACGCTTAAGGTTTCGATGACAGTTATATTATGAGTTTATGAGTTTTGATGTACCGAAGGAGTTCGGAGTCCCGGATGAGATCGGGGATATGACGAGGAGTCTCGAAATGGTCGAGACATAAAGATCGATATATTGGACGACTATATTCGGAGTTCGGAAAGGTTCCGAGTGATTCGGGTATTTTTCGGAGTACCGGAGAGTTACGGGAATTCGCCGGGGAGAAGTATTGGGCCTTATTGGGCCCTGCGGGAAAGAGAGAGGGGCTGCCTAGGGCAGGCCGCGCCCCCCCCCCCCTGGCCTAGTCCGAATTGGACTAGGGGGAGGGGCCGCACCCCCTCCTTCCTTCCCTTCTCTCTTCCCCTTCCTTGTCTCCTACTCCTAATACATGGAAGGACTCCTAGTTGGACTAGGAAAGGGGGAATCCTACTCCCGGTGGGAGTAGGACTCCCTCATGGCGCACCCCTCCTAGGGCCGGCCTCCTCCTCCCTCCCTACTTTATATACAGGGGCAGGGGGCACCCCATAGACACACAAGTTGATCTACGGATCGTTCCTTAGCCGTGTGTGGTGCCCCCCTCCACCATATTCCACCTCGATCATATCGTCGCAGAGTTTAGGTGAAGCCCTGCGCCGGTAGAACATCATCATCGTCACCATGCCGTCGTGCTGACGGAACTCATCTCCGGAGCTCGGCTGGATCGGAGGCCGGAGATCGTCATCAAGCTGAACGTGTGCAGAACTCGGAGGTGCCGTACGTTCGGTACTTGGATCGGTCGGATCGTGAAGACGTACGACTACATCAACCGCGTTGTCATAACGCTTCCGCTTACGGTCTACGAGGGTACGTGGACGACACTCTCCCCTCTCGTTGCTATGCCATCACCATGATCTTGCGTGTGCGTAGGAATTTTTTTTGAAATTACTACGTTCTCCAACACCAGCCGCCACTTTCTATCCGTTTTCAACCAATAATAGATCTGTGAGGAAGAAGGGTCGGAGGACCTCCCGAGCCGGCGCTGTGTCGGAGAGAACGGTACGGACAAAGGATCGGGCCCCTCCAGCAGCTGTGGGTTTCCTCCCTCGGCGGCGATGACCGCGTGAACGATGCACCTTTTAGTCCTCTACACACACCGGCCGAAGGGATCCGGCCGGATCTGTGACCAGCGGTGAGCAGAGAGAAAATGTCGCTACCGCTGTCTTGTTTATATCTGGAGAGGATGAGAGAATGAAGAGAGCAACCCTAGTAAAGCAAGCGCTCAGGCCCTGCGTCCATATATAGTGGAGTCATTATCTTTTTTCTCTCCACAACAAGCATTTCAATTTGTGTATGTGGCATTAAAGAAAAGAAACTCTCTATTTAAGGTGACTACTCTACGACCCCAACTTACTACTTGTGAATAAACATACAGTAAGTACTGTATTTATATAGAACGAACAAGCTCAAACTATTTTCGCGTAGTTAAAAGTTGAGGGCGGGGCTTTTCCCGGGCAGTACGCGCGGTAGTTTTTGGGTAGGCGGTTTGACAGAGAGGCGAGGAGGGTGAGCGAGTGGGGCAGTGCGATTTGACGGTGTGTTACTGCTGGAAAGACTTGTGATATGACCACTCACTATAGTCATGAATTACTGGCGCTCCGACCGGGGTGATGCCCCCCTTCCGTTCCGCGCTCTAATCTGGTGCATGACACGTCGGCCCGGATGCTGGCTCTCCCACATGTCGGAGTAGTAAGAAGGAGCGAAGAATGATGCGGTATATACTAGTACTATACTACTCCCTCCGTTCCTAAATATAAGTCTTTGGAGAGATTACACTATGGACCACTGAGGGAGTTATGGATTAGGGGGTGTCCGGATGGCCGGACTATAGCCTTTGACCGGACTCCTGGACTATGAAGATACAAGATTGAAGACTTCGTCCCATGTCCGGATGGGACTTTCCTTGGCGTGGAAGCCAAGCTTGGCGATACGGATATGTAGATCTCCTACCATTGTAACCGACTCTGTGTAACCCTAACCCTCTTTGGTGCCTATATAAACCGGAGGGTTTTAGTCCATAGGACGAACAACAATCATACCATAGGCTAGCTTCTAGGGTTTAGCCTCTCTGATCTCGTGGTAGATCCACTCTTGTACTACCCATATCATCAATATTAATCAAGCAGGAGTAGGGTTTTACCTCCATCGAGAGGGCCCGAACCTGGGTAAAAACATCGTGTCCCTTGTCTCCTGTTACCATCCGCCTAGACGCACAGTTCGGGACTCCCTACCCGAGATCCGCCGGTTTTGACACCGACATTGGTGCTTTCATTAAGAGTTCCTCTGTGTTGTCATCTTTAGGCCCGATGGCTCCTCCAATCATCAACAATGACGTGGTCTAGGGTGAGACTTTTCTCCCCGGACAGATCTTCGTATTCGGCGGCTTTGCACTGCGAGCCAATTCGCTTGGCCATCTGGAGCAGATTGAAAGCTATGCCCCTGGCAATCAGGTCAGATTTGGAAGTTTGAACTATACGGCTGACGTCCGTGGAGACTTGATCTTCGACGGGTTTGAGCCACAGCCGAGCGTGCCGCACTGTCACGATGGGCATGATCTAGCTCTGCCGCCGAACAGTGCCCTGGGGGCCGCACCAGTGCCCGCTCCGACCCTTAGTTCGGAGCCGATTGCGCCGATCGAGGACGGGTGGCTGGACTCCGCCTCGGGGGCTGCAATCTCTGCGGTGATTGAGCCAAACACCAACCCTGTCCTTTGCGAAGCTCATGACTCCAAGGTGCCGGACTCCTCTCCGGACTCCGAACCTTGCGCGCCTCTGCCAATCGAATCCGATTGGGCGCCGATCATGGAGTTCACCACTGCGGACATCTTTCAGCACTCGCCCTTTGGCGACATCCTGAATTCATTAAAGTCTCTCTCTTTATCAGGAGCGCCCTGGCCGGACTATGGTCAGCAAGGTTGGGATGCGGACGACGAAGAAATTCAACTCCCACCCACCACCCACTTCGTAGCTACTGTCGAAAGTTTAAACGACGCTAGCGCATCCAGGGCCCCGGCGCCCAACTCTGCTGGAGAGGCCGTCACTGGTCTGAAAAGTGCGTCTGCGGTTCGGATAGACTGATTCTGCGAACACCTAGCTTCGACTCCAATGACATCGACGGTATGGACGATGATGTAGGAGACAAACATGAACCAGCACCTATAGGGCACTGGACAGCCACCTCATCTCACGATGTATACATGGTGGACACACCTAAAGGAAGCGACGACGAGGAACAACGGGACGCAACGAGGGATCATTCCCTCGAAAAGCAGTCAAAACGGCGACATAAGCGCCGCTCAAAGTCCCGCCTCGACAAAGAACGCAGCCATACAGACCCAGCCATAGAGCAGGGCGAACCGGTGGACGACGAACACGCTATCAAGCAACCGTCCGAACAGGACAATCTGGATAAACAACCCATCCCCGGCAAAGATAACAGTACGGACGATCTCACGCCGGACAAGTTGCTGGAGCAGAAGAACCTCCACAAAAGGCTCGTCGCCACTGCGCGTAGCCTGAAAAAGCAGAAGCAGAAGCTCAAAATAGCGGAAGATGCACTCAGAATCAGATGGAGCAAAGTACTCAACACCACATACAAATACGGCGATAGTCGCCGAACAAAGAGCTACCCGAAGCGAAAACTACTGCCCGAATTTGATGAGGAGGCCATAGAGCCCTCGCAATCAAAGAACAAGGAGACCACCCGGTCGGATAGACGACCCCATGGCAAACATAGAGTGGCAAATGACGCCGCACCCAAGCCGACACACGATCCACACACGGATTCGCATCAAAAAGATGGCCCAGTTAGATCAATATACGGGCCAAGAAAGCAAGCTCTAGTAAGCAATGCAACACATCAAGTATCCGAATATTATGGTACACCTAAATATAGGGGTGCCACACACCCCCTATGTTTCACCGATGAGGTTCTGGATTATGAATTTCCAGCGGGATTCAAGCCCGTAAACATAGAGGCATATGACGGAACAACAAATCCTGGAGTCTGGATCGAGGATTACATCCTCCACATACACCTGGCTAGAGGAGATGACCTCCACGCCATAAAGTACTTACCCCTCAAGCTCAAAGGGCCAGCCCGGCATTGGCTCAAAAGCCTCCCCGAAAACACCATTGGAAGTTAGGAAGAGCTCGAGGATGCTTTTCGGGCAAATTTTCAAGGGACCTATGTCCGACCTCCAGATGCAGACGATTTAAGTCACATAACTCAACAACTCAGAGAGTCAGCCCAAAAATTCTGGAACAGATTCCTTACTAAAAAGAACCAAATAATCAACTATCCGGACGCCGAAGCCTTAGCAGCTTTCAAACACAACGCCCAAGACGAATGGCTCGCCAGACACCTCAGCCAAGAAAAGCCAAGAACAATGGCCGCATTAACAAGCCTCATGACCCACTTTTGCGAGGGAGAGGATAGCTGGCTGGCAAGATGTAGTACCAGCGACCCAAGTACATCCGAAGTCAGGGATGGAAACAGGAAACCGCGACGCGGCAAGGACCAGCGCCGGACAAAGGGAAACAGCCCGAAGAACACGGCAGTCAACGCCGGATTCAAAATCTCACGGCAAAATCATAAAAAATTGCCGCTTAAGGATAATAGGGACGAGCTATCTAACTGAAACAAAATCTTGGACAAGATATGCCAAATCCACAGTACTCCCGGGAAGCCTGCAAACCATACCCACAGAGGTTGTTGGGTCTTCAAGCAGTCCGGCAAACTCAACGCCGAACACAAGGGGCTTGACACACCAAGCAAGGACGATGACGAACCCCACAAGTAGAGCATCGGAAAACAAAAGAATTTCCCACAAGAAGTCAAAACAGTAAACTCACTTTACGTGACAAAAGGGAAAAACAGAATGGCGCCCATGGAGTTATGTGCCATACGGCCTATCCCAGAGGAGTCCCGCCACTGGTTGTTAAAACCAATCACCTTCGACCATCAGGATTACTCTAGAAGTATCCAGAATGCAGGATGGACTGCCTTGATACTAGATCCAATAATCGATGAACTCCAATTTACACAAGTCCTAATGGACAGCGGCAGTGATCTAAACCTGCTATACCAGGACACAATCCGCAAAATGGGGATAGACCCAACCAAAATTCGCCATAGCAACACTTCCTTTCAAAGGGTAATGTCAGGCCCATATGCCCATTGTACGGGCTCTCTACTGCTAGAAGTTGTGTTCGGCTCACCCGACAACTTCCGCCGCGAAAAGTTAACCTTCCACCTCGCCCCATTCACAAGTAGCTACCAAGCACTACTGGGACGCGAAGCTTTCGCCCGCTTTAATGCAATACCGCATTATGCATCCCTTACACTTAAAATGCCCGGTCCGCGAGGCATCATCTCCTTAAAGGGAAATATCGAGTGTTCCTCGAGCGCGGAAGATTGTGTGACTGCCTTGACAGCCACACACTAAACCGGCTTCACAAATCAAAGCACCTAAACAGGTCGTTCAGACCCCGGACACGGCTAGACGAGTCCGGCGTAAACATACAAGGGCTTACTAGCCGCATACCCCTGTACAAGGGGCTCCGTGCATGTACAACAAGAGACAATAAAGCTCAATTTTATTCATTTTTTGAATCGTACTTTGTTTATTCAATATAACGTACATTTTCGCACGATCTTTTTCAACTAAGTTCCTCTCTTTTACAGATGAACACCGTGCTACGCCCGTCCAGGATACGGCACAACGGAGACACAGGCGCAGACGTGCAGTAGGGACCCGTGACAAGGATTCTTTTCAGATTAAGACCCTGCATAAACCTTTTTACTGTCTCTTGTTGATACACATCCCCTGGTTTCTTGCTATAACCAAGGAGGAGTGTCGGTGTCAAAACCGGCGGATCTCGGGTAGGGGTCCCGAACTGTGCGTCTAGGCGGATGGTAACAGGAGACAAGGGACACGATGTTTTTACCCAGGTTCGGGCCCTCTCAGTGGAGGTAAAACCCTACTCCTGCTTGATTAATATTGATGATATGGGTAGTACAAGAGTAGATCTACCACGAGATCAAGGAGGCTAAACCCTAGAAGCTAGCCTATGGTATGATTGTTGTTCGTCCTACGGACTAAAACCCTCCGGTTTATATAGACACCGGAGAGGGCTAGGGTTACACAGAGTCGGTTACAATGGTAGGAGATCTACATATCCGTATCTCCAAGCTTGCCTTCCACGCCAAGGAAAGTCCCATCCGGACATGGGACGAAGTCTTCAATCTTGTATCTTCATAGTCTTGGAGTCCGGCCGACGGTGAGAGTTCGGCTATCCGGACACCCCCTAGTCTAGGACTCCCTCAGTAGCCCCTGAACCAGGCTTCAATGACGACGAGTCCGGCGCACATATTGTCTTGGGCATTGCAAGGCGGGTTCCTCCTCCGAATAATTCATAGAAGATTTTGAACACCAGGATAGTGTCCGGCTCTGCAAAATAAATTACACATACCACTGTAGAGAGAATAATATTACACAAGTTCAATCTGCTGACGTATTTCGTGGCATGACATCACACCACGGCCAAGCCTTCATTCGAATTGTTTCAACTGTTCCACCTCAGCGTGTTTAGCAAAGTGGTTTCCTTGGCACGTCCTGTCAAAGAAGAGATCGTGTCCCCTTATTCCGGGATTCTCATCAATATGGGCGTGGGTAACCCAACCGTGCCATTGATTGCGGCGCTTGGGAGATGAGCAAGTTTTACTGGGCTGGTGGGGACGCATAGTTTCGTCCGCTCATATATAAGGGGATAAGGATCCACCTTTTTACCTACGCCTTCTTCCTCCTTTGCTTATCCATCTCCGCGCACTCGAGCTCCAGCGCCCAAGTCCGCACATCTCACCTCAACCTTCTCCAACCATGTCCGGAGCGGGAGGCAAGTGGATGGCCTCCTCTGTCATGGAGGGGCACATCAAGAGGCTGCGCAAGGCTGGATACTTGTCCAGCGATATCGCGCACCGACTTCCTGATGAGGGGCAGCTCATCCCCACCCCCAGGCCCCATGAGAGGGTGGTGTTCCTTCCCCATTTCCTTCGCGGACTGGGCTTCCCACTCCACCCAATTGTCCGGGGGCTCATGTTCTACTACGTCCTGGATTTCCATGATCTGGCCCCGAATTTCATCCTCAACATCTCGGTGTTCATCGTCGTGTGCGAGGCCTTCCTCTGTGTCCAGCCCCACTTCGGCTTATGGCTAAAGACTTTTAATGTCAAGCCGAAGGTAGTGAGCAGGCGCCAAGCAGAGTGCGGAGGCGCCATGGTGGGCAAAATGCCCAACATTACATGGCTCGAGGGCGCCTTCGTGGAAACTATCAAGGGGTGGCAATCGGGGTGGTTCTACATCACCGAGCCGCGTGACCCTGAATGGGCAGCGGCCCCCGAATTCAGATCTGGTATCCCCACACGGCTCACCTCCTGGAAAGAGAAGGGCCTGACATGGGCGATTCGGAGGAGCTGACCGGACTTCAATCCTGCGTCCAAACCCTGGTGAACAATAAGCTCAAGCTTGTCAACGTAATCCAGGTCATGCTCGTCCGCCGGATCCTCCCGTGCCAACAACGGGCTTTCAATTTGTGGGAGTTTGATCCAGCACAGCACCCAACACTGAGCAGGCTCTTCGACACTACGTATGAAGACGCCTGGAGGGTGCTGTTCAAGGGCGCCGAGGCTCCCTCATCCACTACCGAAGATCGCGGATTCAGCTCGCAGCGTCAAGCCGGCGAGGTAAGCTATTTTGTCCTTTATGGGACACTTGCTTTCCATAGTTTGACTCTATGTGGGGTCTAAAACTCCCATTACCTTTGAAAGGCTTGGAAGAAGACGTCCGGGCAGGTTAACTGCCTAGATCCCTTGCCACGAAGACCCAGTGGATGCCCGATTATCGGGACTGCTGGCCCCGGCGCCTTACATGGTGCCGGAGAAGAAGGCCAAGAAGAAGGCCACGGGAACTCGGAGGAGTTCCCGGCGCCAAGTGTTACCGGACTCATCGTCCGATGAGTCCGAGGTGGACTCCTCCCACGAAGACGAGGAGGAGAAGAAAGAGGCCTCTCCCCCAGCGGGGGAAGAGAAAAGGCGAAGGCTTCCCCAACGGGGGAGGCCGAAGGGTCCAAGAAGGGAAGGACCCTTCCTCCGGACTGTTCTACCAACGTCGACGACGGCGAGGAGGGGTGGCCCTCAAGGGCCAAGCCCCTAGCGAGATCGTAAGTGTCCGGATTCCAGAATAGCTTATGATTTTCCTTTCTTCGCATAGTGTCTTCTAACGCCGAACACAACCATGTAGCCCGCCCAAGGACGACCTTCCCGCTTCGTCGAGCAGGTCCCTGGGTTCGTCGGATGTGAATAGCGCTTCACTTCTGACTGCCTCCTCCCCCCGTGACACAAACGACGCCGAGGCGGGGTCCCAGAAAGGGACCAGCCAGGAGGAGGAGGCCCCGGAGGTGCCGCAGGGCAACCTCCCGGACTTTGGGCAGGACTCCGCACCGGAACCTTCGGTGGTTCCGGAGTCCGGCGGGCGGCCCCTTCGTAAGAAGGGCGAGACGGCGACGCCGGTGACCTCCATCCAACCGGAGGCGCCAGATAATTTGCTGGAGGCGCTCAACGGCGCTTCCATCAAAGAGGAACACCGCACTATTATGAGTGCGGTGATTCGGAAAGTTCAGTCCGCCAAGAGCGGGCTGACCGAAGCCTGCACCAGCCTTCTAACACGCTTTGAGGTAAGGATTTTAAGATACGTAAAAATAGTACCGCATAGACAGTAGCCCCTGATGCTCAGTTCGGTGTTCGGAAAGAAAAGCGGGACTGAGGATCTAATAAGATACGCAGGAGTCTAACGTAAGTATGTCAATATGGGAATGCAGGCTGCGCTGCTAACCTCTACCGCACTGACTGCGGAGGTCACTGCCTTGAAGCAGAGCCTCGAGCGGTCCGAGAGCGAGATCGGCCGTGCCAAGAAGCAGCTCGAGGACAAGGAAGGTAAGTAATACCTTATTAAAGTGATACCTTATAGAAAGGATTTGGTTGCAAAAAATGACAGGAATAACGTGGCTATTGCAGGGGTTACAAACGAGGTGGCGACCCTGAAGGAGGCAGTGTCCGCGGCCGAGCGCAATGTGGCCGTGGAACGCACCGAGCAAGAGAAGCAGGAGGCGCGGGTGGTGGAGGTGCGGCGAGAGCTCCAGGCTCTCGTGGAAAAACACGAGAGTTTGGAGCGTGACTCGAAGACTCGAGAGTCCGAGCTCGCGTCGGCTCTTGAGAGTGCCAAAGCCGCTAAGGCCGAAGCCCAAAAGGCCCTCCGGGAAATCGAGGCGGTGAAGAAGATAGCGACGGGTAAGGCATTCTTCATGCAAAGCAAGCATGCAAAAGTGAATTACTTGTTACTTACCCGAATTAGGAGCTCTCCAGGAGTGTTCGCAGATCTGCCCCGTAGCATGTCCGATGCTGCCGCGTTCTACAGAGCCGAGGAGGGGAGCTCGATGGAAAAGGTGTTCTGGTCTCAGTATGCTGAGGCCGGACATCCGGTGCCCCTGAGCGACCAGCTGAAGCAGCTGGTCGAGCTCCACAAGGTGGCCGAACAGGCCATGAAGGGCCTCATAGGTCGGCTGTGGCCCAAAGAAGCCATGCCTAGGAGCTACTTCGGTCTGGTGCGGCGGCTGGTGGACGCCTGTCCATGGGTTGAAGTCATCAAGCACTCCGCCTGCATTGAAGGTGCCCGCCGGGCCCTTACCCGTGCTAAAGTGCACTGGGGCAGGATGGACGTCGAGAAGCTTGTGACAGACGCGCCACCGCCGGGCAAGGAGTATCGCACGCCCGAGATGTATTATAAGGGTGTCCTGAAGGGTGCCTGCCTTATTGCGGATGAATGCTCCAAAGATGTAATTTTTGAGTAGACTCGCATTTTGTTATCCTGTGCGCTGAAAACTTTGTTCATATGCGCTAAGAAATGCTTGTTAATTTAAAATATTACCTTCTGTGCGGCCGTTTATCAAATCTAAGAGATGGCAAGTCGTTGGCTTCGGCTCCCATGCCACGAGTACTGGGGTGTTCGGGATAAACTTGAGCGCTCTTGTTCCCATTTTTGGGTCCTTCTAGGGAGGCGCTCAACACAACGAACGAGGCAACCAGACTTATAATGCTTGAACACTCTCACTTAGCCATAGAATTCTATAATTTTAAATTTTGGCGAAGCCCCTAGTGTTCGGAAGGCCGAATTCGGGGCGCTATCCATGCCTGGGGCCGGACAAAGCCGGCTCCTCGCTCTAAGCGGCATAAGTCTTTAGGGACTCGAAAGAACCTCACGAACAGTGACCAGCTCTCGCCTTATCATGACGGTCAGTTTTAGCTTTCTCCACTGAGGTGCTCAACCCAGCTCAACTGGGGCACAATCACAGTGGTTCTCCCAGCGCTACCTTAGCCGATATAACGGAACGTAAGGTACCAAAACATGGGAGCCGGGCAAACCCAACTATTGACCCAAGACATGATTCAGAGCCGATGCATATAAGCTATAAGTTCGGGGTGCCGCACTTGTGAAAGTGTTCGGACTTATCACACCATACTTTGGGGAACTTAAGCCCCTGGTGTATTTGGCCGTACCAAGGCGTACGGGTGCAACATGTCATAAGTGAACATATATAGAAAGGAATGCAATGATAGGCAAAAAGCGATGCATTGTTTATTCAAAAGATACTACAATGAAGGCAGAATGATACAAATAGTGCGATAAGCAAGGGGTGAGACTATTTAACATGTCCCCCTCCAGGGGTAGGCTGCGGAATGGTATGTAAAATAGGTATAATGCTCGTAATGGAGACCACCTGAATACTCGTCGTAGCTTTTCTGCTTCCCTGGCTGTTGCATCGTGAGTTCGGCAGATCTACTGCCGGACATGGCTTCTGGAAAATGGAGTCCTGAGAATAAGAAAAAAAAAGAATGACAAATTTGGGAGCCCCTGGTGTGGTTGATCCACACTCTGGGCATGCCGTGGTCGTGCCCCTCCCCCTATGCCCATGGTACCTCCAGAGCGTAGTGATGTACGCGTGGTACTGGTCTTGCGATTTCGTGAGGGCTGGGGTTGGGGCCCGCATTGCTACACGTGCTCCGAACATGCCAGGTGGTCTTGTTTTAGGTTACTCCGGGCGCGCTTGATGGTGTCCGGTCGCTTAACCGCCGGACTCGAGAATTGCCTTAGGAGGCTACTCTGCACTTCCGCTGCGAGAGCCGCTGTATGCTCCTCTGTTCGGAGAGAGCGTTCGGTGTTTCCGTTGACCGTGATGACTCCTCGAGGGCCTGGTGTCGGTGTCAAAACCGGCGGATCTCGGGTAGGGGGTCCCGAACTGTGCGTCTAGGCGGATGGTAACAGGAGACAAGGGACACGATGTTTTACCCAGGTTCAGGCCCTCTTGATGGAGGTAAAACCCTACGTCATGCTTGATTAATATTGATGATGTGTATTACAAGAGTGGATCTACCACGAGATCAAGGAGGCTAAACCCTAGAAGCTAGCCTATGGTATGATTGTTGTAATGGATGTTGTGTCCTACGGACTAAAACCCTCCGGTTTATATAGACATCGGAGAGGGATAGGGTTACACAGAGTCAGTTACAATGGTAGGAGATCTACATATCCGTATCGCCAAGCTTGCCTTCCACGCCAAGGAAAGTCCCATCCGGACACGGGACGGAGTCTTCAATCTTGTATCTTCGTAGTCTTGGAGTCCAGCGGATAATGATAGTCCGGCTGTCCGGACACCCCCTAGTCCAGGACTCCCTCAGTAGCCCCTGAACCTGGCTTCAATGATGATAAGTCCGGCGCGCATAATGTTCGGCATTGCAAGACGGGTTCCTCCTTTGAATAATCCATAGAAGATTGTGAACACCAGGATAGTGTCCGGCTCTACAAAATAAGTTCCACATTCCACCGTAGAGAGAATAATATGTGCACAAGTTCAATCTGCTGACGTGTTCTGCGGCATGACGTCACACCACTACCAAGCTTTTACTTGAATCGTTTTTTATTATACCACCTCAGCGCGTTTAGCGAAGCGGTTTCCTTGGCATGTCTTGTCGAAGCAGAGATCGTGTTCCCCTTATTCCGGGATTCTCATCAATATGGACGTGGGTAACCCAACCGCGCCATTGATGGTGGCGCTTGGGAGATAAGCGAGTTTTACCAGGCCGGTGGGGACGTATAGTCTTCGTCCGCCTATATATAAGGGGATAAGGATCCACCTTTTCACCTGTGCCTTCTTCCTTCTTTGCTTATCCATCTTCGCGCACTCTCGAGCTCCAGCGCCCAAGTCCGTGCGTCTCGCCTCAACCTTCTCTGACCATGTCCGGAGCGGGAGGTAAATGGTTGGCCTCCACCGTTAAGGAGGAGCGCATCGCCAAACAGCGCAGCGCCGGATATCTTTCCGGCGACATTGCGCACCGACTGCCCGACAAGGGGCAGCTCATCCCCACCCCCAGGCCCCATGAGAGGGTCGTATTTCTCCCCCACTTCCTCCCCGGACTGGGCTTTCCACTTCACCCCTTTGTCTAGGGGATCATGTTCTTCTACGGCCTGGATTTCCATGATCTGGCGCCGAACTTCATCCTCAACATTGCAGCGTTCATCGTCGTGTGCGAGGCCTTCCTCTGCATCCAGCCCCACTTCGGCTTGTGGCTCAAGACCTTCAACGTCAAGCCGAAGGTAGTGAAGGGCACGCAGGCGGAGTGCGGAGGCGCCATGTTGGGTAAGATGCCCAACGTCCTCTGGTTCGAAGGGGCGTTCGTGGAGTCCGTCAAGGGGTGGCAGTCGGGGTGGTTCTAAATCACCGAGCCGCGCGACCCTAAGTGGGCGGCGGCCCCCGAGTTCAGATCTGGTATCCCTGTGCAGCTCACCTCCTGGAAAGAGAAGGGCTTGCTATGGGGTAGTTCGAAGGAGCTAACTGGACTCCAAGCCTGTATCCATAAGCTAGTGAACAAGAAGCTCAGGCTAGTCAATGTGGTCCAAGTCATGCTCGTCCGCCGGATTCTCCCATGCCAAGAACAGGCATTTAACCTATGGGAGTTTGATCCGGCACAACACCAGGCGTTGAGCAGGCTCTTCGACACGACGTACGAAGGCGCCTGGAGGGTGCTGTTTAAGGGCGCTGAAGCCCCCGCATCCGTGACGGAAGATCGCGGATTTCACTCGCAGGGTCCAGCTGACGAGGTAAGTGATTCTACCCCTTTATGGGACACTTTTTGTTAATAGTTCGACCCTAAGCGGGTTTCAATCTCCCTTTTCCTTTGACAGGAATGGATGAAGAAGGCCAAGCAGCTCATCTGCCCGGCTCCCATGCCAGAAGACCCAGTGGACGCCCGTCTAGCGGGGCTGCTGGTTCCGGCACCGCACGTGGTGCCGGAGAAGAAGGCCAAGAAGGTGGCCACGGGTACTCGAAAGAGTTCCCGTTTTCAGGTGTCCGATGACTCCGAGGTGGATTCCTCCCCCAAAGATGAGGAGGAGGAAGAAGACTCTCTCCCAGAGGAGGGAGAGAGAAAGAGGAAGGCCTCCCCAACAGGGGAGGCCGAAGGGTCCAAGAGGGGAAGAACTATTCCCCCGGACAGCTCCGCCAACACGAACGTTGGCGATGAAGAGTGGCCCTCAAGGGCCAGGCCTCCAGCGAGATCGTAAGTATCTGGATTCCTGAATGATCTGCAATTTCTTTTGTGTCACATAGTGTCCTTCTAATGTCGCATACTGCCTGCAGTCCGGCCGATGATGATCTCCCTGCTTCGTCGAGCGGGTCGTTGGCTGCGTCGGATGTGGATTCCATTCCGACTGCCTCCACCCCTCGTGTCGCTGAGGACGCCGAGGTGGGATCCCAGGAAGGGACCCATCGGGAGGAGGCTCCGGAGGCGCCGCAAGGCAGCCTCCCGGACTTTGCGCCGGACTCCACGCCGGAACCCGCAGTGGTTCCGGAGTCCGGCAGGCGGCCCCTTCCCAAGAAGGGCAAGACCATGATGCCGGCAGCCCCGGTCCAACCGGAGGCGCCGGACAACTTGTTGGAGGCGCTCAAAGGCGCTTCCATCGAGGAAGAACACCGCACTATCATGAGTGCGATGATTCAGAAGGTTCAGCTCGTCAAGAGCGGGCTGACCGAAGCCTGAAGTAGCCATCTAACAGGCTTTGAGGTAAGAAGTTAAAATTATGTAATGTAATACCGCATAGACAGTAGCCCCTGATGCTCGGTTCGGTGTTCGGAAAAAAAAGCCGGACTGAGGATCCAAAGAAGATATACGCAGGGTTGCTAAAAATTATGTCAGTATGGGTTTGCAGGCTGCGCTGCTGACCTCTGCCGCACTGACTGCGAAGGTCGGTGCATTGAAGCAGGATCTCAAGCGGTCCGAGCAAGAGCTCGGGCGTGCCAAGAAGCAGCTCGAGGACAAAGAAGGTGAGTAACACCACTTTGAAAATTTACCTTACAGAAAAGGATTTAGGTTGCAATAAAAATAACAAGGATAACGTGGGCACTGCTGGGGCCACTAACGAGGTGGCAACCCTGAAGGAGGCTGTGTCCGTGGCCGAACGCAATGCGGCCGCGGAACGGGCAGAGCGAGAGAAGCAGGAGGCGCGGGTGGTGGAAGTGCGGCAAGAGCTCCAGGCTCTCATGGAAAAGCATGAGTGTTTGGAGCGCGACTCAAAGACTCGAGAGTCCGAGCTTGCCACGGCTCTCGAAAGTGCCAAAGCCGCCAAGGCCGAGGCCCATAAGGCCCTTCAGGAGGTTGAGGATGTGAAGAAAATAGCGGCGGGTAAGGCATTTTTCATGCAAAGCAAGCATGTTAATGTAAACTACCTGACACTTACCTGAATTCGGAGCTCTCTAGGGGCGTTTGCAGATCTGCCTCGCAGTGTATCCGATGCCGCCGCATTCTACCGTGGCGAGGAGGGGAGCTCAACGGAGAAGGTCTTCTGGTCCCAGTACGCTGAGGCCGGCCATCCGGTGCCCCTAGCGACCAGCTGAAGCAGCTGGTCGAGCTCCATAAGGTAGCCGAGCAGGCCATGAAGGGCCTCATAGTCCGGCTGTGGCCTGGAGAGGCCATGCCTGGGAGCTACTTCGGCCTTGTGCGGCGGCTGGTGGATGCGTGCCCCTTGTTGGAGGTCGTCAAGCGCTCCGCCTGTATTGAAGGTGCTCGTCGGGCCCTTGCCCGCGCAAAGGTGCACTGGGGCAAGCTGGATGCGGAGAAGCTTATCACTGACGCGCCGCCAGCAGGCAAGGAGTACCGTACGCCCGAGATGTACTATAAGACTGTCCTGAAGGATGCCCGCAAGATTGCGGATGAGTGCCCCAGAGATGTAATTATTGAGTAGACTCGCTATGTATTATCCTGTGCGATGAAAACTTTGTTCATATGCGCTAAGCAACGCTTGTTTGATTTAAAATATTACCTTCTGTGTGGCCGTTTATAAAATCTGAGAGATGGCAAGTCGTCGGCTTCAGCCCCCAAGCCACGAGTGCTGGGGTGTTCGGGATAAACTTGAGCGCTCTTGTTCCCATTCTTGGGTCCATCTAGGGAGGCGCTCAACACAACGAACAAGGCAACCGGACTTATAATGCTTGAACACTCTCACTTAGCCATAGAATTCTATAATTTTAAATTTCGGCGAAGCCCCTAGTATTCGGAAGACCGAGTTCGGGGCGCTATCCACGCCTTGGCCGGACATTATCTGGTTCTTCGCTTGACGCGGCATAAGTCTTTAAGGACTCGAAAAGACCTCTCGAACAGCGACCAGTCTCTCGCCTTATCATGACAGTCAGTTTTAGCTTTCTCCACTGAGGCGCTCGCCCAGCTCAACCGGGGCGCAATCGCAGTGGTTCTCCCAGTGCCACCTTAGCCGACAGAACGGAACGTAAGGTACCAAAACGTGGGAGCCGGGCAAACCCAACTATTGACCCAAGACATGATTTGGAGCCGATTCATATAATGCTATAAGTTCGGGGTGCCGCACTTGTGAAAGTGTTCGGACTTATCACACCATAATGCGGGGAACATAAGCTCCTGGTGTATTCGGCCGTACCAAAATATACGGGTGCAAGATGTCATTAGTGAACATATATGTAAAGTAATACATTAACAGGCAAAAAGTGTTGCATTATGTATTCAAGGAATTCTGCTATGAGTGTGGTGCGGTAAGCAAGGGATTGGACTAATTAAACATGTCCCCCTCCAGGGGTGGGCTGCGGACTGGTGTATATAATCAAATTTAATGCTCGTAATGGAGACCACCTGAGTGTTCGTCGCAGCCTTCTTCCCTCCCTGGCTATTGCATCGTGAGTTCGGCGGGTTCACCGCCGGACAGGGCCTCTGGTGAACGGAGTCCTGTGTATACAAAGAAGGAAAATAATAAAAAAGAGCGACACACTTGTGAGCCCCTGGTGTGGTCGAGCTGCACTCTGGGTCTGTTGTGGTCGTGCCCCTCCCCCTAGGCCCATGGTATCTCCAGAGCGTAATGATGTACGCGGAGGGTTGGTCTTGCAATTATGCAAGGGCTGGGGTTGGGGCCGCATTGCTACGCGTGCTCGAATCGTGCCAGGTGGTCTTGGTTGATGTTGGTTCGGGCGCGTTCGGCCGTATCCGACCGTTTAACGGCCGGACTCGAAAATTGCCTTAGAAGGCTGCTCTGTACTTCTGCCGTGAGAGCCGCTGTGTGTTCCTCCGTTCAGAGGGAGCGTTCCGTATTTCCATTGACCGTGATGACTCCACGAGGGCCTGGCATCTTGAGCTTGAGGTATGCATAATGCGGCACCGCGTTGAACTTTGCAAACGCGGTTTGTCCGAGCAGAGCATGATAGTCGTTGCGGAACGGGACTATGTCGAAGATTAACTCCTCGCTCCGGAAATTGTCCGGGGATCCGAAGACCACTTCCCGTGTGACTGAGCCTGTACAATTGGCCTCAACACCTGGTATGACGCCTTTGAAGGTCGTCTTTGTAGGTTTAATCCTTGAGGGGTCTATGCCCATCTTGCGCACTGTATCCTGATAAAGCAGGTTCAGGCTACTGCCGCCGTCCATCAGGACTCTCGTGAGGTGAAATCCATCGACGATTGGGTCTAAAACCAATGCGGCGAATCCGCCGTGGCGGATACTGGTCGGATGGTCTCTTCGATCGAAAGTGATCGGGCAAGAGGACCATGAATTGAACTTAGGGGCGACTGGCTCCATCGCATATACGTCCCATAGTGCACGCTTCCGCTCCCTCTTGGGTATATGGGTTGCGTATATCATGTTTACCGTCCGCACTTGTGGGGGGAAACCCTTCTGTCCTCTACTGTTCGGCGGTCGGGTCTCTTCCTCGTTGTTGCTGTGCAACCCCTTGTCATTGTTTTCGGCAATTAACTTGCCTGCCTGCTTGAATACCCAACAATCTCTGTTGGTGTGATTAGCTGGCTTTTCGGGGGTGCCATGTATCTGGCATGAGCGGTCGAGTATTCGGTCCAAATTGGACGGACCCGGAGTGGTTCTTCTGAATGGCTTCTTCCGCTGACCGGGTTTAGAGCCTCGGAATCCGGCATTAACTGTCGTATCCTCCTTGTCGTCACCATTAACGCGGCATTTATTTTTGCTTCGACGCGACCTGCCGTTGTGGTCCTTAGTGTCTGGACTACCAGCATTTTTGCTGAGGTTGTTGCTGCGAGCTAGCCAGCTATCCTCTCCCGCACAGAAGCGGGTCATTAATGATGTGAGGGCTTCCATGGATTTCGGCTTTTCCTGTCCTAGGTGCCGGGCTAGCCATTCGTCGCGGATGTTATGTTTGAAGGCTGCGAGGGCTTCTGCATCCGGACAGTCGACGATTTGATTTTTCTTTGTTAAGAACCGTGTCCAGAATTGCCTGGCCGATTCGTCTGGCTGCTGGATTATGTGGCTTAGGTCATCGGCGTCTGGTGGCCGCACATATGTGCCCTGGAAGTTGTCGAGGAATGTGGCTTCCAGGTCCTCCCAACACCCAATTGACTCTGCGGGCAGGTTGTTAAGCCAATGCCGAGCTGGTCCTTTAAGCTTGAGCGGGAGGTATTTGATGGCGTGGAGATCATCGCCGCGGGCCATATGGATGTGAAGGAGATAATCTTCGATCCAAACCGCGGGGTCTGTCGTGCCATCGTAGGATTCAATGTTTACGGGTTTAAACCCTTCAGGGATTTGATGATCCATTACTTTGTCAGTGAAGCATAGCGGGTGTGCAGCGCCTCTGTATTGAGAAATATCACGACGTAGCTCCAGGGAGCGTTGTCTGCTGTGTTCGGCCCGGCCGGAGTTGTTGTATCCGGCTCGACGGTATTCGTCGTGGGTCGTGGGGCACCCACGTGATCCATAGATAGATCTGGATTGTCTTGCCTTATCCTCCAATATGTCCCGCAAGTCCGGCGCGTTCCCTCGTGGCTTCGTACTTTTCGAGCGATGCCGGGGTACGGTCTTGATGGAAGGCCTGGATGCCTCTCTGTCGCGACCACGGGGTGGTCGGTCGGCCGTATTGTGTGCTGGTGATGAAGGTATGTATGCTTCCTCCTCTAATCGGGGGAGCAACTTGCGTTTTGGGTAGCTTTTGGAGGGGCGTTCGAATTCATACTCTTCGGCCGCGAGGACCTCGGTCCATCTGTTGGCCAGCAGGTCTTGATCAGCTTGAAGCTGCTGCTGCTTTTTCTTTAGGCTATTTGCTGTGGTCATTAGCCTGCGTTTGAAACGCTCTTGTTCGACGGGATCCTCGGGCACGACGAATTCGTCGTCATTGAGGCTTGCCTCGTCTTCGGAGGGAGGTATGTAATTATCATCCTCGACCTCTTCATCTGCCGCTCTCTCGTGAGGGCTTGCTTCTGCATCCTCCTGCGCTGAATCTTGCTGGAGGGGATTGTCTTCGGCACTTTCTGGGGTGTTATTATCTCCTGTGCCAGAATCTCCATTCTTGCTATGGCAGGATTTAGAGCGGCGCCGCTGACGTCGGCGCTTGGGCTGTTTCTTTAAGGAATCTGCCTCCGCTGCTTCTTCACCGTCCCCATCTTTTGGGGTGTCCATCATGTATATGTCATATGACGAGGTGGTCTTCCAGTGCCCTGTAGGCGCTGGTTCTTGTTCGTCTCCGGCATCGTCGTCCATACCGTCGATGTCTTCGGAGTCATAGTCTAGCATGTCGGTTAGATCGTCGACAGTGGCTACAAAGTGGGAGGTGGGTGGGCTTTGAATTTCTTCGTCGTCCGCATCCCAACCATCCTGGCCATAATTCGGCCAGGGCTCTCTGGATAGCGAGAGATGCTTTAGCGAATTTAGAATGTCGCCAAAGGGCGAGTGCTGAAAGATGTCCGCAGCAGTGAACTCCATGATCGGCGCCCAATCGGATTCGATTGGCAGGGGCGCAGGAGGTTCGGAGTCCGGCAGGGAGTCCGGCACCTCCGAGTCACGAGCTTTATAGGGGACAAGGTCGGTGTTTGGCTCCATCGCCGCGGATGTTGCAGCTCCCGAGGCAGTGTCCAACCACTCGTCCTCGATCTGCACGATCGGCTCCGAACTATGGGTCGGATCAGATTCGTGTGCGGCCTCCAAGACACTGTCCGGCGGTAGAGCTAAATCGTGCCCATCGCGATAGTGTGGCACGCTTGGCTGCGGATCGGATCCATCAAAGATCAAGTCTCAGCGGATGTCCGCCATGAAGTTTAGGCTTCCAAATCTGACCTGACGGCCAGGGGCGTAGCTTTCGATCTGCTCCAGATGGCCAAGTGACTTAGCCCGCAGTGCAAAGCCGCCGAATACGAAGATCTGTCCGGGAGAAAAGTCTCACCCTGGACGGCGTTGTTGTTGATTGAAGAAGCCATCGAGCTTATCGGTGACGACACAGAGGAACTCTCAATGAAAGCACCAATGTCGGTGTCAAAACCGGCGGATCTCGGGTAGGGGATCCCGAACTGTGCGTCTAGGCGGATGGTAACAAGAGACAAGGGACACGATGTTTTACCCAGGTTCGGGCCCTCTTGATGGAGGTAAAACCCTACGTCCTGCTTGATTAATATTGATGATGTGTATTACAAGAGTGGATCTACCACGAGATCAAGGAGGCTAAACCCTAGAAGCTAGCCTATGGTATGATTGTTGTAATGGATGTTGTGTCCTACGGACTAAAACCCTCCGATTTATATAGACACCGGAGAGGGCTAGGGTTACACAGAGTCGGTTACAATGGTAGGAGATCTACATATCCGTATCGCCAAGCTTGCCTTCCACGCCAAGGAAAGTCCCATCCGGACACGGGACGGAGTCTTCAATCTTGTATCTTCGTAGTCTTGGAGTCCGGCGGACGATGATAGTCCGGCTGTCCGGACACCCCCTAGTCCAGGACTCCCTCACCTGGCATCTTGAGCTTGAGGTATGCGTAGTGCAGCACCGCATTGAATTTTGCAAATGCGGTTCGTCCGAGCAGTGCATGATAGCCGCTGCAGAACGGGACTATGTCGAAGATTAACTCCTCGCTTCGGAAGTTATCCGGGGATCCGAAGACCACTTCAAGTGTAACTGAGCCTGTACAATTGGCCTCTACACCTGGTATGACGCCTTTGAAGGTCGTCTTTGTGGGTTTGATCCTTGAGGGATCTATGCCCATCTTGCGCATTGTATCCTGATAAAGCAGGTTCAGGCTGCTGCCGCCGTCCATCAGGACTCTAGTGAGGTGAAATCCATCGATGATTGGGTCTAAAACCAATGCGGTGAATCCGCCATGGCGGATACTAGTGGGGTGGTCCCTTCGATCAAAAGTGATCGGGCAGGAGGACCACGGATTGAACTTTGGGGCAACTGGCTCCATCGCGTATACGTCCCTGAGCGCACGCTTCCGCTCCCCTTTGGGTATGTGGGTTGCGTATATCATGTTCACCATCCACACTTGTGGGGGGAAACCCTTCTGTCCTTTATTGTTCAGCGACCGTGTCTCCTCCTCGTCATCGCTATGCAGCCCCTTGTCGTTGCCTTCGACGATTAACTTGCCTGCCTGATTGAACACCCAACAATCTCTGTTGGTGTGATTAGCTGGCTTTTCGGGGGTGCCGTGTATCTGGCACGAGCGATCGAGTATCCGGTCCAAATTGGACGGGCCCGGAGTAGTTCTTTTGAATGGCTTTTTCCGCTGACCGGGTTTAGAGCCTCTGAATCCGGCGTTGACTGCCGTATCTTCAGTATTATCACCGTTAATGCGGCATTTGTGCTTATTGCGACGCGACCTGTCATTCTTGTCTTTGGTATCCGAACTACCGGAGTTTTTGGTTAGGTTGTTACTGCGGGCTAGCCAGCTGTCTTCTCCCGCACAGAAGCGGGTCATGAGTGATGTGAGGGCTGCCATTGATTTCGGCTTTTCCTGTCCTAGGTGCAGGCAAGCCATTCATCGCGGATGTTGTGTTTGAAGGCTGCAAGGGCCTCTGCATCCGGACAGTCGACGATTTGATTTTTCTTTGTTAAGAACCGTGTCCAGAATTGTCTGGCCGATTCGTGTGGCTGCTGAATTATGTGGCTTAGGTCATCGGCATCTGGTGGTCGCACATACGTGCCCTGGAAGTTATCGAGGAATGCGGCTTCCAGGTCCTCCCAACACCCAATCTATTCTGCTGGCAGGCTGTTGAGCCAATGCCGAGCTGGTCCTTTAAGCTTGAGTGGGAGGTATTTGATGGCGTGAAGATCATCACCACGGGCCATGTGGATATGAAGGAGATAGTCTTCGATCCAAACCGCAGGATCTGTTGTGCCATCGTAGGATTCAATGTTCACGGGTCTGAACCGTTCGGGGATCTGATGATCCATTACTTCATCTGTGAAGCATAGTGGGTGTGCGGCACCTCTGTATTGGGCTATATCATGACGCAGCTCAAACGAGCTTTGTCTATTGTGTCCAGCCCGGCCGGGATTGCTGTATCTGGCGTGACGATTGTCGTCGCGTATTGTAGGGCGCCCACGCGATCCATAGATCGATCTTGTTTGCCTTGCCTTATCCTCCAATATGTCTCGCAAGTCTGGTATGTTCCCCCGTGGCTTTGTACTTTTCGAGCGATGCCGGGGTGCGGCTTTAGTGGAGGGCCTAGGGGCCTCTCTGTCGCGGCCACGATGTGGCCGGTCGACCGTATTGTGCGCTGGTGATGTAGGTTTATGTGCTTCCTCCTCTAATCGGGGTAGCAGCTTGCGTTTGGGGTAGCTTTTGGAGGGGCGTTTGAGTTCATACTCTTCGGCCGCAAGGACTTCAGTCCATCTATCGGCTAGCAAGTCTCGGTCAGCTCTAAGCTGTTGCTGCTTTTTCTTGAGGCTGCTTGCCGTGGCCATAAGCCTGCGTTTGAAACGCTCTTGTTCGATGGGATCCTCAGGCACAACAAATTCGTCGTCGTCGAGGCTTGCCTCGTCTCCGGAGGGAGGCATGTAATTATCATCCTCTACCTCTTCGTCTGCCGCTCTCTCACGAGGGCTGGCTTCTCCGTCCTCCTGTGTTGAATCTTGCTGGAGGGGGTTGTCTTCGACACTGTCCGGGGTGTTATTATCTCCGGTGCTGGAATCTCCATTCTTTCTGTGGCGGGGTTTGGAGCGGCACCGCTGATGCCGACGCTTGGGCTGCTTTTTGGAGGGGTCATCCTCCGCTGGTCCATCGCCATTCCCATCCTTTGGGGTGTCCACCATGTATATGTCATATGACGAGGTGGCTTTCCAGTGCCCTGTAGGCGCTAGTTCTTGGTCGTCTCCGGCATCGTCGTCCATACCGTCGATATCTTCGGAGTCGAAGTCTAGCATGTCGGTTAAGTCATCGACAGTGGCTACAAAGTGGGTGGTGGGTGGGGTTTGAATTTCTTCGTTGTCCGCATCCCAACCGTTCTGACCATAATCCGGCCAGGGCTCTCCTGATAAAGAGAAACACTTTAGCGAGTTCAGAATGTCGCCAAAAGGCGAGTGCTGAAAGATGTCCGCAGCGGTGAACTCCATGATTGGCGCCCAATCAGATTCGATTGGCAGGGGCGCGGAAAGTTCGGGATCCGGAGAGGAGTCCGGCACCTTGGAGTCACGAGCTTCACAAGGGACAGGGTCGGTATTCGGCTCCATCGCCGTAGAGGTAGCAGCCCCTGAGGTGGTGTCCAGCCACCCGTCCTCGATCGGTGTAGTCGGTTCCGAGCTAAGGGTCTGAGCGGACTCTTGTGCGGCCTCCAGGGCACTGTCCGGCAGCAGAGCTAAATCATGCCCATCGTGACAGTGCGGCGCGCTCGGCTGTGGCTCGAATCCTTCGAAGATCAAGTCTCCGCGGATGTTGGTCGTATAGTTCAAACTTCCAAATCTGACCTGATGGCCAGGGGCGTAGCTTTCGATCTGCTCTAGATGGCCAAGTGAATTGGCCCGCAGTGCGAAGCCACCGAATACGAAGATCTGTCCGGGGAGAAAAGTCTCACCCTGGACCGCGTTGTTGTTGATTGAAGGAGCCATCGGGCCTATAGGTGACGACACAGAGGAACTCTCAATGGAAGCACCAATGTCGGTGTCAAAACCGGCGGATCTCGGGTAGGGGGTCCCGAACTGTGCGTCTAGGCGGATGGTAATAGGAGACAAGGGACACGATGTTTTTTCCCAGGTTCGGGCCCTCTCGGTGGAGGTAAAACCCTACTCCTGCTTGATTAATATTGATGATATGGGTAGTACGAGAGTAGATCTACCACGAGATCAAGGAGGCTAAACCCTAGAAGCTAGCCTATGGTATGATTGTTGTTCGTCCTACGGACTAAAACCCTCCGGTTTATATAGACACCGGAGAGGGATAGGGTTACACAGAGTCGGTTACAATGGTAGGAGATCTACATATCCGTATCGCCAAGCTTGCCTTCGACGCCAAGGAAAGTCCCATCCGGACACGTGATGAAGTCTTCAATCTTGTATCTTCATAGTCTGGGAGTCCGGCCAACGGTGAGAGTTCGGCTACCCGGACACCCCGTAGTCCAGGACTCCCTCAAGGAGGCTGGCGTTTTGGCATGGGCCACGTCAGAATTTTGCGCGTACCTGGACACCAGGGGCTTATTACCAAGGGCGTTGTTCGGCCCATTTTCATAAAGACCAAATACCTTAGGGAGTGTTCGGCGTCTCGAGTTAGGCCTTATATACATCAGCTCCGAATCATGTCTTTGGTCAAATGTTAGGTTTGCCCGGCTCCTATGTTTTGTTGCCTTACGTTCCGCTCTATCAGCTAAGGCGGCACCAGGAGAACTACTGCGATTGTGCCCCCGTTCGGCCAGGCGAGCACCTCAGTAGAGAAAGCCGAAAACTGACTGTCATGATATAGCGTGAGACTGGTCAACCACTCAATGACCCGCCGGAATCTTTAGGATTCCTCCGCCTTGACGAAGGGCCGTTTCCCGGTCAGGCACATACGCGCCCCGAATTCGGGTGAGCGCGGTGCCCCTAGGGGCTATATAGTAGCCCCACTGTCAAACTCCTATGGCTAAGTGAAAGTGATAAAGCATTATAGTCCGGTTGCCTAGTTTGCCGCGCTACCACCTCCTTCATAGGACCAAGACGTTGGATCAAGTGTGAAAATGCGCCTTTTGCAAACACCCCCGCATTATATGCGTGGGGGCTGAAGCCGAAGATGCCATCTTTTAGGTTATATATACATATACATTAGCGGCCGCACAGGAGGTATTTTAATTCTTGAATGGCACAAGTATAAAAAGCTTTTATATTCCATCAATACATTGTTTCACAATAATACATGTTATTCGAACATAATGTCCTTCGAGCACTGCGTCTATTAAACGAGCGCCCTGCAGAACTTCCTGAAAATAGTGCTCGACAGGTACTCGGCTTCCGTCCGAATCTTGGGATGCAACATCGGTGGCCTTCATCTCCGCCCAGTATGTCTTGACACGGGCAAGAGCCATCCGCGCACCCTCTATTCATGCCGACCTCCTCATTGCATTGATATGCGGCACCACACCAAGGAACTGCTGCACCAAGCCAAAATAACTCTTCTGCTCGGGCCTTTTCGGCCACAAAAGACTCACGACATCCTTCATGGCAAGTCCGGATAACCTATTCAACTCTGCCCATTCGGCCAAGCGATCGGTTAATGGAAGTGGGCACTCTGGATTATGGAATTGCGACCAAAAAACCTTTTCCATTTCGTGATCCTTTTGATCTCGGAAGTGTTCGGCCGCGTCCGTGGCACTTGCCGCC
Source organism: Triticum timopheevii (assembly GCA_963921465.1). Classification (NCBI taxonomy): domain Eukaryota; kingdom Viridiplantae; phylum Streptophyta; class Magnoliopsida; order Poales; family Poaceae; genus Triticum; species Triticum timopheevii. The sequence goes on from OY997266.1 coordinate 372,803,203, forward strand.
AAGTCCAGATAAGCATCCTCCGCACTCCACAGCCGGTCCAACTGAGCATATTTAGGATCCACGAATTTCCTCCGCAACAGAAAGGGCTTTCCAGCCGCGATATCTCCGGTCTGACGCAGCTCCTCCTTCATAGCTCTCATCGCAGAGCGAGCATCCTTGGCCTCAGTAGTGGCCTTCTTCAGGTCCTATTGTACCGCTCGATCTTCTTTTTCAAGAAGCTTGCAGTGGTCGGCAGCATTCTTCAACTTCACGGCCATCTCGGCCATTTCCTTCTTGCTTCGGCAGTGAGCAGCCTGTTCGGCTTTTAGCTCTTCGGCCGCCTTTAAGGCTGCCGCATCGCTCTTTCTGGCCTGCTCCTTGGCTCAGGTGAGCTCCGCCCGATGGTTCTCCATGGCAGCGGCACCATCTGCATCAAGCATACATGTTGTAAGACACGGGCATCAAGTTCCCTTACCAGGTGTCCATGGAGAAATTACATACCTTGTGACTCGTCAAGTCGCTTATTGACAAGCGCGATGTCGGCATCCGCCATGTCAAGTTGCCGCTTTAGTTCGGCAAATTCATCAGTCCGGCTAGCCACAGGACCCTTCGCCACCTACATAGGAAGGGCGACATATTATACCTGGGATTATGATCCTCGGCGCGCTGTCATTTTTTGACAACACACCGAGCCTCAGGGGCTACTATCTACACAGGGCGCATTTTATACGCGGAACTGTCAGAAGGTACATCATTTTGCGTACCTCAAAACCTGTCAGTAAACTTATGACGGCTTCGTGCAAACCGCTCTCAGCGGATGAAATCCTTTCAATCACCGTACCCATTAACGCACGGTGATCTTCTGAGATAGACGCTCGCCCGAGCAGATCCTTCAGTTCCTCCGACCGTACACCAGGTGGTGCCGGACTGGTCTGATGGCCTTTTTCGAAGGCCGGACGCGGAGGGCTTTGGGGGGACATACGACTGCCTGCCGGCCCCGCCGGACTCGGAGAAACTCTCCGCGACGACACCTCAGGGTCGCCCGCCTCGCAACACGGTACGGCAGGGGGAGGCGTTTCGCTCTCCATCATCTCCGGATGAAGATCCCCTGAAGATGAGCTCTGCTGAGAAGGGCTAAGATCCGAACTACAAGGTAAAATTTCGGTTATCTTCATCAGAAATAGGGCAGGGATATCCTTTATTTTAAAAAAAGTCCCCTTTTTACTCACGGCTCGGTGGAGGGCTGATCCCCTTGGGGGCACAATGCTGCCGAGGCATCTCTCGGCGCAGGACCCTCTAACGAAGATTTCTTCCCCCGCTTTGAGACCATGGTCTCCGGTTCTTCAGAGGCGGTCCTCTTCTTCCCTTGGATGGAGGGATTCTCGATCCCTCCTTTCCTGATAGCCTCCTTCACGGAGGCGGTACCTTCCTTGTTCCCCCCTTCACCTTCTTCCGAAGGTGCAACCTCTAGCATCCTGGTTAACACGGGATCCGGCGTGGTCTCAGGGAGGGGGGCCGGACACCTGATTAACTTTGCTTTCGCTATCCACTCCTGTTCAAGGGACAACTCTTTTGAGGGCAAATTCATGATAAATATGGGATAGCGTGTCCGGGTACAGGGCTACTTACTTGAGTATCCGGGCGATTGCAGCTTAGGCCTGCGTCCTCGGTCAAGTCCGGACACATCACTTGTGATCCGAAGAAAAGCTTATACATCTCCACGGGCGTTGCGCCCATAAAATGTTGGAGAGCTCATGGTCCCTCCGGGTTAAATTCCCACAGACGGAGGGGGCGACGTTTGCAGGGCAGGGTGCGACGAATCAGCATGACCTGCGCTACTACGACCAGAGTGATCTCTTTCTCTAGGAGGTCTTGAATGCGGCCCTGCAACAAGGGCACGTCCTTGGATGTCCCCTAGTCAAGTCCTTTATTGACCCATGATGCCAGCCGTGGTGGAGGACCCGAGCGAAAGGCAGGTGGCGCCACCCATTTGGTGCCCCTGGGAGCTGTGATATAAAACCACTCTTGTTGCCATAGGCTGAGCTCCTCTTGAAAAGAGCCCTCGGGCCACGGAGCATCAGCATTCTTGCTTATAATAGCCCCTCTGCACTCTGCCTGCTGCCCCTTGATCATCTTCGGCTCCACTTTGAAGGTCTTGAGCCACAATCTGAAGTGAGGGGTAATGCGGAGGAAGGCTTCACATACGACAATGAACGATGAGATGTGGAGGATGGACTCCGGATCCAAGTCGTGAAATTCCAACCCATAATAAAACATGAGCCCTCTCACGAAGGGGTCCGTCGGGAAGCCTAGCCCCCGAAGGAAGTGATACGCGACCACCACGCTTTCACCAGGCTTGGGAGTGGGAATAACCTGCCCTTGGGAAGGCAGCCTATGCGAAATTTCGCCGGTTAGATTCCTGGCATCTCTTAGCTTTAGTACGTCTTCTTCCGTAATGGAGGAAGGCATCCACCGGCCTTGCAGGTCGGAGCAGGACATCATCGAAGGTCTGAAGCGCCTAAATCTAGAGCTTTGGGAGTTGGAACTCCAGGCGAGGGGCGTATTCGATTGAGATTGAAAGAAAGGAGTGGAGCCTTGGTCTCTTTATAAAGAGGTTGAATACCAAGAGCCTTCCCCGTGATCGTTCAGGACTCGCCTTCGATAGAGGAGACGTGCCAACGGGCACGACTGGGTTACCCGCGCCCGTATTAATGAGAATCCCGGAATAAGGGGACACGATCTCTGCTTTGACAAGACGTGCCAAGGAAACCGCCTCGCTAAACGCACCGAGCTGGGACAGTAAAACCGATTCGAATAAAGGCTTGGCCGTGGTGTGATGTCACGCCATGGAATACGTCAGCAGATTGGATTTGTGTAAATGTTATTCTCTCTACGGTGGTATGTGGAACTTATTTTGCAGAGCCGGACACTATACTTGTGTTCAAAATCTTCTATGAAGTATTCGGAGGAGGAACCCGCCTTGCAATGCCGAAGATAATATGCGCGCCGGACTCGTCATCATTTAAGCCTGGTTCAGGGGCTACTGAGGAAGTCCTGGTTTAGGGGGTGTCCGGATGGCCGGACTATAGCCTTTGGCCAGACTCCTGGACTATGAAGATACAAGATTGAAGACTTCGTCCCGTGTCCGGATGGGACTTTCCTTGGCGTGGAAGGCAAGCTTGGCGATACGGATATGTAGATCTCCTACCATTGTAACCGACTCTGTGTAACCCTAACCCTCTTCGGTGCCTATATAAACCGGAGGGTTTTAGTCCGTAGGACGAACAACAACCATACCATAGGCTAGCTTCTAGGGTTTAGCCTCTCTGATCTCGTGGTAGATCCACTCTTGTACTACCCATATCATCAATATAAATCAAGCAGGAGTAGGGTTTTACCTCCATCGAGAGGGCCCGAACCTGGGTAAAAACATTGTGTCCCTTGTCTCCTGTTACCATCTGCCTAGACGCACAGTTCGGGACCCCCTACCCGAGATCCGCCGGTTTTGACACCGACAACCACATACGGAGAATCTACACATAAAATGCATCAATATACATCCGTATGTGGTCCACAGTGAAATATCTACGAAGACTTATATTTAGGAACGGAGGGAGTACTACTCAGGTCGGAGGAGTGCGAACCACGGCAGCTCAGTGAACCAGCAGTGCGAACCATGGTAGCCCAGTGAACCAGCAGTAGAAAACAATGTGGTGATATGGCCATAAAAACAATGTGCTACGGTCCACACTGTAGCATGTATAGTAACACTCCTCTTTGTTTGGATCCCTGAGTTAGAGCTAGTTTGGGTTGAAACAGCCTCAAATTACCGAAACAAGAGGGTTTAGTTTGAGCTAGTTTGCTCTAACCCAGCTAAAAAAACTAGCCCGGTGGAGAGGTTCTAATTGGGTTAGTTATCCTCGGGCCCACTAAAAGAGAACTAAAAAATCTCACCTGCCCGCACCAGATCGCTTCCCTAAAAAAATCTCACCTGCCCGCACCAGATCGCTTCCCCCCCCCTCTCGCACGACTCCTCTCTGTTCCCCATAGGGTCGCCCGCCCAAGCGCGCTCGCCCTCTCTCTCCTCCGGCCGCCCTCTCCTTCCGGCCTCCGCCGCCCTACTTAGTCCGCCCTCTCCCTCCGACCTTCAAAGGTCGCCCCGCTCCCCCTTCACCAGTCGTTTTTCTCCCTCTGTCGTGCGCCGCAGCGGCACATCTACCAGGGAGGTCGCGAGAGGAGTGAGTTTGTTCGTTCCTTCTCTGTCTCACGACCATATCATTGATCTTGCTTGCTCTAGCGCTAATTCTGATTTGGAAAAGTAGATCCTGATCAAACTTTCTATAGATTTGTGGTGCACGCATGGAATTGTTTGATGCTGCTTGAGGAGGTAATAAATCTTTCTAGAGGCCCAAAGATTCAGTTCACGTTTCTAGGTATTTCAATTTTAGGCTTGCATTATTTGTAGAGTCCCAAAGATTCAGTTCACCTTTCTAGGTATTTCAATTTCAGGCTTACATTATTTCTAGAGGCCCAAAGATCCAGTTCACCTTTCTAGGTATTTCAGTTTCAGGCTTGCATTATTTCTAGAGGCCCAAAGATTCAGTTCACCTTTCTAGGTATTTCAGTTTCAGGCTTGCATTATTTCTAGAGGCCCAAAGATTCAGTTCACCTTTCTAGGTATTTCAGTTTCAGGCTTGCATTATTTCTAGCGGCCCAAAGATTCAGTTCACCTTTCTAGGTATTTCAGTTTCAGGCTTGCATTATTTCTAGAGGCCCAAAGATTAAGTTCACCTTTCTAGGTATTTTAGTTTCAGGCTTGCATTATTTCTAGAGGCCCAAAGATTCAGTTCACCTTTCTGGGTATTTCAGTTTCAGGCTTGCATTATTTCTAGAGGCCCAAAGATTCAGTTCACCTTTCTAGGTATTTTAGTTACAGACTTGCATTATTTCTAGAGGCCCTGAGGGAGTCCTGTACTAGGGGGTGTCCGGATATCCGAACTCTCACCGTCGGCCGGACTCCAAGACTATGAAGATACAAGATTGAAGACGTTGTCCCGTGTCCGGATGGGACTTTCCTTGGCGTGGAAGGCAAGCTTGGCGATACAGATATGTAGATCTCCTACCATTGTAACCGACTCTGTGTAACCCTAGCCCTCTCCGTGTCTATATAAACCGGAGGGTTTTAGTCCATAGGACGAACAACAATCATACGATAGGCTAGCTTCTAGGGTTTAGCCTCCTTGATCTCGTGGTAGATCTACTCTTGTACCACCCATATCATCAATATTAATCAAGCAGGAGTAGGGTTTTACCTCCACCGAGAGGGCCCGAACCTGGGTAAAAACATCGTGTCCCTTGTCTCCTGTTACCATCCGCCTAGACGCACAGTTCGGGACCCCCTACCCGAGATCCGCCGGTTTTGACACCGACATTGGTGCTTTCAATGAGAGTTCCTCTGTGTCGTCACCTATAGGCCCGATGGCTCCTTAGATTAACAACAACGCGGTCCAAGGTGAGACTTTTTTCCCCGGAGAGATCTTCGTATTCGGCGGCTTCGCACTGCGGGCCAATTCACTTGGCCATCTGGAGCGGATCGAAAGCTACGCCCCTGGCCATCAGGTCAGATTTGGAAGTTTGAACTATACGGCCGACATCCGCGGAGACTTGATCTTCGACGGATTCGAGCCACAGCCGAGCGCGCCGCACTGTCACGATGGGCATGATTTAGCTCTGCTGCCAGACAGTGCCCTGGAGGCCGCACAAGAGTCCGCTTCGACCCTTAGCTCAGAACCAACTGCGCCGATCGAGGGCGGGTGGATGGACACCGCCTCGGGGGTTGCTACCTCTATGTCGATGGAGCCAAATACCGACCCTGTCCCTTGTGAAGCTCGTGACTCCAAGGTGCCGGACTCCTCTCCCGATCCCGAACCTTCCGCGCCCCTGCCAATCGAATCCGATTGGGCGCCGATCATGGAGTTCACCGTTGCGGACATCTTTCAGCGCTCGCCTTTTGGCGACATTCTGAACTCGATAAAGTGTTTCTCTTTATCAGGAGAGCCCTGGCCAGATTATGGTCAGAACGGTTGGGATGCGGACGACGAAGAAATTCAAACCCCACCCGCCACCCACTTCGTAGCCACTATCGATGACTTAACCGACATGCTAGACTTCGACTCCGAAGATATCGACGGTATGGACGACGATGCCGGAGCCGACCAAGAACCACCACCTACAGGGCACTGGAAAGCCACCTCATCATATGACATATACATGGTGGACACCCCAAAGGATGGGAATGGCGATGGACCAGCGAAGGATGACCCCTCCAAAAAGCAGCCTAAGCGCCAGCGTCAGCGGCGCCGCTCCAAATCCTGCCACAGCAAGAATGGAGATTCCGGCACCGGAGATAATAACACCCCGGACAGTGCCGAAGACAACCCCCTCTAGCAAGATTCAGCACAGGAGGACGGAGAAGCCAGCCCTCGTGAGAGAGCGGCAGACGAAGAGGTAGAGGACGATAATTACATGCCTCCCTCCGGAGACGAGGCAAGCCTCGACGACGATGAATTTGTCGTGCCTGAGGATCCCGTCGAACAAGAGTGTTTCAAACGCAGGCTTATGGCCACGGCAAGCAGCCTCAAGAAAAAGCAGCAACAGCTTAGAGCTGACCAAGACTTGCTAGCCGACAGATGGACTGAAGTCCTCGCGTCCGAAGAGTATGAACTCAAACGCCCCTCCAAAAGCTACCCCAAACGCAAGCTGCTACCCCGATTAGAGGAGGAAGCACATAAACCTACATCACCAGCGCACAATACGGTCGACCGGCCACCTCGTGGACGCGACAGAGAGGCCCCGAGGCCCTCCACTAAAGCCGCACCCCGGCGTCACTCGAAAAGTACAAAGCCACGGGGGAACGTGCCAGACTTGCGAGACATATTGGAGGATAAGGCAAGGCAAACAAGATCGATCTACGGATCACGTGGGCACCCTACGATACGCGACGACAATCGTCACGCCGGATACAGCAATCCCGGCCGGGCCGAACACAGTAGACAAAGCTCGTTTGAGCTGCGTCGTGATATAGCCCAATACAGAGGTGCCGCACACCCACTATGCTTCATAGATGAAGTAATGGATCATTAGATCCCCGAAGGGTTCAAACCCATGAACGGTTCAGACCCGTGAACATTGAATCCTACGATGGCACAACAGATCCTGCGGTTTGGATCGAAGACTATCTCCTTCATATCCACATGGCCCACAGTGATGATCTTCACGCCATCAAATACCTCCCACTCAAGCTTAAAGGACCAGCTCGGCATTGGCTCAACAACTTGCCAGCAGAATCAATTGGGTGTTGGGAGGACCTGGAAGCCGCATTCCTCGATAACTTCCAGGGCACGTATGTGCGACCACCAGACGCCGATGACCTAAGCCACATAATTCAGCAGCCAGACGAATTCGCCAGACAATTCTGGACACGGTTCTTAACAAAGAAAAATCAAATTGTCGACTGTCCGGATGCAGAGGCCCTTGCAGCCTTCAAACCCAACATCTGCGACGAATGGCTCGCCCGGCACCTAGGACAGGAAAAGCCGAAATCAATGGCAGCCCTCACATCACTCATGACCCGCTTCTGTGCGGGAGAAGACAGCTGGCTAGCCCGCAGTAACAACCTAACCAAAAACTTCGGTAGTTCGAATACCAAAGACAGCAATGGCAGGTCGCGTCGCAATAAGCACAAACGCCGCATTAACGGCGATAATACTGAAGATACAACAGTCAATGCCGGATTCAGAAGCTCTAAACCCGGTCAGCGGAAAAAGGCATTCAAAAGAACTACTCCGGGCCCGTCCAATTTGGACCGGATACTCGATCGCTCGTGCCAGATACATGGCACCCCCGAAAAGCCAGCTAATCACACCAACAGAGATTGTTGGGTGTTCAAGCAGGCAGGCAAGTTAATCGCCTAAGGCAACGACAAGGGGCTGCATAGAGATGACAAGGAGGAGACACGGCCGCTGAACAATAAAGGACAGAAGGGTTTCCCCCCACAAGTGCGGACGGTGAACATGATATACGCAACCCACATACCCAAAGGGGAGCGGAAGTGTGTGCTCAAGGACGTATACACGATGGAGCCAGTCGCCCCAAAGTTCAATCCGTGGTCCTCCTGTCCGATCACTTTTGATCGAAGGGACCACCCCACCAGTATCCGCCATGGCTGATTCGCCGCATTGGTTTTAGACCCAATCGTCGATGGATTTCACCTCACTAGAGTCCTGATGGACGGCGGCAGCAGCCTGAACCTGCTTTATCAGGATACAGTGCGCAAGATGGGCATAGATCCCTCAAGGATCAAACCCACAAAGACAACCTTTAAAGGCGTCATACCAGGTGTAGAGGCCAATTGTACATGCTCAGTTACACTTGAAGTGGCCTTCGGATCCCCGGATAACTTCCAAAGCGCGGAGTTAATCTTCGACATAGTCCCGTTCCGCAGCGGCTACCATGCACTGCTCAGATGAACCGTATTTGCAAAGTTCAATGCGGTGCCGCACTATGCATACCTCAAGCTCAAGATGCCAGGCCCTCGAGGAGTCATCACGGTCAACGGAAACACCGAACGCTCTCTCCGAACGGAGGAGCATACAGCGGCTCTCGCAGCGGAAGTGCAGAATAGCCTCCTAAGGCAATTCTCAAGTCCGGCTGTTAAGCGACCGGACACCGTCAAGCGCGCCCGGAGTAACCTAAAACAAGACCACCTGGCACATTCGGAGCATGCATAGCAATGCGGCCCCAACCCCAGCCCTCGCAAAATCGCGAGACCAGTACCACGCGTACATCACTACGCTCTGGAGGTACCATGGGCATAGGGGGAGGGGCACGACCACGGCATGCCCAGAGTGCGGATCAACCACACCAGGGGCTCCCAAATCTGTCATTCTTTTTTTTCCTTTCTTAATCTCAAGACTCCGTTTTCCAGAAGCCCTGTCCGGCAGTGGATCTGCCGAACTCACGATGCAACAGCCAGGGAAGCAGAAAAGCTACAACGAGTATTCAGGTGGTCTCCATTACGAGCATTATACCTGTTTTACATACCATTCCGCAGCCTACCCCTGGAGGGGGACATGTTAAATAGTCCCACCCCTCGCTTATCGCACTAGTTGAATCATTCTGCCTTCATTGTAGTATCTTTTGAATAAACAATGCATCGCTTTTTGCCTATCATTGCATTCCTTTCTATATATGTTCACTTATGACATGTTGCACCCGTACGCCTTGGTACGGCCAAATACACCAGGGGCTTAAGTTCCCCAAAGTATGGTGTGATAAGTCCGAACACTTTCACAAGTGTGGCACCCCAAACTTATAGCATTATATGCATCGGCTCCGAATCATGTCTTGGGTCAGTAGTTGGGTTTGCCCGGCTCCCATGTTTTGGTACCTTATGTTCCGTTATATCGGCTAAGGTAGCGCTGGGAGAACCACTGTGATTGTGCCCCAGTTGAGCTGGGTTGAGCACCTCAGTGGAGAAAGCTAAAACTGACCGTCATGATAACGCGAGAGCTGTTCGCTGTTCAAGAGGTTCTTTCGAGTCCCTAAAGACTTATGCCGCTTAGAGCGAGGAGCCGGCTTTGTCCGGCCCCAGGCATGGATAGCGCCCCGAATTCGGCCTTCCAAACACTAGGGGCTTCACCGAAATTTAAAATTATAGAATTCTATGGCTAAGTGAGAGTGTTCAAGCATTATAAGTCCGGTTGCCTCGTTCGTTGTGTTGAGCGCCTCCCTAGAAGGACCCAAAAATGGGAACAAGAGCGCTCAAGTTTATCCCGAACACCCCAGCACTCATGGCATGGGGGTGGAAGCCAACGACTTGCCATCTCTCAGATTTGATAAACGGCCGCACAGAAGGTAATATTTTAAATGAACAAGCGTTGCTTAGCGCATATGAACAAAGTTTTCAGCGCATAGGATAACAAAATGCGAGTCTACTCAAAAATTACATCTTTGGAGCATTCACCCACAATAAGGCGGGCACCCTTCAGGACACCCTTATAATACATCTCGGGCATGCAATACTCCTTTCCCGGCGGTGGCGCGTCCGTCACAAGCTTCTCGGTGTCCATCCTGCCCCAGTGCACTTTAGCACGGGCAAGGGCCCGACGGGCACCTTCAATGCAGGCGGAGTGCTTGATGACTTCAACCCATGGACAGGCGTCCACCAGCCGCCGCACCAGACCGAAGTAGCTTCCAGGCATGGCTTCTTTGGGCCACAGCCGAACTATGAGGCCCTTCATGGCCTATTCGACCACCTTGTGGAGCTCGACCAGCTACTTCAGCTGGTCGCTCAGGGGCACCGGATGTCCGGCCTCAGCATATTGAGACCAGAACACCTTTTCCGTCGAGCTCCCCTCCTCGGCTCTGTAGAACACGGCAGCATCAGACACGCTATGGGGCAGATCTGTGAACGCTCCTGGAGAGCTCCTATTTTGGGTAAGTAACAAGTAATTCACTTTTGCATGCTTGCTTTGCATGAAGAATGCCTTACTTGCCGCTATCTTCTTCACCGCCTCGATTTCCTGGAGGGCCTTTTGGGCTTTGGCCTTAGCGGCTTTGGCACTCTCAAGAGCCGACGCGAGCTCGGACTCTCGAGTCTTTGAGTCACGCTCCAAACTCTCGTGTTTTTCCACGAGAGCCTGGAGCTCTCGCCGCACCTCTGCCACCCGCGCCTCCTGCTTCTCTCGCTCGGTGTGTTCCACGGCCGCATTGCGCTCGGCCGCGGACACCGCCTCGTTCAGGGTCGCCACCTCGTTTGTAGCCCCTGCAATGCCCACGTTATTCCTGTCATTTTTTGCAACCAAATCCTTTCTATAAGGTATCACTTTAATAAGGTATTACTTACCTTCCTTCTCCTCGAGCTAATTCTTGGCATGGCCGAGCTCGCTCTCGGACCGCTCGAGGCTCTGCTTCAAGGCAGTGACCTCCGCAGTCAGCGCGGCAGAGGTCAGCAGCGCAGCTTGCATTCCCATATTGACATACTTATGTTAGACTCCTGCGTATATCTTATTAGATCCTCAATCCGACTTTTCTTTCTGAACACCGAACTGAGAATCAGGGCTACTGTCTATGCGGTACTAGTTTTACATATCTTAAAATCCTTACCTCAAAGCCTGTTAGAAGGCTGGTGCAGGCTTCGGTCAGCCCGCTCTTGGCGGACTGAACTTTCTGAATCACCGCACTCATAATAGTGCGGTGTTCCTCTTTGATGGAAGCGCCGTTGAGCGCCTCCAGCAAATTATCCAGCGCCTCCGGTTGGATGGAGGTCACTGGCGTTGCCGTCTCGCCCTTTTTACGAAGGGGCCGCCCACCGGACTCGGCAACCACCAAAGGTTCTGGTGCGGAGTCCGGCCCAAAGTCCGGGAGGTTGCCCTGCGGCACCTCCGGGGCCTCCTCCTCCTAGCTGGTCCCTTTCTGGGACCCCGCCTCGGTGTCGTCTGGGTCACGGGGGGAGGAGGCGGTCGGAAGTGAAGTGCTATTCAGATCGGACGAACCCAGGGACCCGCTCGACGAAGCGGGAAGGTCGTCCTTGGGCGGGCTACATGGTTGTGTTCGGTGTTAGAAGACACTATGCAACAAAAGGAAAATCATAAGCTATTCTGGAATCCGGACACTTACGATCTCGCCAGGGGCTTGGCCCTCGAGGGCCACCCCTCCTCGTTGTCGTCGGTGTTGGTAGAACAGTCCGGAGGAAGGGTCCTTCCCTTCTTGGACCCTTCGGCCTCCCCCGTTGGGGAAGCCTTCCTCTTCTTCTCTCCCCCCGCTGGAAGAGAGGCCTCTTTCTTCTCCTCCTCGTCTTCGTGGGAGGACTCCGCCTTGGAGTCATCGGAAGATGAGTCCAATAACACCTGGCGTCGGGAACTCCTCCGAGTTCCCGTGGCCTTCTTCTTGGCCTTCTTCTCCGGCACCACGTAAGGCTCCGGGGCCAGCAGTCCCGATAATCGGGCATCCGCTGGGTCTTCGGGCAAGGGAGCCGGGCAGTTAACCTACCCGGACGTCTTCTGCCAAGCCTGCCAAAGGTAATGGGAGTTTTAGATCCCACATAGAGTCAAACTATGGAAAGCAAGTGTCCCGTAAAGGATAAAATAGCTTACCTCGCCGGCTTGACGCTGCGAGCTGAATCCGCGATCATCGGTAGCGGATGAGGGAGCCTCGACGCCCTTGAACAGCACCCTCCAGGCGTCTTCATACGTAGTGTCGAAGAGCCTGCTCAGTGTTGGGTGCTGTGCCGGATCAAACTCCCATAAATTGAAAGCCTGTTGTTGGCACGGGAGGATCCGACGGACGAGCATGACCTGGATTACGTTGACAAGCTTGAGCTTCTTGTTCACCAGGGTTTGGATGCAGGATTGAAGTCCAGTCAGCTCCTCCGAATCGCCCCATGTCAGGCCCTTCTCTTTCCAGGAGGTGAGCCATGTGGGGATACCAGATCTGAATTCGGGGGTCGCTTCCCATTCAGGGTCACGCGGCTCGGTGATGTAGAACCACCCCGATTGCCACCCCTTGATGGTTTCCACGAAGGCGCCCTCGAGCCATGTAATGTTGGGCATCTTGCCCACCATGGCGCCTCCGCACTCTACTTGGTGCCCGCTCACTACCTTTGGCTTGACATTAAAAGTCTTCAACCATATGCCGAAGTGGGGCTGGACGCAGAGGAAGGCCTCGCACACGATGATGAACACCGAGATGTTGAGGATGAAATTCGGGGACAGATCATGGAAATCGAGGCCGTAGTACAACATGAGCCCCCGGACAAATGGGTGGAGTGGGAAGCCCAGTCCGCGGAGGAAATGGGGAAGGAACACCACCCTCTCATGGGGCCTGGGGGTGGGGATGAGCTGCCCCTCGTCGGGGAGTCGGTGTGCGATATCACTGGACAAGTATCCGGCCTTGCGCAGCCTCTTGATGTGCCCCTCCATGACGGAGGAGGCCATCCACTTGCCTCCCGCTCCGGACATGGTTGGAGAAGGTTGAGGTGAGATGTGCAGACTTGGGTGCTGGAGCTCGAGTACGTGGAGATGGATAAGCAAAGGAGGAAGAAGGAGTAGGTAAAAAGGTGGATCCTTATCCCCTTATATATGAGCGGACGAAACTATGCGTCCCCACCAGCCCAATAAACTCGCTTATCTCCCAAGCGCCACAATCAATGGCGCAGTTGGGTTATCCACACCCGTATTGATGAGAATCCCGGAATAAGGGGACACGATCTCTGCTTTGACAGGACGTGCCAAGGAAACCACTTCGCTAAACGCGCTGAGGTGGAACAGTTGAAACAATTCGAATGAAGGCTTGGCCGTGGTGTGACGTCATGCCACGAAATACGTCAGCAGATTGAACTTGTGTAATATTATTCTCTCTACGGTGGCATGTGGAATTTATTTTGCAGAGCCGGACACTATCCTGGTGTTCAAAAACTTCTATGAATTATTCGGAGGAGGAACCCGCCTTGCAATGCCGAAGACAATATGCGCGCCGGACTCGTTCTCATTGAAGCCTGGTTCAGGGGCTACTGAGGGAGTCCTGGACTAGGGGGTGTCCGGATAGCCGAACTCTCACCGTCGGCCGGACTCCAAGACTATGAATACAAGATTGAAGACTCCGTCCCGTATCCGGATGGGACTTTCCTTGGCGTGGAAGGCAAGCTTGGCGATACGGATATGTAGATCTCCTACCATTGTAACCGACTCTGTGTAACCCTAGCCCTCTCCAGTGTCTATATAAACCGGAGGGTTTTAGTCCGTAGGACGAACAACAATCATACGATAGGCTAGCTTCTAGGGTTTAGCCTCCTTGATCTCGTATTAGATCTACTCTTGTACTACCCATATCATCAATATTAATCAAGTAGGAGTAGGGTTTTACCTCCACCGAGAGGGCCCGAACCTGGGTAAAAACATCGTGTCCCTTGTCTCCTGTTACCATCCGCCTAGACGCACAGTTCGGGACCCCCTACCCGAGATCCGCCGGTTTTGACACCGACAGGCCCAAAGATTAAGTTCCCAATCGGCGGCAAGCATCCCTGCTACCCATGCCGGTGTCGACCTCAACTCGCAAGGGCCAGCGTCGGAGGGGTTCCCGGGGCTTGGGCTCTACAGAGCCTTCCTCCAGAGCGATGATGGCGAGCTCCTCCCTCGGTGCGTGAGGGGCTCCGGGCTCCCTCCCTATCGTGAATGACTTCCGTGATGAGTTAGCTCATTCTTTGCTTCATGAAGTGTTTTTTTATTTTGTGAAGTTTGATTGACGACTTGTATGTTTAAGTGGGATATCTCATTTGTATGGACAAAGTAAAAATTATCATGTTTTGCATGCTTGATTTGTATAAATGGTTCTTTTATGTCAACTGTGAGCATAAGAAGGCCACAGAAGAGACGACCACACCAAGAGGGTGCTTGGATCCAAGGGACTTATTTTAGTCTGACTAAAAATAGGGTCCAAAGTAGTCAAATGATTGTGGTAGAGCATTTATTGTCAATCTAACCCTGTCATCCATACACCTCTTTGGTTTAGAGTTAGTTCAGGGTTAGAATCTAACCCTGCCGCTCTACTCTGGCCGCCCTCTCCCTCCGTTCATAAATATAAGCCTTTTGAGATACTAGTTCAAATGGAATACAACATACAGATGTATGTAGACATAGTTTAGAGTGTAGATTCACTCATTTTGTTCCGTATGTAGTAGTCACTTGCTGGAATCTTTAGAAAGACTTATATTTGGGAACGGAGGGAGTACTATACTAATAAAACATTAAGGCCACGAGGCGATTCAGTGCTGGTTACAGGAGGCAAGAAGAATAGATGCATCCATCGACGACGCCCACCTCCTCGACTCAAGGCACCGGCCCACCGAACGGCGCCTAAGTAGCAACGGCTTTCGTGGCCAGGTCGATGTGCTTCTGAACAATGGTGTCCAAAGATTCCAGCCGCTGGAAGAAGGCCAACGTCTTTCTGTCCTTGCTTGCCTTGTAGTGGCCTATGTAGACGATTTCCTCGTAGACGTGGATGTGCAGGTCGACGGTTTCTTGCATGGCGAGGCGCTGCGCGGCGAGCGCGGCCTCGGGGTGCACATTCTTCGTCGCGACCTCCAGCACCTGCAGGGCCACCAGGGCTTGAAAGAGTTTGTCACCATGTAGGCCGATGAGGGTGGCAGGCAATGAGGAGCCTGGGTGCGCGGGCTGGAGCAGTACAGCATGGTCGTCCGCGCGCTTCTTGACGGCGGTGAACTTGCAGATGGAGTTGACCATCATGTCGTCCATGCGAGAGGCGAAGCCGGCGTCGGTGAGGGCTACGATGCCTGCGGTTGCCAGCACCGTTTGGAAACGCTGCGCGGTGCGGGACCGCAGGCCGGCGCCTCGGATGATTTGGCACAGCCGACTGCCGCTCGCGTCCATCGCCTCCATAGGTGCTTGTGGCTTCTGGTCACTTGGTCTTGGATTGGAGTGAGCAGTGTTGCGCAGAGACTTGGGAGTAGATGGATTGGAGTGGTGGGGCGCCTTTATTATATGAGAGTCCAAACTCTGTTGCATTCACATCATGCTGGCTCTATTCTGCTTCTCCAATTAATTCCCTCTACATGTAATTGAGGATGCATCATTGACCGTTCAACGTCTCGGGAACCGCTACCCTCTTCCTCCTTGGCATTCAAGCACCTATGGACCCGTCGACGACGAGGTGCCTATGGTGACTTCGTAAATTTCAAGATGATAGTGCCGTGCATGTGTGCATTCATAGGGGTGAGTGTATGCGTGTCTATATGAGCGCTTGCGTCTGTACTGTATCAAAAAAAATGTAAATGCGTGTCAAAAAGAGACTAGTCAGTATACTCAATATTGTGCACCTCGGAGAGGAAAACGATAGAACTAGTACGTATTTATTTACGGTGCAGATTCACTCATTTTACTCCATATGTACTCCGTCTCGGTGTAGTCTAGTCACTTGTTGAAATCTCTAGAAGGGCAAATACTCCTTTCTAGAAGGGCAGATACTCCTTTCTGGTTTACAGGGCTATACTAGCAAGTAGTTGTACGTACTAGTACAATAGTGGGCTCACATAGCAAATTTGTCTCATGCAAGAGCTTGGCTATATGCGTGCTCCAATGTTCGCAACTGCAACGTTCGGTTTGCGCTTGGCTCTTCGCCTCTTCGAGAAGACGAACAATGATGTTACTACTACTACTTCTACAGTGTCGAATCCACTGCTGCATGTCCGTCCACCGCGAGCGGGACGGATAGCTTGTTGTAGAAGTACTAAGCAAAAGCCTGTCCTCGTTTGCAAGCAACCGCGCGCATGGGCGAGGGAGAAGGCGTGTAGTAAAATCAAGCTTCTCCTCGTTGTACAAGTTGACGCGACACATCATAGCACTGACCCCACATGCTTGCCTCAAACTTGGCTGAAAGACCCGTAGTGTACAATATATTTGCTACAACCTCTAACATTTACCCACCACAAATTAAAATATATGTGGTCATATGCATCGTTCTGATGCAGAGGCCGGGGAGTCCCCCCTTTTTAAAAAAAACAAATAAAAAAATATATTCCTGTGTTGACCAGATGAGCGTGCAAACTACAATCACCAGGGTGACAGGTAGGGCTAGAAGACTATTTTAATTTTTTTTTTAAACTTCAAGACGGCCACATAGCATGGAGCTGACCCCAATGATTTTAAGCTTATAGGCACGGTACACGCTATCCTAGACTACTCTACACATGAAACTGCCACACAAGCTTCCGGGCTGCGCTTGGCTCTTCGCCTCTTCGGGAAGTCGAACAATGATGGAGTACTACTGCACTGGAGGAGTACTACAGTACGCTTCTGGCCATCTGACACCGATTGAACTGCTGCATGTCCACCGCATGCGGGAGGGAGAGCGTGTAGCAAAAGCTTCTCCTAGTCTTGCCAGCCACCACGCTCATGGGCGAGGGAGGGACGCTCCTGCCTTTGTGTGTATGACAGGTGGGCCCGACAGGTGTGTGGCCAACCTGTCATACAGCCAAAGGCAGGTACAGTTAAGTCCGCGAGGGAGAGGATAATCAAACTTCTCGTTGATGTACGAGTTGACGCGACACATCAAAGCTCTGCACTCGATATATTTCAATAATTTGCATTTACCGATGCATTAATTACAACGCATGCATGCATGCCGTGACTCTTCTTTTGATACTTGCATGTGTTGATTTAATGCACCTTGAAGTAGTACTCCCTCTGTTCCTAAATTATAAGTCTTTGTAGGGATTCCATTATGAATTACATACGGATGTATATAGATGCATTTTAAGTGTGGATTCATTCATTTTGCTCCGTATGTAGTCCACCTAATGAAATCTCTATAAAGACTTACATTTAGGAATGGAGGGAGTATAAAATATGTGACGGTAAAGCTTTGTAATACCCCGGCCCAAGTCGAGAGATGGTTGTGCACGAGGAGGGCGAGATCATGCAGACCGAACAGGAACAGGGCCCGACGATGGAGCTCTCTAAGGTCTCGATGGACCTCACCGTGCTCCACTACCCCTTGTGCCTCCGCCCCTTGACGCCTCTAGTGTATGAGGTTCAAATACACCTCGTCCGTTCGGCTGATTGAGCAAGGTGCAGGTGTCTTGTGTGTTGTTCGATTGATTTCTGCAGTGCAAGGGAGGGCACCTGGCCTGCGCGGACTGCCGCGTCGAGCGCCCCGGGAACCAGCGGCAGTGCCAGAAGTGCGAGCGCGGCGGTGGCTTCGACGTGCGGAACACGGCGGTGGACTCCGTCCTTTCGTCGGTGAGGGTGGAGTGCCCGCACGAAGGCTGTGGGCTCTACGTCACTTACCACAAGCTCGCCGATCACCAGAGCGTGTGTCCGCTCGCGCCCTGCAAATACCCCGTGCCCGTCTGCGGCTATGAAGGCGCGCCGCCGGCGCTCTACCACCACATTAGCATCGCGCATCCCATGCCCGTGCACAGGATCCAGTACGGCAAGGTGCTCCAGCTGCAAGTGCCACTGTTGGAGCCACGGCTCTTGCTGTTCGCGGAGGAGGACCGCCGCGCGTTTTTCTCGATCGGCGGCGTGCTCGACATTGGCGCGCCTATCGCCGTGTCGGTCATCGGCATCAGAGCAGGGGCGTCCCCACTGCCGCACTACTTGGCCAAGCTGTGGGCGAACGGCCCGCCGGGGGAGCCCAAAGGCACGACCGACACCGTCAAGGTGGAAATGGAGGTGACAAGCAGCAAGGATCCCGGCGACGTCGACGTGCAGGAGCTGACCTTCTTGACAGTTACGCCCAAGCTGCTGGCCGGGGCTAAACTTGTGTCCCTCCACATTCAGATTGACAAGCTCACGTCCTAAATGTTTCGACAGTGCCTTCTGTTTATCTTAGTAATATGCTAATATAGGGATTACGTTGGTCTACTTTAGCTTAAGAAATGGTGGGTTTTGGTGGCGATGCAGCAATTACTTCGACATCAGATCAGTAATTTCAAACAGTCGAACGGATATTTTGTGTCTGTTGGATATAAAGTTCCTTTGGGTAAGAAGTACTACTTGTCATCAAAATGGATAAAAGGAGATGTATGTAGACGTATTTTAGTTCTAGATACATCCATTTTTATCCATTTTGATGACAAGCACTCCCTCCGTTCCACAATACATGCCTTCCATTTGTCAAAATATAGATGTATCTAGACATGTTTCAGTATATAGGTACATCCATGATAGAGCCAATCGGATGGTTGAGAACACTACAATTCATAGCTACAGATGCGTGCGTGACTCCCAGATGCAGAGGCCGGCGGTCATCATCCTCCTTTTCGAGAAAAAATATACGCGTGTGTGAGAGGATGAGTGCGTGCGTGCACCTCTTCTCTTCCTGTATAATGTACTACTAAACTCATAGTACAAGTTTTTGTGGGTGGCACGATGGTGCGTGCGAGAAGTCCCGAGAGATAGGTTTAATGCGTCTGAAAAAAGGACTAGCCTAGAGCTCGCCACGCGGCTATTCCTGTCGAACGCCCCATTAACCGTAAGATATGTATACGACGGTGCCAGTTATTGCACGTACACAGCAGTACTCCCTCCTTTCCGGTTTATGGTGAGTGGTGGAATATTTTTTGTAGTTTGCAAAAACACCTAATTAATGCTCTTGTTTTTCTGAAAAAATTATGTTTATGAATGCATTAATTGCAATGCATGCATGCATAAAGTACATGCATCGGTCAATTTTCTCTTAATACTTGCATGCAATGATTTAATGCACCTTGGAATCTGAACATGTGTTGGGGAACAACCAAATTGAGCCTTATAAAATGGAAAAACTAAAATTTTGAGATAAGCCCTATAAAACCGGAAAGGTGGGAGTAGAAAAAGAAGTACTCCATCCAGGAATAGTGCCGCACTTCGAAACTAGAACCGTCAATAAATTTCGAGCTTGCGTCTCGTCACATTCCAAATTACTCCATGCTATATTGAATTGCAAACTTGTTCACACCGATCACAACCTAAACGGTTTCCCACTTAGGAGCGTATTAGTACCATGCTATATTGAATTCCAAACCTGTTCACACCGATCACAACCTAAACGGTTTCCCACTTAGGAGCATATTAGTACTCGGTTATAAATACTAGTATGCCAAGATGACTGCACATTCCTCCTCAACTCCTCATCCACAAAAACAAACAAGTCATTCAGCATCCTTCCCTTGTGTCTGCCATGGCCAGCATGAGTTCTGGGTCGAGAGATTGCCACCAGGGAGAGGCGAGCATGGAAGCGGAAGCACGAGAGATGTCCCACCTCACTGTGAGAGTAGCCTACATGTCCCGCCGCGCGGAAGTAGCAGCACAGAGGTCCCGCCGCGCCGCTGAAGTAGCACAGAGGTCCCGCCGCGCCATCGATGCAGCAGATTGGTCCGGCCGCGTCGTGGAAGCAGCAGAGATGTCCCGCCGCGCCACGAATGCAGCAGAGATGTCCTGCCGCGTCGGGGTGGCCTGGGAAAATTTCTCGCGGGCAGGCGATGACTATTACAGGCGCATGCATGCGATCGTCCATAGCCAGATGGATCAGATCTCCGGCTTGGCGAGGCTGCAGGACGACATGAAAGCCTCGTTTGAACAGGCTACCGGCGTTATCCGGCAACTAAGGAAGGGCAATGAGAGGCTCCGGGCCGAGCGCGACCTGCTGAGGGAGAAGATCGTCCGAAGTGCAGACCAGCAGGAGGAGACCAGTGCCTTGTTGAAGAGGACCGGCGTCATCGTCAAGAAACTTATGGACGAGAATGACATGCTCCGCAACGAGCGCCAAAGGCTGGTGGAGGAATCCGTGGATGTTCTCAAGCAGCGTCTTGAGGACACGAAAGAGCTCATCGCCGCTCGCCCCGGAGACTAGTTCTCGCGGCCTGCAGCAACTCATCAAGAAAGTAGAGATCAGCGAGCCAGATCCTTGTCTTCCTTCTTCTTTTGCCCTTGTGTATTTCGGGCGTAGCCGCATGTGGCTTTTTTAATTATCTTTCTAATTATTTAAGACAATTAATCGTCCTTATCTTTCTGTGGAAGATCAATGTCGCGAGGCTGGAATGAAAAAAACTCTTGATGTGGCGACCCTGGCGTTGCTGTTCTTCTAGTTGTTGCTGGGCTTCCTTCAGTTTCCTGGTTTCTTTTGATGTAATAATCAGTTTAGGATGTGGATTGTGTCGTCGGTTGTGAAATGTTTGGTTCTAGCGCGGATGTTTGGCCTTTGTCGGCCTCTTGGGATGTTGCGATTTCAATATGGTAGCTTTTAGTCCTTCGTGTTAGGTTGGAGTTGTGCTGAACTTCTTGTGAATTGTGGTGGTTTTCAGTAATGAAAATCGGAAGGGGCAAGCCCTTCTTTGATAAAAAAAGAAAATAATTGTCCTTATATATTCACCAGTCTTGCTATAAGTCGCAGTAGATGCTATATAGGTCCGTCGGATCTTACATCAAGATCCGTGCTTTCAGATTTTCTTTTTTCTCTCTTAAATCTCAGTCGAGTGAGACATAGCCACGCCATTAAACAGAGGCTCGGGCGCCATTAATGGAGACCTTGGGAGAGAGGTGGACGGCAGATGGAGGTCAAAGGGCTCTCCTCCCGATAAGCACGTGCAGGGGTCTGATCGCACGCCTCTCATACTCAAATAGCTACCCTGCACGGCGCCTCCTAGCTAATAAAAAATGGGGACGCGTGGCGGCACGTAAATGGTACTAGTAAGTAGAACGCCCACGGTTTCAATAATACTTGTGTTTCCGATTGTAACGTGACAGCACTTGTTCCAAAATGACTTTGTTGATTGTTAATCTGTGCGTCTTCGCAAATCAGACTGCAAATTTACCACAACATGTTGGTGCCATGTCATGGCACCAAGCCAAGTTTCATTATTTTCATGCATGTTTTGGATTTACAGGAATTAAAAAACTAAGTTTCTCAATGTTTCCAACCCAGCCACGACGCCCAAAATTTTGAATTTCATTCCCATTTCTTGCATGGAACCTAGAAATTTACCCGGGGACATACATGTGATTTTTCAACCAACTTTGGTGCACTGGAACATGTGCTTGTATTTCAAATTTGAATTATGCACACAAAGGTGACACGTTCCCTCCCAGAACCACGAGCCTTCTTGAGAGAAGCTCCAATTTGCAAGAAGCTTATACCAAAATTTGTTCCTATTCGGCCTATTTTTTTACCACGGCATGGTACTACCATGACATGACACCATGCCAAGTTTCATGATTTTAAAACCAAGTTTCTCAATGTTCTTGACCAAGCCACGATGCCTAGTTGTTTGAATCTTATTCTCATTTTTTGCATGGGACCTACTCCCTCCTTCCATCTATATAGGGCCTAATGTGTTTTTCAAGATAGCCTTTGACTATTGACAAGATTAATAACACATGATATGTATACTATGAAAATTATATTATTGCAAGCTCCTTTGACATACAAATTTGAAGGTATGCTTTGTGTAAGTTGCATGTCATATAGTATTATTGCTCTAACGTTTGGTCAAAGTTAGCCTCCAAAAACGCATTAGGACCTATATAGATGGAAGGAGGGAGTAGAAATTCACCCGAGGACACAAATGTGATTTTTCAACCAACTTTGGTGCACGGGAGCACGTGCTTGTAGTTCAAATTTGAACTATGCACATTAAATGACCAAAAACTCAATTAATGTGTAAATAAGGCCAAATGAAGCCGGAATAATTCCAAAATTTAACAGGGCACTCATGTAGTTCTATGTTGCCTTTGTAAATAAACTCAAGGGGGACAACGTATATCGTTTCGCACTCAAAGGTGGCACGTTCCCTCTCTGAACCACGAGCCTTCTTGAGAGAAGCTTCGGTTTGCAAGAAGCTTATACCAAAATCTGTTCCTATTCGGCCATTTTTTTACCACAACATGGTAGTACCATGACATGACATCCATGCCAAGTTTCATGATTTTGAGACGTGTTTTGGATTTACAAGAATTTTAAAACCCAGTTTCTCAATGTTCTCGGCCGAGCCACGATGCCCAGATGTTTTAATTTTATTCTCATTTCTTGCATGGGACCTAGAAATTCACCCGAGGACACAAATGTGATTTTTCAACCAACTTTGGTGCACGAGAGCATGTGCTTGTAGTTCAAATTTGACTTATGCACATTAAATGACCAGAAATTCAATTAATGTATAAAAAACAACAAATGAACCCGGAATAATTCCAAAATTTAACAGGGCACTAATGTAGTTCTATGTTGCCTTTGTTAAGAAACTCAAGGGCGGGGGGGGAGGCAGCGTATATCGTTTCACACTCAAAGGTGGCATGTTCCCTCTTAGAACCACGAGCTTCCAAATCGGCCCAATTTTTTACCACAACATGTTAGTCCATGACATGACACCATGCCAAGTTTCATGATTTCCAGCCGAGTTTTGGATTTACATGAATTTAAAATCTAAGTTTCTCGATGTTCTCGGTAGAGTCATGACGCCCAGATGTTTGGATTTCATTCTCATTTCTTCCATGGGACCTAGAAATTTAACCAAGGACACACATGTGATTTTTCAACCCACTTTCGTGCACCGGAGCATGTGCATGCAATTCATATTTAGATTATGCACATTAAAAGTCCAGAAACTCAATTAATGTATAAAAAGGCCAAATGAACCCGAAATAATTCCAAAATTTAACAGGGCACTCATATAGTTCTATGTTGCCTCTGTAAATAAAATCAG